>HG995396.1:255000-2655000 GCA_905333075.3 Atethmia centrago
CCTAATAGTCAAAAGTTTGTCAGCGTTAATGTAACGAAAACCAAATGACAAGATTCTTCTATTAAAAAATTAAAACAGGAAGCAATTAGCGGTTCTCGTTACAGTAAATTTAGCCTACTGGCTAACTTTGTACTATGTTTTCTTAGGGACTCCTAAAGGAATAAACGGAACCCTTATAGGATCACTCGTGTGTCTGTCTGTCCGTCTATCTGTCCGTCTGTCTGTCCGTCTGTTTGTCGGTCTGTCTGTCCGTCTGTCTGTCCGTCTGTCTGTCCGTCTGTCTGTCCGTCTCTCTGTCCGTCTATCTGTCCGTCTATCTGTCCGTCTGTCTGTCCATCTGTCTGTCCGTCTTTCTGTCCGTCTGTCTGTCCGTCTGTCTGTCCGTCTGTCTGTCCGTCTGTCTGTCCGTCTGTCTGTCCGTCTGTCTGTCCGTTTGTCTGTCCGTCTCTCTGTCTGTCCACCTATCCATAAGTCACAGTCTTATTTCTCAACTATGCGATTTTTTTAGGGTTACGTACCTTAAAAGGAATAAACGGAACCCTTGTAGGATCACTTGTGTCTTTGTCTGTTCGTCTGTCTGTCCGTCTGTCTGTCCGTCTGTCTGTCCGTCTGTCTGTCCGTCTCGCTGTCCGTCTGTCTGTCCGTCTCTCTGTCCGTCTGTTTGTCCGTCTGTATGTCTTCCCCTTTCCCTTTCCTTTTCGCTTTCCCTTGCCCGTTGTCTGGGACGGGCCGGGAGGGGTGGTGGTGGTGGCGGCAGGTCCAGCCTCCGTCCTCGACTTCTTCTTCTTCTTGCCCTTTCCCTTTTTGGCCACCTTCGTCCATCCTTGCTGGTTGGATGGGGTGGTGGACGGAAGACCGGCGTCTTCCACCTGGGATGGCACCCCCGACTCGCGTCGCCTGTTGTCCGCTGCGAGCGGCGGTCGGAGGTGCTTCCCAGGCAAGAGCCTGTCCTCTATGCCCGCAATACAGGCTCTCGTGAAGTTCCTCTCCTCCGTGACGACCTTGCGGATGATATCCTCAAGGTTGGAGGGGGGAACCTCAGCCGGCTCGGCTTTGTTTGGCCGGGCCGTGGCTTCAGCCAGCTTCTGATGCAGCTGGCTGACCTCTGACTGCAGGCGATCAACTTTCGCCTGCAGTTGCCGCGTTTCGTCGGTCGCCGTGCGCTGCACCAGCTCCCCGACGATGCCGCGCATGCTCGCGGCCCTGCAATTAAGGGACTTTTGGAAAGTCCCTTTCAAATTGGAGGACTTAGAGGCGATTACCACTATCTCCTCTTCGTCCTCCTCAGCCATCAGCTGCAGCTCCGCCAGGGAGTGATCCGCATACAGGACGTGGGACGCGCCGTACCCGGACTTGGCCCGGGCGACGCGCGTCCGTTGCTCCTTGGCCGCAACCCGCTCCTCCAGGTCTTGCTGCAGCTGCGCCCGCCTATTTAGGTCCAACTGGCATCTGGCCTCAGCTAGACCCACGTCGTGGGTCACCGGCTTCTTGGCCTTCGCGTGTGGTCTCCTCGAGTCCGAGGAACCCCCGGACCCATCTCTCTGATGGGCCCGCTTCCCTGGCTCCCGGCGACCAGTCGTCGAACTAGCGTCCGACTCAAACAAAACGGACTCATTGTCAGAGTCGCCGGCACCTCACAAAAGAAGCTGGCCGCAAACGGCGCGCAGCTAGCCTCCGACGCCGAAGCGCCCTCGGATTGGCCCTGAGAAGGGCCTTTTGGTTGGCCCTGAGAAGGGCCTTTTCTAAATCGTCCGGAGACGGCCCGCGATGGTTTAGGCATAGCCTCCTCAGATGTCGTAGTTTCCCGCAATAAAATAAAATATGATAAAATCCAGTTAAAATATGCTACGACTGCACAGTGCACTTTAGCCGAGCCCGGTCTGCCACTCCGTTACGGTGGTCAGAACCGGGTCGTTGCCCAGGGGACGCGACGTGGACGCAAGCACTGTGGGGGGTCCCCCGAGGCAACCTAACCTTTTTTTTTTTTTTTTACGCTGAGAAAAGCGTTACGCATGCCCGCTCGTGGAGGTCGAGACGGGGTATGTGGGACTCCTGTTAGACATACAGTATACCCACTAAAACTCAGCGGTGTTCCCGCAACGCCGTGATGGGAGGGCATGGGAAACCGGCGCAGCCTTTACATCCAAACCCTCCCGGCGCATGCCCGCCTTGTTGGCGGGCCCCGCATGCCCCACAGTTTACTGGGGGGGCTATGGGAATGACCGGGAACACCTGTTCATTCCCAT
This sequence comes from Atethmia centrago, assembly GCA_905333075.3. Taxonomy (NCBI): domain Eukaryota; kingdom Metazoa; phylum Arthropoda; class Insecta; order Lepidoptera; family Noctuidae; genus Atethmia; species Atethmia centrago. The sequence goes on from HG995396.1 coordinate 257,247, forward strand.
CCGACACTGTTGGAGGCCTGTGCAATACAGGCAAGGGTGCCCCCACACCCGTTGCCTGCTGGCCTCCACCTGGGAGGAGTCGAAGATGACTTTCGTACTGACGTCTTCTTCGACCCCTCCTCCGCCTGCGGAGCGGCGCTACGAGAGGGTCGTCCTCCCGCGCTCGTTCCGCGTCCTCCTTCTGTGACATGACTTCCTCACAGAAGGAGGCGACTGTTGCCCAGGCCTCCTCGCTTTCCAGCATCGAGTTGACGACACTGGGAAGCGAGAGGTCCGGCCCGACTGCTGCGACCAGACTACGGCGCAGCTCGGACCAGGCTGGGCACACCTCTAGGGTGTGTTGTGCCGTGTCTTCCGCCGCGCCGCAGTCGTGGCACGACGGGGTCTCCTCCCTTTGTATCCGGTGCAGGTGCGATCCGAAGCACCCATGGCCAGACAACACCTGCACCAGACGGAAAGAGAGGAAACCGTGGGACCGCTCGAGCCAATCCTTCAAGACTGGTCCGAGCGCGTCCAGCGTCCGGCGGCCGAAGGCGGCAGAGGCGAGGTCCTCCGTCCAGTGATGGACGATTGCCTCCTTCGCCTCCTGCCGCACGGCTTCCCGCTCTTCTGCGGCGGGGAACTCCCCGAGCGCCTTCCGCCGCGCCGTCCACTCGTACACTCTGGTCAGCACCCACGCCTCGAGCTCCCAAGGAGGGGTGCCGGCCAGAGCGCACGCCGCCGAGAATCCCACCGACCGGTAAGCCCTCGCCACCCGCAGTGCAATGGCCCTTTGGGGCCTGCGGATGGCAGTGGCGTTCTCCCTCCGGTCGAGGGCGTCCGCCCAGATTGGGGCCCCGTAAAGGGCCATGCTTCTTAGGATGCCGGCATACAAGCGCCGGCATCGCGCCTTCGGACCCCCCAGGTTTGGGAGGAGCCACGACAGGGCATTCGCGGCCTTCAGCAGGCGCGTCGACAGCCCGCTAAAGTGTGGGCCGAAGCGCCACCTGCTGTCGAGTACAAGGCCCAGGTACTTCATTTGGGCCTTGACTCCGATCCAGACGCCCTCTACGTCAATGTGGCCGTCTGGGGGGATGCGCTGCCGAGGCCCGTGGAAATACATGGCCTCGGTTTTATGTAGCGCCACCTTCAACCCTAGGCGGCGGATCCTTCCTGCCACTAAGGATCCGCCAGCAGAGGCCAGACTGGCCGCCTCCCTGAAGTCCCTCCCTCGGGCAATGAGGAGAGTATCGTCTGCGTAGCAAATGATGCTCGTGCCACGGAGGAGGGTCCCCCGCAGGAGCCAGTCGAATCCAATGTTCCACAGCGGTGGTCCTAGGACCGACCCCTGTGGAACACCGGACTCTGCGCCGTATTGCCTAACTCTGGCCGTCTTGTCTGCAAGGAGGACCACCCGGTCCTCCAAGTAGCTGGCCAAGAGTTGGCGCAAGTACTGAGGCACTCTGTGGTACCGGAGCGCCTCCAAGATGGTCGAGTGGGGGACAGAGTTGAAGGCGTTGGCAATGTCGAATGACACCGCCAACACTCCGTCCCCCGCCTCCACGGCCTCCCTCACCTGGCCCTTCAGTAAGGCCAATGCGTCCACGGTAGAACGACCCCGTCGGAACCCGAATTGGGCGTCGGACAGGTCCGGCCCCACCGTCACCAGCAGGCTTTCTAGCCGGTTGGCGATTATCCCCTCGAACATCTTACCGACCTCATCGAGCAAAACGATGGGCCGGTAATGGGCCGAGGGGGAGTCCGCCGGGCGTCCCTCCTTCCGGAGGAGGCATAGCCGCCCCTCCTTCCAAGGTTTCGGGAACCTCCCAGTCGTGAAACACGCGCTAAAGAGGTCCCGAAGCCTCTCCTCCATCTGTGAGGCGGCTATGGCCACCACCCGTGCGGGAACGCCGTCCGGCCCTGGGGCCGTGTTCTTTGCGCGAAGGCGAAGAGTCCCTGCGCAAAGTTCCGACGCCGTCACCGGGGGGATCTCCTCATCCGGCGGAGCCGCCTCCCGCGGAGGGTCCATCACTGGTGGGGCGAAGTCGGTCCTGGACGGAAACAGGGACCGGACCACCCCATCCAGCAATGCCGGCTCGAGGGTCTCTGTCAGTGGAGGACCACAGGGGCGCAGTTTATTCCGCGCCGCCTTGTAAGGTCTTCCAAACGGGTCCCTATCGAGACCCTCCAGCATGTCGGCTCTCGCCGAGTCTTCGGCCGTGCACATCGCCAGCTTGAGGACCGTCTTTGCGTCAATGTACGACGCATAGAGGCCCCCCTCGCTGACTGGGTCTCGGGGCCTGCGCCTTCGGCTCCGCGTGTAAGCCCTCCTGGCCGCTACGCAGGCGGTTCGGAGCTCTGCCAGTTCCTCCGACCACCAATAGACGGCTCGGCGGGGAGGTGGGTGGCGGGACCGGGGCATGCTGGAGTTGCACACCTCGGTCAAGGACCCCCTCAACTGGAGCGCTGCGGCGTCCACGTCCAGGACGTCGACAGGAGGAGCGAGCCAGTCCTGGACGAACGCCGCCTCCTCCGCAGCCTCTCGGTCCAGGCGGGTGAGAGCCCACCGTGGGAACGCAGATTGGCCCGAGCGGACCCCCAGGGGGCTCTGGGTGGATATGTCGAAGCGTACATATCGGTGGTCCGAAAAGGTCTCCGCCATCTCCACCCGCCAGTTCACGACGCGGGCGGCTAGCACGGGGGTGGCAAACGAGACGTCGACCACCGATCCTCCACGTTGCCGCACACACGTGTGGACAGCCCCTCTGTTTAGGAGGGACACACCGCACGACGCCGCCCAAAATTCTGCGGCGCGTCCCCGGACGTTGCAAGAGCGGGCCGGGTTGCCCCAGGCCATCGCCTTGGCGTTCAGGTCGCCCAATATGGCGACCTGCCGTGGCGCCGCCCTCCCGACCACTGCGGTGAGGATTTCGAGATAATTCTCGAAATCCGAGAGAGGGCGGTTTGGGGAGAAATATACGCCCACAAAGGCCAAGTCTCCCCACGCGGCGGCCACGTATCCCGGTCCCCTCTCTAAGAGCGAGAGGGGAGGGGAGTCCGTGGAAAACCGCGACACCAATGCCACCGAGCCGTCCCGATCACCCAGCCAACGGCCAGGCACCGAGTACGGCTCGGCAACCACCGCCACGTCCACCAACCACTCGGCCATTGTCTGCATCAGCAGATCCTGGGCCGCCCTGCAGTGGTTGGTGTTCGCCTGGAGGATACGATGCTTGACCTGACTATCCATTAATCAGACATCGCACCCCCCTCCACAGCCGCCAAAGTCCCAGCCTCAGGGACGGCGGTGGCAGCGACAGGCCGGATCGGCGCCTGCTCCTTGCCCTTCTTGGGGGGAGGATTGCACTTCCTCCCCAACATGACGTGGCCCGCCGGGCAGCCACTGGCGGCACACACCGCACAGTGCGGCGTGGCGGCCTCGCAGGAGGCGGACTTGTGCCCGTCCTTGCCGCAGCGGTAGCAGTTGCTCCCCCTGTCGACCTTGGACGGGCAAAGGGGCCGGGTGTGTCCGACTCCAAAACACTTGTAGCAGCGCAGAGGCTTGGCTGCAAGTGCCCGGACTACACCCGAGCTGAACCCGACTGCGAGTCGTCCTTTGGCGAGGACGGCTATGGCTGCGGCGACTGGGCAATCGAGGCGAATGGTGCCCATGCCGCTGCGACCGGGCCTGATGGCCCGACCTTGCACCTCTGTGACGCCACAGCCCCCCATCGCTGCGATCGCCGCCACCACCTCCTCCTTGGTGACCGAGTCGTCGAGGTCGGTCACCTCCAAGGCCACGGTCTTCACGGGCCTAGCGACATTAGCCGCGTCTGCGATGACCTCTTCCAACTTGGTTGCGAAGAGGTCGGCGTTGGCGCTGCCCTGAGCCCCCGGGAACTCGAAAATTCGAGCCCCGGCCTGGGTCCGGCGGCACGAGACTGTGCCAATCCCCAGTTTTTGGGGATCAGCGTTGGTTCGCGCCCGCGTCATTATCGATGCGTACGTCTCCCCCCGCCCCGCAGCCTCAGCGGTGAGCGTCACCACTACGGCTGCGGTCTTGGGGGGAACCAACTTCCTCTTAACATTCCTGGCGGGGGCTCCATTGGCTGCAGCGGGAGCAGCGGTGGTGGGCCTGGGGGCCTCTTCCCCTTCCCCTTCCTTTTCCCTTTCCCTTGCCCGTTGTCTGGGATGGGCCGGGAGGGGTGGTGGTGGTGGCGGCAGGGCCAGCCTCCGTCCTCGTCCTATGCCCGCAATACAGGCTCTCGTGAAGTTCCTCTCCTCCGTGACGACCTTGCGGATGATATCCTCAAGGTTGGAGGGGGGAACCTCAGCTGCCGGTCTCGGCTCGGCTTTGTTTGGCCGGGCCGTGGCTTCAGCCAGCTTCTGATGCAGCTGGCTGACCTCTGACTGCAGGCGATCAACTTTCGCCTGCAGTTGCCGCGTTTCGTCGGTCGCCGTGCGCTGCACCAGCTCCCCGACGATGCCGCGCATGCTCGCGGCCCTGCATTTAAGGGACTTTTGGAAAGTCCCTTTCAAATTGGAGGACTTAGAGGCGATTACCACTATCTCCTCTTCGTCCTCCTCAGCCATCAGCTGCAGCTCCGCCAGGGAGTGGTCCGCATAAAGGACGCGGGACGCGCCGTACCCGGATTTGGCCCGGGCGACGCGCGTCCGTTGCTCCTTGGCCGTAACCCGCTCCTCCAGGTCTTGCTGCAGCTGCGCCCGCCTAATTAGGTCCAACTGGCATCTGGCCTCAGCTAGACCCACGTCGTGGGTATCAGACACCGGCTTCTGGGCCTTCGCGCGTGGTCTCCTCGAGTCCGAGGAACCCCCGGACCCATCTCTCTGACGGGCCCGCTTCCCCGGCTCCCGGCGACCAGTCATTGAACTAGCGTCCGACTCGAACAAAACGGACTCACTATCGGAGTCCGGCACCTCGCAAAAGAAGCTGGCCGCAGACGGCGCGCGGCTAGCCTCTGACGCCGAAGCGCCCTCGGATTGGCCCTGAGAAGGGCCTTTTGGTTGGCCCTGAGAAGGGCCTTTTGGTTGGCCCTGATAAGGGCCTTTTCTAAATCGTCCGGAGACGTCCCTCGGTTTAGGCATAGCCTCCTCAGGTGTCGCAGTTTCCCGCAATAAAATAAAATATAATAAAATCCAGTTAAAATATGCTACGACTGCACAGTGCACTTTAGCCGAGCCCGGTCTGCCACTCCGTTACGGTGGTCAGAACCGGGTCGTTGCCCAGGGGACGCGACGTGGACGCAAGCACTGTGGGGGGGTCCCCCGAGGCAACCTAACCTACCTAAATGTGCAAAGTTCCTGAAGATGAGTGTCGATGAAAGATGGGAGTGGGCACGTACTGGAAAAGTATGCTTCAAGTGTGTGACGAGGCGCCATCGACGCGAGCATTGCCGAGCAAAACGATGTGGTAAAGAGACATGCAGCCGTCCACATCACGCGTTGCTGCACAAAGAACGAGAGAAGTCACAGAAGGAAACAATAGAAAAAGCAACCGACGCCGAGAATCAACACTTAAAAGAATCAGTGATAACTGTCTCCGCGCCAAGCAATGCGTCGCAACGTGTATTATTAAAGATGTGTCCCGTGATATTAAAAGGGCCCGGCGGACAAGTATCGACATTCGCATTAATGGACGAAGGCTCAACAACATCGCTCGTCGACGAAGAATTGACACGCCGTATACAAGTAAATGGGCCAGTCTCCACTCTACGTATACAAGGCGTGACCTCGCAACAACACGAGGAATGTAGTCAAGAGGTCAAGCTACAGATATGTGGCCAGAACGGTGAATTTCAGGAGCTGCGCGCACGAACAATGAAGGACTTGCGACTTCATGGTCAAACGGTGGATAGATCAACGCTAACGAACTATCCGCACCTCCAAGATATCCAAAAAGACGCGTTCTTTGAGGAAGCCACACCGAAGGTACTAATAGGTGCTGATAATTGGCACTTGATAGTCACACGTGAACTACGCACGGGCAAGAAGAATGAACCCGCGGCTTCGTACACTCAGTTGGGATGGGTGATCCACGGGACTGCACCGCGCGCAACGCTGAAGAAACAAAAGGGACAAGTTGTGCTACATCTATACGATGTGTCTACAGCAAGACAGACGGATGATGTACGTCGTGTAGAAGAACTAGTGAAATCGCACTTCAACATTGACGCCCTAGGAGTTTCTTTGGCAAAGAAGGTCAAACCGGAAGATCAGAAAGCGATTGACATGGTTCAAGGCACCATGAGAAAAGTCGGTGATCACTTTACCACACAGTACAGCGCTCTGGTCAAAAACCTACTCGACAAAGGATACGCCCACGAGTGCAATGGAACGGAAGGCCAAAGTAAGAGAGTGTAGTACCTGCCGCATTTTTCGGTTATGAACCCAAATAAGCCGGGGAAGATGCGTCTAGTGTTTGACGCCGCACACCGATACAGTGGAGTGTGCCTGAACGACTACCTACTGGAAGGACCTGATCTCTTGAAGTCACTACCAGGGATCCTGTTCAGATTCAGAGAGTGTCCGGTAGCCGTCACAGCAGATATTCAAGAAATGTTTCTCGAAGTGAAAATAAGGGAGCAAGACCAAGCTGCGCAGATGTTTCTCTGGCGAGACAAGGAACGTACTAAGCCACCGAAGAAATACAAAATGACTTCAATGATCTTCGGAGCTTCGTGTTCGCCCTTCATAGTGCACTCAGTACGAGACGCCAACGCGAGACTATACATACAAGAATACCCCAACGCTGTGCAAGCTATAACGTCAAGCCATTACATGGACGACTATGTGGACAGCTTCGTGACTGAAGATGAGGCGATCAAGACAGCGCGTGAAGTCATGAGGATCCACCAGAATGGGCACTTTAACTTGAGGGGTTGGAGCTCGAATAGACATAACGTGGCAGACGACGCTACGCGCCCTAATTACGCCATGCACATGAAACCAGATGACAGATGGTTCACCGGCCCCATGTTCCTGTACAACGACGAAGAGTCCTGGCCGAAGGAGAAGATCAAAGAAGACATAATCAAAGATGAAGCAACATACGTAATAGTAAAAGAAAAAAGAGAACGCCCTTCTCACCTGCCCGACATAAGTAGATTCTCTTCATATGAAAAATTGTTACGAGCAACAGCAGTGCCCTTCCTTTTCAAGGAAAGGTGCAAGGACAAGACCAGCCAGATGACCGTCGACCTGATAGAGAAGGCCGAGAAATTATGGGTAAAACAAGCACAGCTCGAAGACTACGCTGAAGAGATACGGGTGCTCGAAAAAGGAAAGCCGGTGACCAAGTCCAGCAGTCTATACAAACTGGACCCTTATCTAGAAGACCAAGTCCTTAAGGTTAGAGGAAGGATCGGGCACGCGGCAGTCATGGAAACAAAGAAGACGCCGGTGATTCTACACGGCAAGCATCCATTTACGCGACTGCTAGTAGGAGACGCACATCGCAGAGCTGGTCACGCCAATAATGAACGTGTGATCAATGATTTAAGACAGCGATACTGGGTGGTCAACCTACGACCTACGGTGCGAGCTATTGCACGGCGATGCCAGATCTGCCGCATAAGGAAGGCTACGCCAGTAAAACCAACTACGGGGGACTTACCCATGGAACGGCTAATGGAGACTCAGCGGCCCTTCGCCCACTGCGGGACCGATTACTTTGGACCAATGACGGTGGTCATAGGGAGAAGACATGAAAAACGCTGGGGAGCCCTATTTACCTGCCTAGTCACGAGAGCAGTGCACCTGGAATTGGTCTCAAGTCTGTCTACTGACTCGGCACTGATGGCGATACGAAGAATGGCGGCGCGACGAGGTTGGCCCAGAATTATGTATTCAGACAACGGTACCAACTTTAGAGGAGCGGACAACGAACTACGCGTGGCTTACAAGGAATGGGCAAAAGGCTTCATCCCCTTTGGACTTGAGCACCGAATGAAGTGGAAGTTCATACCACCAGGAGCGCCGCATATGGGGGGAGCGTGGGAGCGACTAGTGCGCTCCGTCAAGACGGCACTAGGGGCGACATTACATCAGAGAGCGCTGAAAGAAGAAATGCTGCTGACGCTGCTCACAGAGGCCGAGCACTCTATAAACTCTCGGCCTCTGACCCATGTCTCTGTTGATCCCAAGGATCCGGAGGCCCTGACACCGAATCATTTCCTCATCGGAACCTCCTCGGGCCTTCCCCGCACTGGGCCTTGTGAGGAGATCAGCCGCAAGCAATGGAGAGCTACCCAAGCGCTCGCCGACCATTTCTGGCGGCGCTGGGTGGACGAATACCTACCTACGCTGGTGCCCCGAGGGGCGTCAGATGACCAACGGCGGCCCCTTCAAGTTGGCAGCCTGGTCGTCGTCATCGACTCCACGCTACCGAGAGGAACGTGGCCCCGAGGCGTCGTGGAAGCAGTCTACACTGGTCCAGACGGCAAGGTGCGATCAGCCGACGTCAGAACTACAGCGGGCATCCTACGGCGTCCAGTTACCAAGCTCGCCGTCCTCTGCGTGGAAGATTAGGCTAAGGTAGCCCTGCGCCGGGGGGAGGATGTTACGGACGACGAAGCTTAGACACTAATGTTAGTTAAGGTTTAGATTTAAGCTTAAACAATAAAAACGATTTTAAATTAGGAATTAATTAGGAACCTATGTACATGTAAAATAAGGCATGCTCTAGTCATAAGTACGGTGCGGGTGCAGTTTGCACGTGGTATTATTCCCTAGCAATAAGTACGGGTACGGGTGCGGGTGCAGTTTGCACGTGGTATTATTGTAAGGTGGTAGGAAACACGATTACGACAAGTATAAACCTGTCGACAGCGCCCGACACAACCACGAGTAAATACGCGCTCTGATTGGCGAGTCGTGCTCCCCACCGCCGCACCCCACCCGCTACCTACGCCCGCTCACACTGCGCGCGGACGGGAATAAAAAGAGGGCGGTTAGCTGCAAAGTCGTCAGTCGTCACTCAGCCAAGCAGCTAACCAGTCCTGGGAAGAAAATAAAACAAGAAACAAGAAGCCTGAAGTTTAATTCAAGATACCTATACAGTCCACCTTGACAAAGGCCATCAAACTTACCTTGCCGTCTTACTGTACCGTCTATCAGGCTGAACTGCTGGCCCTGCAAAGAGCCGCTGCAGAGGCGCTAAAGCGCAGGGAAAGCACATTCGGCATCTTCAGTGACTCTATGGCGGCCCTCCAGACGATCACCAACGCTAGCACCCCCCATCCCCTGGCAGTGGAAACAAGAGACACTCTAAGACGCTGCAAGCTCCAAAACAAGATTGTCTCTTTGTTTTGGATCAAAGCCCACACAGGACTGGAGGGCAACGAGCGAGCCGACCAACTTGCGAAGGAGGCTGCTCTGGGGTCAAAGAAGAGGCCGGACTACGACCTGTGCCCCGTTTCATTCGTCAAGCGGCAGATCCGTATGGGGTCGCTCGACGAATGGAATGGGATGTATAAATCGGGGGCAACAGCCTCCGGCACAAAATTATTCTTCCCTGACGCGACCGCGGCGTACAGCGTTGTGAGAAAAATGGAGCTCACAAGTGTGACAACCCAAATCCTCACAGGGCACGGTGGGTTCTCTGCATACCTGAAACGCTTCAAGTGTAAAGAGAATGCATCGTGCGCCTGTGAGCCTGGAATAGATGAAACAGTTGCTCATGTTCTGCTCGAATGCCCAATCACAGGAAAAGCTCGATACGAGGCGGAGCTGAGAACTGAGCACCAAACTAACAACCGACACCTTACCAAACGTAATGAGTGGACGAAATAGAAATAGATTATTAAAATATTGTATAGAAATAGGAATAGCATTAATAAATAGAAATAAAATAGTTTAAGTAAGTAGGATACTTAATTATATAATAAGTATATAAGATAAGTACCTAAACAAAGAAGAAAAAAAAAAAAAGAAGTCTTCCATGAAATATAGTAGGCATGATTTTTTCCGCTACCACAAACTATACAGATTTGGCAATTTTTTTTCTTAAGAGAAGCCTATTTTGGTCAATTGGGTCTTATCAGCGCCTTAAGCGCTCTGCCAAGACCTGGAGCCCTGTGCAAATTCCGGATTTTTTCCGTGAAGGCGCGCGGAAATACGGGGTAAAAACTGTCTCCAAAGGGAAAACGTGGTCCCTCTTTTGGGGGCTGAAAACTATCCCTGACGATTCCCCGAGAAGGAGGACAACACAAGGACCCCAAAGGTATTTAAAAAATTAAAATACAGTGAAGTGGACTGTCAAGGTGGACTGTATAGGTATCTTGAATTAAACTTCAGGCTTCTTGTTTCTTGTTTTATTTTCTTCCCAGGACTGGTTAGCTGCTTGGCTGAGTGACGACTGACGACTTTGCAGCTAACCGCCCTCTTTTTATTCCCGTCCGCGCGCAGTGTGAGCGGGCGTAGGTAGCGGGTGGGGTGCGGCGGTGGGGAGCACGTCTCGCCAATCAGAGCGCGTATTTACTCGTGGTTGTGTCGGGCGCTGTCGACAGGTTTATACTTGTCGGAATCGTGTTCCCTACCACCTTACAATAATACCACGTGCAAACTGCACCCGCACCCGTACCCGTACTTATTGCTAGGGAATAATACCACGTGCCTTATTTTACATGTACATAGGTTCCTAATTAATTCCTAATTTAAAATCGTTTTTATTGTTTAAGCTTAAATCTAAACCTTAACTAACATTAGTGTCTAAGCTTCGTCGTCCGTAACATCCTCCCCCCGGCGCAGGGCTACCTTAGCCTAATCTTCCACGCAGAGGACGGCGAGCTTGGTAACTGGACGCCGTAGGATGCCCGCTGTAGTTCTGACGTCGGCTGATCGCACCTTGCCGTCTGGACCAGTGTAGACTGCTTCCACGACGCCTCGGGGCCACGTTCCTCTCGGTAGCGTGGAGTCGATGACGACGACCAGGCTGCCAACTTGAAGGGGCCGCCGTTGGTCATCTGACGCCCCTCGGGGCACCAGCGTAGGTAGGTATTCGTCCACCCAGCGCCGCCAGAAATGGTCGGCGAGCGCTTGGGTAGCTCTCCATTGCTTGCGGCTGATCTCCTCACAAGGCCCAGTGCGGGGAAGGCCCGAGGAGGTTCCGATGAGGAAATGATTCGGTGTCAGGGCCTCCGGATCCTTGGGATCAACAGAGACATGGGTCAGAGGCCGAGAGTTTATAGAGTGCTCGGCCTCTGTGAGCAGCGTCAGCAGCATTTCTTCTTTCAGCGCTCTCTGATGTAATGTCGCCCCTAGTGCCGTCTTGACGGAGCGCACTAGTCGCTCCCACGCTCCCCCCATATGCGGCGCTCCTGGTGGTATGAACTTCCACTTCATTCGGTGCTCAAGTCCAAAGGGGATGAAGCCTTTTGCCCATTCCTTGTAAGCCACGCGTAGTTCGTTGTCCGCTCCTCTAAAGTTGGTACCGTTGTCTGAATACATAATTCTGGGCCAACCTCGTCGCGCCGCCATTCTTCGTATCGCCATCAGTGCCGAGTCAGTAGACAGACTTGAGACCAATTCCAGGTGCACTGCCCTCGTGACTAGGCAGGTAAATAGGGCTCCCCAGCGTTTTTCATGTCTTCTCCCTATGACCACCGTCATTGGTCCAAAGTAATCGGTCCCGCAGTGGGCGAAGGGCCGCTGAGTCTCCATTAGCCGTTCCATGGGTAAGTCCCCCGTAGTTGGTTTTACTGGCGTAGCCTTCCTTATGCGGCAGATCTGGCATCGCCGTGCAATAGCTCGCACCGTAGGTCGTAGGTTGATCACCCAGTATCGCTGTCTTAAATCATTGATCACACGTTCATTATTGGCGTGACCAGCTCTGCGATGTGCGTCTTCTACTAGCAGTCGCGTAAATGGATGCTTGCCGTGTAGAATCACCGGCGTCTTCTTTGTTTCCATGACTGCCGCGTGCCCGATCCTTCCTCTAACCTTAAGGACTTGGTCTTCTAGATAAGGGTCCAGTTTGTATAGATTGCTGGACTTGGTCACCGGCTTTCCTTTTTCGAGCAGCCGTATCTCTTCAGCGTAATCTTCGAGCTGTGCTTGTTTTAGCCATAATTTCTCGGCCTTCTCTATCAGGTCGACGGTCATCTGGCTGGTCTTGTCCTTGCACTTTTCCTTGAAAAGGAAGGGCACTGCTGTTGCTCGTAACAATTTTTCATATGAAGAGAATCTACTTATGTCGGGCAGGTGAGAAGGGCGTTCTCTTTTTTCTTCTACTATTACGTATGTTGCTTCATCTTTGATTATGTCTTCTTTGATCTTTTCCTTCGGCCAGGACTCTTCGTCGTTGTACAGGAACATGGGGCCGGTGAACCATCTATCTTCTGGTTTCATGTGCATGGCGTAATTAGGGCGCGTAGCGTCGTCTGCCACGTTATGCTCGGTGGGTACCCATCTCCACTGGCTGGGGTTAGTTAGCTCCGCAATCTCGCCCAGGCGATGCGCTACGAATGCTGTGTACTTCGCGGCGTCCTTTTGGATCCAACGTAGAACGGTTTGTGAGTCCGTCCAATAAGTCACGTTGCTGGGCTTGTCTCGGTGCTCCTTCAATATCACCTCCGCCAGTCGTGCGCCAATCACTGCTGCCTGTAGCTCTAGTCGCGGAACGGTAACTGGCTTCAGGGGGGCTACTCGTGACTTTGCTGCCACCAGCCTTACGTCTACCCTTCCGTCCGAAGACTGGATCCTCCAGTAGGCTGTCGCTGCATATGCTTGCTCGCTCGCGTCGCAAAAGACATGGAGCTCCATAAGGTCGTCCGGGCCCTTGCCGTAGCACCTTGGTATGCGTAGCTTCGTCACTTCGTTCAAACTTCGCATCCAGTCTTCGAAGTGCTGCGTGTCTTCTTCGGGGATTGCCTCGTCCCACCCTATGCCGTGCCTCCACAGGTTCTGGAGTAAAATCTTGCCGGTGACTGTAAAGTGGCTGATGAGTCCCAGGGGATCGTAGACTGCCATTACCGCTCCAAGGGCCTCTCGTTTTGTCGGGGCTCTGTCTCTAGTTTTCACCTCGGGTGACAAACGGCTTAGTCCGGTGTTAAAGCCTAGCTCCTCTGAGCCTGTTTGCCACAGTAGACCTAGCGTTTTGTCCGTATTCTCTTCCCTTTGTCCGAGTCTTACTTCTGTGTCGTGCGCCTGCTTCTCCAGTGTTATGCTTTTCACCACGTTATGTCTATTCGAGCTCCAACCCCTCAAGTTAAAGTGCGCATTCTGGTGGATCGTCATGACTTCACGCGCTGTCTTGATCGCCTCATCTTCAGTCACGAAGCTGTCCACATAGTCGTCCATGTAATGGCTTGACGTTATAGCTTGCGCAGCGTTGGGGTATTCTTGTGTGTGTAGTCTTGCGTTGGCGTCTCGTACCGAGTGCGCTATGAAGGGTGAACATGAAGCTCCGAAGATCATTGAAGTCATTTTGTATTTCTTCGGTGGCTTAGTACCTTCCTTGTCTCGCCAGAGAAACATCTGCGCAGCTTGGTCTTGCTCCCTTATTTTCACTTGGAGAAACATTTCTTGAATATCTGCTGTGACGGCTACCGGACGCTCTCTGAATCTGAACAGGATCCCTGGTAGTGACTTCAAGAGATCAGGTCCTTCCAGTAGGTAGTCGTTCAGGCACACTCCACTGTATCGGTGTGCGGCGTCAAACACTAGACGCATCTTCCCCGGCTTAATTGGGTTCATAACCGGAAAATGCGGCAGGTACCACACTCTCTTACTTTGGTCTTCCGTTCCATTGCACTCGTGGGCGTATCCTTTGTCGAGTAGGTTTTTGACCAGAGCACTGTACTGTGTGGTAAAGTGTGACGATGAATCCATCTTCTTTTCTATTGTCTTCAATCTTCTAAAGGCACAGTTGTAGTTGTTGGGCATCGAAGCGTCTTCATCACGCCATGGTAACCCGACTTCAAAGTGATCACCGACTTTTCTCATGGTGCCTTGAACCATGTCAATCGCTTTCTGATCTTCCGGTTTGACCTTCTTTGCCAAAGAAACTCCTAGGGCGTCAATGTTGAAGTGCGATTTCACTAGTTCTTCTACACGACGTACATCATCCGTCTGTCTTGCTGTAGACACATCGTATAGGTGTAGCACAACTTGTCCCTTTTGTTTCTTCAGCGTTGCGCGCGGTGCAGTCCCGTGGATCACCCATCCCAACTGAGTGTACGAAGCCGCGGGTTCATTCTTCTTGCCCGTGCGTAGTTCACGTGTGACTATCAAGTGCCAATTATCAGCACCTATTAGTACCTTCGGTGTGGCTTCCTCAAAGAACGCGTCTTTTTGGATGTCTTGGAGGTGCGGATAGTTCGTTAGTGTTGATCTATCCACCGTTTGACCATGAAGTCGCAAGTCCTTCATTGTTCGTGCGCGCAGCTCCTGAAATTCGCCATTCTGGCCACATATCTGTAGCTTGACCTCTTGGCTACATTCCTCGTGTTGTTGCGAGGTCACGCCTTGTATACGTAGAGTGGAGACTGGCCCATTTACTCGTATACGGCGTATCAATTCTTCGTCGACGAGCGATGTTGTTGAGCCTTCGTCCATTAATGCGAATGTCGACACTTGTCCGCCGGGCCCTTTTAATATCACGGGACACATCTTTAATAATACACGTTGCGACGCATTGCTTGGCGCGGAGACAGTCATCACTGATTCTTTTAAGGGTTGATTCTCGGCGTCGGTTGCTTTTTCTGGTGTTTCCTCCTGTGACGTCTCTCGTTCTTTGTGCAGCAACGGGTGATGTGGACGGCTGCATGTCTCTTTACCACATCGTTTTGCTCGGCAATGCTCGCGTCGATGGCGTCTCGTCACACACTTGAAGCATACTTTTCCAGTACGTGCCCACTCCCATCTTTCATCGACACTCATCTTCAGGAACTTTGCGCATTTATCGGCTCGCTTTCCTTTTCGCATTGATTTGCGGTACACTTCTTGTTTCCTTCTTCGGGGCAGGTGCGGTTGTCGTATTTGTGAAGGCGTATCTCATAGCTCGATCAGCCTCCCGCATCAGGAACCTGGACAATAGTGTTACTTCTGGTTCACGCGACGATTCCACTGCCTCAGAAGCGTAATCGCACCATCTCGCTTTTATGTGCGGGCTCAATTTCTCCACGACTTCGCGAACTAACATCGGGTTCCATACATATCCGCGATTATCCATGTTAGATAATACACACACTATGTTTTGTAATTTCACTGCGAACGAATTCAATTCACTGGCCGTGCTCGAGAGTCGAGGTAGCTTCTTTAAATCTTCCATTGCTCGATCCATGAGTATCTCCGGTCTGCCATAGTACTGCTCTAGTGTCTTCATAATCACTTGTGGGTCTGACGCGGTATACAGGAGCGCTGATACTGCTTCTCTTGCTTCACCCTTGATGCAGTTTCGTAGTCTTGCCAAATTCTCGTTCGCGGTGAACTTGTATACATTCGATGAATCAGTGTACGCCGCCTTAAATGGCAACCATTCAGTGGCCGCTCTCGTAAATGTAGGCAGCTCAGTAACTTGTCTTGGTGGCGGACGTACGCGTATCATCTTGTCCAACGTGTCGGCCAACTGTTCGATTCCTCTTCCAACTCGGCGTTCCCCTCTAGTTGGTGACCGCGAGGCCGATCGTTGTCTTCTTCGGTCATTTCTGGCAGGCGTGATGGCATCAGCACAAGTGGCGGGTTCGACGCAGGCTGCTGTTTCTTGAGCTGCGTGCTTTGAAGCGGGGTGCGGAGGCGGCTCTTCCTGGGGCAGATGTGTGGCTTGGGGGTGGCTTCGGTCAATACTTTGAAGCCACTCGTCCACCCTGCCATCACTCCTGTGCACGGAGCCCTCTTCACGGGCCTCTGCCTCTGCTTCAATCGTCGACACTTCATATTCGAATCGCTTGTTGACGAGCGCCTTTTCAATTTCTAGTTGCTCGTTCCGTATTCCGTCTTTTTCACTCTTGCCACGTCACTACTATACGATCTTCTGGAACGTATCGTACTTGCTGTATCCCTCACGGAAGCACCGTGCGCAGCTGTAATCGTTCTTGCTGAGTCCTGGGTTCGTAGTACGGAGGTTTTTGTCGGGTAAAACGACGTGGAGGGCGCGGAGAGCGGTTCCCCATAGTCGTACGCGGTCGCGGTAGCTCTACTCGCCGGTACGAGGCGTGGAGCAGGCGCGGCGGACGCGCTATCGGACGCAACCCTCCTCGGCGTGGCGGTGGCGGAGGGTGCGAGCGCGGGGGGGGCGGGACCGGTCCCGGCCGCGGAGGTACTGTACGCGGTGGTCGACGGCGACCTAGGCGGATCTACGAATGTCCGCTCATTCGGACGTCGACTATCGTAGCCCGACTCCGATTCTTCCTTGGCCGCAACGCTTCTAGTCTTCATATTTAAATCTTGAATCTGCGTTCCGGCTCGTAGGACCAGCTGTCAAGGTGGACTGTATAGGTATCTTGAATTAAACTTCAGGCTTCTTGTTTTATTTTCTTCCCAGGACTGGTTAGCTGCTTGGCTGAGTGACGACTGACGACTTTGGGAAGTCGCTACGCCCCCGTCAGGGGGCGCGGCTAGTGGAACCGGGGCGTCGCCCCTCGGCCGCGGGAGCAATTCGTTGGCCCGTAACTACGGGCCCCTCATTGTGATTGTCAACAATGTGACGCCTAGATGATTGGGCGCGTTATTTGCTGTAACGCGCCCATGTGAGTGATTGCTATTTTGTTACTGTAGGCGCATCACGACGCTAATACTGTTAGCGCCGCTTTCTTCACGACACCCCCGTCAGGTGAGACCCCCGGTTACCCGGGGGAGGCCCAGTGAAGGCGACCAGCGACGTAGGTGCCGACTCGACGCTCCTACAGTATAGGTGTATAGTTCCCGCCCGCCCCGCTTTCAGATCAAGCCGATTACGGTCCGGGCTAAGGAACTGTCGTGCGTGTGTGGGCGGCATTGTAATTGCGTAAACACCGCCCAGTGTCTACACATATCGCACAGCCCGCGCTGTACGTATGTGTGTGAGTTTAAATGCCTGTTTAGTGGTGGATGTCTGTGTTTATTACGTGACGCGCCTATATTAACTTAGCACACGCCACGCAATAGATGTATGTTATCTGTAGAGTAATATTGAGTCGAGTAAGCCGCGTGTAACCTGGATGCGGCTTACTCGAGGCGTCCAGTCCGGTGCGATGGGGTCAGTCGTCCGCTACCAGGTCGCGGGGCAGGGGTCTCGCGTCAGGGGGGTGCGTATGCCATGGCGCTATCTGTTTGACGTGTGGCCAGTCAGATGCGTCGGCACGCGCGAACATTCCTTTCGCGAGACGCCGCACGTACTCATCCAGGCCCTCGATCCTGAGGTCCCTCCGGATGACATCGTTCCTCACAAAGTGAGGGGCGTCCACTATGGTCCGCAGCGCCAGATTCTGTTGCGCGCGGAGCAGCTTACGATTCGTCTCACTTGTGAGGGCGAACCATGCCGGGGCGGCGTACGTCAAGATAGGGCGCACGTACAGTTTGTACACGCCCATCTTGACGCGCAACGGGATGCGGGATGAGAGCACCGGCCTGAGTAGGTTGCGGGCTACCCTACCTTGGGCGGCGACCTTGCGGACGTGTGTCCCCATCGAGAGCCGACGGTCGATAGTGACACCCAGGTATTTGACCCGGGGCGACCATTCGACGTCGGCTCCTTGTAGCTTCAGGGGTGGCGGGAGGGGCGCAGATCCAGTAACCAGCGCCTGCGTCTTACCCACGTTAACCGACAGCCGCCACTTCGACAGCCACTCGGGAAGCAAGTCGAGGGCGCGCTGCATCTTGACGGCCGCGTACTTTGCGTTCAGCGAAGTTGTAATGTACGCGGCATCGTCAGCATACAGCGCGAGCGTCGAGTCTGTCGTGGTGGGGATGTCGTCGGTGTAACGCGAGTAACACGCCGGCGATACGCAGCTGCCCTGCGGTACGCCGGCCAGCACCGGACGGGCGCTAGATAGCGCCCCATCAACCACCACCCTAAATGTCCTGTTAGAGAGAAACGTAGAGACCACCTGTACAACGCGACGGGGCGCGTCGGACGTGGCCAGTTTGTATAACAGGCCCTCGTGCCATACGCGGTCGAAGGCCTTCTCCATGTCGAGGAATACTGCCACCGAGTATTCCTTCTTGTTGATTGCGGCTGCGAGGTGGTGCAGTACCCTCGACAGCTGGAGCGTCGTGTTATGTTCCGCCCGAAACCCAAACTGCTCCGGACGCGGCGCGATGTGGGGTTGGAGATGTCGCAGCAGGAGTGCTTCGAACACCTTGGAGACTGTCGGCAGCAGAGTGATCGGCCGATAGCTCTCCGGCTTCAGGATGTTCTTTCCCGCCTTGGGCAACATAATGACGCATCCTTCCTTCCACGAAGCGGGAAAGGTCCCCGTGCGCAGTATCCCTGTGTACAGGCGCGCCAGGGCCGCAACCATACGGTGCGGCAGGTGGCGCAGCGCTGTGTTGGTGATACCGTCAGCACCGGGGGCCTTCCTAGGCCTCGTTCTTAGGATGGCGCGTCTGACTGTGCCAGGCGAGAAGAAGATTGGGTCCTCATCGGGAGCTATCGGCGTTGCGAAATAGTCCCCTAGGTGTTTCTCGACTGCTGCGACATGTTCGATGTCGTCAGTCGGGTTGGGGCGGAACTGACGCTCCAGGTGCTCGGTGAAGACCTCCGCCCGGTCCTCCGCTACAAACTTGAGCGCCCCGTCGCTGTTGAATAGAGGGCGCACCGGGGCTGGGGTATTCGTTAGTTGGCGGCACAACTTATGAATCGACGGCCAACTGTCAGTAGTGGCGTCGATTCGCTCCTCCCAGCCCGCGGCGGTGTGCGCCTGTAGTTCGGCCTTCACCTTCTCCGCGAGACGGTTGAGCTGTGTCTTCATGGTTGGACATCTCAGCTGTTGCCACTGCTTGCGTAGGCGCCTCTTCGCGGCGATCATTGCAGTGATGCGGGCCGGCAGGGGCGGCAATAGCCCTCTCCCCTGCGGCTGCATAGTGTGAGTCGCCGCTTCTAGGGCGCTTTGGATGCAAGCAGTGACGTCCTTCGCCGTCTGGTCTACGTCCGCGGAGGTGACGATAGGCCGAGTCAGCGCGGTGGTCTCTACTATCTCTCTAAAGGCGTCCCAATCCGTGGATCGACGTGGCGCTTGAGGCTTCAGTCGGGTCGGCATACCCGATAGGACGACGAGTACAGGTTGGTGGTCCGACTGTAACTCGTCGTCTATGACTTGCTGTGTGGCCTGGCAGTGTAGCCCTCGGTGGACTACGATATCCAGCACATCCGGCATGTACCGGGAGGCCTCGGGGTAGTGAGTGGGCGTCTCCGGGCCGGACACCGTGTAGCCGAAGGCTTCCGCATCCGCAAAGAGTCGTCTCCCCTCGGTATTCATCAAGAACGAATTCCACGCTGGGTGTTTACAATTAAAATCCCCGGCGAGGAGTGTGGCGTGTTGCGTCTTGTTTAACAAGGCCCGCAGCTCTGACAGGTCCAGTTTGGCCGCGGGCGGCTTGTAGCACGCGTAAATGTTCAAGTCCTCGCCGGCTATGTGTAGCTGGACACCCAGCGCGTAAAATGAGCTGAGTGACGGCAAGGGGACTTCTTGATGGACGACCCTTCGCTTTACTAGTACCGCCAGACCACGGTATCTAATATGGAGAGCCGACCGTTCATCTTTCCTGTAAACGAGATATCCCGGGAACCTAATCCTGTCCTCGGGTCCCAGGAGTGTCTCGCTTATTAGCGCCACGTCGATATCTTGTTCCCGAAGGAGATGGCGGAGGGGGGCGACCTTATACCTATGGCCGCGGGCGTTCCAGTGGATCACCCTTAACGACCTAGCCATGATAAAGCGACAACAGTGTGGCCAGGCCGTCAAGGATGACCGTCTCGATGTCCTGGCCCTGCTTGATGGCCTTTATAAGGTCCATCAATAGTTGTATGGCACAGGCTGTGAATTCTTTTCTTTCCTTAGCGGGTAGCGATGCGCCGGTAGCGCCGCCACCCGTCTTTTTGGGGAACTTTTTTAGTTCCATCTGTTGCCGCTGCGCTGTGTTGGCGCTAGCGTCAACAGATGGTTCATTGTTTCCCCGCGGCGCTATGCCGGCGCCAGCGGTAGTCCCTCCGCTAATCTTGGTAGCCTGTGCCCTCTCCGTAGCAGGGCCAGCCTTAGGGATTTCTTCTTCTTCCTTCGCCTGGGGGGGGGGGGGGGGTGCTTCTTGCGCTTTCCCTGGAAGACCAAACGCGGGGGCGTTTGGTCTTCCTCCGCCCTGAGGAGGCAGCTTGTCTATCCGTAGGCCCGTTGGCCGCCGCCATCAGCGTCGTGCCTTGGGCCTCTGTTTGTGCCTCAATTGGCCTTTCAGTGGCCATATGGGGCCGGCGTGTTTTGGCCGTGATGGCGGCGGTCCCCGCCCGCCTGTTGTGGATCTCCTGCTGGAAGACGGGGCACCTGATGTTGCACGCGGGGTGCGGGCCACCACAGTTAATGCATGTGGCCGGCTCCTCCCGCGGGCGTGGACAGTCACGCGCCACGTGCTCCCCTCCACATCGTACACAGGCGAGCGGCCGGTGGCACTGATGTGAACTGTGCCGGAAGCGTTGGCATCGGTGGCACTGAGCGGGCCCACGCTTTCCTCTCCAGGCCTCAATCTTGACACCACGCATGTACATGAACACGGTGGTGTCATAGATGGCCCGGACATCCGGAGTCTTCTTTAGGACCGCGTGAAATACACAGCCGGGTCGTCCCTGGGCGCCTTTTATATGGCGCACGTACTCCGGCTGGTATCCCAGCGTCCGGAGCTCCTCCTCGATCTCCTTGGGGTCCGTGTCTGCTGGTAGTCCCCGTATGGCGATCTTTAAATTCTTGTCCGCTGGCAGCGAGTACGCAAACCATGAGACACCGCTCTCTTTTTCCAGGCCGGTAAGGCACCTTTGGACCAGCCTGTACTCGTCTTCTGTGTCGGGGGTGAATCTCACCCCCGTCCCATAAGGGCGAGCATTTGGGGGCCGGCCCAATTTGGCGCTTATCGCCCGGAAGTGAGCGGCCCAGTTTGGTAGTTTCTCTACTACCAGCGGAGGGTAACGCAATTTTTTCTTCGGCTTTCCCTTCGCCGACATCGCCGTCGGCGCGTCGCCAGGGGTTGGGGCAGCAGGGCGGGCATTTGAGCCCGCATTGAGTGCAGAGGGGGGCAGGGTGGTACTTACCCCCGTAGTCGTCTGAGTTGTCTGAGTTGGTGGCGGCGAGCGGCGCGCCGCGTCGGCAAAGGTAGGCGAGGCAGGCACCCCCCGCCCCCGCGGCGCGCTTTCGCGCTGGGGCCGCGGTGAGTCGAGGCAGTGCCGCTTCGCTTCCTCAGCCACGGCGTCGCCTGAGCTCCTCCTGCGCCGCTGGGGTCTGGCCTCGAGAGCGAACTCAAAACCAAACCCCAGCGACGGTGTTGGTGATGCCGGCGACATTAGCTCGGCGTCCTCACCCACTCCCACGCTGGGCCACTGACCGGATCGCGGGGTCGTGTCCGGGGACACGTCATCGCGACCGGACGCGGCCGAGCCCACCGAGGCCAGCGACACGCTCGACCCCACACGGGAGGAGCATGCCGACAGCATGGCGGGCGAATCATACGCGGAGGTGCGGGGGGGCGCCGGCGAGGCGGGCACCCTAGGCATCGTGTGAGTTTGCCGGGTGGATGGGCCGGCACTTACTGGCCGCTCCTGCTCAGCTGTCTCCGGTCCCGCCAGCGAGCGGCTGGGAGCGGAGCTGGCGGTGCTCGGAGCTGGCACAGCATGTTGCTTCGCCTGCGTCTGCACGGCCGCAGCCCTGGAGGGCGCGGGCGGTGACGCAAACCGCGGCGGAGGCGCGGTGGTGCGGGTTGGGGGCGCGCGGGGGCGCGCGGATGGCGCCAGTGGGCGCGTTGGTTGTGCGGCAGCGGGCCGCGTCCGTGACGCGTCAGCGCGCGCAGTGGGCGCAGCTGGTGGGCGCGCCGGCGGCGCTAGGGCGCGCGCATGCGGCGCGCGGCCCGGCAGGCTGGCAGTTGGTTCCGGTGCCTGGATTGGCACCGGACGAAACGCAGCGGGGCGGATAGGTACCGCGTGCTGCCGGCTCGACGACGGCGTCGGCGCAACGCGCGCAGGCGCCGGTGTCGTCGGAGGGCCGGCAGCTACAGCGGTCCCCCCTCCCCCTCCTCTTCTGTCCTCGTGGTGGCGGCGATCTCCCTCTTTCTTCGTGGGTGGAGGCCTGACCGGCGGTGCACCGGACGACCCGGACGACGCGTCACCAATGTTAGGCAGCGACGTCGCCCGGTCCAGCGCCGGACGGTCCTCCGGCGACCCGGCATCGCGGCCCAGAGAGCCGCGCTTGCCGGGTTTCGGCATCTTGACGGGGGCGTGGCCTCCGCGACCGCTTCGGTGGGGCTCCACCGGGCGGCACGGCAGGCTCCCCCTGTGTCCGCACAGGTACTTTTCCGGTAGCCTGTGCCCACACAGAGGAAAACTTAAAACTTTGGCGGTCCGCGCGGGTTAAAACAATAAAAACAATAAAAACACTGTGGATATTGCTCCTGGCCACGAGCTAATCCATGTGACGACTTTGCAGCTAACCGCCCTCTTTTTATTCCCGTCCGCGCGCAGTGTGAGCGGGCGTAGGTAGCGGGTGGGGTGCGGCGGTGGGGAGCACGTCTCGCCAATCAGAGCGCGTATTTACTCGTGGTTGTGTCGGGCGCTGTCGACAGGTTTATACTTGTCGGAATCGTGTTCCCTACCACCTTACAATAATACCACGTGCAAACTGCACCCGCACCCGTACCCGTACTTATTGCTAGGGAATAATACCACGTGCCTTATTTTACATGTACATAGGTTCCTAATTAATTCCTAATTTAAAATCGTTTTTATTGTTTAAGCTTAAATCTAAACCTTAACTAACATTAGTGTCTAAGCTTCGTCGTCCGTAACATGGACACTTTTTATTTGAAAAACAAAATTAAAATTCTTTAGTGCGGCTGTGAAACTACGATAAATTTTTCCCGTCAAATTAAAGCTATTAAAATCCAGTGACGGCCTAATTTCAACCCCTGTGGAAGTTAGCTGGGACGTCACATAACCCGGATAAACAAAGGAAAAAAAATTAAGATAGAGACTTTAGTAGATATATTAGTTTTAGCAAAATAAGAAATTCTTTCCGACGGTAAACTTAATTGGTTTCCGGCCGGAGAGGAAAACAGTAAAATATAAGAAAGTGTAATAGATTTTGTAAATTAAAAATAGAAATATAAGCCTTCAAATTAAAGTGAATGTTTTTATTTAAAAACGGGAAAAATCTATTGAGTAGTTTTTGAGATACAGCCTCTCCCAGGTCACGGTTTTTTCCCCGATTTTAACCTGGTAATACGCTGCACGGGAATGGCTGTATTTGCAAAACGGGGAGTCGCAGAGGGAAACAAATACAGGTGTACATAGTTTCTACTAGACAAGCAACCTGTACAATTTGTCTCATCCCCCTGGGACGCCCCTGGGAAAAGCTCGGGGTAAAGTTACGTGTTTCTCTCCACATTTAAAATTTTCCCCACTTTTTACCCATTTTAAACCTTTTTGTTATAAATTTAAGCTAAAATTAGGTTTTAATCTATATTGTAAATTGTCAATAGAAAGACAAAGTTGCGCTAGTGAAAAAACCTCAGGAAAAAATTTTTTCAATATTTTTCACCAACCGAGCACCAAACCCGGGTCCTCACAACTAAACTAAAAACGCCCATATATCGGGAACGGAGCGAGATAGCCCATTTTTAACCCCAGCCTGCATATCCTATACAGAGTATAGTATATGCTGCCATACACCCCAGGCCACCCTCCCCCGAACCCCCTCCTTCGTTTTTATTTATATTAAATCAGTAAAATAAAACTCCCCCACCCCCCCTGTATACGTTGCCGTGGACCATAGTACTATTTGATTGTATGTATGTAATATTACAAAACCCAAACCTAATCCCCCTCCCCCCTCCCCCCTCACCCCCCTTTTACTGTAACTACTCAAATCCGCCTCACTTAACCCATCCTACGCTTATTTGATACACTTATTATATTTTAGTATATTTTTATCCTAATATACCGTACCGTACCGCACCATACCGTGTCCCAAAAACTCACGCTTTCAAAAAAAAAAAACTCGAATATCTCGGAAACGGCTGGGAATATAAAAAATCTGACCAAATTTCCCCCCCCCCCCCCTAGTATCCCTCCTTCCGGCCCGAACCCACATTCAGTTAAGACCCCTAGACCCCCTTTTTGACCCCACACACTAAGTAGCAGCATATCTATATACACTTACACTACCCCCGTTTTAAATAGACCCCTCTAGAACCTCTTTCTTGTGACTTCTGACACACCCATTTCTTATATTGGTCTCGGAATAGTGTTGCAGAGTATGCTGTGCTGTGTGTGACTATACAGCGTATACTGGATTGAGCGTCCTGTTTTTTGCTGCTGTTGTTATCGTTGCAGGATTACTAGTTGATCCATTACTGTAAATAAAAACGTAAACAGCATAGAGGCTAAAGGGTTGGTTACTCACGAAATTATTTTAATTGTCTTGTTTTACTCTTTCGTCCCTTCGACTCCATCGTCCCTATAAACGATATTTTATTTTTCATTTCATTTTATTTTATTTTTAAATTGACGCATACCTCGCAACATGTTCGGCTTTAGGACACCGCCTAAGGCGACTGACAGCGAAAAATCACTGCACACGTTAGGCGCAGCATAGGGGAATGGGAAGCCACTGGAAGCAGTGTCACCCTTCCCCTAAACGAAAAGACGTCGCAGGCTGATCCTGCGAAAATAAAAACAATGCTCGTTTTGAGTAAAGAGAGCATACCTGAAACGGCAACAAGGAAGCCACTAGACTCAACCCCCCCCCCCCCCCAAACCAAGTATACAGACCGAACTGCGGAGGCTAAAGCCTGCCTAACCAAGGCCAAACTTCATCTCAGTAGCTCCCGGAACACTAAAACTGAAATAAAGACCGGTATCACTGAAGCTACCGAAAGACTTTACCAGCTAGTGAAAGAAGTCGAAACGGAGCTTAAAGGGCTAAAACAAAAAATTACCAAGGAAGGACCCGTTCTGGCAGAGACTACGTTGGCGGCCGAAAAGCCAATTTCACTCGCTCCTCCACAGAACATAGATGCAAAAAACATCTTGCAGGCTATAGAACAACATACTAAGCTCCTAGCCGAGAGCAATGAGAAAATTGAGGACCTGAAAAACACCATGGATAACCAGAGAGATTTCCTGGAAAAGCGAAATACTTACGCGAGCGTGACTGCAACCAGAGGGGCAGAGTCACTGCCAAAACGGAATACTTTGCACTCGGTTGTAGTCACGTCCAAGGACGAGACAGAGACCGGTGATGAAGTTCTGGATAGAGTAAGAAAGGCCGTCAACGCGAAAGACGAGTGGATAAAGGTCGGAAAGGTCAGGAAGGCCAAGGATCGGAAAATAATTATAGGAATGGAAACGGAACAAGAAAGGACAAGGATAAAGGACCGACTCCAAAAGGAAGGATTTGACCTCACTGTCGAGGAGGTTAAAAATAAAGACCCACTCCTGATCCTGAAGAACGTCTTAGTAATAAATACCGACGAAGACGTGCTTAAAGCGCTTAAAAATCAAAATCGGGGTATTTTTGACGGACTTGATAGTGGGGAAAACAGAGTGATGATCAAGTACAGAAGAAGGATCAGAAACCCTCATATAGGCCACGTCATTGTAAGCGTCTCACCCACCATCTGGCGACGAGCAACGGACATCGGAACTGTGCATATTGATCTCCAGCGCATTCGGGTTGAAGATCAGACCCCGCTGGTTCAATACACTCGTTGCCTGGGCTTTGGACACGGCAAGCGGTTCTGCAATGAGCCTGCGGACCTGTGCAGCCACTGCGGTGGTCCCCATTTGAGGCCAGAGTGCCCGGACTGGCTTTCAGGCTCACTGCCTGCCTGTCGAAACTGCTCTAAAGCAAAAGTAGAATACGGCACGCCGCACAACGCCTTCAGCCAAGACTGCCCGGTGCGCAGAAAATGGGATGACGTGGTCAGATCGACCGTTGCGTATTGCTAAGGGCACCCCAATGGAAAACACCCACTATGGCGTACTACAGGCTAACCTCCAACGCAAGAAGCTCGCCACCAATGAGCTGTTAATAGAGGCTACGAAGCGCGGAATAGCGGTGGCGCTTCTTCAGGAACCGTACGTGGCCGGGGCTAAAGTAATGAGGAGTCACAGGGGCGTTCGGATCTTCCAGAACACTGACACAGGAGAAGGTACTGTTAAAGCGGCAATAGCTGTCTTTAACAATGACTTTACAGTCAGACGGTACCCGAAACTCACCACAAATAACATCTCAGTGGTGGGAATCCAGACCAGTGCCTGGGAGATCACGCTTGAGCCAGACCAGCCTATTGAGCCTTATTTAGAACACCTCAAACAAATAAGGCTCGCAGTCGGTTCCGAAAAACTGATCTTTGGAGGGGACGCCAATGCAAAGAGCATATGGTAGGGTAGCCCGACGATCGATTGCAGGGGAGAAGAGATGGTAGGAACTCTCGGCGAGCTAAACCTGAATATTCTGAACCGAGGGGAAATCCCAACCTTCGACACAATCCGAGGAGGGAAACGGTACAGCAGTCATGTAGATGTCACCGCTTACTCCAATGACATCCTGGACAGAATCGATGACTGGAGGGTTGACGAAGGACTCACGAGCTCGGATCACAACGGCATCAGCTTTAAGATCCTCCTGCAAAAAGCAAAAGGCATTAAAATAGAAAGAACGACCAGGCAATTCAATACAAAAAAAGCAAATTGGGCCAATTTTCATGAGAAGCTTGGCCAATTGAAAATCGATAACAAATTCACAACAGTAGAAATAGATAGCATCAGAGGAAAAGAGCAAATTGACACTTTAACCGAAAATTTTACAAAAGCAGTTTACAAGGCATGTAAGCAATCAATGCCAACCAAAAAAGTTCAAGAGGAACTTAGTTTGCCGTGGTGGTCCGAGAGACTCGATGAGATCAAGAAGCTCGTCGCTACTAAGAAGCGCAGGATTCGCTGTGCCGCCCCAATCCGGAAGTCGAAGGTCATAGAAGAGTACCTGAAGCAAAAAGAAGAATATGAATTAGAAGCGGCCAAAGCTCAGACCGATAGTTGGAAGGAGTTCTGCGGGAAGCAGGATAGGGAGGGGGTTTGGGAGGGAATTTACAGGGTGATAGGTAGGACGCGGCGTAGGGAAGAGGACCTGCCGTTGGAGAGGAACGGTGATGTGCTGGACGCAAGGGGTTCCGTCAAATTACTGGCGGAAACTTTTTACCCAGAAGACCTAGCAGAATGTGACAATGCACATCACCGGTCCATTCGAATTAAGGCCGAAAACGTGAACTGCGGAGAACAAGATGACTCTTGTGACCGGCCGTTCACGAGGGCAGAGTTAAAAAATTCAATGGAGTCCTTCAACCCAAAGAAGGCACCGGGCTCCGATGGCCTCACCGCCGACATTTGCTGTCATGCCATCACTGATGACCTGGAACTATTCTTAAAATTCCTAAACAAGTGCTTAGAACACCATCACTTCCCCACCCGCTGGAAGGAGACAACGGTAGTCATATTGAGGAAGCCTGGGAAAGATAACTATCTCACTCCCAAATCGTATAGGCCGATTGGGCTACTGCCTATACTAGGAAAAATTTATAAGAAGATGTTGGTGGCCCGCCTGAAGTACCACCTCCTCCCAAGGATGAGCACCAGACAGTATGGATTTATGCCACAAAGGAGCACCGAGGACTCCCTCTATGCTCTCATGCAGCACATAAACCAAAAACTAGCTCAAAAAAGGATCGTTACGCTGGTATCCTTAGACATAGAGGGAGCCTTCGACAGCGCCTGGTGGCCAGCAATAAGAGTCCGTCTGGACGAGGAGAACTGTCCACTGAATCTTAGGCGGGCCATTGACAGCTACCTAAGTCATCGAAGTGTCTCAATCAGGTACGGTGGGGAGGTATACAACAAAATCACAAGCAAGGGATGCGTCCAGGGGTCAATTGGAGGCCCAATCCTCTGGAACTTGGTCCTAGACCCCCTCTTAAAATCAGTTGAGAACAGGCGGAATTACATCCAGGCATTTGCGGACGACGTCCTCCTGGCATTCGACGGAAAGACTGCGCTGGAGGTGGAGGAACGTGCCAATGCCGCTCTCAACCATGTTCTGGCGTGGGGTGTCGCGAATAAACTTTTTGCACCACAAAAAACTACCGCGATGTTAATAACCAGAAAACTGGTATACGACACACCACGCCTCAGCATGGGGGGGATTGACATTGGTATGGCAAAAGAAATCAAACTTCTGGGTGTTACGATCGACCACAAGCTGACCTTCAATACCCACGTCTCACTAGTCTGCAGGAAGGCAATCGCCATATATAAGCAACTGTGTAGAGCCGCAAAGGTCAGTTGGGGGCTGCACCCAGAAGTAATACGTTTGATTTACACTGCCTGCATAGAGCCCATAATTCTTTACGCCGCGAGCGTCTGGGCACCGGCCGCGAAAAAGAAGGGCATCGTTAAGCAACTCAGGACCGTCTAGCGTGGAATTGCCCAAAAAATGTGCAGAGCATACCGCACTGTCTCCCTAAACTCGGCACTGGTGCTGGCTGGGATACTCCCGCTTGACCTCCGCATCCGAGAAGCGGCTGCATTATACGGAGCCAGGAGGGGGGTACTCCAGCCCATACTGGGGGGCAGGGAGATAGAGCGGGTGGCCTCAGCGTTGGAAGCCCCGCACCCCGCGGAGCAAATGGACCTGGAGTTTGAAAGCTTGGTAGACGAAGAACAATATCGGAACCACAGCAATTTTGCTGTGAGGATCTTCACCGACGGCAGCAAGTTTGAGGGCAGGGTCGGGGCGGCGTTGTCCCTGTGGAACAGCACCGCCGAGACAAAGGCCCTCAAGCTTGCCATGCCGTCTTACTGCACCGTCTACCAGGCTGAACTCCTGGCCCTGCAAAGAGCGGCAAGGAAAGTGCTCAAGTCCCGTGAAACCACGTTCGGAATTTTCAGCGACTCTATGGCGGCTCTTCAGTCAGTGATCAACACAAGTTTCCCACACCCCTTGGCCGTAGATACAAGAGACATCTTACGACAATGTCAGCTCCAAAACAAAAATGTATCTCTGTTTTGGATAAAGGCCCACGTAGGGCTGCAGGGTAACGAGAGAGCCGACCAGCTCGCGAAGGGGGCCGCCCTGGGGTCGAAGAAAAAGCCGGACTACGACCTGTGTCCCGTTTCATTCGTCAAGCGACAAATCTGGTCGGAAACGCTTGAGGAATGGAATGGGAGATATAGGTCGGGTGACACGGCTTCGGGCACAAAAATTTTCTTCCCGGACGCGGTAATAGCGTACGGTGTGGTGCGAAAGATGACTCACACGAGTATAACCACACAAATTTTGACAGGGCACGGTGGGTTCTCTGCATACCTGAATCGATTCAAGTGTAAAGAGAATCCATCGTGCGCTTGTGAGCCTGGTGTCGAGGAGTCAGTTTCGCACATTCTTTTTGATTGCCCAATAAGTGCAGCTAGGCGTTACGAAGCAGAGCAAAAACTCGCTGTCGAATTGGTTGCCGGGAATGCGCCAGAACTGATCACGGGGAAAAATAGGAACGAATTTCTAAGGTATTGTAGCGACATAGCATCACAGGTGGTAAAGAGAAACAAGACAAAATAAGAAAGTATGCTGTCCTAAAAAAAAAAAAAAAACTAGACTTAAAGAAGTTGATAGATGAGAATCCCACCTATAATAGATAAAAGATATGATAGACTAAGATAGACATAAGGATGAATAAAAATGTTAATACTAACATAGATATAAGAAAAAGTAAAACCACTAAGAACCCTATGTAACGTAAAATAAGAAATGTAATAGATAGATAGAATTTAGTAGATATAAAATTAAAATTTCCGCTGAAAAAGGTCTCTGATCATGTCAGAGGAACACCCGGAAAGGCAGGAGTGGGTTTTTAGCCGGTAAGAGTCCGGCACTGCCCCGACTGGCTCATAAATGAGAAAGTGGGGGCGTCCATGAGGATTTTCACAATTCCTGCCAAAAAACAAAAAAAAAAAAACACTCGGTCTCCCGAGCGGTAAGCAGCAAAACTCCATGCGCTCCGCAGGAAAAAATAAGTTTTAATTGGTTTTTGTGCTCCGATATTAATGAGTGAAGTGTCGCTGGTTGCGGAAACCTGAGCCGCATAAAGTGCCATGCTTAAATCCTGCCAATCTACTGTGCCAGAAGAGTTTTCAGTGCAAAACCACATTTTTAGAGGTTAAGTGAAAATCTTCACGAATAACATCGCATACGCTGCCGAAACCATATCAGTAAATCCACGCTTTTTCTTCGAAATCTCGTGGACGTTGCTGTTCCCGATCATCTGGACTACTGAAAACCACCCTTACATCACGGCTTCGCAAGTTATTCAGGAATTTCGAAAAACCACGTGGCCTGAAAAAGCAGAAGGAGTGGAGACTGCGGCGTGAAATTTGGCTTAAGCGTGGACTCTCATCACACGAGGCAAGTGCACTTTGAATTGGAATTTTAAGGCAGCTGGTATATTTTATATGTCAGTTGATAGTTACTAACTTCAGACCTGAATATCTCCGGTTCTCATCATCATATTGAAGTTTTCAACTGCAGACCGTGGCGCGCTCATTAGCTTGATAGAGATTTTAAGTTTTAGATTTTTAGCTTTTATACTTTTTAAATCTTAAGGAAATTTATAAGAAAATCACATTTTCAAAAATTTTGATATATGGTTATTTCATTTTTGGAATTTTTATTATTGTGCATTGTAGCGCTTTAGATTAAGTAAATTAAGACATTTTTTCCATATTTTTTTGACCAGTGGTTCCTTAGTTATTGAATTTTAATTGTTTTTTTGCTTTTATTCAAAATTAAATAGTAAATATACATTTTTGACACCAAGGCAGGGTCTAATACACCCATCGTGACCCATTTAAGCCCAAACACTCGCTGTCTATCTCCCAATTTGGCTTTTTTGGCCCAATTGCGCCATCTTGGTTTTTCGGTTATTAAATTCAAAACGAGATATCTCGTGAACCGCTGGTCCATTTAAAACCGGATTTTCACTCTGGTCAGTAGTACACTGCCAGCTTAAAGTGTGGTAGG
This sequence comes from Atethmia centrago, assembly GCA_905333075.3. Lineage (NCBI taxonomy): Eukaryota > Metazoa > Arthropoda > Insecta > Lepidoptera > Noctuidae > Atethmia > Atethmia centrago. Next base: position 288,479 of record HG995396.1, read on the forward strand.
TTTTCAGCCTGTTTCAGGCCCTAAAAAATTTTGTCACTGAAAATGCTTTCAGGATATACCTGAAGTGACGCCGAGCTGTAAGTTCAAAACCCCGTCCCTCTGTGACGAAGGGTTCCAAAGTTACAGACATTTTAAATTGACCTTTGACAGTTCGGCGGCCATTTTGTTCAATTTCAAACCGCCCTAACTCCTGAACCGGTGGTCGTAGGAAGTTGCCGTTTTCAAATATACACTCGGGGTCCCATTGACCTGTATACCCCACGATTTCAGGCGGTTTGGAGCTGAAAATTTTCAGGAACCTGAAAGCAGTTTCAGTGGACAGTGGAGCTTAGGCCGAGTCGGGAGAGCCCAAACTCGAAGGGCCTGTGACTTGCCCGAATGAAGTTATCCGCAGTCAAAGTTCAACTTTGACAGGACCGCGGCCATTTTGGACTTCATTTAATTGATCATAGCTTCCAAACGGAGAGTCGTAGAGAGACAGGGTTTTCATTGGGTATATCGGTAGGATATAGGCTAGGACGTTTTCAGGCGTTTTCCTGAAATCTAAATTTTACAGGCTGAAAGCCGCTCCAGTAGATTGGTCTCACCGAGCCAAGTGCGGAAAGCCCAAACACTGAGGTTTTTGAACCGCTGGTTCCGGAGATAACCTGTTGTAACCACATTTTGGTCGCCATCTTGGCAAAAAACCAAAATTTTCAAGTTGGGATATCTCCGCAACCCCTTGGTGTAACCGCACCGAGTTTGGGGTCATCTGAAAGGGATTGGTGAGAGCTGTCTGCTGAAAGTGGAGAAACGACTCTATATAGAGTCTTCTTAAAAAGTGTCTCTATATTTATGGTTTTTGAATCTAAATTATTTTTTTGACTGTTTTCGTTGTGTGGCCCGTTCTCTTGAAGCTGTTTTCAGCAAATTTGACCTTTTTTAGGCTTCGTCCTACGTTTTGACAAAATAAAATTGACATAGACGACCCACCCTGACCACACTGGCCAGGTCAACTTTTAATTTTTGTAAAATAAAATAAAAAATATATTTTTATCTTTTGACTTAATGGTGACAAAATTACTACACTAACACATACATAATTAAAATAAGGCACGTTTAAATAAGCTGCGACAATGATACGTACGCCAACGAAGTCTGACGCATCGCCAACTGGAGATAACGGTACGAGGGCGGGTCCCTCGAAAACCACTCAAGTGCGGAAGAGTATTAGTGACATCGAGGCAAAAATTAGATCTCCTCCAACACAAAAGCCGAAACTCTCTGCACCAGTTGCTGAGGCGCGCGCCCTTATGCTGAAAGCGAAGGCACAGCTCGACATGTCCGGGAACATTAAGTCCACCATAAAACAGACTGTGTTAGACTGTTTGAAGTCGCTCTATGAGATCGTAAAGAGAACTGATAGATCAGAAGCACCAGAAGAAAAAGACAAAGGAGAGAGAGAAAACAAGCAGGTAGGAGAATCTGAAGACAGAAGCTTAAGAATACTAAATGAAATTCTGGAAGTTAAAGAGATCTTGAAGAAGAATGAAAAAGAAGAACTCCCTGCCAGAATAGAAAGATCAAAAGTGGAGCTAAGTGACAAAATCAACGCGCAGATGGTAGAAATTAAAGAACTGAAGGCATCTTCAAAGATGCAGGCTGAGAAAGCTGAAGCCCAAATAGAAACCCTTGGAACGTACGCGCAAGTCGTAGCGATGCCGCCTCAGCCGTCAGTTAGGAAAAACATGCACTCGATCTTAGTGTCGTCATCACACGAGGGTGACACATCAGAGACTGTAGTCGAAAAAATTCGAGCAGCTGTTGATGCAAAGAGCACAGGAATACGGATAGACCATCTACGCAGAGCAAAGAACCAGTCGGTAGTTATAAGCTGCTCTGAAAAAGAAGACATAGGAAAGGTATCGGCAAAGCTTAGAAACTCCAGTGGGGATCTGAAAGTTGAGGAGGCCATCAATAAAAACCCGCTCGTGGTCGTCAGAGACGTAATGAATTACGTAACTGACGACGACTTGGTGATGGCAATAGGATCCCAGAACGGACACCTCCTGGAGGGAGCTAAAATCAGCAAGGGTGACATCCTGGTCTCGTATAGGCGGAAGGCGAGGAATCCGTTGACGAGCCACGTGGTGCTGCGTGTTAAACCAGTGATTTGGCAGAAGCTGACCTCGGCGGGCCGAATCCACGTGGACCTGCAGAGAGTGGTTGTAAGAGACCAGAGCCCGCTGATCCAATGCACAAAGTGCCTCGGATATGGACACAGTAAGAAATACTGCAAGGAACCAGCAGTCCTTTGCAGCCACTGCGGCGAACCGCACACTAGAGTGGAGTGTCCTGGGTTCACCCTCAATGAAGAACCTAAATGCAGAAATTGCAGTCAGACAAAGAAGGACGCATCACATAATGCTTTCGATAGTGAGTGCCCCACACGGAAAAAGTGGGACGCGCTGGCCAGGTCGTCAATGGCATATTGCTAAGTTGGTGCCGGGAAACAACGGGACATACAGCCAGAGCGTAGCGCCAACCAAACAGTATCACGTTGTCCAGGCAAACCTACAGAGGAGCGAACTCGCGACTGCCGAACTTGTTATGGAAGTAATGAAGAGGAAGGTAGCATTTGCTTTAGTGCAGGAACCCTATATAGGGCGGACAGGGGAAATGCGGGATTACCCAGGGGTAAGGATTGTGCAGTGCATTAGAAAGACAGAACGTGTCAATAAGTCTGCCATTGCATTGTTCGATGCCGCGATCGATATCACCCAGTTTCCAAATCTGACTACTGAAAACATTGCAGTCGCAAAGCTTAAAACTAAGGCGTGGGAAGTGGCAGTGGTGTCAGTTTATCTGGAATGCGATCTGCCATGGCGAAGAATCAGCGAGTTTATTGGCACAAACCTTTTATCCAGAGGACAACCCAGACGAGGACGAGGCAGAACACAAAGAAGTGCGCGACACAGCAAGTCTTGTGAATGGTTGGGCACATGGGGAATCATGTGACCCTCCATTTACATTGGAGGAGTTGAGGTGGGCTGCCTCGAGCTTCAACCCAAAAAAGGCGCCTGGACTCGATGGTTTCACATCTGATATCTGCAGAGAGGCGGTCACCTTAGATACGGAACTGTTCCTGGCCATAATTAATAAATGTCTGAGCCTCTCCCACTTCCCTACAGTCTGGAAGGAGGCGGCAGTAGTAGTGCTGCGAAAACCGGGAAAGGATGATTACACGCATCCCAAGTCCTATAGGCCGATTGGACTACTGCCTATACTGGGGAAAATTCTTGAAACATTTTAATTAGAAGAATTAGATGGCATACATTACCGGAGATGAGCAACCGCCAGTACGGGTTCACGCCACAATGCGGTACCGAGGACTCCCTCTATGCCATGATCCAGCACATAAGAGGTAAGCTCAAAGAGAAAAAGCTGATAACTCTGGTATCACTAGACATAGAGGGAGCCTTTGGTAGTGCGTGGTGGCCCGCGATAAGGTGTAGACTGGCAGAAACTAAATGTCCCGCAAACGTCAGACGTCTCGTAGACAGCTACTTGACAAACCGTTGGGTACGGGTTAGGTACGCGGGTAAGGAATGTGCTGTAAACACGACAAAGGGATGCGTGCAGGGATCAATAGGGGGCCCAACTTTCTGGAATATGCTTTTGGACCCCCTGCTGAAGGAATTGGAAGACAGGGAGTCGCCCCTGTCTTCCAATTCCAAGCCAAGCCTTCGCCGATGATGTTGTCTTGATTTTCTCGGGAGACACGGCACAAGAAGTACAAAGACAGGCCAATGCCAGCCTCGCACATGTTCGGAGCTGGGGAATCAAAAATAAACTGAGATTCGCGCCACATAAAACCAAGGCCATGGTAATAACCAACAAGTTAAAATATGACTCACCAATTCTGAGCATGGGCGGTGTGGGCATTGGACTGTCTCGGGAAATTAAGATACTAGGGTTGACGGTGGACGACAAACTAACATTCAACTCGCACGTTACCAATGTCTGTCACAAAGCACTTAATCTTTAAAAGCAGCTGTCTAGGGTTGCGAAAATAAACTGGGGGTTGGGACCCGAGGTGGTCAGGACAATTTATCTGGTGGTTGTAGAACCGGTTATACTGTACGCGGCGTGTGCTTGGGCACCAGCTGTAGATAAACTCGGAATTAAGAAGCAATTGGCGATGGTACAGCGTGGGTTCGTGCAGAAGATTATAAAGGGGTATAGAACGGTTTCTCTAAACTCGGCCTTACTACTCGCGGGGTTGTTGCCTCTTGACCTAAGGGTCAAGGAGACAGCCTGTCTTTTTGAAATAAAGAAAGGTTTTTCCCGGCGAGTATTAGGAGACCGAGACGTCGAAACCCCGATAGCATATACAGATACCCCGCATCCTGCGGAACAGGCAGCGTTAGAATTTAAATGCGTGGTGGACAGTGCACAAATGGCACAACATGATAAAAAAGGCCTGAAAATATTTACCGACGGCAGTAAAATCGATGGGAAGGTTGGGGCGGCACTGTCCCTGTGGGATGGTGGTGTTGAAACCAAAAACCGGAAATTTAAATTGGAGCCATTTTGCACTGTCTACCAGGCCGAACTCATGGCTTTGTCAGGTGCTACTGACTTAGCCCTACAGGGCGCGGCATCCAATTGCAATATATATTGTGATTCAAGATCAGCATTGGAGACAGTGGTAGATGGAGTTTCCCTCCATCCCCTAGCGGTAACAACTCGAGCAAACATTAACTCACTAAAAAAACGCGGCAAAATAATAGATTTATTTTGGATAAAAGCTCACGCAGGGTTGGAGGGGAATGAAAGGGCGGACGATCGTGCAAAGGACGCCGCGCTTAAACTCAAAAAAAGAGCAGACTACAGCAGCTGTCCTGTTTCGTTTGTCAAGCGTCAAATTCGTACTGAGTCATTGGACGAGTGGAACAAGCGTTACAAAATGGGTGATACTGCTTCCGTCACTAAAACATTCTTCCCGGGTGCCATCAAGGCGTACACAATTTTGAAAAGGATCCAACTGGATCCGGTTTTAGTACAAGTAATGACAGGACACGGCGGGTTCTCCGAGTACTTGAACCGTTTCAAGTGCAAAGAGAGTCGGGCGTGTGTCTGTGACCCAGAGGTTAGCGAAAGCATTTTGCATGTTCTGACTGAATGTCCCGTATACCAAATAGAAAGAAACATCGCCGAAAGTGAAATTGAAATGCCCATAATATCATTTATTTACATAACCAAATTACAAGATGATTATTAACAATAATTAAATTAAATTAAAACTAAGTTAGGCTTAAAAAAGGCCCTCGGGGCATTGTACCGAGGATGCTGGCGGCATTTCCTCGCTGAATTGCAATGCTGATGCGTTGCGCGAGAAAGCCGCCAGCTTTTCGGTCACCAGTTACATCAACTAGACGTTTCGCGATTTCCGCAAATAACTTATGCGCACTGGGACCCCACGGACCGAGGGTCTCGACGCCAAAGGGCACAAAGTTGTACTCTCTGCCAAGGCCTCCATATTTAATAACTTTCAGATTTTCGGCATTTTCTGCCGCTGCACCCGCTTTAGAAGTAGTCCGTTGGAGGTGGGACGGTGCCAGTGTGTCTACACAGGTAGCGTCCCACACAAGCATCCGTCCCAAACTCCACGGGACCAAAGACACACCATCAGGTCTTTTGCCATCATCTCTGACAATGCCAGTCGGCTCAAGAAGAGCAGGCACATTGATGCTGGCAAGAGACCGGCGGATTATGTCATTAAGTGTTGCATGTCTTGAAAAGCGGCCTGCACTTTTTTGACAACAAAGTCCGTGGTGACCCAGTCGGTCCACGTCCGTGCCACAAGGGCATGTGTGTGGAGTGCATACCGTGACCCCAAGCCGCAGACCAGTCGCCAGACGAAGCGAGGTCGGATCCAGGAAGGTACCGGTATATGGAGAAGGATGGGCATGTAGCCAATGACCGGCCTCTCTGGTTCCGACCGCCAAAAGTCTTGCGCGATCCGGACCTGAACTGCGGCTCAGAATCGATTTGTATGTTAAATCGCAATAAATATCGTCCCAGCTCCTCTGAGATTTTAGGTTGTCTGGAAATTCTTTACCCGGGCAAGCAATTTGAAAAGCATTCTTGGCATCCTCCAAGCCCGCAGTCTCATAGTTTGTGGGCAAAGCCCTTAGGACATTACCTATGAGACGTGACGTGCTATGGGTGGACGACAAAAAGGCTGGGGAAGCAACACTCGAAATTTTGCGGATTCCTAAACCGCCAAACCGAATAGGGAGGGATGCTTGTAACCAAGATGGTTCATTGAGCTGAATATTTAAAATCGTTTCTAAACTAGTTTTGACTAAATCGTCTATTGGTGAAAGCAAATTTGGATGTTTCCAAAAAGGGCTACAGCGAAGCACATAAGTAAATTTAGGGACAAAAAGGCAAAACTTTAGAATTATAAGAGCATAATGAGGACTGATTTCGAGTAAACAATTTGCGTGACTTTGGAATTTAGAAATAGTGTTAGTAATGTAATCAGGAAAAGATTCTTCAAAGATGGGAGAACCCAGGAGGCAAAGTGACTTTCTGTCTACTATTTTGATATTCGGTGCCAGAAAATTTAATTTGGATTTTAAATTATCCAAACCGTAAGAAGTTTTTTGAATGAAGAGTTCACATTTGCTAAAATTTAATTCTAAACCAATATTTTCGAAATTTGTTTTAATATCTGATAAGTCAGATAGCACAGTGTCCACATCGCCTCCCAGGGTTCCGTCATCCAAATACCAAACGTTAAATTTTGATTTTAAATTTTGAATAATCGGATTTATAGCCAAGCTAAAAATTGCTGGCCCGAGGGGATCGCCCTGCTGACAGCCGACCTCCGAAGAAAGTTCATGGGAACGGTAAATTAATTTTGAAGGTTCTGCGTAGCAGGTAAGCAGGTATTGATAGAGTTCCGGAATTTTGTTCTTAACTTCTGTCAGCATGGCATCCCTGTTTACTGAATTGAAAGCATTTTTGACGTCAATTTTGACTACAATTTCGCAATCATCATACGAAAGGTAGGTTCTTAAGGCATGGACGGCTGCCTCACACCCACCTTTCGTGCCAAATCCTAATTGTATAGATTCGAAAACAGACTGTAATTTAGATTTGATATGTCTCACCGCAATTTTGGATGCCAAACGTCTTAAAGTTGACCCCACAGCAATGGGTCTCACCCCTCCGTCCTTTTTAGTTAGGGCGATCAAATTAGCACCAAATAAAAGTGAGGCAATATCAGCGTTGATTTTGCCTGAAAACATAAAATTTATTAATTTTGTAATAGAGCAAATAAGCTGCACACCTGCATCACCCACAGAATAAGAAGTTAAATCTTTTAAATGTTGGGGTGAGATTCCGTCCAGGCCGGCCGCTGAACCGGTTTTAAAAGAAATTATTGCGTCAATAACGTCTTTGCCTTCGATTTCGAGGCAGGCCTGGTCTGCTGTAGGAGAGTCGAAAAAATACGGGATCACGGGAGCCGGGGGATGTTTCGAATGCAAAGCCGAAAGGGTATCAGGAGTATCAGGCGACAACACGTCGTTAGTAAAAAGAAGACGTGCGGCGCCTTTGAGATCCCCGTCGGCAATTTTGCCTTCAATTAATTTAATTCTAGATAATGTTCCCCTCTTGGGAGAATCAAAAGGTGAAGATGTTTTTGTTAAACAGATGCCCATTGATATTGTTAACATATCGATATTGATAGAAAATAAGAACACTAGAAATAAGTTTATAAAGTACTGTATAAAATAGCAAGTAAGGTAGTAAATAAGAATAAATAGCAATAAAGATGCACTGTGTTATGTATCTAAAGTATACGTAAAAACAGGTATCATGAATTAAGAAAATATTATGAAACAAAAAAAAAAAATCGTACGTAAATGAAAATAAAACAAAAAAAAAAAAAAAAAAAAATTAAGAAAAAATAAATAAATATATAAATAAATAAATGTATTAATGGATAGGAATAGACATAAGGATGACGATAAATGTTAATAAAGATATAAATATACACACTAATTTTTTACTTAGGGTTCCCTAAGTAATGTACAATAAGAATTGTAATGTATAGAAAAAACTTTATATATATATAATTTATTATATATATATAATGAAGCACGTGTCTCCCCAGTCGGACTTGGAGGGACACGTGGCTCGGGTGTGGCCAAACGCGAAGCACTTGAAGCAGCGAACAGGCTGGTCTTCAAGTGGCCGGACCACAGCCGAGCTGAACCCCACGAGCAGCCGTCCCTTGGTCGCAGCAAGGACGGCCCCAGCCGCAGCGACTGGGCACTCAACGCGAATGATGCCGCGGCGTCCGAGCCTGATGGCTCCACCCTTCACCACGCCAGCGTCGCAGCTTCCAGCCGCCGCAACGGCCGCCACCACATCCTCTTTGGTGACCGAATCATCAAGATCGGCCACCTCCAAGGCTGCGGTCTTAACGGGCCTGACGACCGTGGCCGCATCCGCGATAACCTCTTGCAACTTTGTTGCGAAGAGGTCCGCATTTGTGCCGCGCTCTAGGCTGGCAGGGGAGGAGGAGCAGGCTCCTACCACCAGACCTGGGGCAGATTGAGCAGGCCTGGCCGTGGCCTCAGCCAGCTTCTGGTGTAGCTGGCTAACCTCTGCCTGCAGGCGATCCACCTTGGCCTGCAGCTGCCGCGTCTCGTCCGTGGCTGTCCGCTTCACCAGCTCCACCACAATGCCGTGCATACTGGCGGCCCGGCATTTGAGGGCCTTCTGGAAGGTCCCCTTCAAATTGGACGACTTTGAGGTGACCTCCAGGACCTCCTCCTTGTCTTCATGCGCCATGCGCTCCAATTCTGCCAGGGAGTGGTCAGCATATAGTACACTGGATGCACCATAGCCAGCCCTCGCCCTGGCAACTTGCGCCTGCTGCTCCTTGGCGGCGACCCTCTCCTCCAGGTCTTGTTGGAGTTGCGCCCTTTTCGCCAGATTATAAAACGAAAGAATCTTCGTTTAGTTGTGGAATAAACATATTTGTTAGCAACTCGGCATTCTTATTTCACATGTAATACTTAAGCACCCAGTCGTACCCAAGCCAGCGCCGCACGACATGCAGCGCTGGCTTCCGCATGTCGTGCGGCAGCGACAGGTCACTGCCCACTCCTGAGATGAGGGCACGGCGTGGCTCCTCCCAAGCGGCACACTCTGCCAGCGTATGCCGCGCCGTGTCCTCCCGACAGTCGACGCAGTGGTGACACCGGGCGTCCGGCTCCCTGTTTATGCGACACAGGTACTTCCCGAAGCAACCATGCCCCGAGAGCACCTGCGTCACCCGAAACGACAGGGAGCCGTGCCTCCTCCCGAGCCAGGGCCCGAGCACTGGCCGGACCGCCTCGATGGTGGCGAGGCCGGCGGTAAACCTAACCTACCCTAACCTAAGAAGAGATCTCCCGCTCCCGTTCCGCAGCCTCCTTATACCACCGCGCCGGATACCACCGCGTCCCAGGACTCCTCGCTGCCGACCATCGACTCGACCACGGCCGGCAGAGACAGCTCACTGCCCACTCCTGAGATGAGGGCACGGCGCGGCTCCTCCCCGCCGCCTGTACAGTAACAGTCAGAAGTCGACTAGCAATCTCACAAAACTATGGAATAGCAATATTAGTTGTACTTATGACCTTCTTCTATAAGAACGTTTGACAACACTACACATTGGCATCTTGTTGCCCGCTTATGATTGTTATTACAAATTTCAATAAGTTTTGTAAGCGTTACGTTGGCCAAAGTGGTTAGAACTGTGCCTCGCATGGCAAACGTTCGGGTTCGAGTCTCACATCAAACATAAAAAATATTTTTTAAGTATTACATGTTAAATAAGAATGCCGAGTTGCTAACAAATATGTTTATTCCACAACTAAACGAAGATTCTTTCGTTTTATAATTATTGTCAATCTTAGCGTCGTTATTAAAATATGAGGGTAGATTTGAAACACAGTGATAAGTTCACTTTTTTTCAAATCTACCCTCATATTTTAACTACTTTACTAGTTCACATAAATTATTCCACTATTCGCTGTTGTTGGTTGGTGAACATAGTTACGAGCGTTTGTGTTATCTTGTTGTTGCTATTTTAGTATTCTTCTGAATTCAATATGCAGGCTAATATTAGTATTGAAGCCAAGGCAAATATTGTGGCCCTATATTCGAATGGCCTTAATATATCTCAAATATCGAATGAAACCGGCTTATGCGTAAGTTTTTATTTTTATTTTATGCGATGATACCTACAAAATATAATGGTAGATTAATCGCTTGTTGCAAGTTTGTAATATAGATTTTTTTTTTAGAGAGAAACTGTTAGGCGTTGGGTGAAGAGATTTGAGGCAGAAGGTAGCCTGAAGAGTCGTGAGAGGAGCGGAAGACCACCTCTTATTAGCCAGCCTCAGCGACGTTATATGGTAGCTGAATATGAGACGAATGGTTTCATCCCAACAAGGCGTTTTGTCGATGAGTTCGGCACATCAGTACGCACCGTTCGCCGCATACTCCATACCGAAGGTCTTCATCACCGAACGCCAGATAAAAAACCGTTTTTAACGCTACGGCATAAAGAGTTAAGTTTTGCCCGGGAATATTTGGACTTTGATTGGGAGACGACAATATTCACCGACGAAAAATCTTTTAAATCGTGCCAAAAAATAAGGCTGCATTTGTGGCGTAAAAATAACACGCGTTGGTCTGAAGGCAATGTCAGACCAAATACGGAGTCAGGCAGAATCAGTGTGAATATGTGGGGGTGGATAAGTGCTCAAGGGCCCGGTGAATTAAGTTTTATATCGACGCGAGCCAACAGTGTCAACTATGTGGAAGTGTTGAACGATGTAATGTTGCCTACGGTGCGTAATATCTACCCCGCAGAAGACTTAAACGAGATAAGTTTTGTGCAAGACAATTGTCCTAAACAGGTAGGGTAATTTTGTGTCAGGGGACATAGGGGCCGTAATTTTAACACATTAGTATTTATATTATTGTAATATTGAGGTTAAGTTTCAATCCTCTTTTCATTGAGAAAATGAATAATTAAGCTATAACCTCTTAAATGATATCAGAATTTTTATAATATCTTTATGTAACCTAAAATGTGTTTTTTTAACATTCAATACTATAATAATAACATAAGTGTAAAAGATTTCTTTTAGATAAATAATATTACAATGTTAACTTAACAAAATTTGTTTCATTTATTATCATATTATAATAATAAATTACCTTTATAATATATTTATTGTAATATCTATTTGTTCAAAGTAATTTACAAAAATAAATTACTAAAACATACAAATAATAATATTATATAAAACATCAAACAAACTGGCCCGACTCATCTATCCCGATCAAATTGGCGACTGCAGCCTCGTTACCGATCTAACTGATGTTAACTTATATTTACTTGTCGAAATTTTGCATTACTATGAAAAAAATAATCAGACTGCGATAAAAAAACAAGTTACTGATATTGTCATCCTTGTCTAGCATTGACCACATCTATAACTACTCGTAGCGATGCTACTCGACATGTTAATTTGATAGCGTTGGAACATCACTCACAAGGATAAATATGCGTATGTGTGTATGGCACCGCAGCCCGCGATAATGGTCATTGCGGTGTAAGTGGACTTCTGGACGTTGACTGTACCTGTGCCGCCCCGTGTCCTCCCGACAGTCGACGCAGTGGTGACACCGGGCGTCCGGCTCCCTATTTATGCGACACAGGTACTTCCCGAAGCAACCATGCCCCCCGAGATCACCTGCGTCACCCGAAACGACAGGGAGCCGTGCGTCCTCCCGAGCCAGGGTTCGAGCACTGGCCGGACCGCCTCGATGGTGGCGAGGCCGGCGGTAGGGCGTGAAAGCCTGTCCCGCCATTCCGCCACCAGGGCTGCGCGGAGCTGTGACCGACGCAACTCTGTATGTCGCTGCATCAGCCACTCGCCCCGCGCCCTCGCTTCCTCGCGCCACCGGTACAGCGACGCGAGTACTTTCGCCTCGAGGTCCCAGGGCGAGGATCGACAACCCTCCCGGCGCATGCCCGCCTAGCTGGCCGGCCCCTCATGCCCCCCAGGCTGAAGAGGTACGGGAATGGCAGGGAACACCTGGCAATTCCCGTTCGACACTGGTGGAGGCCTGTGCAATACAGGCAAGGGTGCCCCCGCACCCGTTGCCTGCTGGCCTCCAACTGTTAGGAGTCGGAGATGACTTTCAAACTGACGTCTTCTTCGACCCCTCCTCCGCCTTCGGAGTGGCGCTGCGTCAGGATCGTCCTCACGCGCGCGCTCCGCTGCCTCCTTCTGGGACATGACGTGTTCGCAGAAGGAGGCGACTGCTGCCCAGGACCTCTCATCCGTCAGCATGGCATTAACCAAGCCGGGGAGTGAGAGGTCTGGTCCAATCACCGCGATGAGACTGCCGCGAAGTTCGGACCATGACGGGCACACCTCGAAGGTGTGCTGCGCCGCGTCCTCAACCGCGCCACAGTGGTGGCACGACGGTGTCTCCTCCCGTCCGATTCGGTGCAGGTACGATCCAAAACAACCATGTCCGGACAGCACCTGCACCAGACGGATGGAGAGGAACCCATGTGACCGCTCGAGCCAGTCTCGCAGGACTGGCCTAATCGCATCGAGGGTTCGGCGGCCAAAAACTGCTGTGGCGAGGTCCGCCGTCCAATGGACGACGATGGCGTCCCTCGCCTCCCGCCGGACGGCTGCCCGCTCTTCCGGGGCTGGGCGCTCTCCTCTCGCCCTCCGTCCCGCCGTCCATTCATACACTCTGGCGAGAAGCCACGCCTCGAGTTTCCAAGAAGGGGTGCCGGCCAGAGCACATGCTGCCGCAAAACCCACCGTGCGGTGGGCCCGTGCCACCCGCTGGGTTATGGCCCTTTGGGGTGCCCGCAAGGCGGCGGCGTTCTCCCTCCTGTGGAGCGAGTCCTCCCAGATAGGAGCCCCGTAGAGGGCCATACTCCTCAAGATGCCGGCGTAAAGTTGCCGGCATCACGCGCTGGGCTCCCCCAAGTTGAGGAGCAGCCACGAGAGCGCACCAGTGGCCTTCAGCAGGCGCGACGACAGCCCGCTAAAATGCGGACCGAAGCGCCACCTACTGTCAAGTACAAGGCCCAGATATTTCATCTGAGCCTTCACCTCAATTCTGACGCCCTCCACAAAAATTTGGGCGTCAGGTGGGGGGCGCTGCCGAGGGCCGTGGAAGAACACGGCCTCGGTCTTGTGCAGCGCCACCGTTAACCCTACGCGGCGGATCCTCCCTGCCACCAAGGATCCGCCCGCCGAGGCCAAGTTGGCCGCTTCCCTGAAACTCCCCCCCCCCCCGGGCGGTGAGGAGAGTGTCATCCGCATAGCAGACGACACTCGTGCCTCGGAGGAGAGTTCCGCGCAGGAGCCAATCATAGCCGACGTTCCAGAGGAGAGGTCCTAAGACTGACCCCTGCGGAACGCCGGCCTCAACGGCGTACCGCCAGACTTGGCCAGTCCTATTTACCAGGAGGATCGCCCGTTCCTCCAGGTAGCTGGCCAGCAGCCTATGCATGTATAGAGGCACTCCGTGGAATCGGAGCGCCTCTAGGATGGTGGAGTGGGGAACGGAGTTGAAGGCGTTGGCTATGTCGAATGATACAGCTAACAATCCGTCCCCCGCTTCCATCGCCTCCTTTACCTGGCCCTTAAGGCAGGCCAGCGCGTCCACCGTAGAACGCTCAGCCCGAAAACCAAACTGAGCGTCCGACAAGTCCTGCCCAATACTCCGCAGATGGCCCTTTAGGCGGGCAGCGATTATCCCCTCGAACATTTTGCCGACCTCATCGAGCAGAACGATGGGCCGGTATGCCGAGGGGGAGTCTGCGGGGCGGCCCTCCTTGCGAAGGGAAGGAGCCACAACTGCCCCTCTTTCCATGGTTTCGGGAACCTTCCAGACGCAAGGCATGCGCTGAAGAGGTCCCGAAACCTTTCCTCCATTTGAGTGGCTGCGATCGCCACCACTCTTGCCGGAACACCGTCAGGGCCCGGAGCTGTCTTCTTGGCGCGGATATGGAGAATAGCCGCGTCCAGTTCCGACTCCGTGACAGGAGGGGCCTCCTCTTCTTCCTCAGCTGGCGGAGCTATCCCCCGCGGTGGGCCCATCACTGGTGGGGTGAAGTTGTCCCTGCACGGGAACAGGGACTGAACCACCCCATCCAGAAATTAGGGCTCCAGGTTCTCGGCCACCGGGGGACCAAAGGGGCGCAGTTTGTTGCGCGCCGCCTTATATGGTCTCCCGTAAGGATCGTTGTCGAGACCCTCCAGCAACTCTGCTCTGGCCGAGTCTCTGGCGATAGCCCGATCGAGGACCAATTTTGCCTCCATGTACACCTCATAGAGGTGGTCCTCGCCGGCCAGGTCCCGTATACGCCGCCGCCGGCTCCGCGTGTAGGCCCTCCTTGCCTCCACACAGGCTACTCGAAGCCCCGCCAGCTCCACCGACCACCAGTACACGGCGCGTTTGGGTAGTGGTCGGCGAGACCGGGGCATGCTGGAGTTGCATACTTCGGTCAGAGACTCCCTCAGCTGCCTCGCCACGGTGTCCACATCCAAGCCAGCGGAAGGCGGCGAAAGCCGAACCGCACGTAGCGGTGGTCCGGAAAACAAATACAAAAGAGCTTTTGGCCTTTGCTCTCACTGTCTCGTACTCACACCACTCACCGCCGTCCCTAGACCCATTTAGGGGGGCCGGAAGAGGGCGTTGTCTGCCCTCTGCCGACGCCCGGTGCGCCTGCTGCGGGCCGGGTGAGCGGAAGAGATCTCCCGCTCCCGTTCCGCAGCGAAACAGTCGTGGCGCAGAAGGATACCACCGCGTCCCAGGACTCCTTGCTGCCGACCGTCGACTCGACCACGGCCGGCAGCGACAGGTCACTGCCCACTTCTGAGATGAGGGCACGGCGTGGCTCCTCCCAAGCGGTACCCTCTGCCAGCGTATGCCGCGCTGTGTCCTCCCGACAGTCGACACAGTGGTGACACCGGGCGTCCGGCTCCCTGTTTATGCGACACAGGTACTTCCCGAAGCAACCATGCCCCGAGAGCACCTGCGTCACCCGAAATGACAGGAAGCCGACAGGGCTTGAGCACTGGCCGGACCGCCTCGATGGTGGCGAGGCCGGCGGTAGGATTTTTTCAACTTACGGTTCCGGAGATACAAACCAAAAACTAAAAACCACGTGCTTCGTGGACGGAGATCCCGAGGGTTGGGACTGGATCTACCAAGAAATCCTGAAGGCTGCACAGACGAGGAGCCGGGTGACTACTGGACTTCAAAGAAATTCATCATAGAACACCTGGAATAAAAGGTTACAATCTTAAAAAAAAAAACAATATTTAATTTCCGGGAAACAGGGAACAGGACAAATATCCATATGGATTCAAAAATTAGTCTTACTTAGATCTATGTACTTGTTAATTTTGGATTAGATGTGAGTGGTAGTTTTTTTAATAATTTAGTTTCAAATGTTTTAAAAATTCAGGGTTTCTTTATTTCAACCCTAATTAAGCTGAATTTTTTTTAATTTAATGTATTTTGTGCGTTATTCTGGAATAGTACAGTTTTGCATTCCTATAATTATAATTTTAGCCAAATAACGGCTTTTGAAATATTTAATTTAGCATACACCTCTAAAAATAACTCAAATACACCCCTTCAGGGTATAGTCAAAATTCCAAATTAGGTATCACTGGATGGAGAAAATTGCCCAGCGCACAGTATTTCGTCTAGTACAAGCTAGCGGGACAAAATTCATGACGTCATTTCCAGGAATTTGTGATAACAACTTGTAAACAACCCTTCCCAGGTAAGGAATTCTAAGAAATCATTTGTTTGTTAGTTCAACAAGTAATTTTGTGGAGGGTTTAATGTTAATTATAAAGGAAGCGCCATTTTCATTTGTAAGTAAGTTGCATTTTTATCACACTTGTGACACCATCTCAAATAATTGATGTTAAAGTGAAACGATTTTCTTGTGATGGATTCTACTCTTGAAGGTATGTACTTACTGTTTTGACTTGTTTTTAAAAGAATACATGTACTTTTTTGCTGTAATTAGAGTTTATAAGTATGTTGAAATAATCCCACATATATTTTTTCTTAACTTCAAACTTTAAAGGATTGCAAGGCTCGAAATTAAAAAGTGGACATTTTCTAAGTGTACTAAGGATGCATTTCTCATCAATGAATGAATGAAATGCACCGACCCCAGAATGGTTAAACCAGACTCGATTGCTCGAATGAACCCAAGGATTCGCACTAGTCCCTGGAGCCTCATGTTTCATGGGACTACAGAGACCATTGCATATCAAAGAGTAGACCGGGGAGTGCGGTAATGGTCAGGAAGACGTGCTCTTAGGATAGGAAGAATTATTAGAGCCTACCGGATATGCATCCTTGAGCAAGCAATGGAATAGTGGAGAGACGGGTAATTTATCTATGGGAGGGCATCTTTTAACAACGTCGCCGCCAGGTCGGCTCAGGTCCAGTTGCTTTCTCCACTCTTTTCTGTGTCACTGCTATGCTGTGTTGCACGTTGCTGTTTCCAATGTCTTCATCTGAGGTCTCGCTACTATCCGTTTCTGATTTCTTGTAAATCACGCTAGCAGCCTTTCTGATCTTATCTCGATCTTCGGCCGTGTCCATCCAAAAGTTGATTTCCATGTCGAAGTACTTCATGTCCTGATTTAGGTTGTCATTCCAGGTGCAAATAGGTCGGCCGACTTTCTTGGATTTGACCTTATACTGCATTGCTGCATGTATCAAATGTGGTTCGCGGCGCCTGTGCACATGTGCAAGATAACACATCCTGTGGTTCTTGATGCGTTTGGTTACAGTTTTTCCGTCCAAGATATCATGCATTTTCTTTTCCTTTGGTTTATTCCTAGCGTGGTTAATCAAGTCTATCATGATAACTCTCTCATACCTTCTCAATCTTGACCTGTTAGCTTTAGTGAGTGCCGATACTTTCAAACCGTGTATCATACAGGGCACGATCACCATTCGATACATGAGTCTGGCTAGTTTCCAATCCACCTTTGAGTTTGTTATGAATGGTAATAGTGATTTTGCGTTTCTAGTGGCCAGTTCGCAGCGTTTTTTAATTATGCTTTTCCTGCTTAATGCAGATGTTATGTGTGTGCCTAGGTATTTAATTTCATCGACTGTAGGTAGATTTATTCCATTAATGGTCACATGGGCCGTTTTCTTTGTAGCTATGGGGTCTCTAATTAGTATTTTTGTTTTTGTTACATTTATTTGGAGGCCGACACTAGCAAGTAGGGGTTTAATATGGTATAGGATTTCTTCTAGCCGTTCAATGTCATCTGTAATGAAGATAAGGTCGTCCGCAAATGATAATACCAGGGGGAGTGAGATTGCACGATCCTGATCCAGTTTGATTAATTGAGTTTCCTCTTCAAGGATTCTAAGGACCTCATCCATAACCATTGTAAAGAGACGAGGGGACACCGGGCAACCTTGTTTGAGTCCCTTTCCTTTGATAATCCAGCTGCTTTGCTGGCCACACCATTTTATGCATGTTCGTTCATTCATGCAAACTTTGATTATCCTGTTGGTTAGTGGTTTGTTAGTTCGTTGTATTAAATTATCTCGCAGTGCGTTGAGGTCAAATTCAAATTCAAATTCATTTATTTGCGAGAATGTAGGTTTACATTGTATGATCTTAAAACTATAATGGCCCTTTACATTCTACCATTACTTATGGTGTGCAAATATTTAGTTTTGTCCTACACAATGCTAATTAAATAAAAAAGAAAATACAGCAACAACAAATAAGGTTCATGCATTAGGACTTTCATGGAAAAAAAATAATTAATTAATGAAGTCAAAGCTATACCTATGTCAGTTCAAGAGATAAAATATAATGTCAGATTAACCCTTAATAAATATGATTGTAAATGGTAATTGATAATGTCATAACTAATAAGATGTCCAATGTATTAATTCACAAATTTTTGAACATTAATTAATAAAAAATATGGTATATACCCATATTTATTTCAGTTTCTTTCTCCGCAATCTGACATGTATTCACTGAGATTGTAAAAGCACTTTTCTTTTAACCATTGCGTTACCTTTTTTTTAAACATGGTCAAAGGTAAATCTTTAAAGGAGTCCGGTAATTTGTTATATACCTTAACAACATTTATGTACGAGTTCCTCTTATACAATTCGAGCCTGCATTGCGGTAAACAGAGCTCATGTTTAAATTTATTTTTATTTCTAGGAGCTACATTTCGTTTACTTACATCTTAATGCATATTATATTTATTTACATAACCAAATTACAAGATGATTATTAACATTAACTAAATTAAATTAAAACTAAGTTAAGCTTAAAAAAGGCCCTCGGGGCATTGTACCGAGGATGCTGGCGGCATTTCCTCGCTGAATTGCAATGCTGATGCGTTGCGCGAGAAAGCCGCCAGCTTTTCGGTCACCAGTTACATCAACTAGACGTTTCGCGATTTCCGCAAATAACTTATGCGCACTGGGACCCCACGGACCGAGGGTCTCGACGCCAAAGGGCACAAAGTTGTACTCTCTGCCAAGGCCTCCATTTTTTTTTTCCTTCTTACATCTTCATGTTTAGTAAAATGTTCGGGATGTTGTTTTACAAAAAGGCATAATTCTCTAATGTACATACACGGTAATGGCAGAACATTATACTTTTTAAACAAGGGCTTACAACTATCCATATACCAGGCTCCACAAATTGCACGTACGCATTTTTTTTGTACTCTGAACGCTTTTAAAATATCCACCGAATTACCCCACAACAAGAGTCCATAAGCGAGTACGGACGAAACGTATCCGTGATATGCACAAAGAGCAGCTTCTGTTGATACCGTGGCTCTTAATCTTTTTATTGCATAGACAAATCTGTCAAGTCTATCTCAAACATAATCGATGTGCATTTTCCAGTCGCAATTCTGATCCAAATTTATACCCAAAAATTTAGTACTAGCAACTTGTTCGATGATAGTATCATTATATTTAACATTTAGCGTCAATGGCGTTCTTTTATGTGTTTGGAATTGGATCATTTTCGTTTTCTCCATATTAATTTGCAAGTTGTTAAAATGTAACCAGTTTATTATGTTGTTTATTGCTTTATTTATGTCTAGTTCATAGGTGTCTGGATTTTCACATTTCACAATGAGGGTTGTGTCATCAGCAAACAAGATTGTGTTATGGCAAGTGATATTTGGGAGATCATTAATATAAATGAGGAATAAGAAGGGTCCCAATACGCTGCCCTGTGGCACTCCGAAGTAATTTTTTTGATAGTCACTTCTATGTAACATCTTTTTGTTATTGTGTATTCTAGCGATTACCACACATTGTTTTCTATCATTTAGATAGTCTCTCAACCAGTCGTTCGCTTTGCCTCTTATTCCACTTTTTTCTAGTTTATGTAAGAGTAATTTGTGGTCTACAAAATCGAACGCCTTACTCATGTCTAGGAAAATCGCAGCAATTGGTAAGCCATCATTTATAGCCTGGGTGATAATCTTGACCAAATTGAAACATGCCAATGAAGTGGTACTATTCTGTCTAAACCCAAATTGCTCATCTTTAAGTATACGATGACTTGTTGTAAAATCTTGAAGTCTTTTCAGCATAATTTTCTCAAATATTTTCGACAAGATTGGTATCAGCGCCACTGGCCTATAGTTATTCATGTCACTTTTTTCTCCTTTTTTAAAAAGTGGCTTGACTACAGATTTTTTCAATATATCTGGAAAGGTACCTTCTTCAAATGATAGGTTTATTAAATAACACAGTGGTTGACGTGTTCATATCACGTCGGGGTCACCACTTTAGTGCGTCTAGGCTATTGTTCTTGTAGTCACTGTAATAGCGGCTTACCGTGTGCGAGAGAGGAATAAAAGGCAGTCCTTTGATGCACAAATTAAAAGTGTTTATTGCAACAAGCAGAGTATAGTTCACAGATTGAAAGCACGGGAAGGATTAGAGACACAAGAAGAAAATTGTTTAAAGCACTAAGAAAGAAGGAGAACATAAAATACAGCGATATTAGGATAGGCGAGTGCGCAAGCTAGAAACATGCGTTCCGCGTCGTAACAGGTTATCGACTGCCGGGCGAAGCCCGACGACGACTGCTCAAAAGTGAAAGGCGCCCGCGCACCGGCCGCTATGACGTAGCGATGACGACGATACTGCCTAAATCACTACTAACAAGAAATATCGTACGTTGTATATAAATCAATATTGTTATCGATACCCATGTTTACAGTATAATATATATATTTAACTTATTACAGACTTTGACAATATCATGTATTTATATGTATGTATTTATACAAAACAAATATTTAATTTACTTTTAACAATATTAAGTTTACCTAGTAATGACAAATAAAATATACTGAGGCTACGCCACAAATGGTGCGCATAATTTAATTACCTTGGTTGTTATGTCATCTACTCCTACTGCGTTTGTGTTTTTTAGATTTTTTATTGTTCGAAATATTTTCATCGCATCAGTAGGTTTAAGGAATATTGTATGTTCATTATTAGTATCGATAGTTTTCTTTATCTCGTCAGTATTATATTTAAAATTCTTGCTATTTGTCAATTGTATATAAAACTCATTGAATTTGTCACTTATCTCTTTAGGGTCTTCATATGTCCGATTATTGTTGATTATTCTGTCAATTTGTGTTATTGTACTAATGTCACCAATGTTTTCATTAATTACTGCCCATGTGGCTTTACATTTATTTTTATTTTTATCAATATATTTCTTACTTTGTAGTTGTCTAGATTTATATATGCATTTTTTGAGAACGTAGCTGTATGATTTATATTGTTTATTTGACTTTATTCTGTTTCTTTCATTGTGTTGCTGGTTAAGATAGAGATACCGTTTTCTTATACAGGATCTTGTTATGCCCTTCGTCAACCATTTATGGTTCCCTGTTTTTGTTGACCTCTTTATTGTGATTATTGGGAAACACAGATTGAAAAATAATTTAAATAGAACATGAAATTCGGTAAATGCTACTTGCAAGTTATTTTTTTCGTATACTTCTGCGAATGTAAGAGATGACATACAACTATAGAATTTGTCCAAGTTTTCTCTACTATAATCTCTAACATTCTCATACCAGCTGCATATTTCGGATGATTTTGTGGTTTTCAGCAATAGCGTTTGTCCGGTTTCGTGGTCCGACAAAGCAATGTGATGCACCTCCGCTTTAACTTGCTTGATGTTGCTTGCTAATTGATCAAGACATGACAATTTTCTCGTTGGGGTTTTGATATGTAATTCGATTTTAAAATTTTTTAACATACTCTTCAACTCTTCGGTACTCTTGTTTGGCTTTAAGATGTCCAAGTTCCAGTCACCACAAAGAATAATTTTTCTATGTTTCCTCGTAAGTCTTATTAGTAGCTGTTCAAGTTTTCCAAGAAATATTTGCGGGTTGCTATTAAGAGTTCTATATAAGCAAATAATCACAATTTTATTTATTTCTACGCCACAACCTTCAAAATTAAATTTACATGTCAAATCATCAATATTAGTCAAAGTTTTATATTTTATATTATTATTTATCATTATGCATACCCCTCCTCGTTTAGAGTTACGTGAATATGTTGCAACCAATTTGTAACCTGAAATTTTCAAAAGCATTTCTGTACCCTTTTTCATGAAAGTTTCAGTCAAACACACCACATTTATTCTTGTATCATTTTTCGACAGCTCGTGAATTGCAAATGTTAATTCCTCAGTTTTGCTTATGGCGCCGGCAATATTCTGGTGAAATATTCTAAAATTGAATTCCGGATTAGAGACGAAAACACTTATTCGCTTGAGAAGGCAGCAGTGTATCTGATTGTGTACATAAGCGCGGTATAGATTTTTTAAAATAATAAGGTATGGTACCCTTCTTGTGAGTTCCTGTGGTTATTACCTCCAGATTGTTCAAAGAGTCATTAAAATTATTATTATTAATAACCCCTGGATGTATATTTTTAAATGACTTAAAGTAGAATGGAATTGTGCCCTTCCTAGGAATAGTTGTGGTTTCTAATTTAGCCTTGTTACATAATAACATAAGATTTTTACAACACAAAAATGTTTTGTCATAATAATTTGAGTCAATCTTGAAGTTAATTGATTTACATACATCCAATAAATAGTAGTATTTATTGTATGGGTACTTACATTTTAGATTAATAAATGAGCAATTTTTAAAGTTGTCACATATAGTTTTTAAGTTGTTATTTAACATACTATGATTTAAATGTCTGTTCTGTAAAACACCAAATACTAAAACGTTAAGTTTCTGGAAGGATTTCAGGATGGTTACTAATTCTATTATTACTTTACTGGGGTAAGAATCATTTTCTCCTATGCATACAATTAGATAATTATCTCCAGAATCTTCCAGCTTATTAATAGGTTTAAGAATTTCTTCTGTGGTGGCATATGGTTTTGTAGTAGAAGAAATGTGGTAATTCTTGTACTTAGTGTCTTCTCTAGATTGTATGAGTAGTGAAGCAAGGTCTGTGAACTGTTGACCTCCATATATAGTTAACTGGGATTTTGGTTCCTTTTCAGTGGTTTTAGACAGTTGTCGATTTAGCCCATTTTCTCCATGCTGATTTAGTAAAGCGCCATCTGTTGTGTCTTGATCGTACTTCCTCAAAAGATTATGTTGTTGTGGTAAATCGCTCGCGCTCGGTTTACCTGCAGCGCCATCTGTTATGTTTTCTTCACACGTTTTTGCCTCAAGATCAATTAAACTTGTCTCAAGTTTCTTTTTGTAAGTTATATTAAGTTTTTGTACCTTACAGTTCTTCTTTTTCGAAGTTGAGTATTTTTTTGAACTACTAGTTGATCCGCTACATAAGTTTTTTAATTGCGCTATGGTATTTACTTGTTCAACTGTTTGTTTTTTCAATGTGCTATTTTCTATGATTAAGTTATCTATTTCGTTGTTCGCGGTCTTTAATTGCATTCTCAACTGCTCGATTTCTTCGTTTAGTCTTTCCAACTCCTCGCAATTTAAGCCAGTTGACATATGCGGTAGACTCTTAGAAAGATATTCAGAATTTGTGGAATCAAAAGAAGAATTAGGTGTGCTAATTAATGTTTTATGCCTTCGTAGAGTTATATTCTCAGAACCCATCTTATATGTGGCAAAAAAGAAAAAGACTAAAAGTTTTTTTTTTTGTTTCAAAAACACAAAAAGTTTCACTTGTGCTCGGATTCGAACTCGCCTTGGTGAGGTTCAATGTGCCTACTGTACACATAAAATTTGCGGCTATTTATACTGGTGACAGCTTGACAAATTTAGAGATCTTGTTCCACTTGTATGAATTTGAATTTAGCAAAGTCGTTACATTGACTCATCGGTAAAATATTTTTGCCGCATTTTTGCACTAACTGTCACAACACTTTTTTGTTTATCCACGATTTGTTCGGTGTTATGGATTTACTGGATTTACTTTCGATTACTTCACTTTAGCACTATTGTATTATCTGCTTTGTTTATAATTGTTAAAGTTTATTGGTCACCGGTTGTTATGAAACTTTATTTAGAGTTTTATGTAATTATTTGTAGGATTTATTACTGGATAACACTTTCACTAATTCTTTATAGCTTCAGGAACAATATTTATAACTTTCACGTTTTAAAATCATTGATTGATATTTTTATTTGGTAATTTATGCGGAGCCGATGCGCGAGCTGCCACTAGATCTACATTACACATCGTCAACATGGTCGTCTACATTACGTCGACATGGTCAAAAGCTTTTTTTATGTCGAGAGCGAGTACATAAATCCTTTTTCCTCCCCGCCATTCTTCATCCAAGACCCTTTTAAGCGTAAAGATGTGGTCATCTGTTGACCTATTGTTTAAAAAGGCAGCCTGGTAATTGCCTAATTCTTTTATTGTTTCGTCTAATTTTTTTATTATGTATGATGCGTAAATTCTGTAACCCGTATTACAGACCGATATGTAGTATTTGGGGCATCGCTTTGAATAGCTCGATTACAACTTGGTCTGTTCCTGGAGCTTTCCCGTTTCGCATGTTGTTAATGATTCCCGTTACGTCGTCCAAAGTGGGTCCCGTATTTTGTGCATCTGTTATCTGCTTTGTTATATTAACCGTGGGTATGGGTGGGCCCTCGGATTTTTTTTAGGATTTCCTCCCATTTGGTCATCGGTACATAAGCGGTTTTTTTCCGGCGTTTTGTTTGTAGTTTGTTGCTCCTGTAAAATAAGTAAAGTACTTGCATGCGTTTTGAAGGGTGTTTCTTTCCCAGCCCATTAAAGAAGGCCCTGCATGCTGTTTGTTCTTCTTGGTATTTGACCTATTGGAGTATTGCCTGACATTCTTTTACTCGATTATGTCTATTTGGGTTATCCGGTTGCCTACTTTGTAAGAATTTAGCCTTTTGAAGGTTTGTAAGGGCTATCCGATGATCCCTGGAGTGAATCGGTTGAAAAATCAGGGTTTCCTGGGCAGCCGCTTTTAATACTTCAGTTATGGTACTCCATGGTATTTCGATGTTTTCTTCGGTTGAATTGATTCCTATATTTCCTAGTTTTTTGGTTATGCAATCTTGGTATTTTGTTTTGGTGTATTTGCTATTGAGAGCAGCATAATGGCATTGTTTATGGTTGAAATCCTTAGCCTAGATGGTTGTTGCTTTTGTGACTTGCGGTTTCTTTTGTTCGGTACCTTCGCCTTTATTTACGATTCGACTTGTTCTTAGCTGTCCCCAGATTATTTTATGGTCGGAGGTGCCCCTATTGGCCCATTCACCTTTAATTAAGTGGAAGAGTTTTTCTGTTGTATGTGGCGTAATAATGTTGTCCAATTGGGATTTCTGAGTGCCCTTCGACCATGTTGTCCTGATCTCGCTTTTGTCGTTTCTATTTGTAATTATTCCCTGTTGGCTATATCCATTAGCATTTCCCCGTTGTAGTTGGAATATATAATATATATACACTGGTCAGCAAATAAACCAAGCCACCCGCTACCTAGGAACTCTGATTCGATTTTCTCAAAAAGTATAAAACTTACAACTATCAAAGTTATACCTACAAAAAGTGCGTTTCATGGTGATTAAAATGACTACAAATTAATTCGAAAGTACCGTCAACTCACATTGTAATCAAGCAACAAACACAATGCTAACGATTTGCTCTGTTTTCACCAGAGTTTGAAATTAGCGTTATTTTTCTCTACAATGAGGGTAGTCGAATATTTCTTATCATTTCTTTAGTTTTTGTCCATCGTTTGCTCAGACGTGCGTGTTTTTGCTACTTTTTTCGATTAATAATGGATACAACACCTCAGGAAGCAACTCAAGCTGTAGCATTACTTCAAGCAGGCATTGCGCAACGTGAAGTCGCTCGAAGGCTTCGAATCAGCAGATCTTCGGTGCAACGAGTTTACAGACGATACCTAGAGACTGGAGCATTCGAACGCCGCCGCCGTCCAGGTACGGGCAGACCTAGGGCTACATCAGCAGCAGATGATCGTTATATCCACCTTACTGTTCTGCGAAATCGCCACCTCAACGCAGTTCAAGTCCAACAAAGTCTGCGTGACGAACGCCAAGTGGTCACAAGTTCAGATACCGTCAGAAGGAGACTTGCTGAACGGAACCTGACCCCAAAAAGAGCTGCAACAGGCCCAGCATTAACGGTAGCACACCGTCGAGCACGACTTGAATTTGCTCGAGAGCATAGGTATTGGACATTAGAGCAGTGGAGTAATGTACTCTTCACTGATGAGACCAGGGTGAGTCTACATGGAAGTGATCGACGTCAGAGAGCATATCGTCGCCCTGGAGAACGTTATTCTCAGTGTTGCATCGAGGAAACTGTTGCTTATGGAGGAGGATCTGTAATGGTCTGGGGCGGCATCTCGTTAACAGCACATACAGCGTTAGTTTTCATCGAACCGACGGGCCGTACACGTGGACTGACTTCTCATCGCTACATTACTGAAATCCTCGCAGACCATGTGGTACCTTACGCAGGATATGCAATTGATGCATGATAATGCACGGCCTCATGTTGCTCATGTGGTGACCCAGTATCTACGCGACGTCAGCATTCGTACGATGGACTGGCCAGCTCGAAGCCCGGACTTGAATCCGATAGAACACTTATGGGATGAGCTGAAACGTCGGGTTCGAGCCCGGGTACCTGCTCCAACAAGGCTTCCAGAGCTGCGAATCGCAATTGAAGAGGAGTGGAATACAATTCCTCAAGATTTTATCGTCAGGCTCGTAAGGTCGATGAATACAAGGATGCTGGCAGTTATCCGAGCAAGGGGAGGGAATACGGAATATTGATCAAAAACTTTTTTTTGATTTTATCTTTGTTTTTGGATTTAATTTTTTTTTTTCACTTTGTCATTACTAACGATTGTCACGACTGGAAAACGACTCGTCTTTGTAAAATCCTTAATAAACACTGAAATATTGATTAAACCCAATGAGTTTCCTTTCATTTTAATCACCATGCAACGCACTTTCTGTAGGTACAACTTTGATAATTGTAGGTTTTTTAAGTTTTTGAGAAAATTGAATTAGAGTGCCTAGGTAGCGGGTGGCTCGGTTTATTTGCTGTCCAGTGTACTTTATTGTACACCACAAAAATACATGACAAAAAATAAATCAAACACTACAAAATATACAATGGGCGGCCTTATCGCTTTCTGCGATCTCTTCCAGGCAACCATGGGATGGACAGTGATTTGCCTGGACATAAAGTGGGGCTGTCGTTGGTGTAAAAATAAATAAATACAATGTACTAAAATTGATACACAGATATATACATATATATATAAGGTGTATCTATTCATACACGAAATATTTTAAGAGATAGACCTAGAGCTGGTACAGAACCTATAGACACGAAAAAAATTTCTTATCTAACTATATTATTTAAAAAATTAAATAATTAAATATTACTTGACACAATAAATACTGGCTCCTTATTTTTAACATCCATTACGCTAGTTTCTACGTACTATTTACTGTCATTGAAGCGGGCGGCGACATATAGGCGCGCGGCTTTTATTAATGATCAAAGAGTAGAAGCGAGCGCCGAGCGCGCCAGGCGCGCGGGCGCCTCCCTTTCCTGCCCGCACCTCTCAGTCCCACATAATCCGCGAGTCGTACCGCACTCAGTGTTCTGCAGCGTTGCCGTTAGCGTACATTTTACACATTTGACGTACCTTTTAAGCCTCCCATGTGTAATGTGTAATGGGGTCCATTTGACGTACCTTTTCAACTTAACATCCAATATTTGAAACCGCCGCCAAAACGAGAAAACAAGATAGATCTTCGGTCCTAAGTAACACAGCACTGTCAGATACGATACAGAACACACACTACTCTACTCACAGGGCGCTTGTTTGCAAAGAGGATAGTTTTGCTAAGTACATTTTGTTTTGTATTTTTAAGCGCGCGAGATATTGGTCTCTGCGATAAGAGGAAGTGATTTTCTTTCTTATTTATTTAAGTGTACAATAAATAAATTGAATAAGCCCATTTCCATTAATCGAATCCTGTGTTAGATTTGGTCGTGGCGGCCCCGTGGCTGACTGGTGCCTTTATCCGCTCGCTGCTGTGGTGCTTGGTAATTTGTAAAATACTTCCTTGAGACTATTACTAAATTGATATTTTGTGTGTGTGTGTGTGTTGCATTGTATTTTGCTGTGGGTTTTGATTCTATTACTACTTCTACTAAGACGTTCACTGCAGGACATAGGCCTCCCCAAGTTAGGGGGTTTTGCCGTAATCGCCACGCTTGGCATTCCGAGTTGGCGATCGCAGTGTGGTGGTACAGTACGCGGAAAGAACGCTGATGCCCATCCTACGATTTTTTCCCTTAGTCGACTCTTACGACACTCTCAGAGGGGTGGGGTGGTGCCACACCAAAGGTCATTGAATGATTATTCTTACTAACAAGTTTATATTATAATTAATACACACCTAACGTCCTAGATCTCCTGAGCTAACTCAAGGTTGGTGAAGGCATTTGTTGCAACAAACATGCATGACTTTATTGTAGAATTAGTAACATAATTAATTTATTATTTTAGTTTTAACTGACAATAATGAGCATATTATGTACCTATAGTATGTTTTTTAATGTTCAGATTATGGATATAACTTGAACCACAATCACGATTTCGATTTTTTTATCGTGTGATTTCTCCATTATATTAACCACGAGAAACAATTCAATGAGTACCTATCATAAAACTGCGGGGATTTTTAGACGTATATAGTAATACCAGCTGACCCACCAGACGTTGTCCTGTCACAATTACAATTTTATTTTTTCCTATTTTTTTTTTCTTATTATGTAACGGTATGAAATTTACTTTACGACCTATTCTCATACCTACCAAATATACATAAAAAAATTCATAAAAATCGATCGAGCCGTTTCGGAGGTGTGCGACCACAAACACCGTGACACGAGATTTTTATAATATTAGATAAAGTTTTCTCACATTTAGAATCCAAAAAATAGAACTTCTGCTGGCAAGCAGGCAGTCTCTCCTTGTCTCGAATTCATTGCGAGAGAGTGAGAGAAGCAGTAGTGAGCGATTTTAGTAAAAGCATTGCTGATGTACCTTTTTAACCCAAAATGTACCTTTTCAGCGCTGAATATGTACCTTTTGGGAACTCAGTTGCGGCAACACTGGTGTTCTGTGCACCGCACGCGCCACAGTTAACACGCGTCGGGCTTTGGGCAAGAAACAACAATGCCTAACTACAGGTATATCAACCAGGAGTACCAGAACATGACCGTTTGGCGCCTTCTGCGGAGTGAGGGGAAGCACCCGTTCCACTTCACGAGGGTGCAAGAATTAAAGCTGATGGACCTAACTTCACGCGTGGAATTTTGCCGTTGGTTACTTCAAGACCCGACGCGGCGCATCCTGTGGACGGACGGGTCCACCTTTACGCGTGTTGGGTTGTTTAACATGCACAACGCGCACTATTGGGCATCAGAAAATCCACGTGTTGTTAGGCCGGATCATTTCCAGACCCGGTTCAGTGTTAATGTGTGGGCTGGGTTAATAGGCGATAGACTGTTGGGACCTGTGTTCCTGGATCGGCTTAATTGTGAACGCTTTTGCAGTGATGGCTAGTGATAGACACATTATTAAAAGTGCAAGGACACATACCTAATAAAACGTGCAACCGTCTGCGTCCAACAACAGGGCGAAGTTGTACAACAATTAGTGTAAATAATAACTACGTAGGTATTAGGTATGTACATATCAATAATTTGCCAGTCCAAAGCCTGATGAAGTGTGATGGGGAATTAGAATCAATAGATAATAGATCAATAGAACAATATGTATCCCGTTTATCACTCGACCACTGCGAGGCGAGAAACAGCGTGTACGCAAAAGTAGGTATGTCCACGTCGGCCGATCTATGGTACGATTTTTGATCAAATAAATCTACGCCACGCACTTAGATCTCTTAATGTTCACGTCTGTACGAGGTGGGAGGTAGGCAACTAACAATCAGCTGACGGATACAACTCGACGCACTCGTAACGTCACAGAGGTCATTAACTTATGCCAATTCGAGTTGCACCTATCAGCAGTTTATTATTATTTACCTAGTTTACCAATGTGTAGGTACTGTAGATTAAATGTATAAGCAGCGAAAATAAATGAAGACTATAGATACGAGTAATTACAGTTACGAGAACAAGCTCACAGCGACAAGTAATGTTCCTTTACGAGTCTTTTAAATGCGAGTAACGATTGCGCGCGTTTTATTTGAACTGGCAAAGCATTCCACAAATGAGTGGCCTGGACAGTAAAGGATTTGTCGACGAACGCTGTGGAATGCAACCACACATACATGTGGAATGAACCTTAAAGATTTCGTGTGGGAGTCGCCAAGAAACTGGAAACGTTCCTTGAGATAGAGAGGGGTGGAAGGGGAAAAGAGGACATTATACAAAAGGGAAAGAATATGAGCATTCCGGCGAAGTCGAATTGGTAACCACTTGAGCTTCACACGAAATTCAAATTTGCGCAAACCGAATATAAACCTTATACAAAAATTTTGAAGCCGCTCAAGTTTATCAAGTTGGTCTTGGTAAGGTCAAGATAGCTGGTATCAGCATAGTCAAGGATGGGTAGAAGAAGCGTTTGTGCAAGCGCAATCTTGGTGGCAGTCGGTAGAAAATTACGCAATATCTTCAAAGCTGCAGCGGATGCATATACATACATACATAATCAGCCTATAATGTTCCCACTGCTGGGACACAGGCCTCCTCTCTGTGAGGGGGAGTGGGCCGTAATCCGTCGTGGATGCATATAGCTTGCGGCTAACTTCCTGTGGCTGGGCAGTCCAAGAGAAGTTCTTATCAATCAATATTCCTAAGTTTTTAACTTTCTCACTGAAGGGAACAACTGAGTTGTCAAAAGAAACTTGGGTAAGAGTCGTCCAGTCGATCCTTGAGATCATCCTAGAACTGGAATAGTCATGAAGGAGATTTAGGTCAATTAGCCCTTTGCGTTGGAAACTTTGTGTATCTTGTCGTCCAATATGGACGTTAAAGTCGCCTAGGATTACTACCGTGCATGTCCTAGGTTTTTGTCTGATCAAGTTTAATACACCTGTGAAAGATCTGTTGATGTGACAGTTGATTATATAAAGAGAAGCATGCTCGTCACTTCCCATACAAGCTTTAAGAGTAATCGACATCGCGTCTGAATCTTTTTTCCTGTTTTTTGTTTCTATTTGGGCGTCCTTTCTAATTAGAATTGCAAGTCCCCGGTGTGCTTTGTCTGTGGTTCCAGATAGATGCCATTCGTAGTGCGTGGAGTTGAATGTTCCTAAGTTCATCCGTTTCTTGTAGGCATGCTACATGTATCCCCCTTTGATAAAGTTCAGCATCTATTTTATCTTGTTTGGCCGGTTTCAAAGCCGATCTGACGTTCCATGTTGCAATACGCAAGTCTGGGCAAGAGTACTTAATTGCGGCAGTAGGTGGATTTCTGAGTATTGTGTATCCTGTCTCATCCGCGAATTCATCTGACATCAGTGAGCGTAATGTTGATGCTATTTGTTCGGGTGGAATTATTTGGGGGCTGTGTTTTTTGAGCCAGGATTCCTGCTTTGGAGTTTGCGTGTTATTGTTGTATTGTTCAACTTCGTGTGTGACCCAGCTATCATAGTGCTGGTCTTTATAGAACACGTGTATGCTGCCGGGTACTGATTTGCCGGCAGGTGAATACACCAGGGTATTTCCGCTACATATGTGCACGTTTACATTTACAAGATAAAACTCGGCCGCGGCGATCAGAATATCCTCTCTTCCCCAAAACATTTCGTTGAACTGTGCCGTTATGTATTTTGCTATCCTTTTTTCATGGGAAAGATTGCTGTTAGGAAGAAAGTCTTGAATATTATTAAGAAGTGCTAAGTGAATTTTGTCGCCACCTCGGTTAACCGAAACATATGTAGCAAGGTCTCGTCGTATAGACAAGTGGTCGAAGGTAAGCCCCATTATGTAATTAATTTGGTGACTTATTGCTCTGAATAAGCAGTTACTGTCCCGTTCCATGGGAACAATTGTTGCCATTTTAAAAGCTTCTTTAGGTAATAAATTTATCGTGAATGAGCTGTGCACGTGCGGATTTGGGACACACAGTGAAACAACGGGGCGCCACGGGTGCACTGGCTAGCATTTGTAAGAGCTTTGTTTTTGTGAAGAGATGTATTTTGTTATGAAGGGATTTTTTGGCTGTTACTCGACAGGGCCATGGGTCTAATAAATTTTGATTTACGACCTTTCACAATTATTGGTACTTTGCTTCACTGGTGACTTTTGCAGGAGGAGAAAGACAATTTGTTTAAAGTATTTTCTAGGACTTTATCTTAATTGTTATGATTATAAAATACAAGAAATCAGTTAGTTAGAATCTACGATCAATAATTTTTCGAAGGTTAGAACAGTTGAATTATCATCCAACAGCACCCCAGAGTAAATGTTGAGGATTCACGGATTAAAAAGATGATTAAGATTGACACACACGTATTACAGTTAAAGCGGGACTGTTCAGCAGATAAGACAGACAGACTAACAGATAAGGAAAGAGCTCACCAGATTAGCTTGGACAGGTTCGCTCGCCTGGGATCCAGAGCGTACATAGGCCTAGATCGCCCCAGCCTTGTACAGTTCTAGCGATTTTATTTAACGACACCAAGACATAACAAAATAAACACTGTTCCGAATGATTAAACTCGACCCATCTCTACTTTTTTTTTTTTTACGGTGGGAAATCATCAAATAACTTCTCCCGCTCTGGGCGGAGCGGGAGGGTGTGTCAGACTCTTACTGACTAAAACCCACCCGTATTCCTTCCTGTTGCCTGTGTTGCCAGGGGCCTCGGTGACCCATAAGTACCTTCCCGCGACCCCGGCAGGCATCAGCCCTAGTGGACCCCTACTTTTGTGCTGACGACATCTCTTTGAGGCGCGCGTGGAATACGACGCGCCGTCGACCCGGGCCTGGTCCTTGCCGGACGGTGAGCTACCCATTGCTCACCGTCCGCAAGCCCGCGCCTACGGTGGCTGGAAATCCGCCCGAGATTCCCGACGCCCAGGGCGTCTCCTGCGGCGGCTAGGGGCAAGAGGGCGCGAAACGTGCCTTTCCCTCAACCGTCCCGCCTCCTCCTTCGCGAGCATTACTGCTTCGCAGAAGGAGGTGACGGCTGCCCATGCCCTCTCGCTCCGTACCATGGCCTGAACCAGGGCCGGACGCGAGAGGTCTCTGCCGCCGATCGCCTCCACGAGGACACGGCGGTGCTCTGCCCAAGCCGGGAAGACCTCCACCGTATGCTCCACCGTGTCCTCCGGGCGATCCACACAGTGGTGACACCCGGACGTTTCCTCCCGCCTTATCCGACACAGGAACCTCCCGAAGCTGCCGTGTCCAGTGAGGACCTGCGTCAGGCGGAAGGTGAGGACGCCGTGGCGCCTCTCCAGCCACTCCTCAAAGAGGGGACTTATCGCCGCAATCGTGGCGTGCCCAGCACTGGGTTGCGACAACCGTACTTTCCATGACGCCATGAGATCCCGCCGGAGCTCCGTCCGCTGTGCCGCGATTTCTCGCGGCAGCGGACTTACGCCCCGGCGTTTCGCCTCCTCGCGCCACTCCCATACGTGCGCGAGGACTTTTGCCTCCAGATCCCATGGCGGCAATCCGGCAAGGAGGCTCGCTGCCTCACAGGAGACCGTGCGGTATCCTCGGACCATCCGGATGGCCATGACCCTTTGGGCCGTGCTCAACCGGCGGGCTGGCCGCAGCGCCAGAGAGCGCGCCCATACAGGAGCCCCGTAGAGGGCCATGGACCGCACGACCCCCGCGTAGAGCCTCCGGCAGGAGGCGTTTGGACCCCCTAGATTGGGCAGGAGCCGCTTCAATGCAGCGCCCGCCCGCTCCAGTTTGGGAGCCAAACGTCGGAAATGCTCCACGAAGTTCCACCGGCTGTCGAGTCGACGATGAAGTACCTGGGACTCGTCCTCGACAGCCGGCCTCATCGTCGACTCGACGCCGATAGAAACCCCTTCTACCGTTATTTGGGACCCCAACGGTGGCGCGTTCCGAGGACCATGAAAACACATGGCCTCGGACTTGTGCAGGGCCACCTCGAGTCCCAATTACCGGATCCTTTCGACGATTGTCGCAACCCCGCGTGCCGCTAATTCGGCCGCCGCCTAGTGCGACCTCCCCTGCGCCGGGACCAACGTGTCGTCAGCGTAGCACACTACGCTGACGCCGCTAGGGAGGTCGGCGCGCAGCACCCAGTCGTATCCGATGTCCCACAGATGCGGCCCCAGGACCGATCCCTGTGGGACACCGCACGACATCCCTTGCCGGTTCCACACTCCCTGGTGACCGGGGTAGATGACGGCCCTGTCCGTCAAATAGGCCTCGACCACACGACAGAGGTAGGTCGGCATCCGGTGATACCGGAGTGCCTCCCTGATGCAACTCCAGGGCAGGGTATTGAAGGCATTGGCGATGTCTAGAGACACCGCCAAGACGACCCCACCCTGGGCAACAGCATTCCCCGTCGTCAGGGCTCGCACACGCATGATGGCGTCCACCGTAGAGTGCCCTCTGCGGAAACCAAACTGGCTCCGCCAAATCCGGCCCCACCTGCACCAGCTGGCCGACGAGGCGGTCTGCAATGACTCTTTCAAAGAGCTTGCCCACCTCGTCGAGCAGCACGATGGGCCGATAAGCGGACGGAGAGTCCGCAGGGCGCACTGCCTTCTTTATGAGGACGACCCATCTCTACTAAGGATGCATTTCTCATCAAACATAAAAATTAGTTAGAAGGATGCAGAATCGAAATGTTAGTGTGTGTGAATAAGCTGTGCCCTTCAACATCATAGGGGGTTCGTTCTGTAAGGCGACCCCAGAAAACCTTTGATGAGTCATCAATAAAAACAAAAAGACAGAGAGTAGACGATCTTTTGGAATCGCGAAGTGCAAATGAACTAATTACTGCAGCAGAATTAGCAACTCGGAAAGAAGGGCATCGAAGTGTTGCCAAACAAATTCGAAGTGTCGCGGCAGGTGAAAGTTTAAAAAAAATAAGTGTTCTGAAGCGAGTAGGCGATTGAGTCCAGACGAAGCTTTAGCTTATTATGTAGACTCTAAATCTACTTCTCACTCGTACAAACAGACGAGAAAGAGGTAAATGAAAGCGGGACATCAAGTGTATCCATCCTTTTATAGCCTAGGTAAGTCCAAAGCTTCTTGTTGTCCTTCTGACGAACATATTTCTGTGACTGAATCTCGAGCTGAGATTAAACTTCAGGCGATTTTAGATAAAACGGCTGAACGATTAGTTGAAGCTCGGTCGGAAGTCATTAGAAGTGTGTTACCTCGTTCATATTATACGTTAATCAGGAAATGGGGTTGTGATGGGAGTTCGGGGCTTACATACATATAAACAGAGATTTGAGAACATCAACGCTACAGACGAATTCTGTTCGTGTCATTTGTCCCCTTGAGACTACTTGACGGCGAAACTTGCTTTTGGCATAATCCACGACCTCCTTCTACCTTATATTGCCGTCCTATTAAATTCATTTTTAGCAAGGAGACAAATGAGTTTACGAAAGAAGAAACTTCCGCACGGCATAGGGTGGGACGTGGCCACAGGTTCTGGTGTAAAATCTTGCCGGTGACTGTAAAGTGGCTGGTGAGTCCCGGGGGATCATAGACTGCCATTACCGCTCCACGGGCCTCTCGTTTTGTCGGGGCTCTGTCTCTAGTTTTCACCTCGGGTGACAACCGGCTTAGTCCGGTGTTAAAGCCTAGCTCGTCTGAGCCTGTTTGCCACAGTAGACCTAGTGTTTTGTCCGTATTCTCTTCCCTTTGTCCGAGTCTTACTCCTGTGTCGTGCGCCTGCTTCTCCAGTGTTATGCTTTTCACCACGTTATGTCTATTCGAGCACCAACCCCTCAAGTTGAAGTGCGCATTCTGGTGGATCCTCATGACTTCACGCGCTGTCTTGATCGCCTCATCTTCAGTCACAAAGCTGTCCACATAGTCATCCATGTAACGGCTTGCACAGCGTTGGGGTATTCTTGTGTGTGTAGTCTCGCGTTGGCGTCTCGTACTAAGTGCGCTATGAAGGGCGAACACGAAGCTCCGAAGATCATTGAAGTCATTTTGTATTTCTTCGGTGGCTTAGTACGTTCCTTGTCTCGCCAGAGAAACATCTGCGCAGCTTGGTCTTGCTCCCTTATTTTCACTTGGAGAAACATTTCTTGAATATCTGCTGTGACAGCTACCGGACACTCTCTGAATCTGAACAGGATCCCTGGTAGTGACTTCAAGAGATCAGGTCCTTCCAGTAGGTAGTCGTTCAGGCACACTCCACTGTATCGGTGTACGGCATCAAATACTAGACGCATCTTCCCCGGCTTATTTGGGTTCACAATCGGAAAGTGCGGCAGGTACCACACTCTCTTACTTTAGTCTTCCGTTCCATTGCACTCGTGGGCGTATCCTTTGTCGAGTAGGTTTTTTAGGTTTTTTACCAGAGCGCTGTCCTGTGTGGTGAAGTGTGACGATGAATCCATCTTCTTTTCTATTGTCTTCAATCTTCTAAAGGCACAGTTGTAATTGTTGGGCATCGAAGCGTCTTCATCACGCCATGGTAACCCGACTTCGAAGTGATCACCGACTTTTCCCATGGTGCCTTGAACCATGTCAATCGCTTTCTGATCTTCCGGTTTGACTTTCTTTGCCAAAGAAACTCCTAGGGCGTCAATGTTGAAGTGCGATTTCACTAGTTCTTCTAAACGACGTACATCATCCGTCTGTCTTGCTGTAGACACATCGTAAAGATGTAGCACAACTTGTTCCTCTTGTTTCTTCAGCGTTGCACGCGGTGCAGTCCCGTGGATCACCCATCCCAACTGAGTTCGAAAAGTGCTGATTTTCAGCCTAGTTTGAATAAATGACTTTTGATTTGATTTGATTTGAGTGTACGAAGCCGCAGGTTCATTCTTCTTGCCCATGCGTAGTTCACGTGTGACTATCAAGTGCCAATTATCAGAGGCTATTAGTACCTTCGGTGTGGCTTCCTCAAAGAACGCGTCTTTTTGGATGTCCTGGAGGTGCGGATAGTTCGTTAGTGTTGATCTATCCACCGTTTGACCTTGAAGTCGCAGGTCCTTCATTGTTCGTGCGCGCAGCTCCTGAAATTCGCCGTTCTAGCCACATATCTGTAGCTTGACCTCTTGGCTACATTCCTCGTGTTGTTGCGAGGTCACGCCTTGTATACGTAAAGTGGAGACTGGCCCATTTACTCGTATACGGCGTGTCAATTCTTCGTCGACGAGCGATGTTTCCATTAATGCGAATGTCGACACTTGTCCGCCGGGCCCTTTTAATATCACGGGACACACCTTTAATAATACACGCTGCGGCGCATTGCTTGGCGCGGAGACAGTCATCACTGATTCTTTTGAGTGTTGATTCTCGGCGTCGGTTGCCCTTTCTGGAGTTTCCTTCTGTGACGTCTCTCAATCTTTGTGCAGCAACGCGTGATGTGGGCGGCTGCCACGTCGTATACCACATCGGTTTGCTCGGCAATGCTCGCGTCAATGGCGCCTCATCACACACTTGAAGCATACTTTTCCAGTACGTGCCCACTCCCATCTTTCATCGACACTCATCTTCAGGAACTTTGCACATTTAGGTACTACGTGGTCACCACCACAACACAAACCCTCTTGTTTTCTTTCTTCCTCCTTTTCCGATGTCGTGTAGACTACTACTGTGTACTGTGTACTTCTCGGCTCGCCTTCTTTTTTGCATTGATTTGCGGTACACTTCTTGTTTCCTTCTTCGGGGCAGGCGTGGTTGTCGTATTTGTGAAGGCGAAGCCTACCGCATCAGGAACCTGGACAATAGTGTTACTTCTGGTTCACGCGACGATTCCACTGCCTCTGTCGGCGCATCACATATGCGCGTGATTCACCGCGGAATGGCGCGGGGTGTCGGGGTACCGAACCCGTACGCGACGGCCGCTGCACGTCCTTCACACCACTCAGCTCACAGACGTGCGCCACAACGGGCATTCCTTTGTACTGTCTTCCGACACGTTGTACATGTAAATTATGGTATTACACCTATTTTAATACAGTCCACTTCTTTTATTATAAAGTCCAATTGAGCCCATTCAATGGTCCTTCGATTGCGCAAAAACAATACCAGTTTTGCCGTAATTAACGCCGTCGGTCGTCGTGTTCACCTGTGCGGACTTTGATCGCTCGCGATCACCACGCGGTACGACGACGAAGAAAAGAACAACGAAGTTCCCGAGGCAGCCTGCATCGTCATCGTGGGAGCTGATGTCATTCTTTGGGAGTATAATACTGTATTTGAGTGAGTCCGTTCCAATTAGTTATATTTCTGCTTTCTTATTCTTGCCGAAAAGCGTTGTCCATCTTCCTATCTTTTAGTTTTCATACAGTGCTTTAATATTAATGATTTCATAGTGTTTTCTACGGCACTGCTTGTTAAAATCTGCATATTTTGTATCGAAAACGCTTGGTCATTAGCTAATTCGCACTTTGTTAACGCATGTTGAGTCGTTGACCTTGACACGGATTCTCGATCCCTTTCATTAACGCACAGCTGTTTTGCAGTTTTTATCTATTAAGTTCATTAGCATCAGTGCGTCCAGCTGTTATTATATATTACAATGGCAGATAACTTAAAAACATCGATAAAGAAACGTAGTTCAATTAAATCGAAGCTTACTATTTACAACAACTAGGTAAATTTAGTAAAAAGTAGTTCCGCAATATCTGAGTTGCAACGTTTAGATTTAGAGGAGCGTTTTAATAAATTCGAAACCTTACACACCGAATTTGATGCCTTACAGACACACATCGAAGTGCTTTCCGATGACGACGAATCTGCGTTAGTTGAGCGTGAGGACTTTGACCGCCAGTTCTTCAACCTGGTGGCACTCACGCGCAGCCTGCTCGGTGTTTCGGCCAACGGTGCTGCGTCGGAGGCGGGCTTCAGAGATGCTGACTCAGGTGCACATGTTTCACTTAGGAATTTTTTTGTTCGTTTGCCTAAAATAGATTTGCCACATTTTGATGGGAACTACCAATGCTGGCTTGAGTTTAGAGATACTTTTGGGTCATTGATTCACGAAAATTCTAGTATAAGTAACATTAACAAGTTCCACTACCTGCGAGCTTCACTCCAGGGAAATGCGGCTTTAATTATTAAAAACATTGACTTTAAAGCCGATCATTACATTCTGGCATGGGACCTGTTGTGCGAACGTTACAATAACAACCGACTTCTAGTGAAAAATCATTTTCAGGCTTTATTTGATGTCGAACCCATTATAAAAGAGTCAAGTGTTTCCATCAGAAACCTTGTTGATAGTATTAATAAAAATGTTAGGGCACTAACTTCACTAAAAAGACCCACTCAATATTGGGACGATATTATTATTTATTTTATGGTTAAAAAAATAGATTTAACAACAAGTCGTGACTGGGAAGAACATAGAAACAATACGTTTAAAGATGATCCTACTTTAACTCAATTTTGTTCTTTTTTAAGCAGGAAAGCGGACTGGTTGGAATCAGTGGAGTCAAATATTAGTTCTTCTGAAACGAATGCTATAGTCGCCTTAAATAATAGTCATTCAAATAAAACTGATTCTAAGCATAACCAAACAAATAAAAAACAAGATAATATTAATAAAAACAGTAAATGTCCACTTTGCTCCCAAGGACATACATTATTTAAGTTTGAATCTTTTAGAAGCTTGTCAATAGAAAATCGGATACAAAAAGCAATTGAATTTAATGTTTGTATTAATTGCTTACGCTTTGGACATAATTCTAAGAAATGTAGATTTTCAAATTGCAAATATTGCAAAACAAAGCACAATACGCTTTTGCATTTGGAAAGTAACGAGCCCAAACTTGTTTCCAATCCATTGCCTTCTGCCATGTCTTCTGCACTGCCTTCTGCTTTGCCTTCTTCAAATGTTGTGCTTTCAGCCAATTCCATGCAGCTTGCTACTTCTGCGCATGTTTTACTGTCCACAGCTATGGTGAAAGTGACTGGCGTGACGGGTGTGAAGTACACTGCGCGCCTACTGCTGGACAACGGCAGTACGGCGAACTTTGTTACGCAGAGCTTATCAGAGAAGCTAGGTTTGTTACGACGCGGTACGAGCACCAAGGTAACGGGTATTAATAATCACATATCCACCAGTACACAGTCTTGTCACCTCTCAATAGAGTCTTTATGCTGTGCCTTCACCGTAGATATCGAGTGTCACATTTTGCTTGAAATCACAAAGGTTCTACCGTCTTCATTCGTGCATATCAATCACGTCCCTATTCCTTCAGGTCTTAAGCTAGCAGACCCGAACTTTAACGTTCCGTCGGTCGTAGACATCCTGGTAGGGGCTGAATTTTTCTGGAATGTCTTAGGTAGCAAATGATAGACTTAGGGAAAAACCTACCTAAATTATGCGAGACCAAGTTAGGATGGTTAGTTTCAGGTAGTATTTCGCACCAATCATGTTTTTCCGCTAATCATTTTTGCCATCATTCCAATGTCACTCCCGACCTCACTCAATTTTGGGAGCTTGACAACGTCGCTTCAAAACATTCACTCTCACTTGAGGAGAGAATGTGTGAGCAGTCTTTTGCTCAAACCACCGTATCGTATCGTAGGGCCGTGCGTCGTCGAAGCAAAGATAATTATGCAGCGTCTATGGCTAGATAAATATGACTGGGATGACGAAGTATCGCACGACGTCAGAAACCTTTGGTCTACATTTGAAGGCACAATAACAGCATTAAACAACCTGAAAATTCCTCGTTGGGTTTTGCGTGAAGACTCGATTACGCATGAAGTATACGTCTTTACCGATGCGTCCGAGAGGGCGTACGGCGCTTGTGTGTACATTCGGCCTTGTGGCAGTGGATCAACAGGCGTACAACTTCTAGTCTCTAGAAATCGTGTAGCGCCTATCAAACCAACGACGATACCGAGGCTTGAACTTTGTGGAGCTTTGTTAGGTGCAAGGTTGTGTACTAAGGTTCAGGAATCGCTTACCATGCCCATTCATAAATGTAGATTCTGGTGCGACTCAACCATAGTCCTGGGTTGGCTCTCTACTCCGTCAAATCAATTAAAACCATTTGTCAGAAAGAGAGTCAACGAGATACAGGAAATTACATGTGGTCATACCTGGAGCTACGTACCGTCGAAGGACAACCCGGCGGATCTTGTTTCCCGTGGTCTCAGGCTGAGGCTACAGTAGGCAGCGATTTGTGATGCGACTGATGGAGCGAAACGAGATAAACATGGTATGGCTACATTATAAGCGAAAATTCGGCGTATATTCGGCGATGACGTGGCTACAGTACAAATGCTACACAACGAATTAGCATGAGCGAGTCAACCACACTTAAACAATCATTCATTGTCTGTCCCTGCAGTATAAAATGCCTGATGGTTCAGTCTCTACTTATCAACGGTCGCGGTCACACCTATGTTACATAGGCTGTGCTAATATATTAAGTTTAAATTGTAAATTTAAACATAAAGTATTATTATTGTGTAACAATTAATAAAATTATTTTTTTAAAAGTATTTCTATTTGAAATATTTTGACTGGCGCCCAACGTGTGGCCCAGATAAAAAGTGAAAGTGTTTTAAAAAGTTCAAGGACTTTCGAGGCGAAAACCTCCAAGTTCGCTAAATAAAACCTTCGCGTGACTCTTAAGTCTTAAACTCTGGGCAACCTACCAAATAAATAAGTCAAAATAAACTCGAATCAAGTCAAGTGAAGTGAAGTGAAGTGTTAGTGAAGAAATGCTGTTTCTCCGTGTCATCAGCAGCTGTATACTGTAAGCACCGAGTAGCATTATTCCTATCCAAAATTCCACTCCTTAGACCCCCGAAATTTGTATATAAACCTAAGACTAGTTTAAGTAGAGACACCGACCCACTTCCTATTAATAATATGGAAAGTAAACAAAGCTACGTACCACAAAATGTACCTAGTGCAACAAAGGCTCCATTGTCACAGCCACTGATATCACCAGTGCAGTTCACAATAGATCCATATAAGTTAATTAATTTTGTCCCCACATATAATGGTGACCCATTTACAATTTATAATTATTTAAATAATGCTAAGCAATGGCTACAAGCTGTAGGAGGCAATACACCTCAGAATGTAATGCTTTTATTAACCAAACTTGAAGGAAGGGCTGCAATAATCATATCTATGGTTAACCATGCCTTCAATTGGGATTTTATAGAGGCAACTTTGAAAACAGAGTGTGCTGATAATAGAGAATTAAATACTTTGTTAGTGGAATTATCTAATGTCAAAAAAAAAACTAATTATAAAGATTTAATATATGAATTAAAACAAAAATTATTTTTTATTAGAAGTAAGTTAATAGATAGGCACGGTATTACTAAACAAGATCTTGTAGATGAGATCATGGAACCTTATATTAATACTGCACAGAATACTTTAAGAAATAGTTTACCTTATCATGATCAAATATATGTTAGTAATTGTAGTTTTAATGAAACTGTTATGAAAGTATTACAATTAGAAGCGGAAGGACGATTTGATAATATTAAACAGAAATTTTCAAATTATTTACCTACTCCTAAGGTAATAAATCAAGTTCAACAACTTAAACCTATACAGAATATTAATTCTCAAGAATTAAATTCGCAACAACAAAAAATGAATGCAAATAAACCTTTCTATCAAATGGTAAAACAACCATGGATCCCAAATCCAAATAATGTATTTCAAAAACCTCAGCATCCACAATTTCAATTGTATAAAAATAATCAGCAACAAAAATCAGACGATGTTACAATGAAGACTGCTGTACAATTAAAACCTAATCAAATTAATCTAGGAAGAGGATTTGTAGCAAAAGAATTATATCATCATTCTGAAAATTCTGAAAATTTAAAACAAAATTAAAATAATTCTCAAACTTCAACTATTAATGAAAATGATAATAATATTAATGAAGAAAATTACTACTACGTTCCCGAAGAAATATATTATGTTCCTGAAGAAAATTGTTACATTATTCCTGAAAATAATCAAAATTTTCACGAGGCTTTAGAACAAGACAAAACATCATAGAATTTAATCATGTTAAATCATATTTGCCGTATTTTGAAACTGAAAATCCTAAATTAAAAATATTGATAGATACAGGTAGTCAACGATCATTTATAACGCCAACAGCGCAACAATTATATTTTCCTGAATGTAAAAAGCCAGAAAAGTTTACTGTTAGGACTTCACACGGTGTAACACATCATAATGGTATAATAGAAACTCCGTTTTGGTGTAAATACTTTGGAAAAGACAAAGGACCAATGAAATTTTATATTTATCAATTTAGTGATAAATACGATATTCTAATGGGTACTGAAATGATAGAACAGATTAATGCAACAATAGATTTAAAAGAAAGAAAATTAACAATGCCGGAAAAGGAATTATTAATTTTTCATATGACAGATGATAATAAATTATTTAAATATAAAAGAACTTTGCGAAACATATCGAGATTTATTTACTGAAAATGTCACAAATAGTGCGACAACAAAAATTAAACATCACATTAATTTAATAAGTGAAGAACCAATTTATCAAAGACCATTTAGATTACCGCAAATTCAACAAGAAGAAACAAAAAGACAAATTAATATATTATTAAGCGAAAATATAATTCGA
The DNA here is from genome assembly GCA_905333075.3 of Atethmia centrago. NCBI lineage: Eukaryota > Metazoa > Arthropoda > Insecta > Lepidoptera > Noctuidae > Atethmia > Atethmia centrago. Next base: position 331,950 of record HG995396.1, read on the forward strand.
CATTCAGAATCACCATGGGCCTCACCCGTACATTTAATTCCTAAAAAAATAGATCAGTCCGGAATTAAAAAAATGGAGAATGGTAATTGATTATAGAAAGTTAAATGAAAAAACTAAATCGGATAAATTTCCTTTACCTAACATAGAAGAATTGTTTTCGAAATTGCAAGGCAATAAATATTTTACTACGTTAGATTTAACTTCAGGCTATCACCAAATCAAAATGGATGAAACCTCAATTGAGAAAACTGCCTTCAGTACACCTGATGGTCATTATGAATTTTTAAGAATGCCTTTTGGATTAAAAAATGCACCAGCAACTTTCCAAAGGATGACGAACAATGTACTTAGCAAAGAAATCGCTAGAAATATATGTTTAGTATATTTAGATGACATTATAATTTATTCTACAACAAAACAAGAACATATAAATAAATTACAACAAGTTTTTGAAGCACTAAGAAAAGCCAACCTTAAAATAAATAAAAATAAATGTGTGTTTATGGAAAAAGAAATAGAATTCCTAGGCCACATATTAAATAAAGATGGTTTAAAGCCAAATCAAAAAAAAAATTGAAGCTATACAAAAATTTCCTACACCAAAAACTACAAAAGAAATCAGAGCATTTCTAGGATTGATAGGATACTATAGAAAGTTCGTACCAAACTTAAGTAAAATAATTAAACCTCTTACTGAGTGTACAAAAAAAGATGCTACTATAGATATACATAAAAAAAGTTAAATAGAAGCAATACAAACTTGTAAGCATTTATTAACTAATGCACCTATTTTAGCTTTTCCAGATTTTAATAAAAATTTTGTTATAACTACTGATGCATCTGACATAGCATTAGGAGCCGTATTAAGCCAAGAAAATCATCCAATAGCTTATGCTTCTAGAACTTTAACTAATACCGAACAAAAATATAATACCACTGAAAAAGAATTATTAGGAATTCTTTGGGCTGTAACACAATTTCGACCGTACATTTATGGTAGAAAATTTACATTGCGTACAGACCATAAAGCATTAATATGGTTAACGAAATTAAAGGAACCTAATCAAAGATTAAATAGATGGAAATTAAAATTACAAGATTACGATTTTACAATAGAACATGTTAAAGGCAAAGATAATCATGTTGCCGACGCATTAAGTCGTGTAGAAATTCATCACACTGGTAGTGACTCATTAAAAGTAAATTTAGAAGAAGATTTAGCATTAACAAATTCTAATACTAGTAATTCATCTAAACAAAATTCAACACAATCTAATGATTTAAATATAAGTCAACAAGGTACTATACATTCTAATCAAGAAGATAGTGATGAAGGGATTCCTATAATAAATTCATACCCACTAAAAAGATTAAGACGTGTTATATTTAAAAATGCTCCATTTATAAAGGCAAGCAGAGAAAATGGAATTAGATATTTTTATATTCCACTGAATAATAAAGAAAAAGATAAAACCAATGCTAGATATATGGGTCCATATAACATATTAGTTTGTGAACCGCACAATAAGTATAAATTAAGTAATGATAAAATATGTCATAAAGAGAGCTTATTGTTGCAGAATCTTCACTGTCATCGGACACAAGTTCCGAAGATTAGAATCCAATGAACATGTGATACTAGTTGAAATGCCACCCACCCGTATTATTGAAGGAAGATGGACAATTATTCATATGTTAGAAATTAAACCTATATTAGAACATAAGAATAGAATTAAAGATACTATAACTAGAATCACATCACAAGTAAATTTTAAGAATGAAGATGTAAGACACATATATTATCGCATTAATATAATCTTAGATCATGTAACTGAAATATGTAATCATTTAGATATACAAAGTAGAAATAAAAGAGGTCTAATTAATGGTTTAGGTTCAATTATAAAATCTATTACAGGAAACCTAGATCAAGATGATTTAAATAACATTCAAAAGGATTTAGAAACTTTAAAAATAGCATATAATAAACAAATATCTATTACAGATGAAACTTTGGAAGAATATAATAATCAAATTAAGAAAATTGTTAATATTCAAAATGTATTAGATCAACAATATATACAAATTGTTAACTTTAAAGCTCATCAAAAGGTAGCTTTAGAAATATTGTTTCAAGCTCAAACCTTACAGGACATAGCAGAAAGATTGTCGACAGCTATTACTTTTGCAGAACATCATATGTATCATTATAGTATAATACAATCTCATATTTTACAAGATACTATTAATAAAATTAATAATAATGTAATGATATCTAATAATATAAATAATATTGAACCTTTTATTAATGTAAAATGTAAAATTGTCGATCATATTGTATATTTTATATTAGAAATACCTTTAGTTAAGCCACAAGTATATAATACAAGGAAAATTGTTCCTGTTATCCAAAATACCCCAACTTGTAATTACCCTATAATGCGAAAGGTTACTTTGGCTTACACTGAACTAGAAACATATGAAGTTGAAGATTGTATATTATTATCAGAAATGATTTGTAAAGAAAGCATCAGACAAACATCAACTTGTGAAACCGAGCTTTTACGAAATAAATCTACTGAAAAATGCACTACAGTTCCTATAAAATGTCCAGTAGAAGAAATACAGGAAATATCTCCAAAGGCGATTTATATGTATTTCAATAAAACTACTGAAGTTAAGATTAGTTGTGAGAAAAATCAAGAAACATCATGGATTAAAGGACCTTACTTATTAATTGGAAATAATTGTGAAGTTGAAATCTCAAATATAATACGATTTCACACACAAGAGTCATTTGATAAAATAATTATAACTAATTTAGAAATTAATCAAACTCAAGATACCCCTGAAATTGAATTAAACTATGATCCAATGAAGATATCAGCTAAATTAAAACATTTTAAACAAATAGAAGATTTAGCGACGCAAGGAAAACATAATATAATTCAGTATAGTTGGATATTATGTATAACTATACTTATTATCGTTATAATATTATTTAAATTTCTTCGATCCAAGGCTTGTGAGAAACCATGGACTTCAAAATTGAGGGGGAATAGTCAACCACACTTAAACAATGAAAGTATTAAAAATATAATGACTCATGTTCTGGAAACCAGAACAATAGGAAATCAAGGTTCAATGTTAATTACCCCTTGGACCACCAAGCATGAGAAGGTTCTAGTGCATCAAGACAATGAGCCATTGTCTGTCCCTGCAGTATAAAAGGCCTGATCACCAGCGGAGCGGCGGTTCGGATGATTCAGTCTCTACTTATCAACGGTCGCGGTCACACCTATGTTACATAGGCTGTGCTAATATATTAAGTTTAAATTGTAAATTTAAACATAAAGTATTATTATTGTGTAACAATTAATAAAATTATTTTTTTAAAAGTATTTCTATTTGAAATATTTTGACTAGCGATTCATGCGGCTAATTTCGCTGATATGTTGATGTAGCCGATGCCGTGATTACAGCAATAATGTTGCTCCGATCGCTTAAAGAAATCAAAGATCGCTAGTAATATTTGATGTACGGTGTAGCCATATACGTGAGCATTCATTTATTTGTTTTAGTCGCTCATGTGTCGCAGGTCGCGTCGCGGTCTAATGTAGCCTCAGCCTCAGGGCAGACGTCATTATGGACACACCTCTGTGGTGGTCTGGACCCTCATTTTTACAGCAAAGTAAAAATGAGTGGCCTAAAATGCCAAACAACGGGAAAGATAGTCTGCCGGAAGTAGTGACTCATTTCATTGGTAGTGATAGTGACAATCATTCAAGTAGTAATCATCCAGACGTAACCATTCATTCATCAATTATTCACGATTTATTAGTAAAGTATTCTATCTTAACAAAAATACAAAATATAATAACACATGTACAACGCTTTATTTACAATGTAAAAAATAAAAACAATTTGCATGTTAATTTTTCAATAAAAGAACTAGAAAACTCATTAAACATAATTATACATTATTCACAGCTTGAAATGTTTCCGGAGGAGTATAATTTGTTAAAGTCTGGACAAAAATTACCACGCAAAAGTAAAATCATGTAAGCATCATTTAAAACGGTTATTGCATCTTACTCATTTCACCTTCGAAGAGATGGCTACCTGTCTCACTCACATAGAGGCGGTTCTTAATTCACGCCCTCTTACTCCTCTTTCTTCAGACCCTAACGATTTTTCGGCACTCACTCCCTTTCACTTCCTAATTGGACGGCCATTCTTATCAGTACCACATACTCAGGTGACTGAAGCCAACATCACGCGGCTGGATCGCTGGAAGAGAATCCAGCACATCAGGCAGCATTTCTGGCGACGGTTTCATAATGAGTATACTTCTCTGCTGCAGGCCAAATCCAAGTGGTTTCATTCCAGAGGTGAAGTGAAGCCGGGTTCCTTGGTCTTGATAAAGGACAAAACAACGCCACCTCTGCTCTGGTCCCTGGGCCGGGGTCACGAAGACCTATCCTGGCGTAGACGGGGTCACGAGAGTGGCCGAACTGAAGACGAAGCGGGGCACTATTCGCCGTGCCTTCAACTGCATCTGCCCCCTTCCAGTCGAAAATTGAAGACTTCCCTTCAACCCGGGGAATATGTCGGCGCATCACATATGCGCGTGATTCACCGCGGAATGGCGCGGGGTGTCGAGGTACCGAACCCGTACGTGACGGCCGCTGCACGTCCTTCACACCACTCAGCTCACAGACGTGCGCCACAACGGGCATTCCTTTGTACTGTCTTCCGACACGTTGTACATGTAAATTAGTATTACACCTATTTTAATACAGTCCACTTCTTTTATTATAAAGTCCAATTGAGCCCATTCAGCCTCAGAAGCGTAATCGCACCATCTCGTTTTTATGTGCGGGCTCAATTTCTCCACGACTTCGCGAACTAACATCGGGTTCCATACATATCCGAGGTTGTCCATGTTAGATAATACACACACTATGTTTTGTAATTTCACTGCGAACGAATTCAATTCACTGGCCGTGCTCGAGAGTCGAGGTAGCTTCTTTAAATCTTCCATTGCTCGATCCATGAGTATCTCTGGTCTGCCGGCCTGTACTGCTCTAGTGTCTTCATAATCACTTGTGGGTCTGACGCGGTGTACAGGAACGCTGATACTGCTTCTCTTGCTTCACCCTTGATGCAGTTGCGTAGTCTTGCCAAATTCTCGTTCGCGGTGAACTTGTATACATTCGATGAATCAGTGTACGCCGCCTTAAATGGCAAACATTCAGTGGCCACTCCCGTAAATGTAGGCAGCTCAGTCACTTGTCTTGATGGCGGACGTACGCCTATCATCTTGTCCAACGTGTCGGCCAACTGTTCAATTCCTCTTCCAACTCGGCGTTCCCCTCTATTTGGTGACCGCGAGGCCGATCGTTGTCTTCTTCGGTTGTTTCTGGCAGGCGTGATGGCATCAACATACGTGGCGGGTTCGACGCAGGTAACAGGTAACCGGTCCCAGTCATGGAGGTACTGTACGCGGTGGTCGACGGCTACCTAGGCGGATCTACGAATGTCCGCTCATTTAGACGTCGACTATCGTAGCCCGACTCCGATTCTTCTTTGGCCGCAACGCTTCTCTAATCTTCATATTTAAATCTTCAATCTGCGTTCCGGCTCGTAGGACCAGCTGTCAAGGTGGACTGTAGATATCTTGAATTACTTCAAGCTTCTTTTCATTTTCGTTCCCAGGACTGGTTAGCTGCTTGACTGAGTGACGACTGACAATTTTGCAGCTAACCGCCCTCTTTTTATTCCGTCCGCGCGCAGTATAAGCGGGTGCAAGTAGCGGGTGGGGTGCGGCGGCGGGGAGCACGACTCGCCAATTAGAGCGCGTATTTGCTCGTGGTTGTGTCGGGCGCTTTCGACAAGTTTCGTCTTGTTTATAACTTGTCGGAGTCGTGTTCTCTACCAACTTACAATATCTACGCAAACTGCACCCGCACCCGTACTTATGGCTAGGGGATAATAGAACGAGCCCTAACATGTACATAGATTCCTAATTTAAAATCGTTTTATTGTTTAAGCATAGATTTAAACCTTAACTAACATTGGTGTCTAAGCTTCGTCGTCCGTAACAGTATTTTTTGTATTAAATCTCTAGAAGAAAAGGTGGGATTACATGACCATTTGGTGTGATGATCCTTGCTCGTAGTACCTCGATCTTGTCAGTTGCTAATACCCGGCGACCCACTGCGACTGCGCTCGCAACTCGTCCTAACTTAAGGCGAGTCCCGTCGTTCACTACGTCGCCGTTGCTCGATGTCGCGTTCCTTTTGTAGATCAATCTCCATCCGGTGAATCCCTTCCTGCTCCCGCAACAAAGCATGAGCTTTGTTGTGGGAGCAGTATTCGTAGTCGTAGCAGCAGTAGTAGTCGGAAGTAGTAGGTACGTGAGATCCCGCAGGCGCCGACTACTACTGCGGCTATGGGTGCACCTTCTCAGGCGTGCGCTCAACTGGCTGTGCCTGGAGCGCGAGCGATCACGCCGAGGAGTATCCAAGCTCCGATGAGTTCCATGTCCTCCGTCCAGTTTCTGAAACTCGTCACCAAATAAGGGAACGATAATACCTAAATTATAAAAGAAAGGAAAATAAATAACTAATTAGCTTGAACTAATTAACCCTCCCTATTGGGGGAGGCCTATGTCCAGCAGTGGACGTCTTTCGGCTGGAATGATGATGATGATGATGAATTAACTTGAGAATAGTGCATCCTAGAGCAAAATTTATGAAAATTTTCACTCTCCTTTGGAAACCGCACACTCGGGTGTGGCCTACCAGATAAATAAATAAACCATGAAATTCCTTTAGGTTCTATAGTCCTGGTACTATTATTATCCTTCATTTTATCGTCTATACACACCTAAAAAGTTAAGTAACACTAGTTCAATTATCTGTCGTTTTGCAACCTCGTTGTACAAACCGTTGGAATTTAAATCTGGTATAAAATTTCAGTCCAAAACAGTCCTGCCGTTTGAATTTAAAATTATAATTATGATGGAGGACTAGAAGTTTAACGCTAATAAAATTCTGCTTTTAATAATTAGTACCAAATATATTACTAATTTCAAGCAAGATATTTAAACAGAACTACTTGGTATGCAATTGGTAAAAATGTAAAAAGCACTAATAACGGATTATTATGTTACCAGAATTATAATAATATTGGTAAGTATAAAGAAAAATAGAACGTAGGCGTAGGTGAGGACGCCGTGGCGCCTCTCCAGCCACTCACCAAAGAGGGGACTTATCGCCGCAATCGTGGCGTGCCCAGCACTGGGTTGCGACAACCGTACTTTCCATGACGCCATGAGATCCCGCCGGAGCTCCGTCCGCTGTGCCGCGATTTCTCGCGGCAGCGGACTAACGCCCCGGCGTTTCGCCTCCTCGCGCCACTCCCATACGTGCGCGAGGACTTTTGCCTCCAGATCCCATGGCGGCAATCCGGCAAGGAGGCTCGCTGCCTCACAGAAGACCGTGCGGTATCCCCGGACCATCCGGATGGCCATGACCCTTTGGGCCGCGCTCAACCGGCGGGCTGGCCGCAGCGCCAGAGAGCGCGCCCATACAGGAGCCCCGTAGAGGGCCATGGACCGCACGACCCCCGCGTAGAGCCTCCGGCAGGAGGCGTTTGGACCCCCTAGATTGGGCAGGAGGCGCTTCAATGCAGCGCCCGCCCGCTCCAGTTTGGGAGCCAAACGTCGGAAATGCTCCACGAAGTTCCACCGGCTGTCGAGGACGAGTCCCAGGTACTTCATCGTCGACTCGACGCCGATGGAAACCCCTCCTACCGTTATTTGGGACCCCAACGGTGGCGCGTTCCGAGGACCATGAAAACACATGCCCTCGGACTTGTGCAAGGCCACCTCGAGTCCCAATTGCCGGATCCTTTCGACGATTGTCGCAACCCCGCATGCCGCTAATTCGGCCGCCGCCTGGTGCGACCTCCCCTGCGCCAGGACCAACGTGTCGTCAGCGTAGCACACTACGACGCCGCTAGGGAGGTTGGCGCGCAGCACCCAGTCGTATCCGATGTCCCACAGATGCGGCCCCAGGACCGATCCCTGTGGGACACCGCACGACATCTCTTGCCGGTTCCACACTCCCTGGTGACCGGGGTAGATGACGGCCCTGTCCGTCAAATAGGCCTCGACCACACGACAGAGGTAGGTCGGCATCCGGTGGTACTGGAGTGCCTCCCTGATGCAACTCCAGTGCAGGGTATTAAAGGCATTGGCGATGTCTAGAGACACCGCCAAGACGATCCCACCCTGGGCAACAGCATTCCCCGTCGTCAGGGCTCGCACGCGCATGATGGCGTCCACCGTAGAGCGCCCTCTGCGGAAACCAAACTGGCTCTCCGCCAAATCCGGCCCCACACGCACCAGCTGGCCGACGAGGCGGTCTGCAATGACTCTTTCAAAGAGCTTGCCCACCTCGTCGAGCAGCACGATGCACGATGGGCCGATAAGCAGACGGAGAGTCCGCAGGGCGCCCTGCCTTCTTTATGAGGACCAGTTTCCGCGTCTTCCAGCGAAGCGGGAACTGGCCCCTCTCCATGCATGCGCTTAGGAGCCCCCTAAGTCGAAACCCGAGAGCCTCCATGGCCAGGACCCAGGCCTTCCCAGGTAATCCGTCGGGTCCTGGGGCGGTATTTTTGGCATTAAGCCTGCGTACCGCCGCTCTCATTTCTACCTCGGTCACCTCCGGAGCATCGTCGTCGTCGTCGTCGTCAGCGGTGTGGTCCGCATCGGGCACCGCAGTAGGCGGAGCCATGGGCGGGGAGGTGTGTTCCCCTCGCGAAGGGAACAGAGCGCTCACCACGTCCTCCACAAGCTGTGGCCGGAGACTCTGCGTCAGCGAGGGAGCCCATGGGCGGAGTTTATCCCGCACCGCTTTATACGGGCGTCCCCACGGGTCCCTGTCTAGAGTCCCCAGCGACTCCTCGCGGGCCAAACCCCTGGCTCGCAGGATCTCCGCTTGGAGGGCGGTTTTCGCCACTCTGTACCCCTCGTACAGCTCTGCCTGAATGGCTTCCGTATCCGGAGGTTTGATATGGAGCCTGCGGTGCCTGGTGTACCAGGCGTAGTGGTTGATGTTCGCCTGTAGGAGGCGTAATGGGGCCATTAATGGCACTCCATGTCAGCCCCCTCTTGAGCCTCCTTCCCAGCCCCCTGACAGGGGCCTGCCGCAGCGGCTACGGTGGCTACGGCGACGACGGCGGTGGCGGAGGCGGCAGCAGCGGTGGCAGTGGTGGCGGCTGCGGTGGTGACGGCGGTAGTGGTGGGCTTGCCTCTGGCCCTGGCTTTGGCGGGTGCGGCGCAGGCCCTTCCCCCCTCGGCTGGCTTGCCAGCCGCCGCACATACGGCACAGTGTGGCGTGGCATTGCACGAGCCAGCCTTGTGCCCGGGCAGACCACAGCGGTAGCAAAGTCCGCTGCGGTCCACCTCCGAGGTGCAATTCGCCTGCACGTGGTTGCCCACCTGGCAGCGGAAGCACCTCAGAGATCTGGGTTCCAGCAGTTTTACCTGCGCGGAAACCCAGCCCACCAAGAGCCGTTGGCCCTCCCCTGCAATTTTTCTTGCCGCCGACACGGGGCAGCTTACCATTACGGTTTGCAGCCCCGTGGAGTCAGGACGGGTGCCTGCCTTCACCTGTTCGGCAGAGCACCCCCCGGTCCTAACCACCGCGACGACCACCTTCTCTTCAGTCACGGAGTCTTCCAGGCCCATGATGCGCATGCTAGCGCACTTGGTGGGCCTGGACACTTGGACCTCATCCGCATTTAGTGACGCCCTAAGCCTTTCGGCCAGGGCGTCAGCGGCCGGGCCGCTAGCCGCACCGGGGACTTGCACCATTCGGGCTACAGTCACCGTAATTTTCAATTTAAGGCCCCCGGCAGCGCCGAGCTCCTCGAGGCGCACCACCTCACCCACCTTTTCAAGGACGGTCTTGTAGGACACGCCCTTCTTTTCCGCATCCGGCTGTAGTGTAATCACTACGGCTGCGGAATTCGGGGCGCGGAGCCTAGCCGCGGCGGTGCGCTTCTTGCGCCGCTGCCGCCTCTCCCTCTTCTTGGCCGCCCTTGCTGCCTTACCAGCCTTCTTCTTCTCCCCGGCCACTTGCCATTCGGCATCGGCCGTAAGAGATTTAGGAGGCGGTGGCGGCCGTCTCGCCGCCAGGACCGGAGCCCTCGCCTCCTGGGCTGGAGCTCTCGCCACTGGGGCTGGAGCTCTCGCCGCTGGGGCTGGAGCCTTCGCCACCTGCGCTTTCGCCGTGCCCTTGGTCTGTCCCGTCGACCCCGGTTTTGCCGTGGAACCTGCAGCGGCTGAATATGAGGCGGCCTTCGACCTGCCCGAGGCCGGCTGGCTCGCCGCTAACGGGAGGCGCAGGACGATGGCCTCCAGGGCGGAGAAACGACTCCGCAAGGAAGCCATTTCCTGCCTCACCAAGGTGACGGACGGCCCGTGCCTGTCCCTGCTGCTGCCCTCCTTGCGGCTCCATTCGCGGGCCGGCTCCTCGGAGCCCAGCCAGGTCCGCTCGGAGCTTCTCGTTCTCCTTTCGGAGAAGCTCCATGGCGGCTGTCAGGCGGGCGACCTCCGCCCGCATTTCAGACATACCGTCCGAAGGAGGCCTGACGTGAAGGGCCTCCGCTGCCGCCACAATAGAGGCCGTGGCCGCGGCTATGGCCTGATCCTTAGAGGACCTGAGCCTCTTCACGGATACCGCCTTGATCGCAGCGGCCGCAAACCCGGCCGCACGCTTCGACCCGGAACCGCCAGCGGCTTCCGCCCCACCTCCAGAAACCTCAGATGGCTCCTCCTTGGCGAGCCTCTTGGGTCGCCGGGCCAACTGGGCCGGTCCGGCCAGCCCGGCCGGGCTGGTCAGCTCGACCGGGCTAGCCCGGCCCGGCTTGCCCGCCTCCTTTGTGGGGGGCACTCTGTCCACCCCTCCACCACCTCGGGCTCCACCCCGCCGGTTGGAGTGGATCTTCTTCCTCCGGCCGACTCCATCGTCAGAGGTAGACCCCGAGTTGGGCCGCTTGGAGGTTCGCCTGTACTCTCGGGTCCTCTCCAGCACCCCTTTTCGCTGCGAGCTCCCCGAGCTCTCTCCGCCTGATGCAGGGTCGGACTCCAACAAAAAAAAAACAACCAACAACTGGACGTCAAAGGGAGGAGAGCGATGCGGCTCTCCTCCCTTTGACGTCCAGTTGTTGGTTGTTTTTTTTTTAAATATTCCATTTTGTTTCCACGAGTGTGGGGGATTTAATTGGTCCACCTAGGTTCACCCCCTGTCCCTAGGTAAGTGTAAATTTATAACCCAACCAGAGGGTCCACTGGTACCCTGGCTGGGGGTGCGCTAACGACTGATGTGCCACCTACAACTGCGAAGTTGCAGATGACACTACTCCTCAGCCATTCATATCCTCGCCGCGCAGCAAAACTTGATATTAGATGAATTTTTATAGAGGTTATCTTCCTCGCGATCCGGGCGACCAAGCCAAGATCCTCGTCCCGTTCCAAGCCACAAAACATGACTGTGGTCTCTTTACGGATTACGATTTCGACGGTTGCAGGCAGAAGAATCATTCTCCTGCTGCTTGCTCGCTGGCAGGGTAAGTGCACAGCAAGCACCGCCACTCTTCGCCCACTCGACCTGCCCTCTGTAAGCAGAGAGGGGAGTGGACGACCGACGATCGAGCATGGAGCTGGCCACGCAGAAATTCGCCACGGTCAATACCCTCTCCGAAACATGGAGAGACTATTGGCCGTGCCCAGGATGCACCGGCCCGACGACTGCTCTTTCCCCCGAACGTATTCGGAGGGAACCAGCAGCAATCAGGCACACGAGGAGGTTTTCTGCACGCACCTGTCTGTATGTACCCTGTGTTCACATAATAAATTAATTTGAATTTGAATTTGAAGAATTTTTAAATATATAAGGTGCTATAAAAATATCTGCCACGGCTTTAATGGGAGGTAGTATTGTGTTTAAAGATTACAATAGTGAAGAACTTTCGTACCCCAGAATAGTTAATTCCATTTGAGAAAATAAAGTAGTAAATTCTATCTGTTCTGTGACTAAAAACTGAAATCAACTGACTAGTTCGTCACTATCTAACCTACTAGGTACGCAATTTTGCCTAGGAGTTAAGCAATAATACGCAGGCAAAAAAGTGTTTTAAAAGTGCAATTACTTACCAGCTACCGCATTCTTCCAAAAAACTGACGTAAATAAGATGATAAACTTCCCATCACACTTAAAACAGGCTTTGGACTGACAAGTTAGTGTAGAATCGCAATTTTTTTCTCATTATTTTTAAACAATAGGTGCTAAGATTAATATCAAATAACGATAAATTACAGTAACTTGCCGTGTTTAAAAGTTAATCATCTTATTTACAATAATTGTATCGTATTTACAGGTATTTACACACTCCCTACCTACTTATCTACAAAACTGTTGCATAAGTCCGCCTTCGCGTTGCAAACAAATGTAGGCCCGCTTACGTACATGTCTCTTCACTTTATTTAATGTGTCCGTTTCACTTTTTACTTGCCTAAATGCGCGTTTGATGCGCCTTTTTAGTTCTTCCACACTTCTAATGTCATGTCCGGTTTGGCCGTACACAAGGTCCTTTGCACGACCCCACAAAAAAAAGTCTAGAGGGGTTAAATCCGGCGAGCGAGGAGGCCACGGCACTGGCCCTTCTCGACCTATCCACCTTTCACCGCCGTACCACACACGGTTTAAAAATTCCCGTACGCTGATGGCGAAATGAGGTGGTGCTCCATCATGTTGAAAGTGCAGCCCTCTTATCTCTTCAAGAGGAATACATTCCAACATTCTTCTCACACGGGTTCGTAGTAAGCGCAAATACGTGTCTCCGTTCAGTCTGTCCAAGAACACTGGTCCTAGAATTCTGTTGCCGAGTATCCCGGCCCACACATTAACACTAAACCGAGTCTGAAAGTGGTCAGGCCGCACAACACGAGGATTCGCCTCAGTCCAATAATGCGCATTGTGTATGTTGAACATACCAACCCGTGTGAATGTGGACTCGTCAGTCCACAGAATGTTGCGGCGTTCTTCTCGCATCCAATTACAAAACGCGAGGCGAGCCGCGTAGTCATGTGGATGCAATTCCTGTACTCTTGTGAAGTGGAAAGGATGGAGCCCTTCCCGATTTAAAAGTCGCCACACGTAGTGGTCGCTCACGTCGAAGACTCGAGCAGCATCCCTGGTGCTCGCAAGAGGATGACGCCGGAAGAAGTCCAACACTTCCTCTTCGAGTTCGGCACAATATGGAGGCCTGCCTGCGTCTACCGGAGGCGGGTCAAAGCGGCCGTGTTCACTAAATCTGTACACGGCATTCAGAATGGTATGATGACTCACTCGCACACCAAACCTCTGCTGGTATAAGTTTACTGCATGCGCAGTTATGGAGTTACACTCGCGGTAGCACAATACCATTTCAAGATATTGTTGATTAGAATACCGTCGTCTGGGAGGCATTATTAAAGGAAGCGCGAGCGATTTTCCCGTCGTTAACCGCTAAAACTATCTTCCGAGCGGGCGGGAGACGGGCGAGACGGCTGGCGAGCGGGCGGTCGACTGGCGCGTGCGACGAAAGGCTCCTACATACTGGCGCGACTTGTCGCGCGACGCGACGCGACACAAAAACACCGCGTGTAGCGCTACAAGCGGTGCCTTTGTGTCGCAACGCGTCGCGCGACACGTCGCGCCAGTATGTAGGAGCCTGAACGGGGTAGTGCGGGTGAGGGTGGGGGCGCGCGGGGCTGCGCGGGCTGCGCTTTGGCGACCGACGTGTAGCCGGCGCGCAGCGGCATTGTTTGATAAGAATGGCAACAGTGTATGAACGGCGCCGGCGTTTTGCGAAACGATTGAATTGTATTTGGTGCGGTTTGGCAACAGCTTATCGTGATGGTTTTATGCGAATAAATCAATTCAAATTTATACGTACAGTTTTTTGTATGAAAAAAAATATGACAAATTATTTATCAATAATTTATCTTTACTATTGTAATCTAAAAACACAATACTGTCTCCCATTGCAGCCGTGGCAGATATTTTTATAGCACCTTATATAAATTGATTAGAAATCAATTTATATTCATATTCATATCTTTAATTGCATTCCATAATGTTTTAAAGGTGTTACAAAGGCTTAGAGCTAAGGTACAATTACGGACCCAGTCGGGCACAGCAAAAAAAAAAAAATAAAATAATTTTTAAAATAAAAATAAAATTACGAAAGAACATAACAATCAAGAAATAATTTTTAACCAGTGAACGGAAAAAAACATGGAAGCATTACTTCAAGGGAACTAAGCGCGCATCTTGACACAAAATCCCAAACTAACTCACACATCGAAAACCCGTCGCTGATTCGCGAAAATACACAAACAATATTATTAGTACTCTATTTTTTTTTTTGAGGGTGGGAAATCATCAAATAACTTCTCCCGCTCTGGGCGGAGCGGGAGGGTGTGTCAGACTCTTACTGACTAAAACCCACCCGTATACCTTCCTGTTGCCTGTGTTGTGGGGGCCTCGGTGACCCATAAGTACCTTCCCGCGACCCCGGCAGGCAGCGGCCCTAGTGGACCCCTACCTATGTGCTGACGACATCTCTTTAAGGCACGCGTGGAATACAACGCGCCGTCGACCCGGACCTGGTCCTTACCGGACGGTGAGCTACCCATTGCTCACCGTCCGCAAGCCCGCGCCTACGGTGGCCGGAAATCCGCCCGGGATTCCCGACGCTCTGGGCGTCTCCTACGGCGGCTAGGGGCGAGAGGGCGCGAAACTTGCCTTTCCCTCAACCGTCCCGCATCCTCCTTCGCGAGCATTACTGCTTCGCAGAAGGAGGTGATGGCTACCCATGCCCTCTCGCTTCGTACCATGGCCTGAACCAGGGCCGGACGAGAAAGGTCTCTGCCGCCGATCGCCTCCACGAGGACACGGCGGTGCTCTGCCCAAGCCGGGCAGACCTCCACCGTATGCTCCACCGTGTTCTCCGGGCGATCCACACAGTGGTGACACCCGGACGTTTCCTCCCGCCTTATCCGATACAGGAACCTCTCGAAACTGCCGTGGCGAAAGGTGGGGACGCCGTGGCGCCTCTCTAGCCACTCCTCAAAGAGGGGACTTATCGCCGCAATCGTGGCGTGCCCAGCACTGGGTTGCGACAACCGTACTTTCCATGACGCCATGAGATCCCGCCGGAGCTCCGTCCGCTGTGCCGCGATTTCTCGCGGCAGCGGAATTACGCCCCGGCGTTTCGCCTCCTCGCGCCACTCCCATACGTGCGCGAGGACTTTTGCCTCCAGATCCCATGGCGGCAATCCGGCAAGGAGGCTCGCTGCCTCACAGGAGCCGTGCGGTATCCCCGGACCATCCGGATGGCCATGACCCTTTGGGCCGCGCTCAACCGGCGGGCTGGCCGCAGCGCCAGAGAGCGCGCCCATACAGGAGCCCCGTAGAGGGCAATGGACCGCACGACCCCCGCGTAGAGCCTCCGGCAGGAGGCGTTTGGACCCCCTAGATTGGGCAGGAGCCGCTTCAATGCAGCGCCCGCCCGCTCCAGTTTGGGAGCCAAACGTCTGAAATGCTCCACGAAGATCCACCGGCTGTCACTGTTTTTAACATTTTAAATACACTATTATCATTAATTAAGTAATTATAAAAAAAAAATATTTTGTTGAGATTAGTTATAGGTTGTGGTACATCTTAATTATTTGGTCAGGTCAATTAAACATAATTATTATATTATCATATTATATTTATTTATGTATCTATAAATGACTAACTGTGAATAGTGTCTGCTTGTATTAAGATTTTTTTTTGTCATGTATGTATTAGTTAATTGTGTAATATGCATTTTCAATTAATATTTGCTTGAGTTTACTTATAAATGTGGTATCGCTAATCTCATATTTTAATGCATCTGGTAGTTTATTAAATATTTTTATGGACATTACGTAGGGGCTAATGGAATGTAGTTTCATGCGCGAAGAGGGTAGCATTAACATATTTTTGACAGATCGGTCGGTATGTTCATCACCACGGGTTGTGAAAAATTTCATGTATTTTCTAAATTCAAATATGCATATTTCCAAGATATACTCGTAGATAGATGGTAAGGCGAGCATTTTATGTTATATAAAAAAGGGTTTACAGCTATCTGTCTGCTCTATGTTAACTATGATCAGAGTTAATTTCTTCTAGAGAATAAAAAGCGTAGACGCGTCTGTGCTATTCCCCCACATCATAATGCCATAGCTGAGCCATTCATGTGCGTAAGCGTAATAAGTAGTAATTGCTGTGTGCAAGTCGGTAGTTTTTGACTTCTCGAAGTGCGTAGGTGAATTTAGACAGTTTTGATCGTACTTTTTTATGTGGGGCTTCCATGAGATGTGCGTGTCTATTATGAGTCCTAATAGCGTAAAGTCGTTAACTACCTCAATTTTTGTGCCGTTTGTTGTGAAGTTAACTAGTATTGGGGATTTTTGCTGAGGGTTCATTAGTTTTGTTTTTTTATAATTAATCTCAAGGTTGTGGCCATCCATCCATTTTGTTGTTTTATTTAATATCGTGTTTAATTGATCGTTAATATTACTATTAGTTTGGCATGTAGTAAGTAAAGATATATCGTCCGCGGATAGCACGCATGGTTCTTCCATGATTTTGGGAAGGTCATTGATGTAGATGATGAATAAGAGACATCCAAAAACACTGCCCTGGGGAATTGATGCATTTATAATCTTCTTATTTACCTTCTTATTTATCTTCTTATTTATTCTTCTTCCTTACTTGTATTCTTTGTTTTTGGTCGTGTTTAAAATGCTCAATTTCCACATATTGCTCTCTATCTTTTAAGTAAGACACAAAACACTTATGTGTAGTTCCACGAATTCCTATTCCATATAGTTTATCTAATAAAATGCTAAACTGTACTTTGTCATATGCCTTAGTCATGTCTAAAAGTATGCCAACCGCATATTTTAATCATTTATGATATTACTTACTTCTTGCATATATTTATAGACAGCTAGGGTTGTTGATTGATGTTTACGAAACCCGTTTTGACCTTTATATTTTTCGCAAAAGCTGTACACACGGTCACACATAGCCTTTTCTAAAAAAATTGAAGCTGTGGGTAGAAGAGCTGTTTTAGATTTTTTCTTATATAATGGTTTTAATATAGCTTTTTTTTTAGAGCAGTGGTGGCCCAGGGGCAACGGCGGCGACTTACGAGTTGTAGGTCGTAGGTTCGAACCCAGACAGGCGCTTTACTTTGTGTAAATTATTTCATCACCACTGCTCTCAAAACGGTGAAGGAAAACAACGTGAGGAAACCGGCATGTCCTAGAAGCAAAAATTCGAAGACATGTGACATCTACCAACCCGCACTGGGCCCGCGTGGTGGATTACGGCCCACTCCCTCTCAAAGTGAGGAGGCCTGTGTCCCAGCAGTGGGAACATTATAGGCTGGTTATGTATAGCTTTTTTAAGCTGATTAGGAAAAGTACCTTCATCAAAGGACTGGTTTATCAGAACACAAAAGGGCAGCAAGTTCATCTACACATTGTCTAATCAGAGATGGGGGTAGTTCATCTATTACGTGACTTTTTTGTCTTTTAGTTTTGTATGATTCTATGCGTTTCTCCACAGGGAAACGCATAGAATCATAAAAAATAGAAAGAAATAGAGTATTTTCAGAAGGGTTGAGTACTGGCTGGCCTTTGGCCTCACGACCGGTCTCTTCGCCAATTGATGCAAAAAAGTTATTGAATTTGTTTACTATTTGTTTTGGATCTGAAACTAAAGTATTATCAATTTGTAATTATATATTATATTTATCTGTAAGTGTTTTTTTGTTAGTAAGTTCGTTCACTATATTCCACATAGCCTTAACTTTGTTTTGAGACATTTTAACTTTTTTAATGTGCTGCTGTTTTTTAAGATGATGCCTTTCTTCTCAGATTAGTCAGATAGGAAACGCCAACCTCATCTAGTTTAAAAATATATGATTGACTTGTAAAAGTGTTTGTATAAACCTACTTAAAGAAATAAAATCATCTATCATCTAACATGTTCAACAATTAATTAATTGTATTTAATTCACATTGAATGATTGACTTATTTAGTATCGCTCTACTTAGACAAAGGTACAATATGTATCTTTATATATGTACCTTTGTCTGACTGTTTCACCAGTCTGTTCGTTGGTCTGTCCTCGGCCACGGACCACCAGTATGAAGAATTGTGCAAAAGTGCGTAGCATAAAAAAAAAGTTTAAATAATGAGACATTATTTTTGAGGTTAGTTCGTGATATAATAAAATATATCGAACGTATTTTGACCACACAAAGTTTTGCAAGCCAGTTAACAAATAGAAATAACAAATGAGATTCGCAACCGGGTCACGGGCGGCATGCGACTCGCGATATGGTGCGTATCAATTTAACATTGCTGCATCCTATACTAGCTGCAACGCCTGCGACCCAGCAACGAGCAGCGTGTCTCGGGGACGCTCTTCATGGCACCCATTTAATGTGATGCGATTGTCCTCAAATATGAAAGTCCACAATAATATTAATTGATTTAGTTAACACTAATGTTACATGAGTCTTCTTAAATAAAAGTTGAATAAAATGTAAAAAAAAAAATCTGTCTGAAACTGAGTAGATACTTATTTTTAAACCAGATTACAATTTGACCTATTTCTTAAGTAAATTAAGTGAGTGAGATTTTATGCTGAAACACATGAGAGGTAATCTCATGTGTTTCAGCATAAAATCTCACTACTAACTCTACTACCACTACTAAATCTCACGACTAACCAGGTTTTTTCTTTTAATACGTTCTGACTGGGACCACATGATCTGTTATAACACGTTCTGACTGGGATCACATGATCTGTTATAACACGTTCTGACTGGGACCACATGATCTGTTATAACACGTTCTGACTGGGACCATATGATCTGTTATAACACGTTCTGACTGGGACCACATGATCTGTTATAACACGTTCTGACTGGGACCACAGGATCTGTTATAACCATGCTGTCCTGCGGGCAAATGTTCACATGGCCACCGGTGGTACATCACCGCCCCATAAACCAAAAGTCGTGCCTAACAATGCTGCTCCTGAGCTACACGATGATATTTGTCAATTTTAAAGGTTAGGAACGCTACAACACGTTCTCTCGGCGTCGGGCGCCTCATTCTTAGGACATTGAAAGTCTAATGTGATGTGGCCACCGGTGGTAGGTACACACGGCCATATCAGCGAGTACTCCGAGCTCCACTAGTGGTACACCCCGGTCTGAACGTGTTAAAAACTAGTTATAATATAAGTACATTCAGATCCAATTTCAAGATTCTAGTCGTAGCGTTGATACAAATACGGTGGAGGATAGCCCGGCTTGGGCAGAGCACCACCGTGTCCTCGTGGAGGCGATCGGCGGAGATCTGTCGCGTCCGGCCCTGGTTCAGGCCATTGTACGGAGCGAGAGGGCATGAGCAGCCGTCACCTCAGTCTGCGAAGCAGTAATGCTCGCGAAGGAGGAGGCAGGGTGGTTAAGGGAAAGGCAAATTTTGCGCCCTCTCGCCCCTAGCCGCCGCAGGAGACGCCCTGGGCGTCGGGAATCCCGGGCGGATTTCCGGCCACCGTAGGCGCGGGCTTGCGGACGGTGAGCAATGGGTAGCTCGCCGTCTGGTAAGGACCAGGCCCGAGCCAACGGCGCGTTGTGTCCACTAGGGCCGATGCCTGCTGGGGTCGCAGGAAAGTTCGAAAGGATTACTGAGGCCTCTGGCAGCACAGGCAACGGAAGGAACACGGGTGGGTTTCAGTCAGTAAGAGTCTGATACACCCTCCTGCTCCGCCCAGAGCGGGAGAAGTTATTTGATAACTTCCCACCCAAAATAAAAAAAAGCGTTGATACAAATGGTATATTTCAAATTCTTATGCAATTCAAAGACTTTTTGCAGGACACATGGGGGTAGAGCGTCGCGTGCACTTTATAATAACTAATTATCATCGTCGCACAGTACACCTGTTATAATTCTGTTCATGTTTGGGTTAACCAGTAAGTATTGACATTCATCACTACTGTTACTGTTATGATGCACGTCCGCATTCTGCTGTACACAGCTGTAGAATTTCACACACACACACGGACATAAAGAATATTAGTCTTTGCACACGAACTAGACGGGCAAGGTGCGTGCGGGTGCGTGCGAGGCCGTGTCGTGCGCGTGGTGCGTGCCGTACGACGCCGGTGGCGACATTAGCCAGTCCAACTCCATCGCGCTGCCCGTCGACGAACTCGAACACGTCGGTGACGAACTCCTCGACGTGCTCGAGCTGGACGAACTCTCCAGACTGTTCAGTGACGACGCCGTTGACGACTCTGAGAACAACTCCAGCTTCGGGGAACGAGCGGCACCCGGCACCTCCACCGTGACGTGCAGCACGGCTGGTGCGGGCCCCGGTACTACAGGCTCCGGTGCTACGAGCTCCAGCCCTATGGGCTCCGGTGCTGCGGGCTCCGGCGCTACGGTCTCCGGCTGCCCGGCCGGCGCGGGTCCGCGGCCGCGCGGTAATGCCAGGCGCAGCTTCTGCCAGAACCAGGGGTCACCCCAGCGCACGTAGGTGTTGGTGGCGAGGTAGCGGCGCAGCTTGTCGTCCAGCGGCAACGCGGCCGGATCATCCAGCAGCACGACGACGAGGCGCGGGCTCGCGTCGCGCAGTGCGAGCGTGTACGCCTCCTGGAACTCGGCACGCGCCCACGCTGAACGCAGGAAGTGCTCCGACACCACGGCTACGGTGCGGCGTGATGCGCGCACGGACGCCGCGATCTGCGCTGGGATCCAGCCGCCCGGCGCCCAGTCGCGGTAGTGCACGCACAGGCGGTAGGGCGCCGGGCCGCTCTCCAGGCGCGCCATCAGCTCGTCGCGCACGAAGCGCTCGTCGCCGTGCGAGAACGACAGGAACACGTCGAAGCGGCGCGCGTCGTCGTCGGGCTCGGCGACACGGGGTAGCCAACCGCGCGCGTGCAAGGCCGCCTTGATGCGCAGGCGCAGCGCGGGGTGCCTCAGCAGCAGGCCCGCCAGCGCGCCTGCCGCCAGCAGCGTGGCCAGCGCCGCGGCCGCCGCCACCCCGCCGGCGCCCAGGCCGCGCGGCGGGCAGTGCGCCAGGGAGGCGTCGCGCAGCAGCGAGCCGTTGGCGCACATGTAGGTGCCGTAATCCACCAGCGCGGCTTGGCGCTCCCGCAGCAAGGTCCGCGTTCCGGCAGAGCTACAGTTGCAGTCGAGCGGGTTGCGTGCGAGCAGCACGCGGCGCTCCTCGTCCGCCAGCAGGGCGCGCGTGGTGACCGTGCTCAAAGTGGTTAGCGAGTTATTCGTCAGGTCCAGAATCTGCGAAACAATAAAGATTAAGAAAACAATTTGTAATAGATAAGTAACAATAATAGCTCTTGTAACGACTGTCCATCGACTTGTTGCCCGTTACTCAGAAACCTTTAGGAACAGAGATGTATATTGATGTGTACGACGCTTCGTCTTTCTGACTGACCGACTCCTTGACGATTCCACACTGCTTAGAAATGGTTTCATTGTGTGCTTTTATAATTTATAACGTCAAGATATTATCGTGGACATCCTCGTGTACCGTCCATCAAAGTAATGTAAATACGTGCACGTTTATTACGCTGCCCAGTTGTGGTGGGCCAGTGGTGACGGCCACGACTTTCGAGTTGTAGGTAGTGTTCGAACCTAGACAGGCGCTTACTTTGTGTAAATTATTTCATCACCACTGCTCTTAAAACGGTGAAGGAAAACATCGTGAGGAAGCTGACATGTCCTAGAACCAAACATTCAAAGACATATGACATCTACCAACCCGCACTAGGCCCGCGTTGTGGTTTACGGCCCATTCCCTCTCAGAGAGAGGAGGCCTGTGTCCCAGCATTGGGAACATTATAGGCTGATTATGTTTATAAGTTGTTATAACGTTATCGTGGACGGAAATTTAAAAGCCTTCATATACTTCTATCCATTTTACTTCCCTGTGATCGTGATGCCGTGACATGGACGTCCACGATATTATCGTCACGTTATCGTGATGCCGTGACGTGGACGTCCACGATATTATCGTTACGTTATCGTGATGCCGTGGCGTGGACGTCCACGATATTATCGTCACGTTAGAAATTTTATAAGCGCACATTGACATAAATGCTTTGACTTTGAGTTTGACAGCCCAAAGCACAGAACGCTATTGCTCCTAGCGGCCCAATGAAAATTATTGAAATGTCTTCCAATTGTCGGGTCCTGGTCGGAATTCATTATCTGTGCACCTGCCGTACTAAATAAATCAACTGACTGTCGCGCGGAGGGTGCTGAAGCGCTTGGAAGTTTTACAAGAAAACAGGCAAAAACACTATAAAATTATCAATTTATTATTGTGATTTCTATTGTATTTGTGTATCTTTTGTTGGTGATCCCAAAGAATAAATAAATGAATAACTTAAAAAAGTTAAGGAAATGCTTTTCTCTAAACGATGTTAGAGAGGCTGCTGGCCTCTCCAAAGAGCTCCTACATACAGTTTCCCGTGTGAAAAGCAACCCAATGACTAAGATGACGTCAGCGCCGCATGGACAGGAAGGCACCTTCACACCGGGATCAACCTGGATAGGCGTAACACCCTTCCTACACACCCTTCGCAGCCAGCGATCACGCCCATACTTATAATAATTATATGTATGTACTAGATGCGCCCCGCGGTTCATAAGTTTTGACCCCGAGGGTATATCGGGATAAAACTATATGTGTGCCAAATTTCATCCAAATCCGTTCAGTAATTTTTGCGTGAAAGAGTAACAAACATCCATCCATCCATCCTTACAAACTTTCACGATATAATTATATAAATAAAACAAAAAAGCTTGAAATAAAACAAATTATTAAAAAGAAACAAAAAACCGACTGCAAAAACACATAACTGAAGAACAAGCGTGCAGGGGGGGGGGGCAGACAAATAAAAGTTACACCATATTTCAGCTTATTGGTGTGTGGCCTGCGATACCAAAATTCTATAGACTATAATGCTTGTTTTTGGTAAACAAGCATATTACAAATTACAGAATTATATCCAAGATAAGAATGCTTGGGAACATGCTGGCCCAGCTCCTTAGGACCATCTAGAGCAGGGATTCCCAAACTATTTTGGGCAAGAGACCCCTTTTCCAAAATGAACTAATGGTACACGTAAACGTAACATAACTTATACAATATTCTTGAAAGCAGTGTTGGCCCAGAGTTAATCTGATTAACGATTAAAACTCATAATCAATTTTGTTTTATTAAGATTAATCATTTTAATCATTTTAAACTTCATTATTACATAATGAAGTTTAAAATGATTAAGATAATTAATCATAATCATTAATTTGATTGTTTGATCAACTATTAACTAGGTACTTATATAGGTATTTATTTTTTTGGATTTGAAGAGTTGTACACGCTTTCGAGTAAAACTAGTAAACATGCAGCAGTTGCAGCTCTGTGTTACCCAAAATTTAAAAAACGTGTCTAGTATGTCTAACTGCCGCTAATCAAATAAGTGTATAAACATTTTTAAATCAGTCGTAAGGAAGGAAATATTTCAAATCCCAGAGCTTTTAACAGTCAACAATGCAGCCAATAACACACGCCACCAAGAAGACGAGTTTTTTTATTTCAATTCCGACTCTGGCAGTGAAGCGGAATCAGTTGATGCTAAAAAGAGAGCGGGTATGACCATTAAATTGTTTTTGCCGAGGGAAACCAAGAACGAGAGCTTCTACAATGTTATCCTGTTAAAGTGTTTATTAAGTGCAATACACCAATGCCGTCCTCTGGCTCGGTAGAAATAATGTTTTCTATTACAACTATGCTAAATAAACCTAGGTCACGCAAATTATCTGATAACTTATTTGAAAAAAGAGTGATTATGAAATGTAACTTGAACATCAAGAAATCAGAAATGTAAAGATCGGAGGTTAGTTGACTGGAGATATTCTTCAAACTTAAAATTTTGTGTATTTGAACGTTAAAAATTATTTTTTTGTTCTTTGAATAATTAATAAAAATATTTTAAGATATCTGTGTCATTATTTTCCATCATTTCTTTGACACAGAATTAATAACATTGATGGATGTATTAGTTTATAATCAAGTTAATCAATTAATGATTAACGCCAATAACCATGATTAAGATTACTTTTTTAATCATGATTAGTCATGATTAATGTAATCTGATTAAAATTAATCAAATTAATGTATTAATTAAATATTTAAATAATAAATGATTAATGCCAACACTGCTTGAAAGTTTCATATAAGAACTTATGTTAATTAATAGGGGTCGTTTTTGAGACCTCGTCGACCCCCAAAATAAGTTTTTGTTTGTGTCGACCCCTAGGAAACCGATTTCTACCCCAAGGGGACGATATCGCCCGGAAGACACGGTGGAGCATACGGTGGAGGTCTGCCCGGCTTGGGCAGAGCACCACCGTGTCCTCGTGGAGGCGATCGGCGGCAGAGATCTCTCGCGTCCGGCCCTGGTTCAGGCCATGGTACGGAGCGAGAGGGCAGCCGTCACCTCCTAATGCTCGCGAAGGAGGAGGCGGGACGGTTGAGGGAAAGGCATGTTTCGCGCCCTCTCGCCCCTAGCCGCCGCAGGAGACGCCCTGGGCGTCGGGAATTCCGGACGGATTTCCGGCCAACGTAGGCGTGGGCTTGCGGACGGTGAGCAATGGGTAGCTCACCGTCCGATAAGGACCAGGCCCGGGTCGACGGCGCGTTGTATTCCACGCGCGCCTCAAAGAGATGTCGTCAGCATAAATGTAGGGGTCCACTAGGGCCGATGCCTGCCGGGGTCGCGGAAAGGTACTTATGGGTCACCGAGGCCCCCGCAACACAGGCAACGGAAGGAACACGGGTGGGTTTCGGTCAGTAAGAGTCTGACACACCCTCCCGCTCCGCCTAGAGCGGGAGAAGTTATTTGATGATTTCCTAACCAAAAAAAAAAAGGGGTCGATATCGACCACTTTGGGAATCCCTGATCTAGAGTCTAGACAAAATCAAACTGGTGGCTATTTTAATTGTAGATATAAATGATTATTTTTATGACATTGATTTTAAATTCTGTGATTACCTTGACTCACACACTGACCTATTACTTTAACATTTTTAGGATAACGTATACTTTTACAATGTTTGTAAATATGTGAGCACCACGCATCTGTCATATATTTAATTTATCTGTCATTGTTTAATTTTTAGGGTTTCGTACCTCAAAAGGAAACAACGGAACCCCTATAGGATCACTCGTGTGTCTGTCTGTCTGTATGTCTGTCTGGCTGTCTGTCTGTCTGTCACAGCCGATTTGCTCTGAATCTACGAGACCGATGTTACACATATGAATTTCTATAACCTGGACACCGACGTGTCATGTAAATAAATTAATTTTGAATATGAGTCACTTTTGGGGGCAAATTAGAAAATTAAAAAAACAGTTTTGTAGTTGTACCGTGTGAAATGTAAAATGAAAGGGCTTATTGTGAGTCTCAAATGAATATTTTTTATCATTTTAAAATAAATAGTGTTAAAGTTATTTAGGAAAATAGATGAAAATTGATCACCCCCCCCCCCTTATCTCCAAAACTACTGGGCCAAAATTTTGAAAAAATACGGTAAGTAACCTAAAAGAAGTCTATGATGTTCAAATAACACGGTAAATCTATCAATACATATAATTAATGAATATAATTATACAAAATATCTAAAACATTTTAAAAGAGTAACGGTGGAGTTTCTTGCCCATTCCTCTCCATACGAAACTACCTTTTGGAAGGGGCGACTAGAATCGCTTATATTTTTTTGTAAATTTTGACGTTCCCAAAGTGGCTCGTTCGTGCCTATTTGAAATAAATAACGTTGTAGATTATTTACGTATATGTTTCTTTCCCGTAATATATTCGCATTAGATTATCATATGAACATTAACTAACATTTGTATGTATAACCTATGCCCACAATAAAAAGATTGGATTTGATTTGATGATAATACTTAAATGTTTACATTGCAGTCAGATCATAACTAATAACAAAAAATACTCGTATCAAGAAGTGTTGCTTGCGCTATATTCTTGGCGAGTTGGCGATATTACTTGGCGCACAAAGTGGCAACAGCGAGCGATTCGTCCACTCTCGGTAAGCGCTCTGTTTCTACATAGTATTCAAAAGTAGTACCTACCAAAAATTTCATCAGATGCAATAACAGAATGACTGGCCCCTGTATCTATTAAAAACTTACCGTTGAATTCTGGCAACTCAATATATGGTAAAAATTGTTTACCTTGTAAGTTAATGGATACTATGTCCGGTTGTCTTGATCGGGGTTTAACGTAAAATCCTGTTCTTGGCTTACCTCTTGTTCGTCTATACCTACGTTAGACTCGGAGGCTTCGCTATTAATATCTATGCATTGGCCGAAATACTCACTACCAATGGGTATTCGTTGCACCTGACCTTCCATTTGGCTCGGGATATAGAATAACTGACCCGATGCAAACTGTGGTCTTTCTGGCGTACGCATAGTGACGTCTGATGATACCCCAGGATTAATCTGCTGTTTTGAAACTTTAGGTTGGTTCCTAAAGTTTGCACTAATGACATTACCAGAGCCACCTGGTTTGAAGTTACCTGATGCTGGCCGGTTTTTCCAGGGCAACATAGACTGTATCCATTGTTGACGCTGTTCTGGGTTCATGTTATTCTGTTGGGGCTTATATGGCGACATTGTTGGATTTACTAGGTTATGATGAAAAGGATTATTGTTAGGCTGCTGCTTAAGCAACTTCTTTGGTTTCGCTTGGGATGTTGAAGGGCTATTAAAATTTTTATGCCTATTATAGCTTAGCCTCTTCTTGCCTAGCCGCAATAATAGTTTCTTCAAATGTTTCTGGTTACGCAATTCTAACACCTAATGACACATGAAAGTCTAACTGATTCACGTACTGTTCAATAACCATACATACTCAGCACGTTCAATTCTTGCTAGTCGTCAAAATGTAACTCAAGCCCCACGCGTCTATAATAAAGTAAATCGCATACTTAACATTTACCTATGCAGCTGTACGAGTGTAAGATGACATTGACTGAGTGGCTCTTCACACTTAATTATGATGCCGTGGAAGACACTTTGGCGACTCTGGGTTGAACGTCATGCATACTGTCACACACATACACACACCACACACTTCCAACACACGTGCACATATACACAGACTTCCAACACACACACACACGCACACGCACACACACACACACACACACACACACACACACACACACACACACACACACACACACACACACACACACACACGCTCATTCACACATACACACGCCCACTCATTCACACATACACACGCCCACTCACACACACACACGCACCCACTCTCACACACACCCACCCACCATAAACACGATTTTCATTTTTCTTTTTATTGGTTTTATAAAAAATGTGTAACTTATACCTAATTAGCACAACGAAACAATTGTTATAAATCGAGGAAGAGCGAGGTTTATCCCATTACAAGTATCTTCGGATTACTTTCTGGGAAGCCCCGGCAACTTAATTGTATAGATTAAAGATAATAAACACATTTTTTTTTTTTTTAACCATCTTTTCATAATAAGATTTGTTACCATGTTCCCCTACAGAGTATAACGTATCTAATAGTTCACGGAGCCGTTTGCCAAAGATTTCCGCATCCTCGTGCTTTGACTTTCGCACTCGTGTGAGCTCCTGCATAACTTGTATCTCATTAAGTGGTTCTCCAAGGCACCTAATCAAAGCTCTTTTAACTGACTCCCAGGAACTAAGATACTCTTTGTATGCTATGGCGTCGATAGCTGGACCACTTAGCCTACTCTTAATCAGGCAGATAAATGCCGGATGCGCACGATCTGCTTCACTAGTTAAAGTTAATAAACTTACTACTTCTCTAATATAATATCAAGAAAGGGGCATGTTGCACCGACCCCAAATAAATTGGGATAAGGGCAGGAGAATAATGTTCACCGATTTCTCAGTCATTTGTAGACCGATTTTGAAAAATATCTTTTGTTTGAAAGGGTATGCTCTCGAGATGGTCCCGTTGTCACCAAGTCAGAATCTGATGAAGGGATCCCATGGAAATCGAGGGAAATTCTCACATGTTATAGACACACCCATACCGACTTGGGCATTTTTTATACGAACGTGTATTTGCTCTTGGAAAGCACCATGTAGTGAAGTGGAACTGATGATGAAGATCACAGATGGCCACAGAAACTACTTAATAATAACTAATAACGTTGGAGGGACAGGCGTATAAAATAGCCGTGTATCCTTGCGGGTCGAGGACGACAGAAAAATTATTATCTGGAATGCATAATAATTCAATTTGCCTTTTTTTGAGCAAACTTTCAAAGAGGAATTGGTGACGGTCAGATGGCGTTTGTAGCCTAACTCCAGCAAATAATGCAAAAGCGGTACCTGTGCTTCTCCTGGCGAAAGTCTTGAAGAATCCTTCTGGGCAGGTGGCCACCTTGCTTGCCCGTACACTGGTCACTTGAAAGTCTATATTTTGGATTTAATCGGACGCGGGTTATTATTTTTAATTTTGAAAACGTAGCACAGTATATCCCCAAGGATTACGGGATAACGTAATAAAGTTTTGCGGTTTTGCGGGCGCGATGAACTGAGATTGAAATAACGTGGTTTGCGGTGAGACGAAATGCTTCCGTTCGGCGCCGGTGCACTATGACGTCTGACAGCCATCATTAGCTGTCACTAGCCGCAGGATTCTCTAAATCCCGCGACACACAATATCCGCGGCTGCAATATAAGCCTAAGACAGACTACAGACACCTTATAAACCGTCCACAATCAAAAAAATGTAAGGGGCAATAACTTGCCACACCATACTCCCCGCCTTGAAAGGTCCCGAGCTTTCAAAGATGATAATCTATACGCTGAAAAGCTGGTGCGGTTGGGAGGATGAGATGATGTTTATATATCTGGCAGTCTGAAAGCATCAAGAGAATCCCAAGCAGCAGTTCAAAACACCATTACTAGGAAACGGCGTTCGAAATTAATTATCAGATTCCAAAGAATGAAATTGCAGTTTGATTAAATTAAGACAAAGTTGAATTACTAAGCTAAATTATAACTATGTAATGGCGTACCATTGAGAAATATACTATTGTAAATTATAAACTAAATTAAACTACGAAATAATATAGTTCTATTGGGTTGGCAAAGGATATAACTTGGTGACAGGACGTTTATATGTACCTGACGCGGTTTTTACTGAAGCTACTCGAATTACACCATCCGATCCCGGAAAAACTTCCACTATGATGCCCAATGGCCAAGTCAATGGTGGTACGTTATCTTGACCCAAGAGAACGACAGTACCGATCTCTATAGGGCGATCGGGAGCGCACCATTTCTGGCGAACTTGCAACGTGTGCAAGTACTCAACTCGCCATTTGTTCCAGTAGGATAACACAAGCTGATCCAAAAGCCTTTTGCGGTTTGTTAAATTTATGTTTTCTTCTGTCAATTCAGAAGAAGGCAAATGCTTAAGTGGACTGGACATTAGAAAATGCGCAGGCGTGAGCACGTCCGGATGCGGGTCTGATGAGAGAACACTAAGCGGTCGAGAATTTAAAAGGCACTCGATTTGTACCAGTACGGTAGAGAATTCCTCGTAAGTGAGAAGCTGCTTTCCTATGACTCTATACAAGTGAGTTTTAACACTCTTAATGTTCGACTCCCAAATACCTCCGAAGTGCGGAGCTCGCGGCGGTATTCTTGTCCACTCAATGCGAGATTTTAGAAGCTCATTTTTAATATCTGTTTGAACAGACGAGTTCAATAAGAAAGAATAAATATCATCAAGTTGCGCCTTAGCGCCAACAAAATTGGTACCATTGTCTGAGTACATGACAGACACTGGACCGCGGCGAGAAATAAATATTTTAAATGCGGATAAGAAAGCCTCGGATGTGAGGTCCGATACGAGTTCGATATGTATGGCTTTAGTTACCATACATATGAACAAACATATATAAAGTTTTTGCGAACGTTGACCTCTACGGCGAATAGGTGTGTAAGCAAGCGGCCCGGCGAAATCTACTCCAGTGTGCACAAAGGCTTTAGTATCACGGACACGGTATCCAGGAAGTTCAGCCATTTTGGGTGTTAGATGCGTAGGATTTAGACGGAAACAAGTGTTGCATTTCCGACAGCGGGAACGTATGACTGTTCGTCCATCTAATATCCAAAACCGCTGCCTTATAATAGACATCAATAATCCGGGGCCCGTGTGGCAGTACGTATTGTGATAGTGATCAATAATTAGATCAACTACGCGGTCACGTTTAGGTAAAAGCGCGGGATGCTTGGCTTCATATGGTAAGTCAGATTTAGACAATCTGCCCCCAATACGTAAGATTCCGTAGCTATCAATATAGACAGACAAACAGCGCAACTTCTTAGATGGAAGTTCGCCTGCTTTAATTAAATTTAAATCGTTAGAAAAATGCGTATTTTGAACTATTCGAATAATGAAATTTTCGGCGGTTTGTATATTTTTAACAGAGCTATGACTAAGTAGTCTGTTCGTAAATTTAAGAATGTACATAAATACACGTAACAATTTATTCCATGAACAAACACGGTCAGCTATTGTATCTAAAATACGCGGTTCAGTATTTGATGTTTCTATAAGAAAAACCTTTGATTTAAACTCTGGCAATGTTTCACATTCAGTAGGAGAGAATTTTAAAGGCCACTCGCTAATGGGTCGATGGAGCCAAGTAGGACCGTTCCACCATAACGAGTGTTCAATTAAATCAGATGGCAGCATGCCGCGGGAGAGACAATCGCTAGGATTCTCCTTTCCGGACACGTGATTAAAACTAGCGGCAGGTAGGTTTTCCTGTATTTTAGCAATGCGATTACTGACAAAAATAGACCATCTATGGGGAGATGAGTGGATCCACGAAAGAGCTATGGTGGAGTCCGAGAAAGCGTAGACACCTGCAATAGGTACACGAGCGGAAAGTTTATCTTTGACCACGCGAACAAGCTTAGACAGAAGTAAAGCGGCGACAAGTTCTAATCGAGCTAGCGTTGTTATTTTAGCGGGGGAAACTTTGGACTTTGCACATAAAAGCCGAACGCTGATATTGCCTTTAGAGTCAGTTATGTGTAAATAAATACAACAACCATAACCACTAAAGCTGGCGTCGCAAAAGGCTACGATATTCACTACAGCTTTTCTAAAGACGCCAATGTGGCGAGGAACCTTTAGAGAAGAGAGTGAGGGGAAATCGCACAAAAAAACGGAAAACCGATTGGTGATGGAGTCCGGAGGAACCTCATCCCAACCTATTTTAGCTAACCAAAGTTCCTTAATTAGGATTTTCGCGTACAACACGACGGGTGCTACGAGGCCAAGTACGTCGAACAAGCGGGCAACTAGCGATAGAATCGCACGCTTAGTGCATTTATCATCTACAGCGACTGTTGTCAAAGAAAAATAATCATCAGCGGGTTCCCAGGTTAATCCAAGGATTTTGAAATTTTGTTTATCATTATCCATGCCAGAAAAATTAACTGGTAAGCGGTGAGACTCTGGGAGAATCTCCAACAAAGCGGGTGAGTTAGTAGCCCATTTGACCAGGTCAAAGGATCCTAACTTAAATAACTCAATTAAATCGCGGGATAATTGTATAGCAATCTGTTCATCAGGAACAGAATAGACATAATCGTCCATAAAAAACTGAGTTTCTACTAATTTAGAAGCCTCAGGATAGCGGTCGCCATGCTCACACGCTAAATTGCGTATTGTGCGCATCGCTAAATAAGGACTAGGCTTTAATCCAAAGGGAACGCGGTTAAAGTGAAAAGTACGTATAGGTTCATTTTTGTTGAATCGATATAAAATTCGTAAATATTTGCGGTGGTGCTCATTTACACCGATCCGTAGGAACATTTGTTTTATATCCGCTGTCATTGCGACAGGGAGGGTATGAAAATCGAGTAATAATAAAAACAAGTCGGCCTGTAAATTAGGTCCGACATGCAGAATGTCATTGAGTGACAACCCCGAGTGTGTTTTGGCACTACCGTCCAAAACCACTCGAATGCTGTCTTTGTCCGGTCTAATAACGGCGTGATGCGGTATGTAGTAACCCTCTTCTGTTAATTCAGAGTCGGGTACCTCCGATAAATACCCCTGAGTTATATAATCGGTGATAGTTTTATTGTAATCCTCGCGTAGGGTTGGCACGCACGTGAATTTACGCTCGAGCGCAAGTAGCCGCCGATGAGCGACACCGCGTGAATTGCCTAATTCGGAGGGATTGCGCGCGAAAGGTAAATCGACAAAATATCTACCGTCTTTAAATAAAACTGAAGAATTAAAATTATTTTCACACTCTAATTCGTCCGGACTAATAAAACGCTGAGATGGAATTTCCTCTAGCTCAAAAAACTTCTGCAAACTTGACTCGACGTCAATGCTAGCAAGCGCGGTAAACGAAGATGTCATGTGTGTTACGTCACTACTATGACAATCAATATCACCCATCAGTACATATCCGAAACTAGTCAGTATAGCTGGGGGTGCGCGGGTGTCGGAGTCAACCTTAACACCTAAATAAATAAAAGGGAACAGCTGTGCTCCAAGCACAACATCGATTCCACCAGGTACATTCCAGGTTGAGTCAGCAAGCGGTAAATTATTTAAATATGACATATCGTCATTTAATCTGATAAAACTAGCGGGAAGTCTATCTGTAATGCAATCAACAACTAATGCGTGTATATAATACTTATTGTGAGGATTAATCCGAGATTCTATATTGAGATAAATAAAGCCGTGTACAGGTCGTGAGGTCATACCAACACCTTGTAAAGACGAATTGCGTAATTTAATTATGGGTAAGTTCAAACGTTTACAACAGTCCACAGTAATTAAATTATTTTGCGATCCATTGTCTATTAAACACCTGACAACAAGCTTATCTCGGCCGCTGCTATCATATACGTATATCTGCGCGGTAGCTAACAAAATAGTTGTCTCTGTCGGTAAACATATTTTAGCGGCAGGCTCGCTCGGCGTTGAATCACTTTTTACTTCGGAGAAATGTAACAATGAATGATGTGTTTTCTTACAAGTTTTACAAACACTCCGTGATTTACATTTAACCAAAGAGTGGGATAGACTTAAGCAATTTACACAGCCATGTTTCTTTTTAATAAATTCGAAACGAGCTTGCGGAGAATTCATATTTTTAAATTGTGGACAATCAAACAGTCGATGATCGACGTTATCGCCGTCACACAGCGGGCAGCGGTTATTCGAAGCTGGTTCGCTACAAGATACAAACGCTTTAGCGGTACTTTGAGTATTACTTCGATTGTTAGCTAAACTAGACTTAGCACGCGATTCCGTCTGTGAATTATTAACGTGTGAGCGCTGGAGTACCTTAACATAGTCTTGCATAAATATTATAAACTCCGTATAGGAAGGCAATTCCTTGCCACTCACACGGCTTTCAAATTGTTGAACAGTTTGTGAGTCAACCTTTCTTAAACCACAGTGTAATATCACAAAATCTAATAAGTCTGAAATGTCTAACTGCTTCAATGCAGCGACAGACGCTGAATATCGTTCTACAAATGCATTCAGACTAGCAGCATTGCCGGCGCATCCTTTAATGTCCAGTATATTATTGAGATAATGAATACCTAAACTACGTTTATCTTGATACCTTTTGACAAGACTGTTCCACATAACACTGTATGTATCTCCTGTGGGAACAATGCCTGCAGTTAGTTTTAAGGCATCATGAGTTAATTTACTTATTAAATACTGCACACGCTGCGAATCCGTCAGATCAGTATTTAAATGAACATTAGTACGGAACATTTCATAAAACATGGGCCAATTTTCAGTTCTACCGTCGAACGATGGTAACTCGATTGGTGGTAACTTTATGCTTCTACCTCCCTTCTGATCTGATGTTAATGTTTTGCCACTTGAAAGAATGAGATTACGTTTGTATTTAATAGTTGAATATAAGTCTTCAATAGAACTTAGACTCCCATAGTCGGGTGGGGTTTCATCAATTTCAAACTGCAACTCATTGATCTGGTCAATTATTGTTTCAAACTTGCTGTAAGATTCACCAATAGATTCAGACTGCGCTAGGAATAACTCGTTCGAGCGTGAATCATAATTAGATATACTTTTGGAAGAATTATACAAGCGATTAACTCGCTCAAAAATTACTTCTTTTTTAGCAATAAGCTGAGCTAATTTAGTTTCTTGTTTTTGAGTTGCCATTATAAGGCACTATCTAATATTAATTGCTGTAAATTATCGTAAGTACTTGCAATGACTTGTACTTATTTAACTGATACCTATCCAGGCTCGAATGGACCATAAGTATGGAGGGACAGGCGTATAAAATAGCCGTGTATCCTTGCGGGTCGAGGACGACAGAAAAATTATTATCTGGAATGCATAATAATTCAATTTGCCTTTTTTTGAGCAAACTTTCAAAGAGGAATTGGTGACGGTCAGATGGCGTTTGTAGCCTAACTCCAGCAAATAATGCAAAAGCGGTACCTGTGCTTCTCCTGGCAAAAGTCTTGAAGAATCCTTCTGGGCAGGTGGCCACCTTGCTTGCCCGTACACTGGTCACTTGAAAGTCTATATTTTGGATTTAATCGGACGCGGGTTATTATTTTTAATTTTGAAAACGAAGCACAGTATATCCCCAAGGATTACGGGATAACGTAATAAAGTTTTGCGGTTTTGCGGGCGCGATGAACTGAGATTGAAAAAACGTGGTTTGCGGTGAGACGAAATGCTTCCGTTCGGCGCCGGTGCACTATGACGTCTGACAGCCATCATTAGCTGTCACTAGCCGCAGGATTCTCTAAATCCCGCGACACACAATATCCGCGGCTGCAATATAAGCCTAAGACAGACTACAGACACCTTATAAACCGTCCACAATCAAAAAAATGTAAGGGGCAATAACTTGCCACACCAAACGTACTAACTAAATTAACGTACTTGTATCGGGAAAAGCATTATTTTGTAAAAGGTGAGCTATTGTAACTTAGGTAAATTACACACTGAACCACAAAAAGTGATAAAAAAAATTACGGAGAAAATAATACAACCAACTTCCCTTCCAAAACAGATATTACAATGTGAAAAATATATTTAATTTTGGAAGTCGGTGGCAAAAAAGAAATTAAAATTGTTTCTCTTTGTAGTGTTTTTTATCGAAAGTCGGTTGTTTTTTTTATTACTTATGTTACTTAAGGAAAACATTTTTATAACATTTATTTTGTGTGCCTTTTATAATAAATGAGTACCTACCTACTGCGGCCCTGCCACTGCGATCTTACTCGTTATGAACGAGTTATTGTAGAGTTAACATTTGCTTGGCTAAAACATCTTGTAGGGGCGCGACCTAAGTGGTACCTGATGGGATTCGTTACGCTGCTAAGTTAAACACTCAAATAACTTTGAAAGGTTTATTGCGAGAGAGTTAACAAAGTAATGTTTAGGCTAAGCTATCGTTAAAATGAAGAATATGATGAAAATGAATGCACCCGGTAGCTGTCCGTTATGCACTGAGCTCGCGGCGCATTCAGTGCGACCGTATTGTATCGCTAGGTCAGCAA
The DNA here is from genome assembly GCA_905333075.3 of Atethmia centrago. Classification (NCBI taxonomy): domain Eukaryota; kingdom Metazoa; phylum Arthropoda; class Insecta; order Lepidoptera; family Noctuidae; genus Atethmia; species Atethmia centrago. Next base: position 367,828 of record HG995396.1, read on the forward strand.
ACGTGGTCGATTGCAATTATTGCATCGAACATGCTCCCGACGGGAAGAGATGAGTTAATGAGATAAGCTTAAGCTTATACAAAAATGAAGAGTTACGTGAGTGTGAGCTTAAACGCTAAGGAGTTAAGACAATATTAAATGAGACATGATTGACAAGGTGATAGAACAATCTTATCATGATCTTATAGCTAGACATAGATGCTCAAATGGTTGAGTCACCAATCGAGAATACCGATTGCCTTTTAGCTAGGGGAGACGTCGACGTGTCTCGCCTCTTTGTACGCAAACTAGACCACCGTTTAGAAAAATTTGCTACGCGTGCACTATCACTGATACACGGCCCCTGCTCGGGCAGGGGTTGATTTCGCGCACTTGCACTAGAGTTTTGCCCTTGCTCAAATTGATTTATGCACACACTCACACTCGCTGGTACGTTTTCGTCCCGCTCTTTAGTGGTTGGACCACCGGCCCGCTGACACCTCCTCCTGAGGAACCACAGGACCATCGCGACAGCTGCTGCTAATAGTCCATATAACAACGCATACTGATGTATGTCATGTGTCGTTAAAACCTCTGTCTGTTGGGCTGATTCCTTCATCACTTTAATTTGTTCACTGAGATACTTTAAAGAATCGTTTATCTGTATGGTATCTTCGTTGAGCTTGTGGTCTTGGAAATTTTGGATAGGTGGCGTTAGATTACTAATCAAACGATTTATGGGAGTTAATTTAGTCTCGAGTACATTTGGTTTAAGATTAAGCGTATTCTCTAATTGCTGATGAGAATAAAGTGTTACATCATGACCCTTCACGATGCATTGCTTAGTTAGTTGAATAAGTCCAGCCTTGCTGACTTCGCTCGCTTGTAGGTCGTCGTCGCATATGACTCTCAAAGAGTATGAGTCACAACAAAAATACAAATAGGTAGAAAAGTCGTGTAATGGAACCCATTTGTTTTCACAGCTAGAATTGATGATCCTGCAAGTAGATAGCTCTTGTTTTCCGCAGAATTGTTCATCCGGACCTAAACTCTGGACAGGCCCACGAAGCCGACAAAGGTAGGTTTCCGCTCGATATTCGCAACCTTGAAGATCGCTGACGCTGGCTGTTAGGTACGAATCTCTTTTCAAGTTGATCGCGATGTATTCGGATGCTGGTTTGACGCTGATCATTCTTTTGTTAATTTTAACCGGCACTGGTATCAAATTGTATAGCTGGAACGTATCTCTGCTACGAGTAATTAACGGTATGGTAATTTCAAATAAGAGATATTCCTTCGTCATCCTCGCTTTAACCTTTAACAATTTGTAGATCTCATACAAGTTAAACTGAATGTCATCTACGGGTAATGCTAGCTCTTTAGAAATTTGACTAGATACAATCTGTAACTTCCCACGGAGCTGTTGTGGAGTCAGGAGATGCAGATTGATCTGACCATGATATATCTCAGTCATAGTATCAAGAAAAGTATCCTGAATCCGCCTTAGATTCTGAATCATATTTATGGTCACTAACGCTGCTAAACAGAAATCTTGCTGAATAGACATTACGTCGATTTCTTGCTGCAATGTATTGGTGACTCTGTCTAAATTATTTAAATGCTTATTAATTATCTTATGCTGCTTTTCAATAGTCTCTTCTGTTCTCTTTAAGATATTATACTCCGCTTCTATAACCGATGTCTGATTCCTGTACAGCTGACTAAGATGGAATGTATTCTTTTGTATTAGGTCAATGTCACGCTTGTATTTTTCTGCGAATTCTTGATCCAGTACTCCGAACAATGAATTAGCTATGGAGCCGACAGCGTTGATAAGCCCGCGTCAAGTTCGCGGACGCGCTCCAAAGTGCTGATTGAGCAACAGCTGATTATAATATTGTAGTGCATCGTACTCGTGTTGTATTTGTAAGACGATAATTTTACAATGGCTCTGCTCTTGAATTTTCCCGCATGTTTGCTCAAGATATTGAGTAAATTGTTTTACCGCTTTATCTCCTTGCCAGTAAGGAGTCAAATTATAGTAAGTTATGATTTTCCACTGATCCCGAATAAGATGCATTTGTCCCAAAGGGTCAAAATACAGCGATTGATTGCTATCAAATTCAGTTATTTTGAAAGTTGCTTCAGTGGGTAATATAAGGCTCATAAAAAATAGCAATGATAATGCTATGCTATATATTTTGGGACAACTGCTAAACTGTTTGCTAGCTTTCTCTTCCGCTTTTGCCTCATTACTTTGCTGATGCTGCGTTTTTGCTTCGCTTTTTTCTGGCTTTTGGTTATTTGCTTCTTTTTCTGCTATAGGTAGGATAGAAACTTGATAATTGGTCGCTTTATAAACCCATTTCTGGTTTTTAAAGTCACCACACGGATAGCTCCATCCTTTCCTGGATGGACCTCAACCACTCGACCAACGGGCCATTTTCCAGAGGTTAAGTTGTCGTCATGAATGGTTACCATATCGCCTACCTCTATATTCTTTTGTGCTTTTAACCACTTGCTACGTATCGATAACTGGCTACGATACTCCGCCTTCCACCGCTTCCATATATCTTGGAACGTTTTATTTACTAAATACCATCGCGTCCTTGCATCTTGTGCTGTTTCTATTACACTAAGACCGGCACGAGTGGTTAGAAAATGCGCTGGCGTGAGGAAATCGATGTCGTCGATATCCTCAGATATTGGGCACAGCGGTCTTGAGCTTCGATTTGCGACAAGACCGTGCTGTATTCTTTAAACGTTAAAGGTTGGTCCCCTATTACTCTTTTCAGATGTTGCTTTAGACTCCAAATAGATTGCTCCCAGATCCCTCCAGCACTCGGCCATGAAGGGCAGTTCCAATGCCATTCTATCTTCATCTCCGCTATCTCTCGGTAAAAAGTGTCGTTAAAGATTCGCTCGAACTGTTGCTGTTCCTCCTGAAGGATCTTGTTGGCACCTACGAAGTTAGTACCATTGTCCGAATATATGTGTTTTGGAGTCCCTCGTCGAGCCGCCATACGACGCAACGCGGCTATGAATGACGTACTGCTTAGGTCGGAGACTAGTTCTATATGGACCGCTTTTGTAACCATGCAAATAAACAAGGCGATATATCCTTTAGTCGTTTTAATGCCTCTCCCTTTGTTTGCTTTTACTCGAATACACCCCGTATAGTCTATTCCAGTATGATAGAATGGAGGCGCTGGGTTAGTTCGGCAATCAGGCAGGTCTCCCATGATTTGATTTAGCTTTCTGGGTTCTTGTTTTTTGCAGGTCACGCATTTACGAAGCTGCTTTTTGGTAGCTCTGTTTCCTTGAATTATCCAATATTGCTGTCTCAATAAAGACAAGGTAAGTCGAGCTCCGCCATGAAAGGAGTACTCATGTGCTTGCTGGATAAGAAGTTCCGTTGTTCTCCCGCTATATGGGATTATTATTGGATGTTTCATATCAGAGTTAATGTTGGAATTTTTAAGACGTCCCCCGACTCTTAGGCCCGTATTACAGAAGGAAACTCAAGCATTGATCTCTGTTTAAAACTAGTTTTAAGTCAAGTTTTAATTTTAGAACGTTCCTCAAGCATAGATTCATTGATCATAGTTCAGCTGAGTTTCGCTTTATTTTAGAACGTTACTCAGTTCGTAAAGCGAACCCAAGCAGTGATTTGATCTGTAATCGCCCAAGTGTGGTCGAGACCGCGCTTGAGCATAGAATTGTTATGCCAATTTTTGTTTCAAGCGTAAGTTGTCGAGTTTTAATATCAAAATGGATATATTTGAAGAAGTAGATCATTACAATAATTTATTCAATGATGATGCAAATAGAAGGTTGAACTTTAGCGTTCCTCTTAGATATTTAAGAGATACACACGACCCATATAATTGTGAAAACTTCATAAAGAGGTACAGGTTTTCACAAGACGTGGTAAAATATTTAATTCTACCTATGATAGACCACGATTTAAGAAAACCACATAACCGTGGGCATCCCCTAGCCCCAGAATTGCAAATTCTTGTGTGTTTTATTTTTCTTTCGTCCTGCCATTTAAAAAGTTATAAGAATAAATATTAATCAGCAAAACAAATAACAAAACTAATCAAAATATCTACGATGTTTTCATTTGCATAAATTATTTGACATACTGACATTTTTATTAAATAGCTTACCTATTTATGGCCATAGATACAAGTCTTTTAAGCCTTACAATAATTATGCTTATAAAATTACTACACTTTATTTAAATAAATGTGGAGTTGTTCTATTCGGGACCGAACTAATAACGCTGATTTCCAAAATAATTGGGCGCTTATGGTATATTTTAATATTTCTAATCCAGTGAAGATTAAAACAAAGTTGGTAAATAAAATAATTCGTAAACGAAAACAGGCTGATACATAGACAATACACATCTCTGCTTGAGGTTCGATTTGAGTCTCGATTCAGCTGAATAGAGATTGATTACCGTTCTGGAATATGACCGATGCTCGAGTACTGATTCTATACTTACAGTGATCGACTGATTGACGCTCAAACTAGACTTGAGGAACCTTCTGTAATACGGACCTTAGTATGCCGCTTTCATCCAAAAATGGTTGCAGATTTAATCATTTGCTATCGGAATTAAGTTTATTATTCATCAAACCATCGATATCCGAGCCAAAGTCACTGCGCTGTATGCATTTAATTATAATTAATTTTGCTTTCCTTAGCTCTTGTAATGTGAGATATGACGGCCTTTGTTTACTTGTCCGTACAAGTGCACGTAATATCCATGCTACAATGCGATTTATTTTTACGAATGAGCTGTGATGATCTAATAAATCGTCAATTACGCTTTTTCCAGGATTGCTGTTTTGGACGGTTAAAACTTGCTTCCGGACCTCTTCTTCCGTCGTATACTCTGCTTGCTCTCGCTTTGGCTTAAAAAAAGGTGTCGATAACCAAGCTGGGCCATGCCACCACAACGTATGCTCCATTAGTTGTTTAATGGATAGTCCTCTGCTCGCTGAATCGGCTGGATTTTCCTTAGTCGATACGTAATGCCAAACATCTGGTGATGCTACGCTAATAATTTTCTTCACTCTATTCGCTACAAAAGGCTTCCATCCTTCTGGATAGCCCTGTATCCAGCTAAGGGTGACCTTAGAGTCGCTCCAGGCATAGATTTCGTAATCTATGCCAGTCATGCTAGTTGCTATTTTTATAAATAACCTGGATAAAAGTTCCGCCGCACATAGCTCTAATCTAGGAAAGGATACTGTCTTGCTGTTGGGTACTAATCTTGTTTTAGCTGCGACTAGTACTATCGATGCTTCAGTTTTTGATGCGATCCTGGCATATACGACACATGCATACGCTTTAAGAGATGCATCACAAAATCCGTGGAGTTCGATAGTGTCATCTCGTTTGCTTTGCAACCATCGTGGGATTTTACATCTGCTAATACATCCCATATCCTCAGTTAATTTTACCCACCCATTATTGATCTCAGTTGAAACTTCATCGCTCCATTGAATTTTATCAAGCCAGACCTTTTGAAACAACAATTTGAATTTAGTAGTCAGCGGCGCTAGCCAACCTAAAGGATCAAATAACCTGGATATTTCCGAAAGCAGCAATCTTTTTGTGAGTCTCGTAGTATTCGCTGATGAAGTACAGATATTCTATTTCACGAAGTCCGTTCGGCTTTGATTGTAGTAGTGACGTATCCCGACAAGCGCGCTTGTGTGTGTAAAAGTAGGTAACGTTAGCAAAAAAATCTGATATATATTCAAGTCAAGATTTAATAATCTAAATAAAATTTTGGTCTTAAAAGTATATACATTTTGTAAATAAATTAGATTAGGTTGCAATAAATACAAAAATATTAAGAATATGTAGGCATTTAATTAAGCATTGGTGTTACAGAATGGAAACGAAACAAGTAGGACTATTCAGTATTTTCAATCACTATCAGATAAATTTTCGATTTCCGATTCCGTTTTGCTGTAGTCAGAATCATCTTGTACATTGATTATAAATTCAAAATCGAGATCAAAATATTTCAAGTAGTCTTTTTCAATTTTTTCAACATGAGCACAAGTTTTTTGCCACGTTTCACTGCTAACTTGGCCCAATCTTTCATTGATCAGTCTTTCCGTATTCGTCATGTTTTGATATTTTTAGATGCGACATAATTTTTAACGATCCCCCAAATATTTTCAATCGCATTTAATTCTGGGTGATAAGGGGGAAGGCGTAAGACATCAAAACCCTTGCTTTTTATAAAATCGTCAATCTTGTAGATAACGTGTTGGGCTTTGTACTTCTTTATTGTATCGTACAATTCCAATTTAAGAAGAGATTCATCAAATGCTATACCCTTATCCCTGAGCCATTGCTGCATATCGGCTTTCTTTGTAGATTGCGTCGGTAGTCGTTCAGCCCGTGTGTTGTGATAAGATGCATTGTCTAAGACAATGACAGAGCGCGGAAGTAAATTGGGTAGCAACTTTTCATTTAGCCATTTTACATAGTTATCATAGCTCATATTTGAATGATAATCACCAGCTGTTGAGTTGGCCTTATAAACCAAGGAAGCATTTTCAATAAAACCATCCTTGGTTCCCGCGTGCACTAAAATAAAGCGAGTGCCTGTGCTAATTTTTTTTAAAAACGGAGTTCTTTCCTTTTTTTTTGCCCAGGTGTTGTTTCGCACGTGTGTCGAAAGGACGTAGCTCTCATCGGTGTAGACAATGGGCCGACTTTGAGAGCGGTACTCTGTTATTTTTTTTAAATATTTTAAACGCCACATTTGTATATCATGACGCTCCGTCAAGACTTTACGGTTGTTCTCTGTTTTGCGCCACTTGTAACCTAATTTCAACAGTAACTTGCGAACAGTTTCTAAACAACCTTCGAATCCGATTTTTTCATTCAATGCTGTTCTTAACTTAGCTAATGTTGGAATTTCTTTATGGACAATATGGAAATCTTGTACAGTACTGCGAACCACATCGACTGTAAAATTATCTATATCCACTTTATTATCTCGCTTTCTCCTTTTCTTCATAGGTGAAGTGAATTTTGATGAAGTGGATGGCAATTCCTTCTCTTCTTTTAATATTCTTTGAACTGTTTTTTGGCTTACACCCGTAGCTTCAGCTGTACGGCGTGTAATGTCTCGTAAATGAGACAAATCACAGTTGAGTTCCATTAATGATTTTGTAAATTCATATTCTTCTCGCAGAAAATGATAAACACTAGCTATCATGTTTCGACCCTAAAACAAAATGTAATCAAAATAATTAAGTAATATAAACATTTTATAACACAAAAAAACATTAATTTTATAAATACTTCTATTGCTATTATTAAGTATCTTTGTATAACATTTTAATTGAAAACGTATAAATAAATATTACCTCACTATGGACAACTCTTCTTCGTTTTGTTGCCATGCTGACCTTACTCCGTGAAACAATTTGGCGCGAACTAAAAACCACTACTGATCCGGACCGTGTCCCGATCGACACTGAGCGCTCTCGAGGTTACGCACACAAAAACAATGTGCACGTGCACGCTTGACAACATTCATAGCCAAACGGACTTCGTGACATAGAACATCTGTATATTGGAATGTGAATTCATCTGTTTCTGGATCCCATCTCAAGCCCAAAGTTTTTGCTGTGTTTTCAGTTTTGAAAATGAATGATGGTGCTTGAGTATTTTGCTGCGATGAATTTATCTCTTCCAATAGCTTTTTCTCGTTTGCTGACCATTTTCTCAGCAAGAAGCCGCCACGGCTTAGACACAAATTAAGTTCTGATATGCTGCTTCTCCCTTCGTCGATAGTATGAGCTCCGGTTACCAAATCATCCATATAAAAATCTTCTAGTATTATTCTTGCTGCAGTAGGGAAAGTTATTCTTCCCGTACGCTGCTAATTTTCGAAGGGTCATCATAGCGAAAAAAGGAGCTGAATTCGTGCCATATGTCACCATCGTCAACTGGTATGCTCTTATTGGCAGTCCAGTCTGTGCTCTCCAAAAGATTTGTTGCAGCTTTTGATCCGCTTTGCTAACTAGTATCTGCCGATACATTTTTTCGATATCGGCAGTGAACACGTATCGATATTGTCTCCACTTAAGTAACAGTGCCTGTAGATCTTGCTGCAGGTTAGGTCCACGATGCATGATATCATTGAGACTAAGTCCCGAAGAGGTCTTTGCGGAGGCATTAAATACGACACGTAACTTCGTAGTGGAGGATTCCGCTCGCTGAACCCCATGATGAGGTAAGAAACACTGTATTCCGCCGCTGCTAACAGTCGCTAATTTCATATTCGCTTAAGAATTGCTTATATTGCTGAGCTAAAGATTCTTGCCTGCTAAGCTTTTTCTCTAGATTCTTTAATTGCGCTAGTGATATTTCTTTTGACGATCCTAGCTTTTCGCTTGGTTGCTGCTTCATCGGCAACCTAACTTCATAACGACCGCTTTCCAGGCGTTTTGTCGTAGTTAGGTAATATTCGACGCATTGCTGATCTTCCGCTGATATTTCATTTTGCTCGTGAATATCCTCAATTTGCCAAAATGTATGAATATCCGCTATATTATTTACGATGACGTTACAATACAACTGTGGCATTACGGTTCCACACGGTAACCATCCTAGCTGTGTTTGCTGAGCTAAGGGCACAGACGATTCAGCACTTCTTATCAAACCATCTAGCATGATATGAGCATATGCGTCTGCCCCGAGTAACAAGTCCACTGGACGACTTGTATTAAACTGGACACTGGACGACACGGTTGGCGTAATGGCTGAGCGATCGACTGCTGCGCAGCGTGTCGCGGGTTCGATCCCCGCACGGAACAAATATTTGTATGATCTGCAAGTAATTGTTCCGGGTCTGGGTGTTTGTGTTTGTGAGTTCTATGTTTGTAAACGCACCCACGATACAGGAAGAAATTCCTAGTGTGGGGCAAAGTTTTAAAAAAAAAAAGAAAAAAAAAAGAAAGAAAGAAAAAGAAACTATGGATCCGCTAAATTTATATGTTCCAAATGCGACCACGAAGGCTTTTCAAATGATCGATTAGGTAAGTTTTTAATTAGACTTTTCATAATCAAAACATCCATATGGAAATTAAAGTTAGTATACATAGACTGGCATATAATGCTTAACTTGCCCGTACAGTTGGATTCATTTTCTGCTATTCCGGAAACTGCACCATAAAAATGCTGTCGTTTTAAACCTAACTGTTGAGCAGCCTTCTCTGTAATCAACGATACCTGTGAGCCCTGATCAATGAGAGCCCTCAGGACAAGCTGCGTGCTGTCTGCTGCTGTCACCCTCACTAACGCTGTAGCTAAAAGAATCTCTGAGAATCTCTGTGAGATTTTGCTGAGATGCGTGAACACCATTGCTGCTGCTTTGCTTTGAATGTTCTTCTTGCTTAAGATTTTCATCATTCGTATTATTTTGCTGGCCATCAGCAAAACTACATGCAATAAGGTATGATGCCTGCCAGAACACGTGAGGCATCGTTTCTTGGAATGGCATTTATTACCATTGTGATTAAAAATGCAATTAAAACAACATTTCAGTTGCCTGAGGGTTTTAAGTTTCATTTCCTTCGGCATTTGAAGAAACTTTGCGCATTTGTATAATTTATGCTCTGCAAAACAATGAGGGCATTTGATTTCCTGCACGTGCATTGCTTTTGAATTCTTCGAATAATTATCGTTCGATTTATGATTAGTGCTGAATTTTCGATTGTTTGGAAATGATTTTGAAGAACCCGCTGCTGCTGAGATTGCTGCGATTTTTGCATGGTGTCTTGTCGTCGACGAGATGTTTCTAGACTAGTGATTTTGTTTTCTAAATAGTCCAAGTAATCTTGTAGGACTGGTAGCTCTCTAGGGTTCTGTAACGAATCTATATATTCGGAATAAGATTCACTATCCAACTTTTGAGACATAATATGCGCAATTAGAGGGCCCCATGTGCTAATATCCGCACCTAGATTTTTGATGGCGTGAAGACTCTCTAACGTGGCGTCATGTATCTTTTTAAAGGCTGAAAACGATTGCTGCTGTATGTTGGGAATATTCAGGAACATATTGGCATGCGCTGTAAAGATAATCCTCTTGTTATCAAATCGATGATTTAGAATCTCCCAACAAACGTTATAGTTATCGGTGCTGATTGGAAGGTGCTGAATCAAACGCTCGGCTTCACCTTTTAACTTGCCTTTAAGGTATTGCATTTTCTGAGCGTTTGACAATGCGTTGTTCTTGTGGATTGCTTCGCTGAATAGATCCTTAAAAGGCATCCATTGCTGGTAATGGCCTGTAAATACAGGAATATCCATTTGAGGAGTGGATTTCTCCCGATAGGATGTTGACCACATTTTTGAGTTAATAGCTTTTCTGAAGCTGTTAAAAGTTCGCTCGTGCTTGGTGTAGTTATACTCATAATCTCCTGCTACATCTTCCTCCGATTCACCAATGATTTCCCAATTAAGGTTATCTATTGACATAATCTTCTCATTACAATGTTTTTTGTTGAGTTGTATTGCAATATGTGGTTAGCTAGCGACCTCGATAACTGATTATATTATTCTTACAACCGGCAGCAAGTTCGTCATGCTCCCTTAGTTGTCACTGCTTGCGGTAGCGTCGGGGGTCGGGTTACCTCCTTCCCTCTAATATGGCGAGGGGGGTAATGGCTGATTTTTGCGTTATGCTCGTGAACGGGTGCTGCTTGTGGTGACTGGTCGTCTTGCTGACCATTGTTTTGTTTTGTTATTAGTAATTAATTGTTTATTTATTTTACTTTGATGGTCCTAGTTCATCATTTGTGACTGTTACAGCTATAGCTATATGTAAGCGGGCACGCCTTTTATGCTTGGAGGCTTTTATTTGGGCATTAAGTTCTGTTTACGTTTTTATCTCTGCTTGAGAATTAATAGTTTTCGGTGTTTTGCTTTTCTTTTTTTTTTGTTGGTATAGTGGTGTGCTAGCTGACATATGGCTAATAATTTAATGTTTTATGTTGCACGTAATGTAAATTTTTTTGCATACTGTTATATAGAATCCATTTTTTTTCCCTCTAACTGAACAGACAGCTGTGCTGCTGGGGAGTTTGTTGACCACTTCTTCTTCCCAGCTAAAGCACTAGGAAGTGGTGAAGGGTGGGTGTTTTGGGGGACTGTCTTATGTAATTTTGACGTTCGAAAAGTGCTGATTCTCAGCCTATTTTGAATAAATGACTTTTGATTTTGATTTTGATTTTGAAATGGTAGTCCACCGACTGTGCAGGTTTCAAAGGGCGTCTTCGAACTCCCACTTGTCAACAATAGTTTCAACATCAATATTGTCGACTGCTCTAAGAAACGCTTTAAAATTGACCGACTGCTTATGAAGCATATCGTCAAGCTTCCTTTGGACCCTCTTGACTCGAAGGTCGGAGTTGCTGCTGCTGTTGCTGGCGGTCCCGGCTGACTCGCTGAAGTTCCGGGCGCCTCTCGCTGGGTTGGTTGAGGAAGGTACAGTGATTTCTGATCTTGTTGCATCAACTCTTCTTTATATTTACTAATAAGTTATTTAGCTGTTAAATAATGCTGGTTCGTACTCTCAAATTCAGACTTGGTAAAATATTTATGATCAGTCTGTTCAAAAGGAAGAATCTTTTCATGATTCACTTGAAAGTCCTTCCAGTACTTCTCAAGTAACTCGAGTTTACGCTTACTGTAATCTAACGACTTACGCTCTACGCTATCCTTTTTAAAATTGATGAGGAGTTTTCTAATGCCCTCTGCAATCTCGGATTGAAGAAAATAAAGGCTCTCCATCTCGCTGCTTGTGTTAGAAAATTGAACGATCTTACTTGGAAGAATCCTTTGTCGCTGCTACCCTGACGAGGGTTGCTCCCCACGTCAGTGATCCACCGGTGTCGCTAGTGTGAGCTGTGAACTCACTGCTGCTGGAATGGTACTCCCCGAGCACCGCTGTTGCTGATACCGCTGAGAGAATATATTGAGCACTCCAACTCAACATACTGCCGCTAAAGTCACTCCTAAAGTCTCACTGCTAAGGTAACCACCAGTCACTGCTAAGCTAAGCTAAGTGACCCTGCAATACAAGGTGTCACTGGTTCAGTTCAAGTTCACTTCACGAATCGTCACTCCCGAAAAACTAGAGTTCGACCGCGAAGTCCTTGAATAGGCTCGAAGGACCAAAATGTAGGGGCGCGACCTAAGTGGTACCTGATGGGATTCGTTACGCTGCTAAGTTAAACACTCAAATAACTTTAAAAGGTTTATTGCTGAGAGTTAACAAAGTAATGTTTAGGCTAAGCTATCGTTAAAATGAAGAAAACGATGAAAATGAATGCACCCGGTAGCTGTCCGTTATGCACCGAGCTCGCGGCTCAGTGCGACCGTATTGTATCGCTAGGTCAGCAAACGTGGTCGATTGCAATTATTGCATCGAACACATCTCACCCGCGTTCTGCTCGCACGTTCCGCCCGTACAGTACGCATGCCATTGCGCATGCGTACTCCGCGATCTATGCAACTTGTTGCCGCCGCAGGGGCTCAGGAACTTTAAACTTTTGAACTGTTTTATTTTTTACCCGACTAATCACGTACTTGCGTGCTGTACGCAACAACTTATTACTTATTATTTTAAATTAGATTCAGTGCACTTTTGTCTTCCGCGATAGCAAAATTCAAACATTTCAATAACATTCTAACACTAAGAACAGTTTGAGTGAGTCAATAAATAGTGTTCAACATAAACATTTGTGTCTCCTCAAAAACACCGACACCTCGCTACGTAGCCCAACAGTAGCATTATTTTGCTTTGAACTGTCAAGTCATGAATCGAATTAAAAATCCCACTATAGTCCATAGTACTCTATATTCCTAAAATAGACTTACCGATAAATGCTGCGGGAAGTCGGCGGCGCCGAGTTCGGCGATGCGGTTGTGCGCAAAGTGCAGCTGCCAGTCGCAGTCGTCCGGCGCCACGCCATTGTAGCGCGCCGCAGACATAAGCGGCACCAAAGCGTCGGCGGCGCGCGTGAGACCGGCGTGCTCGCACTGCACGCGCACTACGCGCGCGGGCGCCACTTCGCCGCTATGGCGCCACACGCACGAGCAGCCTGGCGTGCCGGCGCACAGGTCGGGCTTAGCGCACTCCAGTGACTCGAGCGGCACGGCGCGCAGCTCGTGCCCGCCTTCGCACTCCGCGCTCAGCCGCACGTGCTTGGGCCGCTCCCGCAGCACGCGCGCCGCCCAGTAGGTGTGGCAATCACAAGCGAGCGCGCTATCGAGCGTGACGACTGCGCGCGAAGGCTCGGCTTCGGCGGCCGTGGCCAGCAAGTAGTCATGCCGCGTGTACTGCAGCTGGGTCACGTTGTTGCCCTCCAGGTTCACCTGCACGTCCGTGCCGCCGTGGAACTGCAAGTCTGTGTACTGTAAAGTCGCGGCTCGTCACTGCACGTCAATGGGCGGGGTGCGGGGTGCGCGGGCGAGGGCGATACGTTACCGTGACAGAGGTGAACTTGTTGTCAGCGAGGTCCAGCGTCTCCAACAGAGTCATGTTCTCGCGCCAGTCGCAACAGATCAGACTGGCGTTGGTTCTTTTCAGGTTAAGATTGGTCAAATTCTTCAAACTTTCCAACGGTGACACTCCTGTAATTACAAAAGCTCATTAGTACCTAATGATGTCACGAATATGTATATAAATACGAAATATTCTGATGCATGTGGGTGCTAGTTTATCATTTCTCACTTCTAGTTACAGCTATAGCCTTATGTAAGCGGGCACGCCCTTTATCGATTTTATTTAGGTACTAGCGGCCAGTCCAGGCTTCGCACGGGTGGACATAAGATTTGTTTTATATTTTTACCTTTTATTTATATTTTTTGTTGTTTTATTTTTATATTTTTTTAAACCAAACAATCCGAATTTGTTCATCTTTTTTTAATTAAGTAACTTATTAATCTTAAGTGAGACATATTACTTAGTTTTTTTTTTATTTACATTTTTACAATATTTTACATTTTTATCTAATCCTATCTCATTAAATTTCCTAAGTTTTTATATATAACACTTTTATTTATATTTTTTTTGTTTTTTTTTTATATTTTTACTTTTTTTGTTGTTTTTGGTGTGTGAATTTATTTTTAAGAGTTTTTCTAAGTCATTGTAATTTTTACATTTCTGTATTAACATTTTTATTTTAAAGCTTTATTTAATTGTATCGGTTGTTACTTTTATTTTACAAAAGTTTTACCTTAAATCTTCACTGTACACTATGTTGGCAGTGGTATTTGTAGGTGATAACAAAACATATTGATTTTCAGGAGATCCTACTCGAGAAAGGGCAACATATAATTGCTCATGAGAGAAGCACTCTTTTCTTAGGTCGATGCCAACAATCGAAAAAGTTTGTGCGTGTGATTTATTTATCGTAAGGGGAAACGATATCTTCACAGGAAACTGTAACCTTTTAAAGGATATAGGAAAATCCGTCGGAATCATCGGGATTGGCGGAATGTGAGCGAGCTGTCCGGCCGCGGGCCCAGTGATGATTGTTGCTACAATGTGTGTGTGCCATTACACATTCTGGGAGGGTTTAAATTTCTCAAAAGCATAATGGGAGTACCTCCCACAAGCCGGCGGGATTGAGGGAATTTAAAAATTGTTGTGGGTAGTGCACTGTATCTTCGATGTTGCATAAGGTGTCAATAGATTTCTAACATTTAAAACCACCCGGTAGTTTTTCCATAATCATTCTATTTATCTCATTTACTGAGTCGTTTCTCGGTGACACTATCGCTCTCAAACAAGGCCAATTGAAATTTCTTTCTGTGAGATTTTCGATGTCGGGATAGATTGTGTCTATAAGAATTTGTAGACTGTTAATAGTTTAAGCCAACTTATTGTCCAACAACACTTAGGGGCTATTTGCAACTGTCGATGGTAATTTTCCATCTCCAAGTTGAAGTATTTTTTGTGAGAAATTTCCATTGTAGTTATTACTTAAATGTGCTCTCATATTTGTGAGCAAATTAAGAGTTTTAATTGATTGCCATAAAGGTGATGATTTGAGGCACGCTTTAATAACATCGGCACTTGTAACTTTTGACCGGTAGTTTGGCGAAAGTCTCCAGCCAACACAAAGGTTACGCCCCCCATCAAATTGCCTGAGTTTCTGATGTTTTTTAATGTGCGGTCCACAGCTTCTACATGAGCTCTATGGCTCATGGTGCACTCTTCCCAAATAATCAGCGACGTGTCCTGTAAGAGCTGCCCCAGTGGACCATTTTTGCGAATTGAGCATACAGATTGTTGTTCTAATGACAGCCAACGGTAATTTAAAGGTTGAGTGTGCAGTTTTCCCACAATTTACGAGTAACAGAGTTGCAGCAATTCCGGAAGACGCAACTGCCAGTGCTTTTCTTCCAGATTGTCGTACTTTGGCTAATATTAAATTGGCAAGAAAAGCTTTAACGGACATTGGGAAATCGAAGCTTCTCTCAAAGTTATTTCCCATTGGTTATCATTTTCCAGCAAACCTCTATCTTGGCAAGCGGCTTTGTAAGTTTCTTTAACAATTCCTTCAACTGTTTTTAAGTCCTGAAACGATGTTGGGCCACGTACATGATGAAGTAGTATCCTGAGATAAAATCATTCTGACTGGGAAGGATGAATGCTGTTCACTCTTCCCAATGCCGCATCTTTTTTATGATTAGTAAATACATTGTATAGACAATGTATTTACTAATCAATGATTTAAAGAAGCAACTAGAATAACAGCAACCTCAACTTTGTTCATAGGAACAAAGTTGAGGTTGCTGTTATTCTAGTTGCTTCTTTAAATAAACACTTTAAATTGAATGATTTAAACAATTGATATAAGCTTACTTTTATACAGTGAATTAACTAATAGATCAATATTTAGGTCACCACAAACAATAACGAATTTATTATCTTTAAAAAGTTTGCTTTGTATTTCTTCCATAATTATTAAAAATGATGACAAGTTTGTTGCTGGTGGTCTATAAACACATAAGAAAGTATGGCCTTCGACCTCTGCACATGCTTCCTCACATAAGCGATTAACAGAGCATGCAGTGATATCCTTCCTTTCCTTATGTCTGAAAATACTTTTACTTATTATTAAGGTACCACCCCTTATTGAGGACCTGTTGTACGCACTGGCAACTGAAAAATTAATTTACATTATACAACAGCCTATCCGGTCTTAACCAGGTTTCACAAAAACATAAGATATCCATATGATATTTATCTATTAACAATTCCACGTCTAGGATTTTGCCAGAGAAACGTTTTTTTTTTTTATTTTGGTGATTAAAATATTCTTATTATGCTTCTCTTTTGTCGAGTAAAACTCTAGAAACTCTTTTAGCCCTGGAGAGTAAACATCACAGCTTCGGATTCAACTTCTGTTAATGTTACTGCCCTCCTGCTGATTGCAGCCGTGAGCTCCTTCCGAAGTGGGTCCACCGGTAGCTTTGACGGCCTGACTCCACAGCATTTAAAAGATTTATTGAGTTCAGGCGCTGGGGAAGCCTTTGAAGGAGCTTGCAATTCTAATTAACCTGATGCTCAACGGCGGTGTGAATGATACCGTCGTCGATGTCTTGTACGGGGCCAACTTATGTGCCCTGTGCAAGAGGGACGGCGGCATTCGTTCCATTGCCGTTGGGTGCACCTACAGGCGTACGGCAGCAAAATATGCTGCAAATTGTACAGCGAAACTCTAACAAACAAGTTCCAGCCTCTACAGCTTGGCTTTGGATCCAAAGGGGGCTGCGAAGCTACCGTACATGCCCTTTCCAGTGTTTAAATGCCAGTAAAGGTGAGGACATCCTCAAGGTTGACGACAAGAACGCCTTCAACTCAGTTAACACACTTTGTTGGCTTAAGTAGAAAAGGAGTTACCACAAATTTATGGCTTTATGTGGCAGTGCTACAAGCACCCATCAAAATTATTATATAAAGACAACGTTTTAGAATCTGCAGTCGGATGCCAACAAGTAATCCTCTCGGGCCAGTCATTTTCAGTTTGGCTATCCATCCCATAATACAACAACTAAATTCTAAATTTCATGAGTGGTATTTAGATGATGGAACACTAGGACGTAGACACTGTCGTAGACACTGCTCTAAAAGATATGTAATTCCTAAAGCCTATGGATTCGGACTGCTTCCAAATCCGTCCCTCCTAGATTCCCCAATTTCAGATGACAGCTTTTCACCATTCGTCGAGGAAAAAATTAAACATTTTAACGATATTTCGGATAGACTTTCTAAAACTGATTTACACTCGGCAATCACTCTTATCAGATATTGCTGTTTCGGTCCAAACTTTATTTATTTATATAATTTTGTTTTTTCTCCGCTCTTGCAATTTCAAATGTGGCATTGCCATCCACCGTGGCAATGCTGCCAGCCGTTTGCGCACTTTTTCCACTACAATGTTAAGTTGGAACTCTCACACATACCTGTCACATATATTCTTTTATTATTTGAAAGGGTATGCTCCAGAGCTGGTCCCTTTATCACCAATTCAGAATCTGATGATCCCATGGAAATCGAGGGAAATCCTCAAGTTTTATAGGCACACCTATAGCTATTTGGGTATTTTTTGTAGTAACTCATGTATTTGCTCTCGAAAATCACCATTTGGTGAAGTGGAACTGATGATGAAGACCACAGATGGCCACCGTAAAAAGTTTTTTATTAAAATAATCTTAGAAGTTCTAGAATCATCGTTCTATCCCTCGTAGGTATTGGATTTTACAAGTCGAGTGCTTGCTTTGTGTACCTGGCACGGTGTCCGATGCGCCTTCGCAGGAGTCCTTCAGAATGTTGTAGCTGAGGTTCAGCGTGGTGAGCGACTTGACCTTCTTCAGCGACGTGTACACGTCTGCCGTCAGTTTGTTCCTGGCCAGGCTCAGCCACTGCAGAGACTTCGTCCCGACGAACAGGCCACTGCAAATGAAACCAAATTCAATAACTAGCTAAAACGAAATCAAATTAAATACCTAACTAGAACTCGCGTGCTTTACAAAATTTATCTAAACTTTGACGACAGCTCACCCCGGCAGCTTCTTTAGAAAGTTATTGGACAAGTCAAGCCAGCTCAGCTCCACTGCGTCGTCAAGCAGCCCCTTTGGCAGCGTGGTCAGTGCACACGACGTGAGGCACAGCTCCTGCAGGCGCCGCGCTCCGCGCAGCGACGACTCGTGCAGTACGCTCAGCCGCGGCCCGTCTTGCACGCGCAGCACACGCAGCTTCACACAGGCGGTCACCCATTTCGCTGGGAGCTCCGTGGCCGTCACGTCGCGCACGTCCAGCGTCTCGAGCTCGCACGCCGACCAGCGCTCGGGCGCTGGCTCGTCCCAGCCATACACGGTGAGACTGCGCAGCGCAGGCGACAGCGCGCTCGGCACGCGAGCCGCCGGCATGGCCAGCACCAGCTCCCGCAGCGCGCCGGCCGGCGCCACGGACAGGGTGTGCTCGTCGCGCACCACCACGTTGGTGAGGAGGGGTAGCCGCTCTAGGACGTCGGCCGGCAGGTCGGTGGCCATACGCGTGAGTTCCAGCTCTTTGAGCGAGCGCGGCAGATGGAGCAGCTCACCAGGCGACAGGCGCACGTCGTCTAGGATTAGGCTGCACAGGCCCTGCGGCGCGGCCAGCGTGCGCGGCGCCAGCTCGGCGTCGATGAGCTCGAGTGTAAGCACGTCTGTGAGGCCAGTCAGGTGCGCGCCCGTGAGGTTGCCGGCGTTGATCAGCTTGAGCCTGTCGAGCGCAAGCACGTTGAGCGCTTCCAGTGTGGCGGCGTACGAGCTGCGCGGCGCCGGGCAGTTCACCAGCTGCACTTTGCTGACGCGCAGCTGCGACTCGAAGCGCGGCAGGGCTGGATTGTCCAGCGTCAAGTTTTCTGGGCACGTTAGTGTGAAATAGCCGCTGTCGGTGAACATCATTTGCAGCTCCAAACCTATTCAAATTGAAAATACATCTTCATATATCTTCTTTATCTATATACACACATCAACAGAATCTAGGGATACCTTATTCCTAAATTATTTACGAATTTATAGTATAAAATCTTTCTAGTTTCCATAAAAAGTTTGTATACAGATTGAATCCTAGTTTATTCTATTTTCAAAATTTTAAAATGTAAATTAAAAAAACAAAAGAAACAACAAAATACGGCGGCAAAATTGTTAGTAATTCGTTGCGTCAGGGAAAATTAAAATTGTTTTATTAATAATAATTAATGAAAAGGGATTAGATTGTTTTTATTTTTAATTTAATATGCCGTGTGATCTTTAAGAGTCATGTCACGTCGTCATTTGAGTCGAGATGAAATGTTACGAGCCGTGGGCATGTTAGAAAATGGTGCTATTCAACGCGTCGTTGCTGAGGCAAAATACACCAGCCGAAACGTGATTTCAAGATTGTGGTCACGTTATCGCAGTACTGGGGATGTGGCTTAACGGCACAGGGGTAAAATCGTGTGAACTACGCAGAGACAGGATCGATTTTTCCAAATGACCGCCAGAAGACAACACAATATCACAGCGATGCAACTAGTACAAAGGCTCCAGGAGGACCACCAGCTGCTGGTAAGCGACCAAACCATGCGAAGGAGGTTGCATGAAGTTGGTCTTCATGCTCGAAGACCGCTAAGTGTTCCAGCATTGCGACGCACAGTGGATCGAAAATCGGCTGTAGAAGACATAGGATCTCGATTTCTTAAATGTTATTTTTTTTTGCTGGAAATGACTTCTGCTGATCATTACTGTTCTATAAAATGTCATATGAAGTAATTGTGTGCACAAATGGAAGAGTTATAATTTTTATAAGAAAAAAATGTATGGAGCTGACATGAAAAATGAGGATATCTCTGGAATCGCAAGGTTGGCCGTTATATCCTTGCACACTGTTATAGTACTATTTATTTGTGAATTTTCGACATGCTTAATATCGCGGCATCACTTGCGATTTTTTTTTTTAAATCTTCAAAATTAAAAAAAAAAATAGTATATGATACATTTTAATGCTTAAATATGGCTATACCAAGTGTAATTTACAATATTTTTTATGCTTAGACCAAAACATTCTAAGAAATCACAAAGTCGTATTACCTACTTATTTGAAATGACATGGTAATTATGAATTACCTAATATGTAATCTTGTCTAATGCCTCAAGTCCACATTAGCTAATGATTAATAAAACTTAATACCTATATACCTGTTAAAAGAATACGTACCATAATGAGGGTAATTAGATAAATGTGATCATTAGTCAATAACAATAAATGGTAAACTATTGTATGATTAAAAATAAAAGCAAATTATTAAAAAAAAATATTAACTTAACCTAACCTAACATAAACAATAAAAGTTAACTTATTTTATACTTCGTCACCATCAGAATCCACTTCAGTATCAGGCTCTACAATAGATATAACTTCTAAGAACTCTGTCGGAGCTTCCTGATCCTGAAGTTTCAGTAGTTCTACTGTTTCCTTAAAGTATATCTGCCTCTTGTGGGCATTTAATTTTGGTCTTGTGGAAGAAATTAGAGGATCAGAAGAGACGATAAGCATATTGAGGATATCCTCGTTTGATGCTTGTCTACTCTTTTTCCTCGAATGGTGTTCTCTGAACCTCCTAAAGTCTTTGTTTCGGGCCTCTGAAGCTTCTTCCGAAAGACTTCCAATTGGTACAATAGCATTTTCTACAATTATGTCCCCTCCGTGAATCAACAATTTGTGGACGGTTGATGACATGTAGTACCAATCGTACAGTTCCACTTATTTTTCAGCGGTTGTTCTAGCGTATTCTTTAAATTTCGGCACGTCTACAATCTCTCCAGATGTGATAGCTTGCAGAATCACAGCAAATCTGCATATTAGGTCTTCATCTAATCCAGTGATCGCTGCAGTTTTATCAGGAAATTCAAAAAACCGCATTGCTGTGTTCCCGTCGTTAGTTGTGCCTGATCCTTAATTAACGATGTCAATCAAAAGGTTGAGATCATCTTTGAATTGATCTTGAATGAGTTTTTTTCGTGAATGCGATAACTCTTGATGACCTTCTCCTCTTGCAGACCACTTTTTGAAGTCGACATGATACGCTATGTGTAGAAGACATTCCATCACATTAATGCGGGCATGAAGTGATGATAATCTGAACTCATACACACCAGAAGAAATGGTTTTTGACGCAATGACATCTAACTTATTCATTTTTGTAGGCTTAGCCAAACACAGGTAGCAGGCCGCATTTGACTTAACTTCAAACAGATATGTACAAATTTTGCCGTCAATCATCGTCATCATTAATTTGTGACTAATTTCATGTCCTTGACATTTTGAGGGAACGAGAGCTTCAATTTCGTTATCCATTGCAGTTTTTTCATTTATGACAACGTTTTTGGTTTCTTTCACAAAACTAAACTGGACTGGACGGCAATACCTAGGTGAGCAGGGATTTGGATTCACCCATACGGTATCACCGTCAGCTGTCAACTTTAATGGAACCAAAGAGGTCATAAATATGCTGGAATCATCTTGACCATTCTCTATGTTTTGCTTATATCTACTTTGGTTAGATGCACCGTCAAATCCCCTTTGATATTAATATCAATTGTTTATCTTGTATCGCATCAGGACTACGAATAGTTTAAAAAATTCTGTTCACTGTTAAATCTAGTAACGCTTGTAGTGCAATCTTAGCAGATGACTCCGTTACAGTCACAAATGTCTTCGGAGAGTAGCACTGTAGCTTAGCTTTTTGCACTTTATAGTAAGACGAATATATCTCCTTTGAACCTTCTCGAATAGTCGTTTCCCTTAATGTGATATATTGCCATTTCGATAGTTTTAATGAAAGTAGCAAACCCAGTGCTTTTTCTGGTGAAAATATTGTTGAAGGAGCTGGTTTGTTCAACATTTCCTTGATTTTTGCTGCTGCTTCTGGATTTTGGAGCATATGTTCAATAACATATGCAATATCCTCACGACCATCTCCTTTCAAAAGTGCTGCAGCTGAATAAGCTACTTCATTAGGGTCATCGCCTATATGTTCATCAGATCGTCTCTTCTTCTGCTTGTTACTTAGATCTTCAAACGGCTTTCGAGATCTTTTTGTCATCGTTGAAGTTGATTTCATTGTTGAAGTTGATGGTACAGGTTCAGGTACAGGTTCAGTAGAAATATTTTCACTTGTTTATTCTTGAATAGCAAATTGGTTTGCACGCAGTTTGGCCAGTCAATATTTGCCTCAAGCCAATTACTGTAATCACGTCTAAAACTTCACTTTTCCTGTGGGATCGTAACCATCTCTTTTGAACTGCCCGTGTAAATCTTCGACAAAATTCTTTCACGGTAACACTGTCTTCATCTGAAAGGCTGGAGCCCAGTCGAATAACAAGTGTGTTGAACAATATTTCATGATCGAAAGACGAAGCATCCTGATTGCTCAGAATAACAATAAACAAACAAATCCAAATGTGTAATAATGCTTTCCTTTATTCACGATCACTGAGTAAAAAGACACGGTAGGATAGATGTTAGTATTAGAAATGCTCTAAATGAACTGAAGTTGTGAATCCAATGTTTGACTATTTATTGTTATTGACTAATGATGGTATCACATTTATCTATTTACTTTCATTAAGTTAATCCTGCACTAATTGCTAAATTAGCGAGTACCCCAAATTATTTTGGTACGTATCCTTTTAACTAGGTATATAGGTATTAAGTTTTATTAATCATTAGCTAGTGTGGACTTGAGGCATTAGACAAGATTACGTTTTACGTAATTCATAATTACCATGTCATTTCAAATAAGTAGGTAATACGACTTTGTGATTTCTTAGAATGTTTTGGTCTAAGCATAAAAAATATTGTAAATTACACTTGGTATAGCCATATTTAAGCATTAAAATGTATCATATACTTTTTTTTTTTTTTAATTTTGAAGATTTAAAAAAAGAAATCGCAAGTGATGCCGCGATATTAAGTACGTCAAAAATTCACAAATAAATAGTACTATAACAGTGTGCAAGGATATAACGGCCAACCTTGTGATTCCAGAGATATCCTCATTTTTCATGTCAGCTCCTTACATTTTTTCTTATAAAAATTATAACTCTTCCATTTGTGCACACAATTACTTCATATGACATTTTATAGAACAGTAATGATCAGCAAAAGTCATTTCCAGCAAAAAAAAATTACATTTAAGAAATCGAGATCCTGTGTCTTCTACAGCCGATTTTCGATCCACCGTGCGACGTGGCAATCGCGGTCGGCGACTTTCGTGGGCTCGGGAGCATTTACCATGGAGTGACCAACAATGGTCTTTCGTGCTGTTCACCGATGAGTCCCGGTTTGGGTTTCATCCGGATTCACGAAGATCACGCGTTTGGAGATCTCCAGGAAGGGTTAGCCGTCTACGGCAACATCAGGAGGTCCACTCATACCAAGGCGGGACAATCATGGTGTGGGCAGGAATTCGTCTTGGTGGACGAACCCAGCTCGTTTGGATTCAAGGCAACATGACTGCACAAGAATACCACGAGGAGGTAGTATAGCCTGTTATTGTCTGTGTTTTTATTTAAAACAAAACAATCACGAAATTTTTTTTATTTTTTATTAAAGACCTTAAAATAACCCATCATTTTTCCATTTACTATATCGGAAAATTCTTCATAGATTTATAGATATTTGATGAAATATAAAATATCCCTAGATTCTGTTGATGTGTGTATATAAAAGTAGAAACTGACCGACTGACATATGAACGCACAGCCGAAACTACTGGGACTGGGAACGTGAAATTTTGCACTTGGCTTCCTTTCATAATGTAGGGGAGCACTAACAAAGGGGTTTTTAGAAATTCAACCTTTAAGGGGGTGAAAAGAGGGGATTTTGTTTGTATGAAAAATCTTATTCCCTGAGTTAATAAACTTGAAACTTGGCAAGAATGTCACAGATTGTATGAAAGAATTTTTACGCGACGTCGGATTAGCTCGAAACTGAGTAATTATACTTAAAACCAACAATAAAGATTCATGATTCATACTATTGACAGAAAAAAAAGAATTACGAGTACATGGGGTTTTCGAGAATCGACCCCTGACGGGAAAAAAAGGAAAAAGTTTTTAGGGGAGACTTTTATTGAGTGGCTTGATAACTAAAAGTTGGTGTACATACCTAATAACACATACACAATTGTGTAGGTATACATAATTCACAAATCTGAATTTCCGTAAACACATCGATGTATTATGCAGACGAATGCGTAAATTAATATACATTTTTAAGAATTTACGATATATATCGGACTACAAATTAATTAAACAGGTTTAATTAAGCTTTGTGCTAATCAATTCTCACTTATTGTATAACTTCATGGGGTGGGAGGTTCTGTTAAATCGGATTGATTTAATACTGCCATTAGAACGTGCGCAGAGACCTACCTTTTCCGTCATCAGAAGTGGGATTACGTGTTGGTTCAGGCGCAAAATGAAAACGCTGAAAGTGACTGTTGGCGTGCCATGTTTGAACAATAAAATGCAAAATTGTATTGTTCAAACATGGCACGCCAACGGTCACTTTTAATACACCTGTGAAAGATCTGGTTCCTTTAGAAGTACAGCTGTTGATGTGAGAGTTGATTATATAAAGAGAAGCATACTTGTCACTTCCCACACAAACTTTAAGCGTAATCGACATCGCGTCGAAATCTTTTTCCTGTTTTTCGTTTCTATTTGGGCGTCTTTTCTAATTAGAATTGCAAGTCCCTGGTGTGCTTTGCCTGTGGTTCCAGATAGATGCCAGTCGTAGTGCGTAGAGTTGAATGTTCCTAAGTTCATCCCTGTTTCTTGTAGGCATGCTACGAGATGAATCCCCCTGTGAGAAAGTTCAGCATCTATTTTATATTTTTTGGCCGGTTTCGAGGCCCCTCGGACGTTCCATGTTGTAATACGCAATCTGCCGCAATTAAGTCCACTTGCCCAGAGGCAAGGGGACTTAATTGCGGCAGAAGGTTGATTTCTGAGTATTGTGTATCCTATCTCATCCGCGAATTCATCTAACATCGTTGAGCGTAATGCTAATGCTATTTGTTCGGGCGGTATTATTTGGGGGCTGCGTTTTTTGAGCCAGAGTTGTGGTGTTTTGGCGTTGATGGATTCCTGCTTTGGAGTTTGCGTGTTATTGTTGTATTGTTCAACTTCGTGTGTGACCCGGCTATCATAGTACTGGTCTTTATAGAACTCGTGTATGTTGCCGGGTACTGATTCGCCGGCAGGTCAATACACCAGGGTGTTCTAGTTACTTATGTGCACATTCACATTTACAAGATAAAATTCGGCCGCGGCGATTAGAATATCCTCTCCTCCCCAAACCATTCCGTTAAACTGTGCCATTATGTATTTTGCTATCCTTTGTTCCTGGGAAAGATTGCTGTTAGGAAGAAAGTCTTGAACATTATTCAGAAGTGCTAAGTGAATTCTGTCGCCACCTCGGTTCACCGAAACATATGTAGCAAGGTCTCGTCGTATAGACAAGTGGTCGAAGGTAAGCCCCATTATGTAATTAATTTGGTGACTTATTGCTCTGAATAAGGTTTAAAGATATTTATTTCTCATAAGAACTTATGAATACCAGTTCACTTATAATGAGATACTAAGTACTTCTTAATAATAATTATAGTATAATATTTGCCTCTGGGGCGATGGTGACTTTTAAAAAACACGTATGTACCCACATACGTGTTTTTTTTAAATTTTCTCTTAAATTATATTAACTCTCCTATACCCGCGCCAATTTTTGTTACACCTATGTACCCGCGCACGGCGTCAAAGACCGAAAATTCAGGATACTATTACATGAAAATTTTGTAGGGAACTCCATATCTATTGTATATATTTATAAAGCTTGTACATATCCAGAAATGAAAAATACCAATTAATTAATTATTTATTTGTTATATTACTATCTGGTAGTCTTTCATAAACAACCTTCAAAATTTGAGATTATTTTCTTATGTACTAAAAAAACAGAACTAAAATATATTTTTTCTTATTGAAAATAAAAATAAACTTCTAAATATAAAAAAAAAAACAAGTATTTACGAACATAAATGCCATTCTTTAGTTTACACGTGAGCTTCGCCATAACAGTCAGAGCACACCAAAACAGCATGTTCCAAACAAAAGTATTTCTTGCAGGTAGCACAGTTGTATCATGTTTTACGATTTTTTTTTGAGGAGCTGTATCCACAGCGACCAATTTTATTATTATTTGATGTTTCTGCAGTTTTTGGAATATCTAATTGGCATATTTCGGCGAGTCTCAGCTTCATGGTTTTTGGTAAGGATGTGTTGATAGCACGAGTTATGTTTCGGCGGTCGGGATTTTTGTTAAAAAAAAATATTTATTTATTACAATATTATTTTAATTATAAAATTACAGGATATTAAGCTGATGGCTGATGCAAGACTGAATATAATGCAAAGAAAAATAATTCTATTGAATTTCCGGTAAATGCATAGTTGCAATACGACGCATGCTGGCGGTGGCTGCATACTCAGAGTTAACGCGTGTTACGATGAGTTAACTCCTCCCTCCATAAGATAGAAGCAACTCTTGCTTCTGGCAGCGTCCGCGCTGCCTTTGGTGTCCTCTGGGATCTTCTTAGTTTTCCATTGATACAGCTTCCAGGAAACTGCAGCGACCAGTAGAATATATAGGATGATTGTGTTCCAGCTAGGTGTAGCTGCTATGATTTGCCAATTATCTTCTTCTGGCACGGATATGTCGCCTGCCCTATTGATGAGTTCATGGATCCTGTCTAGTGAGACGTCTTCTAATTGGAGTTCGTATTGTATTGATTGTTCGGAGGCTTGATACTGCTCGGGTAACGGTATGACCTCGTTGATGACGACCGTGTCAGTGTGAGATCGCAGTGTCTTGTTGATGATGGTCATCTGGCAGTCTTCTGTTAGTGTAACGAGATGAATTCCAGATAGCTTCTTGTAGTCTGTCTTGCTGTTGCATTGTGTTTTGGTGACTTCGTCTTCTCTGAGGACTAGTAGCCAGTTTTTGTCTCCAATCTTCTGAACTTTTCCTCTTCTTAAGTTCATCTTAGCGTGGGTGCAATTGGCTGGGCGATGCTGAATGAGTGACAGTACGCAGTCATCTGTGTCTTCGATTCTTCTGGTGTCGAGGAGCTTGCAGAGCTGGGTGTTGTCGGTCAGTGGCTGACAGTCTTCTTCCAGGTAAGCGTACTCATCGTTACCAAGTGCTAGGTATTTGGATTTAGGGATGATAGTAAGGTTATTTTTATTTGGGATTGAATAAAGATGGATAAGGTCATATGTTTGTGGGGTAATTGAGGGGATTTCAAGAATAAAATTAACCGAGTGATCTGTGCTGTAAGCTTTAACTTTAATTGACTTTTGTATCCTGTATATGTTACTAATACTAATACTAGCTACTGGTTTAAGCGAAAACATATTTTCTAAGTTTCTTAGTTCTTCTATTAGATTTTGAGGGCTTATAATACTAGGATGCATGGTGCCCATCTGAGCAAAAGTCATAGCATCTTCTAATAACATTAACCTATCTAAAATTATCTGTAAACTAAAATCTATCTAGTATGTAAATATCTAAGAAAAGTAAAAGGTTAGATAAGTCATTGGAATTATTAGTGATATTTTGTAACAAACTAGCCAAATGTTTCTGATTATTGTTCAATTTTGTTAACTGTTTACTGAACTCGTCTATTGTATTATGTGCTAATACTAAGGATTTCCTTTGTGAATCCTGAACGTTTTTAACTCTGTTTTTAATGTTTAAGATTTCCTCTTCGAACTTAGCTGCATCTTCATGGTCGAGGTTACCTGTGATAGACTTAACGACTGTACCTAGTCCATCTATAAGACCGCGTTGCTTTCTAACTTGCGGCGTTAAAAACTTGATCTTCTTACCTATAATATTAAGGCTATATTCTATTTGATTCCTATATGTTTTATGTAAATCTCCAGATGCTGTATTCTCGGCGTTTTTTGTGCTTGTATAAAGGGACATCAATTGGATAGATGTAAAATGCAGATTAGTAATGTTGTAAACGCAAGCAAGGCTAAAGTAGTTGTCTTGTTTAAGGAGTTGGCCTTGTTTTAGGAGGAGTATCCCATTGTCATTATCTACATGGGTAATGGTTACGGTTGCTGTTGTGTTGAGCACGACGGCCCCTACGATGAAGGTCCTGCAACAAGATGAGGCCTCCGTAGTAGCTTGAAGTGAACCCTAATGGACTTAGAATTTGGATGGTTACCTATTATTTCGGCCACGTTATTTGGGTGAAGGTGTATAATCTTGTATGGTCCTTTGAAGACTGGCTTCGTTTTGTCACTGCGTGCTGACTTAGCTACCTGTTTATAGACAGTATCACCTACCTTAAATTTCATTTCTTCTGCTTATTGATTACGTTTAGCAATTACCTGCTCCTTGTTTTTGGACATGTGTGCAGCGATGCACTCTTGAACTGCCTCTGCATTGGCACGATGCTTAATAACATAGTCCTGGTAAAATTCTTTTGGGTAGTATAACTCCAATGGGTTTCTGGATGCTGTATGTCCGAATAACAACTCATGAGGTGTGTAATCTGTTGCCGAATGGATAGCGTTATGGTATGCTATTATAGAGTACTTCATGATTAGCTGTATAGGGTCATCTTTGTTGGTCATTCTTTGTATCCTAATCATTTCAGCTAGGGTAGAGTGTAAACGTTCAATAGGGGAGTTAGAATTAGGGTTATAAGGCGTTGTAAAGTGTATATGGATGTTATGTAGTGCGCATATTTCTTTAATAACATCGTTGTCGAATTTAGTATCTGAATCTGTGGTTATTTTATCCGGTAAACCTAACACTGAGAAAACGTTTAGTAATGCTTCGGCTATATGGACACTGCTGCATGCTGTTAGTTGGACTGCCTGGGCGTATTTAGAGAAGTTATCAATGACTGTAAGGAACGTTGCTCCTCCGGTTGAATATAGGTCCATGAATATGTGTTCCATCGGTTTGCGAGGTGTATCAGTTATAACTAAAGGTGGTTTAAGAGGGTTGCGTTCGTATTTCGATTTCAAACAAGTGTCACATTGATTAACGAAGCTTTGAATGGTAAGGAGCATGTTTGGCCAATGATAATTTCTGTGCAACTGTTTGTACGTCTCCTGAATACCACGGTGAACAGTCTCGCCTTCGTGATATTTCTTAATCAACTCTTGCTGTTCAGGTTTGTTTTCTACCAGGGTTACGCGTGTTGTACATTTAAGTAGCTTAGGACCTCTGTCGTTGAATATTGTTGTGTAAACTCTAGATAAGGCATGGTACAATTCTTCATTATGAAAGTAACAATGGAATACACGGTCAGCGATGGTGTGTTCTTTAAGGAATCTAATTATCTCGGACTCTGTATTATTTACTGGGATAAAGACATCTTTTATAACTATTTTTGAGTTAGTGGATCTGTTATCCACTTATACGTGGTTCCGGGCGTTGACCTAACGTGGAACTGTTTCAACTGCCTATCAATAGCGTCTGTAATAATAGGTATGCCTCTAGCTTCGTTGTCAGGCTGTGTATGTTTTGTAGACACTAATTCAGATTCGGCTGATACTATACTCATGCTATCTGTACCTATATGAGATTCGGGAATGCTTGGGTTTTGTGATTGTATATTTTCGTTGGGTGTTACTGTGTCTATTTGATGTTCGGCTTCCCTACGTGCATTTTCGAATATTCTATTAATTATCTCTTCGTCTTCGTTATCGTCTAAATTAACAACTAGAGAGTCGACACTACCATGGAAGATTTTAACACGTGATAGAGCGTCTGCGTTAGTATTTTGACGACCCTGCTTGTATACAACCTTATAATCGTATTCCGAGAGTTTTAAACGCCTTCTAGTCAATTTAGAGTTAGGATCTTTTAATGACATTAGCCAGGTGAGAGGCCTGTGGTCTGTATAGATAGTAAACTTTCTGCCGTAAAGATAGGGTCTGAAGTATTTAATTGCCCATACTATGGCGAGTAGCTCCTTTTCTATTGTAGAGTAACGAGATTCGGTATCTGATAGTGTCCGGGATGCAAATGCTACAGGTTTGTCAGATCCTACTATTCCTTGGGATAACACCGCACCTAATGCTACATCTGAAGCATCGGTGGTGAGGATGAAAGGCTCATCAAAATTCGGGTACTGCAGTATTGGGGCGTCAGTTAAAATTTGTTTGCATTTATTGAAAGCTTCTAAGAAATCCGGGGAGTGTATGACTCTACTATTTTTCTTAAGGCAAAGGGTCATTGGTTTCGTAAGTTTGGCGAAGTCTTTTATGAATTTTCTGTAATATCCGACTAGGCCTAGGAAGGCTTTTATTTCCTTCTGAGACTTAGGTAGGGGGAAGTTAAGTACGGCTTTTATCTTGTCTTTGTTTGGTTTTAAACCTTCATCTGTTAGTTCGTGTCCTAAGAAGTTAACCTGTTTTTGTAGGAACTGTGAATTATCTAACTGGATCTTTAGATTATGTGTTTTGAATCGATCGAATACTTGCTTTAATTTTTGTATGTGTTGCTGCAATGACGTAGATATTATTATTACGTCATCTAAGTAGGTGTAAACATTATCTATGCCTCTTAATATATGATCCATTAGTCTTTGAAACGTACTTGGTGCATTTTTGAGTCCAAAGGGCATTCTAAGGAACTCATAGTGTCCTCGTTCAGTGGTAAATGCGGTTTTTTCGATATCATTAGGGTGCATTTCCACTTGGTGAAAACCGCTAGCAAGGTCTAGGGTTGTGAAGTATTGCGCGCGTCCTAATCTATCTAGTATGTCGTGTATGTTTGGTAGGGGGTATTTATCTTCAATGATACGATCGTTGAGTCGTCTGTAATCAATTACAAGTCTCCATTTGACGTTGCCTGAGGAATCTGGCTTTTTGGGTACGACATGCTCTCTCGCACGATATCTTGTTGAAGGAGCTTATCTACTTGTTTACGAATTTCTTCGCGTTGTTGAGGGGCTTGTCTGTAACTACGTACGAAAACTGGTGTATTATCGCTTAATCTGAGCTCGTGTTTAACAGCGTGTGTAAAAGTGAGTGGTATATCTTCTGCATAGAACAAGTTTCTATACTGATAACATAGCCGGGTTATTTCGCGCCTTTCTTCTTCGTTCATATGGTCTGTACGGATTTTCTGAAGGTTTTCGTTTAATATCTGGTCAATGTTAGTTTGAACCTGTATGGTATTAATATAGAGATTATCTTTTTCGTTAAACTTGGAAAATTTATCTAATTCAATCGACGGGTTAAACGGAATACACTTCTTTTGATCATTGTGATTAATTACTGATGTTTTAAAAGAACCCTTTGTAACGTTAACTATAGCAGCTGGTGACATTAAACCGTCGGACCAGATTAGATCGTCGTGAAGGTATTGTCCATCTAAGTAGTTGGTTTTTACTTTGACTATCTTTTCGCATCTAGGTTCGATACTTATCTTTTGGGGTGGAGAACTAAAGTGTATCGGTATTTCCGCTGTAGACGTACGTAAAACATTATCATTTAAATCGATGTTACTCTTTAGTTTTTGCAGAAGGTCAATTCCGATAAGACCTTTATATTTAGGGTCGAAGTCGAATATTAAAAATTTATGTGTTATATCGCTATTAAACGCGGGAGGTAATGGAAGGTAAACTACCTTGTCGTGAACTGATGAACTGTGTGCCGTATTAATTTGAAAAGGTTCTGTTTCTACGCAGTACTCAAATATGGTGCCTGCAACTACGTCAGTTGCTATAGTTGAATGACTGGCCCCTGTATCTAATAGAAACTTACCGTCAAACTCTGGTAGTATTATGTACGGTAAATATTTCTTGGTCTGGAAATTTATTGAAACTAGGTCTGGTTGTCTCGGTTGGTGTCCAAGGTAAAATCCTGGTCACTACCTATCTGTTGTTCGTCCATGGATGCATTCGGCTCGACCGAAATGTCGTTACCTTCTGTGACATCGTTATAGAGCCCCATGTCACTGAGTCCTGGTTGATCTTGAGTGGCCATCTGATTTTGATTGGAATGTAGAACAACTGCTGAGCGAACTGTGGTTTTTCTGGCTTACCTGCCGTACGCATTGTGACGTCTGATGATATTGGCGTGGGAACCGGTGGTTTTGGAATGTTAGGTTGATTCCTAAAGTTATTTGAACTATTTGGTCTAGAGTTACCTGATGCTGGTCTGGCCTTCCAGGGCAATACGGATTGTACCCATTGTTGACGCTGTTCGGGGGTCATATTATTTTGTTGAGGTACAAAGTTTTGTGGGGGAATAATAAAGCCAGGTACAAGTGGGTTTACTGTATTACGGATGGAATTATTATTGCTTGGTTGTTTAGATAACTCCTTTGACTTTGCTTGTGACGTTGAGGGATTATTATTAATGTAGTTAGCCCTATTATATGAAAGCCTAGCTTCTTCTTGTCTAGCCGCTATGATGGCTGCTTCGAAGGTGTCCGGTTTGGCGATACGAACGCCCAACGAGACGTGAAAGTCTAACTGGTTTATATACTGTTCAATAACCATCTTTTCGTAATACGATTTATTACCATGCTCCCCTACGGAATACAGAGTATCCAACAGCTCACGGAGACGTTTGCCGAAGCTTTCAGCGTCTTCCGTCTTAGACTTACGCACTCGCGTTAACTCTTGCATTACTTGTATTTCGTTTCGCGGTTCGCCAAGGCGCCTAGTTAACGCGTTTTTAATTGATAGCCACGAGTTTAAGTAGCCTTCGTACGCTATTGCGTCTATGGCTGGACCACTGAGCCTACTTTTAATTAAGCAAATGAATGCTGGGTGCGAGCGATCTGCCTCAGAAGTTAACTGTAATAAGTTTTCTACTTCTCTAATGTAATAATTGAGTAATTTAGGGTTACCATCGTATCTTGGCATCAAATCTGCAATTAGTTTGTACGGTTTATAGTTAGCATCGTAATCCGCGAGCGACATTGTCTTTCTGTAGCTTGCCTGTCTAGTGGCGCTAACGCAAAACAATAGAGGTGTCAAATTAAACACTTGGAATTTACTCGTGGAATATTTAACGCTACTTATTATAATTTTGTGGTTGCCTACTGCGATTTTAGCTTATAGACAGACACACAGATTAACATAAAATACACAAATTAAAATAAGGCAGGAAATCGAGCAAGGACACTTGGTAAATAAGAGCACTCACCAAAGTAGCCACTGCATCTCCTGTCGAGTCGAGTCTCGGCCAGCGCAGCTTCCTCCAATTCTCCGGAGATTTATCCTGATGACCGTAGAGGTGTCCGACCGCGCGATAGGTTCTTTGTAGATCACGAGAGAACGATTTGAGAACCGTCGCTCTTAAGATGAAGAGTTGGATTCGATCTTAGAACGTCGCGATCCTACCGACTGCGCCAGTTATGTTTCGGCGGTCGGGATTTTTGTTAAAAAAAATATTTATTTATTACAATATTATTTTAATTATAAAATTACAGGATATTAAGCTGATGGCTGATGCAAGACTGAATATAATGCAAAGAAAAATAATTCTATTGAATTTCCGGTAAATGCATAGTTGCAATACGACGCATGCTGGCGGTGGCTGCATACTCAGCGTTAACGCGTGTTACGATGAGTTAAATCACGACGTCTTTTTTTTTTTTTTTGAGGGTGGGAAATCATCAAATAACTTCTCCCGCTCTGGGCGGAGCGGGAGGGTGTGTCAGACTCTTACTGACTAAAACCCACCCGTATTCCTTCCTGTTGCCTGTGTTGCGGGGGCCTCGGTGACCCATAAGTACCTTCCCGCGACCCCGGCAGGCATCGGCCCTAGTGGACCCCTACTTTGTGCTGACGACATCTCTTCGAGGCGATCGGCGGCAGAGACCTCTCGCGTCCGGCCCTGGTTCAGGCCATGGTACGGAGCGAGAGGGCATGGGCAGCCGTCACCTCCTTCTGCGAAGCAGTAATGCTCGCGAAGGAGGAGGCGGGACGGTTGAGAGAAAGGCACGTTTCGCGCCCTCTCGCCCCTAGCCGCTGCAGGAGACGCCCTGGGCGTCGGGAATCTCGGGCGGATTTCCAGCCACCATAGGCGCGGGCTTGCGGACGGTGAGCAATGGGTAGCTCGCCGTCCGGTAAGGACCAGGCCCAGGTCGACGGCGCGTTGTATTCCACGCGCGCCTCAAAGAGATGTCGTCAGCACATAGGTAGGGGTCCACTAGGGCCGATGTCTGCCGGGGTCGCGGGAAGGTACTTATGGGTCACCGAGGCCCCCGCAACACAGGCAACAGGAAGGAATACGGGTGGGTTTAGGTCAGTAAGAGTCTGACACACCCTCCCGCTCCGCCCAGAGCGGGAGAAGTTATTTGATGATTTCCCAACCTAAAAAAAAAAAAGGCCACCTATTTGTGCCTCGAGCAACATTGTTTGTCTCACACATTTTGTCGACGGTGTCGACTCCAGCTTTTGTCGCATTGTAGTCCATTATTATTTCAGGTTTGCCAGTTTCCTCGTTGATTTTGTCATCATCATCATACAAGAAGGACATTTTTACCCTTTTTTGGCACATAAGAAACAAGACTACAGTTGCTTCGGTGTCCGAATAAACTGGATTTTTCTGCTCGGCCTCGAATCTCTGTGAATTGCTTAGGCAGTTCTTTTTTATTTTTGCGAAGTGTCCCAATG
The DNA here is from genome assembly GCA_905333075.3 of Atethmia centrago. Taxonomy (NCBI): domain Eukaryota; kingdom Metazoa; phylum Arthropoda; class Insecta; order Lepidoptera; family Noctuidae; genus Atethmia; species Atethmia centrago. The sequence goes on from HG995396.1 coordinate 402,629, forward strand.
ATACCCAACTTGTGTTCTACATCAAGTTTATTCAGTAATGGGATACTAGTGAAAAAAATATCACATGTGATGTTACGACCAGTATTGTGAATACTTTCACTCAGTCGCGAAACCAACGCCATACTGGAGGTGTCCACGTTGTAGGGGCCTTCAGGTTGCTTTCCTACATAGACTTCCATATTCTGAGTATAAAACATTTTAGCATCCGTCATGGCATACATTTTTATGCCATGTTTATTGGGTTTTGATGGTAAATACTGCCTGAAACCACAACGACCTCTGAAAGCCTCTAATTTTTCATCTATTGTCACAAACTGAGACACGCTGTAATGTCTTTTGAACGATGATACCATTTCATCAATTAACTCTCTAATAGGAGCTAGTTTGTCAACAGAAATTCTTTCGTCTCGTGTATTTTTGCTGTCAAATCTAATACAACGCATCAATACATAAAATCTGTTCCAGCTCATGGTCAACCGAAATATCTCAGAAGACGAGCCATCTGTCCTGAATAAATCTTTGGCATTTAGGCGACTATTTCTTCTGACTTCGGCAAAAAATAGGAGCCCCAAAAGTGCTTCGATTTCAATAAAATCTGTTTCAGAAGTCTCTTTCTCTGGAAAAATTATGTTTCATTCGTTGTATTTGCTCATTGGTGTACTTTACAATTCGATTTATGATACTCTCCGTGAAGAATAATTGAAATATCGCACCTGGTTCCTTCACAGTTCTGGCTTCACCTTTGGCAGGAAGTTGAGTTACTATGTTCCTGGCATGCCGTCGTACTTGAGTTGAGGGAGGAGTTTTGTTCCATCTTGTTCGTCCATCCTTCCCGAGATAAAAATCTCCAGACCATTGACGACTTTCCAAATCACCTTCCTCTTCTTCATCATCGCCTTCTTGCTCGGTGTCATAGGTTTTCTCCTGAATCTCGACGAAATCTTCTACGTCGCTGTCATTTTCATCTTCGTAGCTGGACTCGGCACTTTCTTCTTCCAAAAGCAATCTTATTCCTTCTTCATTCATCTTAATGTGATGTATAACCTATAAAATAATAATATTGGTCAAAACATGCAAATACACAGAACGAAAAATGCAAAAAAATACGCAATGCAATTAGATTATACTTACAACAAAAAGTTGCACCTATACCCGCGTCGGTCTTACGAACCGATTGGCGCCAAATGCGGCTATACGTGCGTCTTGCTCTACCACGCGGCAGGCATTAAAGTGAAGCTAGCAACAAATCCGGAAACTAGCAAAAGATTAGAATTCGTGCGGCAGGAAATGGCTTCCTTGCGGAGTCGTTTCTCCGCCCTGGAGGCCATCGTCCTGCGCCCTCCGTTGGCGGCGCGTCAGCCGGCCTCAGGCCAGCGCACGACCCCGTCATATTCTGCCGCCACAGCTGCCACGGCTAAACCGGGCTCGTCGGGGCAAACAAAGGGCGGGAAGAATGCGCGGGTCGCGAAGGCTCCAGCCCCAGCGGTGAGGGCTTCAGCCCCGGCGGTGAGGGCTCCAGCCCCAGCAGCGAGGGCTTCGGCCCAAGTGGCGAGGGCCCCAGCCTTGGTGGCGAGGGCACAGGCCCTGGTGGCGAGACGGCCGCCCCCGCCTCCTAAACCTCTTCCGGCTGATGCCGAATGGCAAGTAGCCGGAGAGAAGAGGAAGGCGGCCAAGGCAAAGAGGGCCGCCAAAAAGAGGGAGAGGCAGCAGCGGCGCAAGGAGTGAACCGCCGCAGCTAGGCTCCGCGCCCCAAATTCCGCAGCTGTAGTGATTACACTACAGTCGGATGCGGAAAAGAAGGGCGTGACCTATAAGACCATAATGGCGAAGGTGGGTGAGGTGGTGCGCCTGGAAGAGCTCGGCGCTGCCAATGGCCTCAAGCTGAAAATTACGGCAACTGGGGCCCGAATGGTGCAAGTCCCCGGAGCGGCCAGTGGCCCCACCGCTGACGCCCTGGCCGAAAGGCTTAGGGCGTCCCTAAATGCGGACGAATCCCGAGTGTCCAGGCCCACCAAGTGCGCTAGCATGAATTAAGTAAACGACAGTCGGAGAGTTTTATAAAAATAACTTTATTTTACTGACAGAATGACAGTGAAGATAATAATGTCTTAATCCTAAAGGTACAAGGTACTTATAGCTAAGTTATGACAATCGCTACGTGACGACCATGTTCTATATTACAATTACTTACTCTCAAGGTTTGGCGGAAGCTATACTGCTGACAAAGCTAATTGTAGTAGGGTTACCACACTTAACTCCTCCCTCCCCAAGAGAGAAATTATCTAAAGGCAACTGTGTGGTCTTTAGGGAATTTCTTTTACAAATTTTACATATGTCCCATCTGTATATAATGAAACCTATAACAGAAACTAGGATTATGACGTAAATACTTAGGGTCCATACACTGATATTGTCACTTGTTACACGTACATAATATGACTCGAAATCACTAACACTTTCACTGTACTTTGCTCGGTTCACTAAGTCCTTGATGTCACCTAAGTCCACCCCTCTAAGATCCATTTGCTTCGCCGGTGGGCTGACGTCACGTCGAAGTTCGGGCATCTGTGCTGTTGGCAGGCTGAAGGAGACTGTGCTACTATTCGTTGGCGTTGTAATGGAGATGTCAGCGATCTGCAGTGTGCAGTGCTGACTTGGTACTAAGATGTATGTACCTTGCAAGGTGTATTTCCTGGTTTCATCGTCACAATGTTCCGTTGTCTGGATACTTTTTTCTGCATACACCAACCAGTGACTTTCGGATATGGGTTGTATCTTGGTTTCTTCTATTTTTACCTGGTGTTGCTGACAATCCGTGAAATTATGTTTTAGTAACATAAGTTGCTCGACGCATGTTTCCTCTGTGTACTGAAGAACGTTGTCCTCGGAGCAAAGGTATGTGAGGTCATCTATTTCTTCGCAGCTGTCGACTACGGGCCTGTATTTCGACTTTTTCACCAGTAGGTAAGGATATTTCGGAATAATGACATAGGGTTTTTTTGTGGTAGGGTTAAAAATTGGAACAGGGATAACTTTATAATAGATATATGTGTTACTGTCTACTAGTGGAACTTCCAAAATAAAAACTATTTTACTACTATCTATAAACCCCTTTCAAACGCAAACTGATTATTATCGTATGAATCATTGTTTGTGTCATTAACACGTCTAGAACTCGCAGTCCGCATAGTAACATCGGTGTTTGCACCTGTATTTGCAAACGGTGCATTATGTGCCGACGTCCATCGCCGATCATGCTGACTCGGCGTCCTTGCAGTTGACCTAGTCTGTAACGGAATTCGATTTTGTGCAAAATGCGAATTCCTTAATTGAAACGATGCGTTTTGTGAACCTGACTGGTTTACGGCATTTTGTGAACTACTAGATGCATTCGGATTTGCCTCTCTTGTTTGTGAGTTATGTAGTCTTTGGAAGTTGTTATTATGGTTTTCCGTAAATTTCCTTGACGGCTTATTTCTGCTATTTTTCAGATCATAAACTGTTTGGAAGTTTTGCTCTTCTAGAACAACCCTTAAGGCATCCTCCAAAGTCGTTACATCTCTCAATCGTACTAGCCTAACTAAATACGCTGGTAAATTATATAAGAAAACATTCAGCGATGAATTAGTATAAATATGCTGTTTGGCTTGACGTACGTCGACATTGCTTATCGTTTCATTGGTTTTTGCAATAAGAATACTACGTATGTTTTGTATCCTATGGCAAAAATCTAAATAACTTTCATTTTGGTTTATTTTTAAGGATTCCAATTCCAACACTAAACATTCTTCAGTCCTAGGATCCCCAAAATGTTGCACTAACAAATCTTTTAGTTCGTCCCAATTATTTATTTGATCCCGCTCTCCTACTAGGTTCGCGGCTTTATCCGAAAGCTTACTTGTTACGACGTGATATAAGTATTCGTTCTGAGCATCTCCTCCTCGAAACTTAGTTAATATATATTCGCATTTTTTTATGAATAGTGGGAGCTGTCTAGCATCGCCACTAAATTCCGGAATAGTGCTAGTCATTGCTGACGGAATTGGTACGATCTGATCCATTGTTATTGAAACCCGAAACGCTACACACCAGGAAAATACCTACTTAGTGACACAGTTTAATACGAAAATTGTATCGTAATAGACTGTAGGTACTAAACAATTATGCCTACCTAATTGCTTTATCACGAGACTTGTATCGTAATAAAAATGTACTAAACTAACTATATCTACGTATTTATTCTATCACAAAAGTTTTATCGCAATAAAATATGTATGTTACCCAGGTATTGTCTGACCCCTAATAACACAAACACATATATCTAATCAAAGAGGTACACGTAAAGGAAAACAGAAAGGATAGTGAAAAAGTTCTACTCACAGTCCCGAAGTTACTCCCATCTCCTCCTTGGACTATTATCACCACACTCAGCGTCAGCCTCTCGATGAAGTTGCTCAATAAATTTATTTGTTCGGCGATCTCTGTTAAACTGTTGGAACAGACGTCACAGCAGCTTTGTAGAATTTTATACTATACTGAGTGACTACAGAGATCCTACCGGCTGCGCCAATTAAGTAAACGACAGTCGGAGAGTTTTATAAAAATAACTTTATTTTACTGACAGAATGACAGTGAAGATAATAATGTCTTAATCCTAAAGGTACAAGGTACTTATAGCTAAGTTATGACAATCGCTACGTGACGACCATGTTCTATATTACAATTACTTACTCTCAAGGTTTGGCGGAAGCTATACTGCTGACAAAGCTAATTGTAGTAGGGTTACCACACTTAACTCATGCGCATTATGGGCCTGGACGACTCCGTGACGGAGGAACATGTGGTCGCCGCAGTGGTTAAGACTGGGGGGTGCTCTGCCGAGCAGGTGACGGCAGGCACCATCCGTACTGACTCCACGGGGCTGCAAACCATTATGGTGAGCTGCCCCGTGTCGGCGACCAGGAAAATAGCCGGGGAGGGCCAACGGCTATTGGTGGGCTGGGTCTCCGCGCAGGTGAAACAGGTGGAACTCAGACCTCTGAGGTGCTTCCGCTGCCAGGTTGGCGACCACGTGCGAGCGAATTGCACCTCGGAGGTGGACCGCAGTGGTCTTTGTTACCGCTGTGGTCTGCCCGGGCATAAGGCCGGCTCGTGCAATGCCACGCCGCACTGTGCCGTATGTGCGGCGGCTGGCAAGCCAGCCGAGGGGGACAAGGCCTGCGCCCCACCCGCCAAAGCCAAGGCCAGAGGCAAGCCCTCCGCCACCGCCGTCACCACCGCAGCCGCCACCACTGCCACCGCCGCTGCTGCCTCCACCACCACCGTCGTCGCCGTCGCCACCGTGGCCGCTGCGTTAGGACCCTCTCAGGGGGCTGGGAAGGAAGCTCAAGAGGGGGCTGACATGGAGTGACAATAATGGCCCCATTACGTCTCCTCTAGGCGAACATCAACCACTGCGCCACCGCTCAGGATCTGTTGCTCCAGAGCATGGCGCAGTGGTCGATTAACATCGCCGTGGTCGCTGAGCCGTACTTTGTCCCGCCCAGGGATGACTGGGTGGAGGACCTGAGCGGCTCAGTGACCCTAATTTCGTCGGCCGCCGCCGGTACTTCGTCCCTCGAGGCCGTCAAGAGAGGACGGGGTTGCGTAGCAGCACGGTTCGGGGAGATTGTCGTAGTGGGGGTCTACTTCTCTCCGAACCGAACTCTTGCCGAGTTCCACAACTCCCTTGCGGAGTTGAGAGACGTCGTCGTCGGGTTTGGTTCCCTCCCCGTGTTCGTCCTCGGGGACTTCAATGCAAAGAATTTGGCTTGGGGTTCCCGGTTAACGGACACACGGGGCAGGATGGTGGAGGACTGGGCTCTGGAGACAGGCCTGGTCGTCCTAAACCAGGGTTCTGTCCCCACGTGTGTGCGGATGCGGGGTGAATCAGTGGTGGACATCTCGTTCGCCAGCCCCGCTCTGTCGCCGCGTGTAGTTGACTGGCGCGTCATGGAGGGGGTGGAAACCCGATTGATATTCCGATCACCGGTATATCCGGTCGGTTTGACTTCTCCGCCCAGACCTCGAACGCGCCGGTCCGACGGGCCCCGAGTGGTCCGCGGTGGGCGCTGAAGCAGCTGGACCGGGAGCTCCTCCTGGAAGCCTCAATCGTGCAGGCCTGGGTGTCACCACCGGACAGGCCTGCTGACATCAACGACGAGGCGGAGTGGCTCCGGGAGGCCATGTTCGACATATGTGACGTGGCAATGCCCCGGGTCCAGCCTGGACGTGCCTCGCGCCAGGTGTACTGGTGGTCGCAGGAGCTAACGGCTCTGCGCACTGCGTGCGTGGCTACGCGACGACGGTACACCAGGCACCGCAGGCTCCGTATCAAACCTCCGAATACGGAAGCCATTCAGGTGGAGACAGCTCCACCTGAATGGCTTCCGTATTCCGCTCTGTACCCCTCGTACAGACGAGGGGTACAGAGCGGCAAAGACCGCCCACCAAGCGGAGATCCTGCGGGCCAGGGGATTGGCCCGCGAGGAGTCACTGGGGACTCTAAACAGGGACCCGTGGGGACGCCCGTACAATGTGGTACGGAATAAACTCCGCCCATGGGCTCCCCCGCTGACGCAGAGTCTCCGGCCCCAGCTTGTGCAGGACGTGGTGAGCGCTCTGTTCCCTTCACGAGGGGAACACACCTCCTCGCCCATGGCTCCGCCTACTGCGGTGCCCGATGCGGACCAAGCCGACGACGACGACGATGCCCCGGAGGTGACCGAGGTAGAAATGAGAGCGGCGGTACGCAGGCTTAATGCCAAAAATACCGCCCCAGGACCCGACGGCTTACCTGGGAAGGCCTGGGTCCTGGCCTTGGAGGCTCTCGGGCCTCGACTTAGGGGGCTCCTAAGCGCATGCTTGGAGAGGGGCCAGTTCCCGCTTCGTTGGAAGACGGGGAAACTGGTCCTCATAAAGAAGGCAGGGCGCCCTGCGGACTCTCCGTCCGCTTATCGGCCCATCGTGCTGCTCGACGAGGTGGGCAAGCTCTTTGAAAGAGTCATTGCAGACCGCCTCGTCGGTCAGCTGGTGCGGGTGGGGCCGGATTTGGCGGAAAGCCAGTTTGGTTTCCGCAGAGGGCGCTCTACGGTGGATGCCATCATGCGCGTGCGAGCCCTGACGACGGGGAATGCTGTTGCCCAGGGAGGGGTCATCTTGGCGGTGTCTCTAGACATCGCCAATGCATCAGTGAGGCACTCCGGTATCACCGGATGCCGACCTACCTCTGTCGTGTGGTCGAGGCCTATCTGACGGACAGGGCCGTCATCTACCCCGGTCACCAGGGAGTGTGGAACCGGCAAGAGATGTCGTGCGGTGTCCCACAGGGATCGGTCCTGGGGCCGCATCTGTGAGACATCGGATACGACTGGGTGCTGCGCGCCGACCTCCCTAGCGGCGTCAGCGTAGTGTGCTACGCTGACGACACGTTGGTCCTGGCGCAGGGGAGGTCGCATCAGGCGGCGGCCGAATTAGCGGCACGTGGGGTTGCGACAATCGTCGAAAGGATCCGGCAATTGGGACTCGAGGAGGCCCTGCACAAGTCCGAGGTCATGTGTTTTCATAGTCCTCGGAACGCGCCACCATTGGGATCCCAAATAACGGTGGGAGGGGTTTCCATCGGCGTCGAGTCGACGATGAATTACCTGGGACTCGTCTTCGACAGCCGGTGGAACTTCGTGGAGCATTTCCGACGTTTGTCTCCCAAACTGGAGCGGGCAGGCGCTGCATTGAAGCGGCTCCTGCCAAATCTAGGGGGTCCAAACGCCTCCTGCCGGAGGCTCTATGCGGGGGTCATGCGGTCCATGGCCCTTTACGGGGCTCCTGTATGGGCGCGCTCTCTGGTGCTGCAGCCAGCCCGTCGGTTGAGCGCGGCCCAAAGGGTCATGGCCATCCGGATGGTCCGGGGATACCGCACTGTCTCCTGTGAGGCAGCGAGCCTCCTTGCCAGATTGCCGCCATGGGGTCTGGAGGCAAAAGTCCTCGCGCACGTATGGGAGTGGCGCGAGAAGACGAAACGCCGGGGCGTAAGTTCGCTGCCGCGAGAAATCGCGGCACAGCGGACGGAGCTCCGGCGGGATCTCATGGCGTCATGGAAAGTACGGTTATCGCAACCCAGTGCTGGGCATGCCACGATTGCGGCGATAAGTCCCCTCTTTGAGGAGTGGCTAGAGAGGCGCCATGGCGTCCTCACCTTCCGCCTGACGCAGGTCCTCACCGGACACGGCAGTTTCGGGAGGTTCCTGTGTCGGATAAGGCGGAAGGAAACGTCCGGGTGTCACCACTGTGTGGATCGCCCGAAGGACACGGTGGAGCATACGGTGGAGGTCTGCCCGGCTTTTTTTTTTTTTTTTAGGGTGGGAAATCATCAAATAACTTCTCCTGCTCTGGGCGGATCGGGAGGGTGTGTCAGACTCTTACTGACTAAAACCCACCCGTATTCCTTCTTGTTGCCTGTGTTGCGGGGGCCTCGGTGACCCATAAGTACCTTCCCGCGACCCCGGCAGGCATCGGCCCTAGTGGACCCCTACTTTTGTGCTGACGACATCTCTTTGAGGCGCGCGTGGAATACGACGCGCCGTCGACCCGGGACTGGTCCTTACCGGACGGTGAGCTACCCATTGCTCACCGTCCGCAAGCCCGCGCCTACGGTGGCCGGAAATCCGCCCGGGATTCCCGACGCTCTGGGCGTCTCCTGCGGCGGCTAGGGGCGAGAGGGCGCGAAACTTGCCTTTCCCTCAACCGTCCCGCCTCCTCCTTTGCAAGCATTACTGCTTCGCAGAAGGAGGTGACGGCTGCCCATGCCCTCTCGCTCCGTACCATGGCCTGAACCAGGGCCGGACGCGAGAGGTCTCTGCCGCCGATCGCCTCCACGAGGACACGGCGGTGCTCTGCCCAAGCCGGGCAGACCTCCACCGTATGCTCCACCGTGTCCTCCAGGCGATCCACACAGTGGTGACACCCGGACGTTTCCTCCCGCCTTATCCGACACAAGAACCTCCCGAAGCTGCCGTGTCCGGTGAGGACCTGCGTCACGCGGAAGGTGAGGACGCCGTGGCGCCTCTCCAGCCACTCCTCAAAGAGGGGACTTATCGCCGCAATCGTGGCGTGCCCAGCACTGGGCTGCAACAACCGTACTTTCCATGACGCCATGAGATCCCGCCGGAGCTCCGTCCGCTGTGCCGTGATTTCTCGCGGCAGCGGACTTACGCCCCGGCGTTTCGCCTCCTCGCGCCACTCCCATACGTGCGCGAGGACTTTTGCCTCCAGATCCCATGGCGGAGGTCTGCCCGGCTTGGGCAGAGCACCGCCGTGTCCTCGTGGAGGCGAGCGGCGGCAGAGACCTCTCGCGTCCGGCCCTGGTTCAGGCCATGGTACGGAGCGAGAGGGCATGGGCAACCGTCACCTCCTTCTGCGAAGCAGTAATGCTCGCGAAGGAGGAGGCGGGACGGTTGAGGGAAAGGCAAGTTTCGCGCCCTCTCGCCCCTAGCCGCCGCAGGAGACGCCTAGGGCGTCGGGAATCCCGGGCGGATTTCCGGCCACCGTAGGCGCGGGCTTGCGGACGGTGAGCAATGGGTAGCTTACCGTCCGGTAAGGACCAGGCCAAGGTCGACGGCGCGTTATATTCCACGCGCGCCTCAAAGAGATGTCGTCAGCACATAGGTAGGGGTCCACTAGGGCCGATGCCTGCCGGGGTCGCAGGAAGGTACTCATGGGTCACCGAGGCCCCCACAACACAGGCAACAGGAAGGAATACGGGTAAGTTTTAGTCAGTAAGAGTCTAACACACCCTCCCGCTCCGCCCAGAGCGGGAGAAGTTATTTGATGATTTCCCACCCCAAAAAAAAAAAGACCGATACTGGTCGATAGTTGCCGGGGTCAGTTCTACTGCCAGACTTGTAAATTGGACTGACCCTCTGCAACATTAAGGTCCGTATTACAGAAGGTTCCTCAAGTCTAGTTTGAGCGTCAATCAGTCGATCAAAGTTTAAGTATAGAATCAGTACTCGAGCATCGGTCATATTCCAGAACGCTAATCAATCTCTATTCAGCTGAATCGAGACTCAAATCGAACCTCAAGCAGAGATGTGTATTATCTATGTATCAGCCTGTTTTCGTTTACGATTTATTTTATTTACCAACTTTTTTTAATCTTCATTGGATTAGAAATATTAAAATATATCATAAGCGCCCAATTATTTAGGAAATCTGCGTTATTAGTTCGGTCTAGTTCGGTCCCGAATACTCGTAGTACAATTCCTCATTTATTTAAATAAAGTATAGTAATTTTATAAGCATAATTATTGTAAGGCTTAAAATACTAGTATCTATGGCCATAAATAGGTACGCTATTTAATAAAAATGTCAGTATGTCAAACAATTTATGCAAATGAAAACATCGTAAATATTTTGATTAGTTTTGTTATTTGTTTTGCTGATTATTATTTATTCTTATAACTTTTTAAATGGCAGGACGAAAGAAAAATAAAACACAAGAATTTGCAATTCTGGGGCTAGGGGATGCCCACGGTTATATGGTTTTCTTAAATCGTGGTCTATCATAGGTAGAATTAAATATTTTACCACGTCTTATGAAAATCTGTACCTCTTTATGAAGTTTTCACAATTATATGGGTCCTGTGTATCTCTTAATTATCTAAGAGGAACGCTAAAGTTCAACCTTCTATTTGCATCATCATTGAATAAATTATTGTAATGATCTACTTCTTCAAATATATCCATTTTGATATTAAAACTCGACAACTTACGCTTGAAACAAAAATTGGCATGACAATTCTATGCTCAAGCGCGGTCTAGACCACACTTGGGCGATTACAGATCAAATCACCGCTTGGGTTCGCTTTACGAACTGAGTAACGTTCTAAAATAAAGCGATACTCAGCTTAACTATGATCAATGAATCTATGCTTGAGGAACGTTCTAAAATTAAAACTTGACTTAAAACTAGTTTTAAACAGAGATCAATGCTTGAGTTTCCTTCTGTAATACGGGCCTAAGAGAGTCGGGGAAAGTGCCGTGAGTTAAACAAATATTTATGCAGTTTGTTAATCTTTCTACAATTATATTCTTAAGGCATTTAATAGCTTTTATGCTGATACCGTCCAAGCCTGTACTAGTATTGGAATCAAGGTGGTCAATTATTTTTCATATTTCCTCTGTGTCTCATGGGGAAAGTTTGTCTAAAGTTATGGCATGTGTGTAATTACTGTTTTACATGAGAATATTACCTGTGTTTATGTGGTACATGTTAGGTATTTCGTTAGCTAAGTCCGCGCCTATTGATGCAAAGAATGAGTTAAGTACGTTACAAATTTCATTACCGTTTGTTATACATTCGAAGTTCGAGATTGGTTTGGTAAGTTCTGCTAAGTTATTAATGATTTCCCACTTTTTTTAGGTTATTTGTAGCTGTTACGGAATAAGTTGTGGTAGTAAGTTTTCTTCTCTGTCTTGATTAGGTGTTTTACTCTGTCCTGTTCTTCATTAAAATTCCTCCGTAGATTGTTGTCTGTTGGGTAAGATTTTGTTTGTTGCCATAAGTGATTTCGTAAGTTGATTGAGTCTATAATATTTCGGTTTATCCAGTCTTCTTGAGGACCTACCTCACAATTTTGGTCTTAACTTCTTTATTTTTCTTTATTTGTTCTGATACAAATCTCTCTATAGTGTGGCCATTAGTGCTGTGCACTCCCTGAGGTATGCGCGGCGAGGTGGGAGGCGATGAAAAAAGTGCATGAGTTCACATGAGATCGATACATGTCGCACAGTTCTTACGATATCAGTTTGCATTTCTAAGGCAAGACTTGTGGCGGGACGATGGTCGGAGGCTATCTATCTGTAATGTATTATACTTACTTAGTTGATTAAAATGTAACCCAAACATACTCATATTTTATTAAAAATATGCAGGTGATAAATAAGAACTAAACTTATAATTCAAAGCAGGACTTGTTTTATTGAGCATTTTTTATATTTACAAACAATTATATATTCTAACGAAAGTTATTCTAACGTAGATTCTGTTTCAACTTCATCTTCCATTTCGTCATCATCTTCATCTTCCACTTCGCCACCGGAACTTGAATCAGAGTCTTGCAAATTTACTATGAATGAATCAATAACATTATCGAACCTACTATCGCGACTCCAGTAATCATTTTCATTTTTCTGGACATGATCGTCAAATCTCTGCCATTATTTCGCCGTGAATTCCGAAAACAATTTATCCAATAAGATTATCTTTTCATCTAGAGAAGAATTAATATAGTTTTGGGCTATGTTGTTTTTAATAGCAGCCCAGACCAATTCAATTGGATTTAAATCTGGATGGTACGGAGGTAAACGCAGAACAGTGTGTCCACTGGCTTTCAGGAGTTCGTCAATTCTATACACGGGTTCTTTTTGTGTATTTTTGATAAGAAGGAGCAGTTTAGCCTTTGTCATGGTTCCTGAAAATTCTACATTATGGCGTAGCAATCAGTTCTGTATTTCACTTTTGAGGCTTGATATAGTTGATTTCTTCTCAACCTGAACGCTGTGGTAAGACGCGTTGTCCATTACAACCGCAGAATTCGGCAGCAACTTATCTTTTTACTTTTCATCTACCCAATTATAAAAAGTAGGTCCTCTCATATCTCCATGATAGTCACCGGTTCTAGCATCAGATTTGAATATAGTCAATGCATCATCCACTAAGCCATTTCGACACCCAGCGTGGAGAATTACCAATCACCGTCCTTACCCAATATCAGCATGAATTCCGGGTTCTGACGATGATTGCCAACATTTGCTGGCATGGTGACTGGCGTTGATGTATTTTTCATCAAGAAAATAAATGTTGCGGTTTTACGTTCTGTAATTTTTGATTTATGTAAGATATTTTTTCCACCACACTGTAATATTAGGCTGCTCTATAAGGAGATGTCTCTTTGATTTGCATTTTTTGAAACGGTAGCCCATTTTCTGTAAAAACTGTCTTAATTCCTCGTGTTCTCTGCGGAGGGTGTTAATTTCCTGCTTCATTTCAGATAGAGTACATTTAATACTGTCATTGAATTTGGACATGCTTATCTCCATTTGCTCACGCCAGCCGCGCAGCGTGCCTTTAATATCATCCGTGAACTTGGCCATGACGTGGTCCGTGTCAGTGCGCCATACTTTGAGTGTATTGTTTACTTCCTGTGGTATTATGTTAAGGCTGTCAATGGCGGTGGAGTTGGACATAGCACCCGTGACAATCGTTGATGTGGAACTCGTTGATGAGTTCGGTGATGCGGACTGTTGTTCCAAATTATCGCAAGATATATTCACCGCATCTTCGCGCGGATGTAAACAGAGCGGTTTAGCGAGGCCGAGGTGGGGCGACCCCGCTGCGTGATGTTACTACAGGGAAAACACTTCCACTGGGCTTTTTGTTCTTGGGTAAAGCTTGAGAATTGTTGTTGTGTAACGTTAAGGCACTCACAGTGGTATATATCGTTCCATAAATGACACTTTAAAAACAATGCCAGTGGTCCAACAACTCCATTACAATGAAAACAGGAACAATTATTATTTATGTTCGTAGGAATTGTTTAAAATGTTTGTTATGGTAACAGTGTCGCCACCTGTTTTAGGTTAAACTATTATGGGTTGCATGCGCGGTACGTAGAATTGATCACAAATCGATCAAGGATGTTTTTTTGAATAGTGTTCCAATGTAGTACCACCAAGTTAGTATAGACGGCGCTATTCTCAATAACACTGTGGCCTGAATGATTTTGCAGAATTAGATTTAAAATGTTTTATCATACAAAGGCAATACACAGTAAACCATACACGGGTTCACAAAAAGTAACACAAGAATCTTCCAGGACACCGATATTACACTAGATTCGTGGCACTTATGATTGTTTTATGATATCAGTACGGGGTTATTGCTAATCACGCTTTTACTGAATGTTAATCACTTGTCAAACCGCATTAGCGCAAAAAACTTTAGCACAGGTAGAATAATCGTAACTTCAAACTATAACAACGTCCTGTAGTCAGATTAGGCACTGTAACTATTTTCAAAACTATTATTTACTGGGAGCAACTTATAAGACGTAAACTCACGTACAGCGCCACCTAGCGACGTAAGTAATAGCTTATTTTATTAGTATTAGTGTTAAAAAAATCTCAATATCCGGATGAAAAATATCTAGACTATTTAACCAACAACAACTACAGGAGAAACTTACTTTCTATGACCATCAAATATACAGCCTCTGAAAACCAAATGAGGGAATATGTATTGGCAATGAATGAGCTGGTAAGCTCTCAAACAAACAAATGCGAACATTGTCAACCACCATCTATTGACCCCACACCAGACCATTCATTGACACTATTGGTGGTATCACATATTGTCAATGAATGGTCTGGTGGTTGCCACCATACTTGTGTGTGTCGTGTGTCTTGTGCTAGTTTGCCATTATCAATTAGGTACTAACTGTTTCCCTAAACAGATTGTAAATAAAGAAATAGTATTATTTTGTGATGAAATTGGAAAGGATCTAGGCCACTTGTTGACAGATAAATATCTGAGACACTCAATAATGAACTACTGCATGCCTGGTTGTTCTTTATTTGACATAATGAAAAAAGTTATAAAATGCAATTTGAACCAGGATACTATACAAAAACAAAGCTTAGGCTTGTATCAAGACGTAAGCAGAGAAAAGAAAAAGACCTCGAAGATATGCTGACATTATTAAAAACAGCAGAACCTGATCAGCTACCGATTTTTGTGGCTTATAACTTAGAGAAATTACCTCCAGTTTGTTTTGATCATATCGACGTAACGAAGTTATTAAAAGATTTGTTATTGATGCGTGAAGAAATAAATCAGATGAAAGAAAATTATGTGACGAAAGAAGAACTAGAAAATAAACAAAAAAGGGATAGAAATTCCATAAATAGCCCTTTGCCACATATTTCGAACATTAATATGCGTAGAGGAGGGTATTTATTAGATAGTGGACCGTTCGGGCTGTCGCATGTTTCTGAGTCATCACCAACGGCGCCTGCGCCGTGTGAAAGAGATAGCAAACCTATGCCGTCAGTACCAACGATTTGCCCCACCGCTGCCGCCGCTACTGTGGAAACAGGTGTCATCGGTTCTGATAACAGCGTAACGGACGTAAACAGTTCGTTGCAATATCGTTCTCTTTGCCAATCGGACGTAATTGTAGATGGCTCTGTCGCAATGGCTCCCGTTAACTCAACTTTGTTAGAAAGAAACGCTACGAATCGTAACGATATTTCAAGTAAACAGTTGACTATGGCTGAAATAGTTAGCAAAGGTGAATGGAAAGAAAAAGAAAATGATGGCCAATGGACATTAGTTCAAAATAAAAAGTTTAACAACCGATTCACAGGTAGGACTGGCAAAGCTCAGTCTGTTCCAGGGAATTTTAAAGCAGCGGAATCGATTGTCCCGCTTTTCGTGTCGAATGTTGATAAACAGACAACTGAAACAGATATCTGTGAATATATTAAAATTAAGACACAGGTGAGCGTGAAGCTAGAAAAAAATTAATATGAAATCAGAAAGGGCTTACAATTCGTTTAAGATATTCGTCTCTAAAAATAAGTTAGACACTTTCCTGGATGACAGTCTTTGGCCTGCAGGAATACGCTTTAGACGATTTATGTATTTTAAAAAGAATAAGGATTTCTTTGAGACTCAGCTCCCAGCTACAAACAAAACACCTACAAATAATGGCTCTGATTGACAAAAGTGAAATAACATTATGTACTTTTAATTGTAAAGGTGTGAACAGGTCAGTGGATTGCATTAGAAACGTATGCAAAAGTGCAGACATTATAGCTCTCCAAGAAACTTGGATTTGGCCGCATGATATAGGGTTCCTAGGAAACCTAGATGATGACTTCGCGTACACCGGCAAGTCTGCCATTGACACGTCTGTCAAAGTGATCTCGGGAAGACCATATGGAGGAGTGGCACTATTATGGAGAAAATCAGTGTTTTCATCTGTAACAACAGTGAAGTGTTCAAGTGATCGGTTAGTTGCGATAAAAGTTGATTTCGAAAGCCGGCCAATGTTGATATTTTCTGTGTACATGCCCTACGATAACGGTAAGAGTGACAATTTGACTTTATTTACACAAACCCTTGGTGAGATAATAGCTATAACTGAAAGTACTAGTATTGAGTGTGTAATTGTACTAGGGGATTTTATTGCCAACCCTGGCTCGCGGTTTTTTAGTGAACTTATCTCTGTTTGTAACGATCAGACATGGTTTTGCGCCGACTATGAGCTTTTGCCGAAAGATACGCATACGTTTGTTTGTCAAGCTAGTGGCTCGCGCCGTTGGCTAGATCATTGTTTGATAACAAGCGCAGCCAAAAACTTGATTATTAAAGCATCAGTCTCATATGGGGTTTACCAGTCTGATCATTATCCGGTTTTATTTAAGTGTAATGTAACTAAAATTAATCAGAGGGTATCAGCCAAAAATCCTCTTTGTAATAAAGTGCGGTGGGGTGAAAGAAATGTTGAACAAATTAATAATTATTTTAAATACTGTAATGACAAATTAAAATTAATAGATTTACCTGAACAATGTATTACATGTTCCCACAAAATGTGCAATAATGAGGACCATTTATTATTATTAGATAACATGTATTTAAAAATAATATCTACTCTCCAAGCGGGTGCTCAGTGTACTTTTGTAGGTGGTGAACGTAATAAACGGCTAAAATATGTTACAGGCTGGAATAAACATGTCAGCGACGCTCATAGGGAGGCTCGTATATGTTATCATACGTGGCTGTCATATGGTGCACCTACTCAGGGGGTTTTATATGAGAAAATGCGTGTAACACGCAGGACATTTAAAAGTAAATTAAAATTTGTTCAAAACAATCAAGAACAAATTAAATTAGATATTTTGGCAAATAGTCATTCCAAAAAAGAGTTTGCTAAGTTTTGGAAGTCTACTAGTAAATTAAATGCTAAGCCGAGTCTCTCTGTAAGTGTGGCAGGTCTGAGTGAGCCGAAAGATATCGCCACCCTTTTTCAAAGACACTTTACAGTTCAGTCCCCCTTGCATAAAGGTAGGAGGATGCTCGATGAAAGGGTACTGTCTGGATCTGGTGAGACTGCCGTAACATTCTCAGCTAAACAGGTTGCTACGGTTATTAAGAAAATGACAAGAGGTAAGTCACCAGGCCACGACGGCCTCAGCGTCGAGCACCTCAAGAATGCTGGGCCACATCTGTATAGGGTTCTTGCTCTGCTTTTTAATTTATGTCTCCGACACCGCTACCTACCGGAAGACCTTATGCACACCGTGGTGGTACCGGTTATTAAGGACAGGACGGGGGATGCCTCTGAGGTGACCAATTACAGGCCTATTTCGTTGGCCACGACAGTCGCCAAGGTCTTGGACAGTTTGCTTGATCAACAGTTGGCTAAACACTTTGAAATCCACGACGCGCAGTTTGGTTTCAAACCCGGTCTATCCACGGAGAGTGCCATCCTGTGCCTCAAGCAAACTGTTCAATATTATACCTCTAGAAAAACCCCCGTTTTTGCTTGTTTTTTAGACCTATCGAAGGCATTCGATCTTGTGTCTTATGAGGTACTATGGGGCAAATTACAGAGTGAGACAACACTACCAGACGAAATTACATCGTTGTTTCGCTACTGGTATTATAACCAGAAGAATAGGGTTAGGTGGGCTGAGACACAATCGGATGTGTATGAGCTGGAGTGTGGGGTTCACCCCGCCTCTTCAACTTATACATAAACCGGCTGATCGGTGAGCTCAGCAGCACCAGAGTTGGATGTCATATTGATGGAGTTTGTATGAATAATATCAGCTATGCCGATGATATGGTGCTGCTGAGCCCGTCGATTGGCGCTCTGAGGACGCTAGTTGCGATATGTGAGTCCTATGCAGTGTCCCATGGGCTCAAGTACAATGTCACGAAGAGCGAACTGATGATGTTTAAAGCGCGTGACATAAATTATTCAGATGTCCCGAGTGTCACGCTATGTGGTGGTCCTTTATCATGGGTGACTAAGTTTAAGTACTTGGGTCACTGGGTCACTGAGGATCTTAGGGACAATATAGACGTAGAGAGGGAGCGCAGATCGCTGGCTGTTCGATGTAACATGCTGGTTCGAAGATTTGCACGTTGTACAAATCATGTAAAGGTAACGCTTTTTAAAGCTTTCTGCCAGTCCTTTTACACGTGCAGTCTTTGGACCAGTTTTACGCAGAGGACATACAGCGATCTGCGTGTCCAATACAATAACGCGTTCAGGATACTGTTGGGGCGGTCGTGGCGTTGTAGTGCGTCTGGTATGTTTGCGGAGGCGCATACTGATGACTTTTACGCCATAATTAGAAAAAGGACCGCATCCATGGCCGGCCGGCTGCGTACCGCCACTAATAGTCTCCTGAGCGTGTTCCGAGATCGGTGGGACTCCCCTTTGCTGCGCCACTGGATGAGGATCCACACCAGTTAAGCGATTTCTTATTTTTATTACTAACACTAGTTTTTTAAGTAATTTTGTTATACTAACCCTATGGACTCCTGTCTGAAATAAATGATTTGAATTTGAATTTATACTATTAATATTTGTTGGTAATAGGGGAAATGTGAACAAAGGAGAATTACTCCAATATTATAGATCACTGTGCAACCTTAGTTTGAGAAAAATTGTGATGTTCACATTCCCTTACAGCCAAAGTTTTCCACAGGAAGAAAACATCTTTAGGTCTGAAATGAATATGACTTTGCATAATTTGACTTACAATAATAATTTATTTCAATTAATTGACACTAACAATTATGTTGGTAATCATTTATATTTGACGAAATATAGATTTTTTATGGGTAGGTACTATCTTTCAAAGTACTGTAAAAGACAGATAGCTGTGTCGCTATAGTACTATTTTTCTATTACAGCCAAGAATTTGGCTAAACAAATTGCTTCTAATGAGCAATGCAATGATGACATGTTAAATAATTCAGCCAATCATTTGGTATCAAACATTGACATTGATAATAATTTAAATTAGAAATTAAGACAATAGAGGAAATCTCTAGCAATAACAATAAACAGAATTGGAAAAATAAATCAAGTAAAAGTTTAAAATCAGTCAATAGTATCAACCTGGTGCATCATAATATTCAAGGATTTATAAACAAAGATTTAGAGGTAGAGTTATTTATGAATGCTAACAGTATTCATATTCTTTGTATAACAGAACATTGGTTTAAAAGCCACCAGTTCTTGTTCAATTTTAATAATCACCAGGTTGGTAGTTCCTTCAGCAGAGTAAATGCTATACACGGTGGCTCATAAATTTTAGTAAGTAACCAGCTTAAATTCAAAGACCGTAAGGATATTGTGAGCCTATCTGTTGAGCGGACAGTTGAAATAGCTTGTATTGAATTGGAGCAGTTTATTGTATTAAGTGTGTACAGACCCCCTTCAGGATTGTATGACTGCTTTGAAAAGGTAATGGATGAAGTGTTACACAAGATTTGTAACTCAAACAAGTCTATTATCACTTGTGGTGATTTTAATGTTAATTTATTAGAAAACTCAGGTTCTTGTAGTAAAATAATAAGTCTGTTTCAGTCCTACAATCTTGTTAATCTATTTCTCGAGCCCACAAGAATAACCCCTACAAGTGCCACATGCCTAGATAATATTTATACAGATATTATACCACGCCACAAAAATTATAAATTTAGTAGACTCAGATCATTGTGGGCAAAAGATTACTATTCAAAACCAAAACAACAAAGTGGCTAAAAGAGATATCATTGTTAACCCCAAAACTGCAAGTCGCTTGGAAGCTTTTAAAGTTAAACTCATGAATAAATTACCAGTTTTGTCTATTCCTGCTCATCCTAATCATCTATATGATGATTTCTTTAATATATACTGTGAACAATTTCATTCCATTTTTATTCCCAAGACTATCTCAATTAATAATAACGCAGCTTTCAGTGATTGGGCTACCATTGGTATTCATAAAAGTAGAACACGGATTTATGAGCTGTACAATGAAAGGACATACATAAACACTGCTGAATTTAATTTATATGTTAGAAACTATTCAAAATTATTTAAAAAAGTTTGTTGTATGGCCAAGTCGCGTCATTTGAGTTCGAATATTAGAAATAGTAGTAATGTAATCAAAACTACTTGGAATATTATTAATAGTGAAACGGGAAGGTCTAGTAACCGAAATACTGACTATAGCCTGTCAATTAATGACAACATAATAAAATCAGACTCGCAAGTCGCCGCGGCCTTCTCTAATTCTTCTCTAATTCTGTAGAATTTGCTAAGTCAATTATTGACATTGTAGCACCTACTTTATCTCTTATCTTTAATAATTGCATTGACTGTGGGAAGTTTCCTGACCTTATGAAAAATAGTAAAATAATACCTTTTTTTAAATCAGGTAGTACATCAGACCCCACCAATTATAGACCTATTTCAGTTCTACCTACCTTTAGTAAAATTTTTGAAAAAATAATTTAAGACCAATTACAAAGATTTTTTAATAAACATAAATTATTGCACAATAAACAGTTCCGTTTTACAAGGGGTCGTTCGACTACTGATTCCGGTGTTGAACTTTTAGGACATATTTATAATGCATGGGAAGATAAACGCGATGCCTTGGGCATCTTTTGTGATTTGTCCAAGGCATTCGATTGCGTTCTCCATGAAACGTTAATCAGGAAACTCCGCCACTACGGGATACGGAACACCGCTCTGGATCTTCTTACTTCATACATGAGTAATAGGATTCAGAGCGTTGACGTTAATGGGAAAAGATCTCCCGGATCTATAGTAACAATGGGAGTCCCACAGGGCTCAATTGTTGGTCCTTTCTTGTTTCTTATTTATATTAATGATTTGCCGTTCCTCATAAAGGATAATCATGATATAGTGTTGTTTGCGGATGACACTTCACTTTTGTTTAAACTTAAACGTCAGCAGCTGGTTACTGACGATGTAAATAGTGCGATCTCAAAAGTAGTTCACTGGTTCAATGTTAATAATTTACTTCTTAATGAAAAAAAAAACCAAATGCATTAAGTTTACGCTTCCTCACGTTAGGCAGGTGAAAACTAATGTGTTGATAAAGGGTGAAGAATTGAATCCTGAAGATAGCACAGTATTCTTGGGCATAACTTTGGATGCTAAGCTTCAGTGGGGTCCACATATAGATAAATTGTCGAAAAAGCTAAGCTCCGCAGCATACGCTGTTAGAAAAAATCGTAATTTAACTGTTATAGAGACAGCCCGTTTAGTGTACTTTAGCTATTTTCATAGTGTAATGTCGTACGGTATTCTGTTGTGGAGAAATGCCGCGGACATTCAGACTATCTTTGTTTTGCAGAAAGGAGCTGTTCGATCAATTTATAAATTAAGTCCGAGACACTCTCTCAGAGAGAAATTTAAGGAGATTAATGTAATGACTGTATCCCTCTCAGTACATTTTTGAAAATCTTATATATGCCCATAAAAATATAAAATTGTTTAAGAAATACAGTGATATTATTATCCATAATATAAATACTAGGAACAAACACAAATTTGTTGTACCTACAACAAGGCTCAAGAAAATAGGTGGCTCATTCAGATGTCAATGTATACGTTTTTATAATAAACTTCCAAGCCGCGTTCAAGATCTAAGCCTTAATAAATTCAAATCATTTATGAAAAGTAAGTTGTGCCGGAAAGCCTTTTATACCGTTAAAGATTATATTCAGGACAAAAAGGATTGGGATTTAGCTGCTCCAATTATTGCATACTAAAACTTTTATTTTATCCAAATACACTTTTGGCATTTAATGATTATTCAAAACACAATGACATATTTACTTTGTGGAGCTTAATATATTGTGTGGAATTTAATATTTACTTGTATTTGTATGGCTTAGTTATCAACTACTTTATATGAAATATACCCTAATATGTATACTTGTAAAGTATTATATTATATGGTTTTTTCAATTATTGTGAATGTGAAGACTATGTAGGTCATTGTTTTTTTTTCTTTCTCATTTAGTTTTAATCTTGGTCTGGCAGTTTGAGTCATTTAAGCGGCCTACCCAAATGTCCTTTCTTTGGTATTGTTCGTCGAATCGTTGAGCTCCTTAAGTTCTGAGTTGAGCTGCACGATTACTGACAAATGCGTGCACTGACTGGATAGGTCCACTCATTCTGTGTGGTTCTTTCTTCAAAAGACCATTTCAGACACCAATCTACATGGTCTTCACATGATCTGACCAAGAGTTTGTTTCGGCCTTTCTTCTCAGAGTAGTCAGATAGGAAACGCCGAGCTCATCTAGTTTTTTTTTCCAAATATGTCTGACGTGTAAAAGTGTTTGTACAAACCTACTTACAGAAAATAAAATCATTTCATTTCATCATTTCATTTCATAACCGTAAACGGAACAACCCAGTAGTCATTATACTGAAATTCGTACAATCGCTCATTGTCTGTGGCCTGTAATAAAAATGCCAATTTTATTAAGTAAATAAGTTACTAGAAACCATTTATCAAACCACTTACTAAAAACCATTAAACCCGCTGACAGTTTGTCTGAACGTTAAACCGTAAACGGACTGCCGGGGTTGCGGGAAGGTACCAAAGGGATACCGAGGCCCCTGGCAACACGGGCAACTGAAGGTATGACTGAAGGAATACGGGAGGGTCTTCGTCAGTAAGAGTCTGACACACCCTCCCGCTCCGCCCAGAGCGGGAGAAGTTATTTGATGATTTCCCACCCATAAAAAAAAAACCGTAAACGGAACAACCTAGTAGTCATTTTAATGAAATTCGTACAATCGAACATTATCTGTGGCCTGTAGTAAAAATTAAAATGTCAATTTTATTATGTAAATAAGTTGAAATTTATGGAAACTGGATTTTTTCTCAAAAACAAGGCGTTTGCGCAGTGTGTACTTTTTAAATGTTTTTCATGAAGACATCTATACGCTTAACGCTATAAAACTAAGAAGCTTAGCACGCGCGGGTTATAAACTGCAGCGACCCACAGACAACTTCTCTGTCGAATAAACATTGGATTAGAATAAATAGAGAAATTCTGAAAGTAGGTATTTGCTGTAATGTATGGCTGCGATGGGAGAACATTAATAAGCAATTGTACCTACATCTAAACTCAATCAGACAGTATGCAAAAGGATGGTATGAAAGAACAGAGAATAGAGAATCCATTAAGTAGTATATACCTATTATGTGGTATTTGACAATATTTTTAGAGAATATTGTGAGTTTTAAAAACATGTAGGTATTTCAGATAAATGGTTCATGAATTGTGCACTAACCGACAGATAAAAGGTGTGTTTTAAATAAGTTGGGATGTTAAGTCGAAATCAATTATGAGTTTACTGTGATAAGTTTCCATGTCTAAACAAATACTGAATTAAAACCATTATCAATTCTTTTGAGTCTTGAACCAAATCTGCAGGTACGCAGAGTTAGTAGAGAGAGCAGTGCTGACACTGCCCGGGCAGAGACCAATTATTTATGGGGTTTATGGGTACACCCATAGAGTCGTTGCGTCGGTTTGCCGGCCGGGTCTAGTATTGGGCCTTTGGCACTAGGTGATGCAGTAAATTCGATTTAATAAGGATTATAATAAATATTATCGCACGAAATGAAGTTAATCAGTTATTATCTTCAGAACGCATATTCAATGGAGATGAGAATGGGTTCGCCCTTTGCCCTAAAACAGGAAAGGTCCTTGGTCATCGTTTTTTTGTTTGAAATTTTATGAAGATAAAGAAAATGTTAAAATAGAATTGAGAAAACAACGACACGAAATTCTGAAAAAGCAAAGAATAGAAAAAGAACAGTTAAAGAATGCTAAAGTTACAAAACGAAAAATCGCGAAGTCCAAGAAACTCATGATGGAAAACGAAAGAGTTAAAGTAGATTGCTCCCTGTGTCAAGATATTTTAAATTATTTAAGTGTTACAGAAGAAGATCCTGAAAGAAATATTGCATGTGATTTTTGCACCAAATGGTATCATTTAAGATGCACAAACTTCGCTGGACTAAAGTATGAAGAAGTACAAGACAAACCCTTCAAATGCAATGCTTGCATTCGTAATCAGTTACACTTATAATTAAGCATATTTGATTGCAGATTATTTTGCCAAAAGCTGCCATATTTAAGATTTTGAAGAAAAAAAGTAAAGAAAGAAAAGGGTAGGCAGATTGATTTTTATTGATAGAAAAATGGTGATTATGATTAGGTATAGTTATTATTTTGTGTGAAAGTTTTTATTGATATTATCGAACTTATAAAGATAGTTACCAAATATTTTATTAATCAAAGATTATTATAAGATTTTATGTTTTAATTATTATGAATAAATAAGAGAAGATTTATAGATAATATACTTGCATTGTTGTCAATTATGATGGTACATGATTAATAATAATTTGATTAATGTTACTGTAAATAAAAAATACAGGAAGAAATACATTTTATTGTTATTTTATTTAGTTTGTAACCTTTCTATTCTCTCTAATCCAGTGGCCGAAAACCAAATTCTTGTAGGCCGAAATCTAAAATTTGTAGCCGAATACCGGCGTTTTAGCCATTTTTCACATTAAAAAATAATATAAAAAAGAGGTTTATTTGTAGGAACCAATGCGTTATAAAAATTAAAACTACATTATGTAGGCTATAAATTAACCGCAAAAGCACTAGGCTAAAATAATGGCAATATTTTTTTCTAGTGCCTTAAAGTTGTCAACTCCACTAAAAGGCCGAAAACCGGCGCAACGACCCTACCATACCTGCCCATCAACCAGCTCAATCATTGCTACTATAGTTACTTAGTTATAGCAACCGTTACTTAGTTTCTGACGGGCACAGTCGTGAGGTCATCAATCATTGCTACTATAGTTACTTAGTTATAGCAACCGTTACTTAGTTTCTGACGGGCATAGTCGTGAGGTCATCAATCATTGCTACTATAGTTACTTAGTTATATCAACCGTTACTTAGCTTCTGACGGGCACAGTCGTGAGGTCATCAATCATTGCTACTATAGTTACTTAGTTATAGCAACCGTTACTTAGTTTCTGACGGGCACAGTCGTGAGGTCATCAATCATTGCTACTATAGTTACTTAGTTATAGCAACCGTTACTTAGTTTCTGACGGGCACAGTCGTGAGGTCATCAATCATTGCTACTATAGTTACTTAGTTATAGCAACCGTTACTTAGTTTCTGACGGGCACAGTCGTGAGGTCATCAATCATTGCTACTATAGTTACTTAGTTATAGCAACCGTTACTTAGTTTCTGACGGGCACAGTCGTGAGGTCATCAATCATTGCTACTATAGTTACTTAGTTATAGCAACCGTTACTTAGTTTCTGACGGGCACAGTCGTGAGGTCATCAATCATTGCTACTATAGTTACTTAGTTATAGCAACCGTTACTTAGTTTCTGACGGGCACAGTCGTGAGGTCATCAATCATTGCTACTATAGTTACTTAGTTATAGCAACCGTTACTTAGTTTCTGACGGGCACAGTCGTGAGGTCATCAATCATTGCTACTATAGTTACTTAGTTATAGCAACCGTTACTTAGTTTCTGACGGGCACAGTCGTGAGGTCATCAATCATTGCTACTATAGTTACTTAGTTATATCAACCGTTACTTAGTTTCTGACGGGCACAGTCGTGAGGTCATCAATCATTGCTACTATAGTTACTTAGTTATAGCAACCGTTACTTAGTTTCTGACGGGCACAGTCGTGAGGTCATCAATCATTGCTACTATAGTTACTTAGTTATAGCAACCGTTACTTAGTTTCTGACGGGCACAGTCGTGAGGTCATCAATCATTGCTACTATAGTTACTTAGTTATAGCAACCGTTACTTAGTTTCTGACGGGCACAGTCGTGAGGTCATCAATCATTGCTACTATAGTTACTTAGTTATAGCAACCGTTACTTAGTTTCTGACGGGCACAGTCGTGAGGTCATCAATCATTGCTACTATAGTTACTTAGTTATAGCAACCGTTACTTAGTTTCTGACGGGCACAGTCGTGAGGTCATCAATCATTGCTACTATAGTTACTTAGTTATAGCAACCGTTACTTAGTTTCTGACGGGCACAGTCGTGAGGTCATCAATCATTGCTACTATAGTTACTTAGTTATAGCAACCGTTACTTAGTTTCTGACGGGCACAGTCGTGAGGTCATCAATCATTGCTACTATAGTTACTTAGTTATAGCAACCGTTACTTAGTTTCTGACGGGCACAGTCGTGAGGTCATCAATCATTGCTACTATAGTTACTTAGTTATAGCAACCGTTACTTAGTTTCTGACGGGCACAGTCGTGAGGTCATCAATCATTGCTACTATAGTTACTTAGTTATAGCAACCGTTACTTAGTTTCTGACGGGCACAGTCGTGAGGTCATCAATCATTGCTACTATAGTTACTTAGTTATAGCAACCGTTACTTAGTTTCTGACGGGCACAGTCGTGAGGTCATCAATCATTGCTACTATAGTTACTTAGTTATAGCAACCGTTACTTAGTTTCTGACGGGCACAGTCGTGAGGTCATCAATCATTGCTACTATAGTTACTTAGTTATAGCAACCGTTACTTAGTTTCTGACGGGCACAGTCGTGAGGTCATCAATCATTGCTACTATAGTTACTTAGTTATAGCAACCGTTACTTAGTTTCTGACGGGCACAGTCGTGAGGTCATCAATCATTGCTACTATAGTTACTTAGTTATAGCAACCGTTACTTAGTTTCTGACGGGCACAGTCGTGAGGTCATCAATCATTGCTACTATAGTTACTTAGTTATAGCAACCGTTACTTAGTTTCTGACGGGCACAGTCGTGAGGTCATCAATCATTGCTACTATAGTTACTTAGTTATAGCAACCGTTACTTAGTTTCTGACGGGCACAGTCGTGAGGTCATCAATCATTGCTACTATAGTTACTTAGTTATAGCAACCGTTACTTAGTTTCTGACGGGCACAGTCGTGAGGTCATCAATCATTGCTACTATAGTTACTTAGTTATAGCAACCGTTACTTAGTTTCTGACGGGCACAGTCGTGAGGTCATCAATTGAGTAACTACATCGACGTGAGCAGTACAGAAATGTTAAATTGATATGTCAATTTTGCCCATAAATCAAACTGAGCATTGTACAGTTAGCTAGGTCAGTATGTAAAATAAAATATGATTGATATTATACATACTACTTGGGCGTTAAACATGCGGATTAATAACATTTATGAAAAGTGGTTATAAGGAATGGACTATAAATAGTACAATAGAATATTCACCAATTAATCATTACAAGAGTAAAACAAATAGAGTAGGTGCTGGCAATAAAGTCATACTTACTCGATGGAAAAGTTTTGTTTGCAGAGAGATACCTAACTGTGAAAGTAGAACAAATTTGCAGACATAAAAGTTGGTCTTCACATGAGCTGCTTACATGAGCTACTTATTATTGCTGGCAATTATTATAGTTGCAATACATTTAATAATTAGTGGAGCAATATTTATAGAGCAGCATCGCTACGTATCGCTTCCTCATCATAGGGTTTAAATTGTTGGTTTTACATTAATACGTTCGCCGGGCTCACTCGGATTTACTAACTGTAGGGAGGTAAGAGGAAACAAGAGCTCACCGTCCACAATGTAGTTGTACTTGTTCCGGCTGTAGCCGTCGTAAGTGCAGCGCTGCGGCGCGTAGCTGGGGCAGCGCGGCGGCTGCGCGCGGGCCGGCCGCGACCCAACCGCCAGCAGCGCAGCCAGCGCCAGCAGCCAGCGCGCCATGCCCGGCGCGGGCGCCAGCTCGGCGCTGCACGCGACACCGAACTTCTCGCGGCCACTCACTCCGGTGACCAGTCCTTTGACAAGTACCTCGTAACACTTTCTATTCTGTAGCTCGGCGGATTATTGTCTTCAAGCTGTATCAAACAAAGTTATGGCACAAATATAATATAATATTAACTTCACTCTTTGACGACTCATTTCATAATAATCAGTAAGTATGTGATGTGGTGAGGAAAACCCAACTCGAAACTCCGAGCCATGCCTACATAATACAAGCTATTATTACTGTGTTGTTTAAATTTGTATATCGATGGTCTAGAAGACAAACGTGCTAAGTGCGAAATTTTGATTTTTTTACATTTAAATGCCAAAACTAAATGAGCATGCTCTACCGTCTGCTCTTATTAAAGTAACATAATTCCATCTCTTTCAGCCTAAATTGTGAGTGTACATTTGTATTAAGTGACATCAACTAGAACTCATAAAACTTAATGACAGTTAATTTACCATCGTAAATATAACCAAAACACGTTAAATGATTCTCAAGTATTTTACTTGTGTGTATCGCGATACACGAAAAATCTGATTCTGCAACCGTTCTCCGACAGTCGTTTCTCCTTTGGACTGATCACCGACAGGACGTTTCGATTTTGAGAGATTCGTCAATAGAACGTTTCACCTATGGACGTTTCGCCGACAGAACCTTTTATATGCGTCACTTTCGACAACAGTAATAGAGGGGATCTGGCGCTCGTCGGTCGCTGCCGCGACACGTTCGCTTCGCTCGCTTGCCTTCGCGCGTTAATGGTCACTTTTGTAACCTAACCCAACATCATCCTTCGCCCATATGAAAGGTTCTGTCGGCGAAACGTCCATAGGTAAAACGTTGAATTTTTAAATCACTAACATTTATTTTAAAGTATAATAATTATTAGTTTTCTTGATTACGGCTATTCGCCGTCTCATTTTTGGCGCAAATTTTGTTGTAATGCGTGGGCCGGGCGGCATAGCAGCGATACACACGCTCGACACGACGCCGAACGATGCCGACTATGGCGGTTTGTAACTCATTTAGCGGATTACACTTGTTTATGGACGTCACGGGAACACAGAGAACAGTGAGTAATCTAAATACCTTTAAAAAAACTACATGAATTATTCATAAGCAAATGTTATTACTCTATAGGAGAATTCCTAAATAACAAAATTTTGTACCTAACATGACTAATTTGTAATTTGACATAAATATTATACTAATTTTAATCTTAATGTATTGCATGACAATTTGATGTATTGTATTTATGTACCGAACTTATAATAAGAGTTTTGTATGCCTCAATAAAAAAAAAAAATCATTTGTTTGCATAAATAAGCTACAGAAGGTTGGTAAAACGTGCAAAATTGTTTTCTTATTCTACCTTTAATTTCGGCGTGCAAATATAATATAAATTTAAGTACATAATATTTCATAAAAAAAAAATACCTTTTGATCTTAATCATGCAGTCATTTGAATTAAATAAATGCCAAAATAAAAATGGAAAAATAATAATCATAAATGTCAATAATAACCATGTCAATAATAATCATGTAAATAAAAATCATTTCAATAATAATCATGTCAACAATGGGAGAGATTCACCACACAATTATAATTTAAAATGACCATGCAATTTACAAAACTTACAATCTAAAATCTAAAAACTCATGTACACTATAACAGCATTTCTCAATTAAAAACCACGTCAAATTATTTTTAAATCATATATATTTAGGTATTTTGTTATACAGTTTTATGCACATAATATAGCTGTTGTTACCTGTAAACGCGAGATTAGTCCTCGGTTGAAATAGCTTATTCGTATACATAGATCGTGGGGCATAGTAGCTTGTCGCTTGCTGAAAAAGTCTCTTATGAAAGTCTCTTTGAAAACAAATATACAGGATTCTAATATATAAATAATAATAATAATTGCAATTCAGCGAGGAAATGCCGCCAGCATCTTCGGTACAATAAATAAATAAATTCATTTATTTCAGACATAATTACAAAATTGTCCATATAGTGTTAGTAACAGAGGTCTTAAAAATTATGTTAGTATACCTACTAGTATTAATTCACATTATAAAAATTCAAATAGACATAAAAGCACCACATAAAAATACAACAAAAATAACATTACATATATTAATTATGTCACGTGAAGCCGAATAAGCCTCCCCAGCACTGCAGACTCCGGCCTATCTGATATCATCCTCAGAATTCCGTTGGGGCTCCCACGGATCCTAAACATCAGAGATGCTGCTTTTTTACGCATTATGGCATAAAAATCGTCGACCCTAGCGTCAGCAAACATGCCTGATGCGCTGCAGAAACGTGGGAGCCCCACCAGAACTCTGAAGGCGTTGTTGTATTGTACGCGAAGAGCGTTGTAGGCCCGTTGCGTGTAGCTGGTCCATAGAGCACTGGTGTAAAAGCTTTGGCAGTAGGCCCTGAACAGTGTCACTTTTACATCTACTGTACACCTTGCAAATCTATGCACCAACATATTCGCACGAACCGACAACGCCCTTCGCTCCCTCTCGATATCTGCATCGTCATTTAGGGTCTCATTCACTATGTGTCCTAGATATCTAAACTGAGAGACACGTTTCAGAGGTACTTCGTTTAAAAAGACGGGGGTACATGCTCCGGAGACTTATTCTTACCTCTAATCACCATGAACTCACTTTTTTTCTCATTGTATTTGAGACCATGAGCGACCGCATATGACTCACAAATACCGAGCAGTTTTCTCAAACCACTGAGCGACGGACTCAGCAACACCATGTCGTCAGCGTAACTGATGTTATTTACGCAGACGTCATCTATATGACAACCAACGTGACTGTTACTGAGGCCCTCAATCAGCTGATTAACATACAAGTTAAAAAGTCTTGGAGAGGTCAGGCCTCCCTGTCTGACACCACACTCAAGTGCATACTCATCCGAAAGCACATTTCCCCACTTGACATAGTTTTTCTGATGGTTGCACCAGAAAGACAAGATGTTAATAAGTTCAGTGGGAGCCCCCACCTCCCCAAGCTTAGTCCAGAGCCTGTTGTAATCCACCAGGTCGAAGGCTTTTGACAAGTCCAGGAAACAAGCATAGACAGGTGTTTTTCTATTAACATAGTAGTTGACGGTATGTTTCAGTGTCAAGATAGCACATTCGGTCGACAGATTTTCACGAAACCCAAACTGCGCATCGTTAAGCCGAATATGCTTGCCGATTTGTGCATCCAGTAGACTGTCAAAAACCTTTGCAATTACAGTCGCAAGAGATATCGGCCTGTAATTGTTTATATCCGTGACGTCACCAGTTACATTTTTCGCTATTGGTACCACAATAGTTTCTATCAGCTTTGCAGGTAGCTAAGAGTGTCGCATACAAAAGGTATACAGCATGGATAGGACCCTATAAAGATGCTTGCCTGCATACTGCAGATGCTCAATACTGAGGCCATCATTGCCCGGGGATTTGCCTCGTACCATATTTGTGATAACGTTTTCCACATCTTTGCTGGAAAAGCCTATAAAATTATCCGACTGGGGGGCAATCGCCGCGGGCGCGGCAGCACCCGACGACAGCGGTGAGGCAACTTTAAAATTATCCCTGAACAAGTTGGCTATACCCAGAGCATCGCTACATCCCTCAACACAAGCAGGTATGCTCACTTTACCCTTCATTTTCCTAGTACTCTTCCAGAATGCTCGGAAGTTTTTCCCGGCAACATGTTCTGCTAAAATGTCCATCTCAAGCTGTTTTTCGTGGTTTTGACAAAACTTTAGCCTGGATTTGAACACTTTACGTGTTGTATACATGTCGTCATACAACGGCCCATTTTCTGGTTTGCCACACGACACATACCTAGTATACGC
Source organism: Atethmia centrago (assembly GCA_905333075.3). Lineage (NCBI taxonomy): Eukaryota > Metazoa > Arthropoda > Insecta > Lepidoptera > Noctuidae > Atethmia > Atethmia centrago. The sequence continues at coordinate 434,513 of HG995396.1, forward strand.
CTGCCTAGCCTCATTGTGAGCCACCTTTACGTGCTTGTTCCACCCTACCACACTCTTACCTTTCCTAAGTTTTCTAGCAGGTATGCTTTGTACAGAAGCATAACATAATATGTCCACAATATCATTATATAATTGGTCAATAACAAGTCTATGTTTTAAGTTATCACACATCCTATCCGCACAGGCACCAAATTCACTAGGGAAATGAATGTTTTTCAATTTATTATTACAAATGTCAAAATATTTTACAGTTTCCTGCTTAGATCTTTATCCCCAAATAATGAAATTACTAATCCAATTGTCAACAATACATTTTTTTCTAATTATGTCAAAGTCACATTCTATGATTAAAGGCAAGTGGTCCGACCAATACACTCCATAGTCAACTCTAACACTAATAATCGTTTGCCACGCAGATTCTGTAACTAAACAATGATCTAACCAACGTTTACATCCGTGAGCCTCACTAAAGAATGTATATGTATCAGACGACAAGCCTAGCTTATCTATGTCCCCACATAACCAATTAACCACATAACCACATAACAATGCCCCGAGGGCCTTTTTTAAGCTTAACTTAGTTTTAATTTAATTTAGTTAATGTTATTAATTATCTTGTAATTTGGTTATGTAAATAAATATATCATATTGTCATATATAAATACACGGAAGAGTTAGTATTTTATATTTCCTAAAAAAAGGACGACATGAGTCTATTTGCTTCAACCCGAATATAGCTCATAGGCACTTTTTTGCGTTACGAATGCTTGATCAATCTCCACACAACGACCCCACAGAATAATACCATACCGTAATGTGGAGGTTATATAACCATGGAAGAGTAATGAAGAGTAATGTTTATTTCTTGTTCGTACGAACTTTTATCTTGTCCTTTGATTATAATTGTAGTATCATCAGCAAACAGTACACATTTATGACATAACTTCTGGGAAATCATTTATGTAAAGCAAAAACATTGGCGGCCCTAAAATACTGCCTATGGCACGCCATACCTATTAAACATAAACGAAGATTGGAATGATTCTAAGTTTTTAGTTTGGTCATTATAATTTGTTACTTCCACTGATTGTACTCTGTCCGAAAAATAAGATTCCAGCCAGTTATATGCCGTTCCTCTGATTCCATATCTGGAAACCTTTTCCAATAATCGATCATGATAGACGTAATCAAACGCTTTACTCATATCCATGACTAATACTGTAACAGGTATTTTCTTGTCAATACAATCCGTTATCTCTTTTATAGGGGCTTGTGGCTAAGTAATAACAGCCGCACGGGTCGATCCATCAGGTTAAGCTACGCTTGCCGCGGTTGGTCCGTGGATGGGTGACCATCTTTACATACCAAGACCCCTCTATGCGTCGGAAAGCACGTTAAGCCATTGGTCCCGGCTGTCATTTGTAGATCTTTGACAGTCGTTACGGGTCGTCAGGAGCCCGAAAGTCTGTCAACCAGTCTTACCAAGGGGTATCGTGTTACCCAGTAAATGGGTGGTGGAGGTCAGATAGGCAGTCGCTCCATGTAAATTACTAAAAAATACTGATATTCAGCTGCATCCGGTTAGACTGGAAGCCGACCCCAACATAGTTCGGAAAAGGCTAGGTAGATGATGACAATCCGTTATCTCATTTATTAATTGAAATGCTGCTAAAGATGTACTTCTATTTTTACGAAACCCATTTTGTTCGTCCTTAATAATCTTGTGCTTTTCAATGAAGCTAATTTGTTATGAAACGTCTTTTCAAAAATTTTAGAAAATATAGGTATCAAAGTCACGGGTCTGTAATTGTCCATTTGAGTGATATCCTCTTTCTTAAATATTGGTTTCACTACTGATCTCTTTAATAAATCGGGAAATATTCCTTGTTGTAAAGAGAGGTTGACAACATGTAGTAGTGGCTCTACAATTACATTGACCGACAGTTTTATGATGTCAGTGCGAATATTATCATAACCACTCGCTTTGGAATCATTTGGAGACATCGCTATTTGTTTAAGGTCGCTACTATCCAGTGGATGCAAAAATATTGAATTACTGATTGATTCAATATGATCCAGTTGTTTTAATCTTGAATCTAGCTACTCGTATTATTGGAAACCGTGTAAATGAAAAAAATATAGAAGTGATTTGCAATAGAAACCGGACTTATACGGTCACTGTTGTCCATGGTAATTTTCGAAATACAGGACCGTTTTAAATCTGTGCCGGTATGCTTTTTTATTACATTCCACGCTGCCTTGCTTATTTTGGGCCTTGTTTATGTATTTGGTATTATTATTTTTCCGGGAAGTGAAAAATTGCATTGAAGTCTGTCAATGCATATTGACAGACTTCAATGCAATTTTTCAATAAATTACAATAACTTTTGTACCTACTTATTTTTATGAGATTCATTATTTTTATATTTTAATTTATAGTGCAATGTACTTTTATTCTTACAGCTTATTTTTATACCTTTAGAGATCCAGTTTATTTTATTTAATGCCTTATTTGAAACTTTTACGCGAATGGTAGGAAAACATAAGTTATAAAATAGCAGTACAAGTGCGATTGATACTTGTACAAAATATTTGGAATTGCGTTTACATGGCTGATGATAAACGAAAAGGTCTTATTCCTGGCAACAAAACTACTGAAGAGGTCAAACATTATGTAAAACAACACATAAGTTCATATTTCCCAGAATCGAATCGACTGCAGAAAAAACACGAGAAACAATATTTGGAGAATGACCTTTGTGTGTACTACTACCCTATATTTTTATGAGCAAAGATCGAACAACCTTAATATTGCTCGCTTGTATAAATTATACAGCCAGGAATTTTGCCCAGAAAAAAACATAGATCCTGTTTCTTCCCTGGTACTTCATAAACGGCATAACTATGTAAATGTCTATTAACTGCTCCCAAATTTTTATCTTCTTTTCTTTTTATAAGCATACTTCCTTGACATAATATTTTCATTATTTTACTTTATATACCTACAATTTTGAGACCAAACTATTTATTAGTGGCTTTTGTGGACAGGATACTAATTAAGACTTGTTACAGTTGTAATGGCAAACATGTTATTTGGTGTATATAGGTTTTTATTATTTTATTAAATGGTAAATGCTTAGAATATAGAAAGAACCAGAAGTCGCGAACACGCCTAATACTGAGGCGTCAAAAACTACTCCTAAATAGAGTAGTTTGACGCGCAGCCGATCAGTTACTCTGTGAACGTCGTATCGCGTAACGTGTTTTACCGGTGTGCAATTTTATTTAATTATGCCGTCTTGTGTCGTTCATACCTTTAAAAATGCAGCGGGGCTAAAAAATAAACAGGATGGGATCACATTTCAAGTGTAAATAGCGCATTCAAATATCGTCTTATTTAATTACTGAATAAATTGTTCAGTTTGTAATTGTCATAGAGAATGATGCATCCATCTTGTTAGTGTTGCCAGTATAAGAGTTTTGATTTTCCCTTCTTTTTATTACCTACTGAGGGCATTTATTCGTTGTAGAGTTAAATTAATAACAACTTAAAAATAAAACCCGACTTGAAAAAGAAAGGTTATCAATGCAACCCGTATGTATATATGATTTTGTTAGAATTGCATAACATTCATAATAGGTACTATGTTAGACTATTAGAATTTCTAGAGGGGTCGGGTGTAAGAAATTATGTATCTGTGAAAAGACCAATTGTGATGTTATTATTTATATTATCTTACCAATACTCTCAACGTTTACCCCAAAACGGGTTCATAATGTCCAAGCTAGCAACATTACGCGGGTGGGAAGTGAGGCGGGCGCGGGACGCTTGTCTTGATTTTGGACACAGCGTGCGGCTTGCAATAACAGTTGAACTCGGATTATAGCTCTTTCTATATTCTAAGGGTAAATGATTTTATTTCTGTAAGTAGGTTTAAACAAACACTTTTACACGTCAATCATATTTTTTTTAAACTAGATGAGGTTGGCGTTTCCTATCTGACTACTCTGAGAAAAAAAGGCCGAAACAAACTCAGAAGTCACAGTCTCTTTTAAATTCCAGACATAATCTTGGTCAGATCATTTGTAGACCATGTCGATTGGTGTCTGAAATAGTCTTTTGATGAAAGAACCACACAGATTGAGTGGACCTGTCCAGTCAGTGCACGCATTTGTCAGTAGTTGTGCAGCTCAACTCAGAACTTAAGGAGCTCAACGATTCGAAGAACACTACCAAAGAAAGGACATTTGGCTCCAGACCACGTTAAAAACTAACTGAGAATTAAACAAAATTAAACGATGACCCACATAGTCTTCACATTTACAATAATTAAAATAAAATAATAGTTCATACAGTAAATATTCATGTCATTTCATAAATAAAATTAATCAATGTCAATGGTGCCGATTCCCTTGTTCACAAACTGAACTAAAATTAAGTTCAGTGCATCTTTTCTTTCTATTTCATTAAGAAAACGACAGAAGATAATTTTAGTTTAGTCCTGTCAAATTAATCAGCGCCTGTCACTACTCCATACAAGTTTAGACGTGATTAAAAACTTGCCTACTAAAATTACGTCAATTTACGTCAAGCGCTGATTAATTTGACAGGACTAAACTAAAATTTATCTTCTGTCCTTTTCATAATGAAATAGAAAGAAAAAGATGCACTGAACTTACATTTAATTTAGTTTGTGAACAAGGGAATCGGCACCAATGTCTATATCCGGCCATAATCTTGGTCAGATCATTTGAGGATCACGTAGGTTGGTTTCCGAAATGGTCTTTTGAGAGGAAAGAACCACACAGATTTGAGTGGATCTGTCCAGTCAGTGTACGCATTTGTCAGTTATCATGCAGCTCAACTCAAAACTTAAGGAGCTCAATGATTTGACGAACAATACCAAAGATAAGACATTCGGGTAAGCCGCATAAAGTACTCAAACTATAATAATAATAACGCTGGCAACACCAACGTCAACACGAAATACAATACGTTCCCTTATTTATTTTCAGGGGGATAAAATAATTTTCGACGCAGTTTTTTTTTTTTGTATTGTGAAATCGACAAAACTAAATATGTAGTTATTATTTAACGACATATTTAAAAAAATACAAAATGAAGCATAATGTTCTAGATTTTCACCAAAAATTGCCGTATAGGAGATGACATGACAGATGTCACCTCCGACAAAACAGAACAAATACGTATACAAATGAAATGTTGACGAGAACAGCTGCAATTAGAGCACGCCTACCACCTCTGGACTCTTCGCTCAGCTCCGCCTCGCCGCCGCCGGTACCCAGCCCCACCGTGTGCGCTGTGACGACACCGACCGCGGCAGTTGCGTCGAGCTCGAGCGACGAGTATTTCTCTCCGCCCACGACGCCACCACCTGTTCGTCGACGGGGAGGACGCCGGCCGCCGGACAGCTTGGGATCTCGAGGCCCACCGGCCTCTGATAGGGTCCCAGCTCCCGGCGGAAGTGTGAAGCGCATGAGATGGACACAATCTGTCAATGAGAACGTCATGCGCTCATACTATGGGGCTACAGAGATTTTTCAGGTGATTGAGCCAGCTGTCGACGTTTCGGCACAACGACTGTCGGATCAGGTACGGGTTATCCAGCGTAATCATATGTTAGATGACACTGTGTCACTTGATCGCCTACGAAATGAAATGCAGCGTAGCCATGTCATCGCCCCCCCGTCGCAGACTGTTGTACTTTCACCTCAATTTTGCACAAATCAAGCAGACGAGGGGAGTGATGACAGGGCTACAAATGTAAGTACCCAGTACAATGTGGAATTGAGGAGTGCTTTGAAAGATGCGATTCGAGAATATCGGTTCATATCGCCCGAACTAAGACCACGATTATCTCGTTTGCCCATGCATAAGAAAAACAGGGCGCTGGTGGCAGCTCTGGATTCGCAGTTATCAAATTATTTTGATGACTGCGAAGACCTCACTGATACTCATTCGATTCTGTACTGCGCGGCTGTAGCGGTATGTCATGTAGCTCACGTGAAAATCGCTAAAGACTCTAGAGCTACACGACCGAAACCAACCGTACCAGCTTGGCAGTGCAGAATTGAACGCCGTATTGGTGGGGCCAGAAACTGATGGAGTGACTGAAAATAACTGAAACTTTCAGTAGCGCCATCAGGATGGAATTTGGAGTGGATAAATGTGCGGTCATGCATGTAAAGCGAGGGGAGATTGTGGAATCTGTGGGAACCCAACTCTCGGATTCCATAAACCTTAGAACTCTCTCCGCTTCCGAAACCTACAAGTATTTGGGTATGTCGGAAGCGTTGGGCATCAATGTTACTGACATGAAGCAATCGTTGAAGGAGCGCTTTTTTGGCCGCCTGAAGAAAGTATTTAATAGTCTTCTATCAGGCGGAAACAAGGTGCGCGTCTTCAACGGTTGGGTCATGCCCGTTTTGATGTACTCTTTCGGCATACTCAAATGGAGTCAGACCGAACTCAACGCCGGATAGGCGGGTCCGTACGCTGCTGACTGCATATCGAATGCATCACCCACGGTCATCGGTAATGAGACTGTGTATCCCGCGCAAGTGTGGAGGTCGAGGCTTTTTAAACGCTAAGACCCTCCACAATCGCGAGGTATGCAGTCTCAGGGAATATTTCCTAGAAACCGAAGTGGGGATGCATCGAGATGTGGTCGCGGTGGACAAGGGCCTCACCCCACTCTCCTTGGCTAAAAAGAACTGGCGCAAGCTTGTAGTGCTTGACACTAACGATCGCAGGGAGGTATGGCAGAGTAAGGAGCTTCACGGACGCTTTTTCCGGGCCCTACATGAACCCGATGTAGATTTCCAAGCGTCCGTAGCCTGGCTACGTTTCGGTGACCTCTTTGGGGAAACCGAAGGTTTTGTCTGTGCAATTATGGACGAAGTTATCATGACGAAGAATTACCGGAGATTTATTGTGAAGGACGGCACGGTTGACGATCAATCCGACACATTATCTCCGGGTGTTCTCGTCTAGCTAACGAAGAGTATTTGCATAGACACAACCTTGTAGCCAGGATTATCCATCAGCAACTTGCTCTGAAATACAGCCTTGTAGAATCTGAAGTGCCGTACTACAGGTGTGTGCCCGACCCAGTTCTCGACAATGGAAATATCACATTGTACTGGGATCGATCCATCATCACTGATAGGACTATTGTTGCCAATAAGCCTGAAATAGTGGTGGTGGATCGAACAGAGCGGCGCGCAATGATTGTTGACATAACAGTCCCTCATGACGGGAATCTCGTGAAAGCCGAGAAAGATAAACAGATCAAGTATCTTGACGTGGCTCGCGAGGTTGTCGACATGTGGGATGTGGATTCAGCAATCATTGTGCCGATAGTCGTATCAGCCAATGGCTTAATTGCCAAGAGCCTCGGCCAAACACCTAAGGAGGCTCACGTTGGACGGCTGGATTAAGGGCTTGATTCAGAAAGCGGTACTTCTGGACACGGCTCGCATTGTTAGGAGGTTCCTCTCTCTGGAGCCCTGACCGCCGGTAGCTTGGACCCTGTTCCCGATACCGGTGGGCTACCATTTTTTATATTTTTAAATGTTTTTATATATTTTTGTATATTCTAATATTAAAAATATAATTATATTGTGTAACTAATAAAATAAAAGAAAATAATAATAAATTTTATTTCTCTCTCCACAAAGGTTGGGTTAGAATTAACATCTTAGGACTAGGCAATAAACGTAAACAAAGGTCCTTTGCGAGAGACTGGAGTCCGTACTAGGGAAACCCTGTGTTACGGATCTCTAGGCTCCAGTATTTAGGTCCTCTTATAGTACATTGCAGAAGTTTAAAGTACAAAAACAAGCATTTTATTTCTTTGCTTCTCTTTCATAGTAATTACAAATTACTATGAAAGAGAAGCAAAGGAAGGAAAATTGTTAAAAATAAATATTAAAACAAATAAAAAGAAAAGAAAAACTATAAAAAATATAATTGAAGGGTTGGTTTATATGTAATGAGGCGCACATTTGTAAGTGGAGAGTGGCGTTTTGTATGTGGTGCGAGATGGATGTGTGTACTGTGTACTGTGCGGTGTGTGTTTGTGTGGAGTCTTGTGGGTAAATGTTATTGTGCGAGGAAATATGTGTATGTTGAGTTTTGAGTATCTGTGCGTGCAACTGGATCCATAGGCTCAACGATTACGATGTGATAAGAAATAGTTGGTCGGTGGCATCGTAATCCAGCGATTTCAGCCAATTAAAAATCTTTTTTTTACAGGATTGTTTAGAAAGGGGGTAAATCGACAAGGTTTCGTTTAATCTGCAGAGAAACATGAAGTGACGCCGTGAAAATTTTGTATGGAATCGCATTGTCGGACATACTGCGTATTTAGAATAGAATAGAATAGAATACTCTTTATTATGTACACCATAAAAATTACAGATACAAATGTTGAAATTTTACAAGGGGTGACACAATGGGCAACGTCGTCTATCTTCCAAAGCCGTGGGATCGTAATGAAGTTGGGAATGTTTACGGAGGGTTGCATTTAGTATGAATAATTGTCGTACCCTTAGGACACCAGTACGTTCATACAAGTCTTTAGTTGGATGTAAGTGGGTCACTCCAGCGCTCCAGCTTTAGCATGGATGTTTTACTAGCTCCACCCCATATGGTTATGCAATAGGTAATCATAATCAATGATTGACACAGTGCGAGATATACCATTTTTATAATGTTTGGATTTGATTGAGACATGGCGAAGGTTTTTAAATATAAAAATTAACTTACGAGTTCTTGAGGCAAGAAGATTGATATGTGGATAGAAGCTAAGCGTGCTGTCTATTATAACTCCCAGGTACCTATTTGTATCCGTCTTATTCAGGGTCAAACATGAGCAAGCAGCAGAATGTGTGGAAAAACAGTTAGAGGTGTGAGCCGTTATATTATGGCAGGGAAGGTTAGAGGTTTTGATACAAAAAGAGATATGTTTAGTTTCAAAAGCTTTAGCCAGATCCATGAAAATTACGACAACCTTTTTGTTATTATCGAGATTAGCCGAGATGAAATCTGTCAAATTGTGTATGGCGTCGCTGGTTGAAAGGCCCGACCGGAAACCGAATTGGCAGGGTGAAAGAAGATGGTGTTTTTCTAGGTAATTGACTAAACGCTTGTTCATGATTCTCTCTAATAATTTTGATAAGGTAGGTAATATGGAGATTGGTCTATAGTTATTGACACAGGCCCCGTCACCGCTCTTGTAAATAGGAAGGACTTCGGCCAGCTTCCAATCGTTTGGGAATTTTCCGGAGCTTAGGGCAAGGTTACAAATGAATATAATCGGTGGAACTAATATGCTTCTATATCTCTTTATGAAGGTGGTTGAAATCTTGTCCCGACCGATAGCACAATCATTCTTCAGGCTAAGGATGAGACTTTCAATTTCTGTAGCATCCGTAGGGAGTAATCCAAGAGAGTGCAGATGCAACTTAAGTGATGGTTGTGCAGCAGATAAACCATCAATGGGACAACATTTGTCAGCTAATTTTTTACCTACGTTCGCGAAAAACTATTAATGGTGTTCAAGGAAGAAAGTGGATCTTGTCTATCAATTAGTTGCAGGGGCACATTTTTTCATTTTGTTGTATGAGTTATATTTTGAATAGCATTCCATAATTTTTTGCTGTTTATCTGAGCCGCAGTTTCAATTTCAGTTTTTTCATGTTCATTTTTCACTTTTATCAGTAATTCGTTACAAAAATTTCTGTACCTTTTGTAAGTTTTTAAAACGTCTTGATTCTTAGGGTTCTTCTTTGCTTTTTGATGTAAATTATCCCTATTCTTCATGCATCGCAAGAGGCCTGTGGTGATCCAAGGTTTGGTAACTCTTTTGCGGTTAGACGTCTTGAACGTTTTTGTGTTTTCGATAATTGTTTTACTTAATATGTGAGTGAAAAGAGAGACGGCTGTATTAACATCCTTTAAGAAATAAATGACAGAAAAATTAATGTTTGTTACATCTGAGTCAATGTTATCATAATCTATCCTTTTTATTATTTAAGCCGAATCAATTAGAGATTTAGTCAGATCTAAAATGAGAATAACTGCGTCATGATCCGTCAATGAAGTCTCAGCTACATAGCAGGATGCTGCCGTGTTTTTAAAATTATGTGATCAAGGCAAGTTTTATCATGGGTAGGCATAGTGTGGACTGGCAGCATTCCATGTGAAGCCAGAAGGTTCAGGTATGTTAAGAAGTTTGAATCCAAGCTATTCTCAGTGATATCAACATTTAGGTCACCCACCAAGATAATGTTTGCAAAATTCAACAAAGATTGCATGTATAGATCAAATGATAGAATAAAATTATTTATGTTTTTGTAACCAGGAGGTCGGTAAGCCGCTAAAACCGCAATGTTTTTTATTGATTTTGATGGTTAAACAATTACAGTCTGTTATAGAAGGTTCATCTACAGAAACATTTAGAGTTTTCTTGTAGTAAACCACAACACCTTCATTTTGGGTTAAGTTATTCTTAGTTTGACAACAGTTATAACCATCAATCACAGGGATGTAATGTGTACAGGGCAACCAACATTCAGTTAGGATTATAATGTAACAATCTATTTGGGATCTTGTTAACAAAGTCAATAAACCAGGGGTTGTTAGCGAGCACAGCAATCTCATTTTGTGAGCATGTACCTTGTACATATCAAGACATGCTCATTACTATGAAACCCGACTGATTGGAATGTTAATTAGAATGAAACACCATCAGTCGGGTCCCTTTTGATAATATATGTATCTTCTAGAACGTAGCAGGTTTTGACCAGAAACAGGACTGGTTGAAACCATAATAACGCATAGTACATGGAATATTGCACCATGATTAATCATGCAAGCTATATTGCAACATTACATGAGATATTGCACCATAATTACTCATATTAATTATGTTGCAATAGTACGCGACAAGTCACAACCTGATCCGTTGGGAAAGTCCATTGCTACGAGCTCTGTATGGAATAATGCCCGGGGGTACGATATAGGTGCTCCCGCAACTTGTATGTAAGTAGAAAACTACTTAAGGTACACCATTTTGGTGTATCAAGTGTATATCAATAATAAATCAAATAGTAGTCATTAGGACTCAGTTAACAGCGGTGCGTTATGCATCAGATGTCCATCAGCCCTCAGCTGGCATCTGTTCGCATAGAGTCTTCAGATTATAGGACCTATATTTAGTTAGGGAAGTTTAAAGTATTAGTTAGGATAGCTTACGTGTATAATTTGTGTTCTCTGTGTTTTATGTAATAGTTTAGTGATAATAGATGTTTGTTGGTAACTTTAATTATTGTGTATTGTGTGTGCGAATATACCGTCTTTTTAAACTAACCCCTGGCTCATTTGATTTGGCAAATATTTTACCCCGCACCTGAATATCTTACAGGGGGTATTACGGGTTATACTTGTGATATTCTGGTGGAGTATTTTAAGACAACGATTAGGATTCGTAACAATATTGCTGCAGTTGTCTATGTCAACGATCGACGATTTGGCTATAGCAAGGTTGTCAATGTCAGATAAAATATCTATCGTGCTATTGAATTTAATGGTTTATATATCTAGTGGTATATTTTAGTAAGGGTGCAGTTGGCGTGATGGAATCTAAATCGTCGCGACTATTATTATATACAACATAATATTGCTCAGAAAAGTAAATTAGGTATTCTGGGAAGCCGTTTAATTTAATGAAATGGAGTACAACGAATAAAATATTGAATATGTAATGCGAGTACATCAAACTTTCGGATTGCGATGTTAACATTATTGTGCTGTGTTGACGAGCATTTTTAGTTAAACAATCGGTATGAGTTAGTCTATATATTATACTTATAGAGATTATATAGAGGTTTATTAAAGAAGTAAGTAGTGGCCAAAACCTGTTTACTGGGTAATAAGTTGATGGTAACAGATGTAGTGGCAAGTAAACACGATACATTTTGACTTCGTTAAATCCGAAAACCGGAGTTAGAGTGACATTCACATGTTTTGTTATGTTTGTAAAATGTAGGTATGTGGCGTTATGCGTACCGACATGATTATGGTGGTAATCGGTCATGTATGTAGATATGATATGTACGAGTAAGTATATGGAGGTAAATGTGAAGTCTACTTTATTGTGTAGTATCTTCTAGACCGAACGGAGCAGGTTTTGACCAGAAATGAGACTGGTTCAAACCACAAAAAAGCATGAGTACTTAGAAAGTTGCACCATGATTACTCATGTAAGCTATGTCACAATAATACTCAACAAGTCACAGCCTGATCCGTTGGGCAAATCCATTTTGCGAGTCTCTCTATGGAATATTGCCCGGGGGTACGTTATAGGTGCTCCCGCAGCTTGTGCCTAGGTAGAAAACTACTTAGGGGACACCCTTTTGGAATCAACCTTTTTGTGTGTATCAATCAGTAGTCATTAGAACTCAGCAAACAACGGTGCGTTATGCATCAGATGGCCATCAGCCCTCAGCTGGCATCTGTTCCCATAGAGCCTTCAGACATTAGGTTACACTACCTATATTTAGTTAGGGAAGTCTTAAGTTTAATTAGTTAGGATAGCTTAGGTACGTTGTTATGTTTTCTCTGTGTTTATGTGATAGTATAGTGTGATAATAGATGATTGTTGGTGTATTTCATTTTTGTGTATTGTGTGTGCGAATATACCCTTTTTTTAAACCAACCCCTGGCTCAATTGATTTTGGCGACAATATACCCCGCACCTCTTACAGTGCTACGAGTATATGTGGGACGAATTCAAGGGGAAAAGAGGAAGCACTGAAATTGGTTCAGTTACTAAAGTACTTAATAGAATTGCCTCAAAATTTTAAATCAGTTTTATCATTTTCTGATACGTGCAGCGGTCAAAACCGTAACAAATATGTTACATTGGCTGCTTTGTATGCTGTGATAAATATTCCACATTTCGAAACAGTTAACCGCATATACGACGAATATGACGAATCTGGTCATTCTTATTTGGAGGCGGACTCTATTCATGCAAGTATAGAGCGTGCCCGAAAACATAAAACAATTTTCACTGCAAGGGAGTAGGTAAGTCAAAGTCAAAGTCAAATTATTTATTTCAAATAGGCACATAAAAGGCACTTTTGAACGTCAAAATTTACAAAAAAAATAGAATTGATTCTAGTTGCCCTTCCAAAATGCAGTTTCGTATGGAGAAGAATGGGCAAGAAACTCCACCGTTACTCTTTTAAAATGTTTCATAATCTTTTGTATAGGTACATTTTAAAATTATATGTAAAGACGATGCACCTACAATAAAATTACTATACCAAAATAGGTAAAACAAGAATGAAAAATAAAGCAATGACAGATAAATTAATTATGTGATAGGTACATGATGCTCACATATTTACAAACATTGTGAAAGTATAAGTTTTCCTAAAAATGATAAATAAAGTAATAGGTCAGTGTGTGCGTTAAAGTAATCACAGAATTTTAATTCAACATTGATTTATTATTTGTATCAAATAATAAATTGTACAATTAAAATAGCAACCAGTTTGATTTTGTCTAGACTCTAGATTGTCCTATGGAGCTGGACCAGCATGTTTCCAAGCATGTATATGGTATGCTTATGGTATGCGTAGTTCACTTCTGCAAGATCCAAGATCAAGCCATACGATGTCATCATGATGAAATATCCAAACTATTATGATTTAAAAGCTTTAGAAAAGTCACTGAGTTGCAATACGGTAAAAAAAAAACAAAAATAATGAAACCGTAAAGTGCATGAACATCAAATGTTCATGCACTTTACTTTGATTCAAGTAAGAAAAGAGTCCCCAGGATCAATCTTTTACAAATATAAATTGAGTGACCCGAATTTCGAATAAGTTGATATCACAGCATCTAAGAAAAAGAAGGATCAGGTGTTGGTCATTTGTATACCCTTAAAAAAACCGTACACGTCCCAAATACCAATATCTATGGCAAAAAAGAAATGTTTGATGACTTTGCTGCAGGATGGAGTGATTCCACAAGACCATTCTGATTATTACACTAATACACCATCTGTTGATGAAGAAAACATATCGTATCATCAGATTCTGAACAGTAAGTTCAGAATCTGATGATACCGACTAACAACAAGGACCAATGGAAAACTGGCTATGATAATTAAATGTAATAGTGAACCACTGCACTGGCTCTCATAACTTCGGATTAATTTAATTTTAGATTACGTTTCTTCAATTTCATAGAGGCTTTCATAATCCTATGTATGTAAGTGATTATAAAAAATGTTAAAGTTGGTAAAAATAAAAAATAAGACATTAATAGTTATTGTTTTTTTATTAAATCCTTCAAATTATTGTAATTTATTAATTACTTAGTTAGGATTACTTACCTATTACTTAATCAGTAATCATTTACAAATCACTTTAGTGTACGATAGTACTAAGTGACGCTTTTTTAATAAAACTATTTACTTTTCACTATATTCTGAAAACGGACGTTTCTATTTATTTATTTAATACTTTAAGCACACAAATGTACAGAGGCGGACTTAATACCGTAGGCATATTCTACCAGGCAACCTATTTATGATCAGATCACTGATTGCACAGATATTAATTAACTAAATATATTCGCTATAATACTCGTATACACTCTACCTATACATATACAGTTTAGAGTTTCAGCTTTTCAAACTTAAATTAACTAAAACTGTTCTCCTGAAAATTTCTAGATCTGTAATTAGCACCTACGTTTGTCTTCTAAACTATCGATTTTACGAACTAGCTTTTGATTCGGCATGTTTTTTTCCGACATCTTCAACAATAATCACCACATTTCAGCCCAGTTACACAAAACCTTAATGAATTATACACCTAAACATTCCTCACAAATCACTCCGTCCACTGGTGAAAACCGTTTGAAAATCTGTTCAGGAGTTTATCGCGTTTAGACAGACAGACAGACGCGGCGGGGGCTTTGTTTTTATTTATTAATTTTATTATTTATGGATATGGACGACATGCCTGACTGACGTCATTACGCTGTGCATCAGAACGAGCGTCCGCGCAAGCAACAGTGTGTGTTGCCGTTAGACCATTCAGTGTTGCCAGATGTATTATTTCTCGTTAAGACTCTTACAAACAAGCGCGACACGCGACGCGACACAAAGGCACCGCTTGTAGTGCTACACGCGCTGCCTTTGTGTCGCGTCGCGTGTCGCGCCTGTTTGAAAGAGCCTTTATGCTACGGCTACATTGTCGCGATAGCGCGAATGTCAACCATTGTCTGTTATCACAATGGGTTAAGAAATACAATACTCGTCATACGGCTATTGTTTATATTTTAAAAGGCGGTCTGTTAAAAAACCAAACACTGAAGTGGAGGCGAAAGCCAATGAGACTCCCAAGGGAGGTGCTAGCACTTCTCTCGTCCCTGGTGGCCTTGCAGCTAACGCTGCGGGTACCAGCGCGGGAGTAGGTACCAGCGCCCAGTCAACGCAAATATTGACTGGCCAAACTGCGTGCAAAGCGATTTGCTCATTCAAGAACCAATAAGTGAAAATATTTGTGCTGAACCTGTACCATCAACGTCAACGATGACATTGACTTCAATGGTGACAAAAAGATCTCGAAAGCCGTTTGAAGATCTAGGTAACAAGCAGAAGAAGAGACGATCTGACGAACATAAAAGCGCAGAACCTATTGAATTAGCATATTCAGCTACAGCACTTTTTAATAAGATGGTCGTGAGTATATTGCATCTGTTATTGAATATATGCTTAAAAATCCAGAAGCAGCGGCCATAATTAAGGAAATGATTAGGTTTGCTACTTTCATTAAAACTATTGAAATGGCAATACATCACTTTGAGGAAAACGACAATTCGAGAAAGTTCAAAGGATATATATCTTACTATATCCATATATCCATCTTACTATAAAGCACAAAAGGCTAAGCTGCAGTGCTACCCTCCGAAGGCATTTGTGACTGTAATGGATTTCGCAGCTAAGATTGCACTATAAGCATTACTAGATTTAACAGTGAACATGATTCTTGAAAGTCTTCCTAGTACTAATGTCATACAAGGCAAACAATTGATATTAATATCAAAGTGGGGATTTGACGGTGCATCCAACCACAGTAGATATAAGCAAAAAATGGTGAGTGAGCAAGATGATTCAAGCATATTTATGACCTCTTTGGTTCCGTTAAAGTTGATAGCTGGAGATGATGCCGCATGGACGAATCCAAAACCCTGCTCATCTACGTATTGTCGTCCAGTGCAGTTCAGTTTTTTGAAGGAGAGCAAAGAAGTTGTCATGGATGAAATACTAGAATGGATAACTAAATCAAGGCTTAGGTTAGTCATCAATTAATGATGACGATGATTGACAACAAAATGTGTACGTATTAAATCAAATGCGGCCTGCTACCTGTGTTTGGCTAAGCCTACGGAAATTAACAAGTTAAATACTGTTGCGTCAAAAACCGTTTCTCCTGGTGTATATGAGTTTGAGTTATCGTCACTACATGCCCGCATTAATGTGATGAAATGTCTTCGACACATAGCTTATCGTCTCGATTTCAAGAAGTGGTCTGCGAGTAGAAGATCACAAAGAGTTGTTACAGTCAAGGAAAAATCTTATCCAAGATCGATTTAAAGATGATCTCAATCTTTTGATCGACATTGTTAAGCTAGGATCAGGCACAACTAACGATGGTAACACAGCGAGGAGGATTTTTGAGTTTAAAAACCTGCAGCGATCACTGGACTAGATGAAGACCAATGGGAGTCTTTCGAAAGAAGCTTCAGAGGCCCGAAACAAAGATTTTAGGAGGTTCAGAGAACACCATTCGAGGAAGAAGAGCAGCCAAGCATCAAACGAGGATGTCCTCAATATGCTTATCGTCTCTTCTGATCCTCTTATTACTTCAATTAGACCCAAACTGGATGCCCATAAGAGGTAGACATACTTTAAGGAAACTTTATACCTATTTAAACTTCAGAATCAGGAATCTCCGACAGAGTTCTTAGATGTAATGCCAATTGTAGAGCCTGACTCTGAAGTGGATTCTGATGGTGACGATGAAGTTTAGAATAACTTAACTTTTATTATTTATGGTAGATAGATTCTTAAATATTGAATTTGGTTTCTTTTGGTTGATAGTTATTTATAACAATTTTTCTATTTTAAATATGTTAATACTAATTCAGTTACAATTTAATTGTTTTTAATTATTTTTTGTACAACTTTGTGCCCTTTGGCATCGAGACCCTCGGTCCGTGGGGTCCCAGTGCGCATAAGTTATTTGCGGAAATCGCGAAACGTCTAATTGATGTAACTGGTGACCGAAAAGCTGGCGGCTTTCTCGCGCAACGCATCAGCATTGCAATTCAGCGAGGAAATGCCGCCAGCATCCTCGGTACAATGCCCCGAGGGCCTTTTTTAAGCTTAACTTAGTTTTAATTTAATTTAGTTAATGTTAATAATCATCTTGTAATTTGGTTATGTTAATAAATATATTGTTTTTAATCATTTGTTATTGAGTTTAATTTAGTTACTGATTTTATTGTTGATGACGATTTTTTCTAGAATATTCAAATTAAATGTACAACTGTTTTATAATTATACAATCCAATACAATTAAAAGTACTAGATACCTACTATGCATAGTAGATATCCCACATAAACTCATAAAAACCAACTGTTGTAATTTCTTAGGATGTTTTGGCCTATGGTATAAAAAATATTGTAAACTAGACTTGACATACTTATACGTATAAAGGCATTCAAATGAATCATCAACATAAATATTTTTTTTTAATTTTTGATGAGTTATAATTAAAAAATCGTAAACGGTGCCGCAATACAATACAAAGTAGGTAGGTATGTCAAAAAATTACAAAAAAATAGTACTATATCTGTGTGTAAGGTTATAATGGCCAACCTTATGATTGCAGAGATAGCCTCATTTTTCTTGTCAACGCCATACAAATTTTTCTTATAAATATTATAACTCCTTCATTTGTACAGGCAATTGCCTAATACGAAATTTTATAACATATTTATGATCAGCAGAATCCATTTCTAGCCAAAAAAAGGACCATTCAAAATTCAAGTCTTTATGTCTATGAAAGGCGATTTTCAGCCTACCGTGCGGCGGTTTCGGCGGTCTCGATCGTCGCAGATGTGTTTCACGCTCACCACCGCCATAGTATAAAGAGCGGAAGTAGACTATCTCAGCCCAATCCGCGATATAATCGCCTACTGTCTCAGGGTTGTCAACAATGTTATCAAATTGACAACGATTCAAAATTTTTACATTTTTACAATAACCCTGAACATACAAAGCGATTATTGCAGCTTAAAAAATATCCCCTGCTCCGATTGATAATCTACTTGCACAAAGACGCCTTACGGAGTCGAAACCTATACTAAAAGACTCTAGTACTCAAACAAATGATGTGATATGGACCGAGGAGGTCGTACCTGGTCTAACGGCAATCGTATAAGCAAGACCCAAAGGGATGACCCCTGTGTCGCGGGTACACAGACGTTTTTTCGAGACTAATTTCTTAAGAGTAGTTCACCAAAAAATCGCCGGCTTATTTAGCAAAATTCATTTAATAGAAATACATTTGTCAGAGCTGTCGGCTCTAAAAATGAGCCTGGATATTATTTGTCTGTTGGAAACGTTCATAGAACGAGTTAATGAAAGTTTTATAAACATCTCTGGTTACAGCTTAGCAACTTCTTACTGCAGAACAAAGAAACAAAAGCGTGGTGGAGTCTCTATCCTCGTAAAAAACGGTACTATATTTAAAGAAATATCATTTATAAATTACCACTGTATTGACAATATCTTTGAGTGTTGTGGCATTGAGATCATGAACCAAAATCTATTCATCTTATTTGTATATATAACCCCAATTTATAAAATTAACAAGTTTTTCGAAAGACTTGAAACAGTGCTTCAATTTATATCTCGTAAATTTAAGAAAAAAATAGTTATAGCAGGTGATTTGAATATCAACACGTTACTAATAAATAACAAATCTAAGGCGTTAATCGAAATTGTTCAAAATTATGATCTAGTACTCCATATTCAAGAACCCACACGACAAAATTCTTGTGTAGATCACCTAATCAGCAACATCAAGTCTGCTAAAGGTGAACTTCTACACCTGGGTCTTTCTGATCATAATACTGCACAGCTATTAAGGATACCCGTGAGAAACAAAGAAACAGCTTTGACAGAATTTTCAACATATAAAGGGACTATAATAAACATCACATTACTAAATGTAAAGAATGTATGTCCGTACTATCGTTTTCGAAGTATATAAAGAATCTAATATTAATGTAGCTTACGAAAAATTCTACGAGGTGATAAAGCTATTTTATAAATTATGTTTCCCTATTAGAAGGATAAAGATGTCAAACATGTATCGACCCTTAAAATGGATATCTAAAGGTATTAGAGCAAGCTGCAAAACCAAAAGATCATTAAGACACAATTACTACGCTAACAAAACGGTGGAAAATAAGTCAAAGTTCAAAAACTACTCTAAACTCCTATGGCGTTGCATACATGGGTCAATTAAAAGAATGAATCATCCATTTATCAGCAACTCGAAAAACAAATGCAAGGCAGCATGGCAACTGATAAAAAAAGAGTCCATCGGTACTAAGAGTAAACAAATCATACAAAGCGTAAGAAACAAAGCCACCTTAGTTATTAGCCCGAACATAATTGCTGAAGCATTCAATGACTACTGGATCAATGTAACTAATAACATCCATAAAAATATATAAATAATAACGTATTAGTCTTAAACAGTCTGTTAGTAATCTTCCTAAAACCATATCGACAGTGGAAAGGTAAAATGGCTAAAGCGCCATTTTGGTCGATATTGAGTTATATATATCACTCAACTGGTTTTTTTTTCCGCGTCGATTGGTCTAACTTTCGCGTCGATTTGGACTTTTTTGGCGCTTTAGCAGTACAAATTTTCTTGCTTTTTTCATTTAATTATGGTTTAAAGCGACGTTTTTTTGATGTTTCTGAAGTTTATGTCGCTTAAGTAATTGCGCTCACTGTACATACATTCATGTTTGACAATGCGTTAGCATTTTTGCGTTTCTCTATTAGTTGTCTAAATACCTTATTAGAAGTTTTACCTAAACTATATTATGAATTGTGTGGCGGTTTAGCAAAATTATTTTCTGTTTTATTTATCTCTTTGGCGCTTTAGCAAAAGTGCTCGTAAATATGTTCGTATGGAACGATGGTTCAGCGTTATTTAACATTCCAAATATTATTTTTAATTGTATATTAGTAAGTTATACATGCTTTAATATAAGAACTGCTTGATTTTAGAACTTAAACCTTCCTTAATTTCATGTTAGTGTACTTCGCAAGTCATTTCTTGTCAGCATTTTAAAGCAAATCTGTGTGAATTAAGTCTGTCAATGATAAGCCTGTTTTTTTGTGTGCCACTTAGAACATTAGTGGATTTCTAGCAACAGTTATAAACTTTTTCATAAAACAAAAATGCGGTTAGTTCGCGTCACAACCTTGTTTCGCGTGCGATTGCAATGTTGTTGGTGCAAATTGAAAATCTTGTCGCAAGGTATGTGTACTTACTTCATGTAGAAGTAGCTAAGGAATACAGGTACTCGACTCAATTAGGTACTCGACTGTGTTTATCAATAGCTAGGTTTTTTTAGCTATTTCGTCTGTTATCTATTTGTAAACAAATGTTGATTGATAAGATAAGAATACTTGTAAGTACTGAAACAAATCTTACAAGACTATTTAGTAAATAATTAATACTGTAATTTTAATCAGCTTTTGGACCAGATTACAAATTCATAGGTTAAGAAACTCAGGCATAGTAAAAAACCAAGACAGAGCGCTGTCAACAGTGACGTGAGGACGGTTTCGTAAACATGTGTGCACTTAGTGAGGTGTAGTTTGATTGTAGGTTGATTGAAAAATGTTGTAAATCTGTGCGTGTGTGCGTGTATGCACAGAGCGGAGGTGTAGTTTTGGCATGCTTCACTATATTGTTTGCAGCGTTCTGTCTTGGTTTTTTATTTGGTCTGAGCTTAGAAAGCACAATAATCTTTTCTAGTAAAATGCCTAAATTATTTATACGCTATTTCAGGATATCATGGAAAGTCAGCGTAAATCGTACTCTAAAAAGTATGCAAATATTATGCAATATAAGAGGAGCCACAAGGAGATCAGATTGCAATGCAAGATAATCTCCTCACCACCGTAACAAAGTTAAGGCGAGCTAGCACAGAAGAATATGACTCATTAAATCTCTCTTTTAATCGTGATGTACTGGCATATATTCTGGTACCAAAAAATGGTAAACACCTCCTAGATAATTTTCATAATAAAGCTGCTACCTACATGAGCCTCCATCCTAAAGAATCTGTTAGGTACTCTTTCCACGCTTTTGCTGTGTTACGTATACACTTTAAAATGTATCGCAACTTTGTAATTGTATTAACGCCCGTGATCATGAAGGTAATCCAGTTGATCCCACGTTTTCCTGGAAGAGAGCGCTCTTTTGGCGCATGATGCCTATTTTTTCACCTATCTAGTTCCCAAGATAGTTTATTTTGTAATGTACGTATTTTTTGTGTTGTACCAATAATGAGATTTCAATTACCACAGAACCAGAAGATGACTCATTTTTAGAACCAAAGAGCGCTGAGGACTTGACTCACCTGCATCCACCTGACCTTCACGATGCCTCATGACTCCAGCTAGAGAAAAATGGCACTCAGGAATTGACTTACCTTAATCCAGTTGACGTTACTGATGCCTTTCTGCTCCAGCCAGAGAATACTTCCCACGAACGCAGCTGCCCCCATTCCGAAGAACCTGTTTCTGCTTCACCACTTTTGAAAGAAACCCTAGGTAGTTTAATTTGCCAGCCAATTTGCACTGAACCAAAAGATACCTCACTTCCAGAGACCACCCAAGACTTGTCTATTCATTACTTGATTGACCTTGAAAATGCGTCGCCATTTCAGTCAGAAAATCTGAATGGTTATAACATTGCATCGGACGACAAAAACGTGGATGAACCTGGTACCATTACAGTGCAAGCTGTTGTCCATGACGGCGCGGCGCCGCGGCTTGTACGTAAAATACGGTAATGGGATGCGTCAATTCAGACTGGACAAGCTGTAAACTAGTGAGATCATTCACTGTAAATTAATTATTATGTGACAGAAGAGACTGAATAGTTTACCTAATAAGTGCTCATATACACGAGCAGCACGATGCCATGCCTCTGCAGCCGTTGACACTCGTCGGCGGCAGCAGCCGACGGCTGTTGCCTCTGTCGTTGGCAACGTGCCGCCCGTGTATACGAGCACTAAGAGTATAAAGCAATTAAAATGTTGTGTTTTAAATTTAAATGTTTGCCGAAAATATTTTTGTAAGGACTATTTTGTTAAATTATAGCACGATGTTGCTGTGTGTTGTTACCAAAATAGTTGATTCCAAGTTGGCTAGCAAAAACTGATTTCCTTTATTTTTTGCTGTATTATTAATTAGTTAGTCTTCCCTATAATATTCAGGACTTAATAATACAGATTGCGGTTACAGGTTGATGCTACCGCCTCATAATCTAAATAATTTATTGACAAAAACTGTACGTTAGTCATAATGTTTTTTTAAACGTACAACTTTAAAGGTTATGCCTCATACCCATGATACATCCATCAATTTATTCGCTCTTCAGCAAGTTTTAGTTCCGCTTTATTTCAAATGAGCAGCTCGTTAGAACTTTTTTTCATTCTATTATGATATTATTAAGTGCATTAGCAAATATAAAATTAAGAAAAAAAAACGAATTCCGACAGTAAGCGTATTTAATTTTATGTAATACGCGAGTTTTCTGGATATTAGCAATTTTTGCTTACTGTAACTTTTTGCTAAATCGACCTTTATCTCCTAAACTAAAGGTTTCAACGACACCATTTACATATTATAGGACAAAAATATGATTCATGAGAATATAAGATACACAGAAAAAAATCCATTAGAATTTTTTTATGAATTTTTTTCTTAAAAAAAAAAACTTTAAAATTCATTCCTGAGATTTCACATTTTGGCGCTTTAGCCATTTTACCTTTCCACTGTCGATATGGATATGAAGAGATACTAAGAATTATATTATCTCTGAACAACACAAATTCAGTAGGTTATGATGAGTTAGCTACAAAAATCCTAAAAAGTTGTTCAGTAGAATCAACACCAGCGATAACATTTTTGGTAAATCTATCTTTTGTATAGGAGCAGTGGTGGCCCAGTGGTGACGGCTGCGACTTACGAGTTGTAGGTCGTGGGTTCGAACTCAGACAGGCGCTTTGCTTTGTGTAAATAATTTCATCACCACTGCTCTCGTGAAGGAAAACATCGTGAGGAAACCTGCATGTCCTAGAACCAAAAATTCTAAGACATGTGACATCTATCAACCCGCACTGGGCCCGCGTGGTGGATTACGGCCCATTCCCTCTCGAAGAAAGGAGGCCTGTGTCCCAGCAGTGGGAACATTATAGGCTGATTGTGTTCTTTTGAATCTGGATGTTTTCCTAGCTTACTCAAACAATCGGTTGTAAAACCTCTCCACAAAAAAGGTAACAAGGAAGACCTAGATAACTACAGACCAGTTACTCTCATACCCATCATATCAAAAATCTTTGAATCAGCTATGCATAAACGCCTGACTCAATTCATCGATAAGCATGCTATCCTAAGAAAAGAACAATACGGTTTTCAAAAAGGGAAGTCCACAACATTAGCTTGTTTTAACCTAATTCACACAATAGTTAGGTACTAATTTAGTTAAGCGAATTGAGACAACAGGCATATTTTTTGATATGACGAATGCCTTCGATTTCGTATCACACAAATTACTAATAGATAAGTTAGAAAAGTATGGGATACGGGGCCCAGCACTTCAATGGATACAAAGCTATTTAAATAACAGAATGCAATGTGTAGAAATCGAAAAAAATGTTAGTAAACGGATACTAAAGTCATACAGATCAAAATACAAACATGACAGGGCTGGTGTGCCCCAAGGGGGTGTGCTTAGCCCCCTATTGTTTTTGCTATATATAAATGACCTTCCCGAAGTTACTAATCAACCCTGTTTTCTGATCGCTGATGACATATCGTTAATAATGACATCGAATAATACAGACATTAATAAATATACAACTGACATTAATAATACAATTGAATCGATAATAACATGGCTTGACGAAAATAATCTTCGCGTAAACCTAACAAAAACAAATTTTATTCGATTTAGTACATATGGACGAGTAAATAAGGCTTTAGACATCAACTATAGAGGATTTAGGTTTAGTTGAAGTTAACGAAACGACATTTCTCGGTACCACGATTGATAAACACGGCAACTGGAAGGCCTACGTCAATAAAGTATGCAATAAAATAAATAAATTCGTGTACGTTCTATATGAACTCTCAAACACATCAGCGTTAAACACCGTATTATCTGCATACTATGGGTACGTTGATTCTGTGTTGAGATATGGTCTTATCATCTGGGGTTACTCAACAGAAAGTCACAGTGTTCATCGCACAGAAAAAATGCATCCGCGCCATAGCGGGAATACGCCCATGGGAAGTGGTTGCCCATACGCCAGCGCAGAGAGCAAAAGGCGCTGACCACCTTGTTTTCATTTCTTGACTCGCCCTCTTCCCCTAGTTATCTCGCCCCCCACTTTCAGTACATTTGCGCGAACCACAGTAGAAACCTACGTTAATCAAACAATCGTCTTCTTCAATGTCCCACTCACCGCACTGACTTCATTCACTCTTCCTTCTTCGTTCAATCTATCTCTCTGTGGAATGCGCTCCCCCAGGAAATCAGGATAGCAACCAACCGATTGTCCTTTTCAAGTCAAAGTTCGCGAGCATATTCGTAAGAAGCTGGCAGTATCATCACAATGGTAGTTTTCCCATTGTTTGTCTCATCTATTTTAGTATATTTGTGTATTTATGTGTATTTATTAGGTCTTATATTTATGTATAATTAGGTATATATATTTAAAGTTTTTAATTGGTATATGTATGGTTTATCCTTATATTTAAATAAATATTTATTCCACAGTTCGCTATTGCACCTACCACTGTTTGTCTCTGCATCACCCAAAGGTTGACTGGTAGAAAATGCCTACGGCATTAAGTCCGCCTCTGTACATTTGTGTGCTTAAAGTATTAAATAAATAAATAATCTAGCAAACCCTTTTTCAAAAAGTTTAGGATGCCCTTCCAAGGCTGTATATATTTGAATGCCCTAAATTTGTTAAAATACACCCGGAGTTATTTAAAAAAGCTCATGAAATATTTGTAAAAAGTATTAGGCACAGGAATAGAATAGTTTTGCCCATAATTCCTAGGACAGCATTGTATACAGGGTGACATTGAAAACATGCGACAAATCGAAATGGGAGATTGTACTCATCATTATGAACAACTTTTACTAAGGGACCAAAGCTACAATCCCAAAAAAAAACTGCTGTCCCCTACATTTATGTTCGCAATACCTCATCAAAATGTAGGAAAAGCAGATTTTTTTTTTTGGGATTACAGCTTTGGTCCCTTAGTAAAAGTTGTTATTAATGATGTATACAATGTCCCATTTCAGTTTGTCGCAAGTTTTCAATTTCAACCTGTAGTAAGAATAGCTATGCAATGTGCTGTCGCATTTTCAATGCCATATTTAATAAGAGGTTGAACAATAAATAATAATCCTAATAATGATTTATCCTCTGACATTAATAGTTTTTTTTTTGATTATGTGTCTAATACTCTCTCTCACCATAATTTAAATTAAATTATGACTATGATTATAAAATTATAAAATTAAATATGTATAAACACAAATGTTTGCATGTCACATTATTATGACTAAGTGTTATGGATCTGTATCATCTATGTTAAGACCTTAATTGTACCAACACTTATGGCAAATAAATTGATTTGATTTGATTTGACAATATCTAAATTTTAATTCAGTGCCTATAAATTGGCAAGGGTCGGGAAGTTGTATATTTTACTTGTATTGTCTGGGTACAGGGTTTGTGAGGTAGGTTATACCTAAACGATGATGAAAAAAAAAAAACATCTTAAAACAACATAAAAAAACGAATGCCTGCCTCTTAGACTATAATCAAATTTTTGTTCTGTTGTTATGATTCGAACTTTGCTCTATTTATCTGATTCACAATTAGTCAATTACTTATTTTTAATTACGATTCTATAACTGTAAGTAGGTACATAATTACTATACCTACAATACTGAGAAATCGGCATGACTAAACGTAAACAAAGCAATAGCGGCAAATCAATTGACAGATCAAAAGTACCACAGTAAGCAACTTTGAACACCACTAGTATTACTAGTGGTGTTCAAAGTTGCTTTATGGCAATCACTTGTTTAATGCTATATGCATGCTTTTTTATAGTTGCGTAGGTACTTGTTAGTACCAAACGGGCGGGCGCGAATAAAACCAGCGCGGTGTTGTCAGAGCGGAATATTACATCGCGTTTATGAATTTATTACGGAACAGTAAAAAAAAACAATGAACTTTCCTTCGTACTTTCCAGGCTTAGGACTGTCTATTTGATTGAGTGTTATTAAGAAATAAAGTATGTTAGTATTTAAAACTATTTTAGGCGTATTTAAAAGTTCAATGTTCCTTCTAAACATTTTCGTCCGTTAAATACCTACACACAAAACAACAACACGATACCTCACTCAGTCAATCGTCCTTACTTACACAATTAGTTATTATTTACTTATTCAATATTGCGTGTCCTATCACTGTTTATTTACACTAAAAAGGCACGAAGCAAAACAACATTGTTTATAATATTACGTTACGTACGTGAGCCGCCTGAGATCGCGATAACGCACGCGGTGCCTAAAACGATTACACACGCGACCGAAAGCAAACGCTAGCATGCGACGACTAGCCACCCGGCGGCCGGCACCCGCCGCTTTACTATGCCTGGTTGCTTATTACTACATGCGCTTGAGATGTGCGACGGACAGAGCCAGAGAGTGCGATGTGCGATGTAAAGCAAAAAGCAAATAGCAACAAGTGCGAGCCACGATAGCATTTGCTGTATGTTATGTATGATAAGCAAGATGCTTTATTATGCTATATGCTTTATTAACCACCACTACCTAATACATTCTAGTGGGAAAGTAGGCCTACCTACTTCCTCTGTCTGATAGAAAACTAATACAACAAAAAATAAGTAAGTAGGTATCTCATCATCAAGTAAAAATTATATGCTAGAATAAGTGACTTGCTTATCTTTCCTGTTCAATAGGTAATGCTAGGTATAGGTAGGCTGAACAGAGACAATTCTGTTGTAAATCTTATGGTGAGGTGGTTTCGGAAAAATTTCAGCCCCTGCAGCTAGGTTACGGCTCCAAAGGTGGCTGTGAGGCTGCCGTACACGCCTTGTCGACCTACCTAAATTCTGGCAAAGGAGAAGTCATCCTGAAGGTTGACATAAAGAATGCCTTCAATTCTGTTAATACACCTTGCTGGCAGAAATTAGAAATGAAATACCCCAAATTTATAGCTTCCTTTGGCAATGTTACAGACACCCATCTAAATTACTGTACCGGGACAACCTTTTGGAATCTGCTGTTGGCTGTCAACAATGTGACCCTCTCGGGCCAGTGATTTTTAGTTTAGGCATACACCCCATTATTCGGCAGCTAAATTCAAAATGTAATGTTTGGTATCTTGATGATGGAACTTTGGGAGGCGATGTAGAATCTGTTTTAAATGACCTACATTTCCTAAAAAATGAACTTCATTCCATTGGCCTTGATCTCAACCTTTCGAAATGTGAACTATACTTAGCGGACTGTACTGACAGACAACTGACACTTCCCAAATTTAACGCAATAGCTCCAGAAATCAAAATTATAGAAAAAAGCTCTCTTCGTCTCCTGGGGTCTCCAATCTTTGAGAATTCCTTTCCCGTTTTTATTAAGAAAAAAATACAAAATTTCAACGACTTTTCGGAAAGATTGTTCCAAATTAATATGCATTCGGCCATCACATTAATTCGCTACTGCTGTTTCGGCCCTAAAATAACATATTTCCTTCGTGCTTCCCATTTATGGAAGCACACTCACCTTTTAGACAAAATTGACCAAATTATCCGGCACACATTAACTTCAGTTTTAAATGTGGCCATGGACGACCGAGCTTGGGCACAAGCTACTCATCCCATTCGTATGGGAGGCCTCGGCGTCCGCAAAATTTCTAGTATTAGTTTACCGGCTTTCATATCTTCGGTCCACGGTACTGAGAAATTAATCAGGAAAATCCTAGCTTCTACACTGATTAATTTTGATGTACCGTATTTCACCGAGGCTATGGATGCCTGGAGACTCGCTTGCCTGAACTCAGACCTACCTGACAATCCATCTTCCCAGAGACGGTGGGTCGAGCCGCTCTGCAGAGTAGTACAGAACGAGTTACTTAACACCTCTACTACTACTGCGGAGCGTGCGCCTGCTGGCTGTGGGTAAGTGGGAGTCGGGTCTGTGGCTTCATGCACTACCGTCGTCGAACATTGGTACTCTGTTCGACGACACTACTTTCCGCCTCGCTGCTTCCCTAAGACTAGGAGCTCCATGTTGTTCTCCTCATCACTGTGGCGAAGTTTCAACAGTCTCGGACACAACGGCCTGTCTTGCAGCCGAAGTGCGGGTCGCTTAGCGCGGCACGCGAACATTATTGACATCATCCGACGAGCTCTTGTCACCGACGGCGTTCCAGCTGTATTAGAACCCAATGGCCTGGCACGCGACGATGGCAAGAGACCAGACGGCATGTCATTGTTTCCATGGAAGGTGGGTAGGCCTTTAGTGTGGGATGCAACGTGTGTCGATACGCTAGCGCTGCTGCTGCGGCTGCAGAGAACCTCAAGCGGCGTAAGTATAATAACCTAGTTGGTAATTATATTTTCCAGCCGTTTGGGGTTGAAACCCTCGGGCCGTGGGTGTGGCATTCGGACGAGTGCTCATGGCCTATTTAAGGAAATCTCCAGACGGCTGGTTGACACTTCCCGTGACCCAAGGGCTGGGTTTTACCTTGGCCAGAGGCATTGCCATACAACGTGGCAATGCCACCAGTCTCTTGGGTACATTACCAGTCGACAGCGATGTGGATGAATTTTTCGACGCCCTATTTTAGTTTGTGTATAGTTTTAGTTATTTTTATTAATTAATTACTTAATTAGATATATTTGTTTTTTTTTTAAGTAACTGTATTTAAATGTAAATGAATGTAAATAAAATTCTGGAATCGATGAATTATTAAGACATCCAAACACACAGCAATACGTTCTCCTGCGATTATCACACATTTTTCATTCATTTAGCGGTGCCGAAAAGCCGTGACGCGGGAACCTCGTGCGGTGTTAGCCCCGACTGGCGAACTGAGAAATGGGTCGAAATTTTTTTAAGTGTGCGTGCGGCGACGCATTGATACTTTGGCGCACACATACAAGCCGCGCGCGGTGCGTTTGTATGAAACTAACGTACTTCCCCGCTTTATACTATGCCACCGCGGCGAGTGTTAAAACCACCTGCTCCTCAGCTCGCGGGCCGCCTCGGCCCTCCGCGCCTACGCGATTTTAAACAACACTCTAGGGAAGGGATAGGGCAGACAAGACTACGTGGAGTCGGTTTTTCAGCGATTCGTTTATGTCACGCCCCTCCCGCAGCACGCTCAATCAAATTAATCGCAATATTATATATTTTAAACGATAGGCCTACTATAAATAAATAAATCCATTTATTTCAGGTAAATTACACCCATAGAAACTAAACACAAAACACATAATGAATACAAAAGATGACAGATAAGCATTACAAATTAGAATATATTTACATTAAATCATTGCACCGAAATCAATTAAAATTAAATTAAAATTCAACTAATATTTCAAAATTTATAAATTTGAAAATACACTACTACGATTTACTATGATTTTCGATTAAATAAACGTTATATCCAATAACGTTATACGAAATAAGTTTAAGAAATATCAACAGTTGGTATAACTTACTTTTATTATATCTTGTGAACGTTATTGAGATGAAAATATACCAAATAACTTTATATGATATGAGACGCACCCACTATCGTTAACGTGACTGAACTGATGTAACGTCGCTCACCAGTGGCAACTTACATTGAACAGTGCGACTGTGGGTGGACCTAATATTATTGCTTTATTTCGGCACTGTACCTAGACTTGACTACTAATATTGAATGCATCGTCTGTCTGTTTGCAGACCACGGGAACACAGTTACATGTAGAAAAAAAATTAAGTAAAACTGAAACCCGACTGCGACAAACACGTTTATAGCGCGTGTCGGACCACGCACAATAGAAGGTTCCGTCGTCGGGAATGTTGCGAAGAATTTATCCTTAAAACAAACTTAACATTGTAGTTATTTATTTATTTATTTAATACTTTAAGCACACTCATAATAATTTAATACTTTTAGCTTTAAGCACAGAGGCGGTTTTCTACCAGTCAACCTTTGGGTGACGCAGAGACAAACAGTGGTAGGTGCAATAGTGAAAACTGTGGAATAAATATTTATTTATATACAAACGTCTGGTTGATGTAACTGGGGACCGAAAAGCTGGCGGCTTTCTCGCGCAACGCATCAGCATTGCAGTTCAGCGAGGAAATGCTGCCAGCATCCTCCGTACAATACCCCGGTGGCCTTTTTTAGGCTTAACTTAGTTTTAATTTAATTTAGTTATTGTTAATAATCATCTTGTAATTTGGTTATGTAAATAAATTATATTTCCAGGATATACATACATATACCTATTAAAAGCTTTAAATATATACACATAAATACACGAATATACTAAAACAGATAAGACAAACAGTGGGAAAAACTTTACCATTGTGGTGTGTGCCAGCTTCTTACGAATATGCTCGCGAACTTTGACTTTAAAGGATAATCGGTTGGTTGCCATCCTGATTTCCTGGGGGAGCGCATTCCACAGAGAGATAGACTGAACGAAGAAGGAAGAGTGAATGAAGTCAGTGCGGTGAGTGGGACATTGGAGAAGACGATTGTGTGGCGAACGTAGGTTTCTAATATGGTTCGCGCAAATGTACTGAAAGTAGGGGGCGAGATAACTAGGGGAAGAGGGCGAGTCAAGAAATTAAATAAAGTGGTCAGCGCCCTTTGCTCCCTAGCGTATGGGCAACCACTTTAGAAGCGACCGATGCGCAGAGAGATGATCGTATTTACGCAGATTGAAAATGAATCGAATGCAGTTATTGAGAAGACGGTCAAGTTTGTCGAGGAGATTCGCATTCAGGTCGTAGTAGCACACATCACCATAATCGATAATAGGGAAAATTAAGGACTGCACAAACATTGTCTTGGTACTTGATGGTAATAAATGTTTCAGTCGGTATAGAGCCCGCAGCGTTCCAGTAACCCTCTGGCTCACCCTAGCGACTTGCGTACGCCAGTTCAGGGTACAATCGATGTGCAAGCCTGGGTCTTTCACGTCAGTGCTAAATGAAACGATCATACCATTGAAGAGAACTGGTGGTAAGGTTGAACCATCCACCCTACTAATACTACTATGACTCCCTATGATGATCGCCTGACACTTATTAGAGTTTACTGCAACACCAATTTTATCAGACCAGGTTTAATGGCTGTCAAGTTCCTATTTAACTTGTCGATAGCGTCAGGTATTTCATCAACCCTCCCTTGACAGTACAACTGCAAGTCATCTGCATACAGATGATACGCACACTGAAGCTCAGAAGTTATAAGATTAATAAAAATAGAAAACAGAAGAGGAGAAAGAATACCGCCTTGAGGAACGCCAGCCTCCAATTCACACCAGCATGACGAAGAATACCCAACATGAACGGCCTGTTGACGTTCCTGAAGGTACGAGGAGAACCATTCCAGTGCTTCAGGAGAGACCATAACATAGGAAAGAATAGCTAACAGGATGTCGTGACTGACGGTATTAAAGGCATTCGAGAAATCGACCAACACTAGAGTAGTGACTTTGGTGTCTTCCAGTCCTGCCCTTATATCACCAGTCACTTTAAGTAGGGTGGAAACAGTACTATGCCCAGGCCTGAACCCCGATTGAAGAGGGCTAATTAGTAAATTACGATGAACAAAATTGGAGAATTGTTTGTGGACACAGGCCTCGAGCACTTTCGATAGGAAGGGAAGTTTAGAAATTGGACGGACTTCCGTCCAATTTCTATACCGGTATTCTATTCTATTCCGGTCGGAAGAGAGGGATTAGATACCTAAGATAGGGGACGAACATAGGCTTTGCACCACAGGGAAGGGAATACTCCGGTGTACAGGGCAAAATTTACAATGTCGGTAATCGTGGGTAGGAGATGACCCAGAATAGTTACGACCATACCACGGGTGATATTGTCACATCCCACCGCTTTCGATTTGATGGAGAGAATGATCTTTTTGATCTCTCCCGGTTCAACTGGAATGAAACTGAAAGGATAAATACGAGGACGCATTAGACCAGTTAAATACAGAGTTTGTTGCTTGGTTAGGCGATCTATGGTAGAAACAGTGGAGAAATGATGGTTGAGATCGTCTAAATCAATTGAAATAGGAAGGTCTAAGTGTCGCGGTTTGCCGATACCAAGAGTTCCAAGAAATTTCCAAATATCGGCAGAAGAGGAAGAAGTGATAGTATCCATAATATGGCGGCGTATAGCATTGCGTATCATCTGATTGCATCTATTTCTTGCAGCCTTGAATAATGTTCCTAGTTCGTATATACGTGACGGACCACAGTCTATTCTCCAACTGCAAATTTAAATTGAACGACTATTACTCGTTAACTTGTAAAGCCTACTTAGCTGTGATAATTTTCCTTTTATCCTTTTTTTTCACATCTCGATAAACAAAAATTTTGCTGGCAAGGGGGGGGGGACACCTGACTCTAACAAAAATTTGCACTTTAAAGCTTTCTATTACGCAAACGGATCCTTCAATAGTAAAATGCCGTTCTCAGACTCACAATATTTTTGAACAGCCTATCCAGCGATACCCCACACCATAGGATACACGAGAAAAACAAATATGATCCCCACATTACGTGCAAGGAAGGTACCCTAAAATATTTTTCAAGATTTTATTGTACCACTTTGTCGGCGTGATAAATATGTACACCTATGCCAAATTACAGCTTTCTCGTACTAAGCGTCTCTGAGCTACAGCGGGGACAGACAGACAGACAGACGGACATGGCGAAACAATAAGGGTTCCTTGTTTACTACGGAACCCTAAAAAGGCATAACCAAGACAACACAGACCCACAAATATCATAACATAACATCGGTTTCCGTATAACCGGAGTCTAGCTATCATAATTATTTAGAATTGACGTGACTAGTGCGTTCACTATAAATTAACGTGATGTGACGCGATTAGTAGCACTGAATTTTGCAGTCTTAGTTTAAATCAAAATTCATTTATTCAAATTAGGCTGAGAATCAGCACTTTTCGAACGTCAAAATTACATAAGACAGTCCCCCAAAACGCCCACCTTTCACCACTTCCTAGTGCTTTAATAATAATAGAGTTCAAAATGGCGACTGATAGAACAGCGCTACCAATCACATGAAGTACTGCAAAATTCAGTGCTACCAATCGCGTCCCGCGTCAAGTTATAGTGAACGCACAGTATACGAAAGTAAGTATACGAAAACCGATGTTATTAACAGTTGATTTGACATGTGTATGTATTCCTTTAGATGTATTTGTATATTGACATGATTGTATAATTATTATAAACTTATTTATTTAGCTTTTAATATGCTCTAAATTGGATTGTTTAATGGGTATATCTGCAATTTAATTAACGATTATAAAAATAATTGATGCTGTGTAACTTCGACATCTCATATTTGTACGCCGTCCAGGCAAAACATGACTGAATTTATAATTGGATTTAACATCTTGCATGCTATGTGTGTTTATTCATGTTTTGAACAAATAAAAAATTATCTTATCTTATCTTATCTTATCTTATTATCATTTAAAAAGTCTTCAATTTTATAATAACATTTGTCAATAATGTGAGAGCTTTTTTAAACTTTACTAGAGGCATATTTTTAATATTGTCTGGTATTTTATTATAGATCTTTGGCGCAATGCCAAAAAAACTCTTTTGCATTAAGGATGTCTTGCATTTTATATTACATAACTGTGACAAATATTGAGCACGTATTGGCTTTCTTTTATTATCAGACATTTTTTCGAATAAGTGGGGGTTGTTTTTTATAAATATTGCAGATTCTAAAATATACAATGCTGGTAGTGTTAGTATTTTCAGTGATTTGAAGGATGGTACACAGCTATCAGTAGTCTTTAATCATCTTATCTTATCTTATCTTATCTTATTTCTTTTATTTGTCTCTCTGTGATGTCTTGTGTACACCTTTTATTGGTCTCTCTGTGATGTCTTGTGTAAACCTTTTTTAGTCGTTTTGTCGTATTCGGGTTTTATATTGTATCATTCTTTTTTATTTTATTTCAATTATTTTGAGGTTTATGTATTATAGATAGGTAACCAATATGTTTTCAGAAAGTACTCCTTAACCTAACGGTTAAAAGCGCTTTAAACCGCCATTTTGGATTTTATGTAATGTCTTATAGCCGGGGAACAACATGACGCTTCCAACAACATGTAAAAAAAGTGTTTGTCATAATTCCACGAGTAGGTAATTCAGGAGTTATGAGGGAACAGATAAACAGACGTACATACAATACATAGCCTGCTAAAATCATAACCCTCCTTTGGCTTTGCCTTAGACGGGTTATTACACATTAGGTAGTATATAGAGCGTAGCCCGTAGGTAGTATTTCCCAGCTGACCTCAGTTTGTCCAGCACATTTTTTTATGAGTAGACAGAACCGCTGCTTATGCTTGTTAATAAAAACTGTATTGGATAGCAAAATATGGTCACTTATCTATTAGGGTCGAAATAAAAACAGGTTGGTTATGGGAAGAGTGCAAATTATTAGTATCTTATCTTTTTGCACATAGCACTATTTCATAGGCCTATAAAAGGATTGTGAGCCCTGAAACATTCACAGTTGTTGGTCTAACATTCAGTTGCCCTAAAAAGCAGTTAATACCATATTTTCAACTATTTGCAAAGTTGACTAATTTGAATAATGGGTGAATTTGTTTGTAGTAAACGAGTGTTGTGCAATTTGTTGATAAATGGGTATAATATAGAAGACTTCTTACAAGAAAATTTCAATTTGTCACCAGAGGATATGGCTACTGTGGTCTCCTCCATTCAAAGATACTTGGTATCTAAATGTAACGAATGCTGGAGAAATGCATCTCGGATGAAAGACCGCTTTGAAAGTAAGAACGTCAGCTGGTTAGATGGTCAATTTCGTGTTCCACTAGAGTGTCGGGTCACGGTTAATGACCCTAATATGCCTGGAAGTAGTGGCGGCAGACCCTCAAAACCATACGAAGAATCTTCAGAAAAAAACAAAAAAAAAACGAAAAAACATGGAATTAATACAAGAGTACGGATTGGACTGTGTGCTCAATGCATATGCTCAGGAGTTACGGTCTATGGGTGAGACGGAAGAGGCCACAATCGTTAATATTATACGAACTGCTTCAAAAAACGATAAGAAAAAATTTGTTGTATACATAACTGAGAACCCTGAAGATGTTACACCTTTTTCAAAGGAAGAAGCACTACGGACATTTATTGACTTAGACCTTAACAAAGAACAGTATGGGAAACTTCGACTTTGTTTGGCGGATAAAAACTGCTCAGTGTTTCCTTCTTATCCAACTTTAGTCGAAGCGAAGAAGATGTATTACCCACCAGGTTCAAGCATAACCATTACTAACATAAGTGCAAAAGTCAATTTGCAGGACTTGTTGGATCATACTGTGGCACGTACCTATATTACTAATTGGTTCAGTTTACAAAAACGTTTTAAGAAAGTTGAAACTATTCTGTAAATGGGGTTGTGACGGGTCATCAGGGCAGAGTGAGTTGTACTCACTCTGCCCTGATGACCCGTCACGTCAAGTTTTGCCCGAAGAAAACGATTTTATATCAGATGCAAACCTTTTTATTGCTTCACTTGTACCCATTAGACTCCTAGATGAGACAAATAATACTGTTGTTTGGAAGAATGAAACTTGCTCATATGTAAGATATTGCAGACCTATATTGTTAGAATTTGCCAAAGAAACTCCTGAAAAAACCGCCTCTGTTGTGGCTGATATCATCAATCTAATACAAAATCTGTCTCCTTCCCTGATAAATAAGAATAGCGAGGTAATCGAAATTACTCATGACCTATTTTTAACCATGACTGATGGTAAAGTGGCACAAGTTTTAACTGAAACTCGTTCGAGCGCTTCTTGTACAGCTTGTGGTGCTACTCCTCGGCAAATGAATAACTTAGAAGCAGTTAGGACACGAGATGTGAACGAAAGTTCATTTCAATACGGACTGTCAACACTACATGCTTGGATTAGGAGTATGGAGATGATCTTATATATTTCTTATAACTTGTATTTTGAAAAGTGGTCAGCTACTACACCGGAAAATAAAAAAAAACAAAGACGAAAAGAAAAAAATTGGTACAAAAGCGGTTTAGGGAGGAAATGGGACTGCATGTCGATAAATCAAAATCAAAATCAAAAGTCATTTATTCAAAATAGGCTAAAAATCAGCACTTTTCGAACGTCAAAGTTACATAAGACAGTCCCTCAAAAATGCCCGCCCTTCACCACTTCCTTGTGCTTTAGCTGGGAAGAAGAATTGGTGGAACAAACTCCCCAGCAGCACATCTGTCTGTTTAGTTATATAAACCAGACTCTATACAAATCGTATGCAAAGTAATTAACATTACGAAACACAAAACATTGGATTAAATTACACACTTGCCATATGTTAGCTAGCACACGCCAGTATACCAACAAAACAATGAACAAACTGTACTCAAGCAGATAAAAATTACAACATAAAAAAACGTAAATAGAACTTAATACCTAAGCCTCCAGGCATAAAGGGCGTGCCCGCTTACATAAGGCTATTGCTGTAACTCGAAGTGAGAAATGATAAACTAGCCCCATCGAAGTAAAATAAGTAAACAATTACTAATAACAATTAAAACCATGATCAGCAAGACGACCAGTCACCACAAGCAGCACCCGTTCACGAGCATAACGCAAAGATCAGCCATCACCCCCCTCGCCATATTGGAGGTAAGGAGGCAACCCGACCCCCGACGCTACCGCAGGCAGTGACATCTAAGGGAGCATGACGAGGTTGCTGCCGGTTGCTCAGGCAAGAATAGTATAATCAATAGTCGAGGACGCTAGCTAACCACTTATTGCAATACAACTCATAAAGCACACATTGTAATGAGTACATTATGTCACTAATAAATTAAACTTTAACTAAATTTAATTACATTGACTTATACAGTCAAATAAAAAAATAATCAAGTATATGAACTCATATAACCTGTCAGTAGGGAAGCTAATTCTGGAGAAAGAACATAAACATTGTCTTGAGTTAATCACAGCGACCAACTATTCTTATCGTTTAAGTAGTCATTGATACAATAGTATGCCTTTGAACAAAGGGTGGATTTTACTTTAGTTTTAAACGCATTAAAAGGCAAATCTAGCAAAAAAGAGAGCAGCATGTTATAAAAAGTTATACCAAGCCCAACAAATGAGTTATGTACCTTATGAAGCCGGTGAAATGGAGATCGTAATTTGTCCTTATTTCTGGTGTTAATATTGTGAATATCACTATTTTTAGTGTATAAGTGTATACTTTGCCTAATATATAAGATGTTGGCGACGATGAATTGTGATGCCACCGTGAGAATACCAACATCTTTAAAAAAATCTCTCATTGAAACTCTGGCATCAAGCTGGTAAATAGCTCGAACAGCTCGTTTTTGAAGAAGGAATATATTTTGAATGTCAGCGGCTTTGTCCCACAGCAGAATATCGTAGGACATGACGCTATGAAAATAACTAAAATAAACTAATCGAGCTGTATCAACGTCAGTGTATTGTCTTACTTTTCTGACGGCGTAAGCGGCCGAACTGAGCCTGCCCGCTAGGCTTGATATATAAGGGTCCCACTGAAGTTTGGCATCTACTGTTATACCAAGAAAAACTGCCAAGTCTACAGTTTCAAGCACCCCATTATCTAAGACGATGTTGGGACGTAGATTCCTAACATTTGGCATGGCAAACTTTATACATTTCGTTTTCTTGGCATTGAGAACTAGGTTATTCGTCGTAAACCAATCCGTAACCATTGAGAGTGCACTGTTTACGTCATCAAAATCTTGTCTATTCCTGTTTACTTTAAAAAGAAGTGAGGTGTCATCTGCAAACAATACAACGTCACAGATACCCTTTAAATAAAATGGTAAGTCATTAATATACACTAAGAATAAGAATGGACCCAGTATTGAGCCTTGAGGACACCTAACTGAACTGATAACCCGGAAGATTTTACACCATTCACATCTACACATTGGAACCTATTATGTAAATAAGAATTTATTACTTTGAGAGCTTCATTTTGGACACCATAATGACACAGTTTACGCAAAAGCGTGTCATGGTCCACGCAATCAAAGGCTTTGGAGAGATCACAGAAAACTCCAATAGCATTTTGCGAGTTCTCCCATGCGTCAAATATGTGCTTCAGCAGTGCAACACCCGCATCTCTAGTCGAACGACCTTTTGTAAAGCCATATTGTTCATTATGAAGGAGGCTGCTTAAATTAAAATGTCTTAGCAATTGCTTGAGTATTAACTTTTCAAATATTTTGCTAAATGCAGGTAAGATAGAAATAGGTCTGAAATTGCCAACGTCATTTTTATTACCTGATTTAAATAAAGGTATGACTTTACTACTCTTCATGAGGTCAGGAAAAGAGCCCAAATCAACACATTTATTAAAAGTAATAGCTAGATAGGGGGCTACGATTTCTATTATATTGCTTAATAGTTTAATGGACATACCCCAGATATCACCAGTGTTTTTAGACTTAAGTGTGTTAAAAAGATTAACTACATTACGAGGTGTTACATGTTCGAAGCTAAATAAGCGACTACATTTAGGCACACTACTATGCAAAAGGTTTTCAGCTTTAGACGGGGTCGAATTCAAGGAGCGAGTCGTAGTTATAGGTATGTTGGCAAAAAACTCAATGAATGCTTCAGCTACGTCAGCTGCTTTATTAACTAATTTGTTGTCGACCATAATCTCAAATTGTTTTTCTTGTTTAACCGACTTACCCGTTTCATTTTTAATAATTTTCCAAGTGGTTTTTACTTTATTATTGGATTTTTTTATTATATCGCTTAAAAATTTAGATTTAGCAAAAACACAAATCTTTTTAAATAGTTTTGAATAATTTTTGACATACTCTAAGAAAGGAGTGTCAAACCAGAATTTTTTCAAACCGTATAACTCGTATAGTCGCGCTCTACTTTTATAAATACCTGGAGTAGCCCATTGGTTAAAGCCAGCGGAGGTGCCATTAATGTTAATGGTTTTGGTCTTGAAAGTAGATCGGTACTCTTTTTGCACAACATCAAAAAGGGCTCCATAGATATCATTAGGATTCACGTGTTCTACTATAGATGGTGTAATTCTATGAGCTATATTATTTTTAAACTTGACGCACCGACTAGCTTTATAAGGCCTGCATTCTATTTTATGCGGCATAGGGAAGCTAGCTAATAAACCACAGTGGTCAGACGTTAAGCTACTTAACACTATATTATTTTTGGCATCGCAATCACTAAAAATATTATCAATACAAGTCGATAAACCTCAACAAGGCATTGGAAATAGTAATGACGGAAACACAGCTCGGAGATTTTTTCAGAATTACTCTTGCTCTGCAGACATTACAGGTGTAGACGTAGAACTTATAAAACGTATGTACAAACTATGTCATCTGGAATGGCTATTAATTCAAAAAAGTTTGGTGAATACGCATATAGTACAGCCCAACTGTACGTAAATATTTATAATTGGTATTATATGCCTTTCTCCGTGCATAAAATACTTATTCACGGAGAAAAAATCATTGAGTACTATGCTATTTCACCTATCGGACAATTGTCCGAAGACGCGCAAGAATCCCGAAATAAGGATTACAAAAAGTTTAGACTTCATCATTCTAGAAAGTGTTCAAGAGCGGCTACCAATGAAGACGTGTTCCATACCTTATTGTACACTTCTGATCCATATATATCAAGTTTGAGAAATACCACAGAAACAATATCGAAAGAACTTTTAAATGAAGCCAAGGCCCTGCCTGCTTGCTATCAACGAAAACTACAGATTTTCGTTGATAGCAAGCAGGGCCTTGGCTTCATGAACTTCCTGAATTTTGTATTTTATTTTTCTCGTTTGTTTTAATTATTCCATTTTAAGTAAATTTACACAACTATTTTAAGTAAAATTAAAATTAAGACCATTTTTGTTTTTTTTTTTTTTTCTTATAAAATGCATGTATTTTTTTAAGTTTTATTTTTTAATTTAATTAATTTTCAGAATTTTCAAAATAAAAATTATTTACACTAAACTTTATACATCCAAGAATATTTGTGCAAAATTACAGCTCAATTAGTTTTGAAACAACTGAGATACGGAGTTTTGAGACGAAACATACGCGATTTTCTCATAGTGCGACGGCGCGTTGTATACCACGCGCGCCGCAAAAGAGATGTGGTCAGCACAAGTGTAGGGGTCCACTAGGGCCGATGCCTGCCGGGGTCACATGGCAGTCCAAAAGGGTTACCGAGGCCCCTGGCAACACAGGCAACACGGAAGTAATACGGGTGGGTTTTAGTAGTAAGAGTCTGACACACCCTCCCGCTCCGCCCAGAGCGGGAGAAGTTATTTGGTGATTTCCCACCCAAAAAAAAAGGGCCCCCGGTAACCTTTTCGGACATTCCCGCGAGCGTAACCTCTGCGGTGATAACTTTTTGCTTGCAAGCCGGTCAACGATTTTCTATTCTTATTTTTTTGATATTCAAAGATAGGTTTCTGTGGGAACTACAGGTAACAATAATGCAAAATGCAATATTCCCCGCGATAGTTAGCGGCCAGGCGTCTTCCCCTCGCCAGCGCCGCACGGTGGCCAGAAAATCGACTTTCAAAAACACAGCAATTTCAATTTTGAAGTGTCGTTTATTTCTTGGGTATCTATGACTTTTGTTTACCATTACATTCATATAAGGTTAATTTTGCATATAAACGGATGACTTAATTTTTATGTCTTCCATGATCACATTGATCACCATGCAACAACACAAATTATAATCTATTATCTTATTCTGGAAAGTGAGTAATTAGGAGTTCTAGTAATTAGTATTTTGATTTGGGGCTAAAATGAGTCGATATAGAAATTAAAAATATACATACCTATTCGTTTTTTAATCTGCGGTAAAACCCCTAGCAGTATGGATAACACATAATTATATGCAATAAATGAAACCGCATACTTGTTATCGCCTTTTCTGACGATATACAAATAATGAACGAAATCGGTCCAGTAATTACGTCAAACAGTAGAGTTTTAATGTTGAGAAAATATTCTGTACAATTGGACCACTAGGTCAATGATTCATTGACCTTGAATCCTTGAATATTTAATGAAAAGCGACGTTGCCACGTAGTGCATACTATCACGACGCTGTTAGGTACCTATTCTCCTTATTTGCCTAAAATGTAAAACCATTGCACCTAAACGAGAGGCTGGAATTTAAGTGCGCAAACGACACGTGTAACATGACTCCCTGCGACGCGACGCGGGATCCCCGCCGTTGTTCTAGGCAAGTACCTACTTTCGTTTCGCTACTGTATGGATTTAAAAAAAAGACGACTCAAAGACGACTTAGATCGAGAGCACAGGGCGCTAGGGGTCAGGGCCAACATGCTGATACACAGGTTCGCTCGTTGTAGTATTGGGGTAAAGATTACGCTGTTTAAAGCGAATTGCCAATCGTTCTACACGAGCGGCCTGTGGGTAAGGCATACTAAGGGATCGTTAGACGCCCTACGTATTCAATATATTAACTGCTTTAGGATGCTGTTGGGACTGCCGCGCCATTGTAGTGCGTCCGGTATGTTCGCGTTTGCGCATACCGATGATTTTTACGCCATAATGCGTAAAAAAAACAAGTTCCATCTTGTTAAGAGCGCGGTCTACTTCTAACAGCATCTTAAGTATGTTAATAGAAAAGTACGACGCACCTTGGTTGTCGCACGCTGTGGAGGTGCTGGTCAGAAGACCCCACAGCTAATCTTTTTGTTTCTGTGTTTGTGTACTAACAATATTTTTTAAGAACAATGTTACTAACAATTGGGCCTAGTTGCCATAAATAAACAAATATTTAATTTAATTGTAATACTGTGACGGTACGGCCCGCTCGCTCTTACAGAGAGGAGACCAGCACCCTAACTGCGTGACCACTATTAGTCACAATGAATGATTTTGAAGTACATTAATAATCCATTACTTTTTATGTTCGAAAAATGTGTCAGCTCAACAACGTTAACAACGCAAGGAATGTTGTTGACCTGTCCAAATGAAACCCATCGCTATAATAGTGTTACGCAATTACCTCTCAGCGGATCATTGTTGGCTGATTATTAAATTAAAAGTGTGAACAAATAATTATGTAGGCTCTTCTTTGATCCAAAACATTTTCAATAACAGTAACGTATTAAAATAGAAGCGTTTTACCTGAAATAAAACGATTACCTATTATATACTTACCTTAGTAGAAGCTTACATATATTGAGATAGGCGACTTCATTTCCCGCTTTAGCAGTCCTCTCTCTCTACCCTATAGTCTGTCTCTTTTGCACACACCTCCCCTCCTACCAGGCGCGCGAGGTAACTGGTGATCCGAGCCTGCTCGTCATTGTGTCGAAATAGCACCAGGCAGAGATTAAAAGTAAGCTTCTACTAAGGTAAGTATATAATAATCGTTTTATTTCAGGTAAAAAGTTTCTATTATACACTTGACCGTTAGTAGAAGCTTACATATATTGAGACCTGTTTGTTATCGCCTGGTAATGTAAAGGGAAAACGCCAATGTGATTGCATATGTAAACAATTAGCTACTATGAAAGTAGTAGGTATGTATAAAATAGGTAAATGAAATAAAATAAATTAGGGTGTGAAGAAAGAGACCTTTTTAATGTAAATAATTATCACATGAAAACTTATACATGTAGAAAGTTCTATAATTAATCAACAATTTTAATTAAAAGATTAATCATCAACCATTGTACCTAATTGTAATCAGTTGAGTGTAATTAACTAATGTATAATACTGGATTAAAGAAATTATATAGTGTCAAAATCAACGGACCGGAACAAAAAGTGTGGAAATATCCGTGTTAGAATTACTTTTGCTTGAGGAAACCATTACCTCACGACGATAGAATTTTTGGAAGGTTTTTACATTTTTCCAATTCCCCTTCTCTAAAATATCGTCCAGGGAGAAATTGTCAATCCAACTTCTAGAGGCCACAGCCGAACGTACACTTCCCGGCGTTGCAGATATACCTGCTGCCTTCAAAAGCGACTTGAACCAACCTGCAATAACCGTCCTGTAGGCAGGTGATGGTGGACCTCGCAAGGTTATAAATAAATTTGATGAACCAGAGCTCTTACGTCTTTCATTTTAGAATAGCTATAGTTTGATTGACCCAAAATACAGGATTTAAGTTTTGATTTTGAGTGTTAGCCTTAAGACAGTCCGTCTTGGACCCAAATTGAGGCCAAAAGGTAATTAAGTCTTTATAATGCATAGTAAGTTCTTAATAATGCATTGATCTCTTTCGACGCCCAAAAGGGTCAAGTCGTGAATCCTGCGACCCGAACAAAGGCACAACAACGCTACAGTATGTCGAACAGTTTGAAACGTGTTTGTACTGTCTACCGAGTAAATACTCTTAAAATTGGTTAGAATGTTAATGTCCCAGACAGGTGGTTTTGCAGTAATTGGATTTTTCAAAGATATTGCTTTCAAAATATGTTTTACTAGAACATTTTCACCTAATTTACCAGACAATTCTGTGTTACCGAGAGTGGAAACTACTGATTTGTGAAGGACGATTGTGTTATATGAGAAGTTAAATTTAATATATAGGTCGGCCAAAAATTGTGCTAAATGGGATGCTTCAGGATGCATTGGATTTATGTTATGCTGTTTTGTCCATGACATCCAACGATTCCATGGTGCCTTGTAGGTTTTCCAGGTCGAAGAACGCCACGCGGATTTAAGTAAGGATACCTGACTAGAATCCCATGTTTTTATTTTGTCTGCCCACCCCCACATTTCCAGACCTCTAGTAACATGCTCTCGACTTTGGGGGGTGGTAGCCCCGTCGACGTGTCGACTAGAAATCGTTTCAGATTCGTTAAGGTGAAGGG
This sequence comes from Atethmia centrago, assembly GCA_905333075.3. Lineage (NCBI taxonomy): Eukaryota > Metazoa > Arthropoda > Insecta > Lepidoptera > Noctuidae > Atethmia > Atethmia centrago. The sequence continues at coordinate 479,194 of HG995396.1, forward strand.
GGCTGCGATTGCTCGTGATTTCAGGTCCGCCCGCCAGAATACCTTCTCCCAACGTGGAACTACAATGAGGTACAGGCCCGTTGCTCGATTGAGATGCATCAATACTCTGGGAATAAGAAATGGTGGTGGGAATATCCATGCCAGAGGAAAATTCCAGGTTGTGCTGAAGGCATCGTGAATCATTGCTTCGTGATCGTTCAAGTCTAGGGTTGCATAATTCGCTACTACTCGTGCGGTCTTGGATGCAAACAAGTCGATCACGGGTATTCCCATTTTTGCAAAGATCATTTCTGTACAACTTGATGTTAAGTGCCACTCTGGGGTCCGCCGGTATCTGGATAAACAATCTGCGTGATTGTTGAACCTCCCGGGAATGTAATAAATTTTGAATTGAATCTGATGATGGTCTAGGATCCGTAGAATTTTGTATGTTACATTCATGAGTAACTGGGATTTGGTCCCACCCTCGTTGCGAAGATAGGCTACCGCAGATCGGTTGTCCGATTGAATGAGAACTGATCCTCCCGCTATGTTTCTCGCTTGTAACTCTAGGACTCTCAGAATGGCTAACAACTCCTTTACGTTGCAGTGTAGAAATCGTTCCTCTGTGTTCCAAACACCTGACATGGTCTGGTTGTCGAGCTGTCCTCCCCATGCTATGTCTGAGGCGTCCGTGGTTAAGTAATGTGTCGGAGGTGGAATATGAAGTAAGGTTGAAAGATGGCAATGATGAAGCCACCATTGCATTTCGACTAACACCGAGCGAGGTAGCACGTATCTGATTGGGGACGTGTACTCGGGCAGGGAGTTTAAGAACTTCAGAGTGAACCTGTGGTTTAACCTGCCTCGGGGGACCGCAAAACTTGCAAAATTCAGTAGGCCTACTAGGCTTTGTAGCTCTTTTAGGGACATTTTGCCTGCTTTCAGAGCATGTGTGACTTTTTTGCTTACGACAAGTGACTTTTCCGCTGGCAGTTGTTTGTGATTTGTCCAAGGATGCCAAACAATGCCGAGAAATGTTACAGACTTTTGCGGAACAAGGACAGACTTCCCGTAATTCACTTGAAATCCAAGGATATCTAGCGTCTCCAATAACAGATCCACTTGCTGGACTAATATCTTTGGATCTTGATGTGATAGCAAAAAATCGTCTAAATATACTATTATTCTCAGACCTTTTTCCCGAAGAATTTGTGCAATCCAATTTGTAAGACAGGCGAAGACTTTCGGGGCTGTACTTAGCCCGAACGGAAGGCAAGTCATTTCTAGTACTTCGTCTCTGTAAAGGAGACGTAAAAATCGCCTGTGTGACTCTGCTATTCGAAGATTGAAGTATGCTTGCGAAAGGTCGACCTTGCACATCCAATCCTGAGTTTGGAGAAAGTCTGGGACTCTGAACATGTTTATTAATCGAAACCGTTCTGTTAGCACATAGTGGTTGAGCAACCGTAGGTTGAGTACTGGTCGGTATGATCCATCGCTTTTTGGTACCAAGAAAAGGGAGGACACAAAGCTCGGAGTGAGAGGTGCTACCTTCAACACGCCTTGTTGTTTCATTTGACGAATGATTAGAGACATCTCCTCTGACTCTAAAGTGCGATGGCGATCGCCATTTAGGTCCGGTGTTATCAAGGGAGGTCTTTCCCGAAAAGGTATGTGATACCCTCTTATTATTCGTAATATAAAGGATGGGGCTCCCATTTGCTTCCACTGGTTGACAAAATGTGCTAACTGTCCGGCTAGGAAAGGTTATGAGTCATTGTCTCTGCCTTTTGTTGCCTCTGTAGCCCGAAGGCGACGAGTGGCGTTTCTGACCTCTTTGAGTGTGTCGCGATCCGCGAGATCGAAAATTATTATTAAAATTACTATTGTTAGAGATACCAGTACGCTGGTCTGGGCCAGCATTGTTTTGTGCTTTCGTGTTGTAATGGTAGCCTTGATAATTACCCTGCAAGGGCTGAGTGTGAGGGCCATGCATACTGCTTGGTATATCACAGAAATAGTTTGGGTGACCGTGACCATGCGATGGCACAATATTACGTACGTTCCCCTGCGAGGGGAAACGTCTAGCAGAATTATTGGGTTTTGCTCGCGAAGCATTCCCGCTGCTAGGCCTGTTTACTGACCAAAACGCCTTCCTAACACCGCCTGCTTTTTCAAGGGCCAATGTAAGAGCTTCCGGATTGAAAATGTGTGCATTTGAAGGAGGGATTTTATTTACAACGGTTTTTACCAAAGGGTCTCTAATATACTTAAGGATACCGTCCCTTCTCATTTCTATAGTCTCTGCTCTGTGGCCGCAAGCCATTTGTAAGAGGTCTTGAGAAACTTTCTGAAATTACCCTTTTAGAAAAATTTCATTGATTTTATTTTTTAAATCAGTAAGCCAGATGCTATATCTGGCGTTTAAGTTACGTAAACTACTTATTAAAACCTCTTTTTGCTTCAAAATGCCGAATGTAATAGCTGCGTAAGATTTATCGGAATAGGCCAGGTGGCGTATATTATCATAAGCCTTTACCTCCTCGTTTGATTCCATTTCCGTAAATCCCGGTGAATGGTTATATAGTTTTTGTGTTTCTGCGTACCTAATGTCAGTCCACGTGTTTTTTCCAAAACGCTGAACTTCATCTAACATATTTAAAAAATTTGCAGGTGTTTTTGGAACGGCGGGATCTTTTAACTTTGTTTCAATATCAAAAGATAAATCCGGTACAACTATCGGATTCTCAGAATTCTGTATTGGTGACGCCAGCGAGGCGCAATATTCGTTATATAGCTCGTTATCTACATCTCGGCTTACAATGGAAACATTATCACTATAATTATAAATAGGAGGGTATTCATAACTCTGAACCGTTTTTTGTAACTTGTCTACGTCTTTCGATAATTTGTCAATAAGATGACGGTCACGCCTTCGTTTTCTAGACAGATGCCGACGACGGCGCTTGGAATTCCTTTTTGAACCTTGATTTGAGGAACTAAATGATATCGAGCTGCTTTTACTACTACTGCTGCTCAATGAGGATGATTGCCGTTCACGTAAACGGGATTTACATTTCTTCGGTTTGGTACCCGATCCACCAGCGGTCGCAATTGGTTTATCTTGGTCATCCGACCCCATTTTTAGCGCTCCAGAGTTTACACTACCTTTAAAGGAAACAATAACCTAAGATACGATCTCTAAAAGGAATTCATATAACAAAGAAATACTGAGGGTAGAAAATTATCATAAAAGTTTTTTAAAAAACGAACGTTATTATCGTTTTATAAAATCATTTGTGCACTTACGTGAGTTCTTCCTTGAAATCACTGAATTTAAAAAGAGAATAAAATATTAGTCTTAGCACAAATTAACTGCGCGGGAAATATCACGCCAATGACGAGCAGGCTCGGATCACCAGTTACCTCGCGCGCCTGGTAGGAGGGGAGGTGTGTGCAAAAGAGACAAACTATAGGGTAGAAAGAGAGGACTGCTAAAGCGGGAAATGAAGTCGCCTATCTCAATATATGTAAGCTTCTACTAACGGTCAAGTGTATAATATAATTGTAATTTTCTTTAAATAAGGTTTCTTTTCAATGAAAATTGCTATAACTTTTATTTTATTTATGGCATCAGTTATTAATTTATTATTGTACTATTTTAGAATCTGCATTAATTTGACACGATTTTAAAATAACGGACTGACAGCGGAGGCTTAGTAATAGGGTTCCGTTTGGCACCCTCCGGGTCCCAGAGGGCGATGGCCGTCTGGGCTATCATGTGCACTGGCCGGAACCCTACCTGGGGCCTAGAGACGGGATGGGGCCCTCGCGTCACGTTACTGTACCGGTGACGCAAGGGGGCGTGACCGCAGAGCGGGGGACCGGTGCTGCGAACGATCGAGCTTGGTCGGTCACAGCTCCGCGAGGTCCTGGTGGCGGGATGGCGGAACAGGCTTCTACGCCTTATCGCCGGCCTCGCCTCTGTCGAGGCAAGCCGGCCAGTGCTCGAGGAATGGCTCAGGAGGTGGCCCGACTCCCTAGCGTTTTGAGCGACGCAGGTGCTGTCGGGGCACGGCTGCTTCGGGAAGTACCTGTGTCGCATAATCAGTGAGCCGAGTGCTCGGTGTCACCACTGCGTCCACTGTCGGGAGGACACGGCGCGGCATTCACTGGCAGAGGGTTCCGGATGGGAGGAGCCGCGCCATGCCCTCGTATTAGAAATAGGAGCCGACTTGTGCGATTCCCGGTCCAAGTGTGGGAAGGGAATACCTATTAGTGGCACTCTTCGGATTCGGAACCCTAAAAATGGTTCAATATTGTAATAGCTAAGTATTTGGGGTTTCGATCCTTTTATCGGTCGGACTACTTATTTACGTCACAACCTGTATACATATAAAAGGCAAGTGTCCCGACGGACACATCACGCCCAGCTTGTTTTTTGAAATCCTCCTCTAACTGGTTTGGGCTGGGCGATGATATGTCATTCGGGACACTTGCCTTTTATATACAGGGTGCTTGCACTTGCATGCGGCGAACACACCTTTCGCTAATATTATACAGGGTTACTGGTAACTCGACGTATTCCTTGCAGGACGTCATAGTAGGGTTAAAATGCAACAAATTAAGCCACCAAATGTTCTACCGAAATTCAGTAGTTTTTGAATTAGTTAAGAGTTTTAGTTTTTTTATGAAAAATCCCAGATTAAACCATTTGAAACCAATTTAAAAATGATTTACGGCGCGACTGTACTGAAATTTAAGTTATTATCATAGTTGACGCCGTAGCAGACCTTTGTTAATAATTAAAAGTTCAATAATGCCTAAAACTTTGGCAAATATCACTAACCAAACATTTAATTTTTTGTAATTTTTGCTATTACTTCATAAAAAATGTAGTCTAGTGCAAAAAAAAATACTACACCTGGTGTACAAATTACTAGGAAAATATCCTTGTCTTATCAGTTATTCAGAAAGGTATGATTGTCAATACTTTTGCATGTGTGCCAGGGAAGAGAAGAGTTTTATGGGGGGCAGGTAAAATTGCGAGACGGTCAACCTATTGTTTCGTATTCGTATTATTCGTAGTTTTTACCTGCGCTTGAACTCAAACCACTCGGGGAGCTTTGTGATTGGTCGCTATTGTTCTCTCGGCATGACAGGGGGTGCGATTTTGCAAAATTTGGTCGTCAGCGTTAGTTAGTTTCAACTCTACGTCGCGTAAGCTCGTGTTTTGTTACTGGCTATTTCCCTAACTGTTGCTGCGTATCTTGCTCTTGTGCTGTGCTGTGCCTTCATAAGCGCTGACTATGGCTGCATATTCTAATCCTGAATACGCTGACATAATGTACTGTTACGGACTTTGTGACGGTAACGCTGCTGAGGCGCGGCGAGAATATCAACTTCGCTTTCCCAACCGCCGACTCCCCCACGTTAGTGTCTTCGGATCGACTTATTGGCGAATATCTGAAACTGGCAGCGTCCAAAGAAGCAGGCAAGTTGACACTGGTCGTTCCCGGAGATACACGGCTGAGGACGAGGAGCTTATTCTTCAACGTTTTATTGACGATCCTAACACATCGACAAACATTGTAGCGCGTGAGCTTGGTATGTCACAGTGGAAAGTCTGGTCTGTAGTTCACTTGTCAGGCCGACATCCATACCATTACCAACCAGTCCAGTCATTAGAAGAAGGAGATCCGCCGAGACGGCTTGAATTTTGTCGTTTTATGCTAAGTGCCGACGCCGACAGCGAAAACTTTTTAAAAAACATTCTGTGGACCGATGAGTCATCTTTTGATCGTGATGGTATCACAAATTACCACAACTTACATTACTGGGCACCGAAAGCAGAAGCAAACCCTAAAAAACTGAAACCAACCGCATCCCAGCGAAGGTTCTCGCTTAATGTTTGGATGGGTATTATTGACGACAAATTAATTGGCCCACATTTTTTACCCCGAACACTAAATGGGGAACTTTATGAAGATTTCCTCAGAAATCATTTATCAGCACTGCTCACGGATGTACCGGAAGAAAGAAGAGCAAACATGATTTACCAACATGACGGATGTCCAGCCCACTTCCGAATCACAATTCGACAATTGCTGGATGAAAACTATCCAAACCGATGGATAGGGCGCGGTGGGCCGATTCCGTGGCCTGCACGAAGCCCTGATCTGACGCGGCTAGACTTTTACGTCTGGGGTCATATGAAAGATCTAGTTTATGTGACCCCAGTAAATTCAATTGAAGAACTAAGGGAGAGAATTACAAATGCGGCGGACCAGATGAGGGCAACAATCACCTCAAGAATAACAAAAACCGAAGTAAGGAAGCGAATAACAACATGTATTCGAAACCGAGGGCAGCACATCGAACAAGACGTGTGAAATGTGTGTAATTAAAGTTTTTAATATTGATTAAAAAGAATAATAATGTTCACGATTTTGTTTTTGATTTTTCGAATAATCACCTTTTTGTGAAACGCACGCCTATACTAAATCAAAAACGATTTTCATAATGTAGTCCATGATTTTGTATTAACTTTCATACCTTTTTGGATAGCTGATAAGACAAGGATATTTTCTTAGTAATTTAAACACCAGGTGTAGTATTTTTTTTGCACTAGACTACATTTTTTATGAAGTAATAGCAAACATTACAAAAAAATAAATATTTTGTTAGTGATATTTGCCAAAGTTTTAGGCATTATTGAACTTTTAATTATTAACAAAGGTCTGCTACGGCGTCAACTATGATAATAACTTAAATTTCAGTACAGTCGCGCCGTAAATCATTTTTAAATTGGTTTCAAATGGTTTAATCTGGGATTTTTCATAAAAAAACTAAAACTCTTAACTAATTCAAAAACTACTGAATTTCGGTAGAACATTTGGTGGCTTAATTTGTTGCATTTTAACCCTACTATGACGTCCTGCAAGGAATACGTCGAGTTACCAGTAACCCTGTATAGCCAAATAACTGCAACCAACTTGGAAGAAGTGCTGGTCGGCCGCTGCCGCGGCACCGCTCGATTCGCTCGCTCGGTTCACGCGCTGTCACAGCCTTAACTTTTTTTTTTTATTTTGTTCCCGCGGGGTGGAAAATCCTCATGGATGTCCTCCGCCCTGGGGTAGGCGGAGGGGTCTGCCAGACTCTTACTGACTAAAAACCTCCCCGGTGTTCCCCTCCCACACTTGCACCGGGGATCATGGGATCTAATGGTCACAGCCTCACCTAACCTAACCTATTTGGACGGAGCGCCTTGGCTTAGTTGCTGCGACCAATTCGGCTACCGCCAAGACCTACCAGTCAGGGACGGTTCACAATTTTACGGGTGATTAAATCGTACAGATTATCTTATTATTATTATATTATGATCCCTGTCGTTAACAATTTGACATTGATAGTTTTTATACCTACTACCGAAAATGAATGCGTTATAATGTAACAGTTGGGAATTTTTCGATAGTTTATAATTTCGGCAGATAGATAAGTACCTAGCAGTTGTCGTATCAGCTCGTGTCGTAGGTCAAGTGCTCGAGTCCCAATCAGCGGGTTTTGCCCAGCTTTATTAATTCAAGGAAACAACACGTTGATGTCTTTCCCAAATCGAGTATACCTACCGAGTGTAAAAGTAGCTGCGTCTTAGCGTGTCGATGGAAATATAGTTCGAATGAACACCATTTGCTGATGCAGTCATTAGATCCTCACGTCACTTAGGTGTAGGTACCTATAGCTGTACAAGTAGTAATCTTTTGTTGCGTGGCCAAAATCACTGATTTCGCCATCTTGTTTTTCAGTACTTAGTTTTTCACATAACGTCCCTTAGCAAACAACACCGCATAAGTCATGTTTCCCAACCCTACAGGAGATGACAAACTTGTGCGGTGTTGAGAGGCCAACAGCGAGATTGGGGCGCTGTCACTACTTTTCGAATTACCTACGGCTTCTGGTTGGCTGAAATATATATCATGTGACCAATTTCACAAATGTTTACCAACAGCGCCTCCCTGTCAAAAGCACCTCCCTGTCAACAGCGCCTCCCTGTCAACGTCGAGCGCCAAGCGATCCTTGAAGGAATGTAGGTGCTGGCTGGTGACAGGAGGCAAGGTGAACAATGGGCCATCCATGGTAGGCGGGGTGACGCCCCGAATACATTTTTATTATACACTAAGGATCAGAACCATCTGGCCCCAGTCAGCAATTTTTACAAATTTGGCTCTAAAAGTTTATGCAGTTATCTTCAACCTGATGAATATTACCTAAGCAAAACGCTAATTTGACCATTAATATTACGAATAGTGTACGGTCCGTACACTTGCAGAGTTGTTGTTGAAGTTAAAGCGCGGAGGAAAGGTCAGTTGTTGTTGAAGTTAAAGCGCGGAGGCAAGGTCAGTTGTTGTTGAAGTAGAAGCGCGGAGTAAAGTTCAGTTGTTGTTGAAGTTGAAGCGCGGAGGAAAGGTCAGTTGTTGAAGTTAAAGCGCGGAGGCAAGGTCAGTTGTTGTTGAAGTTAAAGCGCGGAGGCAAGGTCAGTTGTTGTTGAAGTAGAAGCGCGGAGTAAAGTTCAGTTGTTGTGGAAGTTGAAGCGCGGAGGAAAGGTCAGTTGTTGAAGTTAAAGCGCGGAGGCAAGGTCAGTTGTTGCTGAAGTTAAAGCGCGGAGGCAAGGTCAGTTGTTGTTGAAGTTAAAGCGCGGAGGAAATTTCAGTTGTTGTTGAAGTTAAAGCGCGGAGTAAAGTTCAGTTGTTGTTGAAGTTGAAGCGCGGAGGAAAGGTCAGTTGTTGAAGTTAAAGCGCGGAGGCAAGGTCAGTTGTTGCTGAAGTTAAAGCGCGGAGGCAAGGTCAGTTGTTGTTGAAGTTAAAGCGCGGAGGAAATTTCAGTTGTTGTTGAAGTTAAAGCGCGGAGGAAAGGTCAGTTGTTGTTGAAGTTAAAGCGCGGAGGAAAGGTCAGTTGTTGTTGAAGTTAAAGCGCGGAGGAAAGGTCAGTTATTGCTGAAGTTAAAATGCGGAGGAAAGGTCAGTTGTTGTTGAAGTTAAAGCGCGGAGGAAAGGTCAGTTGTTGTTGAAGTTAAAGCGCGGAGGAAAGGTCAGTTGTTGTTGAAGTTAAAGCGCGGAGGAAAGGTCAGTTGTTGCTGAAGTTAAAGCGCGGAGGAAAGGTCAGTTGTTGTTGAAGTTAAAGCGCGGAGGAAAGGTCAGTTGTTGTTGAAGTTAAAGTGCGGAGGAAAAGTCAGTTGTTGTTGAAGTTAAAGAAAAAAAGACAAAAAAAAAAGACAATAGACATAGGTAGATACTGCAAACATTGTTTGATTTCTTTCATTTTGACGAAGAATACATCTCCGTCAAAATGAAAGTAATCAAACACAATGTTTGCTAAGTAATATAACATTAAACATAAAACATAACATATAATTACGCCTGTAATTCTTTAGGGAATGGACTTTTCACAAGTTATGTATTAAATGATTCCTCACATAGACGTGGGATACATAACATCACACCGGTGTTGCCGGCAGGGCTAGGCAGAGGTAAGCACACCCCTGTACAGTAAGCTACACAGGTCGGTATCGATGCTGCATTTAATTTTTTGTTAAAATGAAGGAAGTCAAACAAAATGATAGCTAACTAATATAACATTAAACTTAGAACATAACATATCATTACGCCTGTAATTATCTAACGGGTGGGCAGAGATGTACCTATAAGATACCCAGACTATTCGCAAGTTAGATATTTAATGATTCCCCGCATATACTTGAAATACATAACGTCATACCAGTATTGCCTGGAGAGGTAGGCAAAGGTACAAGTAATTACAAGTATTCTTGCTTGTATTTTCCTTCACAATGGAAGAGATATCTGAAAAGTCTCAACTTATATTAATTAGTGATATTAAGCTTTAATCATAACATAACGCCTGTATTCCACTATGGGGTAGACAGAGGTACGGCTCTATTTTATAGGACAACAAACAACTAACTTATTCTGTCATTCAAAAATAACATCCACATGTCACCAGTAACACATCATACAACACACACACAACCTAACGTCACACCTGTTTTCCCAAGAGATAGGCAGAGGTGTACCTATAGTACTCCCACACTTCGCCAGTTATGTTCAAGTGCACTAGGGAGATACATCTATATACGTATATATAAATCAGTTGCCGTGCCTTAGTCTCGCATAAACTCGACCGTTTGTAATGAAACTTTGGTAAGTAGCTGTGTGCGCGCCAAGGTTTTAAATAAAAGAATATTAAAAAGGCATTGCAATGCGCCGGGCATTAGCTAGTTTAGAATAATAAAACAAAACATAATTTTAAAATATATAAAAACATTATAGACCCGCTATGTTGGGAACAGGGTTCAAGCTGCCCAGTAGACAGGGCTTAAGAGAGAGGAACCTTCTATCAATAGAGCTTCTGATCCAACTGCGTTACGAGAGCGTCCGCAAATGTTATGTTTTTATTTATTTATTTATTTATCTCCTTACATATAACATTACAGGAAAAAACCCAATGCGATAAATGCGCCTATCCTAATTTAATCAATACTAATTTCCTAACTCGATCAGTCTATTTGTAACAAATTACGAACAATGCATTCCTTGTGAATTCACTCACAGAACAACAGAATAAGTCCATCTCATCCGCTATGAGGTTGAGTGTGCGGAGTGCTCACGTCAGTGGCGTATGTTATGTAATACAATATTCAATCGTTATGGATCGTCAATTGTAATGCTATTTAATAGCTCTGCTGAAGGATTGGAGTCATCATGCCGTCCAAAGAAAATGTCAGGGTCGTTTGAAAAGCTATCCATCGGGTCCAGTTAACAAGCAAGGGTCGGTATTAGCCGTAAAACAGATCAAAAAAGTGACCAACGAGAGCTACGAACAGCTAGTTATTCCAGTGTGTCAGGTAAGATTTGACGGGCTAATAAAATAACAGTTTCTTGGCGACTATGTATTATTGTACCTATTTAAAACTTTTACAAGACACCAGGAGCATTTGCAACGCCGATTTCAACAGAGTAATCTGGAATTTATTCAAGGTGGACCGGATACCACCTGTATTCGCCGCAAGTTTAGGCAGAGATGTTATACCTATTCCTCACCGGACACGGCAGCTTCGGGAGGTTCCTGTGTCGGATAAGGCGGGAGGAAACGTCCGGGTGTCACCACAGTGTCCTCCGGGACACGGTGGAGGTCCGTCCGGTTTGGGCAGAGCACCGCCCGTGTCCTCGTGGAGGCGATCGGCGGCGGCGATCTCTCGCGTCCGGCCCTGGTTCAGGCCATGGTACGGAGCGAGAGGGCATGGGCAGCCGTCACCTCCTTCTGCGAAGCAGTAATGCTCGCGAAGGAGGAGGCGGGACGGTTGAGGGAAAGGCAAATTTCGCACCCTCTCTTGCCCTTAGCCGCCGCAGGAGACGCCCTGGGCGTCAGGAATCCCGGGCGGATTTCCGGCCACCGTAGGCGCCGGCGGACGGTGAGCAATGGGTAGCTCGGCGTCCAATAAGGACCAGGCCCAGGTCGACGGCGCGTTGTGTTTCACGCGCGCCTCATAGAGATGTCAGCACAAGTGTAGGGGTCCACTATGGATGGGCCGATGCCGGCCGGGGTCGCGTGGCACCGGGTTACCGAGGCCCCTGGCAACACAGGCAACGGAAGGAACACGGGTTGGTTTTAGTTAGTAAGAGTCTGGCACAGAGTCCGCCCAGAGCAGAAGTTATTTGATAATTTCCCACCCAAAAAAAAGAGATGTTACCTATGTCATGTTAGTCATTGCAGACCGACTCGTCGGCCAGCTGGTGCGTGTGGGGCCGGATTTGGCGGAGAGCCAGTTTGGTTTCCACAGAGGGCGCTCTACGGTGGACGCCATCATGCGCGTGCGAGCCCTGACGACGGGGAATGCTGTTGCCCAGGGTGGGGTTGTCTTGGCGGTGTCTCTAGACATCGCCAATGCCTTCAATACCCTGCCCTGGAGTTGCATCAGGGAGGCACTCCGGTACCACCGGATGCCGACCTACCTCTGTCGTGTGGTCGAGGCCTATTTGACGGACAGGGTGACACTCCCTGGTGACCGGGGTAGATGACGGCATCTACCCCGGTCACCAGAGAGTGTGGAACCGGCAAGAGATGTCGTGCGGTGTCCCACAGGGATCGGTCCTGGGGCCGCATCTGTGGGACATCGGATACGACTGGGTGCTGCGCGCCGACCTCCCCAGCGGCGTCAGCGTAGTGTGCTACGCTGACGACACGTTAGTTCTGGCGCAGGGGAGGTCGCACCAGGCGGCGGCCGAAGTAGCGGCACGCAGGGTTGCGACAATTGTCGAAAGGATCCGGCAATTGGGACTCGAGGTGGCCTTGCACAAGTCCGAGGCCATGTGTTTTCATGGTCCTCAGAACGAGCCACCGTTGGGGTCCCAAATAACGGTAGGAGGGGTTTCCATCGGCGTCGAGTCGACGATGAAGTACCTGGGACTCGTCCTCGACAGCCGGTGGAACTTCGTGGAGCATTTCAGACGTTTGGCTCCCAAACTGGAGTGGGCGGGCGCTGCATTGAAGCTGCTCCTGCCCAATCTAGGGGGTCCAAACGCCTCCTGCCGGAGGCTCTACGCGGGGGTCGTGCGGTCCATGGCCCTCTACGGGGCTCCTGTATGGGCGCGCTCTCTGGCGCTGCGGCCAGCCCGCCAGTTGAGCGCGGCCCAAAGGGTCATGGCCATCCGGATGGTCCGGGGATACCGCACGGTCTCCTGTGAGTCAGCCAGCCTCCTTGCCGGATTGCCGCCATGGGATCTGGAGGCGCGCACGTATGGGAGTGGCGCGAGGAGGCGAAACGCCGGGGCGTAAGTCCGCTGCCGCGAGAAATCACGGCACAGCGGACAGAGCTCCGGCGGGATCTCATGGCGTCATGGAAAGTACGGTTATCGCAACCCAGTGCTGGGCACGCCACGATTGCGGCAATAAGTCCCCTCTTTGAGGTATGGCTAGAGAGGCGCCACGGCGTCCTCAACTTCCGCCTGACGCAGGTCCTCACCGGACACGGCAGTTCCGGGAGGTTCCTGTGTATTCCATTGCATCTTAGATCAATCACAGGCAAAACTCCAGTTGTTGACCTTTGTAAGCATTGTTTTGAAGTCCATCACAATATCTTGAGACACTTCGGTGACTTTATAAGGTTTATCGTCGGTTTTCGGTCGGATTGTATAAGAGGAACTCGTACATAAATGCTGTTAAGGTATATAACAAATTACCGGACTCCTTTAAAGATTTACCTTTGACCATGTTTAAAAAAAAGGTAACGCAATGGTTAAAAGAAAAGTGCTTTTACAATCTCAGTGAATACATGTCAGATTGCGGAGAAAGAAACTGAAATAAATATGGGTGTATACCATATTTTTTATTAATTAATGTTCTAAATTAATACATTGGACATCTTATTAGTTATGACATTATCAATTACCATTTACAATCACATTTATTAAGGGTTAATCTGACATTATATTTTATCTCTTGAACTGACATAGGTATAGCTTTGACTTCATTAATTAATTTTTTTTTTCCATGAAAGTCCTAATGCATGAACCTTATTTGTTGTTGCTGTATTTTCTTTTTTATTTAATTAGCATTGTGTAGGACAAAACTAAATATTTGCACACCATAAGTAATGGTAGAATGTAAAGGGCCATTATAGTTTTAAGATCATACAATGTAAACCTACATTCTCGCAAATAAATGAATTTGAATTTGAATTTAACAAATTGAAACGCCATGTACCATTGGGCAGGCGAACATAGTATTTTGTCTTTCGTCTGTCTTTCTATTAGTGCATGCATACTATCTCCCTCATTTTGGGTGTTACCAACAATCAGAAAACGATGACTAATTTTTATTTTGTATTTATAATTTGCCATCTTAAACATTAAAAAAAACGATTCTGTTCCGATTCTGACTACCGCAGTTATCAGACCAGAATCGGTAATCTTTTATACCTGCCATAACTGTTTGTTCAATAAATTTAAAAACACAGCTAGCAATTTCATTTGCTCCTTTTTTAGCAGTTTGTTGGTGTCAGGAAAAGCAATAACACTGAGACTGACGATGTAATAGATCAAATATAGTGAAATTATAAACGGTAAGTTTTCGTTTAAAATAAAATGTGCTAACGTTCCCATGGGGTACATTTAAGCACTTTTGGAGATCGTAAGCGGCTGTTAGTATTTCTGGATTCTGTTGCGCTAATTCTTTGTCTTCTGCTTTCAACTGTTTTGCTTAATCTTTTTGTTTCAAGTGCTCCGCATACCGCGCTGTTTCGCCGTATACTGAGCCAGTTTGAACTTGCACCGAAATGAGCGCATTCGCGTCCCGCGTATATTGGTAGCAAACACTTGACTCAGTATACTGAGTGCAAAATAAAGAAATTAGTATACTTGATCCAGTATACGCTATTTTTTTTTGTTATTTTAAAAGATATGTTTTTTTATACAGGTATATAGGAAATGATTTAATTATTGTTAATAGGTACACAAGAAAGTGCAATTCTCAAAATTTGTTAGTTGACTCAGTAGGGGGAAGTCCCCTAGTGGCGGACACTTAAGGTTTTTTAGAAATAAAATAAAAAATATTTTAAGGAATGATTACTTATTTATGACTTACAATAGATAACAAAGTTAGAAATCAAATTAAACTAAAAAAAACACAACCTCTGCTTAAAAATAATTAACACCATTAATCAGACTTTGGTTACAAAAAATGTAATTTATAAAAGTGGCACCTAGTACCGGACGGATATTTGTGCCATACCAAAAGCACTGGACATCTCAGTATAGCCTGCATCAATCACATATGTAGCCATCTCCTGACTTTGGGACGTCTGCACATGCTGCATGTGCCCACCCAAGACAGGAGGAGCACTGGATCCGGTCTTCCTCAGTGTCTTCTAAACAAACCACGCAAATTGTTGTGTTTGTTTTAGATGTTTCAGTTAATGGTTCCACTTTATTTCCATTTTTTCTTTGGGCTCCACGTCTTCCGCTTCCTTTCCTTTATCTACGCTCTTTCCTTTGGTTTGCTTTCCATTGCTTCCAATTACTGCTTTAAACTTAGATCCTAATTCCTTCTTTTTGTCTCTCATGTTCTTTTCATTTTCTTTTTCTTCTGCCACTTTTTTGTACGGCGTTTCTTCTTCTCCTCGATTTAGCGCCTTTATTTTGTCATGTACAGTGCTTTTTGGAATATTGTATCGCATTGCAGCTTGCCTTACACTCAATTGTTTGGACAAAATTTTATTGATAGCAGTTTGTAAGCTCTGTGGCTCCCACGATCCTTTCTTTTTCTTCTCTTCCATTTCAATTCTATTCATTCTTCTATGTTCTAAAACAAAATTAAACAATTAGAATGAATAACGTTAATTCTTACGAGATATATCAATATGTTTACCGTCCGGTGCTAAGGGATGACTTAGTGTCCGGTACTAAGGGACAGATGATTTCGTACATTAGGTGGTACCTACCAAAATTAGTTAAATAATCTAATAACATTCTATCAGTTTACGGATAACAATCAAGTACTACATTTATTTTTGAATACCATTAAAATGTAAACGCATAAATGTGCCAGAATTACTTACATCGATTTTTACTTGACGCCGTGATTTCCCGCCAAAAGCAGCAAACTCCCGCTCCTGCCGTCGCGTCGCCTTGCGCGTCACTGGCGAGCCGCGGCGCGTGATCATGTTGCTGTGTGCCCCCCGCGCCCCTTTCACTTGTACTTTGAATCGAACCGGTTTATACTTGCTTGAATAGTACGAGTGTCCGGCGGTAGGTGCCGTCCGGCGCTACGGGACTTCCCCCTATACATAGGAGCCGTCGAAATGTTCCGCAAATTGTGGTGTACTTTTTATTAAACGTTCTTAATTATTTTACTAATATTTAGTTTCTATGTTTTACGCTTTTCACTACTTTCCATACTAGACGAACTATTTTGCATCGGGGCTCGTACAACCACATTTGATTGTTTTCCATGACTAAGTTTAGTTCGGGCTGTAGGTAAACAATATCTAACTACAGCTACGGGGTAAATAAAATACAATATGAAGTACCTACCTACCTATAATTGGTCAAGGACAGCTAATGAGACACAGTTGATTGTCTATTGTTTGACTCCGAATCGGTGCAGCGGTGTCGCGCGGGGCTTGCCTTGTGTCATACATACAAGTAAAGACATGCATGTTAGATTCTATGGTAACAACGTTACTGGGTACAGACGTGTTTGTCACGTGATGTGACGTGCAAATGTTACTAATTCAAACATTATCTTAAAATAACAATACATTAATTATTAATAATAATAATATTGTAATAAATTTAAATAGCGAAAAATCAACCAGAATATTAAAAACAAAATAAGTTATTAAGACTTTTAAACAATAATCAATTCAAATTCGATACCTACGTCACCAGATAGTGTTTTACAGAGTTTTTGATAGTAACTTAGGGCCTTATTCATTTTTCTTTTTATTGGTTTTATAAAAAATGTGTAACTTATACCTAATTAGCACAACGAAACAATTGTTATAAATCGAGGAAGAGCGAGGTTTATCCCATCACAAGTATCTTCGGATTACTTTCTGGGAAGCCCCGGCAACTTAATTGTATGGATTTAAGATAATAAAGACATTTTTTTTTTTTTATTACTCTAGCGAGTTACGAGCGAGTGGAAAGCGGGGCGTGTGCGCGGCGAGCTCGCCGCGAGTTCGCAACGTGATCACCACGAGTGCGCAACGTGTTCGCCGCGTTTGCGGAACGAGAGCGGTTGACGTGAGTGTAAAAGAGAGCGCGAGACGAGCGAGTGTAAAATATTGTGAAAACGTGGCGAACACGATGCGCACTCGTGGCGAACTCGCGGCGAGCTCGCTGCGCACTCGCCCCGCATTCTACTCGGAACTCGCTAGTGTGATAAAGCCCTTAAATTCAGTGTTCGTGACGATACGTCACCAAATAGTGTTATTCAGTGTTTTTATAACTTTAAATTCAGAGTGGCATATAACAGTGGTAGAATAGCGTTTAGTACATAAGACTGTACGCGCGACACTTACAGAACCCAGTTAAGTGGACTTTATGGCCGTAGTTTAAGTATACGTTTAGGTAGCCTAGACCGAGACCTAGCCCTGGACCTTACTTTTATGTATCTAGTCCCTTGAAAAAGCCCATTTAACTGAGTTTGTATGTCGTGCTACTTTGTATTATTAAATATTGTTGTTTTGGTTCAACCAATCATGATTTCAGGGCGCGTAACGCCTTGTAAAATATAATTGTGATATTTTAAATATCAGATTGTTTTAGGTCTATAGACCAGCCTGAGGTATCCGTAACTAGTTTGAAAATCGGTTCAGTACTTTTCCAGAAATTCACAGAATAAAACCGTTCTAGTGGAAATTTTAAATATTAGGTATGTCTGTTTCCCCTGAAATATCCTTTAAGTAGAAACAGATAAAACCGATATAGATATCTCAGGAGACTGGGAATTTTATAAGGAATTTAATGTTATAATATATCACGCCTTATGTACAGTTGTTTTATCTCACGAAAGTGGGTGGGCCGGGTCTCTATTGTTTCATCGAAAAGAAATTGCCAAATTATCACTTCCCAAACAATTTTCCGCATAATTACACTTGCCAAATTATTACTTAGCAAATTAATAATCTTTTCACAAGTAATTGTAACGCAAACCTAATGTTTGGCAAGTGAACGTTAAACAATAACTTGTTTACCAACTAGTACATTTACCAATTTCTATTTATTCAAATATTTCAGTTGGAATTCATTTATTATTACCTACATTTATTAATTTTACGCAAAATAAAATTTATACCTCGTCAAACTAGTTCGGGTCTCGATAGCCTGCTAAAAATAATCTCTTTTTTCCATTTCTGGCACTCGCCGGCCGCTGCCGCGGCACCGCTCGCTTCGCTCGCTCGGCTCGTGCGTAGGAGGTCACAGTTTTAACCTAACCTAACCATTATTTAAAATAATTAACCTACTCTAACTAGTTCCTTAAGTAACCATAAATTTGACTTGTTTCAGACAAATTCAAGCACATCTCATTCACACAACACCTTCTCTAATGTTTATTGTCTAAAGATTGTTTGCTGTAATAAATCATTTGATTAATGAAGTGCCAAATGCCTAAATGACATTATCCTTAATAATATTCTGCCAAGTTAAAATTTGACCAAATGAAAATGTGCGTAATAAAATCATTCCAAACATTGCATTGGTATAAAAAAAAGGTTGCTTAAATTTGTTTGGGTAGTGAAATTTTGGCAAAATCTTTTCGGCAAAATGGCAGGATCCCGGGTGAGCCATACTTGTAGTTGTAATGCGTATGGCCACGCGCTCTTGTGTGCCTAACTACAGGTAACGTTAGCAAGCTCATCGCTAATTAACAAAATAATCAAATTATTAGATTTTTGCTATGTATGGATAAGACATGGTACAATAAAATATAAACTTATATTCAAGAAACATTTAATTTTAGCAATATTTTGAATACAATTTATATTTTTTATTTAAATTAGTATTTCAAGTAGAATCGTAATTAGACTCTTCTTCAGAGTCAGTTTCTTCTTCACTGTTATCTTGTAAATTTATTATTAATTCAAAATCAGTGTCAAAATATTTCATATATTCAGTTTCATTATAATGAGACTATTGCAAGTATTACGCCATGTCTCACTTGTTATTTTTGTAATACTCTCTTGAATAAGTTTTTCTGTGTTGGTCATATTTTGCTCAATGTTTCATAAAGCGATGTAGTTTTAAAGGACCCCCCAGACATAGTATAAAGAGTGGAAGTACGTTATCTTCATACAAACGCACCGCGCGCGGCTTGTATGTGTGCGTCAAAGTATCTATGCGTCGCCGCACACACACTTAAAAAAATCTCGACCCGTTTCTCAGTGCGCCAGTCGGAACTAACACCGCACGAGGTTCGCGCGTCACGGCTTTTTGGCACCGCTAAATGAATGAAAAATGTGTGATAATCGCAGGAGAACGTATTACTGTGTGTTTGGATGTCTTAATAATTCATCGATTCCAGAATTGTCTCTGTTCAGATTACCTATTGAACAGGAAAAGTAAGCAAGTCTAGCATATAATTTATACTTGATGATGAGATACCTACTTACTTATTTTTTGTCGTATTAGTTTTCTATCAGACAGAGGATGTAGGTAGGCCTACTTTCCCACTAGAATGTATTAGGTACTTTTGATCTGTCAATTGATTTGCCGCTATTGCTTTGTTTACGTTTAGTCATGCCTTTTTCTCAGTATTGTAGGTATAGTAACTAAGTACCTACTTACAGTTATAAAATCGTAATTAAAAATAAGTAATTGACTAATTGTGAATCAGATAAACAGAGCAAAGCTCGAATCATAACAACAGAACAAAAATTTGATTATAGTCTTAGAGACATGCGTTAGTTTTTATGTTGTTTTACGATGTTTTTTTTATCATCGTTTAGGTAAAACCGACCTCACAAACTGTTTGTACTGTTTTACAATTCGTAGTCATCGGCAAGGTACTTGTTTATATTTTCAAAATCATCAAGTAGTTCAAGTAGTGTCCCTGAAGAGTCCCGAAAGTTGCTTCTTGGAGATTCGTGGAGTCTTGTGTATTATTCAGGTAAAATACACCTTTATCAGTTGTCAAAAACGTACTCCTCTATGAGAAAGTCAAAACCCTTCCCAGTCAAAAACAATGGTACATATGAACATATACAGTAGCTGCATAGAAGCCGGTAGCCGTCTTGAAGATATCTGGATTCTATAGGTGCAGGGCGTCAGCTCCGCATAGACAGGGAGGTCTACCCTCACACCGGGATAAACCTGGATGGGCATTACATACTCCCTACACAGCCTTCGCGTCCAGCGATCACGACCGTCCGGCACAGTTATCTCTAATATTTTTTTTATTTTCTGGTCATCAACTCCTAAAATCTATCCAGTAATTCAATTTTATATTCCTGAATCTTATCACAGCACCTACGCTGCTGTGCTGATAACTAACATGCGCCGCAGATTTAAGACATATCTCAGAGGTCAGGCTGTAGGCACAGAGCCGAAATAGACCAATTGTCCCCCAAAGGGAAGAAAATTTATAATTCGGGTCTTGCGGTAAACCTGACTGGAGCAATGACTTGCCGGCTGTACTATGGGACTGAAGTAAGTAACCAGGCCACTGCTTGGCCTGACTCTACCCGTCAAGCACAGCATGAGAAAGAGAGCGATAGGTAGCATGTTTAGGGAGGGAACGATTTTTCTGTGTCATTTGATGACCCAGTAGAGGTGTTTGCAGAAGAGCTACTTTGTGGAAGAACAATCACTGATGTTTTTCTTTGACCTCAAAGCAGCAGTGCTGTTTAAGGATTGTGGTGAACAAGAGCATACATTTTGCCCCGAAATGCATCGGCGGCGGCGCGGCGGCCTAGGCCGCCAGCGCGTCGACTGCGTCGCTCCCGTCGCAGCTCCCGTCGTTGGTCGTAGTGCGTGTCAAAATTCAACATCGCTGAGCACCCTGGAGAGATGTCCGCTGTGGACCCATGCACGATTTTAAAAAAGTAAGCAGCTGGGTCTGATTGTGCATATTGGAACGGTACAGAGACCACAAACTCACCTCAGGCCCTGCCGCAACATATTCTACGCCTACAATACCAGCTACATCCACTGTTAAACCGTTTTGGAAAACCCTTTCAAATCTCTACCTGTTTTGAAGCGAGTTCCCCGCGGCGCTAGACCTCTTGTGGCACAACACCTAGCGTTGCGTTCGTTTTGCCGCCCGGGAGAACTCGCAAAAGTGCTTGGGAACAGCTGCTCACCTTCCCTTACAGAATCCTACATATACAAAAGGATTTGGCAACCAAAAAGACATTAATTGCACAAATTAAAGAAAACTGTAATATTTCGTCTCTTAATTTGGATCCAAAATTACCGACACAGAGATATAGGTACCTCCTCAAGCGATATATCCCATCTGGTAGAATATAAGTTAGGGGAAGGTGACATTCGCGGAGCAGCCAGGATTCTTTTTAGTAGTGATTTGGTAGCACCGTGTTGTCCAGAAACGTTCGCAGCTCTGGAGAGCAAACATCCTGCCCCAGCGGATGGCCTTTCTTTTCCCGACCCCCCTGATCCGGATTATCGTTCCCTCACCATAACAGGTCGAGAGTTCACAGCCATTTGTTTTGTTCCTTCCGGAGCGGCTCCGCGCCGGTGACCTCGACGGTCTGAGTCCTCAGCACCTTAAGGACCTTATATGTTCAGGCGCCGGGGAAGCTGGTGAGTTGCTCTTGAAGGAACATACGGCTCTGATTAACCTTATGCTCTCCGACAAGGTGAATGAGGCCGTCATCGACGTTCTGTAGAGGGCCAATCTATGCGCCCTGCGCAAGAGGGATGGCGGCATTCGTCCTATTGCCGTGGGAACTACTTACCGTCGTATGGCAGCCAAGATTTGTTGTACATTTTATGGTGAGGTGGTATCGAAAAATTTCTGCCCCTGCAGCTAGGTTATGGCTCCAAAGGTGGCTGTGAGGCTGCTGTACACGCCTTGTCGACCTACCTAAATTCTGGCAAAGGAAAGGTCATCCTGACGGTTGACATAAATAATGCCTTCAATTCAGTTCATAAGAAATACCCCAAATCTATAGTTTCCTTTGGCAATGTTACAGACACCCATCTAAATTACTGTATCGGGACAACCTTCTGGGATCTGCTGTTGGCTGTCAACAAGGTGACGCCGTCGGCCGTCGGGCCAGTGATTTTTAGTTTAGCCATTCATCAAATTATTCGACAGCTAAATTCCGAATTTAATGTTTGGTATCTTGATGATGGAAACTGTGGAGGCGATGTAGAAACTGTTTTAAATGACCTAAACTTCTTAAAAAATAAATTAACTTAATTTCATTGGCCTTGATCTCAACCTTTCGAAATGTGAACTATATTTAGCGGACGGTACTGACCATGTAGTTATAGATATATAACTTCATGGTACTGACAGACATCTGACTCTTCCCCGCAATAGTTCCAGAAATCAAAATTATCGAAAAAAGCTGTCTTCGTCTCCTCGGGTCTCCAATTTTTGAGAATTCCTTTTTATTGAGGAAAAATACAAAATATCCACGATGTTTCAGAAAGATTGTTCCAAATTATGCATTCGGCCATCACCTTAATTCGTTACTGCTGTTTCGGCCCTAAATAAAAATATTTCCCTCGCCTTTTTTTTTTTTGCCTTTTTCACCAAAGCTCTGGATGCCTGGAGACTCGCTTGCCCGAACACAGACCTACCCGATACTCCATCTTCCCACAGAAGGTGGGATGAGCCGCTCAGCAGAATAGTACAGAACAAATTTAATCAACACGTCAGCTACTACTGTGGAGCGTGCGCGCCTGCTGGCTGTGGGTAAATGGGAGTCGGGTCTGTGGCTTCATGCACTACCGTCGTCAAACTTAGGCACTCTGTTAGACGACACTACCTTTCGCCGCGCTGCTTCCCTAAGACTAGGAGTTTCTTGTTGTTTTCTTCACCGCTGTCACTGTGGCGAAGTTGTTAACAGTCTCCGATACCACGGCCTGTCTTGCAGCCGAAGTGAGGGTCGCTTAGTGCGGCACGCGAACGTTAACAACATCATCCGACGAGCTCTTGTTACCGTCGGCGTTGCAGCTGTATTAGAACCCAATGGCCTGCCATGCGACGATGGCAAGAGACCGGACGGCATGTCTTTATTTCCATTGAACGTGGATAGGCCTTTAGTATGGGATGCAACGTGTGTTGATACTCTTGCGCCATACCATCTTCCTGGTTCGGCGTGCTGTGCTGGCGCTGCTGCTGCGGTTGCTGAAAACCTCAAACGGTCTATGTATAATAAGCTTGTTGTTCATTATATTTTCGAGTCGTTTGCGATTGAAACCCTCGGGCCGTGGGGTCCGAGTGCTCACGGCCTTTTTAAGGAAATCTCCAAAAGGCTTGTTGACACTTCCCGTGACCCAAGAGCTGGCTTTTACCTTGGCCAGAGGCTAAGCATTGCCATACAACTTGGCAGTCTCTTGGGTACGTTAACAGTCGACAGCGATGCGGATGAATTTTTCGACGCCCTATTTTAGTTTGTGTAGTTTTAGTTATTTTTTATTAATTAATTAGGTATGTATGAACGTAAACGAAGCAAAAGGAGTATGTAAGGAGCGTAGCTGGTGGCGTTCTATAGTTTCTGCCTAACCCCATGGGAAGAAGGCGTGAGTGTAAATATACATATTACTTACATAACATACATACATACATAATGTATGTATGTAAGTTATGTAATTATTGGGTATATTTGTTTTTTATGTACGTGTAAACTTGTTTCCATGAAAATTAAGTTGGCAACTTTGTCAACTGACTGTCACTGTCAACGTTAAGTCAAGCGTCAAGGTTTCTTATAAAAATCGATTGTTGTTGTTCTTTTTCGCCGATCGAGTTCTCAACATAATTATCTATTGACTATTAAATAGTAGTAGTAGAAGAAATACAATAAATATTACAGAAGCGCTGCTAGGCGCTTTAAATAGTTATTGTGAACAGTGTTCAGTAGGAACATATCATTCAATATTTATAGACGCGTATTTTCTTATGTTATTGTAAAGAAATGGATCATAACTTCACAGATTTCACAAAAAACGGTAAGTTTATTTCATAATTACAATGTAGGAACTGTTGTATAAGTGCAGCGTTATTAAAAACAAAAAAAAATCAGAATAACCTAATTTTGAGTTCTAAGTGTTTCTATTTTTAATGCGTTTTTGTTCTGAGCTGTGATTTCTTCTATTTTTTTGGCAACAACAGAATGAGTAATAATGTCAAATAACATTAAGTAGGTATCTACTGGGTGGTTGTAAGGAAGGATCATGTTATTCTAATATATTTATTATTATATATTCGCTCAAACATACAACTCGGCCGTGTCCCAGCGTGCTCCTGGCTATCACACAACTACACAAGATGTAGTAATTGCTGACACACTACTCATATTGGTTATCCCAAATTATATGAGTTTTGACCACAATTCTGCAACATTAACAGCATTAGCCTATTCAGTTAATCATACATGTTTCTTAAAAATGTGTTTTATTAGTAGTATGCAAGATCTTGTTGGTTTGATGTTTGTAGTGTGGCTGCACCAGTGAAAGGAAAAAACACATGTATTTTCCGTTCATGGGCTGCACGTAACATGCCTTCTGTGATTGAAGTAAGTAATGTTTACTTGATGGTGGTTGTGTATGTTTGTATGTTTCAGATACATTCAGCACATGGGTGAGTGACATCAGTAATAACTCGTGGCTCCACTGAACTGTGAGGTGGCTTGAAACAATTTAATCCAATGTAGTCTTAAGGGGCAAAACATACACACGATACAACGTTGCATCATGACACGTTGAAACATTTAAATATGTCTAACTATTTTATTTTATTTGGGAAAACAAACAATCGTACATTGTATATTATATCTAGACACACAGCATGCTATAGGTAAATGTACAATCCACTACGTTCCACATGTTACTAGCATAAGTTAGATACAGATAGGGTAAAATTAAATAAAATCAAATTATAACAAGAATACAATTTTTCGTTATCTCAAAATGTAATAGTTAATACATACTTAAATAATACATAATAATTAAACATTTATAGTAAGGCGCTTAAGAATTTGTTTTTAGATAGGGCAAATACATATACACAAACATAAACAGCCTATAATGTTCCCACTGCTCGGACACAGGCCTTCTCTCGGAGAGAGGGAGTGGGCCGTAATCTACCACGCGTTCCCAGTGCGGGTTGGTAGATGTCACATGTCTTCGAATTTTTGGTTCTAGGACATGCCGGTTTCCTCACGATGTTTTCCTTCACCAGACCAGACCTTTTGAGAGCAGTGGTGATGTAATAATTTACACAAAGTAAAGCGCCTGTCCGGGTTCGAACCTACGACCGGCTCGTAAGTCGCGGTCGTTACCACTGGGGCACCACAGCTTTCAACAAAATACATATAAATCGTTAAAATTGTTATTGTAAGCTTGAACCAATCTCTGGAGCGGCGCTCTCTCTTCTGCATTTGTACGACAGGGAGTTGTAGCAAACAGTGGATAAAGACCCCTACATCCTGAGGCGATATCGCGGGCGCGACAGGCGTATTGCTGCCTGTCGCGCCCGCGATATCGCCTCTGTATGGAGGAGCCTTAAGATCGCGCCTCTCGTCTCATTACTGTTCTAGGTACATATTTGACTTATCAATTCAGAACAATAAAACTTATTATGTACAAGTCCATGGAGCGTCATTCCTTGGAGCAACAAGCGTCTAACAATGTCGCGTCGTCGGTCGCAACATCTAATAACGTCGTCCTCGCCACTACGCGACGTCGTAGATTATGTGTGTTTTGCCCTATATTACTAAATCATTCAAAGAAAGGATAATGTTTTGTAACATTCAATGAATGTATGAAATATCTATTGTTAGTACTGTCTTGATAATAACGATCATATTGTTATGTTGGGTCTGTATTGTGCATCAGAGCCATCCGGGTGCCTGTGCGAGCGGCAGGTGGAGCCAACCAGCACGCGTAGCATGACCACTTCTATCTCTTCTCTAGAGACAAGGGAACATGTGATTTCTTCATTTTTGACATCTCGCCGTAGAATTATTTCTAGAATCTGTACTTTTTCTTTAGTTTCTCTCGTTTCTACGTTGGTCATGCTACTCATGCAGAACAAATAACCCTTTTTGTAACAAAACAGATGGCTGTAACACTTCATGCTACAGCCACGGATGCAGACCAAACCTGCACTTACATGGCCAATTGTTGCTGGCAACAGTTGCCGGAGGTAGTGAAAACATTTAGTTATAGTTTTTTCCAAAAGTATCTGACAAAAGTGTAAACAAACTCTGTTCAGATTAAATTCTTACGTAATCACCCACTAAGGGAATTAGCAACACATTCATCGTATTTATTAGGTTTCAACTTTATATCTCACCTTTTTTTCAACAATTATTTTTATATAACATTATTAAATTGTAATTGTGAAATCATCGACGAATATTGAGGTAATAAAATTAACCTCAATAGTCAAACGTAAAACATCTTTAGGTTCTCAGATAAACTTATTTTAAGTTTATCTAAGTTTCGGTTGATTTAAAAGTAGATAAGTAGGTATTGGGTCTAATTATTCAAATAATAATATAAAAACACTCGATTTGTCAGTAGCACTGCACACTGGCATCACAGGTAAGTTTTCTGATCCATTTGTTAACGTTTTCATCTGATACTTTTGGTACAGACCATAATTAAGTTGCTTCGTTTCACATATTACATAAATTTCTTGGTGGTGTGGCACAATATTCAGTTAATGGCGCCGATTCCCTTGTTCACAAACTAAACTAAAGGAGACGTTTCATTTTTGTATGGGACTCCGGCCATAACATGTACACTTTAGAAAACCTGGGAATCTAACCCCTGAATACAAAAATGAATGTTTATTTTCATAATAACTAGTATTTTTTAGGCACTAAATAAAAACTGAAAATGTTTGACGTTTCCTACGAGAGTTATGACTACCGGCAGTCAGCCATGACAGGTTGGCGAGATGACGTTTACATAACCTAGAATTTGTCAAAACTGTGATTGTTGTTTTCGATAATATTGTTTATTATGACTCAAGTAGACAAAAGTGGCACTCCAAGACACGACCAAATCTTTTGCACCATTTCTGGGTTTCAACTCATCTTGATTAAAGGTTATAAAAAGTGTTAAGTGTCCCTAGGAGGACATAATATAGTGACCTTATTGGTGATGTTCTTGAAAGAGATGTGGTGGCTTAATTCAATTTAATTAACCCATTCTAGGAAGGAAAATACATACATACATACATACACTCACGCCTTCTTCCAACGGGGGTAGGCAGAAACTACATAACGCCACCTGCTACGATCCTTACATACGTACTCCTTTTGCCTCATTTACGTTCATACGTCTGGTGATACACGCATGCCGGTTGCAGGTTCTACTCACCTCCTAGGGCGTCCCCTCCCGGCGTTTCCACTCACATCTGCCATCTACCTTTTGTTATTCGCCTTTCATTCATCCTATCAACATGACCCATCTAAGCATAGGTAATATTTTCACAACACACCATTGTCTTATCACATCATTCCTCGGCGTATAATTTTATAGTTACACCACGCATGCTTCGCAAGGAACACATTTCCACAGCATTTATTCTACTTTCATGCTTCTTTTGCCACACCCAACAATTATTTCCATACATGACATCGTAGGCACCAGCACACCACTGTGAACAGCTAGTCGAACCTTTTTAGACATCAACTGGTTGGTCACAATCATATGTATAGCACCATTCACTTTATTTCCCGCATTTACTCTCCTTTCCACATCTCCATCAATCTTTCTTTCCCTTGTAAAGAGATTCTCCAAATATACAAACTCACTTGCTCCTCATTTTTTTCACATCACGCACCTATACATCCTCTTCTCTTTCAAACCACGACCTTCGTCTTATTCACATTTATATTCATCCCTTCTATTAAATCTATTGGTATGTATATATTTTAAGTAATCGGATGAAAGGTAAAGGTAAGGTAAAAACTACATAGATGTCCTGCATTTAAATAAATGAAACTACATTTAACTGATTTCAAAGATTTATTCTTCTTCTCTTACTAATACATCGTCAAGAAAAGATGCTGGTGCCACAACATTATTTTGGTATCGAGCCCAACCAAGGTACCAGACTATTGTCATCACATGAGCGCAGCATCCAACAGTTCGCATGCCACAAATGCAACTGCAATAATACCCTTCTAAAGCATTTTCCCAATTATTTGGTGTAGCAGTTATTAGAATGTATGTGTAATATATTTTATTACTGCGATGTCGAGATTTAATTCTTCCTCTTATGAAAATACTTTCATGTGATGACAGTGTGCCTAGCACCATGGTTTCACTGCATAATTCTACCACAAAAGATCCATTCTGCCTTGTATGTTCACCAAAGTAACTCCGTGCTTGTTTAATTTGGTATATCCCCAAAGCAAATAATATAAGGTCAGACATGGTCATTTGTGGGAAAACTTCTAGCAGCGGATGATTTGCGTCTATACTTGAAAAATTAGCTCTTCGTCTATTTATATTATTTTCAACAATGAAATCTCCTAATGCATTAGGCAAATTCAACCGCTGCTGGGCTCGATACAATATTGCCTCAGCATCTGGACGGTCTACCAGGGGAGAATGGAAGGCAGGCAAATTCAACCGCTGCTGGGCTCGATACAATATTGCCTCAGCATCTGGACGGTCTACCAGGGGAGAATGGAAGGCATTTAAAATAGCAGCACATATCTTAAGGTCATCCATTAAATGGGAGGATGCTACATTGAAATATTCTTGTCGAAATAATTGAAACTGTAGTTTAAAGCGACCGTTCACAACCTCCACAACCCACCTACACAAAGTTACAAGTCTACTTTTATTGGCATTAATTGTTGACAGTTGGGTTTCCCCTGCTTCTAAAGATTCAGGTTTGCAAACCTTGTATATATTTTCTAATAACGGCAGGGCATCTCGAAAACCTCTGTCCAGGATAAAAATATCACCAGGTCTAAAATATTGCCTGTATGGGCCATTTTCATTTTGGAATAATAATGTCATAATGTGTGCATCAGACATAGTTGCTGGATATGGGCCGCACACATCTATTATGTGACCATCACTTGCCACTAACAGAACAGATAATCCAAGGGCTGTTTTTGGCATTTTACAATTTTCTGTTAAATGGGGGATTTCATTAGAGACACTCAAAAACTGGTCTTTGCTTAAGCCAGTCCAATAATGAAACATAGAGTCATCAATATTTTCTAGATTTGAAAAATTAAGGTGTACAGTTTGGGAATCATTATTTACTTGCATCATTTTTTCAATGTCTTCAGCACTGAATACATTATTTAACATGTCCAAATTCAAAATATGGTCCCAATCATAAGTGGTCTTGTGAATCATGCAAACTCTTGCATTTTCAGCTATATATACTTTATAATTTGACAGAATATTTTTTCTCAGGTAACTAGGTACTATGTGACGTTCTGTATTTATACACCCGGGTACAAAACAACTAGAACTGGACATACCTATTTTTTTGTATGAGTTTAATTGAATATGTTGAGGCATATCCAAAACTTGCTGAGGCTCTTCTTGGTTAGGTTGAACAGGTTGTTCGTTTGCTTGATGAACAGCATCTTGAGCCCAAGTCCAACAGTCATTGCACACCAATGAATGATTAGTGATCTATATAAAAAAAGTAAACAATGATAAACTCATATATTAAATTGATAAATACATAATTCATAGAGTTACACTTCAGTATATTACCCACCTGTCGGGGATTTATTCTTCTTGAAATAACATCCCTTACTGGACCATTTACTAATAGATGTGTTCGCCTTCGTACTGTTGATGTTGAACACACAATACAAACATTTCTGGTATTTAGGTCAGGATTAGTTGCTCGCTGAACATTTCTTCGAGCAGATACCCAGCATGCGTAGCAAACTCTATCTCCAGGGAGTATCTAAAAATAATACATTTTCTATGATTGTTAGTCGTGACATTGTTTAAGAGCATCAGTCTTTGACAAATAATCAAAATCGAATGCTGTTAAACAATGGAACCAAGCTTGTTAGTATATTTTCATAGTACTTAGTTTATATTACATATTATTTTCCATAACATTATTATTGATGATCTGTTGGTCTAGTGGTTGCAAGCGCTACTGCTGAACTCATGTTCAGCAGTAGCGCTCCTGGTGGCTGGTAGTAGTGATCCTGGGTTTGATTCCCGGGCAAAGTGTTATTGGGTTTTTCCATCTAGAATTTCTCTGTAGCAGCTGGGGTCTGGATTTGTGCCCCGTTAATGGCAATAGGCTCGCCCCCTATTACATGCGACTTAAACATGGCGAAATGTGGGTGTACTACAGGTACACCTCTACCCAACCCTTCGGGGAAACAAGGCGTGATGTTATGAACGTTATTATGGTATCGCCCTATTGTCAAATCGATCAGTCCATTGTAGGACAACTATAAGTTCAATCTGAACATCATAATTCATAATTAGCCTTTAATGTTTCCACTGCTGGGACACAGGCGTTCACTCTTGTCAGAGTGAGTGGGCTGTAATCTACTGATCTAAACATAGTTATAAATAAGGAAGTTGTTTGACAAATCTGGCGTGGAGCTATTTGTGCTATGATTTCATCTCTCTCGGGACCATGTGAAATAATGTGTGTTCTTCTTTGGGAGAGAGAAAGTCTACACCAAACGCAAATATGATGTGATTGTCCAGAGTTAGATGCTGATACACCGACCAGCCTGCAGGCACGTGTCCAGCATCGGTGGCAAACAAGGCCACCATCTGGTACCTGCATTTATTATTTGGAAGTTGTTATTAACCACCGTTGTAAGGTAAAATAATGTAAGCAAAGTATGAATCATGTAAAAATAAAAATTACATGTCTTGGGGCAATTATATTGGATATTGCGTCTCTCTGAGGGCCACTTGTTAAGTAATGGGTCCTCCTTGTTAATAAAGGTACAAGGCACCACACACATTCATTTGTTTCTGTTCCACTGACAGATTCTATTGTATAATCTTGAATTACTTCAGTACTGTTATGCATGCTCTCAAGATTAGCTACAGAATTAAAACATGCCTCGCATAGTGCAGCATCAGCAGCAATCTGAAACAGATTAGTATGTCTCGTATTTCAACTACATATGTAGATATACTCTGAAATCTTGTTTTTCGCAGAGTATATTTATTAAAAACACTTCAATTATTGGTTTAAAGTCACAAGCATTTAAATCTGTTCATCGGAAAGTATATTCTTACCTCATGAGCCATGTCTTCTTCAATAATAAACAAAATCTCTGGACCCAAATCTGCTGCAATATAGTGGATTTCATCACTGAGTATACTTCTGTTGCACTTAACACAAGCCATTTTATAACAAGCCAAGAAACCTGTAACAGAGATGAAATGATAGTGTCTCTTGAAACTTCGTCTTCCTAACTTAATTCAACTGTTTTATAACGACATTTATTTATTTACCTGTGAGTAAAAACAGAAGATTTTCAATGGGCAGACAAATCCAAATCGCAAAATCTGATTTCAAGTACCGTTAAACAAAGCCAAAGTCAATTCCAGAAACGAGTAGAAATCACAAAAAACCGTTATACAAAAGCCGAAGTCGTAAGAAGTTAAAAGAAAAGAAATGAAATGCAAAATAACACCGAAAGCCACGAAGTCAAGACGAACTGACGAACGAGACTGACTGACAAATCGTCGCTTAAGTTCTAACACCGCGGAAGTCATTTTTTTGACAAAATACGTATTGTATGTCATTCGATAGAGAATCGCAAGGCGCATCGTTTGACGAATTTTAAAATTGGATGTGTCTACATGAATTAAACATATTTTAATTTCTATATTGAATAAACCTAAATATGAACAGTTGTTTGAGGCTAAATAAAACGGATTTTTTGCTCTCCTGAAAAGTTGCGTATTTTGACTTCCGCGGTGTTAGAACTTAAGCGACGAAATGTGATGTCAATGTCCAATAACAATACAAATACAAACAGTAGGTTTGATTTTTTCGTCCAGAAGTACCCCTACAAATCTACAATCCACAAAAGTACTGTTTTTTAAACGATACAAGTTGTCTGAGATAGCTATCTTACTATCTTATTTTAATAACACAGAAATACAAGCCTTTCATATTTAAATAATATAACGTCTACGTGATATTATTATGTTATGTAACATGATTTCTGGACGAAACCAGTATGCAAGTAAGAGGACGCCATGATCATTAAAATATGGCAATAATTTGAAAAACTATTATTTTTTGCGCCGAAGTAATCGGGGGAATATTCAGGAAATAATATTTTTCCTCAGTTCGTGGATTTTTTTCCTATTTTTTCATTACCGTACACTTTATGGCCGAAAATGAAACATCTCCTTTAAGTTCAGTGCATCTTTTTCTTTCTATTTCATTACGAAGAGGACAGAAGATAAATTTTAGTTTAGTCCTGTCAAATTAATCAGCGCCTGTCACTACTCCATACAAGTTTAGACGTGATTAAAAACTTGCCTACTAAAATTACGTCAATTTACGTCAAGCGCTGATTAATTTGACAGGACTAACCTAAAACTGATCTTCTGTCCTTTTCTTAATGAAATAAAAAGAAAAGGATGCACTGAACTTAAATTAGTTTAGTTTGTGAACAAGGGAATCGGCGCCAATATGGCCATGTAAGCGCAGTTGCCACGTGTGGCGTGCGTGACGTGTGTGACGTGTGACGTGGCGTGTCCGCAGACGTCGAGC
This sequence comes from Atethmia centrago, assembly GCA_905333075.3. Taxonomy (NCBI): domain Eukaryota; kingdom Metazoa; phylum Arthropoda; class Insecta; order Lepidoptera; family Noctuidae; genus Atethmia; species Atethmia centrago. Next base: position 511,654 of record HG995396.1, read on the forward strand.
GGCGACATCAGCTCCAGCACGGACCGCGTGGTGCGCGCGCCACAGCGTCGAGGCCCCGGCGGACTACGCAAGCGGCCGCACTATGACACCTACTGTGAGTACCGTGTGCCACCTCCTAAACTGTATATCTACTTACGTACAGAATGTACTTAACGCGAAAGCGCCATGATAGAAGTCTCAGTCACAGTCCATCCATCGATTCTTTGGTCTTCCACTATTCATATAGCCATCCACATTCATACTCAAAACTTTCCTGGCGACATTGCCTTCATTCCTTCGCATCAGATGCTCATACCATGACAACTTAGTTCCACACAACTTTTCACTCACCGGTGTCTCTATCGGACTTCCTCTTATATACTCATTTCTTATTCTATTCATTCGCATAACACCACGCATCCCTCTTAGCGTTCTCATCTCAGCTGCATATAATTTCCTTTCATTAATTCCTTTTGCTGTCCAACATGTAGATCCAGAATGTTCCAATCCAAACCAGTCCATACAAGACAGCAAGTCTAACCATTTTTTTATAATTTTTCACCTTAAGTTTATGGGGAATGCGGAAGTCGCAGATTGTTCCTTTTTGTTAATTCAGTGTTAATTATGTGCTTAACAGTCCGATCGACTTAGCCACCGCTTTGCACGAGTGAACCGAGATACCGAAAGTCGGCGCAAACCGGGACAAGCCATTAAGGGCTATAGCCCCAGAACTGAAGAGACCGCCGAAATCGCAGAACATAATATTATACTCGGTTTTGGGTCTGCTGATTTTCAAGCTAATATTTTCCAGCTTCTGTTGCCATTTCTCCGATTTGCTCTGGATCTCAGATCCATCTTCACCGACAAGAACAATGACATCAGCAAACAGCATACACCAGGGTGCCTCTTCCTGTATGTGTGACGTCAAAGTTTCCATAATTAACAGGAAGAAGTAAGGACTTAACGGCCGACCCTTGGTGCAAGCCTATGGCCACACTGAACTCGTCGGTGTGGCCAGCAGCCGACCGGTCGTAGATACGAGATTGACTATACCTACATAGAACGAATTATCTCTACATACTTCCCGAAGGAACCTTTCCCTATCAAAGCCCACCACAACACATCCCGAGGTACCGTATCATACGCTTTCAGATCAATGACCACCATGTGCAAGTTCTTGTGTGCACGTCTGTACTTCTCGCAGTGCAATAGTGGCGTCCACTGTTCCTCGACCTGGCATAAACCCAAATTGGTTCGGGGTAATCTCACTCTCCTCTCGCAGTCTTTTCTCTATTGCTTTCTCCCACAGCTTCATACTATGTCACATGAGCTTTATCCCTCGACAGTTGTAGCAGTCCTGTAAATCACATTTATTCTTGAAAATGGGCAATAGCGAAATATTGCACCATTCTTGTGGGATCGCTCCTACATAAAACAACTTATTGAAGAATAAAGGCAGCCACATACATCCATATTTTTTTAAACACTTCCTTAATTCTACTGGTATACCATCTGGGCACGTGGACTTTCCATTTTTCATACTTTGAACTGCTTTTCTTACTTCATCCATGCTAATTTCCCTCACCAAACCCATATTTACTTGTACCTCTTTAAGCACACCATTCCATTCATTCTCTTTGTTCTTTATTTTTTCAAAATAAACCTTCCATCGTTTTTTTATTTGGTTGTCTTTTTTTTTCTTTTTGGTCGTCTTTGGACAGAACCTTACCGGCGCACGGTGGGCTGAAAATCGGCTTTCATAGACTTAGGGATTTCAATTTGCAAGTGCCAGATTTTTTGCCGGATGTCGCTTCTATTAGTTATTACTATATTCATAAATGACACTTTCAATTGCAAATTGAAATCCCTAAGTCTATGAAAGCCGATTTTCAGCCCACTGTGAGGCGCGGCGTCATGTTTCATGCACTTAATGCGAACTATATCTCTCGTTGTTCTTTCTCTGGGTACCTTATCTCATCCCCTTAAGGGGGATTAAGTCATTCCATGACAGACAAGAGTTCCTTTCCTAACACAAGTGAGCACGAGGGACGGGTTTTTGATAATTCTGTCAACATATGGGTTCAATGAGGGATGAAAGTTTGTGTGGAGTTTGTCATATTTCCCGATGGGAAATCTCATTGTGCGCACGGCTTGTCTTAGATAATTATGAGGTTTCGGAACCACTAGCTTACAAAGTTCAAATTCCATTGAAACAATTTATTAAAGTCATTTTTATTACAAACTAGCTGCTGGCCGCGGCTTCGCCCGCGTGGTTTTTCTAAAATAAAAGTACTTCTTATAACCTCAGCTACCTGCCTGTGAAAGTCCCGTCAAAAGCGGTCCAGCCGTTTCGGAGATTAGCCGGAACATACAGACAGACAGAAGAAGAAAATTAGTACCGTATAAACTTTCTTAAGCATTTAGTGAAAAGCAGTGCAGCACATATGTAAATGTTTACTTGAGTAAGTCCACCGAAGGAAACATTTGTGACGTACACTGTGCAGCACAGCGTCACACAGTGCCTCTCACTGGTGGAACTGCGCCTTGAGAACCATTTGACATTACAAACAGACACTTCACTTTTATTTATTTATTTGTCTGGTCTAGCTGAACCGACGACGTCCTGTCAAACAAAAATCTCATAGAAAATGCACTTTAAATTTTCCCGAATTTCCCAATTTTCCCGGCAGCTTTTAAAATGCTTATTTACGTAAGAACCTGACTATTACCAACATTCTAAAACAAAATAAAATCCAATCCGGTCCAGCCGTTCTCGAGATGGTGTGACGCGCTTACCACCGAACAGCATATCATTGTTAGGGTTCCGTAGTAAACAAGGAACCCTTAGTTACGCCATGTCTGGCTGTCTGTCCCCGCTGTAGCTCAGAGACGCTTAGCACTAGACAGCTGCAATTTGGCATAGGTAATTTGGATATTAATCACGTCGACAAAGTGCTAAAATAAAATCTAAACGAGTAATAGTCGACTAACTTAAATTTGCAGTTAGAGAATTGACCGTGGCATATATCGATGTAAGGGAGAATATTATATGTTTTTCAACTACAATGTTAAGTTTGTTTTTGAGATAAATTCATCCCAACTTCCCAACTACGGGACCTGCTGGCTGGACTGGAAGCCGACCCCGACATATATGTAGTTGGGAAAGGCAGGCAGATGATAGACCACAGATAAACATTTTAACTCGTCACCACAAAACCAAACAGAGAACTTTTGTAATGTAATGTTAGTAGTCTGTTATCATCAGCTCACAGGACGCATTCATAGTGTTCCTGTTCAATCTTTGATGACTGTAACGTGTGTGGGTGTTGTGTTAGAGCGTCTTGATAATTACAAAGTATGCTGACACGTTGTATTTAGTTCAAACAGTATTATTGACTGTCACATTGTAGTATAATGGCCCAATTATTGAGGAAGGTTATCTTCTTCAAGAGCTGGGCCATCAAATGCTAAAACATTTTTTCAATTCCGACTGGTATTTATTAGTACTGGTAGTTCCAAACTCTTCATCTTTATTATATTACTATTAGCGTCGATGTCAATGAACGTCATAGGTACTTGCTCACGTGATCACAGCTCCCGACCCCGCCAGTGGTGATCCACGACATACCTCCACATGGTCGAACATTTAACACAATGTGGGTACTCGTCAAATAGTGCAGTAAAGTTCTAATCTCGGTGAGCGTCACGTTATTCAGTTTGTGACTGCTCAGCAGTTTCTTCAGTAATTACCGGGAGGTGGGCAGTGATTGTGTCAGTTGATGAGTGAGCCGGTCGAGATGGTGTGTCAGGTGAACGCAGGTAATGTTTCTTGCTACATTTTGTGAAAGTTACACGACTCACGAGTGCATTAGTAGGTACCTGTCAGGAATGCGAGTAGCCACACAAACCCTGATCATCAAATAACCATTAAATATATAGCATCTTAATAAGTTCGCGATTAAGTATAAATATTTTGTGAACCGTGTCAGTCCCACTAAAGAACACCGTCCTTCAAGTGCAGGAGTTTCCTAGTTTAAATGACAGTGGCCTTACTCATCTGTAATAAGGAACTATATCTAGCCATTTTATTTTTTGGGTAGAATAGATCCTTTTTTGTGGGTTGAGTCATACTGCCGCCATATTTATAGAAAATTCACTCGGGATGATGTAAGGATTCTAACGATACCCCATACTTCTAAATCTGTTCAGGCATTTAAGAGTTATGGTGGCACAAAGAGGCTCACATACATACATGAACCCTGAACACATTACACTCAGTTTTGGGCGCGTGTGGTGATAAAATAACTTGTCTTTGGTTTGGTAGTATAATTTTTGCCGCAGACTTCCGAAATTAAAGTTATTTAGTTATTAAAAATATTTTACTTTGTAGTACCTACTACTCGCCCCACATAAATTCGTATAAAATGTAAATAACAGTGTCAGTAAGTTAAACATAACCCAACACATACCATCCCGCCTGTGTTCCCCGCAGGGTTAAGCAGAGGTGTACCTATGTTTTCTGTCATCATCACCTTCACATAACCTCCTTTTTAAGTCTGTTGAATTAAGATGTAATAACTGTGTGGGCAGACGGCGAGCCGCCGGCCAAGCGCGCCGCGCCCTCCATCCGCGTCGGCACCGGCTTCAAATGGAACCTGCAGGTCAGAACTTATCCATACTTTACTCATCCATACTATGCTACAAGGAGGCACAGGTTGTGAGTTTGTATGTAGGGGATAATCTTCGGAGCTTCTGATCCGATTGAGAGTGTCATAGGATATATTTTATGTTTAAACAATACATTCCCCGCGGGCAGAAACTAGTTATATTTTTATATTATAAATGCGAAAGTAATTCTGTCTGTAATTCGGGAATTGCTCTCTGGCAACTCATGTGTTGCCATGATCACCCTTGTCAGTTGTTATCGAAAAGGGATGAAAAACAAAATACACGCCAACGAAGTCGCGGGCAAAAGCAAGTTACTTATATCTGGTTCCTGCGGTAGTTGCTACTGGGATCTGTGGACTAATGACGTGGACATGGCCCTCATGCTGCATTTGTGAAAATGTTTTGTGAAATGTATTAAATAAAACAAGATGTCGGAGTTAGTTTCATGTTTGTGTTATTTTTGTACTCAACAAGGAACTCTTATAGTTTCGCCATGTCCGTCTGTATGTCTGGCCGTCCCCGGTTTAGCTCAGAGACTTATTACTATAAAGCTTTAATTTGGCATTGGTATAAATATTAATCAAGCCGACAAAGTGGTAAAATAAAATCTTGAAAAAAAAAATGTTTTAGGGTAGCCCTTGTACGTAAAATGGAGATGATAAAACTTTTTTTCGATTCTGGGATCAGTTTGCGTAATATTAAGCTTTAAAGTGCTAATTTTTGTTAGAGTCATGTGTCTCCCACCTAGCCAAATGGTTGTTTTTGGATATTGAAAAAATGTAGGGCAGTAGTACCCATATATAACGAAACTAAAAGGAAAACTATCATAGCTAAGGGGATATTATAAATTGCATATCAAATAAATAATCGCCTATCAATACATACTCATCATTTATATTCTTATTTACATCTAATAACTTACTTCACTTCAAATAAACTAAATGTTTAACAAAACTCAAACTGCAGATAATTCGAAATTATACATCAATATAACATTACTTTTTTCCTCATAATGCAATACAGTTAAATTTATTTTTGTACAAAAATACTACATACATAGCATAAATACTGACTGCACAGCAAATTCTCCATATCTGCAATTTGAGTTTTGTTAAACATTTAGTTTATTTGTAGTGAAGTAAGTTATTAGATGTAAATAACAATATTTATTTATTTGATATGCAATTTATAATATCCCCTTAATAATCAGTTGTTGGGTTAGGTTAGGTTAGAACAGTGACCATTAACGCGCGAAGGCGAGCGAGCGAAGCGAGCGTGTCGCGGCAGCGACCGCCGAGCGCCAGATGCCCTCTATTGCCAAAACAAAAATTCGATGCCAGTTTAAATTAAAACAAAGCTAATAACTGATTATTAAGCTGCTACATTTTACTTATATGTACGTTATGGGGACAACGGGAAATAAATTTAATCACGTCCCGCTGTCCCCGTAACGACTGTGACTAATAAAATGCTGTTTTATTTAGAAAAACTGCTGTACATAATATAAAAATAGAAGCTATATTTAAAAGAAAAAGAGTTAACATGTATAATGTGCATTAAGATTATTAGGTGTGCATTGATAAAAAAGCTTTTGCTTTAGGAAAAATCGCTGTACGCTGCGAAAATAAATTGTACCTAGTGTGTTTAGTGATATTTTGAGTTGAATATTTTGCTGTGCAATCAGTAATTATGATGGGAATTCGGAATCTTATTGCATAGAAAAAGGATATTTTTTGATTTGCGTTTAAATACTACCCATAGCTAAGTAACCTTTACAAGTTAACGAGTAATAGTCGACCAACTTACATTTGCACTTGGAGAATTGACCATGACGTACATATCGATGTATGGGAATTGGGAGAACATGTTTTTCAACTACAATGTTAACACGTTGCCGGACGCACTGCATTAGCAGTATATTTTTTAAGTTGAAAAATGACAGTACGGGCACCGCCGTACAATTTTAAACTCTTCTGAAGTGAGGTACGGGCTTACGCTACGTATTTTAACATGTCATTCATGCATAATTATATGACAGTACGGCTATAACCGGCTTACGGCTATGAAAGTACTGTCGTCGTGTTATTATTCTTTAGTGTTGCTCTCGGGCAGCACGGATATAGCGGTGGTGGTGACTTTTAGGGGCAATTTTACCGTCATATCGCATAATTTGAAAAAGTCAGTACCGTCCCGCAACGTGTTAAGTTTGTTTTTGGGACAAATTCATCCCAAGTCCCCAACTACGGAACCCTCCATTGCGCGTGGTGCGACACGCACTTGGCCGGCTTGTTTTGCGTTATGCTGTTCTGTGGTAAATAAACGTATTTTCTTTCTATAATTCCTATGTTGTACCTTCTTTGTTCGCGTTTGACGCAACAATATTGCAATGAATGTCATATAGTCCAGGAGCGAGTGACAGATTTACATGCCCAAGTTTCTCTCAAGCGATAATTAGTGAAATGCATCAGAGAGTTGTAAAGCTTCGTGAACGTCAGCCACGGTTCCGTGGAGGGGATGAGCGGCGGTAGACTACCACGCACGAAGAAAAAAAAATAATTTCCTCTTAGCTAGAAACTTGTTAAATTGTAGCTAACCCAATAACTAGAAGAAAAAAAATAATCAGCTGACTATAACATGTTGTATTATACGGCAGCTGATCGCTCGAACATGAAAAAAAAAATTAATACTTTCAATGATTTCCTCTCAACAAAAAAAAACCTGATGATAGCTTATATCGATAAATGTATATTTCAGCTGGCTGTAGCTCAGTGGAAAGACCGTCAGCTGATGCTTTGAAAGTTGCAGGAGTTGTGTGGGAGCATCTATCGCCTATTTAAAAGCATCAGCTGACGAGGTTTCCCTCGACTTTCTGCTAGCTGATTTTTTTTATTAATTACAGAAGTATATTAATAATCAGCTTACAAATTTTCACCTGGGAGGAAATGACGTATCTTAAATTATTCGGCATTACGCTTCGGTATGAGGGTTCTGATGAAATAAATATTCCGTATAAATACTTTAAAAGTAATTATTAAATAACTGAAGAAATATTTAGATAAGTAAAATTATTATTTTATAGTTTATTATAAAAAATATTATAAATAGCAATAGATGCTCCCGCCTAACTCCTGCGTTATAAGTTTCAAAGCATCAGGTGACGGTCTTCCACCGAGATACAACCAGCTGACTTATATATATTTATCCATAATTGCATATAAGCCAGGTAAATTTTTTGAAATCATAGAAAGCATTTTTTTTTTTCATGTTCGGGCGATCAGCTGACGTATAATACACCATGTTATACTCAGCTGATTATTATTTTTTTCTTCTAGATGTTGGGTTAGCTACAATTTAACAAATTTTTAGTTAAGAGGTAGGATTGAATACATTATTTTTTGTCGTGCGTGGGAGGCTATCGCCGCTCATCCCCCCCCACAATACCGCAGCTTGAGCTGACGTTCACGAGGCTATATGATACTATTCCCTGATGGGTCTCACCAATTATCGTTCGAGAAGAAATAATTGACCAAATTACCTGGCTCCTGGACTAATAGTTTGTCAATGACAGAGGTACAACTTACACTAGCGTTTTATGCTACTTTATGGATTTATTACAACTAAATATCGAATTTATTACCTACAGAAGTAAACAACAGTGACAACATTTATGAAGTGTTTGTTAAGTTTCGAAGATAGCACCTTTATATTCTACTCAATTTTTTCAAAATCCTTTACACAAACGAAACGTACTTAGTGTTTTTTTTTATTCCAATTTAAATATAACTGCGCACGTCGACATTGTCTGACGTTCGGCAATTTAGTTTCGTGTATAGCCGAACAAAGTGATTTTGGCCCGTGGCCAATATCGAAACTAACGCCGCCATCTTGTTTTTTAATATATTTCACGAACCAATTATTATTGAACAAATTAGCCAACAGCGCCCTCCTGTCAACGTCATTCGAGCGCCAACAGATCCTTGTAGCAGTGTATGTGGGTGTGTGCAGACGCTGGCAGCAGCCGCCGACGCGGTAGAGTCGGGCGGCAAGTCGCCGGTGTCCGCGCTCAACGAGCTGGGCGTGCGCGTCGCCTACAGCGTGCTGCGCCAGGGCGGCCCGGCGCACTGCCCCAGCTTCCACGTGGCCGTCACCGTGAGTACACACTACGCTCCACCTAGTGTCTCCTAGTACACACACGTCACTATACGGGAACGAGAACTGTCACAGATTGCTTTCATTGTATACATACTGGTAATAGACTATCTCATTTTACCCGTTGTTCATAATAATAATTATAATAAAAATGTTTATTTTTCTTCCACAAATAACACCTATTAACTAAAACTTAGAAATGGAAAAAAATATTATTATGATGTAGGACAATGTACGTTTGTGGGAGACTGGTGCCTAAACTAAGCTGTGACTTGTATTTCAGGACACCAGGGATTCCCCCCTACAGGCAAAAATACCATCAAAAACATTATCATAGACAATACTTAGCGAAAGTTACATTTCTATGTTAAAAGGCCAAACTATTTGTTAAAGAGAAGAAAAGTAAAAATAATAAAATCTTTTTGTATGAAGTGTAGTGGAGTTCAAGGTGCATGTGGGATTTGGGTGAAGGTGTGATGTGTTTGTCTGAGTGTGTGTGTGCGTGTTCAACAACTATTCTATGAAACGCAAATCGTACTAATAATATTATATCGCATACCTTAGCATACAAACGGATTCGCGCGCGCATTGTAGATATCAAGTAGATCTGTGTGTGTGTTTTACATAGTTGAGTTGAGGTTGCTGTACGCGTGTCTATGTGTGCGTCTGTGCCTCACTCGACATTGTGTCAATATTGCCGTTTTAGCGCATTTGTCGCTAGATCTAGTGCAATTCTAGGGTCTATAGCACTATTCATAACTAGGCGCTAAAAATATGTAGTGTAATCTGGCGGAAAATTTAACATTAGTTGGCAACCCAATATATGATTTTAAAAAGTAGCTGATGATTTTATTTTTTCGTCTCCCGCTCGTTTTCGTGGCCAAAATGTGAAACTAAAAGAAATAGTTAAAATGATCAAAGAAGCACGGATGTGCTATTGTGTTGCTCGCTAAACAAAAAGGCAAGCTGCGCCCTCATCAAACAAATCTCTAAGGCGCCGACCGGCAGTGTTCCCAACCAGCACTATCGGTGCTAGATCTAGCACTATTTTCATAGTTAGAGCACTGAAATCTAACATACAGCACAAAACACTTAATCTAGCACTAAATAGCGATCATGCGACGATGAATTTTCAATACCGCAGAACAAAACGCAACCACGCGGGAAGTAACGAAACGCTTTAACACTATACTTTACTACACTTTTGCAGGGGAACTCCCGTGATTTAGCGACGATGCGACGGCTCTCTTTCCGAACAGACTCTTAGCTGTCTCGAAGTCGCTTTGCATTTTAATATTATTCGTCTAAGCTGTACTAATTTCTATTAAAATTCAGAACAAAACGTAGCGGAATTTAGTGCATTTTAGAAACGGTATTTTCGTAAACTAAAGCGCAATTTTGATAAGGGTTTAGTGCATATTTTTTTCTTCATATGGCAACACTGCATTGTGTACAAAACTACAAAGTTACAAACAAACAGTGTGTTGTGCTTTGCGAGCTGTACAAGATGTCCGGGCTCGACATAAGCGGTCGTTCGCTGTCGCACATAAGGGCCGCGTTGCTCGGGGTCAAGCATCCCATCCGCGTGCTGAACGAGCTGTGCGTGGGGTTCCGCTTCACAGACGTGTGCAAGGTCGGCGCCGGGCACAGGCCCTCCTTCCTCTTTGTAGTGACAGTAAGTGTACCAACGTCCCGCTCAAATGAGGGCTATTGCGCTTGAATTCGCCGCTAGATGTTAGTGTAGAGTCAAGGCTCTTACATACTGGCGCGACTTGTCGCGCGACGCGACGCGACACAAAGACACCGCGTGTAGCGCTACAAGCGGTGCCTTTGTGTCGCGACAAGTCGCGCCAGTATGTAGGAGCCTTAATGTGTCTAGAAATGTCCCGTTCACTGTTTGCGGGAATTTTTACTAATTATTCATAATTGTTGTAAAGATTGTGCCATTCCTGATTAATTATGGCTTAAGATTTTAAGTAACAACTTAGGATCTAATTTGGTAGCACTTGGAGGAATAATAAGAATAACTAAAATAATTAGTCTGCTTCGTGCTTGCCAATTTTAGGGAAATTTTAATGTAAGTATTCATTAGACCTTTTTTAAATATAATATACTCACTAGGTACTCAATTCTATATTGCATTCCATATTTACACAGAGAAACCTATTGTGATAGCGTACATCTGAACTCTGATCCTAACTTATTTACTTACACATTATTTTAATTAAATTTTGTAAGTCCATAGATGGTATAAAAAGTAAAAGATTACTAAGGACCTGTCGCGCACAACATTAGAAGAGAGGAAGAGGGCTAAGTAGCAATTGAATATTATTATAAAATATTAGATGTGTTTAATTAGGTGTATATTAGTAGGTTTATGTATTACATAACAATACTGTAGGTAATTATTACGAAATTCTTAAAAGTATTTTCATTATCAATAAATTGCGTTACTAACTATTCATATTTTCATATTTATATTTGATTTTCTGAGTATAGAAAAAATAGAAGAAAAAATACAGAGAATAATTTTAATGTGCCATTGATTCATCATCTAAAAATTCCTTTACTGAATAGGTATGACTTAAATTACAGAAATTGTTTGAATTTATTAATAATAATATTTGTTTTGTTTACTTCTCTAATGTCATTGGGGAATTTACTATAGATTTTTATAGACATAACTTAAGAGCTGGTTGAGTGCATTTTGAGTCAGGGTGGAGCCGGTGGAGGTATGTTTATTTTGTTTTGTTGTGTCTAAAGAGTATCTCTTCGCAAGTGGTGTAAAAATCAGCATGTTTTCTGACAAATGTACATAATTCTAAGATATATAAGCAGGGAAGTGTGAGTAATTTGTGTTTACGGCAGTGTGGTTTGCAGCTATCTGTTTGTTCTATGTTAGTTATTATTTGAATTAACTTCTTTTGTAAAATAAATATGGTTTGTGAATGCGTACTGTTACCCCACAGCATGACCCCATAGCTGAGCCATGCCTGGGCATAATCATAGTAAGTGACAAGTGCAGTTTGCAAAGTCAAAGTCAAATTATTGCAGGTTGGTAGTTATTTAATTTTGCATAGGGCTGATTTTTTTGATAGTCTTGCTCTTATTTTCTGTATATGGGATTTCCAATTTATGTGGATATTCATAGACAAACTTAAGAGAGTAAATTCATTTACTTGTTCTAGTTTTGCATTATTTAAAATTAAATTTAGTTTTAATGGGGATTTTTGATGGGGATGAAAAGTGATTAATTTTGTTTTGGTGAAGTTAATTTCTAAATTATGTTTATCCATCCAGTTTACCTACAGCTGTAGAAAGAAGGGAGTTTAATTTGGCGTTTATATTGACAACATTCTGGCTTGCGGTCAGCAGAGAGATATCGCCGTTGTTCTGTAGTTTATATTGACAACATTCTGGCTTGCGGTCAGCAGAGAGATATCGCCGTTGTTCTGTAGTTTATATTGACAACATTCTGGCTTGCGGTCAGCAGAGAGATATCGCCGTTGTTCTGTAGTTTATATTGACAACATTCTGGCTTGCGGTCAGCAGAGAGATATCGCCGTTGTTCTGTAGTTTATATTGACAACATTCTGGCTTGCGGTCAGCAGAGAGATATCGCCGTTGTTCTGTAGTTTCGAAAATAATTATTTTTAGTAGGTATATTCGTTATAATTAGGTTTGTAATGGTGTGTCGTGAGCGTTTTTTGGACGTTGTTTATTTGTTCGTTTGATATGGCGCTGTTGTGGTATGTCGTCTTTCTGGTCGCCTCTTTTCTAGTTATCTATATATCTAGTTGCCTTTATCCGTTTCCCATCTATAAATAAGTTGTTATTTCGTATTACTGCATACTGTCCATTTTTTCGTGCTTTCAGCATTTCCTCACGCATTAGTTTACTTACTTTTCGTTCATTTTCATTTAGAAATTCGGACATATGCATCTAAGTTCCTTGGAAATAGTAACTGTTCTCAACAATGAACCTAGCCATTTTCTTGCTTAGAAGCTCAATAACTAAGGGTCTGATTTTTGTTGTAAATCTTCCTATACAATTTGTTTCTTCTATGTACCTATATGTTAAGATCTACATGCAGAGTTCGTAGTCAGACTCATTGTAGTATTCAGAGAAGCCATAGATTACTATTTTCCAGGAGTAGTTTTCAGTATTTTTAAACTCAAACCATTTATCCTCTTTGAACTTGGTAATTGCTTTATTTATTTCAACTTCAATTGTATTTTGTAGTTCTGATATTATTTATTATTTTATTTTAGACGCTGTATTATAATTTCGCTCAAAGGAGAATGCCCATTTTCTCATGCCCAGAGGTTATAAAAATGAATTTCTAAGTACGTCAAACCTATTTGATATTAATCGTGATTTACAATTCAATTTGTTATTTTAGTAAAAGTTTATATACGGTTAATATCAGAATAATAATTCTTGAGAATGTGGTAGTGAGGTCCTTCAGCATCACTACCTCCTCTCGCTAGAGATTTATAAGTGTGCTGTACCCTGTCCACCAGCGAGTGTCATTCATTATGAATAAAGGTTTTGTCAGCAGCATTTTCAAGCTTTATAAGAAAGTTTGCCTAAAAAAGGTTTAATAAAACAATAAACAGTACAATATTTTATTCCTCATATAATATAAAACGGCCCCAGCTTCATTCTCATAACATAGTCATGGTATGAGCGCAGGGTAGGTACCCTGCTGTACGCTTTCCCACGAAACTGCAACAATAAGCAATAATACTCAAACGGATTTTCCCTCTTTTGCTCACTTATCAATAATTATGTACACTAAGTCCTGCTGCCCACTTGTCGTGATTTGATTCTGGCCCTAACCAAATGATTGTTTTGACCTTATATTAAGGGCAAATGTTCTATTCGTTCATTCATTCATGCTTTTTCTACACTGTATGACCCCAGGGTGGGTCTGTTAATATCACCAACTGCTTGCCTCTAAACATATCTGTTATACGTTTGGATCAAGTTTGTCATGCTTATTGGGGGCTGCCCCAATAAGCATGACAAAGTTGATCCAAATGTATGACAAAGAAAGTAAGAAAGTACTTATTATATTTGTTTATTTACATTTATTTATTTAATATCTCACTCATAGTAATTCTACCGATTTCAAAACAATTAAGTTGATGAGTTCTGCGACTTGCAATTGACATGCCACATGCAAAACATAATTATGCTTAGAACCTCATAAATATTTATTTTGAAAGAAATATCGATAAAAACAACTAAACTTGAAAAACTACGACATATTTTTTGATTAATAAATAGTGTTGATATAACGTGGGCCTGCTTTCGGTCAATCTCCTTTTCTAGTGAAAAGGTCGCTTGTATACCCGCGTTTATATTAATATCCGTATCTTCTTGGTGGATACTATCACTGAGAAAGCACGAGTCTTCTGATATTGTGCTATCATTTTTTAAATTTGTAGTCTTCTTTCTGATGGTAATATTGTTGTTGGTAGTATTTTCAAGGGGGAATTAGACTGATTGGTTATTTTGTAGTCTTGAGGTCGTATAGGAGTGTCTATATTGCCGGTTTTCGGAGCCTTGCAGCGGCATGCCTGACATTGCCATGATTGTTTATGCTATGGCATCATGTTCTTGAAGAGATCAATTGTGGTGCTCGCACATTGTAGATCATATTTATCTTGACACAAATAACAGACAAGCATTTTCATGTCCGGGAGGTTTTGTTGACATCCTGCAGGCTTAGCATGACGTTTCTATTTCTACGAAGGAGAGACAGTTCTTTCTATACAAATTGACATTTCGTTTCTCCATTTTTGAAACCATACCGTAGAAATCCTTCTACATTAAAAAGGACCTAGACAGATAGTTAGAAACGAAACAAAAAATAACAGATTGTAGATATATGACAACAACCTTTTACCAGTATCTTACAGCAATCAACCAAAAAAGACGATTCCCTAAAGTCATAATTGTATATAAGTAGCTGACCACGCGGACAACGCCCTCGTTTCGCACGGAGTTAGTTACTTTACTTTTTTTAATGATTTCTCTTTGACGCCGATAACTTGCTTAAGTTTTAATACTTTGACCTATTATAGTATATTAATTTTATTCCAGGTATATCACCTTCACATATGCATACAAAATATTGTAAAACGTTTTAACTGTGGACTTTCTTGCCAATTCTTCTTCATACGAAACTACCTTTTAGAAGGGGCAACTAGAATCAATTCTATTTGCTTATATATTTTGACTTTCAAAAGTCCTTTTAAATAGCCTACTTGAAATAAATGTTTTGACTACAACTTTGACTTACTCAACATGTCTGTGAAGTTTCGCCAAGTAATTAAAAATGTATAACTACGCTGACGTCATGTCCTGTAGGTGGCAGACATGCACTTCGCGGGCTTGGGCCACAGCAAGCGCGAGGCGCGTGCGGCGGCCGCGCGCGCCTGCCTGGCCGCGCTGCTGGCGCGCGCCGGCCGCGTGCTGCCCGCGCCCTCGCCGCACCAGGACTTCACCAGCGACGAGCCGCACCGGTTCCCGGGTCAGTGGGCGGCGTCACAGTGCTACAAGCGTCCTTGGTCGCCTGAATGACATTGGCAAACACACTAAAACAAAACAAGATGGCGGCTTTACGCGCTAAAAGAGCCGAGAGTAGCATTGTACATAAAGCGACGACTAATGACTTTGATCTTTTTTTATCTTATAACGACAGACATGTCGCGACCTCGCTGGGGCCCACAGAGAGCACAACTCATGCCATTCATTGTCACTCAGTATTGTCCTTTATGCTCATATCTGTATTTGCATTCCATAATGTTAAAGATCTTACAATGGCCGGCAATTGTAAGATCTTTAAACATTACGTGGGACACTCAGAAAGCTTTGCGAAAATTAAAAAAAATGTTCTATAGGTAAATATTTTTTTGTTAAATCTTTTCAAAGTACTCTCCGCTAGCCTCTATTCAAAGTTTCATGCGTCTGAACCAGTTTTCGAAATACTTTATCCAGTCCGCCGCAGACCTCGTTTACAGCCTGTTCGAACGCTGATATTCCGGCGACGAAAATTGTATCCCTTTTGAGCAGATTTTTTATTTTCGGGAATAAAACGAAGTCACCCTCCTTACAGGCCTTAGGGCTGTAAGGAGGGTGACCCAGGAGTTTGACCGACTTGCTGTCCAGGAAGGCCCTCGTTTTGAGCGCGGTGTGCGAAGGCGCGTTGTCGTTGTGGAGCAGTAGCCCGCGGAGCCGTGTGTGTGTTTGGTCGCTTGTTGCTCACAACAGAGAAAACTTCTGCCAAGCATTTGGTAGTATACCATTCAGCGTTGATGCTTCTTTTGAAATTAACGTACCTATTTTTATTTTACAAATAATTATACATATTTTCAAAAACAAAGATTTATTTCAGATGAATATGGTAACAAAAGTTCTTACAAATGTAGTACAAGTAGCTTAACATATTTAATCATAACATATTTAATGACATGAAAATTTTGGTATAGGTTTTTCAAAATAGATTATAACTGGTCAGTCTCTCATGTAAAAACTTTTTTCGCAATACTTTCTGAGTGGCCTGGTATTATTACTTATCAAAAGCCGAGAAGAGAAAAACAAGCATATCTATAGAATTAGTATCTCAGGCAAGGACAAACCAATAAGCCGAATAATATGGATAACGAATATGGTGTAACTTTTGTTTGTCCCGCCTGCGATACCAAAATTCTATAGATATGCTTGTTTTTCTCTTTTCAGTTATGTGTTTATGCAGTCAGGTTTTTGTTTCTTTTTCGATAATTTGTTTTATTGCAAGCTTTATAGTTTTACTAATATATATATGGAATTGACTCATTACTAGCTTTTATTTGCTATCAATATTGTTGTAATTGATTAAAAAAAAAACTTCGTCTCCTTTTTTGGTTGTTTGCAGATGCAATTTATATAATTAAGATGAATCTAACGACACCTCTTATGTTATAATCCATCAAGCAGTTTAGGCTACAAAGCGTGCCAAATAAATAGACATACATACATACTCTCGAAAAACATTACCCCAAAAAAAGAATATTATCAAAACATGATTTTTTTCCTCATTTTTTCATTTTTGATTTCGATACCCATCACGTCTGCAGTGTTTCTAGCTAATTTAATTGAACGCTGTATGTATGTGTTCTGCAGTGTCAGAGTTCCAGTGCCTGGAGCCGAAGGTGAGGGCGCAGCCCCCGCCCGAGCCCGCGCCCCCCATCGCGCCCCCGTCCGCGCCCCCGCCCGCGCCCGCCAACATTGACGTCACCAACGGAAAGGAAGGTAAGTTGCACAGTCACATCTGAAATATGTTAGTCACCTTAAGGGCTATCTTTTCTGCTCATTGCTCGAAATAATCTGCTTTACCTTCTCAGCATTATATATTACGTCGTAACGTCAATACCGCAGAATAATATTCAACCATTAATATACATGTCAGACTGAATTAAAAATGTGACACTCATAGACTCGGACAAAGAAAAAAAAAGACAGATATATCCCGCGAAAGTGTGAAGGTCGAGGCTTTTTAAACGCTATGACCCTCCACAATAGCGAGGTATGCAGTCTCAGAGAATATTTTCTAAAAGCCGACGTGGGGATGCATCGAGATGTGGTCGCGGTGGACAAGGGCCTCACCCCACTCTCCTTGGCTAAAGAGAACTGGCGCAAGCTTGTATTGCTTGACACTAACGATCGTCGGGAGATATGGCAGAGTAAGGAGCTTCACGGACGCTTTTTCCGGGCTCTACATGAATCCAATGACGAAGAATTACCGGAGATTTATTATGAAGGACGGCACGGTCGACGTGTGTCGGGCATGCCACCGTCCGGGAGAATCAATCTGACACTTTATCTCCGGATGTTCTCGTCTGGCTAACGAAAAGTACTTGCATAGACACAACCTTGTAGCCAGGATTATCCATCGGCAACTTGCTCTGAAATACAGCCTTGTGGAATCGGAAGTGCCGTTCTACAGGTATGAGCCCGACCCAGTTCTTGAAAATGGAAATATCACATTGTAGGTACTGAGATCGATCCATCATCACTGACAGGACTATTGTTGCCAATAAGCCTGACATAGTGGTGGTGGATCGAACAGAGCGGCGCACAATGATTATTGACACAACAGATCAAGACGGGAATCTCGTGAAAGCCGAGAAAGATAAATAGATCAAGTATCTTGACTTGGCTCGTGAGGTTGTCGACATGTGAGATGTGGATTCAGCAATCATTGTGCCGATAGTCAACGGCTTAAATGCCAAGAGCCTCGACCAACACCTAAGGAGGCTCTCGTTGGGCAGCTGGATTAAGGGCTTGATTCAGAAAGCGGTACTTCTGGACACGGTTCGCATTATTAGGAGGTTCCTCTCTCTGTAGCCCTGACCGCCGGTAGCTTGGACCCTGTTCCCGATACCGGAGGACTACCATTTTTTTATATTTTTAAATGTTGTTATATTTTTTTTATATTCTAATATTTAAAAATATAACTTTATGTGTATGTAATGAAATAAATAATAAAGAGGTTTTGATTGATTTCAACTCAACATTGGTGTATGCTATTTTGATATTTTATAAAAGTAACTAAATATAGTTTTCTATGGAAGGGTCTGCTAAGTGCCGTAGCTTCGAAAGGTAATATTGGAAAGACAAAAACTTGATATAGGAAAGAATTTGAAAATTATGAAAATATAAAAGACTATTTTGTACCTCATCCGAGTATCTGTATAGTGCGACACGGATCGTAATGGACGTAGAGAGAAAGAGAACTAACGTAGAATGTATTGCATTTGACAGGCGTTTGATGTCGTCATTGACTAGCAGCGCCGCCATCACGTTCAGTTAGCGCCACAGCGGACTGTATAACGGGTGTAAAAAGACGCTTAACGAAGCCAAGTCACTTGTTCTGTCCGTCATTGTGATTATTTTTTGTACCGAGGCATACCCCAGAACCGTCTGGTTACGGAGATATTGAAGATCAAAGCTCCAACTCTTTTTGAGATTTTTTTTTATCGAAAACTTGTTGTAAATGTTACTTATACATAAATACCACCACGACCCCTGTCCATGCACCCATAATGTTTTGCGTGCCTTTTTTTTAGTTTGATGTAATATACCGGGTGTAAAAATACTCATCACCTGTCAGTCTGTAGATACCTACAGACTGGGTAGGTGACGGCTATGTGATGAATATTTTTACACCCGTTATAGGTATATTATAGTGCGACATGGATCTTTAATTCTTTATGAACATCACGGCCATCATCCGGCCAGTGCTGTTTGCAAGGAAAAAGTCTAATGCAATAAATTTCGTATTCTCTGTATCGCCACGTTCAACCTACTTCGTTGCTGGCAGGTCCCTCGCCGCCCACAGACAGCAATTCGCCGGTGTCGTCATTGTTCGGCGCGGCTCGCTCACCAGCGTCGCACAAGAGCCCCATCAACGTGCTGTACGAGAACTACTCGGGGCTCGCCTTCACCTGCACCTTCGGCGACGGGTCGCCGCTCACCGAGACCCAAGGTACTATTACTTTCACATCTGTCACCGAGAGGCAAGATGCGACATGACGCACTGCCACAACTATCGCGTCTATCATCTAGACACAACTTGCGACGCACTATCACAACTGCCGCATCTGTCACCGAGAGGCAAGATGCGACATGATGCACTGCCACAACTATCGCGTCTATCATCTAGACACAACTTGCGACGCACTATCACAACTGCCGCATCTGTCACCGAGAGGCAAGATGCGACATGATGCACTGCCACAACTATCGCGTCTATCATCTAGACACAACTTGCGACGCACTATCACAACTGCCGCATCTGTCACCGAGAGGCAAGATGCGACATGATGCACTGCCACAACTATCGCGTCTATCATCTAGACACAACTTGCGACGCACTATCACAACTGCCGCATCTGTCACCGAGAGGCAAGATGCGACATGATGCACTGCCACAACTATCGCGTCTATCATCTAGACACAACTTGCGACGCACTATCACAACTGCCGCATCTGTCACCGAGAGGCAAGATGCGACATGACGCACTGCCACAACTATCGCGTCTATCATCTAGACACAACTTGCGACGCACTATCACAACTGCCGCATCTGTCACCGAGAGGCAAGATGCGAAATGACGCACTGCCACAACTATCGCGTCTATCATCTAGACACAACTTGCGACGCACTATCACAACTGCCGCATCTGTCACCGAGAGGCAAGATGCGACATGACGCACTGCCACAACTATCGCGTCTATCATCTAGACACAACTTGCGACGCACTATCACAACTGCCGCATCTGTCACCGAGAGGCAAGATGCGACATGACGCACTGCCACAACTATCGCGTCTATCATCTAGACACAACTTGCGACGCACTATCACAACTGCCGCATCTGTCACCGAGAGGCAAGATGCGACATGATGCACTGCCACAACTATCGCGTCTATCATCTAGACACAACTTGCGACGCACTATCACAACCTGTCACCGAGACGCAAGGTACTGTGACTGTCACATCAGAATCAGTCACCGAGAAAATAAAAATAAAACAAAATTACACATACACATTAGAATTACAATCATAAACAATGTCCAGCAATACAATTAAATGAAATGAAATATAAATTAAAACAATGCACATTGAAGTAATCAATAACAAAATTAGACATACACAATATGGATTAGGCGGCAAGCCTCCTTGCCGCCCAATCCCAAATCATGCAAAAGTCGTAGCGCACGTATGGGAGTGGCGCGAGAAGGCGAAACGCCGGGGCGTAACTCCGCTGCCCCAAGAAATCGCGGCACAGCGGACAGAGCTCCGGCGGGATCTCATGGCGACATGGAGGCAATAAGTCCCCTCTTTGAGGAGTGACTAGAGAGGCGCCACGGCGTCCTTACTTTCCGCCTTACGCATGTCCTCAACCTAACTGGGACACGGCAGCTTCAGGAGGTTCCTGTGTCGGAAAAGGCGGGAGGAAACGCCTGGGTGTCACCACTGTGTGGATCGCTAGGAGGACACGGTGGAGCATACGGTGGAGGTCGGCCCGCCCGGTTTGCCTGGCGTCAGAGCACAGCCGTGTCCTCGTGGAAGCGATTGGCGGTAGAGATCTCTCGCGTCCGGCCTTGGTTCAGCGAGAGCGAGAGGGCATGGGCAGCCGTCACCTCCTTTTGCGAAGCAGTAATGCTCGCGAAGGAGAAGGCGGGACGGTTGAGGGAAAGGCAAATTTCGCGCCCTCTCGCCGCCTAGCCGCCGCAGGGGACGCCCTGGGCGTCGGGAATCCCGGGCGGATTTCCGGCCACCGTAGGCGCGGGCTTGCGGACGGTGAGCAATGGGTTGCTCGCCTCCGGTAAGGACCAGGCCCGGGTTGACGGCGCGTTGTGTTCCACGCGCGCCTCAAAGAGATGTCGTCAGCACAAGTGTAGGGGTCCACTAGGGCCGATGCCTGCCGGGGTCGCGGGAAGGTACAAAAGGGTTACCGAGGCTCCTGGCAACACAGGCAACGGATGGGACACAGGTGGGTTTTAGACAGTAAGAGTCTGACACACCCTCCAGCTCCGCCTAGAGCGGGAGAAGTTATTTGATAATTTCCCTACCAAAAAAAAAAGACAATATAATCAAAATCAAAATATTTTTATTTCACATAAACCTATATGGGCACTTATGAAACGTCAGAAGCTAGGTGCACGGTTCCAATTAGTCGTTTCCTATGGAGAAGAGCCGGCAAGAACCTCCACGATTACTCTTTTAAAAATAATTGTCAGGTCCCACAGCTCGGACACCACCCTCAGAAGACTGTTCGAGCAGCTTCGTAGGCGACTTAATAGTGAAGCGCTCCGCTTCCTTATGATCGCGAAAAAATAAATCTAAGAAATAAATGCCAAATTTCCCACACAAACTTTCATCCCCTATAATTGGGATTATTTTTTAAGTCAAAAAGTATAAAAGCCTATGTCCTTGTTGGGATTCCATCTCCTGCCAAATTTTATCGGAATTCGTTCATTGGATTAGGAGTGAAGAGGTAACATACAGACAGACCGAGTTACTTTCGAATTTATAATATTATTATTTATATCGTAAACTTTAAATTGTCCATCTCAATATTCCAAAATTGTAACAGTAACGTCAGAAGCACTACCTAACCTTTACGTCATTATACCTTAGGGGACCGGACTGCTTCTCCTTAACACAGGTTTTGTTAACCTAGCTAGGAGAGCAGTGCTCACCCACACGTTTGCAGATATAGTACTTATTTTGTAAATATGTATCGTTTTAACGTGTATTACAATGCTTTATTTTTGACTAAATAAACATTATTATTAAAAAAATAAAAAAAAGTATTAGTGTGAAATTAACTTTACGATACAAATTTATTAGCAGCGTTTCACTGTCAACGCTGTTCAGTGCGAGCAGTGTGTGCACAGACAGTGGCCACTGGTCAGTGCGAAACCTTTTCGAAATTTGAATAGCTGTGACAAAGGAGCATTTTACTTTGAAATCTTTTAAATCATAAATCATGTATTTATTTGCAAACATGGGTAAGAGATCCATATGACGGAGAAGGTACGTCTCTCTCGGTATCATCTGCCATATTTTAACTACTGTAGGCGTACAATGGGAAGTGTTGGTTATTGCACAATAGAAAAACCGTTTGCAGTTTAAATGAAATTATAATTTACGATCAAATAATCATACTGGCTATTCACACAATGTAGGTACACGACACAACTGTACGGAACGCGCGACAGTTTCTAAACGTGTTCACTTCTTGACCCCCTCTGACCAACTGCTTTCGATAAACTGCACTTAACCCCGGTCAAGCGTTATGTCGTAGACTCTGTCGAGCGCCGCTTGGTGACGCTGGCGTCCCGATTAGTCAAACGAGTGACTAACGTATTTCCGACACATATGTAGATATTTTTCCTTCTAATAAAGTTCTTCATATTTTACCATCACATGGGTATGTAAATAGTGTAATACAATTTAAAACTATCAATAATGTCAACTAAATTTAATAAATCACAATTCTAATCAATAAAAAATAACTTAAAATAAATCAATAATAACTAAATGAAATAATAATGAATAATACATACCAACAATTAAATTATTTCTTCTTTCAGTAGCCTTTTACCTTTTCGTATTAAAAAAAGTAAATAATCCCCTTATGTTAAAAAGTCACGGACAAATAGCAAGGAGGGACAGGGTGCTAACAAGCTGGACAGCTCCGGACGAATCCAGATGGATGGTAAACCTCACACCTGTATTCCCCGAAGGGTTAGGCAGAGGTCTACCTATAGTACACCCACATTTCGCCAGTTATGTTTGAGTAGGTCCGTAGGTCCGTGCGAGTAACGAGTGGTGTGTTGTTACAGCCCCGCTGCAGCTGAGCCACAGCATGCGCTTCAAGGTGGTCTGCCAGATCAAGGACGGCAAGTTTGAGGGATACGGTGAGTTTCTCACACATTAGTATAGTAGATTATTCACCAAGAGCCCTTTATCCCCGAGGAGAATACTCTACGTTTCACACCCAGTTAATTTGTTGTAAGTTTCCATAGGAATTTTTTGTTCAGGTTCCAAATTCAAATCACATTATTGACCAGCGGGTTATAATGAAATTCAGTACAATATTATTCCCCGCCTAGAGCCTAAGACGCTATCTCCGCGGACGAGAAATTCGTGGCGAGAGTCACGCTGTTCCTACAAATTATCGCTGCGAAGGTATCGCCGCCGTGTGGAGATTGATTCAGAGTTTATATTGAATTTGATGGCACGGCGAGATTACCGCCCGTGGAGATGGCGCCTAAGGCTTTAATAACTTATTTTAGGTTAGGTTTGCATGACGTATAATTTGACATTATAAGAAAGAATTTTGACACAGTTCGTGAAACACAAAGTACAAATAACAGAATAAGTGCAAATAATGTTTTAACACTAATAGTGTGTGCCTCGCGGCTGCGCCGATGGGTCTTATCACACTAGCGAGTAGTTTCACAATATTTTCACTCGCTTGTCTCGCTCTCTCTTGTACACTCACGTCAACCGCTCTCGTTCCACAAACGCGGCGAACATGTTGCGCACTCGTGGCGATCACGTTGCGAACTTGCGGCGAGCTCGCTGCGCACTCGCCCCGCTTTCCACTCGCTCGCAACTCTCTAGTGTGATAAGGACCAAAAAGCATTATCGAGCAGGTGGTGTGAAAATGAGTTGAGTGCTCCGTCTCGCATAGGATCGCAGCATTGTGACGAACGACGACAGAATGTGACGCATACTTTCTCCCAACGTGTTCTTTTTGTTTGTGTGTTGTCTTTGCGTCATGTATACTGCAAATAAACGTATTTCTTTTCTTCTTTGTTATTTCAAGTTAAATGTACGAGTATCTTGACAGGTGCATGGTGGTAGCTAAGTTTACGTTTAAGTTTAGTATTATTATATTTAAGTTATAAAAATATGATGAATGACTGACTAACACTAGTAACATTGCTGTCTGGGCGAACTGTTCGCGCATTCTCATACATCGGCGGGGAATACAAAGTCAGATTAAATTAGCTAGCGAAACTCCACACACGTGGTGGGTGTCACGTGTGTGGAGTTTCGCCAGCTATTTTAATTTGACTCTGTACACAGGACAGTTGATATGTTTCAATATCAGCCTGTATAATCGCCCGATAGTTACGCAGGGCGTTAATTTAAACATCTGCGATATTCAAGGAGGCGGTTCTACGTATCGCACTTACCAACTTTTCATATGAAACCTATAAAACAAATGCTTCGAAGTTTGAGTTTTCCCGTGAACCCACCCACTCGGGCCGGCAGGCTCCAGCAAGAAGCTGGCCAAGCTGGCGGCGGCGCGCGCGGCGCTGGCGGCGCTGGAGGAGGGCCGCGCGGCGCGCGAGCCGGCGCCGGCGCCCGCGCGCGCGCTGCACCAGACGCTGGCCGACCACATCGGCAAGTACGTACCGCCACTGCTCATCTTCATCACTTCATGCCTTTTTCTTCTATACCTATTAGTCGTCATCTCGGTAGTCGCCCCCTTTCTAGCCATATCATTTTTCACACAGTCCATACATCATTTCTTTGATCTTCCCTTACTCTTATAGCCATCCACATTCATACTCTATACTTTCCTGATGACATAATATGCTCGTAACACATAAACATAACATCACGCTTGTAATCCCCGAAGGGTTTGACAGAGATGTACCTATAGTACAGCCACGTTTCGCCAGTTATGTTTAAGTCCCGTGTAACAGGATGCGAGCCGATTGCCATGAACCGAGCACAAGTCCAGACACCGGGCTGCTACTAATAAATTCCTGATGGGAAAACCCGCCATTAACTTCAAAGTATCTGATGGAACGATATGATAAGGCAACGGTGCGGTTTAAAAGATGTAGTGACAAAATTGAAAAGGGTATGCTCAGATGGTTGGTCATGTTGAGAGGATGAGTAAAAGGAGACTAACAATAGTACATACATTGTACAACTAATACATAAAAGAAGCCATTGTACCCCAAGACATTTATATCCAACCGAGCCGCAAGCGAGGATGGATAGTTAAGTCGAGGGATAAAATGGCTCGTTTATGCCCGAGTTATACACTCTCATATGTAGTAAAAAGAAGCGGCACTTGCTATGGCAATATAGAACACATCCCACCCCAAAGAATAAACAATCATTTAAGACATATTCTGCAAGGTATAAAAGAGTTATAACGTTAACACAAACATCACGAAATAAATCTAAAGCGGCATGGACCATAATTAATAATTCTAAGACCTGCTTCCCTAAAGAACCAATAACGCAAATTCAAACAGAGACACAGAAAATCACGAATCCATTAAAAATTGCTCAGGCTTTCAACAAGTTTTATATTAATCAAGTTACCAAACCAAAAAATAAAAATATACCAGAAATTAACGTACGCTCAAATACTTCAAACTCTTTATTTATGCAGCCCACTTTACCTCAAGATATAAATAATCATATTAACTCACTTCGAAATACCTATAGTGTTGGTTATGACGGAATATATACTAAAGTTATCAAAGAAGTGTCTCAATACATAGCTACACATCTCAGTCACATTATTAATATGAGTATTTCTAACGGAATCTTCCCTAAGAAATTAAAAACGTCAATAATTATACCCTTGCACAAAAAAATGATAGACAAATTATGTCAAACTATAGGCTTATTGCGTTGATACCTGTCTTTTCAAAAATATTTGAGAAAGTCATTTATAAGTCATTGTACAACTACCTTGAGAAATCAAACATATTAGTAAAGGAACAAAAGGGATTTCGCAAGCAGAAGTCTATCAATATGGCCATACACGACCTGCTTCTCCCTATTTTGTCAAATGTAGATAAGAGAAATCCTGTATGTGCTATCTATATGGATCTAACTAAGGCTTTTGATTATGTGGATTATCCTATACTAATACATAAACTTGAAAAATATGCTATCAGGGGACATATACTTGATCTCATTCGATCTTACTTAACGGCTAGAAAGCAATTTGTAGAAATCACACAAATATGCTCAAACACCAGCTACGAGAAAAAATATCGTTCTGAAAGCGAGATAATTAAATACGGCATCCCTCAGGGTAGCGTGCTGGGACCCCTCCTTTTTTTGCTCTACATTAATGACCTTCCGGGGCAAATAAACCACCCCATGGTACTATTCGCCGATGATAGCACCGTAATGATTAAGTGTGATGATCCCAACACTTATGAAAATGAAATAAATATGACATTAAATAGAATAATATCATGGTTTGACAACAATAATCTAATTATAAACTTAGAAAAGACTAAAATTATGCATTTTTATCAAAGGATCCCACAAAAAATCACATTAGCTATTTAGGGACGAAAATAGAACCAACTACTGCTACTAAATTTCTTGGTATTAATATAGACAATAATTTGACTTGGTGATCTCAGACAGATGAAATATGTAAAAAACTTCATAAATTTGCCTATGTTCTCTATAAATTATCAAAAATAGTGAGCCTAGAATCCGTACTAACAGCCTATCACGGCTATGTTGCATCAACACTCAGATATGGCCTAATATACTGGGGCAATTCAGTAGATAGAGAACTTGTATTTAGAGCCCAAAAAAGATGTGTCAGAGCTATGTGTAGCCTTAAAAGCACGGACAGTTGTCAACCGTTCTTTAAACGTTTAAAAATTCTCACCTTGCCATCGTTGTACATATACGAAACATATGTGTTTGTCAAATCTAACATCTCGTTATACAAAATAGCTGCTAAAAGTTACTACAGAAAATTACGCGATAAGAATAAGTCAGAACTCGAAGTGACTTATGGCAAAACTGCACTAATGAATAAAAGTACCTTCTGTATGGCCTAAAAAATATTTAACAAATTACCTGAACAAATAAAAACGTTAAATCTGGACAATTTCAAAAAAGCACTATTTAAAATTTTGATAAATAAATGCACTCACTAAAGGAATATTTGGACGACAATTCTATAGTTACTGCCTCAGAAAATTATTCATTACCTCACCTATTTTGACGATCTTGAATTTTGTTTGATATTAACATTAATATGACGTGTAACTTAATCTATTTGACATTTATTGAAATTGATTGTATTTTAAATTTGTATTGATGTGCATGTATCTATTAATATTGACTTTACTAGCGATGTGAAAGTTACGTAATTCTAAATTCTACCATTTTATGATATTTTAAAAGTAAAATGTGTGTTAAAAAGTAAAAATTTGACAATGTTAATTAAATATATTTGTACGCCTCTGGGCAAAACATAGAAGATCTACCTATCTGTAACATCTCACACTCGTTGTAATTTGGCCTATGTTTACAAATAGAGCATTCTGATTCTGATTCTGCTTTTCACTTCGATTGCGAGAAAATGAAACAGGCATAAAGTATATATATAGTAGATTGTGTCAAAAAGGACCAAAATAATGTATTAAGGGCGAGAGCGATTGTTTAAATCCAGAGCGAAGCGAAGGATTCTAGAGTAGAATCCTAAGCGTAGCGAGGGATTCAAAGTACGTCGCTCGAGGTTAAATATTTTTGGTACCGTGAGGCACACTCTGCATCCCCTCTATGAGAAAAATAAATAAGAGTTGCTTTTATTATTGACGAATATCTATATTTACATAACCAAATTACAAATTTATATTAATATCAAATTGTCTGTAATATTTTGTCAAAAGTAATAAGAAGTTAACGCGTTTTTTTTTTTCTTTGGGCAATGCCGCGTCGGAAGGCGTGATTTTTTTATAACCGGCCAGGACTTTATCGAAGCGAATTGCGTTCAAACTTTTAAATTAAATAGTGTTCCAAATGCAAAAGTAATTCCGTCACTGTTATTAAGTGCGCCGGAATTACCCATTTTGCTCGCGTTATCGAGGAACCCTTCGCCTCTTTTCGAATAGATAGGATGAAAACAGTATTTACTTGTTTGTCTGATTTCCAACGCATGAAATTGTCGTACCCCGTTCAGATGAAGTTGCTTGGATTTCAGTCGTAATATTTCTTCAACCACGTTCTTCGCATTCTGCTCCATTAGCGGGTTAGGCGAGAGTGTAATTTCTTCGTCACATGAATATTCCATTGTTTTAGTTTAATCACTTTTCACTGTTCTAAAATGTTGCATAATTGAAGAAGAGAATAGCTAATTCCCGCCACGAATCTTTTAAAATAGTTTTTTGGTTTTAATTTTCAACATGTGTCATTCGACTTGAATACTTCATACTGCCAAGTCATAAAAACGTTTCTTTGCGTTTTTCAATAATAAATGACAGCTGTTTTATCTGGTTTTATTAAATTAACGATAGCAAACACGGAAGTGATATAAATTAAAGCAAATGAAATAAAATTACGACTTTAATCTGCGACGTTTTATTGTGTGTGTGGCTGTTGGGCCTGATTATCTTAGTCTTAGAAAAAAGTTTACTTTATGCACTAGGGCATAAAAAGCGATTTTATGTCGCCTACGCACAACATAAAGACGAACTTTTAGAACATAAGAAGTTAAAAAGGTATTTACAGGGCAGGTGTGAAGAAATACGTTGAGAGAGGCACGCTCTAACAGGACATATAGTGACCTTACTGGTGATGTTCTCCAGAAAGGTCAGGTGCGTAGAACTCGCAACCGCCGTGCGTGTATGACCAGATATGTGAACGTAAACAAAGCAGGAGTATATAGATCCTAGCAGGTGGCGTTCCGTAGTTTCTGCCTACTCCCATGGGAAGTAGGCGTGAGTTTATGTAATATATAAATTCTGTTCTGATGCATGATGCTCTCCTCAGACTGGTGAACGAGAAGTTTAACGAGCTGATGAAGAACGACCTGGTGCACTCGAAGCGCAAGGTGCTGGCCGGCATCGTCATCACCACGCACAACCGCATCGAGGACGCGCGGGTGAGTAGGTAGCGACATCTAGTTATCTAGCACACACCACGGAACGGTTAAGGGACCTGCCCGCATTCCCAGGTTATACGAGGCTAGTTTTTAGGGTTCCGTAGTAAACAAGGAATCCTTACAGTTTCGCCATGTCCGTCTGTCTGTCTGTCTGACCCCACTGTAGCTCAGTGACGCTTAGTACTAGAAAGCTGTAATTTGGCACAGGTATACCGGCGACAAAGAATTTTTTTTAGCGTACCTCCCTTGCACCTAATCTGGGGATGATATTTTTTTTCTATTCTACCCAATGGGGTATATCGTTGGATAGGCCGTTCAAAAATATTGCAGGTCTGTGAACACCACTTTTTTTGCAGTTGGAGAATTGACCGTGGCATATATCGATGTATGGGAGAACAGGTTTTTCAACTACAATGTAAAGTTTGTTTTTGGAATAAATTCGTCCCAAGTAATCCCAACTACGGAACCCGTCATTGTGCGTGGTCCGGCACGCACTTGGACGGTATTTTTGAAGCTAGGATAGCAAGATAGTGCTTGTAGGCTAGCTAGCTAGTCACTCTAGCCTCGTGTATTGTATCGTACAGCGTCATCGTTTAATAGGATAGGTTATATTTTTGAGTTAGTAGCGCCCCCCAACCACTGATTTTACTATCTTGGCTTGTGTACTAGCCTCGTGTGACCGGCGAAGCTATCGTATCATTTGACTTCACGGATCAAGTCACCAGAATGCTATTGGCTTTAAATTTACTTGCATCGTGTGAACAGCTCTAGCTTGGTACCAAGCCAGGATAGTTAGCCAGAATATCACCTGCTTGCTTTCCTAGCTTTAAAAACTAACCTCGTGTAATCCGGGCATTACTGCCCCGTCACAAAATTCAAATCCCAAAAATCCACCTTGTATAAAAGACGTCGATCTGTTTAAAAAAAAACGCAATTGTGAACTGGTGGTAACTGCTGTTAAGGTTGTGTAAAACGAATTGGAGTTTATCTTAATTTCTCCTTTAATTTATTTGCAAAAAAAGATTTTTGTCGTTAATCGAAGCCTTCTTAGTAAAATGACCACTTAACCGCTGCCGGCCCGACCCGCCGCAGGCACACCTATGAAATGAATCCTGTATTTGGAGTACATATGTTTTAGGTGATAGCGGTGACGACGGGCACCAAGTGCGTGTCGGGCGAGCACATGTCGGTCAGCGGCCGCGCCGTCAACGACTGCCACGCCGAGGTGCGCACCACGCGCTCTCATTACAGCTGCACAAGGATCTATTGGCACATGGCCAAAATCACAACTAACGCCGCCATCTTATTGTTTCAATACATTTCACAACGCAATCGCTCAAGTGCTTACCAACAGTGCCACCCTGGCAACGTCATTCGAGCACATGACGTCGTAGCACTTTAGTTTGACATAACAGTACAACACCCGAGAGTCTTATCTTTACCGTAGTTTTTGACATTGCGTTACTTAACGCCAAGTTTCTGACATTACAATACTTTACCCGAAGTTTCTGACGTATTTCTCCATTACGCAAAATATTTATTATTATACGTAGTCTGGTCATAAGTTTTGTCACATATGGAAAGTTAAATAAATGACACAATGAGTTACGCACTACAAACAATTATATATCAAATGAAAAATAAATTACAGATTTAAACCACATTAAAATTATTAGAAATGTCCTCCTCTTGCTTCGATACAACAAGCCTTCAATCTGCAAGGCCAGTCATCAATCGAAGCACGCACGACGTTCATGTCAATATCGGCGACTGCTTTAATGAAGGATGCTTTTAGTGACTCCAAGTTGCGATGGGGTTTAGCGCAGACCTTCTCCGCTAAGTGCTGCCATATTTTGTAATCCAAGGGATTCAAGTCTGGACTGGATGAGCGCCAATCGTCATGCCTGATAAAGTCCATTCCACGGGTCGTGAGCCAGTTTTGGGTACTTTTCGCCTTATGAGGCGGCGCAGAATCCTGCTGGAATACCCAGTGCCTGTTTTCGAACATTGTTTTTGAAAGAGGTTCCTCAATGTTTGTAAGTACTATGTTTTGATATTTGGTTTTCACTCCTTTTTCGCAAAAAAACACCTCCGTTGGACCCAAATAGGACACCCCAAGCCAAACCATGAATGCTGAAGGGTGGTGACCACGCTGAACACGTGGCACACGTCTGCTCGCTTCTTCACTAGTGTGCATACACTTTATCATTTTGTTTGTTGAAACTCTTCTCAACATTAAATTTTTTTCGTCCGAAAAAAGTATTTCGCGGTATTTTTTCCCGCGTACCGCTTTAACAAAACCCGGCTTCTTTCTAGTCTGATTTTCTTCAGCCGTTAAAAAGATGTGCTGTATTTTTTTTCTATAAGCACGCAGTCCTAGGTCTTCATTTAACACCCTTTTAACAGTAGTTCTGCTTATAATGTGGCCATTAGTGCTGTGCACTCCCTGAGGTATGCGCGGCGAGGTGGGAGGCGAAGAAAAAAGTGCATGAGTTCACATGAGATCGATACATGTCGGACAGATCTTACGATAGCAGTTTGCATTTCTAAGGCAAGACTTGTGGCGGGACGATGGTCGGAGGCTATCTATCTGTAATATATTATACTTACTTAGTTGATTAAAATGTAACCCAAATATACTCATATTTTATTAAAAATATGCAGGTGATAAATTCCGTCATCAAAATCAAAAGTCATTTATTCAAACTAGGCTGAAAATCAGCACTTTTCGAACGTCAAAGTTACATACGGGCGGGCATTTTTGGGGGACTGTCTTCCCCCAAAAATGCCCGCCCGTCACCACTTCCTAGTGCTTTAGCTGGGAAGAAGAAGTGGTGGAACAAACTCCCCAGCAGCACGTCTGTCTGTTTAGTTATATAAACTTGATTCTATAAAAATCGTATGCAAAGTAATTAACATTACGAAACACAAAACATTGGATTAAATTACACACTTGCCATACGTTAGCTAGCACGCGCCAGTATACCAACAAAACAATGAACAAACTGTACTCAAACAGATAAAAATTACAACATAAAAAAAAACGTAAATAGAACTAAATACCTAAATAAAAGCCTCCAGGCATAAAGGGCGTGCCCGCTTACATAAGGCAATTGCTGTAGCTCGAAGTGAGAAATGATAAACTAGCCCCATCGAAGTAAAATAGGTAAACAATTACTAATAACAATTAAAACCATGATTAGCAAGACGACCAGTCACCACAAGCAGCACCCGTTCACGAGCACAACGCAAAGATCAGCCATCACCCCCCTCGCCATATTGGAGGGAAGGAGGCAACCCGACCCCCGACGCTACCGCAGGCATTGACATCTAAGGGAGCATGACGAGCTTGCTGCCGGTTGCTCAGGCAAGAATAGTATAATCAATAGTCGAGGACGCTAGCTAACCACTTATTGCAATACAACACATAAAACACACATTGTAATGAGTAGATTTTGTAACTAATAAATTAAAATTTAAGTAAATTAAATTACATTGACTTATACAGTCAAAAAAAAAAACAATTACATGAACTCATATAACCTGTCAGTAGGTAAGCTAATTCTGGAGAAAGAACATAAACATTGTCTTGAGTTAATCACAGCAACCAACTATTCTTATCGTTTAAGTAATCATTGATACAATAGTATGCCTTTGAACAAAGGGTGGATTTTACTTTAGTTTTAAACGCATTAAAAGGCAAGGCAAATCTAGCAAAGAAGAGGGCAGCATGTTATAAAAAGTTATACCAAGCCCAACAAATGAGTTATGTACCTTATGAAGCCGGTGAAATGGAGCTCGTAATTTGTCCTTATTTCTGGTGTTAATATTGTGAATCATCTTCAATCATCTTCATCTTCCACTTCGCCACCGGAACTTGAATCAGAGTCTTGCAAATTTATTATGAATGAATCGATACGATTATCGAACCTACTATCGCGACTCCAGTAATCATTTTCATTTTTCTGGACATGATCGTCGCATCTCTGCCATTTTTCCGCCGTGAATTCCGAAAACAATTTATCCGAGTTCGTCAATTCTATACACGGGTTCTTTTTGC
Organism: Atethmia centrago; assembly: GCA_905333075.3. Classification (NCBI taxonomy): domain Eukaryota; kingdom Metazoa; phylum Arthropoda; class Insecta; order Lepidoptera; family Noctuidae; genus Atethmia; species Atethmia centrago. The sequence goes on from HG995396.1 coordinate 544,975, forward strand.
GTAATTTTGATAAGAAGGAGCAGTTGAGCCTTTGTCATGGTTCTTGAAAATTCTACATTATGGCGAAGCAACCAGTTCTGCATTTCACTTTTGAGGCTTGATATAGTTGGTTTCTTCTCAACCTGAAAGCTGTGGTAAGACGCGTTGTCCACTTATAAAAAGTAGTTCCGCTCATAACTCCATGATAGTCACCGGTTCTAGCATCTGATTTGAATATAGTCAATGCATCATCCACTAAGCCATTTCGACACCCAGCTTGGAGAATTACCAATCGCCGTCCTTTCCCAATATCAGCATGAATTCCGGGTTCTGACGATGATTGCCAACATTTGCTGGCATGGTGACTGGCGTTGATGTATGTTTCATCAAGAAAATATATGTTGCGGTTTTGCGTTCTGTAATTTCTGATTTGTGTAAGATATTTTTTCCGCCACACTGTAATATTAGGCTGCTCTATAAGGAGATGTCTCTTTGATTTGCATTTTTTTGAAACGGTAGCCCATTTTGTGTAAAAGCTGTCTTAAATATTCCCGTCCACAATTCAATATGCCATCCTGTCTCAAACTTGATAGTAACTTACGGACACTTGGTATTATTTTTTCAACTTCGTAAAACTGATGAATTTTTCTTCTGATAACTCCAAGGTCAAAATCATCCACAACGTATTTTTTCTTTAGAACTTTTGGTTTTTTTGGCGATTGAAATTTTAATGGGCTTGAATTTTCAATTGATACTCGTAAACAACCCGCAGAAATCACATTATTCACGGTTCTAGGTAGCCTCCGCAACGATTTTGGCAATATTCACATCATTTTTAAATTCAAAGCTTTCTTTGTCTGCTTTTCTTTTCTTAAAATATTCAGCCACCTTAAAAATGACAGTCTTCATATCACGAGATAACGCACGGCCCATCTTTGAATATTTATCTCATGTGCATAGACAGTCCGATACAGATAACGCTACCTGCCGCCACGAGCGTTGACGGCGCACTGACAGAGCGCAGCAGCCGACTTTCCCCCCAGTCTCGCCGCGCATACCTCAGGGAGTGCACAGCACTAATGGCCACACTATAGTCCCAACTGCAGAGCCAACATTTTTTACGGACAGGATTTCGTTGGAATCGCGCCTTCACTGCTTTGATGACCGGTGGAGTCCGAACAGTACGAGGTCGACCGCTCCTTTGTTTATCTTCTAATCTTGAATCTTCCCTGAATATTTTGATAGTACGATAAATAAACCTCAGTGGAATTTTCAAATTTTTCAGCAGTTTGAAAATCTTAGTTGCGCGTGACCGCAACGATGCAATGCAATTACTGCAACTCTGCCTTCTTTGCGCGTCCACTCCATTTTAGAAAATGAACAAAATTCCAGAAACCGTTTGTTTTTATTTTCTTTAAATATTCATATTTCAAATGCCCATAATATTTTCCTCGGCTTGCATTCTAAATTCGTAATTTTACCTATGTGACAGAACTTATGGCCCGACTACGTTTATTACATTATATACATCGTCCAAAGTTTTGCAGCATATTTGTACTGAAGCCGATAACAGACCCTTCACTTTATGATCATTTTTGTCTTTAATTCGGTATCTTTAACTCAAAGTGAAACGTCTGAACACGAAATTAATCAAAAGTGAAAAATGAGTTCATTAGTGAACCGATGTAACGCTGATGTTGGATTTTGTCACTCGGCCATCTGCCACTCGCTTTCCAAATGATCAAAAAGTTAAATGAAACCAATGAGTGTTCACGTAATGTTGTGGCGTGAGCGTGGGGTGAAACAAATGGACCGTGCACTGCAGTGACGCGTCTGATGTCGGCTTGTGTGCAGGTGGCGGCGCGGCGCTGCCTGCAGCGACACCTGTACGCGCAGCTGCTCATGTACGCCAACCAGCCGGGTGAGTCATTCAAATGTATTTATTGCTTGTTTTATTACATATATTACATTGTCTTACTATGTGGTGTAGAATACGAATTGCTACAGTGTGCACGTGTCCTTACACACGCACACACACACAGTCAGCTCCTCATGTACCCCAAATATCCAGGTGCCCAGGCCCTTATGAACACCAAACACATGTCCTAAATTCACCTACACACGCAATTACATATGTCAATGTGGCTGGCGCGAACGCTCCATGAAGTGAACGACACGAATGTGGACATATTATGTTCAGCTCCAAAAGAATGTGATTAAAATGTTAATAACCATTTGTAGTGCCACGTACATGTTGGCGTTTGCTTTGATTGATTTGATTATTTGATTGATTTGATTATTTGAATACTTAAACCCGACATTCTAATTTTAAATCGTCATACAGATGTTTTTCATTTGACCATTTTAAGGTTCATATTATCTCAGTTTTCCTCGATGATTTTTCAATTACAATTTAGTAATGTTATTCAAAGCATGATTGTTGGAAAAGGGATGAGATATAAAGTTGAGTGAGTGGTTTCGTACGAATTTAACCTGAATAATTGTGAACACTTTTAGGAAAGTCTTTAGAACAGACAGTACCGCGTCACATGTACTGTCAACCGTACGTCAGCTACTAACGCTACGCTACGACATGACGACATGGAAGCGTTGTCAATGTTACCAACGCCGTGCAGTTAATGTAACTACATATTATTATTTCTTAGTAGAGCTACATGATCTAACAAATGCGTGCACTGATTGGACAATGTTTCACTCAAATCTGCGTGGTTCTTTCCTCAAAAGACCCTTATCTACATGGTCACAGTGAGGTCATAGTCTCTTTTAAAAGAGACTGTGACCTCACAGTTCGTTTCGATGTTTCTTCTCAGAGTAATCGGATAGGAAATACCGACCTCATCTAGTTTTTACCCGACTGCCCCAGAAGGAGGGTAATGTTTTTCGAGAGTATGTATGTATCTGTATATACGTATGTAAGTATGTATCTTTGGCATGCTCTGTAGCCTAAACGGCTTGATGGATTTAAACATATGAGGTGTCGTTAGATTCGTCTGAATTGTAGGAGTGACATAGGCTATATAATATTTATATATTGCGTCTGCAAATACAAAAAAGGGACGTGAAGGTTTTTTTTTAAATAAATTTTAACAATATTTATATGAAATGACAGCTGCTGCTGCTGCCGCTTAAAATTAGAATAAATGCTGTGGAAATGCGTTCCTTGCGAAGTATATGTGGTGTGACTATGACAGGCTGATGTCGAATGAATGATGTGATAGGCAACGTTGTGGTGTAGTGAAAACATTGGGAAGAGTATGCTGAGATGGTTTGGTCATGTTGAGAGCATGAGTGAAAGGCGAGTAAGAAAAGGTATTTACAAAGCAGATGTGAGTGGAAATTCCGGGAGGGGACGACGTAAGAGGACATATGTGAGTGGTTGACCAAAAAGGGACCTCAAGGGAAAATAATTAATTTAGATTAAATCGCGTTTGAAGTTTCGTGTAGATTCAAAAATTTAAAAAAAATAACGGTTTCCAATCCCTCCAGGTCCCTTTATGCTCAACCACTCATATATAGTGACTTTATTGGTGATATTCTTCAGAAAGGTCAGGTGCGTAGTACTCGCAACCGCCGTGCGTCAAACGAAGCAAAAGGAGTATATAAGGATCGTAGCAGGTGGCGTTCTCTTGTTTCTGCCTACCCGCAAATGAATTTGTGTGTATGTATGTGTAAAAGTATAATTTATGTGTTGTTCAGACCCCAGCCAGACGATAGAAGAAAGCGACCTAGAACCTCTCCCCGGCGGAGGCTTCCAGCTGAAGCCATCGCGCCAAGTGCACCTGTACGTGAGCACGGCGCCGTGCGGCGACGGCCGCATCTTCTCGCCGCACGAGCACCACCACGCCGAGCCCGACAAGCACCCCAACCGGTGAGGCCGCGTAGACACAGAGAGTCGTTAGCTTCCTCCGTAACAAACTTGAATGTAATCGGTTAACATTCGCTTCCCTTCAGTACATTCCGTGAGAAATAGTATTGTAAAAGCCGGTAAATAGGTTATTTGATTGCTATCAAGAATATGTATGAAATAATTGAAAAATATGAAATACATATTGCAGACTTGTTACAAAAAAAATACGAATGGTGTAAATAATAAACAAAATCGCTGGAAAAATGGTGACGTTATACGCTTTTGAAGTTTTTATTCGTGCTTGGCACGCAAAACGATTATTGTACTGAATGACGCGGAGTTACATGTGTAGTCTGGTGACAACTGATAGTAGCAGTGTGCTTTACACTTACAACTTTGCCCTTTTTAGGGTTCCGTAGTAAACAAGGAACCCTTACAGTTTCGCCATGTCCGTCTGTCTGTCTGACCCCGCTGTAGCTCAGACACGCCTAGTAGTAGAAAGCTATAATTTGGCATAGGTGTACACATATTAATCACGCCTACAAAGTCAAATCACATCTTCAAAAAGTATTTTTTAGGGTACCTTGCACGTAATGTGGGGATGATATTTTTGCCCCCCCCCCCCCCCCCCCCCCGCCAGCTAAACGGTTGTTTATGAAGATGTGAAAAAAATCATGGCAGTGGTACCTACTTATAATGAAATTAAAAGGAAAACTATCACGGCTAAGTAGGCTTTACAAGTTAACGAGTTATAGTCGACCAACTTAAATTTGCAGTTGGAGAATTGACCATGGCGTATACCGATGTATGGGAGAACATGTATTTCAACTACAATGTCAAGTTTGTTTTTGGGATAAATTAATCCCAACTACGGAACCCTTCTTTTACTGCGTCTTATCTTTTTTCTACGTTTCGAGAAATCAAATAAAAAAAAAACCTTTCGTATACCTTAATGAAATGTTTGGTTGAATTATTGCTGAATTTGATTTATCTTGAATGTTTGTCAATGGGTGTAAATTACCTGAAATAAATAAATGTGTCTTGACATTTCTCGGCACCCTGGGGTCCCGGACCTTTGGAAGGCGTACGAGGGGCCGAAGCCAACTCGCAGAGGCCCGTTAGAAGTTTTTTAATGAAATGAGGCACAAATAAATGTATTATCATTGTGATTGCTTGTTGGCACAGGCTGGCGCGCGGACAGCTGCGCACCAAGATCGAGTCGGGCGAGGGCACCATCCCCGTCAAGAACTGCAACAACGTGCTGCAGACGTGGGACGGCGTCATGCAGGTAGCGCATGTGCCCTCCAGTGTTCTACGTCACATTCAACTAGCTAGCGAAACTTGCTAAAGGAAAATATTTTGACTAAACCTGGGCTTATCTATTGGCAATTTGTGCCAAGACTTATACCATAGTTTCCATTTCTCGTCGTGTGTAGTCGTTGGGTGGTCTTCTCGTTAATTCGTCTTTAGATGCTCATGCCTTCTCCGAGTCAGAAGAGGCCTTGGCCTGTCCCACTGCGACAGTCATAGGTGTACACCACAAAAATACATAACAAAAAATTAATCAAACACTACAAAATATACAATGGGCGGCCTTATCGCTTTCTGCGGTCTCTTCCAGGCAACCATTGAAAGGTTAATAAATACATAATAAATACATACATATTAAATGTATAAGCAACGAAAATAAATGAAGACTAAAAATAATTATAGTCACGAGAACAAGATCACAACGACAAGTAATGTTCCTTACGAGTCTTTTAAATGCGAGTAACGACTGCGCGCGTTTTATTTGAACTGGCAAAGCATTCCACAAACGAGCGGCCTGGACAGTAAAGGATTTGTCGACGAACGTTGTGGAGTGCATAGGCATATTGTTATTATTAGTGAAACTCCGCAGTAGTAAGTAATCGTTTATGTACCAACTAACTTAGCCGGGGTAACATCCGTGTTGTTTCAATACGGGAAGGGTATGGCTGTTACAGATGAGTAAAGCCCCGTCCTTCAAACTAGGAAGCTCCTGTATCTTGAAGTTCGCTGTTCTTTAGTGGGATTGACACGGTTTACAAAATGTTTAGAATTACATGATAATTCTGATGGTAACATATTTATTAAGCGGAGCAGTGAGCAGTATTGTCATATTCAAACAATATGACACACAAAAAAAAAGATTTGATGTTATTTTTTCTGGGAGCAACTTCGTGATGAAGTCAGTTTATTTGTTGGTTTCATCTTGATTACAAATCGATATCCACCACATCTGTGAGGTTTACACAAAAGACAAAACAAATGTTTAAATTGATATTACAATTTGCTATACAAACTACCGTCGATGACCCCAATAAAATTTTCATAAAATCATTTTTTTCTTGTTTATTCTTGTTTGATGTCGATACCCATCACGGCTGCGGGGTTTCGCTAGCTATATTAATTTGACCCTGTATATCTTAAACATATTTTGGTTGTGACTGTACATACGCGAAGCTGTACTCACGAGCACTACTGACGCGTGTGTACTCAACACTCGATCAATTATATATTGCATTCCACAATGTGTGCTTAAGTGATACTTACCTTAAAATTTAATGAGATCATTATGGACCCTGTCCGGCACAGCAAAATAGTAGGAGAGAGAAGAAAGCTTTGAAAAATTAATCTTATTAACTATAATTATGTAATGTTATTTGGTTTAGATAGTCATGTGTGTTCTTGGGTGTTCTCAGGGCGAGCGCTTGCTGACCATGTCGTGCTCGGACAAGGTGGCGCGCTGGTGCGTGTGCGGCCTGCAGGGGGCGCTGCTGTCGCGTCTGCTGCGCCCGGTGTACCTGCAGTCGTTGGTGCTGGGCTCGCTGCTGCACCCGCACCACATGTACAGGTGAGTGTACCTGCAGTCGTTGGTGCTGGGCTCGCTGCTGCACCCGCACCACATGTACAGGTGAGTGTACCTGCAGTCGTTGGTGCTGGGCTCGCTGCTGCACCCGCACCACATGTACAGGTGAGTGTACCTGCAGTCGTTGGTGCTGGGCTCGCTGCTGCACCCGCACCACATGTACAGGTGAGTGTACCTGCAGTCGTTGGTGCTGGGCTCGCTGCTGCACCCGCACCACATGTACAGGTGAGTGTACCTGCAGTCGTTGGTGCTGGGCTCGCTGCTGCACCCGCACCACATGTACAGGTGAGTGTACCTGCAGTCGTTGGTGCTGGGCTCGCTGCTGCACCCGCACCACATGTACAGGTGAGTGTACCTGCAGTCGTTGGTGCTGGGCTCGCTGCTGCACCCGCACCACATGTACAGGTGAGTGTACCTGCAGTCGTTGGTGCTGGGCTCGCTGCTGCACCCGCACCACATGTACAGGTGAGTGTACCTGCAGTCGTTGGTGCTGGGCTCGCTGCTGCACCCGCACCACATGTACAGGTGAGTGTACCTGCAGTCGTTGGTGCTGGGCTCGCTGCTGCACCCGCACCACATGTACAGGTGAGTGTACCTGCAGTCGTTGGTGCTGGGCTCGCTGCTGCACCCGCACCACATGTACAGGTGAGTGTACCTGCAGTCGTTGGTGCTGGGCTCGCTGCTGCACCCGCACCACATGTACAGGTGAGTGTACCTGCAGTCGTTGGTGCTGGGCTCGCTGCTGCACCCGCACCACATGTACAGGTGAGTGTACCTGCAGTCGTTGGTGCTGGGCTCGCTGCTGCACCCGCACCACATGTACAGGTGAGTGTACCTGCAGTCGTTGGTGCTGGGCTCGCTGCTGCACCCGCACCACATGTACAGGTGAGTGTACCTGCAGTCGTTGGTGCTGGGCTCGCTGCTGCACCCGCACCACATGTACAGGTGAGTGTACCTGCAGTCGTTGGTGCTGGGCTCGCTGCTGCACCCGCACCACATGTACAGGTGAGTGTACCTGCAGTCGTTGGTGCTGGGCTCGCTGCTGCACCCGCACCACATGTACAGGTGAGTGTACCTGCAGTCGTTGGTGCTGGGCTCGCTGCTGCACCCGCACCACATGTACAGGTGAGTGTACCTGCAGTCGTTAGTGCTGGGCTCGCTGCTGCACCCGCACCACATGTACAGGTGAGTGTACCACTAGATTTATATGACGCTTATTTTAAGATGTCAAAATCCTGTTAAATCCAGTACATTTCGTATTACTCTACAATGTTACCAGGGGCGCTGTTCGTAAAGATTTGTGCAATATTGTTTAGTGAAATGTATTAACAAAAAACAAAACGAAAAGAAAAGATGTGATGCGCCACGTGTTGGTACAGCTATAGATCTAAATGACGCTTATCAAAAACAAACCGTAGGCGTAGATTTCCCATCGGCTAAAATGACGAACCTGCGTCAAATGCTGAGTCGGTAAAGCAGATTACATGTCGAACATATTTTGAATATGCCTACTTAGTACTGTACAGAAAATATGCTAGGGACCCGGTGGTCATGATTTGACCAGTGATATAAATAAAACAACAATAAACGTTTCACGTGACCTATATTAACGACTATAACTACGTACACGATACAGCTACTCTATGGAGAAGGGCGCCGCGCGGTGCGTGATCAGGTAGTACGTGCCTCGGGCCCTGCGGACACAGTATGATATCTTCACATCACATACGTCACTTTGATCCGTACTGAATTTGTATGTAGTCAGGGAAATGGATTGTTATGTGGTAAAGCTTTGGGTTCCTAGGAAAGCGGTACCATCATATTATAACGGCCATTATGAGAGTCTGTCATTTTCATCAAAGTGTCAAAAAACGCTCTATAATTTGATAGCCACTATTATGTGACCGTAGGAAACCAAAGATTAGCAAGGCAAAATTACGTAGTGTGTTCATGTGGGAAGCAGATCTAGATGTACATCGAAAATCAACCTGTAAGAGGATGATAAATGATAATGGATGGTACGAGGTTTATGCAAATGACTGCTTTCGTAGCGGAACTAACTTGATGACCGGCTACTAACAAATAATAAAATATTATAAAGAAGGAACGTATGATAAGTTACGAGTTTAAACACCACCGATGAAACTTTTGTGAAACCCAAAACAAATACATCATTGGGATTTTTGTTCAAATACACCAATTCTACCAAGTTACAGTACAGTACCGTCAGCGGCTCACCCAGCGCTGCGCCTCCACCCTGCAGCGTGTCTGCATACCTACCCGTAACACGTATCACCCGCTGCCGACAGTGAGCCGGTCCCCCTTGGGGCCGAGCCCGAACAGCCTCTTCACGAACGCCATGAGCTTGGACTCGTTGCCGAGCTCCAGCGAGTACGTGACGGGGGCGAGCTCTGGGGGCGAGATCCCGATGTAGTTGTTCCTCTCCTTGCTCACGTGGTTCAGCTCTCCGTTGCCACTCTTAACGAGAGTGTTGATATCTCTGACCACGCTTACGATCGGGATCACGCTCTTACGATTCTTAACTAGGAAGTTCAGAGCTCGGAATATGAAGTTGTCTTCGTTGTCTGATCGGCTGAAGAGCTGTAGGAATCGTTTCTGTCGTTTCTTCGAGTGTCTGTCTGTGTGATTGTGTGCGTTGGTTGTTTTCTTACCGAGCTTGTGATTAATCTTTCCGTTGCTTGTATGTAACCAACTGTTTGGTGGTTTTATCTTTTTTACGTCATCTTTGTCATACCTTCCGTAGAGTTTTATTTGAGGGTGAGGATGTGTTACATTATCTATGACTTCGGTGTTGTTGACATTCACAACAGGCGTCCGTTGTTCTTCTGTTTGTGTGTCATTTGTAGCTGTGTGTATGTTGAGATGTTGTTGGCCTATCTCCGACTCTTCGTCAGTGTCAGCGACCAATGTTGAAACATTTCGTTTGACGCGTTTCTTACGGAGATTATGGATACTTGGCGTGAAGTGCCTCACATCGTGTGTACTGTGTATATCTCCATCTGTATGTATTTTTGACTTCTTTTCTAAGGATGTGCGTTGTAGAATAAATTCCTTCACACGATTTCTGTCAAATTCATTTTTATTTACTCTAGTTGAGTCCAGTTTTATCCTCTTGGAACTGGTTTGAAGCAGTTTGGTCTGGTTCAAATCGGAATGGTGCTTGCTATCGTGTTGGTGCTTCGTGTTTGACGTTAAGTAGTAAGAGTAGAAGCCTCGGGTCTGCTCCGTGCCGTCACCTGCAAGCGTGGAGTGATCATATAATATTGTGCTTTAAGCATGTGACGATACAGTGCGTAGTTGTGCAAGATTGTGATTTCACATTTACTTAAGTACGAAAGTGGAAAAGTGGCGGAAAGCTGGTGGGCTGCCAACGCTATGCATCAAAACTATGAGGCACTATGTTTGTACAACTGAACACAAACTCCTGAAATGTGCAAGAATCATCTTTGAAAACACTTTGAAGCATCAAGCGGCTGTTGCAAGCTCCTAAAAGATTCACAAAAACAACTCGACATTAAGGCGGCAACGCCAAGGTAGCCCTAGAAATCAAAATTTTATTGCCTTTTTTTTAATTAGTAGGTCAGTATTATTATCATATTTTGATTAACAACTTACCACATAATTCTAACCTGAAAATTGCCAAAAATCAATAAAAATATGATTTCACGGGCTACCTTATCGCATACCCTTTAACTCTAAAACCGCAATGTCCAAGACCTGTCACTCTATCTACATCCGACTCTTCTCTTACTTGTGGTCGAGCCCCGCGCCCATGCGCACAGTGGGTCCGTGCGCACAGCGGCCATGAGAGAATTCCTTCCAAGACGGACACGCTGTGGAGACGAAGCCGCGCGGCCGCAGCACCGACTCCGCGTAGAACATGTACGAGCGCCAGTGGCTGCAGAAGACTGCGGGGTGGAAGGAGGGACACGAGGGGGGAGTTAGTATAACATGTTAGAGGGGGTCAATATTGTTTCTTGCGATGTGATTGGTTGTTGGTCTGTTAGATCATCCTTCTCCTGATATCGGCACGAACAGTGATTGAAATTTTAGCACTCACCTCGGATTTCTTGACAATAATAGGCTAGTTGACGGTATTTCAGAAAAAATAAGTAATGTTCCTCGTGGTTTATTTTTCTCAAAATAGTGTGCCTGGTGAAGGCTCCTTCCTGCCCTCCAGGGACATTCACATGATGTAAGGAGTAAGGTTGTAAGGCGTGTACTCACACTTGTTGAGCAGCAACTGTTGCGGTATGACCACCTCGAGCTCGCATCCCGGCTGCGGACTCTTGCCGCCGTTCGGGAAGAAATCTGCGTGACCGATGGGCTCCTTGTACCCTGGGAGACAATAAATCTTAGACCGAGATCTACAGTGTCAAATTAAATTAACGAAACTCCACAGACGTGGTGAGTATCGATATGTAAACAAGATATTTTTTTTATTATTGTTTATTTATAAGTACGCCCACTATACCTATTAGTTCTGTCAAGTTTAAACAAAACAAAAACTTATTTTTTAAACTTATATTTCAAGTAACTACACCACCAAAGGTCGTTGACGCGAACAAATATATAATCGTGTTTAGATATCCCTCACGTCAGCGGAGTTTCTCACGTCGGCGGAGTTTCTCACGTCGACGGAGTTTCTCACGTCGGCGGAGTTTCTCACGTCGACGGAGTTTCTCATGTCGACGGAGTTTCTCACGTCGGCGGAGTTTCTCACGTCGGCGGAGTTTCTCACGTTGACGGAGTTTCTCACGTCGGCGGAGTTTCTCACGTCGCACAGTGGATCGAAAATCGGCTGTAGAAGACATAGGATCTCGATTTCTTAAATGTTATTTTTTTTTGCTGGAAATGACTTCTGCTGATCATTACTGTTCTATAAAATGTCATATGAAGTAATTGTGTGCACAAATGGAAGAGTTATAATTTTTATAAGAAAAAAATGTATGGAGCTGACATGAAAAATGAGGATATCTCTGGAATCGCAAGGTTGGCCGTTATATCCTTGCACACTGTTATAGTACTATTTATTTGTGAATTTTTGACATACTTAATATCGCAGCATCACTTGCGATTTTTTTTTTTAAATCTTCAAAATTTAAAAAAAAAGGAAGTATATGATACATTTTAATGCTTAAATATGGCTATACCAAGTGTAATTTACAATATTTTATATGCTTAGACCAAAACATTCTAAGAAATCACAAAGTCGTATTACCTACTTATTTGAAATGACATGGTAATTATGAATTACATAATATGTAATCTTGTCTAATGCCTCAAGTCCACATTAGCTAATGTGGCAATGTGTGTGTAATATGTAAAGCTTCAGAGGCCCGAAACAAAGACATTAGGAGGTTCAGAGAACACCATTCGAGGAAAAAGAGTAGACAAGCATCAAACGAGGATATCCTCAATATGCTTATCGTCTCTTCTGATCCTCTAATTTCTTCCACAAGACCAAAATTAAATGCCTACAAGAGGCAGACATACTTTAAGGAAACAGTAGAACTACTGAAACTTCAGGATCAGGAAGCTCCGACAGAGTTCTTAGAAGTTATATCTATTGTAGAGCCTGATTCTGAAGTGGATTCTGATGGTGACGAAGTATAAAATAAGTTAACTTTTATTGTTTATGTTAGGTTAGGTTAATAACAAGTGTGTTGAACAATATTTCATGATCGAAAGACGAAGCATCCTGATTGCTCAGAATAACAAACAAATCCAAATTTGTAATAATGCTTTCCATTATTCACGATCACTGAGTAAAAAGACACGGTAGGATAGATGTTAGTATTAGAAATGCTCTAAATGAACTGAAGTTGTGAATCCAATGTTTGACTATTTATTGTTATTGACTAATGATGGTATCACATTTATCTAATTACTTTCATTAAGTTAATCCTGCACTAATTGCTAAATTAGCGAGTACCCCAAATTATTTTGGTACGTATCCTTTTAACTAGGTATATAGGTATTAAGTTTTATTAATCATTAGCTAATGTGGACTTGAGGCATTAGACAAGATTACGTATTACGTAATTCATAATTACCATGTCATTTCAAATAAGTAGGTAATACGACTTTGTGATTTCTTAGAATGTTTTGGTCTAAGCATAAAAAATATTGTAAATTACACTTGGTATATTTAAGCATTAAAATGTATCATATACTATTTATTTTTTAATTTTGAAGATTAAAAAAAAAAATCGCAAGTGATGCCGCGATATTAAGTATGTCAAAAATTCACAAATAAATAGTACTATAACAGTGTGCAAGGATATAACGGCCAACCTTGCGATTCCAGAGATATCCTCATTTTTCATGTCAGCTCCATACATTTTTTTCTTATAAAAATTATAACTCTTCCATTTGTGCACACAATTACTTCATATGACATTTTATAGAACAGTAATGATCAGCAGAAGTCATTTCCAGCAAAAAAAATAACATTTAAGAAATCGAGATCCTATGTCTTCCACAGCCGATTTTCGATCCACTGTGCGTCGGCGGAGTTTCTCACGTCGGTGGAGTTTCTCACGTCGGCGGAGTTTCTCACGTCGACGGAGTTTCTCACGTCGGCGGAGTTTCTCACGTCGGCGGAGTTTCTCACGTCGACGGAGTTTCTCACGTCGGCGGAGTTTCTCACGTCGACGGAGTTTCTCACGTCGGCGGAGTTTCTCACATCGACGGAGTTTCTCACGTCGGCGGAGTTTCGTTAGCTAATTTACTTTGACCCAGTATAAACGTTACTCAGCCCGTACTTAGACTAAACGTTATTCCTGCCACTGTCGCACTACAAGGGCAAGTCTGTCTTGCCTGTTCTTGACAAGAACATGTCTAAGTCAAAGCACGAGCTAAGTAATGTTTATAGATCTCGTCCTTAGTCTGGTTCCACAGAACATATTTAACGTATAACGTCGAACGTTGCTGGGACTCCGACCTCCTCTCTGTGAGAGGGACTGGGCGTTGTGTAATTTTGACGTTCATAAAGTGCTGATTTTCAGCCTAATTTGAATAAATGACTTTTGATTTTAGTTTTTGAATCCACCGCACCACGCGGGCCCAGTGCGGGTGGTGGATGTCACATCTTTGAATATTTAGTTCTAGGACATGCCATGTTTTCTCGCGAGGTTTTTCTACACCGTTTTGGTAGCAGTGGTGGTTATATAAATTGCACAAACCAAAGTGCCTGCCTGTCTGGATTCGAGTTGGGATCGTTATCACTGGGCCACCAGTACCTGCATCGCTCAGCATTCATTATGCGACTACGGGAAAGCCAAATGAGGGTTATGATTTTAACAGGCTATGTATGTTCATGTGTTTCAAACTCCTAAACTTCTTGTCATATTTTAACGAACGAGGTATCGTATCGTTACAGGCTATATGACGTCAAAAAAAAACAAAATGGCGGCTTACCACGGACGTAAACCGTAATAACATTATAAACCACAAAATACTTTAAATTTAAAAACAGTGAAAGTAATATCCGACTACGACAAAAACGCGCTAAATATATATAAACAAGACATCGATGTCGTTTTGGCAATGACAGTTAATTAAAAATAAAATAGGTTTTCGTATAACCGGAGTCACACCCCTGTACGATTTCATGTATTGACGTGTGATTCCGAGCAAACTCAAAGCATTTATTTCAATTAAACCAATTACAGGCGCTTTTGAATCAAAATCGAAAGTCATTTATTTAAACTAGGCTGAAAATCAGCACTTTTCGAACGTCAAAGTTACATAAGACAGTCCCCCAAAAATGCCCGCCCTTCACGAATTGTCAAGGAGTCGGTCAGTCAGAAAGATGAAGCTAGTTGCCCATTCCAAAGCGTAGTAGGTACCTATGGAGAAGAACGGGCAAGAAACTTCATGGAGAATGTGTATCTAGCTCCCTCAAACAATCAAAATATTTTTTATTTCACATAAACCTACATGGGCACTTATGAAACGTCAGAAGCTAGGTGCACGGTTCCGATTGGTCTCAACCTTTTACATGCGTTTGGTCTGCAGCTGGTGTCTTACCGAAGATCCCGGCGTCCGTGTGTATGACGTCCACAAACTGCGCGTCAGTCGTGTCCAGTCGCTGCTCCAGCGGTAGACCGCTGAACAGGGGCAGCGCGGGGTCCAGGCCGGTGATCCGCGACACGCGGCCTGCCGGGACAGTTAGCTTAAACAGCAGTTAGCCAGCCAGTTACAGTTAGTTAGCCAGGCTAACACATACGCACATTTAGGCTGCCTGGCATTTGAGGATGCCTTTTAAACGTGCTTTCACGTATAGCCTATTCGAAAAGTATCTGATGAAATTGTAAACAAAACAAATAGATGTGGATGCCAATTTGTAGTGCTATCTATACTAATAAGTGATTACGTAAGAATTTAACCTTTACAGGGTTTGTTTACACTTTCATCGGATAATTTTGGTACAGACCAGTGTACAGTGTGTACCGCATACTGTACCTGTGGCGAGCGCGCTGCCCGCCACGCCGGCCGCCTGCGCGCCCAGGCTGTGCCCCACGAAGTGCGTGCTGTTCAGGTCCAGGCCCCTGCGCAGTAACCACACATTAGTACGAAAAAACCGGACAAATGCGAGTTGCAGTCGCGTGGTGAGGGTTCCTTACAATGAATATGTTATCTAACATGTTTTTATCCCAAGAACAAACTTAACATTGCACTTAAAAACATGTTCTCCCATATATTCCAACTGCAAATGTAAGTTTGTACGCACAATATTGAGAGGTTTACCATGTTATTTTAACACCATGCTCAGTAGCTATTTTCTTAAATAACTTTAAAGTTGTTTAATCTTTTAACAACAACAGTTCGTGCCTCGCGGCTGCGCCAAAAAAGTCCATTTCAGTATTAATGCCACACAGATTACAGTCGCCCGGTGTGAACAAAGTTATCGTAGCTCTTATAACTAGATAATCTATAATTAGGGTAAATTAAAATCGCGTATGTCTGTGTGACCGCCTAGTCTAACGGCTAGTCTATCCATCGTAAAAAAGTAAGATGGTGTCTCATTTATATAATATATTTTGTAGAAATAGTTTTTTGCAATTTCTTAGTTTTCTAGTACTCAAACCTCTGTTGGTCTAATAGAGTTTTTTTTATTCCTGTAAGAAGCATCGATTGGCACCAAAAACACGTTTTTGTAAAAACTGCCCATTTTCTTGCTGACTGTAATTTTTTTTCAAAATCTGTGAATGTAGATCTAAATGTGTTAAAAAGTTAAGGATGGTCTCCTAAGACCGTGTTCCTGTAGCTACAACGGTTAAGGTAGCTGCCCTTACTGCCCTGTCTCAAAAATCCACCCTGTGGGATATATTTCTGTTTTTTATAAATGTGCATTAAATACTCTTTGTACATAATTTCGACAATTATTGTCACATCAAAAAAGGATGTCAGTCGTTTGACGTTTTGCATGAATTCTAAATTGTCCCAGATTTTCGCTATTATTGATGAATAAAGTAAGTGTGTATAGTCTAATGTTTTATATCTTTATAGTATATGCTTTATGTATTTATTGTATATGTAACTGGTACACCACTGACTACCTGCAGTATTGTCTCTCCTCCCCCTTTAATCCATCCAAAGGTTGTCTGTAAAAGATCGCTTTTAGCGATAAGACCGCCCATTGTGTCACCCCTTGTAAAATTTCAACGTTTGTATCTGTAATTTTTATGGTGTACATAATAAAGAGTATTCTATCTATCTATCTTTCAAATGATTTCCTATAATAAGTCGGTACATAATACCTTTTGAAGCTACAGCACTTAGTAGACTACTGCATACAAATCTGTATTCAATTACTTGATAACAAGCATCCAAACAGCATACACCTATCGAGTACCACCAATATCGAACTGACATCAAAGTGGTATTTTTTTAAACAATGTGTTTTTATTTTAACGATCAAAGTCTGCCAGTGTCACATTTTTTATTCGGTCTGACATGTAAAAAGTTGGCTTTTTGTTTTAATTGAATAGGAACAACAAACAGCTACAATATAAAACATAGAAACAAGAAATACACAAAACATAATAGACAATATTGCAGCCCACAAGGCTGTTCACAGATTAACTATAGGATACAATACAGTGAAAATAATCGCTAGGGTTACAGATACAAGATATAATTTTATTCTAACTTATATTAACTATCATGTTTAAGTTAAAGAAGTATATATGTATATAATAAACATGAAATGGAACAAAAAAATATAAAAATATTCAAGTAAGCTCCTTCAGTATAAGACCTTTGAACCTACAGGGAGGACATGCAAAAATGACAATATGTTCAAAAGTCGCATTGTAGGAATCGACCATTCTGCGAACAGGAGAACGCAAACCAGAGTTGGACTTGCAAATGCCCACTGAAAATAATTTACCAGCGCGGACCTTTCGCTTGTGCACTGTCCTAGGAACCGAATAGCATAACATGTTGGACAGTTCAATACAGTCAAATTTATTTTTAACAATATTATATAAATTCATGGCTTCTAAGTACTTGCGTCTATTTTCAAGTGTTGCGAGCTTATATTTCGCAAGCAGATCTTGGTATGGCAAATAATATCCACAGCATCTATAATGTATGGTACGCAGGAATTTATATTGAACACACTCGATCATTTCAACGTATTTTTTGTAGTATGGACTCCAGACGGACAAGGCATACTCCAGTTGAGAGCGTATCAGAGACTTATATAAGTAAATGTAAGAAGGTTTTTTAAAATCAACTGTTGATCTCATTACAAATCCGTATAGTTGATATGCTTTATTAACAATCTTTCCTATGTGTAGGTCTAAGCAAAGCTTAGAATCAAGGATGACACCGAGATCTCGAATAAAGTCCACTTTAAGGAAGGGGGCATTACAGAACGTGTATGTAAAGTTTATTTTAGATTTATTTTTTGTGAAGTTTAAGAAGTTACATTTGGGTAAACTTAGTTGCAATTTATTTTCCTGGCAATAACAGGATAGTCGGTCCAAATCTTGTTGCAGCAGAAGGCAGTCGTTTGTTTGTCGTATGGCTCTGTATACCTTGAGGTCGTCAGCATATAGTAAAAACTAGGTATTATGAAAGCATTGGCTGATAACATTGATATACAAGATAAACAAAAGGGGACCAAGTATAGAGCCTTGAGGCACACCAGAGGTCACCTGTGCGATGTTAGATTGGTGACCATTGATTACAACCCTCTGACTACGATTGGTTATATAAGAGGTAAACCACCTCAAAAGATTACCACGGATTTCGTTGAACGCTATTTTATTTAGTAGCATTTCATGGTCTATCTTGTCGAAAGCCTTACAGAATTCCGTATACACTGCATCCACTTGTACACAGCTATCAACACAATCAAACAAAAAGCTAGAAAATAATAGTAAATTAGTATTTATCGACCGCTGTTTGACAAAGCCGTGCTGTTGTTGAATTATGATATTGTGGAATACAGGATATATTTCGATATGGACTAACCTTTCAAATAGTTTCGACAAGGCAGACAGGATGGAAATGGGACGATAATGTTCTACGTTGCGTTTGGATCCACTTTTGTGAACAGGCACAATATATGCATGCTTCCACATTCTAGGTACAACTCCCTCAGATACATTTATTATATATAACAAATAGGGCTTGCAGATGGAATTCGCAGTATTCCTAAGGAAGTAAGGTGAAAGTCCGTCAGGCCCAGGGCCTTTCGCTGGATCTAGGGATTTAAGCTCCTTCAATATGTTCTCTTCACTGAAAGAAAGGTCGCAAATAGAGACATCTTGTTGTGCGTTGTGCGTCGCGTTGTCCTGCGGAGGTTTCCAATGAGGCAACGAAGGAGATGTCGGTTCATATACCGAGTAAAAAAAGTCAGAGAACATATGGCATACCATATCTGGATCATTTGTTTCACCATTTTTGTATTGAAGCTTAGATGGGATGCCAGGTTTATCTTTTCGATTCGAAATATAGGTTCAGAAGTGTTTTATGTTTTTACTTAGATTGTCCTCAACAGAACTGATGTACGAACTGAAACACTTAAGACATGTATCTTTAAATTGTTTTCTATAGTTTGAAAATGATTCATAATCAGATAAGTTATTATATTTCTTCCACTTACTAAATACTACTTACTAATCCATGCCTTATGTTTCTTTTTAGAAATAGTTATGAGAATACGAGAGAACCATATGGGATAACTAACTGATCTAGGTCGGGCCAGCGGAGTGTCTTGTTTAATAATATTATCTATCTCAGTATAGAATTTAGTCAGAGCCTCTTCAGAAGTCATAGGGGAAAGCAGTTCAGACCAGTTCAGTTGCTGTATGTTAAAATTAATATTTTCAAAGTTGGCCTTATGAAAACAATATTTGTGAAGAGGAGTTTTAGACATCGGGGTGATTTTGACGTTTAAACAGGTCTCCCACGTCAGGACAGGATGGTAGGTGTCAATTGGAAGTAATGTTGTTAAAATATGAGAAACATTACAAGGGTTATTGGAAATTACTAGGTCAAGAATTTTACCTTTGTCATTCACTATGTTATTAAATTGAGAAGCACCCAGCAGTGAAATCAAGATCTCTAAACTTGCGCAGGCCGAGGATCCTCCAGCATACGAGGTAGCAATGTTCGAGATATCTGGTGCAGAGGATACTACCCAATTAGCTTCAGGGAGATTATAGTCTCCTATAACAAAGAAACTATCAACACTAGGATGGCCCAACACTTCCTGTAGCAATTCAAAGTGCTTTTCATACACTAAAGTAGAAGTCTTTGGTGGTATGTAGGCAGCAATCACAATGTGTATTTTATTATTGACAGTGCTGGGAAACTCAGCCATAATGTGTTCAATGTGAGTGTGTGAGAGATCACTACACTGTGATGATGAGAGACCTACTTCAGAAGGTTTTAAAGTACGTAAAATGGCAATCAGTACCCCTCCACCGTCCTGTTTATTAGTAGCAATGCGATCACGATCACAACGGTACACACCATAACGCTGGTCTATGAACTCACATAAATTTCAGGTGTTAGCCAGGATTCCGTTAAGATAATGATATCGTATGTATTCATAAGAATATTAGTGAGTAAATGGTGCAATTTTGTGCGAATGCCCCTGCAATTTTGGTAGTAACAGGTGATATGTTTATTCGACATGGTAAATATTAAAATATAAATTTGTATTAATGATATGAGTGTGTTCAAGCAGCAAGTATGTACAAGATCTTATGAACAAAGTAACAGAAATTAATTTTCGAAATAAAGTTTGTTTTTCAAAGTTAAATGTTCGTTAATGTAAATATTTGATGAAGAACCAGTTATACCTATTTGATCCGGTTTCAATGACTTAGCCTGCCGGAATGCGCTAAGAACATTATCGCGCAATATGCGCGTGGAGAATTTTACAACTATGTTCTTTGGCCTGTTTGTTTGTTGGTGAGCGTGTGGTACTCTGTGGATGGCTATTATATCCTTTTGAGGTATGGGATAGCCAATGACATCTCCAATTACCCCCAACATCTGCAGAAGGTTTTCACCATGCTTATCTGGTACGTTGCAGATTTCCAGATTGCATTGCCTCGCTTGCTGTTCAAAATGGTTGAGCCTCATTCTGCGGTATTGACATTACAGAACTCTCTGATTCGGTAAAGCAGATTCTATCGTGCAATGAGCAGACAAAGATAGCTTTTAAGATGACGAACAGATTTTGAACTTGATTTTGCCCATGGCTTCGCCCGCCTGGACCTCGGAAATTTGCCAAAATCTTTATAAATTATAAACCTATGTGCTATAAAGTTTCCTCAAAATACGTTTAGTAGTTTTTGCGTGAAAGAGTATCAAACATACATACATACATACATACATCCATTCATCCTTCCTTACAAACGTTCGCGTTTATAATAGATGTAGTATGTGGCTATACTAAAGCTGCTAAAGTCAGTTGGTTACCGGGAGACCATGTAGTCGACGAAGGCGGCGGCGAAGCGGCCGATGTACCAAGTGTTCTGCGCCGCCGTGAAGTACCACGGGCCCGCCTCCAGCCGGTGCGCGTCCACCATGACCACGTTGGTGTCGCCGCGCTGCATGTAGGCTACACAGAGCAAACGATATCAGATCTAAACTCATCGACATCACATGTAACATAGATTTCACACCACCTGCTCGATAATTTCATGCAAAACTAACCTAACCTAATTATACATAATCAGCCTATAATTTTACCACTGCTGGAACACGGGCCTCTCTGTTTGAGGGAGTGGGCTAACTAACATAAAGTAAGTCATTATGACCCTGTAAAAAGTAGAGTGTTCTCCTCGGGGTAATGGTGTCTTCGTCTCGGGCGAGTTTGATTCCCTCGCTGAGTGTAGTTTTAAGACTAGTCTTAACTCCCTCGCATCGCTTAAGAGTTACCTCTGGACTTCCTCGTTGCGCTCGGCAGCTATAGCATCCTTTGTTACACTCGGGATTAAATATAGCGCCCGTGACCTAGAACACTGCTCTATCGCCTCAATGAATAATCTACTAATATTAAGTAGATGTAGTGTCGTGTGTACCCTCTCGGAGCATGATGCCGCTGCCGTCGTCGGGCTGCTCCATGAAGGCGTGGAAGTAGAAGACGGTGGGCGCGCTGAAGTCCATGTTGGACGCGAACAGCCGCTCGTCGTCGCCCGCCACGAGCTCCTGGTACACGGTCGGGTTGTGTCTGCAATACACAAGCACCTGCTGACTGGCTCACAATATACCAAGTTGGGTATGCAATCTCGAGTAGAGATTGGCCATTTGGCCATCTGTCGCTTTCGAACTCGAGATTTCGCCTACTTTCTTTAATGAGGCGTTTTTTAATTTAAAAAAGAATTAAACTTAATTAAAGTGACAAATGCACCGAGATTCAACCAATGTAGGATACATTGGTTGAATCTCGAAACAAAATAATCAATGCGTACCTAATAATCATAACCATTAATTATTATTTTGAAAGTGGCTTTTCACGAAGCCTACTGTGCTAATTCGCGCGCGCTAAGACTCGAAATCTCGTTCGAGATCTCGTTCTCGGTCGAGATTACAAGATATTTTTTCCACGAGATTGAATATCGATAAAGGCTCGAGATCTCGCGAGATTCGACATCTCGAACTCTGAAGATTGCATTCCCTAATACGCAGGCATGAACAATGATCTCTCACAGGACTGAATTCAATTGAATGACGGAACTGTAGACTGGCTGGGTATCGATATCGAACAGCTGTAACTTCGAAGTTATGAGTTGAGAATAATACTTTATCACACAGCTGACCCGACAGACGTCCAAAAATTTTGTTCATACGAAAATTTCATAAAAAAGCACGTTCAGTTTTTACCGTTCTTTTTTTCTCCAAAATCCTAATTCGGATAAACATTAAAAAAAAAATAGCCAAATCGGTCCAGCTGTTCTCAAGAGATGCGCTTACCAACGAACAGTATTTAATTTTTATAAATTTGGGGTACCAAAATATTTCAGGTTCCAGACGATTCCAAAAACGAATGTTAAAAGGTCAAAAATAAAATACAAAAAATATTAAAACCCAACTGCACGTCACGCTTCCGAAGTTTCGCCAAGTATTTGTAACTGCATACTTAGTGCCGATACTAGAGAAGTTTCAGTCACCTGGTGAACAGCTGGAAGCCGATGTCGCTGGAGTCCTTCACGAAGGGGCACTTGGACTTGTCCACCGGCGCGATCTGCAGCAGCGCGTTCTCGTACTGCACCCCCGGCGGTCCTGCGGGTCACGGCAACTTAGCTTTACTATGTCTGCCACACCTGCCCCGGTACGCCTGAATTAACGCCTTAAATAAGATATTAAATAAAATATTTTGAATTTGATTTCAAGAAACTCCACGGTAGCTCTTTTAATAATAATAGGCTTTTACAATGTTTTCAAATTACAGTGTTAATAGATATGGGAGGACAGTGTAGGCCTGTCGAGACCTACCAGGTACGTAACAAAAAATAAATGGTCTACAAATCTAGTCTATTAAGCCTACAACGTTCTCACATTCACAAAATATAAAATAATGTAAGTATGTAAAATATTATTAAAATAATAAAAACCTATCAAACCAAATGACACGTTTGCCATTACAACTGTAACTAGTCTGAATTAGTATCCTGTCCACAAAAGTAACTAAGAAAGATACCGATAAGACCGCCCGTAGTGTACTATGGAAATGTTCTACATTTATATCTGTAGTTTGTATGGTGTGCATAGTAGTGTTCTGTTCTACGCAGGTGTGGCTATTGAAAACGTTAATTCAGATGTCATGACACCTTAACCGGTTACCCGGGAGTCGGTTTTTTCGTCACCATCAAAGGGTCTTAAGCACCAAAGTGCAAAGTGCTAAATGCGTGTAGCCAGCGCCACCGCGTTTGCTACATTAGCACTGTCTCGTACTATTGCCTTGATCACACGTAGCGAGTAGATGGACGCGACTGCTCTCGGCCGAGTGCTCGGCATGTGTAAACACCTCGCCGAGTGAAAGGGCGAGACCGTCACAGGACCCGCCGGCGTCTATTCTGTCAAAATCTCACCCGCGCGCTTGCCCACACTGACTCGCTTGCCCACTCGGCAGATTGAAACATGTACTCGCCACTCGGCACCCTCACGTCGCTCGCAGCACGCTACCGTTTACCGCGATTTTTGTGAACTGACTGACTGACTCGGTGCTAAGTTAAAAAATACGTATAAACACCTATACGTCCACCGAACAGACTCTCTCGGCCTAGTATAATTTTGCTGTCTCGTCCAACAAAAAAGAAAATTAGATAAACAAAAAAGAAGTTAAGATAAAATTAGGTAAAATAAAATGAAATTAGACAAAATTAGGAAGAATTTAATAATAATAGGCTTGGATTTGGGGGAGGCCTATGTCCAGCAGTGGACGTCTTACGGCTGAAATGATGATGATGATGATTAGGAAGAATTTTAAAACAATTATTAATAACAAGATACAATTTAATTTATTTACGTAGTCGGGCCTTAAGTTCTGTCACATAGGTAAAAATTCGAATTTAGAATGCAAGCCGAGGAAAATATTATGGGCATTCGGAATATTTAAAGAAATTTAAAAAAGAAAAACAAACAAACGGTTTCAGGAATTTTGTTCATTTTCTAAAATGTAGTGGACGCGCAAAGTAGACAGTCGCAGTAATTGCATTGCATCGTTGCGGTCACGCGCCAACTGAGATTTGCAAACTGCTGAAAAATTTGAAAATTCCACTAAGATTTATTTATCGTACTATCAAACGATTCAGGGAAGATTCAAGATTATAAGATAACAAAGGAGCGGTCGACCTCGTACTGTTCGGACTCCCGCGGTCATCAAATCAGTGAAGGCGCGAATCCAACGAAATCCTTCCGCAAGCAAAGAATGTTGGATCTGCAGATGGGACTAAGCAGAACTACTGGTAAAAATGTGTTAAATGAAGACCTAGGACTGCGTGCTTATAGAAAAAAACAGCACATCTTCTTAACGCACGGCTGAAGAAAATCAGACTCGAAAGAAGCCGGGTTTTGTTAAGGCGGTACGCGGGGAAAAAATACCGTGAAATACTTTTTTCGGACGAAAAAATGTTTAATGTTGAAGAGAGTTTCAACAAACAAAATGATAAAGTGTATGCACACTCTAGTGAAGTTGGGGTCCAACGGAGGTGTTTTTTTTTTTTGTGAAAAAGGAGTGAAAACCAGTGCCTTCGTATATCAAAACACAGTCCTAACAAACATTATGGAACCTCTTTCACAAACAATGTTCGAAAACAGGCACTGGGTATTCCAGCAGGATTCTGCGCCGCCTCATAAGGCGAAAAGTACCCAAAACTGACTCACGACCCGTGGAATCGATATTATCAGGCATAAGGATTGGCCCTCATCCAGTCCAGACTTGAATCCCTTGGATTACAAAATATGGCAGCACTTAGAGAAGGTCTGCGCTAAACCCCATTGCAACTTGGAGTCACTAAAAGCATCCTTCATTAAAGCAGTCGCCGATATTAACATGAACGTCGTGCGTGCTTCGATTGATGACTGGCCTTGCAGATTGAAGGCTTGTGTCGAAGCAAGAGGAGGACATTTCGAATAATTTTAATATGGTTTAAATCTGTATTTTATACCCTTTCATTTGATATATGTATAATTGGTTGTGGTGCGTAACCCATTGTGTCATTTATTTAACTTTCCATATGTGACAAAAGTTATGACCAGACTACGTACTACCTTCCTTGCGTCGGCGTCCCCTCCCCTGCACCTGTACATTTTCCTCACATTAACGTTGACACCGCAAACTGCAATATTTCCGTCCATTCACACATTTAAGTTACTACTGACGCCATCACTACAAATCATTCTAATGCAAGCTCATCACAGTGTCGCTTGTAATGGACAATCATATGACACTGTGTTAAGGTTCATAATCCCGAAACACTAGCATACCAAAACGTCTTGAGTACCGTTCAAATAAGTTTAAAATGTTAAAACCGCGAAGAGACGTGCGGTGAACACTCGTAATAACATGAAACGCATCTCATGAGAAACTCACAGATGATACTAGACACTGTGGTAACTTACATAAGGAACACGCGGTGCCGCAGGACCCGGCGCGCGGGATCATCATAGAACCCATTTGTAGGGTTCCGTAGTCAACAAGGATTCCTTATAGTTTCAAGTATGTTGGGTGCTACTAGGTTCGTCCCCGTGCTATTGACTCAAACATATGTGATACAATATGGGTGGCCACACACTTCTGCCTACACATATAGTATAACTGCCACTAAACGCATCAGACTGGGCGTTCTGGTATTTTCTTTTTGCAACCTTTGTGTGTTTTTGGTTTGGATGTCTGCTCAAGCCCTTTATTTTCTAAAATCCGCCAATTAGATTTTTAAAAACAAAACCTTTAACCCCATGGCACGACCTAGACGAGTCGATAGACACCTCGTATATTAAAATCCATCCAGCCTTTAGGATGTTTCCAGGGTATAAAGAATCCCACATAAAAAGATACATAGTTACGTGTGAAAAACATAACCCAGACTGCTGCCGCGCAGTCGGGCATAAACCTAATAAAGCCCCGACCTGGGAATCAAACCCAGGACCCCACACTGGCAGTCGCGCTTACAAGCACTTGGCTGACGAGCCAGTAGCACATTGATGAGTCACGTAATGCAAGCGAGCGGTGCCACAGGAAGGCCTCTCCAACCCGCCGCAGTACGTCGGCTCGTAACGAGCGCTACATTGTCCTGTCCACGTAACGGCGGCGGCGCCCGGGGCTCGTTTTTCCACATTTTCATAACAGCCAGTCCGGCCGGTTCACTTATTGCACAATTTTACATATTTGCGTTGAACGGTAAAAGCGATTTTCCTTATATTCCTTATTAGAACGCGTGCTATTAATAGCTGAACTGTGAGGCGTTCTCTTCGATGACCAGAGCCCTCTCAAATGTCGACGGTGCTCGTACAAGTGTCACGTACATAAATGTATTTGGTTACGTGTACTGGGGAAGACACGTCAAAGTGACACGTCTTTTGGCGCCTGAAAGATATTGACAGGGGGCGTTGTTCGACGGCGCGTTGTGTTCCACGCGCGCCTCAAACAGATGCCAGCACAAGTGTAGGGGTCTGCTAGGGCCGATGCCTGCCGGGGTCGCGGGAATGTACGAAAATGTTACCAAGACCCCTGGCCACGGAAGGAACACGGGTCGGTTTTAGTCAGTAAGAGTCTGACACCCTCCCGCTCCGCCCAGAGCGGGAGAAGTTATTTGATAATTTTCCATCCAAAAATAAAAAGGGGGGCGTTGTTGGTAAAAACTCGTGAAATTTTGGCCACGCGCCATAAGAAC
Source organism: Atethmia centrago (assembly GCA_905333075.3). Classification (NCBI taxonomy): domain Eukaryota; kingdom Metazoa; phylum Arthropoda; class Insecta; order Lepidoptera; family Noctuidae; genus Atethmia; species Atethmia centrago. The sequence continues at coordinate 571,604 of HG995396.1, forward strand.
CTAGTAGCGTTGTAAATATGTAGTATAAAACAAAGTCTTCTGTCTGTGTGACCGGTAAGTTCTTTTTAACTACACAATTTATTTTGACGTGGTTGTCACCATCATTCAGAGAATTTATCTCGGAAGGTTTATACGTTAATATCTAACTGAGATATAGCTCAGCAATGTCGCCACATTAGTAGGATACACAGCAACGCGAAGCAAGGTGGAGGCGACAATACGCCACTAAATTAAACTTCGTATATCTAATGACGTTCGCAGTCCGTTTAAAAAAAAAACAAATACATCAAATAGTTCAGTCATAGCTAAACCATAGTCGGCCTAGTCGGCCCATCACTGCTATTTATTAGTTAGTTAGAAAAAACACCTTTTTTTTTCAATGTTTGATTTATTTAATAGTTCCAAAATACTCGTTAAAGTTGAATTATTCATTCACTGGAGTAAACTGACATATGCTGCTATTTATTGTATCCTAGACTTTTACACTCATTAATATAGGTTTATTTTACACTTATATAAATCGATTGAACTAAACGATCACCATTACAATAAATATGACCATTGTATTACACACGTGTCAGATTACTGCAGTGAATGAATAATTCAACTTTATGCATTAGTATTGTCAGCGTTGTCATTGGTGGTCGTATTGTGGTCTCCACATTTTAAACGTTGAACAGTCAGTTCGTCCCTATCGTCTACCGTGTCGGCGCTGCTCGTCCCGACACGTGTGTAGTGCTCGGCGGCGTGACGTATTATGTATCGCTGGGATGATGGCTAATGCAACGTTAAGTAATTGGTTTAATCAAGCGTAGCTACCTTCCGGTGCACACCTTAGAAGTGTTTCCCTTTAAGTGTTAGTCGAACTCAGCAGAATAAAAGAATGTCGAGCTGCAACAAAGCAGCATCATCTTCCTGCGCTCATCTTAATTTATCAGCGGTCGACGCAGATGTTGTCTTCTTCCGCTCATCTGTCATCTTAGTAGTCACCTCCTTATGCTACGGCTACATTTTCGCAATAACGCGAACTACACCTCGTGCGCTCTCTGTTGTACAGCGAAGCGTCGAGCGGTGTGCGAGAGAGAGCCCGCGAAGTGTAGTTCGCGATATCGCGACAATGTAGCCGTAGCAACAGAACAGTTGTGTGCACACCCGCTTTCAAGTTATATCATCTTTCACGTCATTCTTCCATCGTTTCTTCTAGAAGATACGTGTGAACATGACTTGCGTGCACTGGATCGACCAACAAATAATTATGAAGACGAAATTTATCAGCATAGGTACTAAGTTTGTCAAAAATTTCGGGAATAAAATTACTATGACCGAACTGAGAAATTCCTAAAGGTCTGAAAACCCTGAACAAACCCAGAGCCGTCGCTCAGCAGTCGCGCTAGCGACCACTGGTCCACCGAGGCCGTGTACTGTAGTTGTGTCTGCTTGCGACACTGTCTCATTGGAGCGTGATAATCAGATCAGCATGTATTAACATCATTACACTATCGGTAATTAGCGCATTTATGAAACGCATGTCTTTGTGCCGAATGCTTGCCTTTTGGGGCGTGACCTCATCTGTTGCATGCATCGTGCAGGTGTGTGCACTGTGCATGTGCAATGTGCGCAGCTGTGGTAACTGTTACACGTGACGTGTGATTGATACTAAACTACGTAATGAGCGACCACTGGAGCGCGGACTAGCAGTGGTTACCATCCAACTATCAGTGTTGTTGTGGCGTCAGTTGTAGATCTGTAGTGCAGTAACACATGTGGTAACGTGCACTAGAGTGTCAGTTGATGATCCGGAGGTTTTGCTTTTTCCCTCGTCAGACGTTGTACTTGATAACTCAATGAATGAGCGTCATGACAGTTGGGTTACTGGACAGTTTGTAGCGCCACTCGTTCTTCCCAGCTAAAGCACTAGGACGGGATAAAGGACGGGCGTTATCAATACCTACTCCATACTTGATTTACATTCCACAATGTGTGTTTTGGGGACTCTCTTTGTAATTCTTTGGCGTTAGAAGATTTTCCCCTGTATCGTGGGTGCGTTTTCGAACAGAAATCTAGCAGCCAGACTCGGTAAAACTATCTGTAGATAATATATCTAAATATGTGTTCCGTTTGGGAATCGACTCCGCGGTAAATAGCGCAGCAGCCGACAGCTCAGTCACTGCGACAACCTTGCCGTCCAAATGTTTAAATGCTATCAGTGGTATGGCATCCGCGTAATTTTCACAGAGTACTTTTAAGCTACAGTGAGTGTTCCAAAGAGAGCATCAGTAGATACATTCTCACAGCACGAGGAGTGCGACAGCATTCTGTATGCGGTTGATAGGTTTATAGGAGAAAGTCTTAAGGCCTTGTCCACACTCGTATCATTTTGTTGTATCAGTAATGATACGCGATCATGTGAGTCATTTTGCGTCCAAACAAGCGATAATGATACAAGACGGTGACAATGTCTTATGCAAGTAAGCAATGATGTACTCACGGATGACGGAGAGGAAGCAGGCGAGTGGGACCATCGACTGCATGTTGACACTTAATACTACTATAATCTCTAAATAAAACCAGTAATATTGAAAATTGACTTTAAAACAACGCTTTAACGGAATAATTCTAAAAATAACTAATTCAAATTGTAAAGATAAACATTTTTACTAAAATAAAAAATAATACGTTTCAGTAAAATATTATTGCAAATGTATGTATATCGAGATAGCTCAGTTCACACTCTGGGCCTGCAGCGGATAGTAAGGCGACCCTTCTCGACCGCCGCTGTCGGCTACCGCGCCTATAGAGGGGGCATACGCTAACAGTTGAATAACATTCATTAATCAAATCCATTTCAGCAAACAACAAAAATCTGCAGTTGCACTAGCTTTTACCGCGCCTTCGCCCGCGTGGAGGTCGGGAACATCCCACGGGAACCTACTACCGGGATTAAAACTCCAAACCCAGGTCATGCTCTACCTGTGTGCCAAATTTCATTGAAATCCGTTATTCAAATTCAAATCATTGATTGTGGATCATAGGTTCATAAGATGTTGTGTTAGTTACAGGTAGGTCTGCTATGTCCCGCCATTAAGGCATACAAAACTCATAAGTTCGGTACTACAAAATAGTATGATTCAATGTATTGTCATTTAGGAATTCTCCTATAGAGTTATAACATTTGCTTATGAATAATTCATGGTTCATAGTTTTGTTAAAGGTATTTATATCGCTCACTGTTCTGAGAAAAGGTGGAAGATTATTAAAGATACAAGAGATGCTTTGCACAAGATTTGTTTTACTGGCTACGGTGCGCAGCTTGTCTTTGTGTCTGGCCCTAGTGCGAAATTCAAATAAGTTTAGATTTGATTTTATGAACATTACAGTTTCATATATTATTATGTATACACTAGGGAGAGTCAATATTTTTTTATGGATTCGTACCTATAGGAACTTATAAAGGCTTTGTTTCATATTGCATCACTGAAACTGAAAAAAATGCTGAAAATATTTAAAAAATCATGTGGGAAAACATAATCCTATTGCCCGCCTAGAGAACTACGAGTAAGTTGACTGTATGTATGGATGAAAATGAGTTTGTCATTTCTTTTTTTTTTAATTATGAATAAATCATTAGAATAACTCAAAAACTACAACATATCAAAAAATGTTACGACTTTTCTTTCGTTGTATCGCCATTAAAAAAAAAACGCGGCTCTTGTCCAAAACAACACTTAATCACATAGACTCGGACAACCACACAACATATTGACTGGCTATAAAAGTGACATTTGCGTTCCGAATCACTTTTTTTTGGTGTGACTATAGGTAATATAATTCTAGAATTTTTAGCAGTTTGTGGGCGGTATATAAACGCCTACACCTGTTATGAGCATCGAAAATACTATGTGGGAGGCGTATTCCCTTTACTTGATTAAGGGTTAACATGGTCTGGCAGTTTGAGTATTTTTTGCGGCCTAGCCAAATGTCCTTTCTTTGGTATTGTTCGTTGAACCGTTGAGCTCCTTAAGTTCTGAGTTGAGCTGCACAACTATTGACAAATGCGTGCACTGACTGGACAGGTCCACTCAATCTGTGTGGTTCTTTCATCAGAAGACCATTTTAGACACCTATCGACGTGGTATTCACATGATCTGTCCAAGATTATGTCTGGACTTTAAAAGCGACTGTGACCTCTTGAGTTGGTTTCGGCGTTTCTTCTCAGAGTAGTCAGATAAGAAACGCCGACCGATCTAGTTTTAAAAATATGATTGACGTGTAAAAGTGTTTGTACAAACCTACTTACAGAAATAAAATCATTTATCATTTAAACTCCACAGATGTGATAGGCATCGATATATTAAAAGGAAAAATAATGAAATGAAAAAAAAAGGAAAAAAATATGAAAAGATTTGTTTTTTGGGTCAACCTACGCTGGTATACTTCTAGTAACAACCCTACCAAGTGGTAGGGTTGTTACTTGAAGTATGAGTTGAGAAAATCTGTTTATTTTTATTTTATCGTGTTTTGTGATCGAGCATCTAATGAAAAAAAAAAAAAAAAAAATTTATTTAAAAAATAGTTTTTTTTTATACTGATATTTCAAGTAACTAAAAAACCGACGCGGTTGACGACCCCGAGAAAAACTCGTCAAATTAATAATGTTTTTGTTTTGTCATGTTTATATATCGACACCCATCACATCTGCGGAGTTCCGCTAGCTAATTTAATTCGACCCCGTGTGTACTTACACGATACAACGAGCCAAGTACTCTTCTTATACAGAAGAGGAGCGAGCGTGGACCAGGAGCTGGCTTTAGTTCCAGTCAGTTGGACGTCCTCGAGACATCCAGCCCGGGTAGCCTTGTCTGTAGTTGATGTAACAGAAGTGAACGTTCCACAGAGTGCGGCGGAGTAATTACAATAACTGGTCGACGACGGAAAGTGCCGCAACGGCTATACTTGGAAAACTAGCTTTTTAATGAAGTTATGCACATTTAGCTAGTGTTAGCTAAGTGGGTGACTAGGCCTGTAAATCCTATGTGCACTTTCCTTATATTCTTGTTGTCAAACTAAGCCATCGTTAAGCATTCTAAACATGTGCGGCTACATATCCAAATAACCTGTGTGCAACAGACCGCATCAATCACACGTGCTAATCTAAATCAGCCGTATTACATGCCTATTTAAGCATCAAATTGACGCCCCGTGTCCATGAAAACAGATACTTGTAGCACTCTGCCTGGTGTCGATCAAGTTCCCTGAGTGTACATGGTGTGTGTCGTTCCTTGCAGGGCGATCTGCGGACGCATCGAGGCGTACATCTCGTCGCTGCCGCCGCCCTTCCACCTGCAGCGCCCGCTGCTGTCGCGCGCCGCCAGCACGGAGGCGCGCACGCCGGCGCGCGCGCCCAGCTTCAGCGTCTGTTGGTGCGCCACGCAGCAGGTGATGATATGCTACTGCTATATGTGTATATTATTTGTATGTTTATATCAAACTGATACAATTATTTACGTTTAGGTTACTGTAGTCTAATTTAAGTAGTTTAAGTTTTCCTATATATTGTTTTGCATAGTGTCTACGTCTCTCGTCCAACTCTCCTGTCGCAGGTTTGCTGGGAAGTAATTTCTAATAAAATAAGCAGCCTTTGTGATCTTCTATCTTTGTTTTTTTCTCTTAACTGTTTTGTGTTTACATAAGCATCAACTAGTAGTCGTAAACGCAAGGTTATTGGTTTGCGTCGTGCTTGCAGCTGCCCGAAGTGATCAACGCGACGACGGGTAAGCTGGAGACCGGCCAGCCGTCGCTGCTGTGCAAGCAGAGCATGTTCGCACGCTGGCACTACCTCGTCAGCAGACTGCCACTGCTGCCACAGGTACACATACGGACTTACGGACACACCCCCCACACACACACACACACACACACACCAGTTCGTGCGCTGGCTCTAACTCGTCAGCAGACTGCCGCTGGTGCCACAGGTATATTACACACAGACGCTCACACCCCACATACACACACCGATAAAATCACGAGCATAAATACCTTACAAAAACGCAAAATTCAAAACAAATTTTAGTGTAAAATAACGTTTGCAGCTCTCGGAATAGACCTATTAATTCATAGTATGTTTTTGAAAATAATATGTGACAATCCGCGGCCAAAGGTACCTTGTGGTCGATATGGAGTTATGCATACGCTAGTAATCTGCGATTAATACGCTGTAGATATCAAAAAAGATCAACCTCCTACGATGTTTTGTTACGGAGATATAATTTTTTTTTTAATTATATTCGAAATTGTGCAATTTCGAGAAACAGAAATTTTAAGTTCAGTCACCGAACAAAGCAATAAAAAAAAATCTATATTTCTTGCAAAATTTACAAAACATTCAATATCTTCGAAACTATAAACGTCCATAAGGTACCTTTAGCCGCGGATTGTCACATATGTTTGTAACGCCTTAAAATTTCTATGAAAATTTTAAGCGGAAGTCGGTTCTGAATCTTGCGTAAGTATAAGGTATTTATGCTCGTGACCGTACACACACCACACACCCTCACCGTTGCTGCAGAGGATGCAACTTGGCCTATCATAGCAGCCCTTCACAGGCATTAAGACAGATCAGAGTGCATGGTTTCAAATATTGAACAGAAATCAACAAGTAACATTTACAATTTTATAGAAGAACGCCTATCAGAAATAAAATACACGCCTTCACTTTGACGAGGACTATCTATTAACATAATTTAACTAGACAAGTTTCAGATAACTATTCAGTGTACCAAGTCACCAATCACTTGGCTCCATACAAAACGTTCCTGAGCGACTGCAAAATAACTTTGCGGAATGGTATTTCATAACCTCATTCAATCTTTGTGTACTTGAGATATATATAGATATAACTTTTACAACTACTATATCCGTGCGTGTCCGTGCTATAGTGCAGACTTTTTGACCACTCTGAACTTAATAATAGTTAATATGTCGTCCATGTACAATATGTAACAAAAACCCTGTTGTTCCTTCTACCTACGTTTTAAGAATCGGTTTACTAAGCGATAAAGCAAGTCATTTATAAAAAAACTGTTCAATAAAAATAAAAAAAAATATTTATTAATATTTGTAATGTTTAATCGATTTGTTACCTCTGCAATTCTGCATGAAGCGATGACGCGAAACTAGAAGTAGATAGAACGTTCCCGCCCTCTCTTTGATCGGTGCCGCCGCGCCGCCGATTATCTACCTATTTTTCTACACAAGTTCGTGACCTTGTCAGCTGTTGTTTATCAGTATCACTTTAACGAATTAATCTTTGAAAATCTTGGTTTACACAGTATTTTTAAGCACAATTGATAATTGTTAAAACTACATTTAACACTTCACTACGTGAAGACTAAAAAAAACAAATTCGCCGCGTCTGTCACATAAAACCTGATGTACCTATTTACATTTAATGCATTAATTTATTATGATATCTACTTGACGGCCACGGAGTTGCTGTTCGATATGACCACCTTGTACCTCTACACTTCTTGGCTCATAGTCGGAGGGAAGTAGTGATTGGACGCGACAATAGTGAAATGGGTGCTGGCCATCTTCTTTGAGTACTCTCCTAACGCGAATATGATTTACTCCGAGTTCGTGTCTCACTGAGCGTGTAATTCGCGTTGGGTCGTGCTCAAACAAGTCCAAGACTTCTGTCTCGAGTCCTCTGCCTGCGTCAGCTCGATGTTAGGTACGTATGTATGTGCAAACGTTGGAATGCCATCGCCGACGGTAATGATCGCAAAACGTTCTTGGTAGAGTCTGCGTGCTTCTGCATAATTGCAGTCACATTTCCGAAGACACATCAACATATTAAAAGATTCTACGTTAGAATAAGACATTGTCAATGTTTACGTAAACAAAACACAATTCACTCACTACGTAGGTCAACAATAACATCCATTCTGAAGTAAGGTGCGCAGGAGACTAAGGAAGTTATTCGCAGATTTCGCAAGGAGATGGGTGGCGGGGTAGGTAGGCACGTAGTACCGACCCGCCGACATGCGCGGCGGGAGTTTTTGGCGGCATCTTTTGTCGCATTCAAAGAAAGCCGCCGAGCTAGTAGGCTATTTAGCGAAATAAAGATGTACTTGTAAAATCAGATACTGTAAACATTTTTTTGAATGTGTCGATTTTAATAGTTATTTGATTTTGACCTCTCGACTAGCCAATGCTTATTTTTTTTTAATTATAATTTCATCAATGTTCTGCTTATAGGTAAATGTATACGTTCCTAAAAGGAACAACAGGGTTTTTGTTACATATTGTATACATCCTACCTTTCTGATGATCCCCATTCACTCAGAATTGACACATCTAAGCAGCAGCAGTATTTGACGGACGTTATCCTAAGTCGAATTAATTAAAAAGAATTTCGTTAGTTTCAAAGGACATCATCATCAAGTAATCGCATCTGATGATAAGCCTTAACCAAATCCATACTTAAATACAACATTCTTGTATAGATAGAACGTTCAGAGCGGTCGAATAGTGTAGTCGAGTATATCGTATATTAACTGGCGTGCCGTGCGGGCGACTGGCACTCATCTCCGCAGGACGTGGAGCCGGAAAGCGTGATCCCAGAGATGCCGGAGAAACAAGAGACGTTGCTGTACAACGAGGCCAAGCAGATGTGTCCCACGTACCAGGTACTGTATGATCATAGCTCATGTTTTGCAAGTGACCTAGTCGTCACACATATCCTTGTCGCCTCCACGATGGTGACGTGACGTCATCAACATCAAGTGATGCTGTGCAGTGCTTTGTTTATCTAAAACGGTCTTAATAGATTACTAGCTTCTGACCGCGGCTTCGTTCACGTGAAATTTCATGTTTTAATATAAAATATATCCTATGACACTGCAATACTGTAGCTTCCCATTAGTGAAAGTATTATCGGAATCGGATCAGTAGTTCCGAAGGTTACCCTCTACATACAAACTCACAAATTTTGCCTCTTTATATTATATACTCTATATACGAGTATATAATATAAAGAGGCATTAGCTTTTGAAGCCACTGGGGCTTCGCCCGCGTGAAGGTCGGAAATTATCCCACGGGAACGTATTACCGAAATAAAAAGTATCCTATATACTCATGTGCCAAATTTCATCCAAATCCGTTCAGCCGTTTTCGCGTGAAAGTGTAACAAACAAACAAAGAAAAAAACACCTTCGTATGGATCATATTAGTGAGGCTAGTAAGGATGAGAATACAAACAAAACATGCTACGCTGTGTTACCATGCTAAACTTTGTCTATAACATAGCGGGTCAAGCGATAGGTGCTTCCACGCATAGCACACGTCGCGCAGCATGGCTTGATGTTGATAAGTTGCTCTGATTCGTGTGAAAACTTTATAAAAGAATTAATCCCGACCTGGGTAGTTATTTGTTGACTTTCTATCTCTTTCTAAAACTGAGTCAGTGATAAATGTATTGATTTCCCGTTACGACAGCTCGCCAAGCAGCGTCTCATAGACGCGTTCGAGAAAGCCAAACTGGGTAGCTGGATCAAACGTCCTTTAGAACAAGACCAGTTCGTGTGTGAGATAACGGACGCCGAGCCTTCCCTCCTGTTCGCTTAGGCGGGCCCGCATCCCGCCGCGTGTGGCGCCGTGCGACGCACCCGTGGCGCGGGCGCGTCCGCCCGGGGCGAGGCCGCTGGGCGGACTGAATGTAGAGCACGTGCACATGTAGAACACGCCGCAGGTACCAGCAGTGGGGACACTGGAGAGTCGGGTAGAGTGGGCGCTCTTCGTCAGCCACTGTCTCCGACACTCCGCGAGGCAGGCAGGGGCGCTGTGGACAGTGGCTACGACAGAGAAGATAGTCATAACAGAGGTAGTACAAGTGTAGTTAACAACGGTAACCATGGTAACATAGGCACTAGATTTCTTTCGTATTTTAACTACCGCAACAGTAAGGCTTGCGGTGTTAGTCATAATAATAAGATTAATTTACCAAAAAATTATAATTCTAATATTAGTAGTCACTTGATTCAAGCTAGGGTTAATGAAAACAACATAGTTAACGATAGATCTGCTTCAGATGATAATAATGTTAGTTCTAATGTTGATGATGATAATTATTGGGAGGGGCTTAATATTGGGTACAGTAGCAATGATCGCGAGCGATTTGTCAATGATGAAGAGTGGGATGATGATATAGACAGTAAACAACTGCCACAAGAGTGTGTGAAGAGTTCTCTCCTTCTGAGGAGGCTTCACATATACGAGAAGATCTGTACAAAGAATAAGTGACGAGTAGTGACCGACACCTGTGTTCAGTAACGTGTTGCTGCGAGCAAGACTGAAGCACTTCGAGTGATTGTCGAAAGCTCCCGTCTGACCAACTATCGTCAAGTCACGGAGTATATTTTTCTGTCATCAACAGTTGTAGTCATACATTCCGAACTACTTGGTTATCGAATGCCCTGTAGGGTTTATTACTTTATTTATTCTGCCAGGAAATTTTATTTTTTTAAGTTAATTTGTAATCTTTGCATTGTTTCATAATTGTTGATTTTTTTTTTTTCAAATGATATTTTTTACTATTTCTATTACAGAAATAAAAATCATTTATCATTTAGGAAATTACTTTCGACTAACATTTCATGTCTTAGTACAAAAACATCTATATTGAGTTACTCACTATATTTTTCATTATTTTAGTACAGATTGTAGTTTCACTTCCTTCTTCGGTTTTATAATCGATACATTCGACATTATTTTAATTCGATAAATCGATACTAATTAATACCTTTCACTTGTAAAATATGACTAATGGTAGATTTCTCCACTTTTTTCCTTAGATCTCTTACAGACTCTCAGTGTTATTCCGTAGTTGTATTCACGATGCACGGAAGTTTAGTAAACCTTAAGACCAAGTACCTTACGTGTGAGAATGGATGAGCTGGTATGTATGATGTATGAGTGTGTAAGTCGGACGTTCTCGCGGCACGCCTTGCTCACAGTGATGTCTACCAAAGCGATGTTACACAGTTTGCATATAGTTCTGATAAGTTAAGATGTATCTTACAACCACTCCCTTTCGGAACAGACGGGTTATTAGCGTAGGTCTGTAAATGTTCCCCGCAGGACAAACAGACAGCACGAGCATTGATCAGCACGCTTGCTCACTGCGCGTTGACGATTTCAGAACTTTAAAGGATTTCTCAATATTTTTAGTGTTTCTTGACCAAACGATAATTTATCATATTTCTTTTGTTTTACTTTTGAAGCTAGATTTGTGCTATCGTTGCACAGTCCATCTACCTCGATCTTAGCAATTCGTTATTATTATTTCCTTAACCCATCGCCAACAACTACCACAGCTATTACAAGAATAGTTTCCTGCCCGAGTTTCCATGTGGAGTGGTGTCCCGCAAGGGCGTTTGTTGTGGCCGAGCGTGGCCCAGTGTGCGCCAGTGTGTACAGTCAGAGAATAAAAAGGTTAGGCACCCTTAGGCCAGTCGGACCGTGCATGACACTTATTATTATGCCGACCACGTCAACATTTACAATTAAAATGATAGTTGCCTGCTCGGAGTGTTTGAGAGTTGCGACGTTTGTCCTGCTACTGTACCCCGCACACATGCTTTGGTAGAGTATCATGTGTCGCGACGCCACACGCGGACGGGGTCGACCCCCCTTGGAAGCAGTGTACACACACGACCCGACACGAACCGACACAAGCTGATGTGTCGCCAATATTATAGTATTATGGTAAATTCAATTCAGAATCTTACTTAAGGCGCTGACAAGACCCAATTGACCAAAATAGGCTTCGCTTAAGAAAAAAAATTGCCAAATCTGTATAGTTTGTGGTAGCGGAAAAAATATATGTTAATTTTGACCATATTTCCCAGAACTTGGTTGTTACCAAAACACGTTTTGAAAACAAAATCTCGATACAAACTAACGTTAAACTAACCTCTTACTTTGAGTTCTAATCCAAAATATCTCTATCAAATATCAACATACGTTACGTATTTAATTATTATCAAGAACGTCTTATTTGAATGCAGAACTTGGTTGTTTTTTATTTTCGATTACTTAACTCAATTTTGAGTAAATAGATAATTACTTCATATTTTGCAATAAATTACAAGCGTTGTGTCATCGCGCTTCTCTTTCTTTTCTATGGAATTTGACAGTGACCGCGGTTTAGGTGTTGTCAGCGTCTTAAACGTACATTCATTGCCACTCGACCTTAGCGCTATGTAGTCTAATTTGATTTATGAGTGACCATTTGAAAGGCTCTAAATTATGGTTGCAATGGAATTTGAACTTTTTCGTGTCTGAAATTGAGCCTCAGGTTCCGAAACTTGAATCAAGATTCTGAATTGTTTTAGTCACACGGAGTTACCTTCAACTGTAGACTTTTATTCAAAACGATGTAAACGCACATGATAGATATAAAAATTAGGTATGATTAATTTGTGGAAAATTATGTGATTATTCTATTATACAACATGTCCTGGAAATAACGCACACCACCAAACACCCCCTTTAGAATATTATGTAAAAACATTGTTTATTTATTAAATTAGTTATAGTAATTGTGAGAAAAAATTGTGGTCACATTACAAATGTACGCACGCACACAGTCGCACACGTGCGGGTCTAGCGTAGTGGGTGCTTCGTCCATTTTGGTTTGTTTTGGTTGTACAGTATGATTGCAGTTTACGTAGTTTTAGTTATTTTTGGGATACAAAATTACAGAAACGATTCTGAACTACTTTCATGATGTGCATTAATTCAGTAACACGTTGTATACTTTGGTGTTGTCAAAAAAATATGTACTTAAATTCAACCAATAAAATTTTTTATTAATCTTTTTTGTAAAACTATTAATATAAGTATGTCTTTTAACCCGAATTCTAAAACGACACTTAATTCGAAGGCGTTCTTAAGTCCTTCTGTCGCAACTAAACACCTCAAATGACAGAGACAGCGAGATTCGACGATGACATGAAATTGAGTAGAAATAGCGTTTGAGAATTCGGGCGCTAATATGTCATACAACGCTACAAGGTTCTTTTGGCGCGTGGGCAAAATATGAAAAAAACGCCGCCATGTTGTTTTATCAACAAAATTTCACAAATGTTTACCAACAGCGCCCCTGTCAATGCCAAAAGATTCTTGTAGCATCTAGTTGTACCGACCGACAGCGGTACAGTGCCATCGTAAGCTTTATGATAACGATTGCGCGCAGCAGTGGGCTACCACGGGGCAGGCCCGCTTGCATCACATATCACTAAATGCGTTTAACGCTAAACTTAATTAAACATGTCTGGCGAAACGTAGCTGTACTATAGGTACACCTCTGTCTAACTCTTCGGGATGACAGGTGTGCTCGTTCTGTTTGTCAATCGTTCGAAGACGACAGAGACAGAACGAGGTTTTAAATGTTTACGGTTAAACGCATTTAAATATGAGTGGTGCGCGGGCTGAGTGGTCGACCAACAATAATAATACAGTTCATACCAATGATTGTTAGTGTTCTTTGTGTTGTACTAGATTATATAACATAACATTATTATGCAAGTTACCTGTTGAATAGTGATAAAGTTAAAAGATTTAATTGTAAAACTATTGGACACTTTGTCAATATGCGCGGGCCTTCGACTTACTGTACGTTTAGGTCGTGTCCCTCCGTCGGTGGATCGTGGAACAAGTAGCGTCCTTCAACATCCAATTTACTTTAACATTTAGTTTTATTTAATTTGTTATACATTATGGTTTACTCTAGAATCTAAATTTAAATAGCGAAGCACAGTTGTCACTGCCAAAAAATATGACAATGTGCACGTTAAAATCGAGTTGAAAATAAATAAAATTGTGGGGTCTCTTTTTCAACTTTTTTCAATGACGACATTGAGCTGCGCTCCGCCAGAACTATGTTCGTCCGGCTTTAAACCGCTGTTTATTCCCCGAGCTGCCGACAGAGGCGCCACTGCGCCACATTTGTTCTTATTAAATGTCTATTTGTAAGTTACTGCTGTGAAGATATTAATATATTTTCTGACGGTTTTGTCAATGAAAACTTTCAAACGTACGTGTAAGAGAAATAAATCATGTCTTTGTATTTTGTTGTATTATTTTGAGACCGCCTATTGTGTCACCCTAGGTATGTAAAGTTTCGACATATACTTATATCTATAAGTTAATGGTGAATTGGTGGAGGTTGGTTGGAGATTGGTTAAATGGTGAATAAAGAGTACCGTAAATTGCCCTAACTTTGTACGAATTTCGATGTTTTTGTGAATATTTTTGGAATTAGTAGAAAAAGTCATATGACTTGTAAAGAAAAGTCCAAATCAGAACTTTATGCTCCTAGCAAAGTAAACTCATTATAGCCTACACCTCATATTTTCTGAGAAATATGCTTTAACATGGCCAGGCTAAAGTTAATGTCATTTCCTCTACTTTGCTTAGGCAATCTTACAAAAAAGGGCAATCCGTTCAATTTATAAATTAAGTCCCAGATACTCCCTCAGAGACACATTTAAAGAGATTAATATAATGACTAGCTTCTCAGTATATTTATGAAAATCTTTTGTATGCACATAAAAATATTAATTTGTTTAAAAAATACAGTGATATCCATAATGTAAATACTAGAAACAAACACAAATTTGTTGTTCCTACAACCAGGCTCAAAAAAATAGGCAGCTCGTTTAGATGCCAATGTATACGTTTTTATAATAAACTTCCTAGCCACATTCAAGAACTAAGCCTTAATAAATTCAGATGTTTTATCAGAAATCAGAAATATTTTATTTGTGATACATAGGTAGGTACAGTGGTTGGACATGATTTAGGTTGATGTTCGCTATGATCAGCCTACTATAGGCATACAAAAAGATAATTACAATGTTTACATGCAAATAAAGAGTTTACTTATACTAAACTACAAATTAACAACATAAATGATTGTATTATTTGATTATTACTGGAACAAAAGTCAAAATAATTTGTTAGGTAAATGTCAAAAGTAGTTCAGCTCAGTCAAGATTTGTGATACAATATAGTCAAAAATAATTCAGCTCAGTCAAGATTTGTGATACAATATAGTCAAAAAAAGCAAATTACATTACATTACAAGAAATAAATTAAATGTCAAAATTTATCTGATAAAAAATCCGATACATTATAATAACATTTTTGACACAGCAAACTTCTCAGTTTATGTTTAAATAAGTTAATATGTTGATTTTTTAGCTCTTTTGGCAATTTATTAAATACAACTGTTGCCATGTGAAAGATACTTTTATACATCAAGGCAGTATTGGCTTTTGGAACGCACAGACGACTTTCGTCCCTTTGGGTCCGATTGAAAGCTACAGATGCTAAAGTAAACAAATGAGGATTTTGTTTAACGAAAGCCGCTACTTCAAATATGTATAGTGACGGTAATGAAAGGATACTATGCTTTTTAAAGAAAGGTACACAGCTCTCCGTTGTTTTTAAACCAAACATAGCCCGGATGCATCGTTTCTGTACCTTAAAAACAAGATCTTTGTCGGTGGAATTCCCCCAAAAAATTATGCCATATCTGAGAACAGATGCCACTAGCCCATGATACGCAATTAAAAGGGCGCTGGAGTTTATTTTGCTTGCAAGTGTATGTAAAGCATAGGCAGATTTACTAACTCGCTTGCATAGTTGTTGAATATGCGGTTTCCAGGTCATTTTGTTATCAATAAATAAGCCTAAAAATTTACAATTGTCTACTTCCGCTATTGTTTGCATGTTAAAATTTACATTTAGGTTATTTGGTGGTGGTAAACGCTGTCTAAAGTACATTAATTTCGTTTTGCTTAAGTTGGCTTTCAAGTTATTAATATTAAGCCAGTTCATAACAAAGCTCAATGTTTTATTTATGTCAACTTCAAAAGTATTTATGTCATTACATTTTATAGTTACTGTACTGTCGTCCGCAAAAAGAGCTATAGGCTTATCAGTAGCATTGGGTAAGGCATTGATGTACAATATAAAAAGTGGTGGCCCCAAAACGGTTCCTTGAGGAACACCGTAGTTTAGTTGACGTTCACATGATCTAAAGGTTTCTTATGTTTTTGTTAGGATATTCACTCTAGTCAATTCAGTGTATTGGTGACGGCCTTTGAGGTATGATTCAAATAATTTTAAAACATTACCTCTTATTCCATATTCATTAAGTTTGCCAACCAATATATCATGTTCAACATAATCAAAAGCCTGTGTCATATCCATAAAGATAGAGCAGACAGGTATTCTTTTGTCTACATTAACCATTACAAAATCCAGAAAGTCATATATGGCCATATTTATAGATTTATTGTGTCTAAAACCTTTTTGTTCTTTTACTAGAATATTGTTATTTTCTAAATAGTTATTAAGTTCTTTGTAAATATATTTTTCAAATATTTTGGAAATAACTGGAACTAAGGCAATAGGTCTATAGTTTTCTAGACATTCTCTATTATCTCTTTTGAAAATTGGTTTTATGATAGAAGTTTTTAATTTGTCAGGGTAGATTCCAGCTTCAATACATAGATTTATCAGATTGGAAAGATGAGCAGAAATATTCATAGCTATATATTTCAAGACTTTAGTTGATATGCCGTCATAACCTACACTATTCGTATTTTTTAAACTCCTGATAATCTGCAATACATCATATGGTAAGCATGGCTTTAAAAACATAGACTTTTGCTTAGACGACATATAAAATTTATACTGCATGTTGAGTGAATCATCCTTAGGTACTATTTTATCGATGAAATAATTATTAAAAGCATTAGATATTTCACAAGGGTCAGTTATAGTTCTGTCATTTATTTTAATGCTAGTTATAGTATCACTTGGTAGATTTTGTTTAGGTTCGTTAATAATTTTCCATGCCGATCTACTTTTGTTATCCGACGTGTTAATTAAATGATTATTTTGTGCGCGTTGGGTTAATTTTATTACTTTTTTATATCTTTTTGAAAATTGTGTCAGGTTAGTTTTATTTACCTGGGTCGGTTTTTTTCTGTATTGCCATAAAAGATTACGTTTTTTGATACTACAGGCCTTGATCCCTCGCGTTATCCAGTTAGCTTTACGATGTGCATTAATGGTGATATATTTAAATGGAAAACAAAGATCATAAAATAACAAAAACAAATCAATGAACGCATTGTAGGCTATATTCGGATCAGACGTTGAGTACATTTCCGAAAAAGACAATTTCTCTATACAAGTTCTAAACTTCTTAAGATTTTCCTCACAATAATCTCTACGTTTAATTTTCCAAGTTTTTATCAGGCACACCTTTTTGACCTGACATCTCAATATCTGAGCTGTGTGATCAGATAATGCAAAGTCAATCACTTCTGCTCTACACTTATTGTGGTAGTTGTGAGCAAAATTATCTATACATGTTTTGCTGATTTTTCTGGTAGGTTCGGTTATCTTAAGCCTTAAGTTATGATTAAGAAGTAAACATTCAAATTCAGATGTAATATTATTTTGTTTTAAAATATTAATATTAAAATCCCCAGCTATCACAATATTATGCTTATTATAGGTTCTATTTACATATTTGAGCATCTTGTCTAATCTTTCGAAGAAATTACTCAGGTTACTAGCAACCGGAACCCTATACAAACAGATAATTATTACTTTGTAGTCTATTAGTTCAATAGCAGAGCATTAAAAAATAAAGCACTCAGTGAATAACACCGACTTTGGAATTGCTTTCCAGTGATGACCTTTCTTCACGTAGATACACGACCCACCTCTGTTAGAATTACTTCTACTAAAGTAGGCAGCTATGCGAAAATTCGGTATTACATATATATCTTCATGGCCCGACATCATAAAATGCTCAGTCAGACAAATAACATCAATGTCAGTATTTCTATCAGATAATTCATGTAAGCAGATTGTTACTTAATGCATCCGACTTGCTCCTCAAACCTGCGATATTTTGGTGCAGTATGGTGATGTATTTATGACCGAAAAAGGTTTTGCGGAGTAGGTTTTGGGGTGTTGTTTTGGCTCGGTGACATATCCTTGTTTATATCAACTCCATACTTACAACCAGCTATAGAGGATTCTATAAATACACACATTCCATAAACATCCTTGAACAATAACTGCATTCCGGAACTATTTATCGAGCCAGTGCGTCTGTCGAACATCGTGTCATCATATCTTAAGTTCTCGTTGCTGTCCAGAAAGAATGCATGTTCGTGAGTCAATATATCCAAATACAACAAATTATTAAAAGTTTCTACTCTTGAGTTGTACAAGTAGTTATTTGTAAAGAATTTGTACGTAGGGGTGCAGATAATTATGTTAGTGTTTGTGATTTCTTTCAGGACTTGTCGTATCTGTAATATATTACCTATCTAAATATCTATTTGTGACTTTAAAGTCCTCTTCACCAAGTAGAATAATACAGAAGTCCAGTGATGTGAAATTCGCTAACTTTTCTTTAATACCTTTCAGCAGAACTTGCATACTACCGTGGGGTGTGATGTAGTGACAAAGTTCACATTTGTCAAAAGTGTTTTCTGCAATATAAAGCAAGTTATTTTTATTGTCTTTTTTTTTTTTTTTTTTTTTGTTTTTTTTTTTTTTAGGGTGGGAAATCATCAATTAACTTCTCCCGCTCGGGGCGGAGCGGGAGGGTGTGTCAGACTCTTACTGACTAAAACCCACCCGTATTCCTTCTTGTTGCCTGTGTTGCGGGGGCCTCGGTGACCCATAAGTACCTTCCCGCGACCCCGGCAGGCATCGGCCCTAGTGGACCCCTACTTTTGTGCTGACGACATCTCTTTGAGGCGCGCGTGGAATACGACGCGCCGTCGACCCGGGCCTGGTCCTTACCGGACGGTGAGCTACCCATTGCTCACCGTCCGCAAGCCCGCGCCTACGGTGGCCGGAAATCCGCCCGGGATTCCCGACGCCCTGGGCGTCTCCTGCGGCGGCTAGGGGCGAGAGGGCGCGAAACTTGCCTTTCCCTCAACCGTCCCGCCTCCTCCTTTGCGAGCATTACTGCTTCGCAGAAGGAGGTGACGGCTGCCCATGCCCTCTCGCTCCGTACCATGGCCTGAACCAGGGCCGGACGCGAGAGGTCTCTGCCGCCGATCGCCTCCACGAGGACACGGCGGTGCTCTGCCCAAGCCGGGCAGATTTTTTTTATTGTCTGTGCTTATAATACATATTTTGTTGCGTTTTGAATGATTTTCGACTGTAATCTCTCTTTGTAGTGTTGGTTTATTTGTATTATTTATCTTCGATTTCGGTGTTTCTGTTTGAGTTTGTTTATTGTTTTTATTGTTACTATTTTTGTTCTTTTTTGAGCTGGACGACTTCAGTTTGGCGGGTGTTAAAGTTACTTTCTTATAAAGATCATTATTTTTATTCAATTTTTCGTTTAAAGACTTGAGATTACTATTTTCTAAAGACAAAGATTCAATTTCCGAGTGAGCGCTCTGTAGTTCTAATGTAAGATGAGCGATTTGTTCACGTAGTTTCTTAACTAAATCGTCTTCATCATCGGACATTTCTGGTACACTGGTAACGGTCTCATTCAATGTTGGTGTAGCAGCTACCTCCGAACTGTCGTTTAATATTGAATCCGACTTTGTCCTCGTACGGCGAAATGTAATATTATCCAAGAAATTCATGTTGAATTATCACGGCCGTGATAGTCGCAGTTTCAATTAAACTTTAAAATAACCTTTAAAAAGTGAAATGGTTTCTCTGAGGACCGATCTTGCGACACGTCGTCTAAGCAATATCACAGGTGCGACCGTAGCCGCTAGGCCAAGCGTGTAGTTACACCATCAGGCGAAATAGTGATCTACATTCATCGTATGAATTTAAATTTTAAAAAGACGTTATGATGATTCATGCAATAGTTATTTTTGCACTTTTTTTCCACAAAACAGTTTTTTTTTGTCACGGTTGTGTTCAGAATGACTCCATTATTTTGTTTTAAATTACACTTTTCATCATCCCAATATACACTCAAGTTTATTAACAAAAGAAGTTTATGAATGTTGTTATTGTTTATTTTTGCTACAACTAAAGTTTATTGGTCCGTTTTATTACAACTGTTTTAACACCTTACCGATTGTCACTTTTAATGTTTTTAACCACTTTAATGTTCAACTTATTTATTAGTTGTTCGATCCACTTTGTAAAGTTTTTTATTCATGAGTTCACTGAGTGATTTTATTGAAAAAGGCCAAAAAGTTCACTATTTTCACAGGAGATAACACTTGTCCTTATAGTTTATATCGTACTGTATAGATTTAAGTAGACTTAATTACAAATTAACACTTTAATCTTTTTTTTAACTAAAATAATATACGGAGCTCATTTACTTTGATGTTCGCTTGTCGACAGCGCCATCTTTCCTCCTGTTATAAAACAGAAACTGTGCCTGAAAGCCTTTTATACTGTTAAAGATTATATTGAGGACAAAAAGGCTTGGGATTGAGCTGCTCCAATAAATTTACAGTGAATGTTGTTTATTTTACACTTTTTATTTTGCTAACTATTTATATTTTCTTATTCTATATAAAATTTTATATAAACAATGACACGAATATTTACTTAGTAAAGTATTATATTATTTTAATATAATACTTTACTAAGTGAATACTTTACTAGGAATGTGAGGACTATGTGCGTCATTGTTTGTTTTTTTTTATCTCTTAGTTAGTTTTAATGATGGTCTGGCAGTTTGAGTACTTTATGCGGCCTACCCAAATGTCTTTTCTTTGGTATTGTTCGTCGAATCATTGAGCTCCTTCAGTTTTGAGTTGAGCTGCATGATAACTGACAAATGCGTGCACTGACTGGACAGGTTCACTCAAATCTGTGTGGTTCTTTCCTCAAAAGACCATTTCGGACACCAACCTACATGGTCCTCAAATGATCTGACCAAGATTATGTCCGGATATACACATTGACATTGATGAATTTTATTTATGCAATGACATGAATATTTAGTCTGTGTAGTATTATATTATTTTAATTATTATAAAGTGTGAAGACTATGTGGGTCATTGTTTAATTTTGTTTTATTCTCATTTAGTTTTTAACATGGTCTGGCAGATGGGTATTTTTAGCGGCCTAGCCAAATGTCCTTTCTTTGGTATTGTTCGTTGAATCGTTGAGCTCCTTAAGTTCTGAGTTGAGCTGCACAACTACTGACAAATGCGTGCACTGACTGGACAGGTCCACTCAATCTGTGTGGTTCTTTCATCAAAAGACCATTTTAGACACCAATCGACATGGTCTTCACATGATCTGACCAAGATTATGTCTGGACTTTAAAAGAGACTATGACCTGTGAGTTTGTTTCGGCCTTTCTTCTCAGAGTACCTAGTCAGATAGGAAACGCCGACCTCATCTAGTTTTAAAAAATATGTTTGACGTGTAAAAGTGTTTGTAAAAACCTACTTACAGAAATAAAATCATTTATCATTTTATCAATGATAAAAGATAAGATGATTGATAATGATGATGATTGATGATTTTATAATGATAAGGTGTAAAAAAAAAATGATTCCAAATAAACAGATCAAGTACCCATAAAGTATTGAATTCATATTTCATACATAACCATGTCATAAACTCTCAAAAATGTTTTCTTTTTTTTAGAATTTAGGCAAAGTTAGGCAGACTTTTTAAACATTTAAGGCGAATGATAAAAATGGCGAATCCGAAATCCTCCAGATAAGACAGATACAATATCGGTATCGCTTTCGATCGCCGAACAAAGATTACCGCTGACAGGAACATAAATAAGTGAATATATTATGGTGAATAAATATAATTGACGATAAAACCGACGCACGATTGTTCTTCTTGATTTGACCAACTTAAAATCAAGAACAATCGAGCATAGCTTTTTATGAAAAATCGGCAATACTTTGCCCGGAGGTTTGAACTACCTCCGGGCAACGTTTTGTCGATTTTTACCAAAACCAAAATAGTGAAAACCCGTGCAGTTAAATATGAGCAAGCGCGACGGCATTTATACGAGGGTCATTCAATAAATACTTAGCCCACAAAAAGTAAACGAAAATTTTGGAAAAGTGGCAATTTATTTTTCAACAAAGTCTCCTTTTAGTTCGATACACTTAGCCCAGCGATGCTCCAACTTTTTTAACCCGTCCGAAAAATAGTTTTTGTCAAACTCTGCAAAATAGGCCTCCGTGGCGGCGATGACCTCCTCATTCGATCCATATCTATTCCCGGCGAGTGATTTTTTCAGATTAGGAAACAGAAAGAAGTCACAAGGGGCCAAATCTGGAGAATACGGTGGATGGGGCAACAATTCGTAGCGTAATTCGACCAATTTGGCCATGGCAACGGCAGACGTGTGAACCGGTGCGTTGTCGTGGTGAAACAGCACTTTTTTCTTCGCCAGATGGGGTCGATTTTTCTTTAATTCGGCGTCGAATCGGCCCAATAAATCGGCATAGTAAACCCCTGTAATTGTTTTACCCTTCTCGAGGTAATCGATGTAGATCACACCTTGTGAATCCCAGAAAACGGTGGCCATAACTTTTCCGGCCGATTTTACAGTTTTCGCCTTCTTTGGAGCACGTTCCCCGGTCTGGATCCATTGTTTTGATTGCTCTTTGGTCTCTGGTGTGTACCAGTGGATCCAGGTTTCATCGACGGTCACAAAACGACGCAAAAACTCCGCTGGATTCCGCTTAAACAGCGCCAAACACGTCTCCGATGTGGTCTCACGGTTGCGCTTGTTTTCTGGTGTGAGTAAACGCGGCACCCATTGCGCCGACAGCTTTCTCATGCCGAGTTCCTCGTGAAGAATATGATGCACTGTTCCTTCTGAAATGCCTACAGTCTCAGCTAGCTCCCGAACCTTCAATCGGCGATCTGCCAATACGAAATCATGGATTTGTTTAATGTTTTCCTCCGTAGCAGCTGTTTTCGGTGCACCTGGACGTGGTTCATCAAAAACCGACGTACGGCCACGTGCAAACTCGTTGAACCAATTCTTGACGGTGGCCATCGATGGAGAAGAGTCACCGTACACAGCATCCAAGCGCTCTTTGATTTCGATGCGCGTTTTCCTTTCCAAAAATAGGAATCGAATCACCGAACGATATTGCTCTTTTTCCATTTTTGTAAAACCGATCGACACGTTCGCTTCCATAAGTTGTCAAATTAAAACAAATGAAGGGATTGGAATGAAAATTTGAAAAAATAATTAAAAAAGAATGTGCTACACTGTGGTAAAACTCTTTTGAAACTACAGCGCCCTCTGGCGATGAGGCTAGGTACTTATTGAATGCACCTCGTATAATCAGCCATATTGTTCCCACCGCTCCCAGCAGTGCACAGGCCTCCTTTGTGAACGCTAGAATTATATATAAGTACAAGAACGCGAATACAACAGCCAGTGCCAGAATGAGAGTATAAGAAAACTATTCATAAATAATGATCAGCCTATAATGTTCCCACTGTTGGAGACACAGGCCTCTTCGAGAGGGAGTGGGCCGTAATCCACCACGCGATCACAGTGCGAGTTGATAGATGTCACGTTTTCGATTTCTTGGTTCTAGGACATGTCGGTTTCCTCACGATGTTTTCCTTCACCGTTTTGAGAGCAGTAATGATGAAAGCGCCTGTCTGGGTTCGAACCTCCGACCTACAACTCGTAAGTCGCGGCCGTTACCACTGGGCCGCCACTTCTCACGGCATTTAACCTTAACGTTTTGACAACTCTGAAAGATTCCCCTTAGAAGTACTTAAGAAAAGCGCTATTCCAACTTGGCAACGAAACTAAATAATCTACACTAGGACTTTTAATTAGCTGCAGTAAAATGACAGTCACTTCGTCAATGAAGATTTTTTAACGAAATTACATTAAGAAGTGTCATTTAACTGAAGCCAGTCGTGACTATAAGCAAAACCTATACAAAACCTACATATTACTGCTGACCGGACACGTTTCCTAGAACTCGATCGCAGCGCCACCTACCACCTATTAATTTTGGATGGTTGAGATTCACTTAACATATATACATAACATATAACATAATCTAAACCATCCAGGGACCCACTCAAACAAAAAAATTCCAGCCGTTTAGGAGTTCAGTGACATACACATAGGTACAGAGGAATATCTATAGATATTATAAACTAGCTGCTGCCCGTGGCTTCAACCGTGTGGCTTTTTCTTAAATAAGGCCTAAGTTGCTCCTTATAACATCAGCTATCTGCCAGTGAAAGTCCCTTATGTGGGTCCAACCGTTTCAGAGAATAACCGGAACAGACACAGATTTAAAAAAATGTGTTTTGTTTATAGTACCGTATACACTTTCATATGCACTTAGTAAAAATTATTTAAAAAACAAAAAACCCGACTGCAAAAACACATCACTGAAAAGGGAACAACAAGCATTATAATCTATATAATTTTGGTATCGCAGGCGGGGACAAACAAAAGTTACACCATATTTCAGGTTATTCCACTGTCCCCGCCTGCAAGACCAAAATTATATAGATTATAATGCTTGTTGTTCCCTTTTCAGTGATGTGTTTTTGCAGTCGGGTTTTTTGTTTTTTAAATAATTTATTTTATTTCAAGCTTTTTAGTTTTATTAATATATATTAGATATGAGCGCCGCGCCAGTGCGCCACCGTCGCCGTGAATTCATGTTGACGCGTCGTCGCCGAGTGGAGCAAGCGACGCGCCGTCGCAACGAGTCGCGAGTTCGCGACTTGCTTTCCCACTCGTACGCGCGGCCCGCCCGTATTATGCCTTGATCACACGTACCAAGTAGATGGACGAGACAGCAAAATGATACTAGGCCCTGAGAGTTAGGTGGACGAGTATGTGTTTACACGTATTTTTAACTTGGCAACGAGTTAGTCAGTTCAGTTTCGACGCTGTAGACTAGCGAGACAATGGATCGCAAAAAACATAATTAAACATTGTACGGTAGCGTGCTGCGCGAGTGTGCCGAGTGGTGGTGAATACGTACTAAGGTTTATACATGCCGAGTGGGCAAGAAAGTGCAAGCAGTGCGGGGAAACGAGGGGGTGGGCACTCACTAGTAAATAGAACAGTGTCCGACTGACTCTCGCTCTTTAACTCGGCTGAACGTTCGGCCAACCAGTCGGTGATGTGTTTAGACGTACCGAGCAGAGTGCTCTCGGCCGAGTGGCCGAAAGCACTGTCTCGCGCATCTACTCGGTACGTGTGATCTATCTAATTCCACGCCGCTGCGACGCCGCCGTCACCGTGGAAATTTTCAGACCACGCCGCCGCCGTGGAATTGGCCATCGGCGCTCATATCTAATATATATATTTGAAAATTACTCATTACTAGCTTTTATTTGATACCAATATTGTTGCAATTAATTTAAAAAAAAACCCTTGCCCTCCTTTTTTTTGTATTTGCAGATGCAATTTATAAATATTATATAGCCTATGTCACTCCCACAATTAAGACGAATCTAAGGACACCTCATATGTTAAAATCCATCAAGCCGTTTAGGCTACAGAGCGTGCAAAGAAATAGACATACATACATACATACTCTCGAAAAACATTACCCTCCCGAGGCAGTCGGGTAAAAAGCTGTTATTTTGAGATCACAAACAGATATTTGTATAGATTAAATATTTCAAATTCAGACACCAATTACGTGGTTTTCACACTATCTGATCAAGATCATGTCTGGACTTTAAAAGAGAATGTGACCTCTGAGTTTGTTTCGGCCTTTCTTCTTAAAGTAGTCAGATAGGAAACGCAGACCTCATACAAAAAAAAATTGATTGACGTGTAAGTGTTTGTACAAACCTACTTACAGAAATAAAGTTATTTATCATTTAAAGTCGCTCTCCGTGTCTGTCTGTGTGAGCGCGTTGTTCATCTAAACTCCGCAACGGATTTTGATGCGTGTTTCACCATCATTTAGAGAATCTATTTAGGAAGGTTTATGTGTACCTAAATACTTAATATTACATAATATAGGATTCTCGATGTTTTCTCAAGTCGTAAGAACTGTGCGAAGCAGGCGCGGGCGACTAGTATCCAATAAAACAAGAGTGTTGGCACAGTTATAACATTTATTTATTGATACAATAAACGTTTAGTTTGGCTACAACACCACGCCGCACGCGGACTACCGGGGACTGATTACAAATGGTTCTTAACATTGGTTTCATTGGGTACATAATATAGGGTCAAGTTAAAATAATAGCAAAACTCCACAAAATGATTGATTGCTATACTGATATTAAAGGTAACCATAGGTCATTGACACCAAAAATAATCTTCAAATCATTATTTATTGTTTTATCATGTTTAAATATAGAAATGTATGTGGAGTTTCGCTAACAAATTTATTTGACCTACAACATGCCACAAAACAATGTGTAACAGAAATGAAGGCTCCAGACATTTGTAACAGAAGAAAATGGAGATAATAAAAAGAAAACAGATGTAACACATAAATTGTAACATTTTCAGCTATCTATTACTATTAGATACTGAGAAAATAGTAACTAGTGTCAGTCAGACAGACAGACATCGTATGCTATCAACAGAATTATCAAAAAATACATGCATTTGATATTACACATTGTAGCATAATTATCAAGTAGCAGAGCAAACGTCTATCATTGGTCAATCGCCCGCGTCGCGACATCCAGCGATGTTCTGATTGGTCACTACCGCTACACCATTATGTAGAGCTGCTGCATATCAGTTGAACAGTCAGGGAAATATATTGATTAGCGGATTGCCCATGCCTGAAACAATTTCCTACAACTGATAAATAATGTACAACGCTACAAGGTCTTTTGGCATAAGCATAGCAAAGCATAATCAGCCTATAACATTCCCACTGTTGGTACACAGGCCTCTCTGTGAGAGGGAGTGGCCCGTAATCCACCACGCAGGCCCAGGGCAGGTTGGTGAATGTTTTTTGGCACGTGGCCAAAATCTGTTTTGTCAATCAATGATAGTGACAATTCGCCAAATGTTTACCAACGACGCCCCCCTGGCAATGTCATCCTGGCGCCAAAATATCCATCTAGCACTCTTAATTATGATTGAAATTGATCGGACAAATTAAGATGATAGTCAATCAGTTTTCCTCACTGTATATAATAAATTGGTAAAGACTTTTAAAAGCTACTTTTACGTTATAGTAGCAATACATTCGTATTTCGATCTCGGTGGCTTCGCCGTCACGCAGTACACGCGGCACTTAGGGAGACGAACATGCCCATAATAGATAACCCTCACACACCGTTGGGGACTCAACATTATCTACTGTCTTCGTCTTTCGTATCAGCACCAATTCCTGCGGCTGTAATATTCGCCAGTGGACAATGTTATTCTTTCAATCACTGTGATTTTGACAGTGATGCAAAATCAGAAGTAAAATAACTGAGAAAGAACTGTCGATAATCGGCCGCTCCAAGTACAATACTGGTACATTCAGCGGCATCCAGGTATGCCGACATAGTTGTTCGGAAGCAGCCTGCCCACACCTAGTGACAGCGACACTTGTCGAGGGCGTCCTGTATGAGGTGCGTGAGCTCCGTGTACAGGAGGCAGGTGCGACTGGAGGGCTTGCAGATCTCGCGGTGGTCCACCGACACGCCGT
The DNA here is from genome assembly GCA_905333075.3 of Atethmia centrago. NCBI lineage: Eukaryota > Metazoa > Arthropoda > Insecta > Lepidoptera > Noctuidae > Atethmia > Atethmia centrago. The sequence goes on from HG995396.1 coordinate 599,296, forward strand.
GCAGGACGCCCACGCCCGCGTCTGGAAACATAACACTTACAATAACATTACGCCTGTATTCTGCGAAGGAGGAGTCAGAAATGTTATATCTACTTAATAACATAATATCATTCATTCACTGAAACAATGCACAACCTGAACCGAAAGAGATTTATAACAACGGTGAGCATTGTGGAAGAATTGTTGAAAATGTACTTTAGAGAAGTTAAATAGGGTATGAGCGTTTGTATGGAAATTCGTCAGGAAATCCCTTCGGCTTGTATCTACGTATATCTATCCTACATATAATATATCACTTGTCCAGACTGACGGACAACTACTGGGACTAGGAACGTGACATTTTGCACCCGGGTGCCTTTTGTAATGTAGGGGAGCACTAAGCAGGAGTTCCTGGAAGTTTAGATCTTTAATGGGGAATAGGGAGATTTTGTTTTGTATGAAAAATCTTATTTCTTGAGTTGATAAACTTGACACGTATACTTATCTACCTAAATGATGAAATTTTCATTTTTTGTTTTTCTAAACTACTCCTTGGAGGGTGATTGGGGGTAAGAATGTAAGGTTGTGGGTGTTAGGGGATTGTATGTAAGAATTTTAACGCATGGTCCGGTTAACTCGAAACTCATTATTTATACTTAAGATTGAAAATAACGAATAATGTCTACAGAGTTTCTGAAAATTTACACTTAACGGGGTGATAAAATGAAAAGGAGGAATCAATTTTAAAGGGGAGGATTTTACATTAGTTCGAGCTGCTTATCACTAAAGAGTTTTGAATTTCAACTAGATATCTATCGAATAAAAAGTTACAGCCCTGTGCCAGACAGACAGCGGGACAGTGTCCCGTTGAGGGCAGCGCACACTACAGCCGCAACGGGCCGCAGCGCAACGGTTTTTCTAATATAAAAAAGTGCGGTGCGTTCATAGGAAATGTACGAAAGTAACATAGAAGGATTTTTGCAATGCGATGCGTTGAGGCGCTGCCCTCCCTTATTTGCGCTAGCCTTTTAACGCCCTGAAAGTGTTGGCAGCTGCAGCGCTCACCGGCGGAGTCCTCGCCGACGATGCGCAGCCACAGCACGGCCATGCGCGTGCGGCCCGTCTCCACCAGGCTGCGCACGCGCGGCCGCGCGCGCCGCGCCGCCGCCAGCCAGCGCGCCTGCAGCGCCAGCACCAGCGGGCAGTCTGCGGACGAGATCAGTATCCGGCCTTACAAACATTACTTTTAGTTTTGTATGATTCGTTCCGACAGACAATGTGGAAACGGTTTTGTGGGGCATAGTTATAAGTACAAGAACGGAAAGAGTACAAGAAAACTTTTCATAAATAATAATTAACCTTTAATGTTCCCACTGCTGGGATACAGGCCTCTCTTCGAGAGGTAGTGGACCGTAATCCGCCACGCAGCCCCGTGCGGGTTGGTAGATGTCACGTCTTCGAATTTTTAGTTCTTGGATATTCTCGGTTTTCTCACGATGTTTTCCTTCACCGCTTTGAGAGCAGTGGTGATGAAATAATTTACACAAAGTTAAGTGCTTGCTTGGGTTCGAACCCACGACCTACAACTCGTAAGACGGAGCCGTTACAACTGGGCCACCACTGCACCACCCCAATAATGAACCGCATACTACACTGGTAAACAATCACCTTTGAGTCACTAATAATGATTAATTAAATGTTTCTTTCTCAATTCAACGTTTTTTTGTTACAATACTTATGGAAATATAGCACTATCTCATAAATTATACTAAATCTATGACCTATTTATGCTGCTACAGGATATTTTGGCGTCTGAATGACATTGACAAGGGGCGTTGTTGGTAAACACATGGTAAACATTTATGAATTTGTCATAGAAATTGCATGGACAAAACAAGATTTCGGCCACGCGCCAAAAGATCCTTGCAGCGTTGTATAATTTGGTCAAACCGATTCCAGAATTTCTGACAAATGATGAGTATACCTAGTGAAATGGTCTAACGTACCTAGTGAACGTGTTACCTTTAGCGATCTCCTGCAGTTCGACGCTGCGGCTCGTTAGGGGCGTCTTGATGTCTGCGAGGGGGGAGCCGCGGTGCGGGACGGAGTAGAACATGAACCCACTGCTGGCTGACCACAGCGACGCTCGCGCCGACAGTAGCGTTCTGTCTTCTGCAAGAACGATAAGGACCTTGTAGTTACCCAACACATGTAAGCGGTGTGAAGTCGCTACACAAAAAAAGGCATTTCCTTAAAGGTACGGCCACACCGCCAAGATCCCGGCGTCCAGCAACGTCCATAGTTGCCCTCAGTTATTATTATGCATTTGGAGGTACGGTCCAGCAGCAAATTACGATCATATCTCAATACCATTTGGAAGGACTTCATTCGAGTGCCAGTGAGACAATAAACATATGACACTAGTCGAAGACACGATCTGTACAGTTGGCTTCCCTCGGTGTTGCTGGTGTCTATAGGCGGCTGTTATCACTTGTCGTCAGAAGAGTTCGGTTGAAATATACTCTTATAGCAGATGAATGTTGGAAAAAAAATAAGTATTAGCCCAGTGTGGAAGGTTAAGAGATATAACAATGATACATACCTTCATTATTTGAAGACAGGAGTTCAGTGTTCTCTCTCGTCACATCATTGTCTTCTACATACCTATATTGTTCATTTTTTCTCACACTAATATCTATATACTCTGCATGTTCATGATATCTATCCTGCTTATTGTCTAAAACATCACCGTGTGGAATACAGCCATACATTCCATTGTCGTCATGTTCCATGTTGTAGTTTATATCTAAGTCTGTATTGTCTACATCATCTTCGTTAAAACTACTGTTACCGGAATTATTGTTATTTCTGATCTCGTTCATTTCGTCTATACTTCGTAGTTTAGTTCCACCGTTCGTGGAACAGCTGGCGTTGTTGTGTTCTATTATAAAATTGTTCAGTAAGCTGTTACAATTCCCGCCTTGATCTTTGACGCTACTATGAACTGCCTCGTTGTCATTATATCTATTATACCAATTATCTACACTTCTATGAACATTATTATTTATATTATTATATTCTCTATCACTTTGGTCCTCGGAATTATTATTTATTATTCTTTGTTCCTGAGCTAAGCTTTTGTCCATTTTCAAATGAGCTTCGTATGCTGAAACAAAGAAGACATATTCATAAAATGTGTTGCGTTGTAGATAACATTTCTTAAGACTAGCACGGACCACTGTTACTCTTTTATATCATTCCATTTCTGTTTACTAAAGCTATATGTACAACGGTGGTATTTCCAAAGATGTTTTTAGGTAAGTTAGGAATTAAGTCCATAATAAAAAATACGCAGTGAGCAACCGTGGTTATCAATGCTTGATCCTTCTTTGTTGTCATCTGACTAACAGTTCTATTGTTCTGTCAGCCACTCTGGCTCACTATACGTACCTTCGCAGTAGATCTGCTTGATGAACAGCCCCCCCTTGGAATGGCCCACCCACACAACGGGTCTCTGCCCCACCCCCAGCGCCAGCAACTGCTCCATCATCTGCTCCGCTCGCTCGTGCAGGCGGAGTCTGGGCACAAACATTATCTTTATTGATATCATCATCACCGGCCTGCCTTTTCCCAACTATGTTGGGGTCGACTTCCAATCTATCCGGATGCAGCTGAATACCAGTAAAAATACTGGTACATGCGAGCGATTACTTATCTGACCTCCACAACCCAGTGAATGGGTAACATGATGTCCCTTGGAAAGACTGATGGTCAGATTATATTTATTGATATATAAGTTCTCAAAGTTATCAATGTTTTTTTCGGCATTGTCCGATTTGTTTCGGCACGTCACATGTTGACCTGGCGATATCGCAATAGCCGTATGTGCTCCTACCGAATATTAAAGAATTTTCGAGTTGGGAATCCCGAAACAAACACGCGACTGAAACTGTATAGGTATCATGATAAATGAACTGAAGACTAGAGTTTATTTTCAACCTTGGAAAACTTCAAAAGAATGTGTGACGTTCTCTCTGCTAAGATATATTTATTTGCGATGGTAGTCCATTGCTACCATTTCAAATAAATATATCTGATCAAATGACTTCACATAAGAATGACTTCTGGGCACATCTCACCTCTTAGTCCCCTTGACCCACAGCGGCCTCCAGAGGTAGGGGTCACTCGTGTAGTTGATGGAGATGACCCTCGCATCGGGGAAATCCTCCTTGATCCAGTCTTTCGGCCAACAGTGCGAGTAGCAGTCGTCGCACACGCACCCGCAGCCCGCCTCACACCCCGCCCCCTTCCTCACATTTAACTTACATTTACACACCTCGTTCAAATTACATTTACAATTTACAGAATCACATTTGGAACTATCTCTGTCATCGAAGTTACACTTGAAACCGTTTCGGTCGAAGTTACATTTAAATGTATTAACATCACAGTTAGTATCACAGTCGTTTTTAAATAGTTCTGTCACGAATTTCGCTTGAGTTTCATAGTTATCCACGTCGACTTGTAGAAGAGTATTGTTGTAGAATTTCTCTGTTATCAAAGAGTTTTCATTTGGTAGGATTTTCTTGAAGCAGCCGTTGATTTGTTTGAACGTGACGTTTTCATTTAGATTGGGTTCACTTATGTTTGTTTCGTATGCGTACATTTCATGCGGGTGTTCCTGCGTGTTGTCGTACGTGTGTTTTTGCTTGCCTTGCGTGCAGGTGCATGGCTCGGTGGAGTGGTTCCTCAGGGGTACTTTGGTGGGGTCTAACGTGTACTTGGTGCGCCACTCTCCCTGTCGCCAGGTGTTGCCGAGGGAGCCTGGAATGGAACAGTAATGGTCAGTAAACACGGATGTAGGAAGCTAGAAATATGCAGGTATTCAGAAGTCCGATAATCTCGGCCTAACCTCCGAATATTTTTACCTAGTAACTAGGGTGAGGAGGTCAGACGGCAGTCAATTGTTTTAATATTATTTTTAACCAAGTATGTGATTTATTTGCATATTATGTACATTGTGTTGTGTTAATTACAAAAGAATGTTTTCCTTCTAAAATTTAAACAGTCGTATCGTTTGTCGACTTCTCTCGTGTTTGTAGTATTACTCGTATTAATGTCGATTGTTCATTTATTGATACAGAACGGAGAACCCACAATGTTTTGTGAATCATTCGGATAACAGTGCGAGGCTGGTTAGGTACTGATAACAATTTTAAGTTCAACATCATGCTAATTATTACCTGTAGGTATTACAATACCTTAAAATACCCTGTTTCACAATATTGTATATAATAGTATATACAAAGTTGTGGCGTGGCATTCCCACAATAATTCCCTTTCCTAACTATCGCTAAATTGGTGACCCCGGCTAGAAAAACGTTAAAACGTTATTGTACATTTATAAACCGGGCGTACTTGGCTAGTGTCCGTTGAGATCAGGGTAACCATCCGTCCGGACTTGTCCGGAAATGTTCGGCTTTTTGGTCCCCCCGTCCGGTCGTTGTCCAGCCTGACCAATTGTCTCGACTTTTCGAAATACAGATACTTTTTTGTAAATAAAATTTGTAAAATAAGTATTTAACAAACCAAGAATAGAAGTAAAGTGTCCGGCTTTTAGTCAGGACTTTACAAATTTCGAAAGTTTTGAAATGATTGAGATAGTCCTCCCTAGTTGAGATTGTCTGCTGCGACTGAAAGACGTACTCTGTGTAGTATTATATTGTTTTAATTATTGTAAATGTGAAGACTATGTGGATCATTGTTTAATTTTGTTTTATTCTCAGTTAGTTTTTAATATGGTCTGGCAGTTTTGAGTATTTTTTGCGGCCTAGCCAAATGTCCTTTCTTTGGTATTGTTCGTTGAATCGTTGAGCTCCTTTAGTTATGAGTTGAGCTGCACAATGACTGACAAATGCGTGCACTGACTGGACAGGTCCACTCAATCTGTGTGGTTCTTTCATCAAAAGACCATTTCAGACACCAATCGACATGGTCTTCACATGATCTGACCAAGATTATGTCTGGACTTTAAAAGAGACTGTGACCTTTGAGTTTGTTTCGGCCTTTCTTCTCAGAGTAGTCAGACAGGAAACGCCGCCCTCATCTAGTTTAAAAAAATATGTTTTGACGTGTAAAAGTGTTTGTAAAAACCTACTTACAGAAATAAAATCATTTATCATTTTACCAGAAGTACAGTAATGAGTGAAGGTACAGTTCCGTACAGTTCGCACGATGCTAGCGAGTGCCGGGCGGGGCGTGCAGCACCTCGCACTCCACAACCGGCTCCGGGTGCAGGTGCTCGGAGAGGAGACCTACCAGCTCCCTAGCTGCGATTGCTAATCCATTGCTTCATAATTATGTTCAAAAAATGTGTCTGCTCAGCAACGTAATAATGCAATGAATGTTGTTGAACTGTTAAAATGAGACCCATTGCTGCTGACGGTGTGACGCTATGAGCTGCAGCACCGGGACACTGAGCAGTCTCACCGTACAGCCCGTGCACGAAGATGACGTCCAGCGAGTGCTGTGCGGGCGCGTGCAGCACCGCGCACTCCACCAGCGGCTCGGGGTGCAGGTGCTCCGAGCCGGCCGCCCGGGGCTTCGCCGCGCGCGGGGGTGGCTTGGCGGCTAAGCAGAAGATTACACGTATTATAAGATCACGACAAATTGAAACAGAATTAGAACATTCGTTATTGGTGCCGATTCCCTTGTTCACAAACTAAACTAAATTTATGTTCAGTGCATCTTTTTCTTTCTATTTCATTAAGAAAAGGACAGAAGATACATTTTAGTTTAGTCCTGTCAAATTAATCAGCGTCTGTCACTACTCCATACAAGTTTAGACGTGATTAAAAACTTGCCTACTAAAATTACGTCAATTTACGTCAAGCGCTGTTTAATTTGACAGGACTAAACTAAAATTTATCTTCTGTCTTTTTCTTAATGAAATAGAAAGAAAAAGATGCACTGAACTTAAATTTAGCTTAGTTTGTGAACAAGGGAATCGGCGCCATTGTCGAGGTAATACATAAGCAGGTACTACCATGTCATTTCATTCCGGCACTACGAGGTTTCCTTTCCGGAGATCTCTCTCGCTCTTCAAACACTATCATCATTCAGTCAAAAGACGTCAACTGCTGGACATAGGCCCCCGCGCGTCGCCACATCGACCGGTCCTGTGCTTCACGCAGCCAACGGATTCCCACGACCTTCATCGAGTCGAATCACCTTGTGTTGATAAATTCTATAGTCTGTACCAAAAGTCTTTAATGAAAATATAAAGAAAATGAACCCGTAGAGTGTAGATGACAATTTGTAGTTACAAATTGAGTGCTAAGATTTGATTTAGTTGAATATTTAAACCCAAATGTCAATTTATTTTTATCGCCTGAGAAGATTTTTTTCATCCGACAATTGAAATTTATTTTATAACCTCGTTTTTCGTCGATGATTTTTCAATTACAATAAAATTTAATAATATTATTCAAACAATCATTGTTGTGGGAACGTATAGAGTTGAAACCTTCCAGATACAGTTGAATGTGTTACTAATTCCATTTAGTGCATAATTGCGTAAGAATTTCACATGATTAAAGTTAGTTTACATTGTCATGAGATACTTTTGGAACAGACTATACATATTGTTGCTGTTGCGATGGTGAGCTTACCGGTGATCTGCGGCAGGCGCGTCAGCGGCGCCGCGAGCAGCCGCTGCAGCAGCACGTTGGCGCTGCTCCACAGACACGACACGCACCAGCGACTGTGGACAGACATAGAGCTCGTGATTAACGACGTAGCTGACGCTTGGCAGACAAGATGCTCACCACTGTATATGTTGGCGTTATGATTCTACAAGCAGTGTGCTCGCTGGGGTTTCCTATCGGCAAAAATGTCGAACTTCGACTTACAAACTTCCATCCCCTATTCAAAAAATTGACCCTGTATAGCGAAAGTGAGTATTAAAGAATTAATGCTCACTTTCGCTCACTAACAACAAAAAATATTTAGTGATTTAATGTTCAGGTTCAGCGACTGTAGGTGATTTTACATACATTGAAATATCAGTTTTTTTTTTCTGTAAACCTCACAGACTTGGTGAGTATCGCAATGTCAATACGATAAAACAAAAAAACTAATTTTATAACTACACTACCAACGGTCGTTGACCCCCAAAAAATATTTATTTATTTTTTGTTTTTTAGATATCGACAACCATCATGTCTGCGGAGTTTCGCCAACAAAATTAATTTGACCCTATATAAGAAACTCAAAGAATATTATTTAAAAAAATATTCATCAAAGAGGCAGCTAACAGGTGTACAACCATATTTCTCTAATGTTTACTAACGCAAGGCGCCTAATTGAATGTCTAAATAAAAACGCTCTATTAGATTTTCTACGCTCGGCTTAGCGCCGATAGTTGAAATCCCAACAGAGCAATAATATTAAAGTAATTTAAGGGAAGCTTTTAGTATTTTTTTAGTATTAGTGAAAATCTCAACTAACCAGACGCGAATCCTAACTTCACTGGATTGAAAACTCAAATCGATACCTTAATCCGCAAACCAGCCAACTCCATTTTTGTCAAAAAAAATATTAAGATGTCGTTTTTTTCCTACAATAATTCCGCGTAATCTGGAAAAAGCAGTAACTCCATTTAAAGTCTATTTTTGTCGTAAATTGGTGTTCGAAAATCAGACAACTCCAAGCGTTTCGGAACGCGCCAATTTTGACAGCTAACTCCGCTCAGTCGGCCATTTTGTATGGTGGTACAGCACGAGTATGTTGTAGTTGCGTTGTATTTTCGTAAATTGAACAAAAACAGTGTATAAGATTGAAAACGAGTGCAGAATAATATTATTAGGATTCAAGGTAAGTGTTAATCAGTTTTATTTATCTAAATGCATTGTAAATTTTGGGTAATTTGTGTTTTTATTTTTTGCTTGGAGTTGGCCGATTTTCCTTGTGGTTTTTGTATATGTGGTGGGAGTTAGCTTATCTTATTCATTTTATTTTGCAATAATGTAAAGTTCTAATTTCAATACAAACTGCATGGTATATCGTCATCATATTGTATGACTAAGTAAAAAGGTTAATGTGTCCGCTTCGCTAGCAGCAGAAAAGTAAAAACCTTAATTGTCAAAAAATGCATACATATTTTTTTGTTTTCTCTGCATGTGTGTGTGTGTTAAAACCTTTTTGTTTTTGTTTCATGTATTGTACTTATTACGCTAGATGGCTGCCCAAAAATCACGCTTGAAAAAAATATTTAATAGTATGCAAAAAGAAAGCACAGATGAACAAAATAACCCAGACTCTGCTTTATTTGTGAATAACCAGTTTCCTACAGCCTATGATGAATATACTTTGCCTTCAACTGCTTCTTCTTCTAACAACAACAGCTCTGAATTATGTTACGCGCTTGAAGTACCCGCTGATACTTTAAACTTACCTGAGCTTGCACTCAACAATACTTCTTCTAGCAACAACAGCTCTGGATTATGCTACGCGCTTGAAGTACCCGCTGAGACTTTAAACTTACCTCATGACCAGATGCTTGCACTCAACAATACATACCCTTATAGCATTGTTGACGAAGTTATTATTGAAGAAGTGTTTGAACCAAGATTTCAAGAGAAATCCCCAAGTTTATTGTCACAGCTTGACCAGTCTAGGTACTCAAATAACGACGAATTGGTTATTGATCCTGTTAGTGCAGTTGACTCTTTCAATGCCTTTTCACACGATGTAGTTCTTTCAACATTTTCAAATTCAAATCATATACAGGAAGGTATTTCAATACTTCAAACCCCAAATGCACCTATCACAGATACACACAAACTCGTTGATTACAGTGAAACTGAATCTGAAGCAGAGGAACCAATAATAAAAAGGAAAAAACGATGCCAAGTAAAGAAAGAAGATTGGGCGGAAGAAATTAATAAAAAGAAGAGAGAAACTGGAAAAAAATACTTAGGTAAGAAAAAAATTGAAGGTGAATGGAAAAAAGATATTATGAGACCTAATAGGATCATGAAACCTCGATGCTCATGTAAAAAAACGAAAGGAATGATTCAGTGCCACCTCTTATTGGAAGAAGACAGACAAAAGATTTTTGATAAATTTTGGACCATGTCTTGGAGTGAAAAACGGGTTTATGTAGAAAATTTAGTAAAAACTATTCCCACTAACAGACAAAGGGACAGAAAAAACCCAGATGAATCGAAAAGATCGTGCAGCTTTGTATACTACTTGAAAAAAGGAGATGAGCCGATTAGAGTTTGTAAAACATTATTTTTGAATACTTTATCAATCGGTAAATCATGTATCTGGGGTTGGAAGACGCAAGCTAAAACCACAACTGATGAAACAAAAACAACACAGCCTAAAAAGGCGCCTTTTCAGAATGAACTTCAAACAATGCAAAATTTCCTGGACGAGTTACCGAAGATGCCTTCGCATTATTGCAGGAAAAGGACCAGTCAGATTTATTTACAACCAGACATTGAGAGCAAACGGCAACTCTACAATCTCTATAAACAATACTGCTTGGACAACAATACTAACTCACTATCGATAGCTACATTTTCCAACGCCCTGGCAGTCCAAAAAATATCTTTGTTTAAACCCAAAAAAGACTTGTGTGAGATCTGCAACGGATACAAGCTAAAAAATATTAGAAAAGAGGAATACGATATTCATATTGCTAAGAAAGAAGAAGCTAGAGCAGAAAAAGATTCTGATAAAGAGCATGAACGAGACCGAGGGTGGTCTTAATTCAGACGAATTCGCCACCATAATAGCCACATTCTTTATAGAAACTGTTATTCCCAAAATGGGCAATAACAATCGTGAAATTATTTTATTCTCTGATGGTTGCTGTTACCAAAATAGGAACACTGTCTTAGCGAATGCCCTTTCTAATGTAGCAATGTTGTATAATGTGACAATCATTCAAAAATATTTAGAAGTCGGCCATACGCAGATGGAGGTCGATAGTATGCACGCAATGGTTGAAAAAAAATTAAAAAATCAAACCATCAATGTACCAGCTGAGTATATAACTGTCTGCCAAAAAGCGAAGAAGACAAAACCTTACCATGTGAAATACTTAACCCACACATACTTTAAAAGTTTTAAAAATCTCAATTTCTTCAGATCAATAAGACCGGGAAAACTAAAAGGAGATGCAAAAGTAAGCATTTATTTAACAAAAACGACAAACTGTACCAAACCAAGTTCGAGCTCAAATTATACCTACCATACCATTGTAGAAGTGGGTAGATGGGTGTGGGGTAGAACTTTATGTGCTTTTTACCTACTTATCGTTTTGTAAATGAACCTATTTGCCTTTAATCTAATTACTCGTACTTCTCTTCGTTTTCCAGGTGACCGATATAAGATCTCTGAAGTATGATCCGGATGGTCAAGTGTTCTATAAGCTTCGATTTCGTGATGAATTCGCATTACTTAATCAACGACGAAATAACGCATTAAATAAAACTCCTTTTGAAAACATACCACAGCTACATACTGAACGCAGAAAAATAACAAAAAAAAAGTATTTAGATTTGCAACAGTTAAAAAATACGATGCCTGAAGACTACCGAAATTTTTATGACAATTTATCTTATGAAGAATAAACATACCGTGATCTACATTGTATTAAACTATGGCATTAATACTATTTTAATAAATATTATTTTAAAGAAAACAACCTTTTTTATTACTTACCTATTGCAGTAAAATCAGATAACTGCAGATTGCTATGTTTTCAGTGTTTAGCAAAAGGGCCAACTCCAAAATAACGCTTTAATTTGCGAATGAAGAGTTATTAAGTAATAAACCTAGTAAAATATTAAACTTTGTGACATAATGCACCAACGGGACTTTTAGTTTCTTTTTATTTTATTCAAAATAAAAACTAGAAAGTTTTAAGTGTCTCCTGTAAACTATAGCAAAATGGAGTTGGCTGGTTTGCGGATTAAGGTATCGAAATGGAAAATCCCAATACAATACCAATAAGAATTAGTCTGAAGTCCGAACCACTCGTTGGTTCGGACTTCAAACTAATTCTTATTGAAACCAGCATGTCGATTCTGTATAAATCTTACCGTGAAAACTCGCGTGGAGTGAGCATTACATTTATAATCATAAATAATCGAGATTGTAATAATATTTTTATGCTAATTCTATTGATCATTTTATATTATTTCAAACTAGTATTTAAGTGTTGAAACGTTAATATTTCGGGGTTTTTTAAATAAAATAGCAAAACAGAAATTCAGTCAGAAACTCAATTTTGTTTTTTTTATTCCAAAAGGTTTGGTTATTTTCGCAGCCGCCATCTTGCTTTTAGATTTGACCTCACTATCGGCTTTAACACCCCCGAAAACCATGAAACTGACACCCATGATGTAAAATCTGAACATTTTCGCAGCCGCCATCTTGCTTTTTAGATTTGACCTAACTATCGGATTTAACACCCCCGAAAACCATGAAACTGACACCCATGATGTAAAATCTGAACATTTTCGCAGCCGCCATCTTTCTTTTTAGATTTGACCTCACTATCGGATTAAAACCCCCGAAAACCATGAAAACGATACCCATGATGAAAAATCTGAATATTTTCGCAGCCGCCATCTTGCTTTTTAGGTTTGACCTCAGTATCGGCTGTAACACCCCCGAAAACCATGAAAACGACACCCAAAAAAATGTTTGTAGCCGCCGTTTTGGATTTTGATATAAAGGTGGTAAAACCAAATTTTTGTTTGTCATTTAAATATAAAAAACGGCAAATTAAAAAAAAAACAACTTGATATTAATAACAGCACCTCACGCGCAAGCACGGCGTGATCTTATCACTTCACCCGATTCTCGTAACCATAGTAACCACCCGCGCCGAAGTGAATCGACTAGGTGAAGTGAGTCGGTAAGCGCGACGCGCGAGTGTTGTGATCACGTTATCACTTCCTAGAAGTGAGCCTAGCCGCCCGCCGGCCGGTGCGCGCGCTGCGCGAGTGTCATTTGAACTGTTGAGTTTTGTGTACTAATAATATTCCTAAAATCATTTTATGAATATTATTTTATTATTGGTAACGCGTAGGTCGGTATAAATTTACCTACCTAAAATAAAATAATAAAAAGGTACTTATTTAATAATCCGCACGTTTTTTATTCAAATGGCTTATGTACACAGACACACACATCGTTTAGTTAGGTTTCCACATAGTTTGTGAGGGGATAAATTCTATGGTCCGTCATCCAGGCACATTTTTAGCATTCGATCACCTGACACACTCGGTTCTCTCTTCTTATTAAATAGGTTTGGGTTAACAAAAACGCTGAATAACGTCGCACAGTCTTTACTCGACTCAATCCACTATCGCTTCTTCAAAACACATTGCGTTTCGGTCATGGGATTGCGTTTATTTAATCAGTTACTGATTATGATCAATAGAATTAGCATAAAAATATTCTTAAAATCTCGATTATGATTGTAAATCTAATCCTTGGTCCATCCCTAGTATCAGGTGGGATGACACTGACAGTTAACTCCACGCTCACTTCACTAAAGTTTTCACGGTGAGAAGGCTACAGAACAGCACTGCAGGAGCAGTTGCATTTACGACTACAGATTCCAAAATTTATAGGCTTGACGGGGCAGCAAGTAGCGCCTTGTAGCTTTGTTACAAAGTTACTGGAATCACCGAAGAGGTCGGATGACAGTGACACTGGCTGCTGAGAGTCACTCTAGCAGAACGTCGTATCGATGGATGCGTACTTGCGTAGCGGCTGTCTACTGATGATAGAGGATATGTCAGGGGAGCCCATGGGGGAGCTGCTGTCGTACCACATCCACGACGAACTGCTATATCCCGGCACATTTAAAAAAAGTTAGTCATCATTGTAGAAAAGTTAATAAATTTGCATATGCCATCTATAAACTGGCTAAAATTGTAAGCCTAGAATTTCTTTTAATGGCTTAGCATGGCTATGTTGCATCCACACTAAGATACGCTCTAATATATTGGGGCAATTTAGTCAATGAAGAGTATGTTTCCAAAGCCCAAAAGTGATGCATCAGAGCTATGTGTGGTTTAAAAAGTACTGACAACTGTCAACCTCTATTTAAAAACCTGAAAAACTTAACCTTGCCATCTCTGTATATTTATGAGGTAAATATATTTATTAAAACAAACATCAAACTATATGAAATAGCTTTTATAAGCCAATATAGGAAACTACGCGATAAAAATAAGTTACAGCTAAATGCACTTTCTTTGTATGGCCCAAAGAATATTTAACAAGTTACCTTGCTCAATAAAAACTCTAAATGTATTAAATTTCAAACGTAAATTACGAATTATATCAATACAGAAATGTTACTATTGTCTCAGTGACTATTTGATGACAGTTCTTTGACTTAATGGTGTTTTTAAACTCGTAACATAACTATGCGTGATGGCTCGAATAGTAATTCTGTGGACAATATCAATTTTAAAGTTTTTCTTAGCAACATCTTTTTGACATCTTTACTATTATAATACTATTGTCATTACTAAATTTAGTTTAATATTGACATTACCTCACTTTACATATAGTCATCGACATTGATACTATATACTAAATTATTATAAACTAATTTACTTAATTGTCAAAAGCCTCCCATGAATGTACTCGTATATTTGTACGCCAAATGACGTAACCTGAAGAAACTGTAATATGTATAACAATTGTAACATCTTGCACACTGGTGTAACATGTGTTTGTAAATAAAGATTATTGACATTCCTGATGATATTGGTGCTGCTGAACCACTTATACGATGGCCACTTCTGGTAAAGGCTATCCTGCGCCGTTAGGCTTATATTGTAGGACAACGTTTCTTTAAGATTAGGCGTCCTACACCCACATGCCGACAACCTAGGATATTATCTAGGTACTGTCATTATAGACCCCTCGTAAATAATTCGTGCGAAGACGCGAAGGGGGTCGAGAAGGACTACTTTATATCTATTCTTAGCACGCGTCCAACGATATGTGTGACTCTATTGTAAAGGTTTATACAAACACTTAAAAACGATAGTAATATTTTAAACCTAGAAGAGGTCGATGTTTCCTATGCGACTAATGCGACTACTCTGAGAAGAAACACTGAAACGAACTCAAAGGTCTCAGTCTCTTTTAAAGTCCAGACGTACTCGTAATCTTATATATCATGTAGTTTAGTGTCTGAAATGCTCTTTTGAGCGTGGTATATGAAGCGGTTTACTAATGTTTTGTCTACATGGTCCTCACATGATTTGACCAGGATTATGACTGGACTTTAAAAGAGACTGTGACCTCTGAGTTTGTGTCAGTGTTTCACACATCGATCTTATCTAGTTTTAAAACAGGCTTACTGATGTTTGCCATAATTAAAAAAAAAAATAAAAAGTGTAGTCGTATAGGAACATCGACCTCGTCTAGTTTTAAAATAGGTTTACTAATGTTTTCCATAATTTAAAATGCAATAATTTTATATACCAAACTTGTATTTGCCATAATTTCATTAGAAATAACGCTTCAGTTGCCATAATCGTGTGTTATGTATTTATAAAATCATTTTCACTAATGTCAGGTCATAATCGATCAAGTGTCATAATAATTTTAATCCATAAATTTATTTGCTATATTTTTCATTTTCAATAATGTTTTTTCCATAACATTTATTCACCATAATATTCATTTGTCCGTACTAGCTCAACAATGCTAGTTCAGTACAAGCGCCTGCAATTTTAACATTTTAACCCATAACATTAATTACTTACAGTGAAGAAGATTTTTTATTCACGAATATAATATTGTTATATTACTTGAATGATATTGATTAATATATGATTGTGCGATAGGTACAGATTGTTTTATTCACAAGGAAACCTAATCATATATAAACCTCTCCTACCACGCATGCTTGCTTTGCAAAAGAGGAAATCTGGCGTTCGTGTGCTCACAGTTCTAACCTAGCCGTTTCGATTTTGATTAATTTATTGTCTAAAGATTGTTTGCTGTAATAAATCATTTGATTACAGACCAAATGCCTTAATCACATTATTTTTTGTACAAAGCAATAAACGTTTCTAAATAATAAGTATTAAATGTTGCATAAGTCAAGTATCGATTATGTAATGTGTTACCTACAGAAACTAATGATTATAACACATGTTAGGCAAATAAAAGTTATGACTAATAAGTTGATATGACAAGCGTTATTAGTATAAATAATAATAGTGCAAGTAAATATTATGAGGGGGGATTATGGAAAACAATAATAGTACAAATTATTTTATGGAAAACATGACAATACCGTCTGGAGCACGTAGTTACAAAATGGTGGCTCATTTTGTTTGTGTTAATGTTTTGCTAACATAGTTTGTAAGTATTTTGTTACTAACACGTTGAGTCTTGTTACTTGAATGAAATTAATTATTATTATTATTTAAGAAGAAGCCAGAAATTGTGATGGTTTTCAAAGTCAAATTATGTACCTACTTATTTCAATGTATGGTAATTTTGAAGTTCAATAATTATTACAAAGAAAAATGCTCATTTCAAAATGTAGTTTTCAATGAAGAGAATACGTACCCAGCCCGAAGGATAGGTATGTTACTAAGAAATTCCTGAAGAAAAAACCCATAAACACTTTGCGCAACTTGGCTTTCGAATTCAGGACCCCACGCTTAGCACTGGCTTTCGACTTGCAATCACTGGACCAACGCGACAATCTTTTTGACTAAGAATGTCCATGGAATTTCTTGCCCGTTCTCCATAGGAACCTTCTCCGCTTTGGTATAGGCTAGTTTCATGTACTGACTGACCGACTCGTTGACAGTCAAAACTGCGTGTAAATCGAAATAAATGCGTCGAGTTTGTGTTTTAATTTAGAATGACGTGCATAATCGTTGTCATCCTGTGTTGATGCAATAAGACGTAATTAGTCTCAGGTTTTTTCAGAAACTAGTGAATTATGAGGCAATTCAGTATATTTTCTGTTATAAAAACCCCGGGCGGAGAGAGGTCAGCTGTAAAAGTTAACTACAATAGGTACTTAATTTAAGCTGTCGACATTTGACATGTACATTAGTACAATTGCAATATAATAAGTACACACTACTCGACGTTACGCGAGTTAAAGCTGGCTTGTTGGTCTAACGTAGGGTTCCGTACAATCCATACTTCCATACTAATATTATAAATTCTGAAGTAACTCTGTCTGTCTGTCTGTACGTAACCTTTTCACGTCTAAACGACTGAACGGATTTCGACAAAATTTGGCAAGGTGATATATGGAAGGACATAGGCTACTTTTTGTCTTAAAAATAATCATAGGATATAGGGGATGAAAGTTGGTGTGGGGAACCCATCATTTGTTTAGTAAAGCATGTGACAATTCAAATTCATGCTTTTGGTAAGAAATAAGGAATTATGTGCTAGCGTTTTTGTAAAATCGTCCCCCAAGGGGGCGTGATTTTTAAATTCACATATAAATTGATATTTTTCTGTATTTCTTATACAGAGTTTTAAGGTATTGGAAATATGGCCACACTCCCTGTGAGCTAACATTAAGTCTTTATTTCATTAAAATCGGTTCACTTGTTCACTGTTATTACATTTTAAGTCATAAAAATCATTTGGCTAACACGTAGGTACAGTGTGTACGACAAGAGCATGACCAGCGTAATTTTAATTTTCGACACCTTTTTACACCAAAATTATCTCCTTGTCAAATATTATCGAAATCTATTCAGTGGGAATAGATTTCGATAATATTTGACAAGGAAATAGATAGGTGGTATCCTAGGGCAGGACATACGCAATTTTTGTCTAAAGGGGGTGATAGAGGGGTTTAAAGTGTTGTATAGGAAATCTATTACTTAAGTTAGGTAAGGGATATAAACATTAAAAATGCTTTTGTTATGAAATAAATAATTATGTGTTAAAACGTTTTTGTAAAATCATCCCCAAGGATGATTTTAAAATTCACATGTAATAAAACCTGTAGATTTTTTGTTGTAGTACCTTTTTTATGAGTTTTAAGGGATTGGACATAGGGCATATGAGTATAGTTAAAGTCCGTATCTTAAGATAAAACATAAACACTAAATGTGTGTTTATTTCGAAAGGGGTCAAAACTTATTACAATGTATTATCTGTCTATCTGTTGCCTTTTCACTCCTTAACAGCTGAACGGATTTGGACGAAAGGTGGCGGATACGCCATGATTTGTGTTAGGACGTAGGATACTTGTAGCCCGGTAGTAGGTTTGCTTTGGTTGATATCCGACATCCGCGCGGGCGAAGCCGCGGGCAAAAGCTTAGTAGTTATATTAACTAAGTACCTATGTCGTACTTAGACAAAGTTTTACTGGAAAAATAAGAATGTCAAAATGTAACTTTGCAAATTTGTTTGAGGTCGTGCAAGAAATCGATTTTGATCGTTTTTTTTCACTTTTTCTAAGAAAGGAAAAACAAAATTATTTGTGATTTGAAAAGTCGAGTTCTTTGTTTTGCATGTGGCTGGAAGAGATTTTTCAAATTCTCAAACTCAAAGCAGTTATTTTAATTAAACCATTTACAGGCACTTTCGAATTGCCACGGAGTCGGTCAGTTAGAAATATGAAACTAGTTGCTCATTCCATAGCGTAGTAGGTACCTATGGAGAAGAACGGGCAAGAAACTCCATGGACGTAATTAATTACGTATTCATGTAAAATCACTAACATTCACAACAAGTTTTCCGAAAAATGACGCGAGACTGACGTTTGATCATTTTGTTACAAGAAACTACTTTTATTTTGAATATTAAAAAATACCAACAATATCATTCATCATTATATACCGTATACGATCGACTTGCATGTGGCAGCAGCACTTTTTAGGGTTCCGTACTAAACGAGGAACCCTTATAGTTTCACCATGTCCGTCTGTCCCCGCTGTAGCTCAGAGACGCTTAGTACTAGAAAGCTTTAATTTGGCATCACTATACATATCAATCACCCCGACAAAGTGCTAAAATAAATTCTTGCACGTAATGTAGGGATGATAGTCTTAGTCTATCCCAGAGTGTGGGGTATCGTTGGACAGGCCGTTCAATAATGTTGCGGGTCTGTGAACAGCATTTTACGATTCAGGGATGCGTTTGCGTAATATTAAGCTTTAAAGCGATAGTTTTTGTTAGAGTCAAGTGTCCCCCCCCCCCCCCCTGCCAGCTAAATAGTTGTTTTTGGATATGTGTAAAAATTTATGCCAGTAGTACATACATATAACGAAATTAAAAGAAAAACTATCACAGCTAAGTAGGCTTTACAAGTTAACGAGTAATAGTCGACCAACTTACATTTGCAGTTGGAGAATTGACTGTGACGTATATCGATGTATGGGAGAACATGTTTTACAACTACAATGTTAAGTTTGTTTTTGAGATAAATTCATCCCTACTATGACGGGACCCTTCACTGTGCGTGGTCCGACACACACTTGGCCCGTTTTTTCAACTTCTATACAAAATCTGCTATATTTTGTATAATGTTGCAAAAAATATTTTTTTTGTAAACCCTACTAACTATTATCACTTATTGACTTTTATAGTTACACAGACTTAACAGTACTTAACATAACTTAATCAGCCTTTAATGTTCCCACTGCTGGGACGCAGGCCTCCTCTCTGTGAGAGGTAGTGGACTGTATGTAATCCACCACGCGGGCCCAGTGCGGTTTTGTAGATGTCACATGTCTTCGAATTTTTGGTTCTAGCAGGCTTAGCACGAGAACCGTAGAGAAGGGTTTTGTTTACGGAAGAGTAGACAAAAATGACGTTTCCTTGTAGACAGTAGAAGGTTTTCTACTGTCTTTAGCATGGCGATTACAAAATCAAATGTGAAGAGACTTGTCTTCTCTACCCTAGACAATTGTCTACAACGTCAAGCATGACGTACAATTTATCTCCGATTTTGACAGTTAGGGATAGAAACTTTCTTCCGAAATAGTCTACAGATAAAAGGACCTAGACAACGATTTTGTTTGTTGTATTTAGAGTAATTTTAGTCGGTGATTTCAGTGTTTTGTTACTTTAACATATAATTATCATGTTGGGTTCAAATCGCCGTTATTATTTAAGTTTCTATATAGAAAAACTTGAGCGAAGACGGGAACGAAATGCAATCAGAGAGCTTGCGGGAGCCTTCGATCTCCCGGAAAGTGAGTTCCTGCAAAATTATAAAATAAACAAGGAGATGGTGCAATATTTATGCGCGGAACTCGGCCAAGACCTGTCGCCCAAAACTTCACAGGGTCTACCAGTGGTTGTAAAAGTAAGTTCAATTTTGTGTGTAGCAACAAACCTTCGTAAGTATACAAACTGCCGAAGTAAAAATAATATGTACTTATCTAAGTAATAACTTTCATAATCAACCAAGAATAAAATAGTTCATATTTTATAAAACTACAAAAAGCTGAATCATTGTAGAGATTAGGTACCTAGGTACAGCTTATATAGGGCCTAAATGGTACTGGAATAAATCTATGCAGTGTGTCAGTGGAGATCTGAATACTCATACATTTCAAAATTATGCCTAATTGCAGGTTCTCTGTTCACTGAAAGTCCTACTTTCTGGCCATTATCAGAGGGGAGTTGGCCAGGAGCAAAACATATCAATTGGCCAAACTACTGTCAGCAAATTTCTTAAACAATTCATTGTTGCTGTGAATAGAAGGTTAGTAGGTCCATTTAACTGAACATGGATGTGGTTTTAAAGAGGATTGTTTATTTTGAGAACAATGATTCTATTATTTTAACAACAATTTCAGGCTGAAACCAAAGTGGATAGTATTCCCTAACACTGAGGTGGGGAGGCAGGCTGTGGCAGCTGGATTCCAGCAAAAATATAGGCTCCCAAACATACTGGGTTCAATAGATTGTACTCATGTACAACTGTTTCCACCACCTAAGCCACAACAAACCCAATACAGAAACAGGCATGGGGTGACATCGATAAATGTTCAGCTGGTAAGAATTCAAGACCATGAAACTAAAATGTTCTATCATAGCGGGTATTCATAGGTATATATTCTTAGCAGTCTCATTTTTGTTATTATTATATAGGTACATTTCAGGAGTTAAGTAAACTATATTAAATAATCTTGTCATCATTCTTATACAATCAGTAACTTAAACAAACTACATATTATCAGTCTTATTAGGGTAACTTTAACTTGCTTTACCTAACACTATAACTGTAATTTGTTGCAGATAGCCGATTCAGAATGTAGGATACTACATGTCAATGCAAATTATCCAGGCAGGGTTCATGACCAATTTGTATTTAATAACTCTACTGTTAAAGCAGAACTTCGTAGACTACATGAGTCAAGAGTTGGGGAATATTATTTATTGGGTAAGCCTATAACACAAATAATTAAAACCAATTATGGAGGGAGCTGTTGGTATTAGCTACTGGGTTATAAAATAATAAACAACCATCATAGAAAAATATGTATTATTAGATAAAATTAGTCGACATATGTTTATTTGTTATTTTCCTTGATCGATGCAATCTGTAACAAAATAAAACAGAATTAATTTATGATTTGTGTAACTTATTGCAGGGGATTCTGGTTATGCCTTGGAACCGTGGATTATGACTCCTATAAGGGATGCTGAACCAAATACACCCGAAGATCGGTATACAAAATGGCACTGTCATACCAGAAATTTAATAGAACGCACAAATGGCTACCTTAAAGGCACATACAGGGCGTTGGGCATTGACCGAAGTCTACACTATGCACCTGAGAAGGCATCTGCCATAGTTTATGCTTGCTGCACATTATATAACATAATGAGACATTTCCGGTAAGTAGTGCACATTGTAGTGTGAAAAGTTGCAAGTTCTGTCACTAATAATGTCATCTGAAACCTCATTATTTTATTTTGTAGGGTACCTATGGAGCTCAGCCCACCTGATTTAGGTGAAAGACAGAGGGAAGTGTCAACAAATGAACCCAGCAACTCTTTACGTGCCGGGACACAGAAACGACACAAGATTGTTTTAACATATTTTAGTTAGATAATCATCAGCTTTTGCCTTCTTTCTAATATTTTAGTTAATAAAAGTTTTACCTTTCTAAATGTTCTCTCCTTATTTGTATTTCTGATAATGTGCGTTGTTGGCGTAAGCTATTACTGATGTCCTGAAAAGTAAAAATTGTGTAAATTTAATATCTAAACAATATACCGAGTATACTATGACACATTATTAAAAATATTAAAAATAATTAGTAATGTTATCATGTTGGTAGGTTTCTTCAAGTCTGATAGAAACATGTATGAGTAATGCGGTTCCCTAATTATATGCCATCTTATATGCCACAGACCTACCTAAAATAAGCGAAATAAATAAAGGTACTTCATCATCATCATCTGCCTAGCCTTTTCCCAATTATGTTGCGAGTCGGCTTCCAGTCTTACCAGATACAGCTGAATACCAGTATTGTACATGGAGCGACTGCCTATCTCACACAACCCAGTTACTGGGTAACAACCCCTTGGTTGGACTGGTTGTCAGACTTTCGTGCTTCTGACGACCAGTAACTCCAATGGCTTAACGCGCTTTCCGAGGCATAGAGGGGTCTTGGTCTTAAATAATGGTACCTATTAATGGTAACTAAGTAATTATGAAGCTTACTCTGAGTATTCCTCTTGTCTCTTCATCTGAAGAAAGGATATCGCTTGCTATATTGCGAGCACGCATTCTAGGAGGCCTAGCAAAACGTACTCGCTGGTTTCGGGAGGTGGAAGGCGGTTGGATGGAGGGTGGTGGAGTGGAGGATGTCGGAGAGGAGCAAACTGGGGTAAAGGATGGTGGGAGGTAGCTTGAAGGACTTGAGGATGCTAGGATAGTTGGTGCTGAGGTAGAGGAAGCTGGGATAAATGGTGATGGTGTTGAGGGTGCTGTGATGGTGCATGCTGAAGTAGCGGTGTAAGGTGCTGTGGTGATAGGTACAAGGGCGGTAGATGCTGAGGTGACAGGTAAAGTTGGAATAGATATCTGAAATTAAAAGTGGAAAAAGGAATCATAACCTTCACCAAAAAGCCACTTATTTTGATTTTATAAAATCTAGTTTTACCTCTCCTAGTCTTGTCTCTTCTAGCCCTATTCCATAGGCACTCTCTTTGCCGATTATCGCAATTATTTTACTGCTTGTTTCTGTTATGGCAGGGATGGTAGTATTGCCTGTTTGGGCATGGGCCTGGTTTACACGTGCACCATCAGCTCTGGCTCTCTTTTTTAAATCCCTCCATGTCTAAAACAAGAAAAGCAGCATTAAGATACGAGAACTGAATGACAACATTTATTTAATAGGTTTTACAGTGGTTGGTAACACAAATTTACCAAGAAAATAATATAGGTACATACCACCCTCCACTGTTCTGCAGTTTTGTCAGGTCCATACTCCCTCAGCAGTTCTTGGAGACGGTTCCACTCATCATTATGGGTCCTTCGACCTAAAGGGCCTGAAAACTCCCCATTAGCGAAGTTTTGATGGGTAGACATAAAGTCCACCAACACCTCTATTTGTTTTGGGGTGCTTCTAAGGCTGTAAATAATAGATTATTGTTATAATCGATAAACTAAGAACAAAAAAGATCCTACAGTTTTTACACTATGTTGTCCCATAACTTTGATGTATTAAATACATTCACAGGAAATTTATAACAACAATCCTCTCATTGAACACTGACTACCTACATTCAGTTTTAAATGGAGATTATACTATTACATCTAAAATCAAATGATATTATTTTACTTACATGGGTACAACAATAAATAACAATGTAGGTACATAGTAAAAACATAAAGGATACTTGCTTTTTGCGTGACGCCATCAAAATAATTTAAATAAATATATAATAATGGCTGTGAATTATACGCTTTGAGCGAAATGAGTTTTAAAACTTATTTGGGGGTTTAAACTTTTACGCACACTAGCCATAGATCAAAATTTATGACAACAAATAGAATATACCATTTGCGTTTTGTTATTGAAGAAATATTCGGTCAAAACACTTTGCTTTATATATTTGTTTGAGAACGAAACGCAAAAATACGGTAAAATTGGGTAATATTACACATCACTAGTGACTACCCCGTTGCTATAGAAAAGTCACTGTCTACGAAGTAACTCGAGTCTAGGTGTGACCTCGTGCTCGGGAAGAAGAGATTTCGAATAGGGTAGACAAGCGATTTCTATTCTACAGTAGAGAAGAGATAAGAAGCGTCATGCTAAGCCTGTAGGACATGCCGATGTTTTCCTTCACCGTTTTGAGAGCATGTGATGAAATTATTAACACAAAGTAAAGCGCCTGTCCGAGTTCGAACCTACGACCTACAACTCGTAAGTCGCGACTGTTCCCCTGGGCCACTACTGCTCTTATAGCTACACCGCTAGACGCTAGCTCTTAAAGTTACACAGACTTGTTAATGTTTCAATTATTACAAGCGTTTTCACAATTAGATAAGAAATAGGTAGTCAAAAAAAGGTATTTTTCATGCACGGAGCCTTAATTGTATCCTCGTTCTCAATATTGCGATTCAGAATTGTATGTAGTTACTAACGATCATGTGAGCTAGTTGGTCAACTTACGTGAGGTATGGAGCAGGTAATGATTAGATACATCCTGCATACAAATAAATATTCAAATTATTAGTTAACATAAAATAACATGACGCTTGTATTCCCCGAGGGGTTGAGCAGAGGTGTACCTATAGTACACCCACATTTCGCCAGCTATGTCCCATGTAAAAGGGAGCGAGCCTAAATTGACTGGTTTGATAGCTTACTGTAATAACTATCTCTCAACCAAACCTTATTTCCCTAAGACAACAAAGTACCTTCTCATAACGAGAGAAGAAACGAGCCTTGATCACCGCTTGCTCACTGTTAATGATTTCAGACTACCAGAGTTTACACCTTAAATCAGAAACTGCTTTTCAAAATGCGTCAAAAATCACTTTAAAGTTTCTTATTCCAGTACGGGCCCCTAACAACACGCATTGTATTGTTAGAACAAGAGCACGGTCAAGGTCGGCAGCCCCACAAGACCAGTATTGCCACCTGCCGGCACGGGCGAGCCGGCTGATAGTTACCTACGTATACAAGATTCACTAAAAGGATTACCAGTTACCTACATGAATTACTAGCACTTCCCCCGCGACTTCGTTCGCGTGAATTTCGTATTTTATTCTATAAATTCCAACACCCCTTCCACCTTTACAAAATGAAAATGTATGATCATAATCTTAATTTACTTAAACCAGCTTTTACCCACGGCTTCGCCCGCGTGAAGATAGGAAATTATCTTACGAAAAGTTGCTACCGTAACGAGCACAGCTCCTAGTACAGCTCTCACTACAGCTCGCAGAACAGTTCCCAGTACAGCTCCCAGTACAGCTCCCAGTACAGCTCCCAGTACAGCTCCCAGTACAGCTCCCAGTACAGCTCCCAGTACAGCTCCCAGTACAGCTCCCAATACAGCTCCCAGTACAGCTCCCAGTACAGCTCCCAGTACAGTTCCCAGTACAGCTCCCAGTACAGCTCCCAGTACAGCTCCCAGTACAGCTCCCAGTACAGCTCCTAGTACAGCTCCCAGTACAGCTCCCAGTACAGCTCCCAGTACAGCTCCCAGTACAGCTCCCAGTACAGTTCCCAGTACAGCTCCCAGTACAGCTCCCAGTACAGCTCCCAGTACAGCTCCCAGTACAGCTCCCAGTACAGCTCCCAGTACAGCTCCCAGTACAGCTCCCAGTACAGCTCCCAGTACAGCTCCCAGTACAGCTCCCAGTACAGCTCCCATTACAGCTCCCAGTACAGTTCCCAGTACAGCTCCCAGTACAGCTCCCAGTACAGCTCCCAGTACAGCTCCCAGTACAGCTCCCAGTACAGCTCCCAGTACAGCTCCCAGTACAGCTCCCATTACAGCTCCCAGTACAGTTCCCAGTACAGTTCCCAATACAGCTCCCAGTCGGCATGATGTTCAGCCAACTTATACAAAACCGGCTGGATCCGCAGTGGCAGCCCGCAAAATTCAAATTTAAATTTTTTTTTTTGCAATTTGCAGTGACAGGTAGCTCACCGTCCGGTAAGATCCGCGCCTCAAAGAGATGTCGTCAGCACAAGTGTAGGGGTCCACTAGGGCCGATGCCTGCCAGGGACGCCGGAAAGTACTAAAGGGTCACCGAGGCCCCTGGCAACACAGGCAACAGGAAGGAACACGGGTGGGTTTTAGTCAGTAAGAGTCTGACACACCCTCCCGCTCCGCCCAGAGCGGGAGAAGTTATTGGATGATTTCACATCAAAAAAAAAAAGGACAGAAAAAGTTCTTATACCTGTGTATAAGAACTTTTTCTGTGGAACAAATCTAACTAAGAAATATGTATTAATGATTGTAATGATGATAATTCTGTAAATACATATTTGTAGTGGTCGCGAATCATATTTTAATCAAGATACAACCTGACACTGACCTGCAAATGGCAAAAAACGTAAGAAAATTAGTATTTCGCGGGTTGTCACTACGGATCCACCTTAATGAATTAATCACTCCGTCCATTGGGAAAAACCGTAAACGGTTAACCGTATTGGGCAAATCCGTCCTGTTTTATAATATAGTGATGTAGTGATAGAGAAGTGATCGTAGTGATATCGACGCATCGCCCCCCAAGGTATTACTTCGTTTTCGCTTTGCGTTCTGTCTGACTTTTTTTCATTATGCTCGATTCCTAAGGGGTCGTAGCGTGATGTTAAAGATTTGGGCTATCAAATGCAAAAAGCTTTTTCAAATCCGGCTGGTAGTTCCAGAGATTAGCGCGCTCAATCGAAAAAACAAAATCCTCAATTGTATTCTATGATAGTCTCAGACCGAATAAAGAGCCAAGACACAGCGCTGCGAACAATACAGTGAAGCATGCCAAAACTACACCTCGCTCTGTGCTCACACGCTCATACGCACACATTTACAACCAAAGTACACCTCACCGGAACACTCACTAAGTGCACACATGTTTACAAAACCGTCCTCACGCCACTGTTGAGAGCGCTTTGTCTTGGTTTTGGTCTTGGTTGGTGCTGGGCACGCCACGATTGCGGCGATAACTCCGCTCTTTGAGGAGTGGCTAGAGAGGCGCCACGGCGTCCTCACCTTCCGCCTGACGCAGGTCCTCACCGGTCACGGCAGGTTCGGAAGGTTCCTGTGTCGGATAAGGCGGGAGGAAACGCCCGGGTGTCACCACCTTGTGGATCGCCCGGAGGACACGGTGGAGCATACGGTAGAGGTCTGCCCGGCTTGGGCAGAGCACCGCCGTGTCCTCGTGGAGGCGATCGGCGGCAGAGATCTCTCGCGTCCGGCCCTGGTTCAGGCCATGGTACGGAGCGAGAGGGCATGGTCAGCCGTCACCTCCTTCTGCGAAGCAGTAATGCTCGCGAAGGAGGAGGCGGGACGGTTGAGAGAAAGACAAATTTCGCGCCCTCTCGCCCCTAGCCGCCGCAGGAGACGCCCTGGGCGTCGGGAATCCCGGGCGGATTTCCGGCCGCCGAAGGCGCGGGCTTGCGGACGATGAGCAATGGGTAGCTCACCGTCCGGTAAGGACCAGGCCCGGGCGACGGCGCGTTGTATTCCACGCGCGCCTCAAAGAGATGTCGTCAGCACAAATGCAGGGGTCCACTAGAGCCAATGCCTGCCGGGGTCGCGGGAAGGTACTAAAGGGTCACCGAGGCCCCTGGCAACACAGGCAACAGGAAGGAATACGGGTGGGTTTTAGTCAGTAATAGTCTGACACACCCTCCCGCTCCGCCCAGAGCGGGAGAAGTTATTTGATGATTTCCCATTCAAAAAAAAATAAAAGGGATCTTAGCGTGATGTTAAAGATTTAGGCTATCAAAAGCTTTTTAGCAAATCCGACTGGTAGTTTCCAGAGATTAGCGCGCTCAATCGAAAAAACAAACTCCTCAATTGTATTCTATGATAGTCTCAAACCGAATAAAAAGCCAAGACACAGCGCTGCGAACAATACAGTGAAGCATGCCAAAACTACACCTCGCTCTGTGCTCACACGCTCATACGCACACATTTACAACCAAAGTACACCTCACCGGAACATCCACTAAGTGCACACATGTTTACGAAACCGTCCTCACGCCACTGTTGATAGCGCACTGTCTTGGTTATTTATTAGCTCTTCTCATATAGAGAATCTAAGAATAGAATAGAATTGTGTACTATTCACGCCTTTTTTCTCTTTTATAGGGTTCCGTAGTAAACAAGGAACCCTTATACTTTCGCCATGTCCGTCTGTCTGTCTGTCTTACCCCACTGTAGCTCAGAGACGCTTAGTCCTAGAAAGCTGTAATTTAGCATAGGTGTACTTATTAATCACGCCGACAATGTGCTAAAAGAAAACCTTGAAAAACATTTTTTTTGCGCACCTCCCTTGGACGTAATGTGGGGATAATATTTTTTTCTCGTCTACCCCATCGTGTGGGGTCAAAGTCAAAGTCAAAGTCAAATTATTTATTTCAAATAGGCACATAAAAGGCACTTTTGAACGTCAAAATTTACAAAAAAAATAGAATTGATTCTAGTTGCCCCTTCCAAAAGGTAGTTTCGTATGGAGAAGAATGGGCAAGAAACTCCATCGTTACGTTTTTAAAATGTATTACAAAATTTTGTATAGGTACCTACATTATATAATTATATGTGAAGACGATGCACCTAGAATAAAATTACTATACCAAAATAGGTAAACAAAGAATTAAACATGAAGCAATGACACATAAATTAATTATGTGATAGGTACATGATGCTTACATATTTACAAACATTGTACTTAAAAGTATACGTTTTCCTAAAAGTATAAATAAAGTAATAGGTCAGTGTGTGACTTAAAGTAATCGTTCCGTTCAAAAATATTGCGGGTCTGTGAACACCACTTTTCGATTCAAGAATCCACTTGCGTAATATTAAGCATTAAAGTGCTAATTTTTGTTAGAGTCAAGTGTACCCCTGCCAGCTAAATGGTTGTTTATGGAGATGTGAAAAAAATCATGGCAGTAGTATATATAATGAAATTAAAAAAGAAAACTATCACAACTAAGTAGGCTTTACAAGTTAATGAGTAATAGTCGATCAACTTAAATTTGCAGTTGCAGAATTGACCGTGGCATATATCGATGTATGGGAGAACATGTTTTTCAACTACAATGTTAAGTTTGTTTTTGGGATAAATTCATCCCAACTTCCCAACTACGGGACTATTCATTGTGCGTGGTGCGACACGAACGTTTTTGGTTTGAGATAATATAGTAGATATAGACGAGTGTGACGACTGTGACGAGTGCAGGCGAGTGTTAGCTGTTGTACAACATAAGTAGGGAGGGATGTGATATGTGACAGCCTTCTACAGTAGCTATACACGAGGGAATGCAATCTCGAGTCGAGACTGGCAACTCCAGATCTCGCGCGCTAAGGCTGGGGTCGAGACCGGTCGATTCGAGATCGAGATTTCACCTACTCTACATTGAAAGACGACGATGAAAGTCGAGACGGATAGTTTTATGCACGCACTAAACTTATGGCATGTTTCACCACCTTCGAATAAGTACCGGTTTATTTATCTGGCAGATAACTAAATACAATTCTCCTGCATTTAGTATATTATCTGGTAGATGTTGGCAGTCTGTCAGAATACTGAAAAAGGCTCGTGGTCTTTACAACATAACATCTCGCCTGTTCCCTGGGCTGGGCAGAGGTGCACCTATATCTCACCCACATTTCGCCGGATATGTTTAAATGTCACATGTCGGGGGCGAGCCTACTGCCATCACCCGGGCACAAATCCAGACTCCAAGCTACTACCGAAAAATTCCAGATGGAAAAACCCAATAACACTTTGCCTGACCCGGGAATCGGACCCAGGACCTCGTGCTCGGCAGTAGTGCTTGCGACCACTAGACCAACGAGGCAGTAAGTAAGACAAAAATTAGTGGAATTTTACTTAAGTATTATATAATTATAACACATGCTATACCCGCTACCGTGTGACTTTGCCAATAAAGGCACATTTGTTGACTTTCAAGGTTATTACGAATTTAAACGATATGTATTATTAAACAATTTTGTCGTACGCCTTGTAGCAAGTGAGAAATTAAAATGTATCATAACAGTCTTACGTGGTGGCCCATGCAGTGGTATCGGCCCCGACTAGGAGCAGTGGTGGCCTATTGGTACAGCCCCGAACATGCCCATAAAAATATAAAATTGTTTAAAAATTACAGTGATATCCACAATATAAATACTAGGAACAAACACAATTTTTTTGTACCTACAACAAGGCTCAAGAAAATAGGTGGCTCATTCAGATGTCAATGTATACGTTTTTATAATAAACTTCCAAGCCACGTTCAAGATCTAAGCCTTAATAAATTCAAATCATTTATTAAAAGTAAGTTGTGCCAGAAAGCCTTTATACCGTTAAAGATTATATTGAGGACAAAAAGGCTTGGGATTAAGCTGCTCCAATTATTGCATACTGAAACTTTTATTTCTAGTTAATATTATCAATCTACTTTAGTACACGATAGGCAGGTACTTACCTAACTAGTCGCGCACACCGACCGCGGAACAAAAGGCCTAGCCGTACTCAATACTTGTTCTAATATAAAAGTAAAGCAACTGACTGTCCGTTTCCTTTCACACCTTTCAAACTCAAAGTATTAATCCTAACTCTAATGCGAAAGAGTTTGTTTGTTAGGATTTCACGCTAAAACGGCTAAACGGATTTGGATGAAATTTGGCACATGACCATGACCTGGAGAAGGACATAGGCTACTTTTCATCCTGGTTCGCAAACGAAGTCGCGGGCAACAGTTAGTTTCAAATAAACCAATTAGGTACAAGCTCTTTTGAATTGTCAAGGGGTCGGTCGGTCAGAAAGATGAAGCCAGTTGCTCATTACAAAGCGTAGTAGGTTCCTATGGAGGAAAACGAGCAAGAACCTCCAGGACACTGTTGTATCATCATCTGCCTGCCTTTTCCCAACTATGTTGGGTTCGACTTCCAGTCTAACCGGATACAGCTGAATACCAGGGGCGTGCCGTCCATAGAGGCAATTAGGCCTAGCCTACCCTACCAACAACGCCAAATGCATTTATTTTAACTATGTAATACAATAATACAAAATATTCGAGAAAAGTATGATAATTCATGACTTCGGATATCTTGCAAGTGACGTGTTCTGTAATTATCACCCACCCACTAGGTTATGATATTTGCGGTGGCCGAATCTTTCTTCTATTTTCATCGTCAGAAAATCGTGTTTTGAACCTTGAATAATGTGGTGAGTTCTTGTATTTAACTTTTATTTTTACAGGATTACTTTCAATGTTTTTTTTCAATTATTATAAATCAACAGTGACTACTTTGAGGGTCATCATATGTAGAGCGACGCTGTGATGTTGCGCGAATTCGTTTTTTTTTTGTGTCAGTATGCGTGGCCTACCCTCTGTGGAGAACCACTGCACGCCACTGCTGAATACCAGTATATTACATGGAGCGACTGCCTATCTGACCTCCACAGCTCAGGAACTGGGTAACATGATACCCCTTGATAAGACTGGTTGTCAGACTTTCGGACTTCTGACAACTCGTAACGACTGCCAAAGATTCAAGAATGACAGCCGGGACCCACGGCTTAACGTGCTCTCTGACACACGGAGGGGTCGTGGGTGCAAAGATGGTGGGCCCATCCACAGACCAACCGCAGCAAGCGTAACTTAACCTGATCGATCGACCCGTGCGGCTGTTATTAGCCATGGCCACTATTTTATATCCAAACTAAGAGGTTTATTCATAAACGTTGCTTAAAGTTAAGTAATGATTACTAGCGACTGTTTAACCATACATTTTGACGTTGAAACGTCCCTTAACTTTAAGCAACGTTTATGTATAAAGGGGTAATGTTATCAAAGCGAAAGTAACTCTGTCTGTCTGTTTCCTTTTCTCGACGGAAAGCTTACAGATAGGTAGCCTGGGACCTGGGGGTAACCATCACCTCTTATAGCAGTATTATTATATTATTACTTCACAGTGGTAAAGTGATGGAGCTGTACAGGACTTATAGCTCCATCTCTTTCTCACGCTGAAGTAATATTACGATAATACTGCTAAAAGAGGTGATGGTTACCCCCCTGGAGAGGGACACTTGTTATCCTTATAATAATATATTTGTTTTTTATCTTTTAGATATTTGTTAAAAACCGGCCAAGTGCGGCCACCACGCACAATGAATAGTTCCGTAGTTGGGAAGTTGGGATGAATTTATCCCAAAAACAAACTTAACATTGTAGTTGAAAAACATGTTCTCCCTTACATCGATATAAGCCACGGTCAATTCTCCAACTGCAAATTTAAGTTGGTCGACTATTACTCGTTAACTTGTAAAGCCTACTTAGTTGTGATAGTTTTCTTTTTAATTTCATTATTTATGTACTACTACCATGAATTTTTTCACATTTCCATAAACAACCATTTAGCTGGCAGAAGATCCCCCCTTCTTGAGGACACTTGACTCTAACAAAAATTAGCACTTTAATGCTTAATATTACGCAAGTGGGTCCTTGAATCGAAAAGTGGTGTTTACAGACCCGCAATATTTTTGAACGGCCTATTCGACGATTACTTTAACTCACACACTGACCTATTACTTTATTTATTATTTTTAGGAAAACGTATACTTTTACAATGTTTGTAAATATGTGAGCATCATAATTATTTATGTGAAGATGATGCACCAAGAATAAAATTACTATACCAAAATAGGTAAAAAAATAATTTAAAATGAACAAATGACAGATAAATTAATTATGTGATAGGTAACGTACTTAGCTGTGATAGTTTTCCTTTTAATTTCATCATAAGTACTACTGCCATGATTTTTTTCACATTTTCAAATACAACCGTTTAGCTGGCAGGGGGACACTTGACTCTAACAAAAATTAGCACTTTAATGCTTAATATTACGCAAGCCGATCCTTAAATCGAAAAGTGGTGTTCACAGACCCGTAATATTGAACGGCCTATCCAACGATACCCCACACTATGGGGTAGACGAGAAAAAAAATATATCATCCTCACATTACGTGCAAGAGAGGTGGGTAAACTAATTTTTTTTTTTAATATTTTGTTGTACCACTTCGTCGGAGTGATTAATATGTATACCCATGCCAAATTACAGCTTTCTAGTAGTAAACGTGTCTGAGCTACAGCGGGGACAGACAGACAGACGGACATGGTGAAACTGTAAAGGTTCCTTGTTGACTACAGAACCCTAAAAATGATGAAATATAAAATACAAGCAGACGACCGGCGGTCTGCAGGCGGTCTGCAATGACTCTTTCAAAGAGCTTGCCCACCTCGTCGAGCAGCACGATGGGCCGATAAGCGGACGGAGAGTCCGCATGGCGCCCTGCCTTCTTTATGAGGACCAGTTTTCCCGTCTTCCAACGAAGCGGGAACTGGCCCCTCTCCAAACATGCTCTTAGGAGCCCCCTAAGTCGAGGTCCGAGAGCCTCCAAGGCCAGGACCCAGGCCTTCCCAGGTAAGCCGTCGGGTCCTGGGGCGGTATTTTTGGCATTAAGCCTGCGTACCGCCGCTCTCATTTCTACCTCGGTCACCTCCGGAGCATCGTCGTCGTCGTCGTCGTTGGCGGTGTGGTCCGTATCGGGCACCGCAGTAGGCGGAGCCATAGGCGGGGAGGTGTGTTCGCCTCGGGAAGGGAACAGAGCGCTCACCACGTCCTCCACCAGCTGGGGCCGGAGACTCTGCGTCAGCGGGGGAGCCCATGGGCGGAGTTTATCCCGCACCACTTTGTACGGGCGTCCCCACGGGTCCCTGTCCAGAGTCCCCAGCGACTCCTCGCGGGCCAACCCCCTGGCCCGCAGGATCTCCGCTTGGAGGGCGGTCTTCGCCGCTCTGTACCCCTCGTACAGCTCCGCCTGAATGGCTTTTCCGTATCCGGAGGTTTGATACGGAGCCTGCGGTGCCTGGTGTACCGGCGTCGCGCAGCCACGCACGCAGTGCGCAGAGCCGTCAGCTCCTGCGACCACCAGTACACCTGGCGCGAGGCACGTCCAGGCTGGACCCGGGGCATTGCCACGTCACATATGTCGGACATGGCCTCCCGGAACCACTCCGCCTCGTCGTTAATGTCGGCAGGCCTGTCCGGTGGTGACACCCAGGCCTGCACGATCGAGGCTTCCAGGAGGAGCTCCCGGTCCAGCTGCTTCAGCGAAACAGACAACAGTGTTCCAGGCATATAACAAAATAACTGCCTTCAAAAGAAAATTAGATTTTTTGATTATTTGCGTTGGTAAGAGAGAAATAGAAAGCTTTACGTCACTCAGTGGGTTTGTTAGCGATAATGACTCAGAAATGTTTCAAGATGATGTGTTTGAAGAATTGGTCCAATATCTCACTTCGATGCGCGCATCTCTTGAAAAGTATTTTCCCGAAGAACAGAATACAAAAATGAAGCTGAATTCATGGTTTCATAATACTTTTTTACCCAACTTGCAAAAGCCCGAAAGTATGTCAAACGAGATATATGAATCTCTTTTAGAAATGTCATCAGACACAAGTATGGAGTCACTGTTCGAAACGACGCCTCTCAACGATTATTGGTGCAGAATCCGTGATGAATATCCAATGCTTGGCAGAATGGCTCTGCATATTCTTCTCCTGTTCCCAAAAACATATTTGTGCGAAACAGGATTCTCAACCTATGCAGCCACGAAAACAAAATATCGCAATAGACTGGAAAGGAACCTGATATGAGACTTCAAATGTCTTCTATCAAACCTGATATCAACCAATTGATGAAAAATAAAAAACAGTTTCATACCTCCCATTAGTTAAGATTTTTTCATTTTTAATATCTTCTATTATTGTACTTGCCATGTGGCAAAGTAAGTAATAATTAGTAACTGTTACATTGTACTTTTATTATGCTTATATAATAAAGGATACACTTTTAAAAACTATTGTTTTATTGTAGGGTTCCGTCAAGTATTTTGCTTGTCAAAAGGGTTCCGTGATCAAAAAACTTTGAGAACCGCTGATTTATACTAATATTTATGTAACAACATAATTAAAAAGAGTGTCCATGGGTTTCCTTCTCATTCTTCTCCATAGGTACCTACTACGTTTTCGGAATGAGCAACTAGCTTCATATTTCTGACTGACCGACTTGTTGACAATCCAAAAGTGCCTGTAAACAAATGGTTTAATTGAAAGAAATGGAGTTTGAGTTCACAATTTTAAGTTTACGATAAGCGATTTGGCTATTTTAAAATGTTTGT
Organism: Atethmia centrago; assembly: GCA_905333075.3. Taxonomy (NCBI): domain Eukaryota; kingdom Metazoa; phylum Arthropoda; class Insecta; order Lepidoptera; family Noctuidae; genus Atethmia; species Atethmia centrago. The sequence continues at coordinate 634,728 of HG995396.1, forward strand.
TTGTAAAATCTAGTAGATGTAACTGGTGACCGAATAGCTGGCGGGTTTCTCGCGCAACGCAATGCATTGCAATTCAGCGAGGAAATGCCGCCAGCATCCTCGGTACAACGCCTCGAGGGCCTTTTTTAGGTTTAAAAAAAGTTTGTAATAATCCGAATTATGTTTTTATGTAAAGATAAAGCAGGCTAAGTAGTAAGATCACAAGAGTGTACTCCCTTTAATAGAATTCGTTGTTGCTTGACGTTAACTTGACAAGTTGATATTGATCTAATTAAAATGTATAACTTTTTAAACTAAACGTCTAGTTGATGTAACTGGTGACTGAAAAGCTGGCGGCTTTCTCGCGCAACGCATCAGCATTGCAATTCAGCGAGGAAATGCCGCCAGCATCCTTGGCACAATGCCCCGAGGGCCTTTTTTAAGCTTAACTTAGTTTTAATTTAATTTAGTGAATGTTAATCATCTTGTAATTTGGTTATGTAAATAAATACTTAATGTTTTATTATAACACTAAATTCAAACAGCGACAGCGCTAGTGGGGTGTTTCACAAAGTGAACTCATTAACTAAAACTCAAAGCATTTATTACAAACAAACCAATTAAATGATTTTATTTCTGTAAGTAGGTTTGCATCATCCGTGCACTGACTGGACAGGGGGGCACCCCCGTCGGGCCAGTGCACGGATTTGTCAGTAATCATGCAGCTTAAAGGCTCCTACATACTGGCGCGACTTGTCGCGACACAAAGGCACCGCTTGTAGCGCTACACGCGGTGTCTTTGTGTCGCGTCGCGTTGCGCGATAAGTCGTGCCAGTATGTAGGAGCCTTAACTCAGAACTCTTGATTGAAGGCTCCTACATACTGGCGCGACTTGTCGCGCGACGCGACGCGACACAAAGACACCGCGTGTAGCGCTACAAGCGGTGCCTTTGTGTCGCGACGCGTCGCGCGACAAGTCGCACCAGAATGTAGGAGCCTTTATTTAAATCAGTGACATTATTATTATTATAAATATGGTTTTTAATTAATTGAATTTTGAATGCTGCCAATCATTGTTTATGTATTTGCTTCATATTAATTGAATTTTTAATGGTATAATTTGTACCTAATGACTTATATCACTAAAATGTGATATTATTTATTTAAATTGATATATTTTCTAATGATAACTAAATATTCCTATTTATTAATTATGCCTTAGGTACAATTAATTTATATAAGCCCCGCGCGACACCGATTCGGAGTCAAACAATAGAAAATCAATTGTGTCTCATTAGCTGTCCTTGACCAATTAATGATTTTACTTTTCACAGTGTATTACATTGTTGTGCCTGTCAGGGTCCATGCGAACTTTGTAACTAATACTACGATCTTGTACACACCTGAGATATGCAATAAACATTTCAATTTGAATTTGACGGCACTTTTGAGTTCATGCGTATCTAATTTCCCACTAAAATCAATTAGTGGGACACAGCGGACGTTTTTTTTTTGACTTCTCCCGCTCTGGGCGGAGCGGGAGGGTGTCAGACTCTACTGACGAAAACCCACCCGTATTCCTTCCTGTTGCCTGTGTTGCGGGGGCCTCGGTGACCCATAAGTACCTTCCCACGACGCAATTTAGCACTTAATCCCACTGATCATAAAGCACATTGTTTAACGCATAAAACAATTCTCTGCACTACTTATTTTATTATTCTTCATGATAACATAATAATATGTAAATGAAGAACACAATGTATCAATCTGTTGGTCGTGGCAGGCCGCCAGCCGACGACGCCATTGTCGGAGGTGAACGACCCGCACACGTGTGTGATGTCACAGTGGTATGTACACATATCTAGTACATAGAGACAACGTGTTCCCAGAGCATGGTGCGGAGTGTGACTCAGCTGCTGTCCATGTACATTGAGTATTTATTAAGATTCTATACGTAGGGATAAAGGCTGCCGCAGAAATGCGCGACGCGATACTAGTAGCACAATTTCTATTAAAAAAAGTGTCGCGCTGCCTGTCGCGCCCTCGGTATTGCACCAGTCTGCACGAGCCTCAAGGGCAGAAGAATGACGACTACTTTAATATAGCTGAAGATTTTGCTTGTTTGTTTGAATTGAAAAATCTGTTTACATTTGATAGCCCAATTCTTAAGGCAGGTTATAGGCTATTAAACATTATGCTGCGACCCTTAGGAGCCGAGCAAAAAAAAACGAAGTCAGAAAGAAGGCTAAGCTAAAAGGAGAGTCGGGGGAGTTTTATAAAAATGTAAGTAGATGTTATTTGAGCAGATTTTGAGCAATGGTGGCCCAGTGGTAACGGCCGCGACTTACGAGTTGTATGTCGTAGGTTCGAACCCAGACAGGCGCTTTACTTTGTGTAAATTATTACATCACCACTGCTCTCGATACGGTGAAGGAAAATATCGTGAGGAAACCGGTATGTCCTAGAACCAAAAACTCGAAGACATGTGACATCTACCAACCCGCACTGGGCCCGCGTGGTGGATTACGACACTCCCTCTCACAGAGAGGAGGCCTGTGTCCCAGCAGTGGGAACATTATAGGCTGATTATGTAGATGTTATTTTAGTACCTATATTGTGCATGTTACGACTTGTTGTCCCCGAAGGGTAGGCAGAGATGCGCCGACCATATACTATACAGATACACACACATTTCGCCAGTTATGTTTAAGTCATATTGCCGTCAACTGGGCACAAATCCAGACTCCGGGCTGCTACTGAGAGATTCCAGATGGAAAAACCGAATAACACTTTGCCGACCTGGGATTCGAACCCAGGAGGCCAGAATCTCATGCTCAACAGTAGCGCTTGCGACCACTAGACCATGGTAGTCCGGTTTTACTCAAACCTGTGTGAGTCTCTTTCTTAAGCTCGAAATGTCAAGGTCAAATTAATTGCCTGGAGCTATTTATTTTTATAAACATAGCTTTTGGCCACGGCTTCGCCCACGTGGAGTTCGGATATCATCCCACGGGAACGTACTACCGGGATAAAAGGTATCCTAGGTGCTCACCCAGGCCATGGTGTATGTATGTGCCAAATTTCATCCAAATCCGTTCAGCCGGTTTAGCGTGAAAGTGTAGTTCTTTGACTATTATTTTAATTGTAGATAGGTAGATTACGTAGATACCTAAGTGCCGAGTTTTCGTCCATTTTTCCTTATTTACGTTTTAAAATTGCCGCGTGAATGTGACCTCGTGACCTGTCCACATGTTAATTTGATACCGAACATAATATGTATTGTATTCAAAATATTTTACCTAAGTGCCGAGTTTTCGTCCATTTTTCCTTATTTAATTTACGTTTTAAAATTGCCACAGAAATGTGACCTCGTGACCTGTCCAAATGGTAATTTAATACTGACCATATTATGTATTGTATTCATCTGTATTCAAAATATTTTAGCTACTGTAACATAAGTGCGCCGCTGGCAAAACCGAGAGTCAAGTGAATTGTTACCGAAGACCAAATGTATGTAGGTACCTGTGTTTCACAGTTCATTCATTCATTCGAATTAATTATTTAGATTTATTGTTCTTAAGCTCGTTTCAATTTCATTCGCCCGAACTTGTATTTAATTATAACCTCTAAATCCGTATGGCAACAGTACGCTGACACACTGACACTACGCTACGCGCCACAACGACGATATTATTTTTATGTCTTATCGCGTTTCGTTTCTATGAGTAATAATAGGTCACGTTATCTCTTTCCGTGGGTGTCGTTTCGTCAAAACTATTGTAAAATCATGAAGTCTGCTCAGCCGAATCAGATAAATAATTATTAAATATGTAGGCCTTGGCAGAGAGTACAACTTTGTGCCCTTTGGCGTCGAGACCCTCGGTCCGTGGGGTCCCAGTGCGCATAAGTTATTTGCGGAAATCGCGAAACGTCTAGTTGATGTAACTGGCGACCGAAAAGCTGGCGGCTTTCTCGCGCAACGCATCAGCATTGCAATTCAGCGAGGAAATGCCGCCAGCATCCTCGGTACAATGCCCCGAGGGCCTTTTTTAAGCTTAACTTAGTTTTAATTTAATTTAGTTAATGTTAATAATCATCTTGTAATTTGGTTATGTAAATAAAGATTGTTAGATAAATAATATGTTTTTTTTTTATTTACGCTAAGAATATCGTTGTCTTTTAATTTCCTCGTTTACAGACACAAATGCAAATATCCTGACCCAGGTCAATAGGTTAGCCATACAAATTCATTCAAATCGAATCTACACCTTTTAGCACACAAAGAGCGACATTCTGCTACCGCGCCGCTTAAGGTGTCATAATTTTATTGCTGAACACTCCCTGCAGTTCTAAAATGTTGTTTTTTTACATCCAGTACCTTATTTAACAGAATCTCGAGCAATCGGCAGCGCCAAATCGTTAGTGTAAAAATATATTTTCTTTAGATCTCTCTATAATTGACACGCTGGCTTGACAAACGGAGTGACGACAGCGATTGTTTTTTTTAGCGCACAAGAACATCACTTTTTCCACCTACTAGTGATTTCTACTGATTTCTGACATATATTATTATTTTATTAGGGTATTTGTTTCTCTAGTTATTACATATGTACGTAAATACAGGTACCCTTGCAATACAACACACAATTTGATAGCGTAGTTATTGATTAAAAAAATCTTAAATCGCTGACAGACAACGCACAACCGAAACCGCTGCGTCTAGCTAGAAGCGTGACATTTTGCGCAAGAGTTCATGTTGTAACAAGGGTGAGAACTAAGGAAGATTCTTTGAAAATTCATCCCTGAAAGTGGTTATATAAGGGATAAAAGTGTTTTGAATCTTATCGGGCACGGCTTTTAATTAAATAATTTACAACACATCAAACCACATAACAAGTTTATCGTTACTGTTGCGAATGAAAATATTTCTATAATTAATTAATGACTCACACCCATTTGAAGAGGTGGTCTGTTTTCTACATCTATTATGAAGAGGCTGTCTGTCTTCTTACAAGAATCATAGGAGGTCGGTAAGTATTACTCTCCACATATATCACCCACGGCTGGCTCCTCTAATCTGCCTGAGATAAGTAGCAGAGGTCGACGCTCGGCCGTGAACAGTGTGTTACCAGTATATGCCTACGTCTTCTTATCTATATTGACTCATTATAAAATCAAACTAATAAAGTTAAGCGGAGTTTTAGGAAAAACACTCGCAATCTCTTCTCTCTTCAATCTCTCAATCTCGCCTGAGACTATTTTACTAGAATTAGAACAATTAAGATCCCCTTGGATTGATTTGAAAATATGGTCTGAGGTTGAAAGGCTTTGTCTAGCAGGGGACTGTCAGGGCTGATGATGATCAAGAAAAGTCGGAGAGAAGAGCTTTTTTCACAGATGAAACAATTCAAATTAAAAGGGTAAGTACAGAAATTATGCCATAAAAATAGTTTATTTCGTCACAAAAACACGTGCATAAAAATAACCTTCCAAGTGTGAGTCGGACTCGCACACGATACATTCCGTACCATTATCTATAAAAACGACAAAAAAATCATGTTTGTTGTATGGGAGTGCTCCCTTAAATATTTATTTGATTCTGTTTTTTTTTTGTATTTGTTGTTATAGCGGCAAAAGAAAAACATCATCTGTGACAATTTCAACTGTCTAACTATCACGGTTCATGAGATACAGCCTGGTGACAGACAGACAGACAGACAGACGGACAGCGGAGTCATAGTAATATGGTCCCGTTTTACCCTTTGGGTACGGAACCCTAAAAACGACAAATTTTAATAATAATTACAATACACAGTTACTGCCCTAAGTACAGATAAGCTACTCCAAATACTGCGAGTCTACCATCATCATTCGGGTTAGGTAATGTTTAGGGCAGGTCAAGGTAGCAGTTTTACAGTTACCACACGGCACCAAATCTTAAGACTCTTCACTTTTCTTTTAATATTCTCTCCGTCTTATAGAGGAAAGAGAGAGTTGACCTGTCCCAACAGACGGTAACAAACACATGTGTTATTGCGTACTTGAACCCTATTTTAGGGAGCTCAACGACCCGACACACGACGCTATCCATCAGTGAGATATTTGCGGAGGCAGCGAGTTGGCGTGAGCTGTACGGTACTAGTGTATGGCGAGGTAAATAGATTAGTTAGTCAGGTTGGTTGGAGCGTTGTTGATTGCCCAGGGTAAGTGCGCCGGTAGAAGTTAATCGCAAGGTATCTACAGTCTTCCCTCGCTACGAATAATAATGAGGTTATCTGTGAACGTAAGGCTCTTTCATCGCACACCAAAAAATATTGTATATCCCGACAGATGGCAAGTGCTCATCGCCGATCTGCAATACTAGAGACATCGTAAGTGCATTTCATTCCATGTGCCACGTGCCTGTAACTACATCGGCACCCGGACCTTCAAACGGGAACAGCAACGTTGCCTGGCAGCAGGAATAAGTATGGTACTTCTAATAATTTAAGATAATACTTGCCTGGACGAGGGTCTTCACAAAGAGCTCTAGGCTACCACTAAGCTATTTCATGTGTTACCTATATGATATGGTATTCTCTTCTTATTAATTATACATAATCAGCCTATAATGTTCCCACTGCTGGGACACAGGCCTCCTCTCTGTGAGAGGGAGTGGGCCGTAATCAACCACGCGGGCCCAGTGCGGGTTGGTAGATGTCACATGTCTTCGAATTTTTGGTTCTAGGACATGCCGGTTTCCTCACGATGTTTTCCTTCACCGTTTTGAGAGCAGTGGTGATTAAATAATTTACACAAAGTAAAGCGCCTGTCTGGATTCGAACCTACGACCTACAACTCGTAAGTCGCGGCCGTTACCACTGGACCACCACTACTCATTAATTATAATCAAAGTTAATCTAATACACAGGTCAAGTAAGTTACGCCATTACTCCATTAGTTACATAAAGTATTGTTGTTGTGGCTCAACTGTAAGAGTGTCGGCCTTCCAAGCCGAAGGTCGCGGGTTTGGTTACCGGTTACCACATTGAGGCTAAGTACCTACTTGTACGACCTACAAATACCCGTTCGAGTATATGGGTTTAAACATAGGTTAGTGTGTCATTACGTAATTAATCATAGGTGAGAGCCACTTATTGTGAGTATAAATAGTCACCAGTCACACCTGGATTGAGTAAGAACCTAATGAGTAACCACATTGAAAGCTAGAAGTATGAATGTTTCACGAGAAGTTGAAATGATTCGACTTTTCTCAACATACTTACATACCTAAATATTTAAGTAAAATTGACTACTGGTTCTAAGTAGTAGAGCTCGTTGCTGGGTCTGTAAACTCTGAACCATAAAGGCTCCTGCATACTGAGGCGATATCGCGGGCGCGACAGGCAGCAATATGCCTGTCACGGCCGCGATGTCGCCCCAGTCTGTAAGAACCTTAAGTTTAAAGAACCTAGTAGGATCTTCTAGCGAAATACATTTGGCAAAAAGTAATAAGTAACACAAACTTATTTGAGAAACTTACTAAAAAACGTCAACAAGAGTGGTGTAAAAGCTCCCGCAGACAGAGGCGACGCAACAGCGCGACGCGACGCGACTCTAGGAGAACAAGTTTATGAACACTTCATGGAAATTGTTCTACCAAAATCGCGTCGCACTGTTGCGTCGCCTCTGTCTGCAGGAGCCATCCAGTCATCCAAAGCTCATTAAGTATTATTTTAACACACACATGCAAACGTCCATAAGTACCTACCTATTTTTTTTGAGTTTGCCAATATGGTAGGTTGAGCTAAGTTAGTTTAGGTATAAATTGTTATTTATTCACAACATTTTAATTCTTAATAAACATTTAAATAACTATCACCAAGTTATACAATAAATTCACTTCGGGCAGGAATCCACCCGACATAACCGATTGACGATCGATTGATGCATTTGCTAGCTGCTGTAGCTGTAGATTGACGAGCCGTCAATCTGATATGTGGTACAAACTCTGATTTTATGCTCAATGCATAGATATCTATGTATCAATGCTATAAAATTCTCACAACTTTTAAAACCTAAAGAAATATCTACAAAACAATGATTTTATTTCTATTTAAAAACCAATTTGAATTTCTCAGTAGCAGCCCGGACTGTATTTGTGCCTGGTTGATGGCAATTGGCTCGCCCCCTATTACATGGGACTTAAAACATTACTGGCGAAGTGTGGGTGTACTACAGGTACACCTCTGCGCTACCCTTCGGGGAAACAAGGCGTATTGATAAGTATGTGTATGTTAAAAACCCAACAATAATTAAAAGTAATTTGTCTCATCTCTCCAACGCGCTGTATGTGCACATGAGGAAAAGCATTTGGCAACATCATGAAACTAATAAATAAAATCATCGCGAAAAAATGTTCGCGTAGCGCATACTAAGCATGTCTTTATAATTTTAAATGTGGAACGTGTCACTGTTTTATTTTTAAATTGTCTATGATTTGAGGCGCGTGTAGGGCTGCGTTAGGTACTAAAAATATTATTGGTAGACTGTATATTTGCAATATTTATATCTGCGCGACGCGAAACTAGTAGCACAATTTCAATGGAAACTTCATGGAAAGTGTGGCGCTGCCTGTCGCGCCCGCGATTTCACGCCAGTCCGCACGAGCCTTTAAGGTTCATACTGGTTGTCGAATTCCTCATAAAATTAAAGCCAGTCCTGATAACCAACCAAAGAGCAACGTCAGACCCCGACTTGCGTGTTGTAGGCAATTTACTTTGTGTAATATATTCCATCACCACTACTCTCAAAACGGTGAAGTATAACATCGAGAGGAAACCGACATGTCCCAGAACCAAAAATTCGAAGACATGTGACATCTACCAACCCGCACTGGGCCCGCGTGGTGGATTACGGCCCATTCCCTCTCACAGAGAGGAGGCCTGTGTCCCAGTAGTGGGAGCATTATAGGTTGATTATGCTTAAGTTATGGTAATCAATAAGAATAATAAGTACTTGTTTGAGTATTTAATTTATTCCTTGGGCCATCTTTTACAAGATTCTGAGCACAGTAGGTATTACTGTTGTCGAGGCGAGACCAGTTTCAAATCATCATTGCTATTGTTTCATCAACTCAGCCTATAACAGTCCACTGCTGGACATAGGCCTCTCCCAGGCTGCGCCACAACACCCTGTCCTCCGCCTTCCGCATCCAGTCTGTCCCAGACACCTTTTTAAGGTCGTCGGTCCATCTAGCTATTGCTATTGTTTATTTTATTGTAATGTATTGTTATTGCTATTAATTTAATTATTTTATTTAGTTAATTTTTATATTTATGCGCTGACTTTTTATTACGCTATTGAAAGTTCGTGGGATCTCCCTGATTAGGATAAATTTATTGGATGGAATCAAACACCTTTTTATTGTTGACAGATGTCACAGATAGACCACAGATTACACAGAGCACATTTTGACACAGAGTACACTACTGGTACATTTTAATGAATATGCCACAGGCTGACTTATATATACATTAGATGATTACAGAGCAAATATTATGTTCCTTTACATTCGGACTTCGGGGAGGGAAAATATTCAAATGCGATTTTTTCTGATAATGATTCTATCTCAATACGTCTAGCGCCACACACTTTTCTGTGTCAAAAACAGGAACTAATGAATGTTGCCACTTAATTTTTAACATACGCTTTATGGAATTTATCTGAAATAAACGTTTTTATTATTTTTACAGGTATTCCGGTTTGAGGGTGTGACTGCCGATGATGCTGCGGACATGACAGTCACATGAGACTACAACTTCCTAACCTACGAGCCCAGATGCACACAATGCTGACCACGTTCGGGCCGACCGCCTCTCACTGCGTAACACACCATCAGATCACAGTCTGAATGATGTTGAAGTATGTTGCTAATCCATTGCTTTGTATGTTCGAAAAAATTGTCTGCTCAACAACGTCAATAACTCAATGAATGTTCTAGAACTGTCTAAAGGTAACCATAGACACTGTGTGCTGACATAGACACTGTGTGCTGACATAGACACTGTGTGCTGACATAGACACTGTGTGCTGATATAGACACTGTGTGCTGACATAGACACTGTGTGCTGACATAGACACTGTGTGCTGACATAGACACTGTGTGCTGACATAGACACTGTGTGCTGACATAGACACTGTGTGCTGACATAGACACTGTGTGCTGACATAGACACTGTGTGCTGACATAGACACTGTGTGCTGACATAGACACTGTGTGCTGACATAGACACTGTGTGCTGACATAGACACTGTGTGCTGACATAGACACTGTGTGCTGACATAGACACTGTGTGCTGACATAGACACTGTGTGCTGCGCAATGACCCGCCGGGGTCAAAACTAAGACCACGCTCAGTCAGGCTTAGGACGAGATTTACAAATCGCACTTTGACTATACTTTGCCAATGAAAGTCAGCATTCGAATATGAACATTAGTATGCGATGCTTACTTTGCTCAGCAAAGTAAATTCAAAGTGCGGTCTGTGAAACTTGTACTTAGCCACACACCAACTATCTATAATAAAGCCAAAAGTGGACAATTTAAGTTTATTTTTATTCTGTTCTATCTAAAGAGAGTTTGATCACTAATTGATTATGCCACCCTCATCGATATAAACAATTATTCCCTAAGATCTAAATCCTATTTTTGCTAACTTATACATATAAGTCTTGCAACATTTGACAATGGGGACGCAAGAATGCTATTACACCTTCCAACATCCAGTGACTTTGATAACAATATGACTCTTTCGGCCTCGCTCCGGACGCACTCCATCGGTATATGGTAAGTGTCTACTATATTACATTCCGGACAATTTGGTGACGTAACTGTACCCGTGAGAAATGCAAAACTGTTCATTCGAATGTGTCCCGATCGAAGTCGAAGAGCCATTACAATTTAAGTTGGTCGTCAATTTGCCGAACAATCTGTTTCCCTGTTTGTACTTCCTACTAAACAGCCCCTAAGACAAGTATACTACACAAGCTTCCTAGTGAAGGTGCCTGCTCTCCTTGACACACTGGGGCCTCGCGCCTTATACCGGCCCCCGGGGCCCTTCTAAAGGACACTTTTCTAATAAACTATTAAATGCAAGACTAAATGTTTAAATAAATCTATTCAACTAGAACATGTTGAAATAGTTTCCACGAGTGGCGATACGGTTGGTCCGTGGATGAGTGACCATCTTTACATACCAAGACCCCTCCGTGCCTCGGAAAGCACGTTAAGCCGCTGGTCCCGGCTGTCATTTGTAGATCCTTGACAGTCGTTACGGGTCGTCAGAAGCTCGAAAGTCTGGCAACCAGTCTTACCAAGGGGTATCGTGTTACCCAGTAACTGGGTTGTGGAGGTCAGATAGGCAGTCGCTCTATGTAAAATACTGGTATTCAGCTGCATCCGGTTTTTTTTTTTATTCTATTTTATTTAAAGAGAGTTTAATTTGAGGTTAATTTTATATAATATCCTAAATTTTTGTCGATGCTTTTTCAATTACAATTTAGTAATGTTATTCAAACAATAATTGTTGGAAAAAGTGGTGAGATATAAAGTTGATATCTTTCTTTGTATACTTAGTGAGTGATTGCGTAAGAATTCAACCTGAACAAGGTTTGTTTACACATTCATCAGATACTTTTGGAGCAGACCATAAATGTACGGGTGCGGCGTGCCCCGGACAGTCAGCCCGACGACACGCTTGCTGACTGGCTAATATTTTATCTGCGTTATTGGCTTCTCGCGCTATAAAGTGTCCTTTCGTAAATTAATTTCACACAAATAGCAAACTGCCCCTGGAAACTGACCAAACATTTACTTCTAAGTGGAAAACTAGAATGATTCTAAGTGACAAATATGTAGGCTATCTAAACTCGTAGCCGAATTCTGGTCTGAATCCATTTACTCACGTTAAGATGAATGATTAGTAAAGATATAGAAACTCACACTAAAGTAATTAGATACGGGTGCAGTTTGACTTTTCCCTGGCCGCCATCTTGCGGGATGACGTCAGATACGGCCATCTTGTAATTTCCGCCAGTACGCTGCGAGAAAGAAAATAGGATTGTTTTACAAAACAGATAAACTATTAAAATAACAATATAATATCCTAAGTCCTAACCTAATTAAAACTATTAACAAACTAAAATATGTCGTCGAATAATTCCTCCGCATCGATGGCGACTGGTAATGTTCCCAAGAGAATGGCGGTCAAGCCTCTTTCCAGGCTCTGGCCAAGGTAAAAAGCTAGCCCTTGTTTACGGGAAGTGTCAACCAGTAGTTTGGAGATTTCGTTGAACAGACCAAAACAGGTTGAGTGAGAACTGAGAAGACATCATAAATACCTTGGTACTAAGACACGCATAAGTAAACTAGTTTTAGTTTTAAACTAGTTTGACAGCTGTTTTAAAAGTTTACCATTCTAAGAAAAAGTTCGTTAAAAACGTGCTTCTGAAATAAAAACAAATGCGTTTTGTTATTACCATCGAGTACCTACCTTTTATCTGTAACACAAAGTGCATTTATACATGATTTATACTGACAAAGGGAATTACTGGTAGCATAAGTAGCCTATTGCTCTATCAGTATGATTCAGTAAGTAGTACCCACTATGACACACGCCTATTGAGCTGCTATACACTTATTTATAATAAAACTTATGTTTTCCCCATCAATTCACAGATCCGCAATATTGAACGGCCTATCCAACGATAGCCCACACCATGGGAAAGACGGTAACAAAATATATCAAACCCATTTTACGTGCAAGGGAGGTCGATACATTTTTTTTTTCAAGATTTATTTTACTGCTTTCTCGGCGTTATTCAAATCAAATCAAAACAAAATATTTTTTAATTTTTCACATAAACCTACATGGGCACTTATGAAACGTCAGAAGCTAGGTGCTTCCTATGGAGAAGAGCCGGCAAGAAACTTCACGGTTACTCTTTTAAAAATAATTGGCTTTTACAATGTTATCAAATTACAGTGTTAATATGTATGGGAGGACAGTGGTGCCGATTCCTTTGTTCACAAACTAAACTAAATTTAAGTTCAGTGCATCTTTTTCTTTCTAATTTTTTAAGAAAAGGACAGAAGACAAACTTTAGTTTAGTCCTGTCATATTAATCGGCGCCTGTCACTACTCCATACAAGTTTAGACGTGATTAAAAACTTGCCTACTAAAATTACGTCAATTTACGTCAAGCGCTGATTAATTTGACAGGATTAAACTAAAATTTATCTTCTGTCCTTTTCTTAATGAAATAAAAAGAAAAAGATGCACTGAACTTAAATTTAGTTTAGTTTGTGAACAAGGGAATCGGCACCAGTGTAGGCCTGTCAACAAGTTAAAAAAATAAATGGTCTACAAATCTAGTCTACGTCCTCACATTCACAAAATACAAAAGAATCTATGTAAAATATTAATAAAATATGTGTATGTCCATGCGTGCACGCCGTCGTAGCCCGGAGTCTGGTTTTGTGCCTGGTTGACGGCAGTTGGTTCGCCCCGTTTACATGGGACTTAAACATAACTGGCGAAATGTGGTTGTACTACAGGTACACTTCTGCCTAACCTTCGTCGCAGTCTGCATGGCAGGCGGCAAACAAAAGTTACACCATATTTCGGGTTATTGGTTAGTCCCCGCCTGCGATACCAAAATTCTATAGATTATAAAGCTTGTTTTTCTCTTTTCAGTTAGGTATGTGTTTTTGCAGTCGGGTTTTTTTTTTTAAATAAATTGTTCTATTTCAAGCTTTTTAGTTTTATTAATATATATATGGAATTGACTCATTACTAGCTTTTATTTGATATCAATATTGTTGTAATTTATAAAAAAAAACGTTTTCCTCCTTTTTTTTGTATTTGCAGATACAATAATAATATATAAAAATTATATAGCCTATGTCACTCCCACAATGAAGAAGAATCTATCGACACCTTTTATGTCAAAATCCATCCAGCCGTTTAGGCTACAGAGCGTGCCAAAGAAATAGACATACATACATACATACATACATACATACATACATACTCTCGAAAAACATTACCCTCCTTCTGGGGCAGTCGGGTAAAAGCAGACGAGATGTTATGTTTCTAAACAACTGAAAGAAACATGTATCTGATGCCTCATCGTCAGTGGTTGGCGTATCGTGTCTCCTTCCATAAAGAAACATGTATCTGATGCCTCATCGTCAGTGATCGGCGCATCGTGTCTCCTTCCATAAATCTCTATCAGACGTCATGTCAGTGGTCGGCGCATCGTGTCTCCTTCCATAAAGAAACATGTATCTGATGCTTCATCGTCAGTGGTCGGCGCATCGTGTCTCCTTCCATAAATCTCTATCAGACGTCATGTCAGTGGTCGGCGCATCGTGTCTCCTTCCATAAATCTCTATCAGACGTCATGTCAGTGGTCGGCGCATCGTGTCTCCTACCATAAATCTCTATCAGACGTCATGTCAGTGGTCGGCGCATCGTGTCTCCTTCCATAAATCTCTATCAGACGTCATGTCAGGGTTCACTTCTCTCCTAGCCATTCATCTTGAACCCATCCGTTTTCTTAAGTCTGCCTCATAAAGCCATTCATTTTGGGTGTTTGTAAAGGTAGTAGGGGTAGGTAGTAGGCAGGTACTTGGTACCAAAACCGTTAGTTTCAGGAAAAAGATTTTGTGTAAATTACCCATTTTCTTCAGACTATTTTGATGTGTAACATAAACATGTTCACGAATTCAATTCCACAGACAACGAGAGGAAAGCCAGATTCAGATTCAAATTCTTTATTGCATTCATGTGTAGTTGTTACAGTATAGGAAAAGGGACGGAAGTGTGAAACAGGAAGTGACAGCTTGTGCATGGAATAAGAAGTAATTTTTAATAGCATGGAATTAGTGTACTCTTGGAATTAGTAAGTACTATACAGTGTGTCCCTGGATAAAGTGCACAAACCAAAATGGGTGAAACTAGACCATTGAGGCTCCTACATACTGGCGCGACTTGTCGCACGACGCGTCGCGACACAAAGGCACCGCTTGTAGCGCTACACGCGGTGTCTTTGTGTCGCGTCGCGGCGCGCGACAAGTCGCGTCTGTATGTAGGAGCCTTTATTAATCGCCAAAAAAATTAGAACATTGAATTGAATACACATCTTATGCGAGTTTTTGTTTTTCAAAATCTATAATATTTGCAAGTCAAAATATCTCAAAAGCTAAGTAAACGTTTTCCTGTACCTGTACCTGCCCTGTCAGTCCCGCCTCAATAATGTATCCTGTTGGTTTAGTTCTATCAGTGTCCGCCAGACAGCGCTAGTGCCCTATAGATATATAATTTCAAAACTATTTTTGAACAGCGCTATCTGTTAATGTGATTTAAGCGCAAAAAGACACTTGTAGCACTGTATCTATTGAGCGCAACGAATGAATAGCTAAGTCTGTTATAGTCTTATAGGTCACAAGATGTTAGTCCATTTACGAATGGCTACTAGTTCGGCCTATAAGTCTCAATTGATCTACTTGAACAACAATGGAGGCCAACGACCCCTGCGTCACTATCACAAGTCACGTGAATAAATTGAGAACTTGATAGACCAGTGGTCGCAAGACTCGCAAGCTCGACTGCGGAGAGTCCTGGGTTTGATTACCAGGTTAGGTAAGATTTTTGGATTTTTTCATTGGGAATTTGTCAGTAGCAGCCCGGAGTCTGGATATGTGCCCGGTTGGTAACAACAGGCTCGCCCCCTATTACATGAGACTTAAACATAACTGGCGAATATTGGTTCTATTACACCTTTGCCTAACCCATCGTGGAAAACAGTCGTGATGACTTATGTTAGTATTGTCATCCAATCAGAATCGAACCCGCATCGATACACGTGTTCTTGAGATGCTATCAACCCCGGAACCATACTTTGAACATCGTTATCAGTTTGATATCACTCGCGCTCTGCGATCAATTATTGATCGATGCTCGCACTACTTATTATTGTCAATGAAAGACTATTATTATTATGAATATAATTATAATGACTACTAATTACGCAATTATTATTATCTTTAACCTCAAAGGGCTCGTGGCTCTTTACCTCTTGTGTTGCCACGAGTAAGGGGCTCATAATATCAGCTAATAGTTTGATATAACGATAACATAGCATCACGCTTGTGGTCCAGAAGGGATAGATAGAGATTCTTAAAGGTCGGGTAATCGCATTTGACCTTGACCATACAAATACGTGTCGCGCTCGTCGGAATATTTATTTTTAGTAACGAAAATATGAATAATTGAAAAAAAATCACAGATAGAATTATAGATAATAAAATTGTCTGTTCATACAAAAAAAAACATGAAAATATCTTAAGTAGTTTGAAAGTAATATCGTTTTTATGCTTTGCGTTGGGTAGACATTACTACCTGAATTTATTTCATAAAGTATTTTACTGCAATACTTAAATATTCACATATAGAATTGCTGTGTACGCGTTCTAGTTTAACTTACATTTTTTGCATAACTTACTATCTTTATATGAAAGCGTAATAACAGATTTAAAAGTCATATAATCTGCGCCCAAATTCGCACATAAACAAAATTCACATACTTAATTATTATCAATTATCGTCGAAATTTATGCTATTAATTACCATCACTCCGGCACACAGCCACGCTGTGTGGTGGCACAACTGCCTACTTCCTAGACATACCTCATACACCTCTCCCGGCAAACAAACCCGGAAAACGAGATCTAAAAGGAGGATTTAAAATTGGCCATGGATATTTTTTTTTCAGTACAGGAATAAAACGCATTCCTCGCGGCTTCATGAGCCAGTCGACCTCTGCGCCAACGGTGCCGTCACTTACGTCAGTTGCTACAACTCGACACACACGCAATAGTTAAAAGTCTGCTCTAGGAATAAATGACTACCTACTAGTAATAATGTTATGTTTCCTGCGACTTATGATTATTAATACAGAGTAGGACTGAATAGAAGCGAAACTGAGTATCCGAATGCATTTTTAATAATTCCAGTCCTGTATACAAGAGTAAGGATGCTGTGGGGCGTTGGTGGTGAACTTTGTGAAATTGTCAAAGTAAAAACTGTGTTAAAAAAATAACAGGCGAGCCTTACATTAGTCGCATAAGATGCGTAACATATTGACATCTCACCTTGGTAATAAGCAACTGAGCAGCGACAGAAATTAACCTCCGAATTTAAAAATGCTAAATACTGAAATATTTATTCGAATAATTATTCATTACTAGTGGTCGCCCACTGGTCGAAATTCAGCCCCCTCTACTTACAATTTGTGTAGTACTTACTAATTCCATGAGTACACTAATTCCATGCTATGAAAAAGTACTTGCTTGTTCCATGCTCAAGCTGTCACTTCCTGTTTACAGATTCCTCCCTTATCACGCAATCACTCCCACAGAAAGCTACAGGAAAGATGTAACACATCAACAAGATGGCGGCGTTAGTTTCGAATTTGGCCACGCGCTAAAATATCCTGTTGTGGTTTCCGACGAAGTCTACATTATATACGGACTCTATGGTTAGGTTAGTTTTTCTCCGCTTCACCTCGGTGGCGTGTCAGCCTAGGAGAGGACTCAGGAATCAGTTTTGTCTTTGGCAGCCGCGGGTGAGCAGGGGGGGGGGGGGGAGCGGTGATAATTAATACTAGGCTGCCTCGATGAGGGTTTTTCCATCAGAAATTTCTCAGTAGTAGCACGGTGTATGAATTTGTGCCCGGTTGATGGCAAGCTTGCCCCTTACATGGGACTTAAACATACGACTGCCTACTTCGCAGACACACCTCATACAACTCTCCGCCTGCCTCGCTGATCTAGTGGTCGTAAGCGCTACTGCTCCTGGGTTCGAGTCCCGGGTCAGGCAAAGTGTTATTGGGTTTTTAATCTGGAATTTCTCAGTAGCAGCCCGGAGTATGGATTTGTGCCCGGTTGATGGTATTGGCAATAGGCTCGCCCCCTATTACTTGGGACTTAAACATAACTGGCGAAATGTGGGTGTACTATAGGTACATCTCTGCCTAACTCTTCGGAGAATACAAGCGTAATGCTATGTTAATCTATTTTTGTAGGATGCCTTTAGCATAGAATGAACAAGCCTTCAGTTCAGCTGCTGTACTTGTACTGCTGCTATTGATTGTATGATTCGACGACATGAGCGCGCACACAGAAACAAAGGTGCATGAGATTCGCTTCTATACCTTTTCGTAATCTACACAAACACCTGCACCTGCGTGCGAGACGGACATTACGTGCTGACTAAGTCGTAATGAGAGGCTATCAACGTTTGTCCTTGTATGGAACTTGAACAATTAAACTGATATAAGAAACAGCAATCATAATAATATCAGTGTTGTACTGCAGGACTTACGTGAGGTAAAACAAAACACTTACAAATTTTTTACGTAGTTTAAATTATAACGTACCATCACGCTTGTATTCCTCGAAGAGTGGGGCAGAGGTGTACCTGTAGTACACCCACATTTCGCCAGTAATGTTTAAGTCCCATGTAATAGGGGGCCTATTGCCATCAACCGGGCACAAATCCAGACTCCGGGCTGCTACTGAGAAATCCCAGAAGATAAACCAAATAACACTATTCCTGACTTGGGAATTAAACCCAGGACCTCATGGTCAATTCGAATTATTACCGTGAATAATAAAATATCACGAACAAAACCGGCCAAGTGCGTGTTGAGCCACGCACAATCAAAAGTTCTGTAGTTGGAAAGAAGTTATCCCAAAAACAAACTTAACAATGTAGTTGAAAAACATGTTCTCCCTTACATCGATATACGTCACGGTCAATTCTCCAACTGCAAATTTAAGTTGGTCAACTATTACTCGTTAACTTGTAAAACCTACTTAGCCGTGATAGTTTTCCTTTTAATTTCATTATACACTTGAGAGCAATAAAATCGCACACCCCTTGTAATTTGGTTTATTACTGATTGTTTTCTAAAATCTAAAGATATTGAGTAAAAATCATTAGACAAAATTAAAGCATACAAGCTTAGCTTTACAAAAACATAAAATTAAAATCATTGACCTTCATGTAACTTACAAAAACCGACCGTACACCGAATTCCCCAAATTCACGCGTTTGCGTTGTCACTACTTGCACCCTTAGCCGCAGGTATAAAAAGGTCAGTTTATTGGAATTTTTAATCAGTTGCATACCGAAGGTCAACGTGATAACATCTCTACTCGAAGCATACGGATTACCACGCCCGCAGAAGCCGCTCAAGTTATTGCCTTGCTCGAAGCAAGCCATAACCAAAGTGAAGTTGCTCGACGGCTAAATTTGAGCCGCTACTCTGTTCGTCGTGTATACCAGAGGTTCCAAGAGACCGGTGGCTACATTCGGCGACCAGGATCTGGCCGGCGACGCACAACATCAGAGCGTGATGACCGCTTTCTTGTGACAAGCTCTTTGAGAAATCGGCAACTGAACGCGGTTCAACTGGGACAACAGCTTCGAGAAGTTCGCAATGTCAGTATAAATCGGTGGACAGTTCGAAGAAGACTAGGTGAAGCAGGAATGACTTCACATCGCCCAGCAAATGGTCCCAAATTGACCACAGCTCACCGACAAGCCCGGCTACAATTTGCTAGGGAACATTTAAATTGGACGTATGACCAATGGCGGGCTGTTATGTTCTCTGATGAGTGCAGAATGACTTTACATGGTCTTGATGGACGCTCTAGGGTCTACAGAAGGTCATCAGAGCGATTTTCACAATGCTGCATAAGCGAACGTGTGGCTTTTGGAGGTGGATCGTGTATGTTTTGGGGTGGCATAATGTTGGACACTAAAACTGACATTGTATTCATCACTACGGCGAATACCGGCCCGAGATCGAGAAGTTTGACGGCTGCACGATACGTCGAAGAAGTGCTCGAAGAACATGTGAGGCTGCTTGCGTGGCTTATGGGAAAAGATTTTCTCTTAATGCACGACAACGCCAGACCGCATGTCGCTAGAACAGTTTGCGACTACATGGAAGACGTTGGAATCACTGCGATGGAGTGGCCAGCTCGTAGTCCTGATCTCAATCCGATTGAGCATGTCTGGGATGAGCTAAAAAGAAGAGTTCGAACAAGAGGCCCTGCTCCTACGCGCCTCCAAGAGCTTCAACTTGCCATTGAGGAGGAGTGGAACGCCATACCACAAGATTTCATGGTGGAATTAATACGGTCCATGAAAAACCGATTAAGACGCTGACAACACCTAAACCGCGATCACTATCAGATTGCATAGAAAAGAAAGAGAAGCGCGATGACACAACGCTTGTAATTTATTGCCAAATATAAAGCAATTCTGCATTCAAATAAGACGTTCTTGTTATTAATTAAATACGTAACGTATGTTGGTATTTAATAGAGATATTTTGGATTTGAAATCAAGGTAAGAGGTTAGTTTATCGTTAGTTTGTATCGAGATTTCTTCTCGAAACGTATTTTGGTAACAACCAAGTTCTCGGAAATATGTTCAAAATTAACATATATTTTTTCCGCTACCACAAACTATACAGATTTGGCTTGTTTTTTTCATAAGCGAAGACTATTTTGGTCAATTGGGTCTTGTCAGCGCCTTAAGAGCTGTAATCAAGGCTAGGGGAGGGAATACACCTTATTAAAAAACAATTTCACAATCAAGCATTTTGAGTTTTATTTTTATTCTTTCTTAAGCGAAATTGGGTAATTTTATCCGTATGTTGGGTTTTGTGCCCTAAAACCCCCTATGGGTATTTTTTTTACACTGTATTTGATATCATTAGAAAGGTACTGAAGTAAACATTCAAATAATGTAAGTTTTATTTTAATATGTATTCATGAAAAAAACTGCTTTAACAACAAAAAGTCAACGTGTGCGATTTTATTGCTCTCAAGTGTATGTACTACTGCCATGATTTTTTTCACATCTCCATAAACAAACAAAACAAGAGAAATCATCAAATAACTTCTCCCGCTCTGGGCGGAGCGGGAGGGTGTGTCAAACTCTTACTGACTAAAACCCACCCGTGTTCCTTCCGTTGCCTGTGTTGCCAGGGGCCTCGGTAAGATGGTAACCCTTTTGGATTTTCGCGCGAGCCCGGCAGGAGGGGGGGACACACTTGACGCTAACAAAAATTTGCACTTTAATGCTTAATATTTCGCAAACGGACCGTTGAATCGAAAAGTGCTGTTCACATACCTGCAGTATTTTTAAACGGCCTATCCAAAGATACCCTACACCATGGGAGAGCCGAGAAAAAAAAATATACATATAATGAAATTATTAATTTAACGAGAATAGTCGACCAACCTAAATTTGCAGTTAAAGAATGGACCGTGACGTATATCGATGTATGGGAGAACATGTTTTTCAACTACAATGTTAAGTTTGTTTTTGGGATAACTTCATCCCAACATTCCCAACTGCGGATCCCTTCATTGTGCGTGGTCCGACACGCATTAGGCCGTTTTTTTATTTTAAATCACACTGTTTTGTTTTGTATATTTGTTAGTATATTCCCATATTATTTGTTTTGTGAATTGTTTCAATTTTATGTATTCCAGTTTCTGTTCTACTCTTACACACGTGTCTACATCTCTTTGTCTACTGTCCTGTCGCAAGTATGCTGGAAGAGATTTCTCTAGAATTTCCTTTCTTCTTGTCTGTTTCTTTAAGTGTGTACATAAATGGTTAAATAATAATAACAAATAAATAAATCATTTATCAGGCACCGGTGCCACTTTCAGACTTGAAAAAAGTTTATGAAATACTTAATATATTACTTATGTAGTATATTCCCATATTATTTGTTTTGTGAATTGTTTCAATTGTATGTGTTCTATTTTCTCTTCTACTGTTACACACGGTGTCTACATCTCTTTGTCTACTGTCCTATCACAGGTATGCTGGAAGAGATTTCTTTAGAAATAAGCATCACCTTTGTACGTATTTTTCTGTTCCTTTCTACTTTTCTGTTTCTTTAAGTGTGTAAGTACATAAATGTTAAATAAAAATAATAATAAATAAATAAACAATCAGACTTGAAAAAAGTTTATGAAATAATATATTTTTATGTCAATCAAGATGATTATTTGTGTTAAGTCTGAAAACCAGTACCAAAGGGTGGGTATTACTCAGTAACTGGGTGGTGAAGGTCAGATAGGCAGTCACTGCATGTCAAATACTGGTATTCAACTGAATGCTGCGAGACTGGAAGCCGACCCCAACATAGTTGGGAAAAGGTTGGGCAGATGACGATGATGATGATGATGATGAGGATATTATGATGTAAAAGTGCCAAACAAACATGAAATAACGAAAGGTAAGTTTTGTGACGTATGCGTGACCCGTAGGTGGCTCATATTCGCGATCTGATGTAATCATCGGATGCCAGCCATCTTATATAAATTCTTGACCACGCAGGATGTCGCAAAGGTCAATTTATTTGTGCCCACACGCAACTTAGAATACTTATTTATTTGTTATCTTGCCCTGCATTGCGACAAGCTAATATTCTGTTACAAGGTAGTTCCGATGGGTGAAGAAAACATCACGAGGATACCGTGATTTCCTGAAACAAAAATTCGAAGACATGCGACATCCACCAACCCGCACTGGGCCAGCGTAAACCACGGCCCACTCTCTCACAGAGAGGAGGCCTGTGTCCCAGCAGTGGGGATTTTATTAAAGGCTGATTATTAAGTATCCAAATCTATTGCTGCTGTTGTCTTTTGTCTGTCCAATCTGTTTATTTCGTAAACACAACAGTGTCTTGAAATTTGATAGCAAATTTAGGTACTTACTGATCAAACTGCCTTGCTTGGGTCTACCCAAGGGCACCGCCGTGTCCTCGTGGAGGCGATCGGCGGCAGAGATCTCTCGCGTCCGGCCCTGGGTACGGAGCGAGAAGGCATGGGAAGCCGTCACCTCTTTCTGCGAAGCAGTCATGCTCGCGAAGGAGGAGGCGGAATGGGTGAGGAAGAGGCAAAATTCGCGCCGCCCCTAGCCGCCGCAGGAGACGCACAGATGTCACGGGATGTCAGCACAAGTGTAGGGGTCCACTAGGGCTGTTGCCTGCCGGGGTCGCGGGAAGTCCGAAAGGGATACCGTGACCCTAGCAACACACAGGCAACGGAAGGAACACGGGTGGGTTTTAGTCAGTAAGAGTCTAACACACCCTCCCGCTGCGCCCAGAGCGGGAGAAGTTATTTGATAATTTCCCACCAAAAAAAAAAGGGTTCTGATCAAATTACTCTGCATGCGTTCTCCGAAAGTCATTTCTCCCTTGGACTGATCAGACAGGACGTTTCGTTGTTGAGAGATTCGTCGATAGAACGTTTGACCTATGGACATTTCGCCGACAGAACCTTTCATATGCGTCACTTTCGACGACAGCCCTTGGTAGCAAATATATTAGGTTGGCAGCTACAGCGAAGGATAATGTTGGGTTAGATTAGAACAGTGACCATTAACGGACCAGATCCTCTCTATTACTGATCAGTCCAAAGGAGAAATGAATGTCGGAGAACACTTGCAGACTCTGATCAAATATATATTTTTAATGTCTTTTAGAACTTTCTAAATAACAGTCTAGCTTGAAGATCAAAATGAGAATTATTTTTGGCTTCGTCTAAAATTACAAAAATAACCACCGCCATTTTAAATATCGAATTCGTGCAAAAAGGAACAATCTCTGCGTTTTACTTGTACCTCACGAGTAACAATGACACTGGCTGCCAATTTCCTAAACTCAAACTCAAACTCAAACTCAAAGCATTTATTTCAAATAAACCAATTACAGGCACTTTTGAATTGTCAAGGGTTGTGTCAGTCAGTCAGAAAGATGAAGCTAGTTGCCCATTCCAAAGCGTAGTAGGTACCTATGGAGAAGAACGGGCAAGAAACTCCAAGGACACTCTTTTAAATCAACGTATTATGGTTACAAAATATTGTTTACATCAAACAATATTGTCATGCGAAAAGTAAATGAAATCATTCGGAAAAGCCGTAAATGCTGTAATGATTCAGTTGTTTACGACACCCTTGTGTCTGTGCCAAATTGGATTTAAATAAAAAGGAATCGCTTTTTATTTCAGAAAATATATCATCATCCATGCTGGGCTCACCATGCAGACCAGAAGGCTGAGAGATATATGATTTTAGTGACTTTTAAATGGCTAATTATTTTCCAAGCGACTAACAACTCAAAGGGTGACTAACTAACTGCTGCAAAAAAATAAATTGGGTAGCAAAAATAATAGATTGGCAGCTACAGTGAAGTAGCATTTTAAGTATGTAATCATTTGGGTTAGGTTAGGTTAGAACAGTGACCATTAACGCGCAAAGGCGAGCGAGCGAAGCGAGCGTGCCGGGTCAGCGGCCGCCGAGCGTCAGATCCCCTCGGTTGTTGGTGACTCTCAGTTACCAAACCAAAAACTTGATGCTAGTTTAAATTTTTGTTTTGGTTTGAAACAATGCCAACAATTGATTATTAAGCTGCTACTTTATACCTAAAATGCTACTTCACTGTAGCTGCCAACCTATTATTTTTTCTATCCATTTTAATTATTTTTAAAACCCTAAATCAGATTATGTTGTCGCCGCGTTAAGGGGCTGACAAGACCCAATTGACGAAAATAGGCTTCTCTTAAGAAAAAAAATTGCCAAATCTGTATAGTTTGTGGTAGCGGAAAAAATATATGTTAATTTTAAACATATTTCCCAGAACTTGGTTGTTACCAAAACGCGTTTTGAAAACAAAATCTCGATACAAACTAACGTTAAACTAACCTCTTACATTGAGTTCTAATCCAAAATATCTGTATCAAATATGAACATACGTTACGTATTTAATTAATAACAAGAACGTCTTATTTGAATACAGAACTTGGTTGTTTTTTATTTTCGATTACTCAACTCAACATTGAGTAAATAGATAATTACTTCATATTTTGCAATAAATTACAAGCGTTGTGTCATCGCGCTTCTCTTTCTTTTCTATGCAATCAGACAGGGACCGCGGCTTAGGTGTTGTCAGCGTCTTAAATACATGCCTTCATATAATGCAAGTAAGTTAAGCAAAAAATGTATGTTAAACTCGCGATCGCGAACGCATACACATCAATTCTATGTGTGAATATTTAAGTATTATAGTAAAATATAAAATAAATTCAGGAAGTAAGAAGTAAGAGCCAAATGATCCTGATGCCTGATCTGACCATGTATAGGCAGTAGGCACGCATTGTCCTGTCTTGTGACTGTCCTGACTGTCACTCTGGTATTGAGAGTGACCGAGACGAATAGAACAGATTAACATAAAAGGCGCTGACAAGAGGCAAATGGCCAAAGTAGGCTTGTCATAAGAAAGAAAATTGCCAAATTATCTGTATAGTTTGTGGTAACGGAAAAAATATACGTTAATTTTGAACATATTTCTCAGAACGCGGCTGTTACCAAAACACGTTTTGAAAAAACAATCTCGATACAAATTAACGGTAAACTAACCTTTTACCTTGAGTTCCTATCCAAAGTATCTGGATTAAATATCAACGTAAAATACGTATTTAATTAATAACAAGAACGTCTTATTTGAATGAAAAAAACTTGGTTGTTTATTTTTTCGATTACTCAACTCAATTTTGAGTAAATAGATAATTGCTTCATATTTTACAATAAATTACAAGCGTTGTGTCATCGCGCTTCTCTTTGTTTTCTATGCAGTCTGACAGTGACCGCGGTTTAGCTGTTGTCAGCGTCTAAATGCCGAGTATAAGAAAGATCATATAGGTATACATTAAGATCTTAATATTAAACAGCTTCACATACACTACCGTATACCTGTACAGAAATATTAAAATTAGTTTATTAATTAGCAGTAGGTAGGGTAGGTAAGGTAGATACATACACCATACACCCGTGCGAAGCCGGGCCGGGTAAAGTTACTGTTCTATATTCGTGACTGAATGATAAACGAATGATGAACGTCATCATATTCATGTCGAAATGGAAGATCTCTTGTCAAAGTGGCGCCATCTGGTGGAGTGAGTTTTTTATGAATACCCTCATTAACCGTAGCACCTATACTTACAATGCGACATTAAACATTGATACAACTACTTCAGTACGAACACAATCGCTTACACCCGTGATTTCTCAACAAGTAGGAGACCTGTCGCAAGTCACAGACAGTTGCACAATCCAACCTTTTCCAATTGAATTTGAAATGTAATTATTGACACAATAGTTTGGTGGCCACATGGCAGGCGAGGTTAACCCACGGGCCGCCTATGACGACCCACTGACCGCGGTCAGTCCTTGGCTGGGTGACCGTTCGCAACTCTAGGTCTCTCCGTGAATTGGAGAGCAAGTACGGTCGGTCACGGTTGTACACATAGGTACAACGGCGCAAGATAGCCTTTACCAGAAATGATCATCGCATTAGTGGTTCAGCGGCTTCAATATCTATAGAATATCTCTATAGATATTGAAGAGAAGTTTGTCGTGGACGTGGTACAACAGCGGCTCCCCGGACATAATCTTCTGTCATCTGAAGACAGCCACCGCGCAACCATTGATTGATTGTGATAGTTATCTACAAGTGTCACTGTCATCCAACCTCTTCGGTGATTCCAGTAACTTTGTAACAAAACTAGGCGGCGCCACTTGCTGCGCCATCAGGTACATACATGAACACACGTCTTCTTCCCTGGGTAGGTCGAAACTACAGAACGCCACTTGCTACGATCCTTACATACTCCTTGTGCTTCGTCCACGTTCATATAAATTGTTATTAAACTACTAATTATGTTATTTGATACTCTCGCGCTTGACCTGTCTCACTTGACACAGACCTCCCGGAGCTACAGGGCTATTATGTTATTTGCTAGTCTCGCACTTGACCTGTCTCACTTGACACAGACCTCCCGTAGCTACACAGCTATTATGTTATTTGCTAGTCTCGCACTTGACCTGTCTCACTTGACACAGACCTCCCGGAGCTACAGGGCTATTATGTTATTTGATACTCTCGCGCTTGACCTGTCTCACTTGACACAGACCTCCCGGAGCTACAGGGCTATTATGTTATTTGATACTCTCGCGCTTGACCTGTCTCAATTGACACAGACCTCCCGGAGCTACAGGGCTATTATGTTATTTGCTAGTCTCGCACTTGACCTGTCTCACTTGACACAGACCTCCCGTAGCTACACGGCTATTATGTTATTTGCTAGTCTCGCACTTGACCTGTCTCACTTGACACAGACCTCCCGTAGCTACACGGCTATTATGTTATTTGCTAGTCTCGCACTTGACCTGTCTCACTTGACACAGACCTCCCGTAGCTACACGGCTATTATGTTATTTGCTAGTCTCGCACTTGACCTGTCTCACTTGACACAGACCTCCCGTAGCTACACGGTTATTATGTTATTTGCTAGTCTCGCACTTGACCTGTCTCACTTGACACAGACCTCCCGGAGCTACAGGGCTATTATGTTATTTGATACTCTCGCGCTTGACCTGTCTCACTTGACACAGACCTCCCGGAGCTACAGGGCTATTATGTTATTTGCTAGTCTCGCACTTGACCTGTCTCACTTGACACAGACCTCCCGGAGCTACAGGGCTATTATGTTATTTGATACTCTCGCGCTTGACCTGTCTCACTTGACACAGACCTCCCGGAGCTACAGGGCTATTATGTTATTTGATACTCTCGCGCTTGACCTGTCTCACTTGACACAGACCTCCCGGAGCTACAGGGCTATTATGTTATTTGATACTCTCGCGCTTGACCTGTCTCACTTGACACAGACCTCCCGGAGCTACAGGGCTATTATGTTATTTGATACTCTCGCGCTTGACCTGTCTCACTTGACACAGACCTCCCGGAGCTACAGGGCTATTATGTTATTTGCTAGTCTCGCACTTGACCTGTCTCACTTGACACAGACCTCAGTAGCTACACGGCTATTATGTTATTTGCTAGTCTCGCGCTTGACCTGTCTCACTTGACACAGACCTCCCGGAGCTACAGGGCTATTATGTTATTTGATACTCTCGCGCTTGACCTGTCTCACTTGACACAGACCTCCCGGAGCTACAGGGCTATTATGTTATTTACTAGTCTCGCACTTGACCTGTCTCACTTGACACAGACCTCAGTAGCTACACGGCTATTATGTTATTTGCTAGTCTCGCGCTTGACCTGTCTCACTTGACACAGACCTCCCGGAGCTACAGGGCTATTATGTTATTTGCTAGTCTCGCACTTGACCTGTCTCACTTGACACAGACCTCCCGGAGCTACAGGGCTATTATGTTATTTGATACTCTCGCGCTTGACCTGTCTCACTTGACACAGACCTCCCGGAGCTACAGGGCTATTATGTTATTTGATACTCTCGCGCTTGACCTGTCTCACTTGACAGAGACCTCCCGGAGCTACAGGGCTATTATGTTATTTGATACTCTCGCGCTTGACCTGTCTCACTTGACACAGACCTCCCGGAGCTACAGGGCTATTATGTTATTTGATACTCTCGCGCTTGACCTGTCTCACTTGACACAGACCTCCCGGAGCTACAGGGCTATTATGTTATTTGCTAGTCTCGCACTTGACCTGTCTCACTTGACACAGACCTCAGTAGCTACACGGCTATTATGTTATTTGCTAGTCTCGCACTTGACCTGTCTCACTTGACACAGACCTCCCGTAGCTACACGGCTATTATGTTACTTGCTAGTCTCGCACTTGACCTGTCTCACTTGACACAGACCTCCCGTAGCTACACGGCTATTATGTTATTTGCTAGTCTCGCACTTGACCTGTCTCACTTGACACAGACCTCCCGGAGCTACAGGGCTATTATGTTATTTGATACTCTCGCGCTTGACCTGTCTCACTTGACACAGACCTCCCGGAGCTACAGGGCTATTATGTTATTTGCTAGTCTCGCACTTGACCTGTCTCACTTGACACAGACCTCCCGGAGCTACAGGGCTATTATGTTATTTGATACTCTCGCGCTTGACCTGTCTCACTTGACACAGACCTCCCGGAGCTACAGGGCTATTATGTTATTTGATACTCTCGCGCTTGACCTGTCTCACTTGACACAGACCTCCCGGAGCTACAGGGCTATTATGTTATTTGATACTCTCGCGCTTGACCTGTCTCACTTGACACAGACCTCCCGGAGCTACAGGGCTATTATGTTATTTGATACTCTCGCACTTGACCTGTCTCACTTGACACAGACCTCCCGTAGCTACACGGCTATTATGTTATTTGCTAGTCTCGCACTTGACCTGTCTCACTTGACACAGACCTCCCGGAGCTACAGGGCTATTATGTTATTTGATACTCTCGCGCTTGACCTGTCTCACTTGACACAGACCTCCCGGAGCTACAGGGCTATTATGTTATTTGCTAGTCTCGCACTTGACCTGTCTCACTTGACACAGACCTCCCGGAGCTACAGGGCTATTATGTTATTTGCTAGTCTCGCACTTGACCTGTCTCACTTGACACAGACCTCCCGGAGCTACAGGGCTATTATGTTATTTGATACTCTCGCGCTTGACCTGTCTCACTTGACACAGACCTCCCGGAGCTACAGGGCTATTATGTTATTTGCTAGTCTCGCACTTGACCTGTCTCACTTGACACAGACCTCCCGGAGCTACAGGGCTATTATGTTATTTGATACTCTCGCGCTTGACCTGTCTCACTTGACACAGACCTCCCGGAGCTACAGGGCTATTATGTTATTTGATACTCTCGCGCTTGACCTGTCTCACTTGACACAGACCTCCCGGAGCTACAGGGCTATTATGTTATTTGATAGTCTCGCGCTTGACCTGTCTCACTTGACACAGACCTCCCGGAGCTACAGGGCTATTATGTTATTTGATACTCTCGCGCTTGACCTGTCTCACTTGACACAGACCTCCCGGAGCTACAGGGCTATTATGTTATTTGATACTCTCGCGCTTGACCTGTCTCACTTGACACAGACCTCCCGGAGCTACAGGGCTATTATGTTATTTGATACTCTCGCGCTTGACCTGTCTCACTTGACACAGACCTCCCGGAGCTACAGGGCTATTATGTTATTTGATACTCTCGCGCTTGACCTGTCTCACTTGACACAGACCTCCCGGAGCTACACGGCCATTAGGTTATTTGATACTCTCGCGCTTGACCTGTCTCACTTGACACAGACCTCCCGGAGCTACAGGGCTATTATGTTATTTGCTAATCTCGCACTTGACCTGTCTCACTTGACACAGACCTCCCGTAGCTACACGGCTATTAGGTTATTTGATACTCTCGCGCTTGACCTGTCTCACTTGACACAGACCTCCCGTAGCTACACAGCTATTATGTTATTTGCTAGTCCCGCACTTGACCTGTCTCACTTGACACAGACCTCCCGGAGCTACAGGGCTATTATGTTATTTGCTAGTCTCGCACTTGACCTGTCTCACTTGACACAGACCTCCCGGAGCTACACGGCCATTAGGTTATTTGATACTCTCGCGCTTGACCTGTCTCACTTGACACAGACCTCCCGGAGCTACAGGGCTATTATGTTATTTGCTAATCTCGCACTTGACCTGTCTCACTTGACACAGACCTCCCGTAGCTACACGGCTATTAGGTTATTTGATACTCTCGCGCTTGACCTGTCTCACTTGACACAGACCTCCCGTAGCTACACAGCTATTATGTTATTTGCTAGTCCCGCACTTGACCTGTCTCACTTGACACAGACCTCCCGGAGCTACAGGGCTATTATGTTATTTGCTAGTCTCGCACTTGACCTGTCTCACTTGACACAGACCTCCCGGAGCTACAGGGCTATTATGTTATTTGCTAGTCTCGCACTTGACCTGTCTCACTTGACACAGACCTCCCGTAGCTACACAGCTATTATGTTATTTGCTAGTCCCGCACTTGACCTGTCTCACTTGACACAGACCTCCCGGAGCTACAGGGCTATTATGTTATTTGCTAGTCTCGCACTTGACCTGTCTCACTTGACACAGACCTCCCGGAGCTACAGGGCTATTATGTAATTTGATACTCTCGCGCTTGACCTGTCTCACTTGACACAGACCTCCCGGAGCTACAGGGCTATTATGTTATTTGATACTCTCGCGCTTGACCTGTCTCACTTGACACAGACCTCCCGGAGCTACAGGGCTATTATGTTATTTGATACTCTCGCGCTTGACCTGTCTCACTTGACACAGACCTCCCGGAGCTACACGGCCATTAGGTTATTTGATACTCTCGCGCTTGACCTGTCTCACTTGACACAGACCTCCCGTAGCTACACAGCTATTATGTTATTTGCTAGTCCCGCACTTGACCTGTCTCACTTGACACAGACCTCCCGTAGCTACACAGCTATTATGTTATTTGCTAGTCCCGCACTTGACCTGTCTCACTTGACACAGACCTCCCGGAGCTACAGGGCTATTATGTTATTTGCTAGTCTCGCACTTGACCTGTCTCACTTGACACAGACCTCCCGGAGCTACAGGGCTATTATGTTATTTGCTAGTCTCGCACTTGACCTGTCTCACTTGACACAGACCTCCCGGAGCTACAGGGCTATTATGTTATTTGCTAGTCTCGCACTTGACCTGTCTCACTTGACACAGACCTCCCGGAGCTACAGGGCTATTATGTTATTTGATACTCTCGCGCTTGACCTGTCTCACTTGACACAGACCTCCCGGAGCTACAGGGCTATTATGTTATTTGATACTCTCGCACTTGACCTGTCTCACTTGACACAGACCTGCCGTAGCTACACAGCTATTATGTTATTTGCTAGTCTCGCACTTGACCTGTCTCACTTGACACAGACCTCCCGGAGCTACAGGGCTATTATGTTATTTGCTAGTCTCGCACTTGACCTGTCTCACTTGACACAGACCTCCCGGAGCTACAGGGCTATTATGTTATTTGATACTCTCGCACTTGACCTGTCTCACTTGACACAGACCTCCTGGAGCTACAGGGCTATTATGTTATTTGATACTCTCGCACTTGACCTGTCTCACTTGACACAGACCTGCCGTAGCTACACAGCTATTATGTTATTTGCTAGTCTCGCACTTGACCTGTCTCACTTGACACAGACCTCCCGGAGCTACAGGGCTATTATGTTATTTGATACTCTCGCACTTGACCTGTCTCACTTGACACAGACCTCCCGGAGCTACAGGGCTATTATGTTATTTGATACTCTCGCACTTGACCTGTCTCACTTGACACAGACCTGCCGTAGCTACACAGCTATTATGTTATTTGCTAGTCTCGCACTTGACCTGTCTCACTTGACACAGACCTCCCGGAGCTACAGGGCTATTATGTTATTTGCTAGTCTCGCACTTGACCTGTCTCACTTGACACAGACCTCCCGGAGCTACAGGGCTATTATGTTATTTGCTAGTCTCGCACTTGACCTGTCTCACTTGACACAGACCTCCCGGCGCTACAGGGCTATTCCACTACGCTGAATTTGTCGTCTAAATTGTGTCATATTTTGGAAAATTTCTGTAAGTACACACTAGACGAAATGAAATCGTTTATGCTCTAAAAAGGATATCGAAATAAATAATAAACGTCATATTTAAAAAAAAAACCGGCCAAGTGCGTGTCGGACCACGCACAATGAAGGGTTCCGTAGTTAGGATGAATTTATCCCAAGAATAAAGTTACCATTGTAGTTGAAAAACATGTTCTCCCATACATTCCAACTGCAAATTTATGTAAGTTAGTCGAATATCAGGTGCAGCGCAGACGCAGATTTGCTGTGCGAAGGAGTGTGCGGCACACACCAATGTGATTACATTTTATTAGCTCACAAGCTTTCATTAATCACTCTTTCGTACAAAGTCTGTCGTCTGCGCTGCACCTAAAGGCTCCTTCAAACAGGCGCGACCCGCGACGCGACACAAAGGCACCGCGTGTAGCACTACAAGCGGTGCCTGTGTGTCGCGTCGCGTGTCGCGCTTGTTTGTAAGAGTCTTAACTCGTTAACTTTTACAGTCTACTTAGCTGTGATAGTGTTCCTTTTAACTTCGTTATATAATAATAATTATAACATTAATCAACAAGTAAAATGACTCAGTTGTGTTAGTAACAATATTCCTTACCCATAGGTTAGTAATCCCATTCTAATCACTTAACCTAAAACCATGAATACATGTGAATCACTGCCACACGCCTAACGCCGAGGTGGACAGCTTGCAGCAGACTGCGACTCACATATAAACAATGCTGCTGCTCGCCACACAGCGCAGAATACGGTTGGGGCTGGCGGCACGCGGCGCACCAGGAAGCGCATCGTTTTCATATGCATATGTTACTGCTGTAATTTTTTTCACATATCCAACGAAAAACCATTTAGCTGGCAGCGGGGCACTTGACTAACAAAAATTTGCACTTTAAAGTTTAATATTTCGCAAAAGGATCCTTGAATCGAAAAAGGTTTTGACACACTCGCAATATTATCTTTGAACGACTTTTCCAACGACACCCCACACAATGGGATAGACGAGAAAAAAATATCATCCGCACTTTACGTGTCGGAACGCACCACCATAAAAGAATATATTTTAAGATTTTTAATTTGTCGGTGTGATTCATACGTATACCCATGCCAAATTACAGCTTTCTAGTAGTAAGCGTCGCTGAACTGAACAGACTACTGGGGAGTTTGTTGCGCCACTTCTTCTTCACAGCAAGCACTAGGAAGTGGTGAAGGGTGGGCGTAATGTAATTTTGACGTTCAAAAAGTGCTGACTCTCAGCCTAGTTTGAATAAATGATTTTTGATTTTGCCACTGAGGACCTATGGCACTGAAACGTGATCGGTCATAATGGGCCTTATTTAAGAAGGCTAATAGTCACCCAAAGGGCAATGGAGAGGGCTATGCTTGAAGTTTCCCTACGTGATCGAATCAGAAATCAAGAGATCCGCAGGCGAACCAAGGTAACCGACATTGCCCGAAGAATTGCTAACTTAAGTGTGCCCTGTCCACTGCGGGCAGCAAAAAATCTATTTTTAAATTTATTGTCTGTCTGTCTGTTTGTTCCGGCTAATCTCCGAAACGACTGCCCCGATATTGACGGGACTTTTATTGGCAGGTAGCTGATGTTATAAGGAGACAAAAACTTAACTGCTACAGAATCGGACATATCGCGGCCTTTCTGGTTAGGTTTCTTTGTAAGAGGCTAACTTGCTGACTGTGATTACACTTGTCTCAATCAATAAGTGAGCCATTTAGACGACTAAATTTAGACAAATGGAGTCCCTAAGCAGAAGTGGTCATCGTATAAGTGGTAATCGTATAACCCTCCTTAGCGGTACGCAGAATAATTTGAACGAATTTCCAAAATATTATGCGTAAAGTGCTAAAAGGGTTTTTTGGCGTCTGAATGACATTGACAGGGGGGCGGTGTTGGTAAGCATTTGTGAAATTAACGCAGAAATAGTATTGACCAAACAATATGGCGGCGTAAGTTCCGATTACGGCCACGCGCCAAGAGAACCTTTGTACGTATGGAAAGGAATTGAATGACAACCGGTTCAAGTTTTCAGGAAATCTCAGATCTTCACTTGTATTTACTGTGAAACCGGAAGATGACCATTGTGTAAGAACGGTCACCCATCACTGATCGACCGCAGTGACCGCAGCTTGTCCTTGGTGTAAACAGCTCGAGCCACGAATCCTATAAAATTCTAACTTCTAATATTACACCTGCCTAACGTAGTGTGTATGTATGTAAAAACACAAAAGTGACATATATACAAACAGCATCCAACAACATCCTAATGATATAAATGCGAGAGAGTTTGTTTGTTACTCTTTTACGCTAAAACGGCTGAACAGGTTTGGATGAAAGCCTACTTTTCATCCTGGATCGCAGACGCAGTCGCGGGCAACAGCTAGTGAATATATAACTCTTATGTATGTGTAGTGATAATCCCTTTACGTGAGAAGGACGACACTGTTTTGAGATCCCGCAGGGCCCAGAATTGAGCCCTGCGGGATTCCCCATATTATTTTAGTACCTACTGAGAGTTCTGACAGGTAACGTAAACTTTTAAAGCGTATTATTGTAACATGAAGTACAGAGGTCTAGACTAGTCTCCTTCCGTATCCTGTACTGGTTCAATTTCTAGATTAATTTATTTTCCATTTAGAACACACTCAAAAGCCTTGGACAGATAACCAACTTAGATGAAATTTTGCACACGGGTAGAACACGACCTGGGTTAGGACGTAAGAACAGGGTAATGACCCCGGTAGTACGTTCCCGTGGGATAATATCGCACCTTCACGCGGGCGAAGTCGCGGGTAAAAGTCATACTTAGGTATGTCCTAAAGTTAGTGTGGTTTGATAACCCCTTGTTAACCCATGCTTTTTAGGGTTCCGTACCCAAAGGGTAACGGACCCTATTACTAAGACCGCTGTCCGTCTGTCTGTCTGTCTGTCCGTCTGTCGCCAGGCTGTATCTCATGAACCGTGATAGTTGAAATTTTCACAGATTATGTATTTCTGTTGCCGCTTTAACATTTTTTTAGATAATGGTACGGAACTCTTCGTGCGTGAGTTCGACTCCCATTTGGCCGGTTTTTTAACATAGCCGCCAGTAACACTGCCCGAAATGGAAATCGAACCTAAGACCCCAAGTTCAGCAGTCGCGCGTTCTACCACTAAACCACCAGCGCGGCAGAAGCAGAATGATTGTTACAACAACCACGTTAATTGTGGAGCCCGATGTTAGCAGTCTGGTTCAATACAATTGCTGATTATTACGTACGAGGACGGTTTTGTTAGCTGCCCTTGTCTATCCACTTGGTACGATTTCACTGCAAAAAATTCCAACGTTTGATGAAATTCGCCTGAGAGAGTTTGAGGCAAATCACTGCCCATGCCCAGGCTGCCTGGAAGATATCGCAGAAAGATAAGGTCACCCATTGTATATTTTGTAGTGTTTTATTTATTATACATAAATAAATTAAAGAGTCTAATTCATTAAAACAAAGTTTTGGTCTGAGGGATATCTCTGGCGTTTAAATCAAACTTTTAAAATTCCCGCCGACCGTCCCCGGGAATTTTAAAAATATAGAAACTATTATCTAATCTGTGGTATAAATCAAACAGAACTGTGGCTATTTATTACGATAGAGTATTTGTGTCTTACCTTACTTGTAGCGCAAATAAATGCAATCCTTTGGAACGTTCTCATCCATAGTTAATAACATAAAACAATTCACTTGATTACGTATTTCCACTCAAATAACTCTTAAGCACCATCATTGACTTTCAATGAACTATTTAATTGCACACAATATGTCATTTTGTTGTAGTTAATTTATTTAATTAGTCTATAATAAAAGTTTTCTAACAAAACGACTTTAATTCAATACACAACCTACCGTACCGCGAGATCCCGCGTTACTAAATTCCAGTGTTGCCAGACGCCGAAGGCGTGTCCTCGTACAGATATGGTCTGAAATCTCGTATTTTGTCAACACAACCTCGTACATACCATTTATTGATGTTCTAGTCAACTATCTCATAACCAAGCACTCTACAATGCAGTTTCATCAAAAATTACTACAGAGCAGTTTGTACAAGTTATTCAAACACAAGGTGTGTTTGAATAACTTGTACACACCGCTCTGGACAATCTAGTGTCCATGGTCGCAGGTAGCAAGTCGTACCACCGGAATTTTGCTTTGGATACTGCTTATAGTATAATAATAGATTGGGATACTGTATACAGTATCCGAACTGTACCTACTATAGTGGACGTGGAGTAGAGTGGAATTAACATATTTTCTACGATTAACGTTAGTTTCTACGTTAATCTTTTAAAAACAATATAAGTAAAATTAATTAAATGAAACCATTCGTACGTACACACCGTTCATTCATTTCGAGGCGCGTATTTCCAAAATATGATTTGTATCAACGTATCTCGTACAAAATCGTACGAGGATGGATGTAAGCTCGTACCTCGTACCAGGACCACTAAATCTCGTACATGTACGAGAAACCTCGTATGGATGGCAACACTGCTAAATTCCCCATATTGTAATTCATCCGAGCAACCAATTTAAACAAACATTCAATAAATAACTACTCAACCTTATCACCACGGAATAAAGTTTAATTTACCATGTTGTAAAAGCAAATGTCACTTAGCGAACGAACACTATCTGACGTTTCCTACACAAAGTTAAACTTGCAGCTAACTTGCGAGAATTTTCCTTTGTAAAGTACTGGCGATATAGTTTCGGGGCTGCAAATGTAAGTTTGTATGTTTTGATGAACGATACCATTGATGAACGATACCATTGTTGACAATCTTTGTTTTGACTAGTTATCGCTCGCGGCCGGTAGGAGCGCTTTTTTATTCACTTTGTGAATCACGCATTTTTGTTTTAATAATGTGATTATTGTTGACTTTTAATAGACTTAACGCTACAATGGCCGATGGGGCGAAAGGTTCTGGAATGGCGACCGCGTACCGGAAGACGTAGCGTTGGAAGGCCTCCTACAAGGTGGACCGATGACCTTGTGAAGGCCGCAGGAATCCGCTGGATACGGGAAGCACAAAACCGGTCGAAGTGGCGGTGCTTGGGGGAGGCCTATGTCCAGCAGTGGACGTCTTTCGGCTGAAATGATGATGATGATGATGAACGCTACAATATTGTCTTTGAGAGAGTTGATGAATAACATGATGAGTCATGATGAGACATGATGAGTTGATGAATAGCTCGTGGATGAATAACAACAGCCGCACGGGTCGATCTTCAAGGTTACAAGCAACGCTTGCCAAGGTCGGTCCGTGGATCGGTGGCCAGACCATCCATTACATACCGAGGGCCCTCCGTGCCTCGGAAAGCACGATAAGCCGTTGGTCCGGCTGTCATTCGTAGATCTTTGACAATCTTTACGGGTAGTCAGAAGCCCGAAAGTCTGACAACCAGTCTTTCCAAGATATCGTGTTACCCAGTAACAGGGTTGTGGAGGTCAGATAGGCAGTCGCTCCATGTAAAATACTAGTAGGTATGCAGCTGCCTCCGGTTATATTGGAAACCGACCCCAACTGGGAAAAGGCAGGCAGATGATATTGAGAGTTGATGAGGTCTGTGACCTGCAATGATTGGAGATAGGGAGACAACACAAGAAGATAAGAGATAGTGCTTACTTAAGGCTCCTACATACTGGCGCGACTTGTCGCGCGACGCGTCGCGACACAAAGGCGCCGCTTGTAGCGCTACGCGCGGTGTCTTTGTGTTATGTCGCGTCGCGCGACAAGTCGCGCCAGTATGTAGGAGCCTTTATACTAATATAATAAAGGGTCCCGCGAACAGGCGCGACGCGACTGGGCGAGGCGACACTAGTAGCACAATTACTATGTAAACTTCATGGAAAGTGTCGCGCTTCCGTCACGTTGCCTGCCGCGCGATATCGCGCCAGTCTGCACGAGCCTTAAAGCTGAAGCGTATGTTTGTTTGTGTGAACACGCTTATCTCGGGAACTACCAGTCGGATTTAAGAAATTCTTTTTGCATTTCATGAATCAACTCTAGAGGAAGGTTATAGGTTTAACATCACGCTACAGCCCTGAGGAGACGAGCAAAAAAAAGGCAGAAAGAATGCTAAGTGAAAACGAAGTAATAGCGCGGGCGGGCGATACGATGCGACGCGGTGGGTCGGGGGCATGTGAACGAAGTCGCGGGATTTGATAATTCAAAATTTAGGGATATTGCGGAAACACGGATAATTAGACAATGGTGAAAACATTTCTCAATCTTACTGGAAAAAGATATGGTTTTTTTAAAAACACGAGTCGCTCTAGTAATATTGCGAAACTAAACGTTAGCTATTATGAAATAAGAACGCTTATTGGCCGGTCGGTGCGCCCAAAACGTGACCTCTGATTGGTTGACGTTTTAAATGGTGCCGATTCCCTTGTTCACAAACTAAACTAAATTTAAGTTCAGTGCATCTTTTTCTTTCTATTTCGTTAAGAAGAGGACAGAACATAAACTTAAGTTTAATCCTGTCAAATTGATCAGCGCCTGTCACTACTCCATACAAGTTTAGACGTGATTTGAAACTTGCCTACTAAAAATACGTCAATTTACGTCAAGTGCTGATTAATTTGACAGGAGTAAACTAAAATTTATCGTCTGTCCTTTTCTTAATGAAATAGAAAGAAAAAGATGCACTGAACTTAAATTTAATTTAGTTTGTGAACAAGGGAATCGGCACCAATGTCAATCATTCAAGCACGTTGTTTTGTTTATGTTTGTGTTTTTGAGAGCGACTCAGCAGTATTTTGTTTTAAATGTGATTAAAAGTGTGGCTGGACTTGAAAAACAAACACCATATCTTTTTCCAGTAAGACGGAGAAATATTTTCACCATTGCTGCATTGTCTAATTATCCGTGTTTTCGCAATATTCGTAGGGTTTTCGCGAAAATTCGAAGTATCAAATCATCCTACGACATTATTAATTATATATTCCCATGTCGATTTCGTAATGATAGCGTGTGCTCTTACGTGATTAATGGAGCCTGTTTTTGCCGAGAACTTACCGGCACAGTGCTAGATTTCAGGACTTCAAACCAGGTCTATGATGAATGAACTCATTCTCAATTAGCCAACAATAAAACACATTTACAGACATGATTTTATTTTCGACCTCACACAGCCAAATATTGATACTTGTAATTGTTAGCATAAAAACTTCTTCAAAGATATCAATAAATTTTTATTTTAGATTATTCAAACTATGAGTAACTTAGTTTTGTTTATATACCATAACTATAGGCAAGTTTTATTTACTAGATAAATAAATAATAAAAATTTAATTTCTAGTTTTTCTTTTTAATTAATAATAATAAATAATAATAATTCTTTATTGACATAATAGGTTACAGAAACTTGTTTGAAGCCTCTAACTCCTGAACTAGGTGTACCTGTATGTCAGGAGTCAGCGTCCTCTCCCATTTTATTTAGCTTTAAAGGCTCCTACATACTGGCGCGACTTGTCACGCGACGCGACGCGACGACACAAAGACACCGCGTGTAGCGCTACAAGCGGTGCCTTTGTGTCGCGACGCGTCGCGCGACAAGTCGCGCCAGTATGTAGGAGCCTTTATACAAATGTCAACATAGAAATAGACAAACGTATGTGCTACAAAATACAATTTTAAAAAGAAATAAAAACAAAATAAAATAATGTGTGTGTGGCGGGTTCCCGTTCGTGTTTGTGCATGAGTAGGTGTATGAAAGAAAGGTATGTTCTCTGTATGTGTTTCTTTGTAGAATGAGATTAATTATTTATTATTTTCTCTACATCCTCATAATCAAGAGTAAAGAGCCAGTTCTTTACTTTAAGTTTACATTCATGTAGTGTTAGCGGATAAAACTGTAAGATTATATTAATTTAGGTACTTAATAAAAGATGGTCACGGAATCAAAATTATGATCTGAATCAGATTAGGCAGCCTTAATTCATACCATTATCTTGAAGATAGAGTAGGTCAGTATCAAAGACATTGCGTCATGTATTAATTTAATACATTATGTTGTTACGAGGTCACATGTTGGATTTTTTTTTTTATAGACGAGAGAAAGTCGTTCGTCCGCGCTCCGGTGTCAGGTCAACTATGTTCATTGATATCGCACAGATTGGCCTGCATTCTTTAACGAAACATTGATGATTCATTAGCATAAGGTGCATGCTCAGGTAAAGATAGAGACAGGCCCGGGTTTTCCTCTGGGCCTGCAAGGCCCCGGCGCAGGAGCCCAGCCAGCTACCGCGACCAGGTAGCCTACCGACAGTCGGACAAGGACGGGCTCACCACGTAGCAGGTGTAGCAAACGGTACAGGCCCCGCGCTCATATCATGGTACCTATAGCACCCGTAGGTCCAATGGAATATTATCTATCAATGGTCAAAATAAATGCAAAAAAAATTCGACGTCGCTTCGCTCGCTCCTGCATCATAGCTTCCCTTAATTCTCCAGCTTTTCTGCATAAATCGACAACTCCGCTCGCTATTGCATCTGAGTTACTCTTATTTCTTCATCTTTCTTGCAAAAGTCGACATAGTAACTCCTAATACTGTTTTTTTTGGGTGGTTAATTATCACATAACTTTTCCCGCTGTGGGCGGGGCGCGAGAGTGTGTCAGACTCTTACTGACTAAAACCCACCCGTGTTCCTTCCGTTGACTGTGTTGCCAGGGGCCTCGGTAACCCTTTTGGACTTTCCCGCGACCCCGGCAGGTCCTATTGCTGCATGAATAGTCAAAAGAAACCTAACCTATACGAAGTGCTAAATTTTGCTTCGGGGCGGGGGTCCTCAAATGGCAAGTGCCTAGAGGCCTGGGTTTCTAAGTGCGGCCCTGGATAGAGACCTAACTTGTGTCAGAGGTAAACTCGGTAGTCCCGTCTAACTAGTTTACCTCTGACATAAGTTAT
Organism: Atethmia centrago; assembly: GCA_905333075.3. Lineage (NCBI taxonomy): Eukaryota > Metazoa > Arthropoda > Insecta > Lepidoptera > Noctuidae > Atethmia > Atethmia centrago. The sequence goes on from HG995396.1 coordinate 676,301, forward strand.
CTTAGACAGGTCACGGGAACAATCTGCGACTTCCACATTCCCGTTAAACTTAAGAGGAAGATTTATAAAAGAATGGTTAGACCTGCTCTATTGTGTGGATCAGAATGTTGGGCCACAATAGGGATGAATGAAAGGCAATTATGCAGGTATGCAGCTGAGATGAGATGTGTGGTGTTACGTGAATGAATAGAACAAGAAATGAGTATAGTATAAAGTCTGAAAGCGGCACCGGTGACGGAAAAGTTGTGCGGAAATCGGTTGTCTGTCATGGTATGGGCGGAGGAATGAGGAATATGTCGTGAGGAATGTTTTGAGGAGGTATTGTGAAGAAGACAAAATAAACGATGGAGTGTGTGTAACATGATATGGCTACAAAGGGAGTGACTACCGCGATGACGACTAACAGAGAAGTATGGAAGAAAAAGCCTTGTAGCGCCGACCACTAATAAATTCGGATAAGGGCTGGACAATGATGATAACTATGATAAGTTATCTATCTTTCTAACCTCTTGATCAAACAATTCTTCAGAAAGGTCAGGTGCGAAGTACTCGCAACCGGCGCGCGCCTCAAAGAGATGTCGTCAGCTCAAATGTAGGGGTCCACTAGGGCCAATGCCTGCCGGGGTCGGGGGAAGGTACTAAAGGGTCACCGAGGCCCCTGCAACACAGGCAACGGAAGGAATACGGGTGGGTTTTAGTCAGTAAGAGTCTGACACACCCTCCCGCTCCGCCCAGAGCGGGAGAAGTTAGGTATTTGATAATTTCCCATTCAAAAATAAAACCGGTGTTCTAATCTAAACATTCACTCATATCTGTGTATTATCCCCGCGTGGTACTGGCGTAACGCACTGAAAAAAAAAAAGCAAAAGGTTTCATTTGACAGTTCAACAACATGCAAATAAATGGTAAAAATGACCAATTAATTGTTCTTACCCTATCCTACATATATTATACTCGTATCATGATGACAGTTACTTATTTAAATACCAGCAGGACATCTGATACAGCCAGACTCTGATAAACATGTTGAAATTAGTATTTTTGTTTAAGCACAGTGGTTTTAATATTGTGACATTGTGGCATTAAACTATTTATATTGCTGTGCCCTAACAGGGTTCATTTAAGAAACCTATATACTAGTAACAACTTGTAAACTACACGGATGCAATAAATGATGATTATGATTAGTTATGCATTGCCTTATTTACGTGGTTGAGCACATATTTTTTTTGAACATATGAAGCAATCAATTAGCAGTATACGTACTTCAAAATCATTCAGATTGTGATTGCGTTACGCAGATAGGGTGATGCAGGCTCTTCTAAAAGGCTATGTGCCAAATAAACGCCCGGTCGGGTATTGCTAAGGTCAGTGGGCCACCAACTGCCATCAGCCATGGCCCACCAGCACCCTAACTGCGTCATACACTATCTATATCAATCTCAATGATTCTGGAGGATATTGCTAATTTATTGCTTCATACCAAGGAACTCCCACTGTTCAAATATAAATTGCGTAATGTTTTAATTGACAAAGCCCAACACACGCTCCAAGATTTTCTTAATAATTAGTACCTGCTACAATCTGTCACCAATACTACAATCTGTCACTAATTCTTTTTGTAAGGTTTGCTTTAAGTGATAACTAAATTATTTATACTGCATGTTGACATAATTTATTATTGTATGCGTACTAGGCAGGACATTTACCTAACATCTGTATGTATAACCTATGCCCATAATAAAAAGATTTGGTTTTTATTTCTTTGATATGTTCGAAAAACAAAACCTGCTTAACAACGCAATAATAATATTTTAATTTGCATAAAATATGGTACAGTCACCAGCATATCAATTTACCACAAACTGTCAAATTTTATTATTCGATTTAGAAGTTAACCATCAACATTTTGACAGAGATATTTGACTGACTGTACATAAAAAATATGCATATAAAAGTAGTTTCACATATTTTACTTATATAAATAACGCAGTTAATGTTATTGGACTATCAAAATGAAAGCCAAAAGATTGCTACTGTATGTGTGACGCAATTACCACGCTGGGAATAAAAGGCTTCCCCCTCCTACTTAGCTGCGCCCGACAGGGTCACAATGATCATGTCTTAGTAAAAGCTACCTGGCACTTAAGTTCGCATTGTAAAACGCAAATAAATATTGGTGCCGATTCCCTTGTTCACAAACTAAACTAAATTTAAGTTGTGCATCTTTTTCTTTCTATTTCATTAAGAAGAGGACATAAGATAAATTTTAGTTTAGTCCTGTCAAATTATTCAGCACCTGTCACTGCTCCATACACGTTTAGACGTGATTAAAAACTTGTCTACTAAAATTACGTCAATTTACGTCAAGCGCTGATTAATTTGACAGGACTAAACTAAAATTCATCATCTGTCCTTTTCTTAATGAAATAGAAAGAAAAGGATGCACTGAACTTAAATTTAGTTTAGTTTGTGAACAAGGGAATCGGCACCATTGAGTACTTATTGAAATCACTAAACGGACTAAGAAGCCCGCAGGCGCTTTCTATTTCTACACTACTGTAGAATAGAAACCGCTTGTCTACATTTCTCGGTAGAAAACTGTCAACTGTCTACACGAAAACGTCATTTTTGTCTACTCTTCCGTGGACAAAACGCTTCTCTACGATTCTCGTGCTAAGCCTGCTGGTGGGCCACTGCAGGTGCGACTTAGCCAGGTGGGGGTACTCTAATAAACCTCAGTGAGACTGTGGAGCCACATCTCAAACAATGTCTCACCTCTTGTCGTGTTCTGTGCGCACACACATTCCTAACACCGGCACCACATGAGTAAAGAAACGGGACTTCGCTCTGCGCCTGCAACGATGTCGAAGTAGCCGAATTCTGGTCGAAGCATTTATTTATACCTACTTAATATTAGGAGGACCTCAGTAGAGCTTCCGAAAGAGTGGGTCTTAAAATGAACATGGACAAGACAAAGGTCATTTCAAATGCCCATGTTACACCCACTCTCATGAAGATCGCAGACGCTACGCTCGAAGTTGTGGACGAGTATGTTTACCTAGGACAAACAGTCCAATTAGGTAGGTCCAACTTCGAGAAAGAGGTCAATCGTCGAATCCGACTCGGCTGGGCAGCGTTCGGGAAGCTACGCAATATCTTCTCGTCCCACATACCGCAGTGTCTCATGACGAAAGTCTTTGACCAGTGCGTGTTGCCAGTGATGACCTATGGCACTAAAACGTGGTCGCTTATAATCGCCCTTATTAAAAGGCTAAAAGTCACTCAAAGGGCAATGGAAAGGGCTATGCTTGGAGTTTCCCTACGTGATCGAATCAGAAATGAAGAGATCCGCAGGCGAAACAAGGTTACCGGCATAGCCTAAAGAATTGCAAAACTTAAGTGGCAGTGGGCAGGGCACATTGCTCGCAGAACAGATAGCCGATGGGGCCGAAAGGTTCTGGAGTGGCGACCGCGTACCGGAAGGCGTAGCGTTGGAAAGCCTCCTAATAAGGTGGACCGATGACCTTGTGAAGGCCGCAGGAATCCGCTGGATGCGGGCAGCACAAAACCGGTCGAAGTGGCGGTGCTTGGGGGAGGCCTATGTCCAGCAGTGGACGTCTTTCGGCTGAAATGATGATGATGATGATGACTTAATATTATGTTTGTATGTAGGGGTAATCATATCTGGAACTATCAGTCGGACTTCAAAACTCCTTTTTGCATTTGATAGCCCAATTCTTGAGGAAGGTTATAGGCTATTTAACATCACGCTACGACCCACAGGTGCCGAGCAAAGAGAAAAAGTCAAAAGAACTCTAAGCGAAAACGAAGTATTAGTGCGGGGGCGATGCAATGCGACGCAGTGTGTCGGAGGAACAAGAAACTTCACGTGGACGAAGTCGGGGGCAGAAGTTAATGTTATATAAATGAATTCACCGATACGACGAACAAGAGGAACTACAAACGTAAAAGGGCGATAAGTCACTGGCACAGCGACATGATTTGCTTTTGGCTTATTTACGTGTTGAATATATAAACATAATTAAACTGTAGTCAAACAAAGAACTGCCTCACTAACTAGTTGTGTAGTGATTACTGTGATTAGCAATTCAAATGTAACCTGAGACTTTAAGAGCCATTTCACGTTTTCGCGCGAATATCGCAGATTTCAGTCGCCTAATTTACCATCTTAGGTAATACTCTGACATTGGTGGATACATGTAAAAAATAGACTAATCCTTCTTTTTGACACTTCATGTAACTCATTTACAAAAACTTATTTGTTTACTTTGTGGTGATTAATCTCCCACAACCAGTTTACTGAAATATCATCGCCGAGTCAATTTCAAACTCCTATATCTATCATTAATATTTATAAATTTAACTGAAAAAAATACATAAAGCATCAGAAATATAATTTGATCGACACATACAGTACTAGAATATCGATTCTTAATAACATTAATTAGTAAAAAAATAAAGTCTTATGCCAATTTTTAGGTTTTGTATCGCTAATAAATCGTGATTTTTTGGTTTAAATAAAGCGTAATTACATTTTTTTTTATTGGCGAAATAAACTATGGTTTTTAACAAACCGAATTCTAAAGTTTTATTAAAATCCCTTCATTTAATTAGACATAATATCGTTATTAAAATCACTCTAAATTAGAATAAATTCCGATGCTAAGCGGGCAACCGTTTAGTACGGCGTGAGTGCCGGTCGAGGTAGTACCTGCGCCAAATTTTCCCGCGTCTCGATTTTCGAGCGCACGTATTGTGAACGAATTATTATACTACGACTACAACATTTTGATTCACTTCGTATTTATTTTGCATAAGGTAAGAGTTTAATTTATTATCAAGTTAAGTATTAGTTTAGTAGTTTGAGAATAATTACATATTTTTGTTTTATTAGTTTTAGCAATGGAGCGAAAGGGTTGTGTATACCATTGTGTCAAAAAAAGGAAAAATAAAAATTCTGCAGCCTTAAAGAAAGCAACAGAAGCGAGATATATATAATTTGCGATTCGATTGCGATATTATGTACACAGTAATCGATCAAATAAGTACATATCGACATGAACTATAAAACCGTAATTACAATTTTAAGGATTTGTATACACTGACACTTCGACATATAAAAATATTGATGTTTTTGATAATCATTTATTGATAAAAAAAAATATTTATTCGTAGATATTGAAACTTGACAGCTATTTTGTTTTCATTTCAGAATGAGAAATCGCATGAATCGAGTAGAGGAGGATAGTACCTTTAGAAGACACGCCACCACCGTACCGGGTACAAGTGGAACGTCAGATTCGATAACAGAAATTGTATGTTTGTAACTTGCTACTTCAAAAAGATACAGCTATACCTCTAAACGAACGTAAACTTTTAAATATCGACCGACTGAAAAGGTTTTACCAAAGTTTTACCAAGATTGTGTATTGCTAGAATTTTTTTTTTTTAGGGTGGGAAGTCATCAAATAACTTCTCCCGCTCTGGGTGGAGCGGGAGGGTGTGTCAGACTCTTACTGACTAAAACCCACCCGTATTCCTTCCTGTTGCCTGTGTTGCGGGGGCCTCGGTGACCCATAAGTACCTTCCCGCGACCCCGGCAGGCATCGGCCCTAGTGGACCCCTACTTTGTGCTGACGACATCTGTTTGAGGCGCGCGTGGAATACGACGCGCCGTCGACCCGGGCCTGGTCCTTACCGGACGGTGAGCTACCCATTGCTCACCGTCCGCAAGCCCGCGCCTACGGTGGCCGGAAATCCGCCCGGGATTCCCGACGCCCTGGGCGTCTCCTGCGGCGGCTAGGGGCGAGAGGGCGCGAAACTTGCCTTCCCCTCAACCGTCCCGCCTCCTCCTTCGCGAGCATTACTGCTTCGCAGAAGGAGGTGACGGCTGCCCATGCCCTCTCGCTCCGTACCATGGCCTGAACCAGGGCCGGACGCGAGAGGTCTCTGCCGCCGAAATCATAGACCCTAGAAAGGCAAAATCAATGCTTTTACGAATTCATATAATGTAAATGATATGTGATTTTTCCCAGTTCATTTTTATTACATACTTTACATAACATATATTTGTGTTTTTTTTATTAGTCTAGAAAGCTTTAGTAGACTGAATAAATAAAACAACTTTTTTCATAAATCTCTAACCATGGTGCATTACGATTATAAAGGCTCAAGACTGTTTAGTCCATCTCAACACTCGCGCTACACTGCTTGCATTGTGTATGTGTGGATAGCTGCGCACACATACACAATACTGCCGTCTTTTACCTAAACTCGAGCGCAATAATTTTGTGAAATGGCTCTTAAATGATTTTAAATCATCATTTTGTGTAGGTGTACGCTCAACCGCACGACAGTTACAGTCGGTCTCGCGATTGGCCGCCATTAAGATCGTGCGCATACGCGATCGTTGCGTCCTAATGAACGACGATCGCATATTCACACTCATATAATCTTGTTGCCCAGTTGGGGAAACCGGAAGGGGCGTTCTTTCGACGTTATCACGCGTTCAGAGGTTCGCCCAACAAACTGATCGCGACGAGCGGCCGGCGCTTTGGTTACGAGTAAGACGCGACCTATACCAAGTTGTTACCAGTTGAGTTATGCACATTTCATATTACTTGTAAACGAAACAAACTTGATTTTGGCCTGCCCATGAAAACTCGAAGAGATCCTAATTTTCACACTGACAAACAAAGTTAAGATAAAGAACACGCGACAAAACTTTGATTATAAGGGTTCCGTAGCTGGGATTACTTGGGATGAATTTATCCCAAAAAGAAACTTAACATTGTTCTTGAAAAACATGTTCTCCCATACATACATATACGTCACGGTCAATAATTCTCCAAGTGCAAATGTAAGTTGGTCGACTGTTACTCGTTAACTTCTAAAGCCAACTTAGCTGTGATAGTTTTCCTTTTAACGCTACTGCCATGATATCCAAAACCAACCATTTAGCTGGCTTGGGGAACACTTGACTCTAACAATGAATATTATTACGCAAAAGGATCCGTGAATCGTGAAATGGTTTTCAGAGACCCGGAATATTTTTGATTGGCCTATCCAACGATACCGCACACAATGGGTTAGTGGCAGAGACGAGAAAAAAAATACATCCCACTTTACATGCAAAGAAGGAACCCTCAAGATTTTATTTTACCAGTATAACGGCGTGATTAATATGTGTAACTATGCCAAATTACAGCGTCCTAGTGTCTGAGTCAAGCCGAGGACAGACAGACATATATGGCGAAACTATGGTTCCTTGTTGACTAAGGAACCCTAAAAAAAAACTATTATTCTGAAACGTGGTGGATTACGCCCCACCCCCTATCACAGAGAGGAGGCCTGTGTCCCAGCAGTGGGGAAACATTATAGGCTGATAAAGAGGCTATGTAGAGGCTAGGCTGTTGTAAGAGTAACTGAGGTTTCCCGCAATTATTGTACAATGCGTTTCGTTATACGATAAGATACAGAAACAGTAAGTTCATTTCATTAAAATATTTATTTTATTTTTATTTAATTTGTTAATAAATAAAGTTACATTTTAAGTACATTCATATCAATGTTTTGTTATAGCGTAAGCATAGGAAAAACGGAAAACTTAAAAATGGAACATAAAATTATGATGACCTTGGCAGTTTGACAGATACGAATAAAGTTGCCAGAAACAGATTCCTGCATTAGTGGGGGCAATTTTTAAAAATGTGAGAATTTGTCTCATCAAGCGCAATAAAATCTGCACCAATCAATATTTTTTTTTTAATCTGCCCAGTGCGTGCATAACCATTCAAAGTGACAAGTTCCGGAGTTGAGATGAATATTTACGCATGCAGAGAATTGTTTTATCGACCGCAAAAATAAGTTGGTTTTCGAATATTGGCATTTTTCGAAAACTATAAAAAACAACGTTAGTTCTGTGGTTGTAACGAGAAAATACATCCACACATAATAGTTTGTAGTTGTGAAATTGTTCTAAAGTGACTAGTAAACTACTAGAACTAGTAAAGTCACTTCAAAACATCATAATATTTTTAATTATGGGGTCTCACAAATACCCCACACGCTTATGTGCCACTCGGTCCTCTCTTTCTACCCTAAAAAGAAAGCGTACAGTTATAGTATTATAACATTCATATAAGTTTTCATCATTCATCATCATCATCATTCTCCTGTCCTTATCCCAATTTATTTGGGGTCGGCGCAACATGTCTTTTTCTTCCATACTTCTCTATTCGTTGTCATCGCGGTAGTCGGCCCCTTTCTAGCCATACCATCTTTCACACAGTCTAGCCATCGTTTCTTTGGTCTTCCCCTACTCGTATAGCCAACCGCACGCATACTTAAAACTTTCCTGGCACCATTTCACATTTCACTTATTCCTCCGCATCATATGCCCATACCATGACAACCTTTTTCCACACAACTTTTTAGTCACCGGTGGCACTTTCAGATTTCCTCTTATATACTCATTTCTTAATTATTCTATACTTTGGGTAACACCACACATCCCTCTTAGCTTTCATCGTTCAAATTTCAAATCTATTTATTAATAATCAGATTGTACGAGAACCGATTGGACGGTGACCCCCAAAAGATCTTGGAGGTCGGAATTGCAACATTTTCAAAGTTAAGGGTACATGATGATTATTACCTAATAGGCATACAATATTTAAAAGTCTCTTTTTTTACATTTTACATAACATTACAGAGTTATATTGCACCTGGTTTTAAGTCATTAGTACCTATGGATTTTTTTACGGAATTTTTACTTGTCCAAGTACATTTTATAAGTTGGTCGACTTTACTCGTTATTTGTGATAGTGTTTCTTGTAACTTCGTTATATATGTGTTGCAGGCGGTTTGTATGATTCCGCTTTTAACAAACGGCGTCCTCTGTTTACAAACGCTCGCAATTATGAAATATGCCGAAGGTAAAATGTAAGTTGCCTTGTCACTTTGTATGCCACAACATTTAATTTTGATGGACAATTCAACGCCGTGCGCCGTTAACAAAATGCCGTTATTTTGTTAACCAGCACGTAAAAAACGCTAAGGTGTCCATGGAATCTGGTCCTCGGCCTCACTCCTGCGAAATATTATTGGTTCAAAAACTGTCGAAAAATTGTGAACTGCAACAAACCAATTACAATATAATGCATTATTTTTCGATAGTTTATAATCTAACGGAAATAATACCGACACATTGTGAACAGGTATCAAACTTGCTTGCAACATAACGCATCTTGAGCTAATAATAAATAGCCTGCCTAGTTGCAAAAAACTTGGAAGTACGCTCGCCGGCCGCTGCCACGGCATCGCTCGCTTCGCTCGCTCGGATCCCCCGCAGTTAGTCACAGTTCTAACCTAACCCAGTTCACAATTTTTAACCAACAGTTGAATCTAACTATAGAACGATTGGCCAATTATAAATGCGAGCATTTGTAATCGGACGGCGCCATATGTATAATGAATCGTTTTGTATAATTATTTCTAAATTAGATTTCAGTAGTTGTATACCTATCTATACAGTTCTGCATTGCATTGCTATTTTTATTTTCTTTGTTAGTTATGTTTTAATAAGACCAAGATTTTCTATCAGTGGTCGTATCGTCAGTTTTTCTCATTAGAATGTAAAAAAAAAAAATCTTACGGAACCCTAACAAAATAATGATTCAAGAAATATGGTAAATTAAAATATTAAGCTGGCAACACTGAAATGTCGGCCATAGCAGTTTACCTAGTCACGCGAGAAAAAAAATGTGAATTTACGAATTGAATATTCTTTGTTTTAATTGCCTTATTGAACTTTAAATTGTGTTTTTTAGTGATAATTATAGTGTATACTACACGTGACATACGGTGAACATGTTATTTAAAGAGTTTTGTAGGAAAAACACAATGAATTTCATCGTTAAAAACTAATTTGTGGGTCGACGAAAAAAAGTGTTTTTTTGTGCTATACAGCTCAACATCAGGTAAGTTTTTTACGTCGAGAGTATCGATTAGTACGTGGAACGACATTCTGTGTAGTTTAAAACGCTGTTTTGCCTTTAAAAGTGGTGGAAAAACACATTTGAGTGTAGTGTTTACATGTTTTTGAGGATACAGGTGCTGAAACACGTTGTTTTGGTGTATTATAATCTCCAACTACAGGAATGTGTGATGTTCGCGTTGTGACGTATAATAATTAACACTGTGTTCATTATCATTGAGTGTCTATATTATAACAGGGTTTTGTATGATTGATTATGGTCTTAGAATTTATAAGAAGCTCGTAAATGATTATGTTGTATGTTCGAAACTAGAACATTCGTGGTCTTGGTACTTTGTTTAAATTATAATAGCCTCTGTTATCCCACTATTGGTCTTAAACCTCAGCTCATAGGAAAGAAGGAACAAAAATATTTGGAGGAGTTCTTAGCATGGGCCAAATGTATGCTTCTTCATGTTTTCGTGTCGATGGTACTTTGTTTTTACATTGTTTAAGCCCAATATATGGCTACATTAATTGCCGCATCTGTGGTGTTCTTTAAGTTTCCTTTAGTGCAAGTGAAACGCCACTTAGGTCACTCCAGGAAATGGAAATGGTCTGATCTGAGACACTACTCTCGCAGTGGGTGTTGTTGACAAATGTATGCTGAAAGTCATAAAATTAGGCCTTATAAAGCACCACCTAGGTACCGCTAACGCTTGCGCACTTGTTTATTTACTTTATTTTGTGGCTGCTGTCAGACCAGTTCATTACTAGATATGATGCTTAAGGCGCTGACAAGACCTAATTGACCAAAATAGGCTTCTCTTAAGAATAAAAATTGCCAAATATGTAGTTTGTCGTAGCGAAAAAAATATATGTTAATTTTGAACATGTTTCCCAGAACTTGGTTGTTGCCAAAAACGTTTTGAAAAAAAAACTCGATACAAACTAACTTTAAACTAACCTCTTACCTTGAGTTCTAATCCAAAAATCTGCATTAAATATCAACATAGGTTACGTATTTAATTAATAACAAGAATGTCTTAATTAATTGCAGAGCTTGGTTGTTTTTTATTTTCGATTATTCAACTCAATTTTGAGTAAATAGATAATTGCTTCATATTTTGCAATAAATTACAAGCATTGTGTCATCGCGCTTCTCTTTTTTTTGCTATGCAATCTGACAGTGACCGCGGTTTAGGTGTTGTCAGCGTCTTAAAGGATCTTTATTAGGTACTGAAAACATATTATCAAAATAAATCACTTAACAAGAAACTTATGACTCCACTGAAAAAAAACATTATAAAGTAATATGAAATTTAACATGCTCAACAATAACAAAGGCATTATTAATCTTTTGTAAATAACAAGGCATAAGAGGTAACAGTAAAGATACAATATACATAAACTCATGCCTTCTTCCCATGAAGCTATGTAGAAACTACAGAACGCCACCTGCTACAATCCTTACATACACCATTTGATTTGTTTATTGTAAGCACGCCGGTTGCGAGTACTATGTACAGTAAGCGTCAATAATATTGGGACAAACAGACTGTTCAAAATGATCAAACAACTATGAAAATGAAATATTAACTCACACACATCACACAAGACTCAAACACAAGAACTGTTTCGAAATGAAGAAAGTACATGACAACTGTCATTCTGACAAGAATTTTATCAAATCGAGATAAAGTTTGATTTTACTTAGTTGTTGAGATCATTTTGAACAGTGAGTTCGTCCCGATATTTTTGATGCTGACTGTACCTGACCTTTCTGAAGAACATCACCAATAAGGTCACTATATATCATCATCACATTTGCCTTGTAAATACCATTTGTTAATCGCCTTTCACTCATCCTCTTAAAATGACCAAACCATCTAAGCATACTTTTTGTCACTACATCTTCTTTTAAACTGTACCGTTGCTTAATCATGTCATTCCTCATTCAGTAAGAAAATCTTGTGAAATATTAATCTGTTAATAAGAACGGAACCAAGGGCCGGAGTTAGTAGATTTTGTCCATAATATAAGATTTAAAATTATGAAGCAGTCAGCTTTGTTATACACTTGTTTACAAGTTACTTATTTATTAGTCTGCTGAAGACTGAACTTACAGCTATTTTTAAATGAATGTTTCCAGGTCCACAATATGAACGATACAACAGCCGCAATACCGGGAAACATGGACATTGATCCGCTGAGCTCGTATGAGTCTTACCCAGCGTACGACAGCTACGCCGCCCAGTCTTACCCATACCCCAGCAAGCTACAGCAGTCCATATACCAGGCCTACCAGCAAACTAACACTAACTACAATAATACACAACCAGCACAACCACAAGAACCATTAAATAATCCACCGCCAACAACACAAACATCCATTGACATTGAAATACCAATTAAAAATGAAGATACAGACCCAAAACCAGTTCTGAAAAAGAGAAAGAAGGAGAAGAATGGCCAGAAGAGTACTTATTGTTCTGAGAAGATAACGGATGCTGCCTTCAAGTTTTATGGTTGTTCCGTCTGTAACATCAGTTACAATGCGTTACATGACCTAGACCAGCATGTGACCGTGCACAAGAACAGAATGACTAGCTATAGACTGCGGTTAAGAAATCAATTTAAAAAGAAACAAATTAAAAAAGAAAAGAAAAGATTAAATAAAAAAAAGATGATTAAAATTAAGAAAGAAAATGTTTTTGAAATTGAAATTAAACCTGAGGATGGTTATATTGGTGAAGAGAAAGCTACAGATGTTATTAGTAATGGCATTAATCCTGATTCTGAATGTAACGGAAATGTACACAATGAAAACAGTGCAAAAGAAGCTCAAAATAGTCAATTGAATACAAATAATGTTACAAATTCTATTAATAATGAGCCGCAGAATAATGAAACAAATTCTTTGAGTAACGGGAATGTGCATCATGAGAAAAGTGAAACAGAAAACGGAAATAGTATGAATAGTAAAGATAAAGAGAACAGTATGGACGAAGCAGAGTTAAATAATTTAGAGAAAATTTACAAATGTTTTGCGTGTCAGAAGCAGTTTACTTTGAGCTATTATTTAAAACTACACGTGAGATCACATACAGGTGAGAAAATAATAAAATAATTTTTATTTTTGTGGTCCCAAGCGAGGTCGTCGAGCGTGGGGTCCTGAGTTCGATCGCCAGGTCAGCCAAAGCATTATTGTATTTTTAGCAAATTCACAGCAGTGGCAAGTAAATTCTGTTCGAATTTATGTCTGTAGTACTGCCACATCCCATACATATTATATTGGACTTGTAATAAAGATGCTTCACCTTTAGGACCTGTTATAACCAAACATTCAGCCAAACTCGACAGTCAGCAGAATCAACATTGGGTCCAACACTACTTATAACATAAAGGGCTAATTGTTAGTGCATCATACACCTCTGCCAACCTCTTCGTTGAACACAGGCGTCATGTTCAACTCGAAACATTTATGTCAATGAAACCAATTACAGGCACTTTTGAATTGTCAAGGGGTCGGTCAGTCAGAAAGATGAAACTAGTTGCCCATTCCAAAGCATTGTAGGTTCTGATGGAGAAGAACGGGCAAGAAACTCCATGGACACTCTTTTAAATCAAAATATTGTTACAAAATATTGGGTACATCTTTCAAGTTGAAATTTACATGTGAGAATGATGTAGAAAGATGGGAACGTAAAAAGCGTCCGTAGTAAATTAATTGAAATAAGCCGTGGCAGCTAAGAGATGACCCGTCCGTACTGACGGCGCCCGTTCACGAATATGACGCATGTTATAAATTAATTATCGTTGTTTTCAGACGAGAAGCCTTACACGTGCAGCGTGTGCGGCCAGTCGTTCATCACAGCTAGCAAATTGGGTCGCCACAATAAGCGGATACACCTTGCCGAGCGCTTCCAGTGCCGCATATGCTTCAAGATATACTCCAGGTGAGTCACGCCATATACTCGCCCCGATACAACTCGCCCCGTCACAACTCGCCGCCTGTGACAAGTCCGGGCGCTGCAACAAGCGGATGCATCTCGCCGAAACTACGGATTTCGTGATCAGGGAGTAGACCCCCTGTGACAAGCTCGGGTGGCACAACAAGTGGATACACCTCGCCGAGCGCTACCAGTGTCGCATATGCTTCTAGATAGTACAGTCCAGTGAGTACCACAGGCCATAAACTCGCCCCCTTGCCAACTCACCCCTCCATTCCTCTCTTTTTTGTGCGATCTTTGGCCACGTTGGCCCTGCAAACATGACCAGATCGTCACACCACCTTCGCCGCGGTCTACCTGGACGGCGATATCCTCCCTCAGGGGTCCAGTGAGTGACGGTCTTCCCATCTCTCCGGTGCATTCGTGCAACGTGGCGAGCCCACTCCAACTTCAGCCTGGCTGTTGTTCATAAGTCATTTATTTCTTAACAAAATACATTGTGTCGAAAATTTTTAGTGATGATAAGACAAAAAATAAATAAATAGAAAACATTACAATCATGTTTAAAATTCATTACACATTTAAAATGTATCAATAATTCACAAAATAAAATAATTATGTCAATAATTCAGTAACAAAAGAAAAAACAAAAGAAAATTCCAAACAAAATAAAGTTTTTCCTCTAAATTGCATAATAATAATAATTATATTTTTTTTATATTTTTAAATGTTTTTATATATTTTTTATATCCTAATATTTAAAAATAAAATTAAAATGTGTAAATAATGAAATAAAAGAAAATAATAATAAACGCTCAACTGATATTATGTTTCTCACCAAGGCTATACAAGGTGTCGTTTTGCATCCTCGTCAAATTCAAGGAGGTAACTATGCTAAAGATTCTCGACACGAATCAATAATAAAATAAGTAGGTTTTTTTTTCTAATTTTCGGAAATCGGCATGACAGGACACGCATGTTAAAACGCGGCCCGTGTGATACCGCACTGTAACTGCCCTTTTACACACACACTACCGCATACGCATTTACGCAACGGGGTGATCTGTGAAAGTGGTGTATGCTTAAATACACAATACAATATACAGGGTGACATTGAAAACATGCGACAAATCGAAATGGAAGATTGTACTCATCATTATGAACAACTTTTACTAAGGGACCAAAGCTACAATCCCAAAAAAAAAACTGCTGTCCCCTACATTTATGTTCGCAATACCTCATCAAAATGTAGGAAAAGCAGATTTTTTTTTTGGGATTACAGTTTTGGTCCCTTAGTAAAAGTTGTTAATAATGATGTATACAATGTCCCATTTCAGTTTGTCGCAAGTTTTCAATTTCAACCTGTATAATAGGTATCGTAATTTTATTTGATTATATGTCTTTCATAGCAGCCTCCTGTGATTTGACGAGGATGCAAAACGACACCTTGTATTTAGAAAATAAATTGTTACTATTAAGTGATCAGATCTCTAATAATTCAGTAATATTTACTTTTATTGTGTTTATTTTTATATCGTTCTTTCTAACAACTAGTAGATCTGCTTAGTAATATGTGGATAACATTGTGAGTAGTGTATTTGTTCTGACCCGAGGCACGCGGGCCACAAAAGTGGACCGACAAGGCTTTTGAACTTGCCTGAGTACCGCTTCCACCTGATTGGTTGGTTGAAACAAAAACGTGCCCGCCCGACCGCAACTGTTGCTCGTCGTTCGGATATTGTCGCTACTTCTACGTATCAATTTTACTTGAACTGAACCAAATATCTACAAATTACTATCAGGAAAATCTCTTCACACCTCACATAAAATTAACAAAAAATATGTTATTACATTTCACTTAAACTAAAGCATATTTTGTCTTGTTTTTGAATAAATTACCTTATGAATATGGTAGTAGCGGTGGCCCGGCGCCGCCACAGTCTAAGAAATGTTACTCACCTGGAAAATGTATTGGCCAGCCTTGTTCTAACCTATGTCTACTTATTATTACACTGCTGTTTGGTGTCTGTTGATTTATTTGATTTACATATTTACAGAAATCAATCGATTCTGTAATAATCGATATATCGTAGGTACTTATTTAAAAGGAAAAACGCAAGCCTACTTCCCTTACTACGCATTATCATTCTTACATTCACTTTATGTTTACGCTTTAACGGAGACGGACGTATAACCGTCCTGGTGAATTTTAATTGGCTAATAATAATCTATACATTTTAAAAAGCCCACAACTCGTTTTATTAAAGTGTTAGAACCTTGATTTCTTACAGTGTCTCTAAATCAATAATGGTTTTCACCATAATTTGTAGAATTTTTCGGTAGGTGTACGTACATGAAGCACAGCAATCTCGATGTTTTGTCAAGTCGTAGATACGGTGCGAAGCAGAGGCAGGTCGCTAGTAATATTATAAATTAAATTTCATTTATTTTCAGACAACAGTGATTCATATTGTGTTAGTATTTCAAAACAACTTATATTCTAGTGTCAGTAGTGGCGACTGCCTCGCACTCTGGTCAGCAGCGACGTGGTTTTTTTTTTTTGAGAATTATGGCGTGAAAGCCATCTGTGTGGGTCTCAGCAAACAATTCCAGGGGCAGTCGCAACAACATCCTGAAAGCATTATTATATTGTACGCTCAGGGCATCCAGCGATCTCTTGGTGTAGTGGATCCATCGTGTAAAATCTCTGACAATATAAAACATAACTAAGTTAAAGTGACGCTGTCCATTTCAGGTTCGAGCTGCTGACGGCTCACTTCGACAAAACGCACCCAGAAGACAAGTTGGAGGGAGAACCGTACGGTACGTCGGATAATATCGTCATGCTAGCTTTTGTCCGTAGCTTCGACTGCGTGAGTTCGCCTGCGTAAAGTTTATATGTTTGGACGTTAGTTACTCAATCACGCAAAAACGGCTGAACGGATTTGGATGAAATTTAGCACACAGATAGTTTATAAGCAAGATTAACACAAGATACTTTTATCTCGATAGTACAGTCAGTAACCTGCATAACCCGATCGCTCTTCCCCTCTTCTTTGTAAGAGAGGTCAGCTAATGCAGAAAACTGACCGTATGTTTCTGTGGGATAATTTCCAACCTCCACACGGGTGAAACCGCGGGCGAAAGCTAGTTCATAATATGTATAAGATTTATTGAAAACTTAATTTTTTCCATAACACTAGACGTAGATAAAACAAAAAGGATCAATTTCCATTGCGCGGAAGAAAGTGGCCGCGTCAGTTTAGCTACAATCAGTCAATTGACCTCGCAGTCGCGAGAGGATTGCGGTCTCATGGCTAAATGCACCTAAAGCAATGGAGATAAAATCCTAAACGCATTTTTAATCTCTTCGCTCCCATTTCCCTTCTGTTCTCTTCCCGCACAGTGTAAGTTGAATTGATAAATGATAATGATAAATGATTTATTTTCTGTAAGTAGGTTTGTACAAACACTTTTACACGTCAATCATATTTTTTAAATAAAGCTAGATGAGGTCGCGTTTCCTATCTGACTACTCTGAGAAGAAAGGCCGAAACAAACTCAGAGGTCACAGTCTCCTTTAAAGTCCAGACATAATCTTGGTCAGATCATGTGAAGGCCATGTAGATTAGTGTCTGAAATGGTCCTTTTGAGGAAAGAACCACACAGATTGAGTGGACCTGTCCAGTCAGTGCACGCATTTGTCAGTAATCGTGCAGCTCAACTCAGAACTTAAGGAGCTCAACGATTCGACGAACAATACCAAAGAAAGAACATTTGGGTAGGCCGCATAAATTACTCAAACTGCCAGACCATGATTAATATTAAATGAGAAAAAAAAAAACAACAATGACCCACATAGGCTTCACATTCACAATAATTGAAAACAATATAATACTTTACAAGTAAATATTAAGTTCCAAACAGTATATTGAACTCCACAAAGTAAATATGTCAAAATGGTATATAAATAAAATAAAAGTTTCAGTATGCAATAATTGGAGCAGCTTAATCCCAAGCCTTTTGTTTATTAAACCTAGTGAACGGTTATCGCCCGCCATAGCATAGTGTGTACTACGGCGTAGCGTAGCGTGGACTATGGCGTAGCGTAGAGTGTGCTACGGCGTAGGGTAGTGCGTACTACGGCGTAGCGTAGTGAGTACTACGGGGTAGCGCAGAGCGTGCTACGTCGTAGCGTGGTGCGTACTACGGCGTAGAGTATAGCGTGCTACGGCGTAGCGTAGTGCATACTACGGCGTAGCATCGCGTCTATTAGGTTACAACCTCTTTTTTGTCTGAAAACTGAAACAAGCGGTACTTGTGACTTCATAAGTTTACGCATCAATGTATATTGTAAGAAACGCTCCTTCGAATTAACCATTTAAACAAAATTTGCCAAATACTCTCAATATTCCATAATTAATTTGTTTATCAAAAAAAGAAAAACCAAAACTTGCGCGTTCAGCACTGTGTACGTAAGTGTAGAAGTGAACCTTCGGAAAATAATAAAGAATAAGAGAGATTTACTGTGAGAGACAGAGAGAGTTATACCTTTCTTCTCTCTCATGTAATGAAATGTGCCTAAAATGTGACGCGTCCTTGAAGTTTCACTCTCAATTCTCGTCCAAATATCGAATCGCCTTAAACTGGAAAAGTTATTTAGAGGGACTAAATAACTTTTCCAGTTTAAGGCGAAGAAGGACATATTGGTGGCGATTCTCTTGTTCACCGAACTAAACTATCACTAACATTTCTTACTTTTGGCTATGAGAATTTTATAGTTATTCTGCAAATAATTTTCATTAAATTTAAAAACTATTTTGACACAACTTAAATCGAGTTTGTCAATCGCGACTCCGCGTACTTGTTTGCCCTACCCCGAGAATGTTTTTTAGAGCCGAAGGCGCGCAAGGAGAGCAGCATCAACGTGTTTTATATGGAATTTGTCACTTTTTGTATGAAAAATATGAAATATGTTGGGTTTTTGGGGTTTATGCGTTTCAAAGGGAAACAAAATTTTCATTATTTTTGCGGTATGACACACCGTTTTCGAGATATAAGAAAAAGTAAAAAAAAAAAGGATAGGAGTATCGTTTTTGCACTTGAAGTCAGGAGTTGGTGAGAATTTTAGTTCATGACAACTAATTTTATTCCACACCTTTTTAATCCCAATTAAAAATAGTCTGATTCAGTTTTATAATCAAAATTTTAAGTGAACAACGTCAAATTCAGAATAGCAAAATTGTAATTTTCACTAAATTAATAATTCAGTGCCACCTTAGTGCCGTCAAACTAAAATATAGTTCAAGTTCTGTCACTTTAGTCAATTTCAGAATGGGAAATCGTCATTTGACAGGAATAAACGAAATTTTGGTGATTCTTAGTCTAGTTTAGAGACATTTGTGACAAGAGAATCGGCACCAATTGTGACCTAATTGGTAATGTTCTTCAGAAAGGTCAGGTGCGTAGTACTCGCAACCGGCGAGCGTGTGTGACCAGATGTATGAACGTAAACGAGTATGTAAGGAGCGCAGCAGGTGGCGTTCTATAGTTTCTGTATGTAAATGTGTATTTATCAATTAATTGTAGACTACAACGCGATCCTGCCGTACCTGAAGGAGCTAGAGGAACAGCTACTCGCGCCTGGTCTGGCCGAGCTCGACAACAAGCCTAAAGCTGAGGACTTGTTCTGGGAGCAGCACGTGGGCCCGCACCAGCTGGCCGGCCCCGCCACGGTGGCGCCCAAGGACATCAAAGAGGAGGTTTGTATGACTACTTGATGAAAAGAAAACTCGTCCCCGATAACTTTGGGGGGGACAATTCGCCGTTACAACGGCAGCTCTATCCTGACATCGCCCTCAAGGACTCGCCTTCGTAATAACTTAACATTTTTGTTGTGTTATATATAATGGACTGTATTTTTTGCTTATTAAACCACAAAGACGCTGACACTACAAATTTATTGTTAAAAACAAGAAAAGCACAACATCCACTATTTAAAATAATATAAAAACATAACATTACGAGCAAGCCTAACAGTAGTCGCATATGATGTGTAGCTGCCTGCCTGTGTGCCTGCATTTAAAATATTAATAGAATAATTAAATAAATGGAAATATACATGGGTAATAGGATATAAAATAATTCTAACTTAATATCAAGGAAAATGAATAAAGCGCTCCTCATCTCTCTACATACTTAAACATTTGCTGTGCCCGACAGGGTCCATAATTGTTTGTATTATTTATTTTTTAAATATATTTACCACCTGTAACTGTACATTATGGATTGCAATAAACGATTTGATTTGAACATCTGACATCTCACCTTGGTAATAAGCAACTGCGCAGCGACAGAAATTAACCTCGGAATTTAAAAAAAAACCGGCCAAATGCGAGTCAACCTCGCGCACGAAGAGTTCCGTACCATTATCTATAAAACGGCAAAAAAATCATGTCTGTTGTATGGGAGCCGCCTTAAATATTTATTTTATTCTGTTTTTTTTTTGTATTTGTTGTTATAGCGGCAACAGAAATACATCATCTGTGACAATTTCAACTGTCTAACTGTCACGGTTCATGAGATACAGTCTGGTGACAGAAGGACAGACAGACAGACGGACAGCGGTGTCTTAGTAATAGGGTCCCGTTATACCCTTTGGGTACGGAACCCTAAAAAGCTAAATACTAAAATATTTATAACACTGGTCGAAATTCAACCTCTTTTACTTACAATCTGTATAGTACTTACTAATTCCATGCAATTGAGAGCAGTGGTGGCCCAGTGGTAACGGCCCCGACTTACGAGTTGTAAGTCGTGGGTTCGAACCCAAGCAGGCACGTTTCTTTGTGTAAAGTCTCTCAAAACGGTGAAGGAAAACATCGTGAGGAAACCGGCATGTCCTAGAACCAAACATTCGTGGTCTTCGAGATGTCACTTAAGTGACATCTACCAACCCGGACTGGGCCCACGTGGTAGATTACAGCCCACTCTCTCTCAAAGAGAGGAGGCCTGTGTCCCAGCAGTGCGAACATTTTAAGCTGATTATGCATGCTATTAAAAAGTACTTACTTATTCCATGTTGCCAGTTCCTGTCTACAGACTTCCGTCCATTTTCATGAAATCATTCCCACAGATAGCGAGAGGAAAGATATTCCACATTAAACATCCGCGTGCAGCGCCGTGCAAGTGATAGAAGTGACACTTCTTAAAAAAATAAATAATTAGAGAGATTTAGTGTTAGAGACAGAGAGAGATATATTTATCTTCTCTCTCATGTAACGAAATGTGCCTACACGTGACGCGTCCTTGAAATTTCACTCTCAATTCTCGTGCAATTATCGAATCGCCGCCTAAGAATTTTCACTTCAAAAAGATCACAACACCTACATAATATATGTATGATCCAACTTGATCTTGATGATTCGTTCCTACGACAACTCAAACTTATTACGACTCGGCTCTATGACAACTAGACCTCATGAGTTATGAAAACTCAGAACAAGTCGACCCCAAAATCTCCACCTCGATATCTCGCCCCCGTGACAAGATAACTCTAACTTATGCCAACTCAACTCCGACACGGTCAAACAAAAATATTTACCAATTTTTTCAAAAGTAGTGGATTACCATTACCCCTCTTTTCGCCTTCACGGAGAGTAGGTCTGTGTCCCAGCAGTGGGCAAGTTATAGGCTGTATGCTCATGTTTGAATGGCAATGGTAATTGAAGGGGGATGCGCTAAGGTCTGCAAACCTTTTTTTGCAATTCGCTTTATCTATGTCAGGTTTTATGTGATCAAAATCGCGACCTTAACAAATAATATGTATTAATGCGCTGACAAGACCCAATTGACCAAAATAGGCTTCTCTTAAGAAAAAAAATTGCCAAATCTGTATAGTTTGTGGTAGCGGAAGAAATATATGTTAATTTTGAACTTGTTTCCCAGAAGTTGATTGTTCCCAAAACACGTTTTGAAAAAAAATCTTGATACAAACTAACGTTCAAGTAACCTCTTACCTTGAGTTCTAATCCAAAATATCTGCATTAAATATCAACATACGTTACGTATTTTAATGAATAACAAGAACGTCTTATTTGAATGCAGAACTTAGTTGTTTTTTATTTTCGATTACTCAACTCAATTTAAAGTAAATAGATACTTGCTTTATATTTTGCAATAAATTACAAGCGTTGTGTCATCGCGCTTCTCTTTCTTTTCTATGCAGTCTGACAGTGACCGCGGTTTAGCTGTTGTCAGCGTCTTAACAGAATTGTAATTATTAGAATCATCAATACTACTCTCCAAGTTAGAATTAGCCTCAAAATGATTTCATGAAATAGTCATTAGAACTCGAGACAGTAGTATTTATGATTTTAATGATTATTCTAAATAATATACAATCTAATAATGACTTGCAAATTCCAAAAACTTTAAGAAAATTTGAATTTCGCGGACTACCCTGACGTTTTCGACTTCACATGTACGTGTATTTTACGTATTGTGTGTGGGTCAGTGAACGGAAAAAACATGGAAGCATTACTTCAAGGGAACTAAGCGCGCATCTTGACACAAACTCCCAAACAAACTCACACATCGAAAACCCGTCGCTGATTCGCGAAATTACACAAACAATATTATTACTACTCTGGATGCACAGTTAAAAATGAACCTTATTTCCTGATAGTTTGGGTTTAAATTAACATGTAACGTATAGGCCGCTAACCTCATTTCTACAACGCCGCGTCGCTTCGCCCACCATTCGTCACCCGGGATGTTTTATGTAATAAGGTGCAACGCAAATAATTAATCGTGATATTAAATGATAAATGATTTTATTTCTGTAAGTAAGTTTTTACAAACACTTACACGTCAAACATATTTTTTAAAACTAGATGAGGTCGGCGTTTCCTATCTGACTACTCGGAGAAGAAAGGCCGAAACAAACTCAGAGGTCACAGTCTCTTTTAAAGTCCAGAAATAATCTTGGTCAGATCATGTGAAGACCATGGCGATAGGTGTCTGAAATGGTCTTTTGATGAAAGAACCACACAGATTGAGTGGACCTGTCCAGTCAGTGCACACATTTGTCAGTAGTTGTGCAGCTCAACTCAGAACTTAAGAAGCTCAACGATTCAACGAACAATACCAAAGAAAGGACATTTGGCTAGGCCGCAAAAAATACTCAAACTGCCAGCCCATGTTAAAAACTAACTGAGAATAAAACAAAATTAAACAATGACCCACATAGTCTTCACATTTACAATAATTAAAACAATATAATACTACATCATCTGCCTGCCTTTTCCCAACCATGTTGGGGTCGGCTTCCAGTCTTACCGGATGCAGCTGAATATCAGTATTTTACATGGAGCGACTGCCTATCTGACCTCCACAACCCAGTTACTGGGTAACACGATACCCCTTGGTAAGACTGGTTGTCAGACTTTTGGGCTTCTGACGCCCCTTAACGACTGTCAAAGATCCACGAATGGATATTGTGGATACATACATATATTCAAATATACATTCAAATCAATGTCAATGTGTATATCCGGACATAATCTTGGTCAGATCATTTGAGGACCATGTAGGTTGGTGTTCGAAATGGTCTTTTGAGGAAAGAACCACACAGATTTGAGTGGATCTGTCCAGTCAGTGCACGCATTTGTCAGTTATCATGCAGCTCAACTTAAAACTTATTGATGGTATTAAAATATATAATTATGATAAAACATATGTTATATGAAGTGTTTAGGAAGTAATAGGTAGGTGTATGCTAAAATTTATTATAAGGTAAAAAAAAATATGTGTGGTCTATTTTTTATTTATTTACAATTTAGGTATCTAAATACATTAACATTATATCACTGCTTATTATTTGCTCAGTGTTACATACATTCATAAACTCACGCCTTCTTTCCAAACAAACAACTTTCTTCCATAGTTCTCTTTGATATTGATCTTGTGGAAATCTAAAAGAAAATATAGTGAATTAAATATGCATAAACAAACGTGAGTGGTCTGGGGACCACCGTCAGAAACGAAGTTCCTTCTTACGTATTATTTAAAATTTTGTTAGGGTATTATAGTTCGCGTCAAATAACTTTGCCGCTCTGAAGTATGCTACAAATAACTGCGCAGTAGTCAATCTTACGAATAAAACAGCAGTGCGCATGCGCGACTAGCGCAGCAAGGGACGGGCAACAGCGTTGTGTGTCTGTCTCAGTCACTCGTATACGTCCGATGCTTGTTTGTGTTCCGTTCGCACAGTACGATACGCTGTCGATGCCAAAAGTGTTACACATTTACATCGTTTTTAGTTTCTTGTTTTTTTTTGTTATTTCTTATTGTTTTTGTTATGGTTACTGGTTGACGTTGCAATTTGAGTTTTGTGAAAGAAATGCCGAAACGGAACACTGTTTTACCCCGTCAGGCAATATAAATAATTCATAATGTGGTTAATTATATGCAGAAGGAGAAGGTTTATCCTTCTCCTACTGCATATAATTCACCATATGAGTGCATAATGTTGCAAATAAAAATAAAACCTATTAAACTTTACACTTGAAATATTTTTTTTCGTAAGCGAACATTTTTTTACTCAATAGTACCTGCGCGGTCGTTCGGAAAGCCTAGCTTCAGAGCGGCAAAGTTATTTGACGCGAACTATAAAGCCGATGCTTTAATACCCTTGAAAACCATGAAAACGACACCCATGACGAAAACTCGGAAACTTTCGCAGCCGCTATCTTGGACTTTCATTTTGACCAAAAACTCACGTTCGTCAACCCCTACCGCAAGCCGCGTTTAAGGAACTCGTTCCAATTTTTTTTTTTAAATTCTGCAACGATATCTATTTTCTCCATGCAATAGCAAAAAAACAAAAAATTATACTAAGCTATTGTAGATAAGTACATAAAATTTCTTACTAACTTTTATGTACCTACAATAGCTTAGTATATTTTGCATAATGCCGTCCTCATAGAAAAAAAGGTTATGTCTAATATTTGTCATTATTGTCAGGTAGAAAAGTAAATTGTTTGGTTGGCATAACATCATCCTCATAGATTTCATGTCATAATTCAAACCGACTTCATTTTTAATAGAAATATAATAAATAGCGATGTACTTACACGTGAAAACTAATTCCAGCATTCTTTTTATGCAAATGTGATTTATTTATACACCACTTCACTGTACAAGAAGGCATTTTTAAATATTTAACACGCAAAAAACGGTAAATAATAGTCGACCACTGCTGTTGCCTACTGCGGACGAACTAGAAAGCGTGAGCGGCGCAATCGGTAAGCCCCGCCCACCGCGGCGCAATCTGCTTTGTGTCATTTTTAAAGCTAGGAATGCTTCCATGTTTTTTTCCGTTCACTGGTGTGGGTGGTGTTTTTGACATATTAAATAATAAGTTCATCATTGCTTGCAGGCCCAAGACGAGGACCAAAAGGACTTTCCGAAACTAGACATAGTGATAGAGGAAGTGAAGGTGGACTTTGACGTCCCGGTCAAGCGCGAGCTGTCGGACGACGACGACCAGCCGCCAGACGCGCCGGGTGACGCGGGGGACAGGCCGGGGGACGGGCCGGGGGACGGGCTGGGTGACGGGGCGGATGTCAAGGATGACGAGACAGATGTCAAGGACGAAGACAGGTGAGTACAACGCTATAAGGTTTGTCATTGTCCATCTTGTTTTGTCAATACTAATTCTCAGATGTTCAGCAAATTAACATTGTGGTTGAAAAACGTGTTCTCCCATATGTTCCAACTGCAAATGTAAGTTTGTACGCACAATATTAAGAGGTTTACAATGTTATTTTTAGACCATAGACTTTATTATAGGTTTCTTATAGGTTTTTCTGTAATATGAAATAAGAAAAGATTAAAACCATATATTACAGTTATGACAAATGAATTGAGTCCCCCGGACGTACTGAACCCTAATAAAATAATTAAATCAATCAAATCAAAAGTCATTTATTCAAACTAGGCTGAGAATCAGCACTTTTCGAATATCAAAATCACATAAGACAATCCCCCAAAAACGCCCGCCCTTCACCACTTCCTAGTGCTTTAGCTGGGGAGAAGTAGCGCAACAAACTGTCGAGCAGCACAGCTGTCTGTTTAGTTATACATATAAGCTTGATTCTATACCAATCGTATGCAAAGTAACACTACGAAACACAAAACATTAAATTAATTTACTTTCCTTATGTAAGCGCCACACGCCAATATACCAATAAAACAATGAAAACTGTACTCAAGCAGAAAAAAAATTATAACATAAAAACGTAATCAGAACTTAATACTTAAATAAAAGCCTCCAGGCGTAAAGGGCGTGCCCGCTTACATAAGGCTAGCTGTAACTCGAAGTGAGAAATGATAAACTAGCTCCATCGAAGTAAAATTAGAACAACTGCAAGAAAATAGTACTCTACGGTTTTCCTGAATATTATGAAGAGCCAGATTATGACCAACGATGTAGATTAATTGATCTATGTTATGATAAACTAAATATTGACCTTACAGGGTATATAGAAGAAGCTTATAGACTAGGCAGAAACTATAATCAAAACCAACCCCTAGTAATAGAACTCATTACTAAGAGAATGGCAATGAAAATAAACACTGCTTTCAAGGAACAAGATTGTTCTTATCTGAATTTTTAGATCGAAACGCAAGATTGGAAAGAAAGGAATTGCGTGAAAAAATGCTGAAAGCCAGGATTATATGCAATAATAAGAAACAATCAGTTGTTTATAAAGGGTAAATTTATATCTTTGAATTATGTAAACTAGTCCGTAAGTATCTGGACTCTTACAGCACACGGGGAGACATACAAACAAATTATTCGTTGCGCCATAAAAATAGACAAAATTTGCCCCCCTCCCGCCTTAAACTACATTCATCTAGTCCATATTCAATGTCAATAAAAATATATAATAAATTACCAGAAGACATAAAACAACAAAATCTAACCAGTATATTTTTAAATAAACTAAAGCAATACTTAATTTAAAAAAGCTATTACACAGTACAAGAATATCTAACGAATAAATTCAATAATAATAATAATACACAATTATGAATAACACATATATTTTAATAAGTAAAATAACAAAAATAAATAATACTTAATAATTATATTACATTAATAATAATGAACAATTTTTAAGCAAGTAAAGAAATAAGCAATATTAAATATAATTAAGTAAATAATAAATGAATAGATAGACCAGCATATAAATTATTAATAGAATAAGTGAATGAATGGAAATATAAATACATAGGCAATAGGATATAAAATAATTCGAACTTAATTACAAGGAAAATTAATAAAGCGTTTCTCCTGTCTCTACTTATTAAAAAAAATTGCAGTGCGCGACAGGGTCCATAATTGATTCAATTTTTTAATTCTTTTTTACCATCTGTAATTGTACATTATGGATTGCAATAAACGATTTGAGATTTGAAAATAAAAACAGTTAATAACAATAATAAAACCATGGTTAGCAAGACGACCAGTCACCACAAGCAGCATCCGTTCATGAGCATAACGCAAAAATCAGCCATCACTCCGTTTCCCATATTGGAGGGAAGTAGGCAACCCGACCCCCGACGCTACCGCAGGCGCATGACGAACTTGCTGCCGGTTGCTCAGGCAAGAATAGTATGATCAACTGTCGAGGTCGCTAACCACTTATTGCAATACAACTAATAAAAAAAAATGTAATGATTAGATTATGTCACTAATAAAATAAAATTAAAGTAAAACACATTGACTTACACAGTCAATTAAAAAATAAACAATCATATGAACTCATAACTTGTCATTAGGTAATTCTGCAGAAAGAACATAAATATTGTCTTGAGTTAATCACAGCGACCATTTATTCTTATCGTTCAAGTAGTCATTGATACAATAGTATGCCTTAGAATACATATGCTTCCTCCGCAGCCAGTCCGACGAGGACTACTTCCCCGAGAACACGTGGGCGGCCCCGCAGGCGCCCCCGCCCCGCGCGGCGTCCCCCGCGCGGCGCGGCGCGCGCGCGTGCGGCGTGTGCCACAAGAGCATCAGCACGGCGTCGTACCTGCGCGTGCACATGCGCACGCACACGGGCGAGCGGCCCTTCAAGTGCTACACGTGCGGCCGCGGGTTCATCACCAGCAGCAAGATGCACCGCCACGTGCTCACGCATGCGCAAGGTCAGTGGGGAAACCTACCAAGGGTATTTGAAAGCTATCAATATAAATACTACCATTTATTACTAAAACTACCACTAATATCTACCATAATAGACTAAACAAGCGTAAAAATCTGGTACAAAAACTGCACGCTGCTAACCTCCTCAAGATCTACCACTCTGCCAAAAAAAATCTACAATTC
Organism: Atethmia centrago; assembly: GCA_905333075.3. Classification (NCBI taxonomy): domain Eukaryota; kingdom Metazoa; phylum Arthropoda; class Insecta; order Lepidoptera; family Noctuidae; genus Atethmia; species Atethmia centrago. The sequence continues at coordinate 704,655 of HG995396.1, forward strand.
AATGTTTTTTATTGGCGTTTAAATATCAACTTTATAACGATATATATTAAGGTGATTTCAGAATGACAAGGGCTTGTAGCCAAATAATAACAGCCGTACGGGTCGATCGATCAGGTTAAGCCGTGAATGGGCGACTATCTACACATACCAAGACCCCTTCATGCTTCAGAAAGCACGTTAAGTTGGTCCCAGCTGACAACTAATCACACCAAGGGGTATCGTATTACCCAATACCTGGGTTGTGGAGGTCAGATAAGCAGTCGCTCCATGTAAAATACAGGTATTCAGCTGCATCCGGTTAGACTGGAAGCCAACCTCAACATAGTTTAGAAATTGCAGGCTGATAATTTTTTTTGAGGCGTTCGAATCATCAATTGCGTTTCAAGGACTTTTACATAGTGGCGTTATACATAGATAGATTCATTTATTTGCCATACATTTTGCCTTAGGCATTATACATAACGGCGGCAGTATGAAAACGGACGGCGCCGTATGTCGTATAATGACGATTTATACAATCTGCCTGCGACATACCGTATACATTAATTGAATCGGTCATTTCAAAAACCTCTTTAGTCACATTTTTTTCCAACATGAGTTTTTGCTGATAATGGTTCTTTAAAGGGAGATGCGTATTCTGGGTAAAAACCACGTAAGACATACATTCCTTCCTCTTCTTCTTCTGAGATGGCGGGAGTAGTTTTATGACTGAGTTTGACGTTATAAATCGCCTTTGTTCTGATTGGTTCAACAATAAGTGTTCAAATCTTTAATTTGACAACAATCGTCATAAATGTCATATTTGTGTCTTTTACTCTATTACACTCGCGAGCAACTAAATCGACTCAACCCATACGCGCGCATAAATATATGTATTTTTCAAAAAAGTACATTACTTATTATAAAAATCATTATAGCGTCAAACGCTATAATGATTCGCTGACGCTGATTCGCTGACCTCAGCTTTAAGTTGGTGCCATTCTTGTCAACATTTATTCAGTATTTTTAAAATTAATGGTATCTGAGTGAAAATAGAGGGCAAATGGGAACTTATAAAAATGTGTGCTGGTTAGTAATTTTAAAAATAAAACAAAAACTGTTAAAAAACATAAAATAATTGTTTGTAAAATATTTGTTGTGTCAGTACTTGGTATTGCCCCCCTCCCCCCCTAGCTCTAATCACAGCTTGCACCTTGTCGATTCTTCATTGATTTGACGGTGTCTTGAGGAATTCCGTCCCACTCCTCTAATAACGCCGCTTTCAATTCTTAAATGTTAATAAGGTTATTTTTAAGTGTAATTTTCAATATTAAGCAATAAAAAATATGATTACTACTATTGTTTTGGTTAAATTATATATCACTAACCCTATTTCTTGCTAAAACAACATAAGTCAAGAACAGTTTTTCAGGTTTTTTTTTCATTATTTATATGAATAAACTGTTATTTGCTATTTAAATTTTTTGCCACCCAAATAAATCAATAAATTAAGCATAAAAAGTCCTTTTCAACACACTTGCTCATAATGTGGCTCTATGGTCACCGCAATTAGGCACAGAATGACACCCATAATCAAACTATGACTTTTTCATTGCTATAACTCACTAGTGAGTTATAGATTTTTTTAAATTTTATTGGTTGGGTTGCTTCGTTCTTATAAAAGTTTTTATTCAAAAAAAGATCGTGTTCAATAGAACAAATAAATTAGGAACCGGTACCGGCAGCGGAGGCACAGCCAATAAATTAATGTTCCTATTGCTTGCTCATTTCATGCAACTTCTTATTTAAATAGATAATTTTAACACGTACTTGTTTAATAAATAAAACTTTCAATCAAATATAACTTTTGTTTTCTCTGTAATAAAAGAAAACTTTAAATTCCCCATTTTGTACTTGGCAAAATAGGCGCAAACCCTATGCGCGGAAAATAAAAAAAAACTCATCTCTTTAGTCTGTGGTCGATCGCAATGCGCGCGCATAGGAAAACTGATTAATTTTTCCCGCCATAGCGAAACATTTTTCACAACTCGTTTTCACTGTTGAAATTATAGTTATTTATTAATTAAAATGTCTACAAGTACTAGTTACGAAGAAAATGATTTATGTTATACACCGCCCGATATAAGATGTGAAGCCCTTAACGTTATGGAAAGTTTACTACCTGAAAACTCCAAGGTAAAATATCTATTAGCGTACCAAAATTTCATAAAATGGCAAAACAGCAAGAATACGCAGTCTTTTTCAGAAAATGTGTTCATGGCGTACTTTAAAGAATTATCTTCTAAGTACAAACCTAGCTCTTTGTGGTGTTTATACTCAATGTTAAAAAGTACAGTCCGAACAAAGAATGGAGTGGACTTAAAATCATGCTCTAATTTGTCAGCTTATCTAAAGAGACTATCCGATGGATTTAGAAGCAAGAAATCAAATGTTTTATCGTCTGACGATATTGAAAAAAATATAAAAGATGCTCCAGATAGCCAATATCTGGCTACTAAGGTTAGTTAAATTAATTTTAAATATCTACGCGACTTCAGCCTGTGTTGTGTGTTGATCTTAATTATTGTTTATTTATTTTTTCAGGTTGCTTTAATATTTGGTGTAACTGGTGCCTGTAGGATACAATAGAATTAACAAATATAACCGTAAAAAACATAGAGAACCATGGCCAGATGCTTTTAGTGAAGATACCTATCACGAAAATTAAAATACCGAGGTCATTCACCATACACGGTCCATTCTATGAAATTGTTAAGAAGTGACCGTTTCTTTCTAAATTACCAGAATGGTAAATGTACCTGTCAGCCTATAGGTATAAACAAATTTGGATTTATGCCTAAAGAAATCGCTAAGTTTTTAGGTTTAGCAGATGCTGAGAGCTACACTGGACATAGTTTCAGAAGAACATCTGCTACATTGCTAGCTAATTCAGGAGCTGATATAATGACTTTGAAGCGTCATGGTGGGTGGCGATCTAGCAATGTAGCAGAATTATACGTAGAAGATTCCATACAAAACAAGAAGGAAATTTGTGCAAAAATCACAAAAAGAATTAAACTTGATTCTGAGGCGCTTCCTACTGACGAAACACCAAGTACATCCAATAATTGGATTTCACCTACCTACACGAATAATGAGCCATCTCAAATTACAATAGAACATGAAAATATTTCAATAAATATTCTATCTGATGAGACTGCTATGCCATCAAAAACAGTTAATTATAATTTTACTAACTGCACATTTACTAATTGTTTCTCTAAATAAACTTTTTACCTACTAAATAAAATGAGTTTTTTTTTGTTTTTTTTATTCACAAGTGTGTTAAAAAACGTCGTATGATACACGTGTGTATTGATGATTACCGTCCTCGGCTCTCTCAATGGCGTCTCAGCGGTAATCACCAATGTTACACACTAGTACCATAATGTACTATTCAAACTCATTTGTTTGTGCATGAAACAGTTTTTATTGATTCCTGAAAAATTCTAATCGAATGACTTATGAGGTTTTTGAAATTACCGATTCAATTATAATTATACTAAGTATTTATATGTGGAGATGATGCACCTGGAGTAAAATTACTAAACTACAATAGGTACAAATTATTAAAAATAAAGCACTGATGAGATACATGGTGCTCACATAGCTATACGTTCCAAGTTTTGAATTCAAGCCTATTTCTATTGTCACAAGGCATTCAAAAGTCTTAACATAAAGAAAACTGAAGACTTATGGGGGATTTCCGTTAAGGTTCTTAGAGATATCATTGACACAATAGCCTATCTTAACAGGCATATTTAATCAATGTTTAGACAGCGGTACGTTTCCTGATTTTATGAAACATAGTAAAGTAGTACCAGTTTTCAAATCGCAAGAGTACGTGTAAGAGGAGAGGAGGTTTTATAAGAGTGATCCTTCTAATTATAGACCTATATCTGTGCTACCAGCGTTGAGTAAAATATATGAAAAATCATGCTAGACCAGATGCTGTCACATTTCAATTCTAATGGGATTTTACATAGTCGCCAGTTTGGTTTCACGAAAGGTAGGTCGATGACTGACGCAGGAGTAAAACTCTTCAGTCACATTTTGGAATCCTGGGAGAAATCCCAGGATGCCATTGGCATTTTCTGAGACCTCTCAAAAGCATTTGACTACGTTGACTACAATACACTGACCTGTAAATTACACCACTACGGACACAATTATTTTTAAAAGAGTAACTGTGAAGTTTCTTGCCGGCTCGCTTTCTCTATAGGAAACAACCAATTGAAACCGTGCCCCTAGCTTCTGATGTTTCATAAGTGGCCATGTAGTTTTATGTGACATAAATATATTTTGATTTGATTTAGTTTTAAATATTATAATTTTGTAAACGTAGACGATTTTTCTAAAATTTAAACAAATAATTAAACCTCTTTTTTCCGAAATCACATACATTATGAACGCAGTTTAACACGCACATTATTGTCTTAAAGATAAAGAGGATCTCAAGACGGAAGGAGAAGACACCAAACCGGAAGTGGATGACGAAGCAGTGGACCAACAGCAAGGAGATGGCGCCAAAAAGTATGTAGAGAGAGACAGAGTAATATTTATTATTTAGCACTCGCAACCGGTGTGCTTGTGACCAGCCCGTCGATTCTGTAAAAATCTCACTGCGAAACTTTCGGTGAAGTAAGCTGTCATTGCACCTGATGACACTATTGACAGCCCTCTTCAGATTAGGTTAGTTTTAAGATTAACAGAATCGTAGCAGGTGGCGTTCTTTAGTTTTTGCCTACCCCCATGGGAAGAAGGCGTGAGCTTATGTATGTGTATTTATTTATAAGGGCTTACCAAATAAGTACATACACAGTATTAAGGCGCTGACAAGACCCAATTGACCAAAATTGGCTTCTCTTAAGAAAAAAAAATTCCAAATCTGTATAGTTTGTGGTAGCGGACAAAATATATGTTAATTATGAACATATTTCCCAGAGCTTGGTTGTTACCAAAACACGTTTTGAAAAAAAATCTCGATACAAACTAACGTTAAACTAACCTCTTACCTTGAGTTCTAATCCAAAATATCTGTATTAAATATCAACAGAATAGAATAGAAATAGAATCAAGTTTATATAACTAAACAGACAGACGTGCTGCTGGGGAGTTTGTTCCACCACTTCTTCTTCCCAGCTAAAGCACTAGGAAGTGGTGAAGGGCGGGCATTTTTGGGGGACTGTCTTATGTAACTTTGACGTTCGAAAAGTGCTGATTTTCAGCCTAGTTTGAATAAATGACTTTTGATTTTGAACATACATTACATATTTAATTAATATCAAGAACGACTTATTTGAATGCAGAAGTTGGTTGTTTTTTTATTTTCGATTACTCAACTCAATTTTGAGTAAATAGATAATTGCTTCATATTTTGCATTAAATTACAAGCGTTGTGTCATCGCGCTTTCTTTTCTATGCAATCTGACAGTGACCGCGGTTTAGGTGTTGTCAGCGTCTTAACCCACAATGTTTGTCATAATATTAGATCTCGCATGTTAGTTAAATGCGAGATCTATAATAGGGAATATGCATGTATTTTTTTTTTACTGTTTCAATAAAAGACAGGAATATAAACCTAAGAAAAGTATTAAAAGTTAAATTTAACTACTGCTTGTTGCTCAAAAAAATTATGAAACTCCAACACTTTTCTACTACAGTTCAAACGTCCGTTTCTGTTCTGTCGTGGGCATGATGTGACGTCATTTGCCACAAAACTTCTTTGTTTACATCTGTTTGTAGCCCAGAAACATATAAATTAATTTTTTTTTTGTGATTTAACCAAGCAGAAATCGCTCTTACTTACTTATCTTAGTGAGATTTCAAGCACTTTGCTAAGAATAGATTTTATTCACATAGTTTCTTTGGTCACTTCCGGCATTGTCGAAGACGACGCGTTTTGAGTTTGCGTTCCGTTTCACCAAATCAACGTAACATAAATTAATGTATTGTAATATAAGTAATGCATTAAAAAAATTAAAAAGAATAGGAATTTGTTTCACGACTGAGTCGAGAAACAAATTCCTATTCTTTTTAATTTTTTTAAACTTATCCGTTATAGAAATATACATTGTGTAGCCTAAACAATGTATGTTTTATAAAGCACGGCACTGTTATAAATACAAATGAAATAATAACGTTGGTAAGCGCATCACTTTAGACTATTTTATGTTTTAAAATTTCCGTACTAGTCCGAATTAGGTTTTTATGAAAAAAGAAAATTTTGAAATTGTTTATTAGAACATTAGAACCCAATGGCTTGGCACGTGACGATGAAAGAATCGAAGATCGAAGAAGCCAGACGAAATGACCATAATGTCGTGGAAGTTGGGTAGGTCTTTGGTGTGGAATGCAACCTGTGTCGACACCCTCGCGCCTTCCCATCTTCCTAGCACGGCGGGCTGCGCTGAGGCGGCTGCTGCAGGACCTCAAACGGCGCAAGTATAACAACCTTATTGGGAGCTATATTTTTGAGCCGTTTGGGGTTGAAACACTAGGGCTTTGGGGTCCGAGTGCTCATAGAGTATTTCGGGACATCGCAAACGTTTGGTAGTCTTCACGTGACCAGAGGGCTGGCCTTTTTTTAGCCCAAAGAATCAGTATTGCCATCCAACGTGGCAATGCTGCCAGCCTTTTAGGCACTTTTCCCATTGACAGCCATTGACGAATTTTTTGATGCCCAATGAGCTCTTCCGCCTTTTTGTTAATTTTACTATACACTTGTACATCTTGTAGCCTATAAAAAAAAAATCCTTTTATATGGGTTTTTGTAAAAATTCAAGACCAGCTAGTGACAAATATAAATAATTTATAACTAAACTACTGCATAAAACAAAACAGCCCCTCGTTATATAACCAGGAGCCCCTCTACATAAAAATTATCAAATATTATATTTTAACAGACCAGCGAAGAAAAAATCCAAAATGAAATCGAAGTCGTCAAAGCTGAAGAGTGTCGAGGACAAGCCGCGCCGCAAGCACCAGAAGAGGCCGCACGCCTGCGAGTACTGCAACCAGAAGTTAGTGCTGCTCACACTCGAACTTATACCGATTGATTCAATTAAACCAATTACAGGCATTTTAGAATTGTCAAGGAGGCGGTCTGTTAGAAATTTGACGGTAGTTACCCATTCCTAAGCGTAGTAGGTTCCGATGGAGAAGAACGGGCTAGAAACACCACTGTTATAAGCACTAAATGATTTTCCCCAAACGCATTTTGTATTTGACACTACGCCATGGGCCCACGGAATGAACACTCATTACGAGATGTTCCGACTAATCGGCGCCTGGTCAGCAAAGCCGACTATCCGGCCACTTTCTTAATATGCGACTATTCGGCAAAGAACGTCGAAAAATTCTAAGTTAACTTAAAAAAACGATACGGCCGTTTATGTCGCAAAAAACGTATATTTCGACACTCAAGGGAATAAAAATGTATAGGGTACTTTCCGTTGACCTAGAACTATGGAATTTGGCAAGTAATATCGTCCTATACTAAAATAACTGTTAGTATAACAATAATATAAGTGATTCTAGGTTTTGGAAACTGAATTTCGGGAAAAGCTCGGAAAAAACTGCGGGACTCGATTCCTGAACTATTTATAATATGTACCTACAAATTTGAACGGAACCCTCGGTGGGCGATTCCGACTCGCACTTGTCCGGGTTTTTTAAATAACACGATCGATATCCGTCGTGTTTAGCAGCCGAATAAATTACCATGAGAAGTCATACTAACATTGCCGACTGCTGGTCCAGTACTCTGTGGCTCGCATGTATTTGACCAGTCCAGCATTTTGATTGATCTCGAAGGAGGTTGTCAAAATAATGCTTGAATTTCCAAGCATTTTTGAGAAAAAAGCGTTGCAAGCACAAACGCGCAGAACTTTCCAGTGCGTGTTTTCAGCTGCATTTCTGCTGAAAGCACGCGCTGGTTGTTACACTAAGGGTTGATTTCTCTAACGCCAGATATCTGAGGAATTATTTTGAAGTTTGACGGTTCTATACAAAAACCGTAAACGTCAATTTTATTCCAGGGATAAAAGATATCTGACGTTGGAAAAATCAGCCCTGAGGCTATAAGTTATTACATCATAACAACCTGTAGGTTCTTGCACCTGAACATGCTGGAGGTGCACAAAAAGTCACACGCGGGCGAAGCCCTGGTGCTGCGCTGCCACTACTGCCTGCAGGAGGCGCCCAGCGACGCCGCGCTGCGCGAGCATGAGGCGGAGCACCAGGGGGCCAAGCCCTACCTGTGCACCGTGTGCGGGAAGACGTACAAGAAGAGGGAGACTATGGTGAGTCCGCATCATGACTTAATCTCCTTCAGGGTAAACGCCGTTGATCTTGGCCATCGGATGCGCGTCGCGCTCACGCCGCGCTGCCGTTCGGTTTCAAAGGGAATATTTATTTTTAGTGACAATAATATGAATATTTGAAAAAAAATCACAGATATATATTAATTGATAATAAAACACGAAAATATCTTAAGTAGTTTGGAAGTAATATCGTTTTTTAAGCTTTGGGTAGAAATTATTTACAAATAAGACATCGTGAAGTACGCGCCGAGAGTATAGCAACTAATAATAGTCAAAAAAAGTAATAATAAATTAAAATTAGAAAATAATAAAAAATACTGAATTTTCTCATAAAGTACTTTACTACAATAGATGTGTACGCGTCATACATTTTTTGCATAAATTACTTGCGTTATGTGAAGGCGTAATAACAGATTTAACTGTCACTAAAATCATACATAATACAAATTAATTAATAATAAATAACAATAAAAATCAATGTCAGTAAAAAGAGAAAAAATAAAACAAAAATAAAATTACAATAGAGTACATGTCAACACACAGACTGAAAACAAATAAGACTATGTCAATGTATAAGTACAATAATGTCAATATACAATACTGATGTCATTATATCATACAAATGTCAATATACAAAATGTCAAGCATAACTACAATACGGTGGTTACATTTATTAATATGGGATCTATTTATATATTATATTTGTTTTTTTTTTATGTACAAATCAATATTAATTATTTCAATAAATAATTTCATATTAATGAAAAAAAAATATATATGCAATCTTAAAAAGAAGGTTAGATTCAGCCGAGTGCAATATGTGCGTAAGTTAGCGTTATGTAGTCTTAAGTTGATTTTTGGTTGACCTTTTTTTACAATCTTTTATAGAGGTATGAGGAACAGGGTGTAGTTCGCTCTTCCTCCATAGAAAAGGGAGGATCCTCCGACCAGTCAGGTGTCGCGATAGTTGATGTTGGGGCGTTGTATATATGCTAGTCGCGGTAAACTCTGCTTGCGCGATGCAGGATTTTGCGTGACGTCAGTGTGTCGCATGTGGCGATGTAGATCCCGCCACAATTTTGTCCAAAACACGTTTTGATTGCAATGGAATTTGAACTTTGTCTCGTATACATAAAGTATGTTCACTTGTGTGCAGGTGTACCACCGGAAGCGCCACGCGCCGGACAAGGAGTTCGTGTGCGACGTGTGCTCCAAGCGCTTCCCGGCCGCCTGCAAGCTGCACAAGCACCTGCTGACGCACCGCCGCGACGCCTTCGTGCTGCGCTACGAGTGCCCCGTGTGCGCGCACATGTTCCACACGCGCTACCACGTGCACATGCACCTCAGCACGCACCAGAAGGAGGGCCTGTGAGTTCTGTAGCACTTTCGGAAACCATGCAATTTACACCCATGACGAAAAATTTCGTAGCTGCCATCTTGGATTTTATTTTTGACCTCATTTTCGATGTCAGAGACCTCTAAAACCATGTAAACGACAAACATAACAAAAAAAAAAAAATGTAGCTGCCATCTTGGATTTTTATTTTATGCTTGTTTTCGACATCAGTGCCTAAAAATATATGGCACACGTCATCTTAATGCAATATGAGCGTCGATAAGTGCCATACAACTTGTCGGTCGGGTCGTGGTTGTATCAAATGGACTCGGGACGCGTCGTGGTTTTTTTACATTGCCTTAATTTAATGTCAATATGGTCGAATATCAAAGGTCCGACACGAATTTTGCTCAATGATAGTTTTCGGTCTTTGAGCCTAACACACGTAACATACAAGTCGCACGAGCGTCCTAGTCAGTTTCAGTCAGCTTCCAGTTAGGGATGGCGATTCTTATCGATTTATCGGATTTCGTTTCGAATCGATTCGAATCGAAAGGTACACAAAAAAATCGAGGTTTAAAACATAAATTTTCCAGAAATTGATATTTCGATTTGCTTTTCGAGATTCTATTTTCTTTGTTAATGTTAAAAAATACGTTTGTAATACAAACGATTTTTTTTTATTATTTCTATTACCTACTTACGAGTGACGAAGGAAACTAAGTACACAGTCATCTAGCGAGTTTTTGAATAATTAAGTGGACAACACATTCAACTAATTGTAAATAATTTACGGTTCAAGTTTTTATCGAAACATCGAATCTCGATTTTCTAGGGTGAAATGAGAATAGATTCCGTACTGGATATCGATTAAAAAATCGATTTTTTTTGTTCCAAGAAATCGATTCTTCGTTTAATCGATCTCAGATCGCCATCCCTACTTCCAGTCTATTTATCTTTATTTTTATATCTAAATTAATATTATAAAGAGAAAAGATTAAAATTTTTGGTATATTTGTTAGATGTTGGATGAAATTTGGCACATGTGTAGATCATGACCTGGATTAGGACATATGATTTAGGACTTTTTATCCCGATATTCCCACGGGATCAAGCCTTATGCGGGGCGCAGCTAGTGATACATAAAGTTAATGAAACAAAACTCTTTCAGCATCTTAGAAGAGAATCGAAGCGAGATCCTAGCGATGGTTCTACAGAACGCGCGCAAGATCCCGCGCGCGGGCGCCACCGCGGCGGCGCGGGCGGCCCCGGGCTCGCCCGCGCCCGCGCCGCCCGCGCCGCCCGCGCTGGCGCCCGACGAGCGCTCGCGCGTGTGCAACATCTGCGGCGCCGTGTTCTCGCACTTCTACTACCTCGAGGAGCACCTCAAGAGCCACGGCTCGCGCATCGCCATCACCGACCTCGACAAACCAGAGGAAAAGAAATACATCTGTCAGATCTGTAACAAAGGCTTCAAGCTCCACTACTACCTCAAACTGCACAGCTTCACGCACTCCAAGGAAAAGCCGTTCATCTGCCAGCAGTGCGGGAAGGGATTCATTACGAAAGGTAAACTAAAAAGACATTTGGAGACTCACACGGGGCTGAAGAAGTACCAGTGTCACATCTGCTACAAGTTCTTCACGCGGCCCAGCTACCTGCGCATACACGTGCGCACGATACACGGCACGCAGGATTATAACTTCAGGTTCGACAAGGGGTACGGACTCGGCTCGCTCGCTGCGTCGGCGATGACCATGTCGGATGTCAGTCAAAATAGTATTTAAAACAGTTTTTTTTTTTGTTAAAACGTCTACTGCTGAGTGCTAGGCCCGCTTACACCACATATCACACGACATCTGCAAGCATCTTTTGGCGCTGGAACGACATTGAATATTGTAAAAATGTCACAGAAATTATATTAATAAAACAAAATGGCGGCGTTAGTTCAAATTTTGGCCACGCGCCAGAAGAACCTGGTAGTGTTGTAGTGTAAATAAATAATAGATTGTGTCACAAGGGAGCAAAATATTGTATTGTATACTCATTGTGTGAATCCAGAGCGAAGCGAAAGATTCTAGAATAGAATCCTAAGCGCAGCGAAAGATTCAAAGTACGTCGTTCAAAGTTAAATAATGTTGGTACCGTGTGGCACGGTATCCTATAATAAATAGAGATGCTTTTAGTAGTGACGAATATACATAACCAAATTACAAATTTATATTAATATCAAATTAAAATTGTCTGTAATATTTTGACCAAAAGTAATGAAAAAACGAATAAGAAATCTTCCCGTATTTTTTTTTAATGTGGTTAACCAGTGCCGCGGTGGCAGGCGCGCTTTTTATTACCGGCCAGGACTATCGAAGCGAATTGCGTTCAAACTTTTAAATTAAATAGTGTACCAAATTTAAGAGTCTTTTCGTCACTGTTATTAAGTGCGCCGGAATGACCCATTTTGCTCGCAGTTATCGGGGAACCCTTCGCCTCTTTTCGAATAGATGGGATGAAAACATCATTATATCCCTGTTCATATCGAACAATTGACAGAAATAGAATAATGTTTTCAATTCGTGCGAAATTGTATTTAGTGATTTGTGTTGCGAGAGTGCCTTAACCTTTTGACCGCCACAGTCATGTATAGATGGCAGACCAAAATGTGCCCAGCACGCCACGGTCACGACTACATGACAGATTTTAAGGAAAAATTCGCCGAGGGCAAGTTTTTGCTTTTTTGTGGTGGCGGTCAATAGGTTAAACAATGACAATTCTGGTTTGAATATGCGGACAATTTAAGTTAATTGTCAATTAGTTAGCCACACGTTTCTTTGACTGTACACACGTTAAACTTTCCGCGATTCATTGCCCAGCAGTGGACGTTACAAGATTATTACAATTAAGGTATTAAACAAATAGGTTTCGGGCACAGGAGAGCAATATGCGTGCGTTATAATAAATATTCAATCAACGAGAAATGCTAAGAGAACGCAAAAGCTGTAAGACGTCCTTGTGAATAGAAAATGTTTGCGTTCGGAGGGCATCCACTCGGCGTTGAAATTTACGATATTCTACAGTACACATCAACATCCCGCTGTTCGTACGGTTCAAATCAAATCTCATTTCATAATTCTCCTGACCTTGTCCCAATTTATTTGTGGTCGGCGCAATATGTCCCTTTCTTCCATACTTCTCTATTAGTTGTGATCTCGGTAGTCACCCCCTTTCTAGCCAAATCATAAGGGGCCTTCATGTCTGCTTTTTAACTTTTTTTCTAACACTACCAGCAGGCTTACCATGACGCTTTCTATTTCTTCTAAAAATAGACATAGCTCTTTCTATACAAAGTGACATTTCGTTTCTCCATTTTTGACAACGCACCGGAGAAATCCTTGTTCAATCTGTTATTTTGTCTTCCGTTTCTAACGATCTCTGTCTAGGTCCTTTTTTATGTAGAAGAATTTCTACGGTGCGATGTCAAAAATGGAGAAACGAAATGTCACTTTGTATAGAAAGAGCTGTCTATTCTTCGTAGAAATAGAAAGCGTCATGCTAAGCCTGCCGGAGCGCATAAAGTAAAGGGACTGTGATATTACGAACACTGACCACTCGCAGTAGACATGCAGCTGTTCAAGCCTCTTTTGGCGCCTGAATGACATTGACAGGGGGGCGCTGTTAGTAAATATTTGTGAAATTGTCGCAGAAATTGTATTGAAAAAACGAGATGGCTGTATTAGTTCCAACGTAGGCCACGCGCCAAAAGATCCTTGTCCCGTTGAAGCATGCATTGACAATTCGACAATGTTATAGAAAATTCATCTTCTCGTGCGGTTTTCTGGAAGGCTCAATAAAACATTTTATAGCTAATATGACAGGGTTCCAAATAAACGTGGCGAAATAGTGAACTAACATTAAAATATATTGCGTTTGGCAGGTTTTTGACACGTGCCTTGACAAGCACGCCATCCAGCAGATTGTTAATCTCGCGTGAAGTGATTATAGCTGTTGGCTGCCGATCTCTGTACAGTGCTACAAAGATACTTTGGCGCCTGAATGACATTGACAGGGGGGCGCTGTTCGTAAACATTTGTGATATTGTGTCACAAAATTGTATTGATAAAACAAGACAGCGAGATTACTTCCGATTTTGCGCCAAAAGAACTTTGTAGCGTTGTAATTGCCTACTACAAGAGCACGTCATGTCCGCAGACGGTTCGTGTTTGTGTGTGTGGGTGGGTAATACTGCCTTGCTAAGCGTACCGGTCTTATCTGACATTTTTACTTTTTTTGGCACCATGGCAACACTATTGAGGTACATACAAAACAAAGACGTCCTATCTGTGCATTTACTTACTCAAACTCATCGTATCTGCCGTTTAGCACCCTGGTATAAAGGCTTCAAGTCATATCTAACAATTTTCTGTTGAAAGGGAATGTAATACATTAATTATAGCGAAACTAAAACAGTTATCTAAATAATCATACCTACTTTCAAACACTTTCACAAAAACATAAATAGTCGGCATTCAACAAAACACGATTTTGCCTTTCTCCGATTATTATACGCTTAGCAGGGCAGAATAATTGTTCGGGCTGAACTTAGCCAATCACGGCGCATAAACTCCTGCGGTCAGCGGTTTTTATTTTTTTGTGTTGTCCAGTCTTTCAGGAACCGGGTGTAAAGATACTTGTGTTCTATGATCCGATTTTAAGAGCAAAGCAATTAGTATTGTTGAATGTGAAGCAATATGCATCGTCGTGTGTGGAACAGCTCGGCCATGCTGAAGGGTTCGATATTGGTACTTCAAATATTTGTAAGTTCGGTTATGGTTAATGTTAAATAGCATTACAATGTTATAACTGTGAAGGTTGTTGATTTTGTAAAAATGAAATAAATTAAGTTTTATAATTTTGTTGTTTTATTTTATTTTCACTGTCAAAGTAAAAATTAAAACATTTATTTCAAGTATTCCATTAAGGCTGAATTAAAAATATTTAATTCACATTAACCTACATTAGGGAACTTATGAAACGTCAGAAGCTAGGTGCACGGTTCCAATTGGTCTTTTCGAGAGCCGGTGAGCCGACAAGAAACTTCACGATTACCTACTCTTTTATCACTTACAAGATTGTATTATTCGCAGATGACACTTCCCTTATTTTTTAAATCAAACGACAGCTAGTGAACTTTCAACATGTTAACGATGCACTCTCTAAAGTTGGCCATTGGTTTAATGTAAATAATCTTCTCTTGAACCAAAACAAGACTTTAACTCATTAAATTTTCAACGCCAAATATTAGGCAGCAAACTACCACTGATCAACTTAATGGAATAGAGTTGGACCGTGTTGAGTCGACAGTGTTTCTTAGAATAACTATTGACGCTAAATTACAATGGCGCCCACGCATAGAAAAATTGTCAGGAAGGATTAGTTCGGCCGCCTATGCTGTTAAAAAAAAATCGACAGATAACTGATGTAGTTACGGCCAGAATTGTTTATTTTACTTATTTTCATTGTCCTATGTCATATGGGATTCTTCTCTGGGGAACCTGTGCGGACATTAATACTGTCTTTGTTTTACAGAAAAGGGCTGTTTGAGCCATTTACAACCTAAGTCCAAGAGATTCCCTTCGAGAAAAAGTCAAAGAAATAGATATTCTGACTATAGCCTCTCAATACATGATATGTATTGAGAGGTAAGAATATCTATAATATATCAAATTTTAAGAAAATTACCTATATCTACAGTTTAAATACCAGGAATAAACAATCTTGCTGTACTTCACACTCGCCTCCACAGAGTAGGCAACTCGTTCATGGGTCAATGTATACGCTTTTACAACAAACTTCCTATTGACATTCGAAATTTACCCATTAAAAGCTGTATTAAAACAAACTTTAAAAAAAGGGTACCTACTATAAAACTTCTGATTATTTAGAAGATAAAAAAGCTTGGGATTGAGCTGCTCGCTCTGCTAAGCCTTGTGATAAAACCGTAAAACTTGACATTTTAAATATTATGCAAAATCATCATTATTATTTTATTGACATTGGTGAATATTATATACAAAATTACACAAATATTTACCTTGAAATAGTAGATTGTACATCCAGTGCATAAAAGAAGCCATTATACCCAGAGACGTTTATATCCATCAGAGCCGCAGGCGAGGGGTAAAATGGCTCGTTTATGCCCGAGTATACAGTCTGCTTTTCACTTCGATTGTGAGAAAATGAAACAGGCATAAAGTATATACTTAACTTAAAGTTGCTTGGATTTCGGCGGTAATATTTCTTCAACCACGTTTTTCGCTTTCTACTCCATTAGCGTGTTAGGCGAGAGTGTATTTTTTTCGTCACTTGAATATTCCCTTGTTTTTTTTTTATTTAATAAACTAATTCCCGCCACGAAACTTCTTAGGAGCTTTTTTAATTTTCAACATGTGTCATTCGACTTGGGTAATTCATACTGCCAAGTCATAAAAACGTTTCTTTGCGTTTTTAAATAATACATGACAACTATTTTGTCTGATTTTATTAAAATAACGATAGGAAACACGGAAGTGATATAAATTAAAGCAAATTAAATAAAATAACGACTTCTACGACGTTTCATTGTGCGTGTGGCTGTTAGGCCTGATTATCTTCAAGTCTTAGAAAAAAAAAAAACTTTATGCACTAGCTAGATCATAAAAACCGATTTTATGTCGCCTACGCACATCATAAAGACGAACTTTTACAGCACAAAAAGTGTAAAGTATTATAGTCGTATTACTTTAATTATTGTGAATGTGAGCAATATTATGTAGGTCATTTTTATTTATTTTTTAATTTTCTTTTTTTCTTTCACATTTAGTTTTAATGATGGTCTGGCATTTTGAGTACTTTATGTGGCCTACCCAAATGTCCTTTCCTTGATATTGTTCGTCGAGTCGTTGAGCTCCTTAAGTTCTGGGTTGAGCTTCACGATTACTGACAAATGCTTGCACTGACTGGACACTTGACTTTAACAAAAATCAGCACTTTAATGCTTAATGTTTTCAAGCGAATCCTTGAATCGAAAAGTGATGTTCACAGACCCGCAATATTTTTGAACGGCCTATCCAACGATACACATCTCATCACCATGGGATAGACGAGAAAAAAATTATCATCCCCACATTACGTGCAAGGGAAGTAAACTAAATTTTTTTTTTTTAAGTCTGCGTGATAAATATGTTTACCAAATTGCAGCTTTCTAAGCGTGTCTGAGCTACAGCGGGGACAGACAGACAGACTGACATGGCGAATGTTCCTTGTTTACTACGGAACCCTAAAAAGCATAACTAATTTCCGGATCGCCGAAACAACCCGCACGATGTTCAATTTAGTTGCGAATGCGTCAGTTGCGTGCGATTACAGAGCTACAACTTAAACACTACCGAGTAATGGCTTCTATCCTCAACTTTTTGGTAATAAAATAATGCCGGTACCTAGGTGCTAATAAGCGTCTTGCCATAACATATTTCGTGACTTGATTTTTGGTAGTGATCGAAATGGAAGGCGCTTCTCGTCAAAAAACCCTTCCGTGGTAGCGTGAGGCCCGCTATCAGAGCGATCAGCGCTGACCGCCGATGGAAAAGGACATACATATTTCCGAAAATCATCCTCCGCGACGTTCGATATCGTGTAGCCATAGTATAAAGAGAGGAAGTAGGCTATCTCCAGCCCAATCCGCGATATAATTGCCTACTGTCTCAGGGTCGTCACTTTTAGCTAATTTTTAATTCAGTGCCTGGGTCGGGAAGTTGTATGTTTTACTTGTATCGTCTGGGTACAGGGTTTGTGACGTCGGTTTTACCTAAACGATTATGAAAAAAAAAACATCGTGAACCAACATAAAAAAACGAATGCCTGCCTCTCAGACTATAATCAAATGTTTGTTGTGTTGTTATGATTCGAACTTTGCTCTATTTATCTGATTCACAATTAGTCAATTACTTATTTTTAATTACGATTTCATAACTGTAAGTAGGTACATAATTACTATACCTACAATACTGAGAAATCGGCATGACTAAACAAAGCAATAGCGGCAAATCAATTGACAGATCAAAAGTACCTAATACATTCCAGTGGGAAAGTAGGCCTACCTACTTCCTCTGTCTGATAGAAAACTAATACAACAAAAAAAAAAGTAAGTAGGTATCTCATCATCAAGTCAAAATTATATGCTAGAATAAGTGACTTGCTTACCTTTCCTGTTCAATAGGTAATCTGAACAGAGACAATTCTGGAATCGATGAATTATTAAGACACCCAAACACAGCAATACGTTCTCCTGCGATTATCACACATTTTTCATTCATTTATCGGTGCCGAAAAGCCGTGACGCGCGAACGTCGTGCGGTGTTAGCCCCGACCAATCTATTACTATACTCTATGGCCCCGACTGGCGGACTGAGAAACGGGTCGAGATGTTTTTAAGTGTGCGTGCGGCGACGCATAGATACTTTGACGCACACATACAAGCCGCGCGCGGTGCGTTTGTATGAAGATGACGTACTTCCCCTCTTTATACTATGGTGTAGCAACTCGACGGTATTTTGTTTTATCCCTTTATAGTTTGCTAACTATAAAGGGATAAAACATGTTTCTAAACGATTCTACCCATGTTTACTGCCTTGTTATTTATGATCAACAAACTTACAATCTAATAGGTACTGACCTGCAAGTTGCATAAAACCGCTTGTTCCCAACAAGTCACACCTCAACGGGTAACAGTGTGACTCGTTGGGAATGTTTTGGATAATAATTCCCAACGAGTCACAGTTACTGTTACACTGTTACTCGTTGGGATGATTTTTTCATTAGTTCCCAACGAGTCACACTTAACCTGTCACACTGTGACACGTTGGAAATAAATGTAAAAGATGTCCCAACGAGTAACAGTAGCTCCGACTCGTTATGCCGTCAACAGCGGCACAATGACTGGTTGACTTATTTTTATTCATCAGTTCTAAATAGTTATCCCTTGTTAGGGCTCTGTTTCTCGCCTGACATGACCAGTGCTAGTGTTCGTGGCCGCCTATATTTACTAGAATACGTAATCTCTCTACTTTCTTATTCACTTGTTTATGAAGATACTATTAATGGATAATGGTGTGAATACAGTGTAATGATAAGAGGATATTTGTGTTTTTTTTACCTCTTATTAATTTCAGCCACAATATAAAATATTATTTCTCTAAAATTAAATGTAAAGCACATATTTGCATGTTAAAGTTACACGTTTTTCGCCACGGGAACGACGCGGGGAGGGAGAGGGATGCTTGAATATTATCAGTTTGTGCTGTGCATTGAAGTGAAGTGCACGTCCCGCTGTTAACCATGACAGAATACATCGCGTCAACTTCGTCCAGCCTAGTGACATTTAGTTTTATACAAAGGAATGGTGGTACTATTTTGCTTCGTGGTGGATACGAATTTTATGCCAGGCGAAAGCATAATAGCGGATTAACAGTGTGGGCGTGCACGCAACGAAAAACTTGTAAAGGAGTCATACGAATAAAAGTAAGTATATCTACCTCTATACAAGATGTTGAAATAACCCAAAACTTAATTTGTTTAGAATCAGCAGCAAAATAGAAAGCAATATTTTTTAATACTTAGGTATATAGTTTAATTTTTTACCTAACATAATTATTTGTTTTGTCGTTTTTAATATTTTTTTAAACGCTACGTAAACAATCGAGCGGGCGAGTGTAAGTGAACTAGCGCGCGCGCTCAAGGTCAGCCGCTCCGCCGCCACCCCGCCGCCGCCGGCTACCGCCGTCCCTGTAGTCAATCTAGCGCGCGCCGGCGCGTGCGTCGTTTCATCTGAGGTTTTGGGTTATTCCATAAATATGTTGTATAAGTGACAATTTACTGATAACTACAAAGTATTTATTTTCAGTTTTAACTGAATATGCTGAGCTTGCTTAATTTACTGTTAACCGCTTTAATTCTGTTTTAATCATTATTGAGATCGTAAATGTTTTTTCATAGGACCAAAATATTCTGCATGAGACTGCTCATAGCCACGCCCCTGACTTTGCAAAAAACGAAATTGAGGAATCTGTCCAGAAATTAAAGACTGAATTGTACAAACCAGGTTTTCCAAATATCCCACAAAAGTATAATTCAATGATAAGTCAACTTAAAGATGGAATGGATATCGTATCTAAAATACCCAAATTCACAAGTGTTAAAAGTACACTGTACAGACAACGAAATTCAGCAGCCGGAGTTTCTAAGATAGTGTACAAACAGGCACTAGACGTTGAAGTACCACCAAGATATAATGATTTTCTACTAGCAGATTACTAAAGTAATACGAACAATACTAGAATAATATTATTTTCGTCCAAGGAAGCGAGATTAATGGTGCACAATTTAAAAGACTGTTATGGTGATGGCACATTTAGAAGTTGTCCTAATCCCTTCATACAACTGTATACAATCCATGGGGATACTGGAAGTACAGTAAACCACACAAATATAATTCCTGTGGTGTATGCATTAATGAGCAACAGAACAACAGAAAGCTACTATATCCTGTTTAGTATGATAAAATCACAGCTACCTGATTGGAATCCAGCTCAATTCAGATGTGATTACGAAAAGCCAGCAATAAATGCAATCGCCAAAGTTTTTCCTTCAGTGATAGTAAAAGGGTGTTACTATCACTATAACAACGCGATATTTAAAAAGGGAAAAAAACTGAAAATGACAATGCGGACGTCACAAGATCCAAAGGAGGTGCGATTAGTTCAGCTCAGTGCTGTGCTTCCTTTGCTGCCAGAGCATGAAATAATAAACGGATGGGTATATATAATTGCTCGATACGGAGATAGCGAAAGTTCAAGCTGCAAACAGTTTATAAAATATATGGAAAGACAATGGCTGTGTAGAGAGTTTTTTAAAGTGTGGTGTGTTTTCGGAGAGCGGCACCGAACCACAAATGCCTTAGAAGCATGGCATGGTAAGTTGAATAAGACCATCGGAACAAAAAAACCGAACCTGATGCACTTCCTGCATACATTAAAAGAGGACTCTTCTCTTAATGTTGTCAGAAACATACTCACACAAATAAATAAATCACTAAAAAGAAAAAGAGCTAAAAAATATATTTTAAAAGACGATTTCATTCAAGAAGTGCAACAGGAGCTATCGGAAGGTTTGATAACAGTAGGCCATGCTTTAGAAATTTTACGAAATTAGATTATATACTGTGAGTCAAATACATATTATGTACAAGGCTGATTATATTAACATTAACTATTTCTTTATCATAACATTAACTTTATTTTAACTCAACGTTTTGTTTGGTCATACCAAACAAAACGTTGAGTTAAAATAAAGATACTACTTAAAAATGATTTGTTGAAAATTGTTGTACATTGATTTTATATTAATTAACGTGTAAGACTGATTATGGTTGTCATCATATCATTATTATGGATAATTATGAATCTACAATTATTAAAATCTACTTATTATCCATAATGATGTTATGATGATAACTCTATATTGAATTTATATTCAATTCCATAAGACTGATTATATTTAGAACAATTTTTTAATGTTAATACTTAATTAGTAAGTTTAATACTTACTAACATAAAAAAGAAACAACATACCACGTGTCCACGAGTTGATTCACACGAAACAGCTTTAAGTGTTTCGTGCGAATCGAACTCGTGTTTTTTTTATTTCTCTTATATCGCCTGTATTAAGATACCAAAAGTTAAAGAAAAGTGGATGTTCTTACTTTAATCATTAAAATTAAAATATCTGTGATGATTCTGTGATTTATACCTAGATAAATATAGCTTTTTAAAAATATCTTATAATGTTTGAATTGTTATTTTGTTAATTTATAATTTCAGCTATTTGAAATTTGTTGTTTATTTTAAATGCCTTATTGCAAGTTTATAATTTCATAATATGAAACTAGTGATATCTGTAAAGATTTTTTAGTTTGATACAGATAGGTTGTTATAATGTGTAGATAATTTATAAATGTTTAAAATTGTAATTTTGTTGATTGATAATAAATCTGTTTGATATTTATTTACAGTGTCTTATTCCAATATATACCATATTCACTGATTTACAATTTCATAGGAATCTTTACGAGTAATCGTGTAACTGGCTGGGAATTGTTTAGTAAAAAAATCCCATAGAGTAACAGTGTGACCGGTTGGGAACGTCTCAAAAATAATTCCCAACGAGTAACATGCCCAACGAGTAACAGTATGACTGGTTGGGATTATTTTTAAAATTAATTCCCAACCGGTCTCACTGTTACCCGTTGAGGTGTGACTCGTTGGGAACAAGCGCATAAAACGTAGCGTGTTATGCAACTTGCAGGTCAGTATTAGATTGTGCACCTGGCTCTTACGCCTTAACATTACGAGGAAAATTAACTAAAAAAAGTGCGATCCTTTGAAGGCGAGAACAAAGGTGATTAAAATTTGATCGTGTGCTGCAAACCTTGCGACTATCACATTTGTTATTTGATATCAAAGGATCAGCGAGTGACATTTTGTTTGTGGTAGGGATGTTCTCCCTACAATAAATCAAAATCAAAATCCAAAACCAAAAGTAATTTATTCAAACAAGGCTGAGAATAATCTTTTCGAACGTCAATGTTACTTATGACAGTTCCCCAAAAACGGCCGCCCTTTACCACTTCCCAGTGCTTTAGCTGGGAAGAAGTGGCGCAACAAACTGTCCAGCAGCACACCTGTCTGTTAGATAAACTTGATTCTATACAAATCGTATACAAAGTAATTAACATTACGAAACACAAAACATTAAATTAAATTACTTGCCACATGTTAGCTAGCACACGCCAATATACCAACAAAACAATGAAAACTGTACTCAAGCAAAAATAAAAGCCTCCAGGCATAAAGGGCGGCGTAATAGGTACCTACTACCTACTTCTGAATTGAATGGAAACATTTATCAATTTGAGGAGCTAGTCACACGCCTATTCACGTCCAGCCAGAGGCGATCTAGCAGGGGATTGCTCATCTAATTACCTACCCATCATTTTGTAGGCAGGTAGGTTTGGTAGGCTAAAATTATTTTTGAGATACTCGCATGCTAGGAAGTCTTCTTGGAGACGTCTCGTACACTCCACGTAGCTACTAAATAAGGCGCTATCTAAGTGAACTTGCTAAATAAATCTCACACAATATAATGTGTCGGCGCAGGAAAAGTGAAATAGGTACTAAAATAACTAGCTTATGCCCGCGACTTCGTCCGTGTACAATTTCTTGTTCCCTGCACCCACTGCGTCGCATTGCGTCGCCCGCCCGCGCTATTACTTCTTTTCACTTAGCGTACTTTCAGACTTTATTTTTTTTCAGCTCCTAAGGGTCGTAGCTAGAGATTGCAAACCAGGCCCGGCCGGGCCCGGTGCCCTTTTAGACGTCCACCGGGCCCGGTAGGTACGAAAACTGCGGCACGGAAGCCCCAACTTGTAGAAAATTGGCATGGCAAGCGCTGCGAACCACGATGTTGCCGTTCTGACGCACCAATGGCCGCTCTCCATTCGCGCACCTCTCACCCATGCTCGCTGTATGCGTGTTTTCTTTTCTTCACTTAGTCGACGTTTGTCCTGGGCCTCAAGTCTGCTATTACAATAGTGTCAGAATGGTTCTATCATTGATTTCATAATTATTGATTTTGACAAGTTTGGTGATCTACTAATATAATGGCGTCATTAACGAGGATCGGAACAGACCGTTCTGACACTATTGTAATAGCAGACTTGAGGCCCTGGTCTATGGGTATATCTGCAGTAAGTTGCGAACCAGGCTAGTTGATTTGTTTTTTGAGATCATTCTTTCAGACTGAAAAATAATTGTTTTGCTTTATGCAAGCTAAAATATGCTTTTTGTTATATTATTACTAAGCCTACATAAAATAACCAATTTTACATTACATTTTGTTAGTTAAGACCATGTATGCATATAAAAGTTTGATTGTTTAGGTACAGTTACATTGCCAGCCCAGCCAGTAGTTATAAGATTTTGCTATTTGCTCAATTATAGTTAAGTATATTAACACTCAATGGTCATAATACCTAAAGTTATTGTTATTATCTGTAGTGGACTGTATGGTGAATAAAAGAGTTGTTTCCAATTCTTCTTGTTTATTTTCAGAGTTCTTGATTGTTCGGGAGCTGGAGACCGACTGTGTCCCAGCCTTACAATGGCCCGTCTTATATATAGCTCTCCCTATGTTCCGGGAGCGAGTGGACCGAGTCACACAACTTACATTTATTATTTCCAAGTGACTCTTACATGGTCCTGACAGCTTAAATCACACTTACTTTTATAAATTATGCTAATCCGGTTACAAATCACTAAATTAACTTATTCTAAACTCTAACTACAGTCTGTTGAAGACTTCGTAGCGAGGGCTCGTTTTTCGTAGTCCCGCCGCTACTTGTGCCCTAGTGCACAGATAGGGTCTTATCCTAAACTATCTTATCCTAATTCTTACTTCTTATATCTATGTGGAGGGTCAAAAGACACACAACACTGTCTCTCCACCTTGTATGCTTGGCGTTAATTATAGTCACAAACACACAACACTGTTTTTACACTTTGCACGCTCGGCGTTCGTTACAGTTCTCCCCCCGGCGCAGCTTGCGTAGCCTCTTCCCTTTTCGTTACGACGACGAGCTTGCTCACGGGGCGTCGGAAGGTGCCGGTTCTGGTGCGCACCTCGACGACCCTGATGCCGCCGTCTGGTCCTTGATGCGTGCGCTCGACGACCCCCATCGGCCAGGTGTTTCGGGGTAGCGTGTTGTCGACCACGAGGACCACGTCGCCGGCCTGCACCGGTCGTACCTCGTTCTGTGGCTCGCCGCGAGGCACCAATGTGGGCAGGTACTCGCGTAGCCAGCGTCTCCAGAAATGGTCAGCGAGCGCCTGGCTAGCTCGCCAGGTCCGTCTGTCGGCCTCGTCGCAGGGTCCCGTCGCTGGCAGCCCGTTCGATGATCCCAACAGGAAGTGGTTGGGGGTTAGAGCTTCGGGGTCGCTGGGGTTTACGCTGACGTGGGTCAGCGGTCTCGCGTTGATGGAGAACTCAACCCCGGTGAGTAGTGTACTCAAGACTTCCTCTGCCGGCGCCTTCTCTCGCAGGGTGATGTTCAGCGCCGCCTTTACAGAGCGCACCATCCGCTCCCACGCGCCGCCTTGGTTGGGCGCACCGGGAGGGATGAAGCGCCACTCCATTCGGTGTAACAGTCCTTCGTCTTGTAGGGTGGGCATCCACTTAGTGTACGCGTTGCGGAGCTCTTGGTCTGCCCCGCGAAAGTTGGTCGCGTTGTCGGAGTACATTAGCCTTGGCCAGCCTCTGCGCGCAGCCATTCGTCTCAGCGCCATGATTGCTGAGTCGGTAGACAGCGATGCGACGAGCTCGATGTGCACAGCGCGGCAAGTGAGGCACGTGAAGAGCGCGCCCCACCTCTTCTCTCGGCGGCGCCCCACCTTGACCATCATCGGCCCGAAGTAGTCCACCCCGCAGTTGGTGAACGGGCGGTGGAACGGGTCGAGACGGGCGTGTGGCAGGTCCCCTGTAGCCGGTGTTTGCGGCGTCGCTCGCCGCCTCTTGCAGAAGGCGCAATTCTTTTCTACGGCGCGTACCGTGGGTCGCAAGTGAACGACCCAGTACCGCTGTCGCAGGTCGTTGGTTACGCGTTCCCTATTCGCGTGGCCCGCGGCGCAGTGCTCCCGTAGTACAAGGAGCTTGGTGAGCTGGTGTCGGCCATCCAGGATGATTGGCCGCTTGGTCTCGGTCGGTGCTGATGAGGCCTCGATCCGGCCCCGCACCCTCAGGACGTCGTCTTCCAGTACTGGATCCAGTCGGTACAGCCGACTCGCCCTTGTTAGCGGGCGGCCGGACCGGATCCTCTTCAGGTCCTCTCCGAAGCTGTCTTCCTGGGCTCGGCGGATCAGCTCAGTCTCGGCGCGTTGGATGTGGCGATGTTCCAGTGTCGTTGCTCTTCGACGGCAGATGTCAATAAAGGCGATTACCCGAGCGGTAGTCCTCACCAGGACTTCGTACTTCGAGAAGCGGGCTGGGTCTGGCAACCAGCTGTCTTGCTCCGTCTTCTCGGTGATGTGAAGGACTTCCTCTTCTTCTGGTTCACCTGTCGGCGTCGTGGGCCACTGCTCTTCTGGCAGGAGCAGGAATTCTGGCCCCTGGAACCATCGATCCCCTTCATTGATGGGCGTGTCACGGAGTCGGGTAGCGTCGTCGGCCACGTTGCATGTGGTGGGCAGCCAACGCCACTCTTCCTTCCGTGTCAACTCCGCGATTTCTCCCAGTCGGTGCGCGACGAACGGCGTGTAACGTCGCGTGTCGTGATGGATCCAATGGACTACGGTTGATGAATCGGTCCAGTAAATCGTTCGGCCGATGTCAATCCGATGTTCCTTCCTTATTGTATCAGCGAGCCTGGCTCCGATGACCGCAGCTTGCAATTCTAGGCGCGGTATGGTCTGGGCCCGACGAGGTGCCACCTTAGCCTTGGCGGCCACCAGTACGATGTTTACGCTCCCGTCGGCGTTCTTCACTCTCCAGTAGGCCACGGTCGCGTAGGCCTGCTCACTGGCGTCACACAGGACGTGTAGGTCGATGCGCTCGTACTTCTGTGCCAGGTAGCATCTTGGTAGTCGGAGCCGAGTGAGCTCGGTGAGGCGCGCGAGCCAGGACGCAAAGGGCTCATTCTCTTCAGTCGGTATCTGTTCGTCCCACGTTATCTGGAGGCGCCACAAACTCTGCAGTATTATCTTCGATCGTATGGTGTAGTGGCTCAGAAGTCCAAGTGGGTCGTAGATGGACATCACGGCGCTGAGGGCTTCCCGCTTCGTCGGCGCCCGTGTTCCTGTTCGCACCTCAGCTGGAACTCGGTTCATTGAAGTGTTGAATCCTAGCTCATCTCGTTCTGCGTTCCAATGTAGCCCTAGGGTTTTACTCTCTGGCTGTTCTCCCCCCAGTTGTGTGGGGGCGGTAGCGTGTAGTTCTGGAGGTACGTCACGCAGTACTGTCTTGTTGCTGGAGCTCCAACCTCGCAGCGTGAATCCCGCGTGCGCGTGTACCACCCTTGTTTCTTCGACCGCCCTCCACGCTTCTTCGGGGTCCTCGTAGCTGGCCACCAGGTCATCCATGTAATGGTTCTTCTTGATGGCTTCCAGCGCGCGTGGGTACTCCTGCCCGTATATGTCCGCATTGTGGTTGCGGACATAGTGGGCCATGTACGGGGAGCTCGCGGCGCCGAAGATCATGCTGGTCATCTTGTATTTCTTCGGAGGCCCTTCTCGTTCGTCACCTCTCCACAGGAACTGTTGCGCTGGTTGATCTTCCGGCCTTATCCTGATTCTCAGGAACATCTCCTGGACGTCCGCTGTGATCGCCACCGCTTTCTCTCGGAATCGGAAGAGGATTCCTGGCAGCGACAACAGTAGGTCGGGTCCCTCCAGCAGTTCGTCGTTCAGGCACACGCCGTTGCTCTTGGCTGCTGCGTCGAACACCAGCCTGTGCTTTCCGGGTTTGTTTGGGTTTCGCATGGCGAAGTGTGGTAAGTACCAGCTGATGGCGCTTGTTTCTTCTGACCCGTCGCATGGCGTCGCGTATCCTTTATCCAAGAGGTTACTGATCTGCTTGGAGTATTCGCTCGCGAACTCTGGATCCGCGTCCATTCTCTGTTCGATCTTCTTCAGCCGGCGGAACGCCTGACCGTAACTTGACGGCATGGTGACGTCATCTCGTCGCCATGGTAATCCTACTTCGTACCCGGTGTCGATCTTCTTTACAGTCTTTCTGACGATGTCGATGGCCCGTTGATCCGTATCCCTTACTTTCGGTTTTCCTTGTATGCCGAGCGCGTCGATCTTGAAGTGACCTTCGACTAAGTCATGGAGCTCTTGGTTGC
The DNA here is from genome assembly GCA_905333075.3 of Atethmia centrago. Classification (NCBI taxonomy): domain Eukaryota; kingdom Metazoa; phylum Arthropoda; class Insecta; order Lepidoptera; family Noctuidae; genus Atethmia; species Atethmia centrago. The sequence continues at coordinate 732,334 of HG995396.1, forward strand.
TCGTGCCCATCATTCGGTCGGGCTCATAGACGTGCAGCACGTTTCCTTGTTGGTAAATGGCGCTGCGTGGTGCGGTTCCGTGCACCACCCATCCTAACTGTGTTCTTGATGCGGCCGGTTGATCAGGGCCGCCGACTCGAAGCTCACGGGACACTATACATTCCCAGTGGTCTGTCCCCACTAGGAGCCCGGGGCGTGCTCGTTCGTAGCACACCTCTTCTGGAGACAGGTCCCTCAGGTGCTCGTAGTCCAGCAGGGTGTCAGGGATGGACTGCTGGTGCAGCTGAAGCTTCTTTACGGTTCTTGCTTTGATCTTGTGGTTCTTGTCGTCCTTCAGTCCCCTGACGTGGATGTTCACCAGCTGACTCTCCGTCTCCTGTTGCGACATGTTGACTCCGTTCAGGTGAAGAAGTTGTGATGGTCCTTCTGCTCCGATGCTCTCCGCCAGTTCCTTATCCACGAGGGTGATTGTGGCTCCTTCATCTAGGAGGGCGTACGTCCTTGCCTCCCCCCGTGGTCCGGACACGACGATAGGGCACGTCTTCAGCAGGACTGTACGTGGTCCGGCAGTTGGTCGTGTTGCTACGGACAGGACCGCTTCTTCTTTCGGTGGTTCAGCTGGCTTCGGGTCTTCCTTCTTGGCTTCCCTTGCTTGATGAAGGGTCGCATGATGCGGGCGGTGACACTGGTTCACGCCGCACGGCTTCGCTTTGCAGTTTATATGTCTGTGTCGCTTCTGGGCACATTTAAAGCATATTCCGTTGGCCTTGACAAAGGTCCATCGCTCATCCGTATTGAGTGCCTTGTATTTGGGGCACTGCGTCAGGACGTGAGCTTGTTCACATTTGGGGCACTTGTCCTTTTCTTCTTCCGTTGCCCCGGACGTGGTGAAGACACTCGCCTTCTTCTTTAGCGTCACGGTAGGTCGAGTCTCCTTTCTCTGACTCGTGGCGCTTGTAGATGGTGTGTACGTGTAGCGTAGCGCTCTGTCCGCTTCTCGCATCAAGAAACGGGACATGATGACGATCTCCGGGTCCGTGGTGCCTTCATGGTCGTAGGCGTAGTCGCACCAGCGGGAGCGGAGATGCGGGCTGAGCTTGTCCAACACTTCTCGCGTCATCAAGGGGTTGAAGAGGTAGCCCCTTCGGTCAATCGTCTTCAGCACGCAGATGATGTTTTGCAGCTTGATCGCGAAACTGTTCAGTTCAGCCGCTGATGTACCCGGTTTTGGCAGCTTCTTGAGGTCTTCCAGTGCTTTGTCGATTATCACTTCAGGTCTTCCGAAGCACTGCTCCAGAGTCTTCATGATGACGTCCGGATCGGTGGCCGTATGCAGGAGAGCGGCCACGGCGTCTCTCGCTTCCCCTTTGAGGCAGCTCCTCAGCCTCTGGATGTTTTCTGCTGCCGATATCTGGTACATGCTGGTCGTGTCTCGAACTGCTGCTTTGAACGGTAACCACTCGTTGGCCGATCCGGAGAAAACAGGTAGGTCCGTGTGTCGGGGCCTGGGTCTGGCCATTTTCTCCAATGTGGCCGCCAGGTGCTCGATGCTGTTCCTGTTCCTCGTCGGAGTCGGTGATCTTGCTCGTGGAACTTCAAACCGTATTTGCTTCGGTTCTTCTGTTGTTCCCTCCTCCCCCCGTGGGCCGAGGGGGTTCGTCCTCAGCCATTCGTCCACCTTCTGGTGTGGTTCTTTATGAGGAGGACTGATTTCTTCATGTACGCTATCTTCATCGTTGATCGCGGACACTTCGGCGGCCAGTCGCTTCTTGATTAGGTCCGCTTCCAGGTCCAACTCCTTTCTTCTGATGGCTGCTAGCTTCTCTGCTGCATCCAGTTCTGCCATCCGTAGTCGCGTTGTTACACTGGTCGTAGATCGTTGTGATCTAACCGATCTGGTTGGTGATACCGGTCTTCTTCGAATGGTTGCTGTTTGGAGTCCGGAAGGTCCCACTGTGCTGGTGTCCGCTACCTTGGAGAATGGTGACGCCGGCGGGTCCAGTGAGAGCCTTCTTCTGCGCTCTTGTTCGATGCGCTCCGCTTCCTTGCGTTGCGCCTCCTGTACCTGGGCGCGTCGCTGCTCTTCCATATCCGCTGCATCCCCTTGGCTTCTTGTTACCACCATTTCGGATCTCGAACTTTGCGTTTTTCCAACTTGGTTTTTTCGTGTGACGGTTCTTCGGCACGGCGCTAGTAGGTCGTGTAGTCACGTCGGTACGGGTGACGGTTCTTCGGCACGACACTCGTTCAGTAGGTCGTGACGTCACGTCGGTACGCAGACTGTACTTCAACACGTCGCTTGTTCAGTAGGTCGCGTTGTCAAGTCGGCACGGGTGACGGTTCTTCGGCACGGCGCTCGTTCAGTAGGTCGTGTCGTCACGTCGATGCGCAGACTGTACTTCAACGCGACGCTCGTTCAGTAGGACGCGTTGTCAAGTCGATGCGCGGACTATACTTCAACACGACGCTCGTTCAGCACGACGCGTTGTCAAGTCGATGCGGACTATACTTCAACACGACGCTCGTTCAGCACGACGCGTTGTCAAGTCGATGCGGACTATACTTCAACACGACGCTCGTTCAGCACGACGCGTTGTCAAGTCGATGCGGACTGCAGTCGGCTTCCGTTCTTTGCTCTGGCTGCGGGTTCTTCTTTCTTCTTTATCCGGCGCTCGAAGGACCAAAACTGTAGTGGACTGTATGGTGAATAAAAGAGTTGTTTCCAATTCTTCTTGTTTATTTTCAGAGTTCTTGATTGTTCGGGAGCTGGAGACCGACTGTGTCCCAGCATTGGGAAGTCGCTACGCCCCCGTCAGGGGGCGCGGCTAGCGGAACCGGGGCGTCGCCCCTCGGCCGCGGGAGCAATTCGTTGGCCCGTAACTACGGGCCCCTCATTGTGTTTGTCAACTATGTGACGCCTAGATGATTGGGCGCGTTATTTGCTGTAACGCGCCCATGTGAGTGATTGCTATTTTGTTACTGTAGGCGCATCACGACGCTAATACTGTTAGCGCCGCTTTCTTCACGACACCCCGGCGGTCAACCCCCGCCAGGTGAGACCCCCGGTTACCCGGGGGAGGCCCAGTGAAGGCGACCAGCGACGTAGGTGCCGACTCGACGCTCCTACAGTATAGGTGTATAGTTCCCGCCCGCCCCGCTTTCAGATCAAGCCGATTACGGTCCGGGCTAAGGAACTGTCGTGCGTGTGTGGGCGGCATTGTAATTGCGTAACACCGCCCAGTGTCTACACATATCGCACAGCCCGCGCTGTACGTATGTGTGTGAGTTTAACTGCCTGTTTAGTGGTGGATGTCTGTGTTTATTACGTGACGCGCCTATATTAACTTAGCACACGCCACGCAATAGATGTATGTTATCTGTAGAGTAATATTGAGTCGAGTAAGCCGCGTGTAACCTGGATGCGGCTTACTCGAGGCGTCCAGTCCGGTGCGATGGGGTCAGTCGTCCGCTACCAGGTCGCGGGGCAGGGGTCTCGCGTCAGGGGGGCGCGTATGCCATGGCGCTATCTGTTTGACGTGTGGCCAGTCAGATGCGTCGGCACGCGCGAACATTCCTTTCGCGAGACGCCGCACGTACTCATCCAGGCCCTCGATCCTGAGGTCCCTCCGGATGACATCGTTCCTCACAAAGTGAGGGGCGTCCACTATGGTCCGCAGCGCCAGATTCTGTTGCGCGCGGAGCAGCTTACGATTCGTCTCACTTGTGAGGGCGAACCATGCCGGGGCGGCGTACGTCAAGATAGGGCGTACGTACAGTTTGTACACGCCCATCTTGACGCGCACCGGGATGCGGGATGAGAGCACCGGCCTGAGTAGGTTGCGGGCTACCCTACCTTGGGCGGCGACCTTGCGGACGTGTGTCCCCATCGAGAGCCGACGGTCGATAGTGACACCCAGGTATTTGACCCGGGGCGACCATTCGACGTCGGCTCCTTGTAGCTTCAGGGGTGGCGGGAGGGGCGCAGATCCAGTAACCAGCGCCTGCGTCTTACCCACGTTAACCGACAGCCGCCACTTCGACAGCCACTCGGGAAGCAAGTCGAGGGCGCGCTGCATCTTGACGGCCGCGTACTTTGCGTTCAGCGAAGTTGTAGTCCCGCCGCTACTTGTGCCCTAGTGCACAGATAGGGTCTTATCCTAAACTATCTTATCCTAATTCTTACTTCTTATATCTATGTGGAGGGTCAAAAGACACACAACACTGTCTCTCCACCTTGTATGCTTGGCGTTAATTATAGTCACAAACACACAACACTGTTTTTACACTTTGCACGCTCGGCGTTCGTTACATTATCAAAAGAATAGGTATTGTTATTGCTCTTAAGAATTTGTTTTGTTTTTACTAAAGCTACCAAAGTTTATCTATCGAAGTTGATAAGACAAGTTTAGTACATTCGGCTGCGTCATTAGTTTCTTATTCTAATACTATGTTTTCAAATAGTTACATTAGTATTAGTAATTAACTTTAAGCAACCAGGTCTTTCTCTTTACTCTGTGAAATATTAGTAATTAAATTGCGGGTTGTCATAAAATACTATAAAGGCTCCTACATACTGGCGCGACTTGTCGCGCGACGCGACGCGACACAAAGACACCGCGTGTAGCGCTACAAGCGGTGCCTTTGTGTCGCGACAAGTCGCGCCAGTATGTAGGAGCCTTAAAGGTGTCATCCTAACACCCGGCCGGGTTGGCGGCGAATGGTACCGGACCCGGCCGGGTTGAAAAACATACCGGGTTGCAATCTCTAGTCGTAGCGTGATGTTAAATAGCCTATAACCTTTCTCAAGAATTGGGCTATCATATACAAAAACATTGTTATAGATCCAACTGGTTGTTCCAGAGATTAGCGCGTTCAAACAAACAAACTCTTCAGCTTCATTATACAAGGTGTCTGTTAGAGTTGAGTATGGAGCGGGCTCGCTGGCGGGATATTCCTGAGGAGGTTGAGGGCGCAGTAAACACAGTACTTTCTTCAGAGTGAACACGATGGAGTAAATAAAAACACTTCTTTATTTTTCTTCTGTTATTTCTTCTAATACTGCTGGATTCGGAATGCCTGACCATAGAAACTTGTCCCCTTTTTATAGAAAGACCTAACCAATCACAACACTTCAATTTTGCACACGGCACTAACCCTTTTTCTGTCAGCCAATCAGAGCGCTTTAAGTTTGCACACGGCACTAATGTGACTTTTGTATGGGAAACTTACTTTGGCAATTTTCTATGGTAAAACGTCCCTTACAATGTTTTTCTTAATTTTATAATATAGGAATGGACCTATTTTAACTATATACAAAAAACTGTATCAAAAAACCTTAATTTAAATCTTAAAAATAGCGAAATTCTGTAACGGTTCTCGTTACGGTAAAGTTTCTCAGTACTTAAGCTTATGCATTATCATGGTACAAGTGGCGCCTCCTAGCGTTAGGAATGCGCAACAATTCCATGTCATTACTACAATTATCTCTAGCCTATTTTAATACAGTATCAATCTAAAAATTTGTAACTTAAGTATTAGGTATCGTCGCTAACATTCTCCCCCACGGTGCGCAGCACGCCATCCTTTGGAGGCGACGATGCCGCAGGAACCAGCACAATGGTCCGTCGAGTTGGTCGGCGAAGTATTCCTCCTGATGTCCGCACGTCCAGTACTCTGGTTCTTCTATCTGGTCCAGGGTACGTCTTAATGACTTCTCCGCGAGGCCATGAATTTCGCGGTAGCGTAGCGTCTACTATTAGCACGATGTCTCCTTCTCTTGGGTCGTTGGTATCTCTACCTTCAAGTTTCCTTGGCATTAGGAGAGGTAGGTATTCTTTGATCCATCTTCTCCAGAAGTGGTCTGCAAGTCTTTGGGTAGTTCTCCAGTTTGCCCTCCCAATCAACACTCTGTCGTCGAATTCTCCTGGTGCCATTGCTCCACACGATCGCCCCAATAGAAAGTGGTTTGGTGTCAGACTTTCTTCGTCTTCTGGGTCCATACTAACTGGGGTGAGAGGCCTCGAGTTAACTATGTGTTCGACCTCGGTCATTAGTGTATGAAGTACTTCTTCTGGCGGGCTTCTTTCGTTGAGAACCACTGACAACGCCGTCTTGACTGTTCGCACAAGTCTCTCCCAAGCGCCTCCCATATTTGGAGTTCCTGGGGGAATAAACTTCCACGTGATGCCCTTCTCTTGCGCGGCCTCTTCCAATTCTTTCTTGGCTCCGACAAAGTTGGTTCCGTTATCGCTGAATATGATTTTCGGTGTTCCTCTTCTGGCTGCCATCCGACGAAGGGCCATAATCATCGAGCTGGTACTGAGAGAGGGTGCTAACTCTAAATGTACAGCTCTGGTCGTGAGACAAGTGAATAATGCCCCCCAACGTTTCTCGACTCTTCTCCCGATGGTGACTTGCATCGGTCCGAAATAGTCCACAGCTGTGCAAGAGAACGGGTATTGATGATGCTGCAGTCTCTCGCTCGGTAGATCTCCTATCGGGGGTATCTCTGGCAGGCTCTTCTTAGTCTTGCACCATTGACAGCTGTGTGCAACTGCCTTTAAAGCTGCTCTTAAACCCAGGATCCAATATTTTTGCCGAATCTCATTCATTACTGTAGCAGTATTTCCGTGAAGGAATTTCTTATGGTAATGTTGTATAATGAGACGCGCAATCTTCTGTTTCCCATCCAAAATGGTAGGATTCATCTTTCTTTCGCTTTCGTCGTGGAACTTCATTGTTCTGCTTCTTAACTTGATGATCCCGTCGTCTCCTATGTAGACATCGATCTTTTTAAGCCGGCTAGCGTTTTCCAAGGGTTTTTCTGTCTTTAAGTTTTTTATGTCCATCGGGAAACTATCGTTCTGGCTCATCTTAATTAATAACCCTTCAGCCTTCCTTAAGTGTTCTTTCTCCAGAGGTAGGTACAGCCGCTTCTTTCTGTCTTTGTTGGCTGCTTGATTTGGAATTCTTGTTTTGCCTTTAGGTTTTTTCTGGGGTCTCCAGGGCTCATCCCCCGGGCGTATGGTGGTGATGGCTGCTTTGTGGATCTTCTCCAATAAGAGGCATGTGAAGGCAACTACTCTGGCCGTAGTGCGCAGTAGTCGATCCCAGTTCCGCAGCCTTCATTGCCATCACCTTTTGCTTGCTCCTTTCTTCCAACATGTTACCTTCTAGTTTGAAGTCTTGAAATGACCACTTTTCTTCTGGTTGGCGGAGAAATGTCGGGCCTTTGAACCATCTGGCGTTGTGGTCAAATTCAATTGGGGTTCCACTCGTGGCGTCATCTGCTGGGTTTTCCTTGGTTGGTACCCATCTCCATTCTTCTGGCTTAGACCTTTCTTCAATTTCTGCCAGTCGATTGGCCACGAAAGTTTTGAATTTCCTTGGCTCCGCTTTTATCCAATGCAATACGGTGCTGGAGTCTGTCCAGTAGGTTCTCTTTGTTACTTCAAGCTCCGTCTCTTCTTCAACTGTGGCTGCTAGTCTGCTACCGAGTAAGGCTGCTTGTAGTTCTAACGTTGGAATTGAAACTGGTTTGGTTGGCGTTACTCTTGCTTTGCCGGCGATCATGGAGATGTGCACTCTTCCTCCAGGCTCGACCGTTCTCCAGTAGACCACCGCCGCGTAGGCCTCTTCACTTGCGTCGGTGAACGTATGTAGTTGTCCTTTTCTGTCGCGGGGTGAGATGCACCTAGGAATCTTCAATCTTGTTAACATCGACACTTCTTTCAAGTACTTCATCCATGCTTCTCTTTGTGATTCATTAATTACTTCGTCCCAGTCTATTTTCTTTCGCCAAATATCTTGAATTAATTTCTTTCCTTGTATTAAGACTGGGGTTGCAAAACCCATTGGGTCAAAGGTAGACATTACGGCGCTCGTAACTTCTCTCTTCGTTGGAGTTCTTCTTCCATCTAGCAGGTCCTTTGTTGTATTACGCAGTCCAACATTGAAGGCTAGCGCGTCTTCCTTTACCAGCCATCTTAGCCCCAGAGTCTTTTCTTCCTTTGTAAGTTGCAGAGAATCTTCTTTACTGGTGTCTTCTACGTCTGGTAGTATCCCCGAATTGTTACTGGCCCAACCTTTCAGATGGAAATTTGCTCACGCGTGAATTTCTTTTACTTCCTTTGATATCTTCTTTGCTTCAGTTGTAGACGCAAAACTCTGTAGGTAATCATCCATGTAATGGTTTCTTTTTATCGCTTTCACTGCTTGGGGGTGAGTCTCCTTGAAATCTTCTGCGTTCTTGTTCATCACATATATCGCTGTTGCTGGTGATGATGCTGCTCCAAAGATGATTGACGACATCCTGTACTGTTCAGGCTTGCCCGTTCTTTGGTTTCCACGCCACAGGAATCTGAGACTGTCTCGGTCATCTTCTCTGATTTTGATCCGAAGGAACATATCTTGGATGTCAGCCATGATGGCCACTGGCCCCTCTCTGAAGCGTAGTAGTACGCCAAATAGGGACTGTAATAAGTCTGGACCTGATAGCAAGGCGTCGTTGAGGCTCTTCCCTTCATACTTGGCAGCTGCGTCGAATACTATCCTTGGCTTCTTCTTGATTGGGTGCACGACAGCAAAGTGGGGTAAGTAAAATATTCTTCCCTTCTTGAAAGTTTCCGGAGCCTTCTCTGCATATCCTTTTTCAATTAAACTCTGGATCTGCTTCTCATAGTTCTCTTTAACTTCTTCATCTTGATCCAACTTCTTTTCAATGCTGATTAGTCGTCGGATTGCTTGACTGTAGTTGTTGGGTAGGCTCTCGTCTTCCTTTTTCCACAGGAGTCCTGTTTCAAACTGACCGCTTGGCAGTTTCTTCGTAGTTTTCTCAAGGATTTCTAATGCTCTTCTATCGCTGTCATTTGTAGGTGACCGATTTTGAATTCCAAGAGACTCTAACTGAAAATGTTCTCGGACGATTTCTTCTATGCTTTCTTCTTCGGTGAAAGATCTACCATAGTGAGCGAAGTTCACTAAGGCATTTGCTCCTGTTTCACATCCATGTAACACCCACCCTAGGTTGGTGAGGGAGGCTACAGGATCAGATGGCTTGCCTTTCTTCAGTCTTCTTGTTACTATAAGTCCCCAGTTGTCTTGGCCTATCAGTAGCTTGGGTCTCTCTGCGACGTAGAGAAGTTGACCTTCAATTGCCTTTAGATGTTGACAATTCTTCACGGTGTCTTTATTTATGCTTTGTTCAGACAGCTTCAGGTCGTCGATTGTTCTTGCTACGATCGTTTTCTTGTCTCTTCTATGAGCCCCTTTTATCTTCAACTGGATCTTTTGTGAACTATCCTTTCTTATCATCTTTCCACCGACTGTCTCAATTGTGAGTTGTTCCTTTTGCCCTTCGGCTCCAATCTTCTCAGCTATTGATGCGTCTAAAAGTGTGATTGTTGATCCTTCATCTAGCAATGATAGTACGCGCGCTTGGCCTTTTGGTCCATAAAGGTCCACTGGGATGATTTTTAGGTATGCCTTCTCTTCCCCTTTAGCGTTGTGGATTGAGGCGACCTTTTCTTCTGACGCGCTTCTCTTGTCTTCTTTGTTCGTTTCCTTTTCTACCGGCACTGGTGGTTTGTCAGAGTGTAGGATAGTATGATGCCATCTTCTACACTGCTTGCAGACTGGAGCTTTGCAGTTGATTCTTGAGTGTTTGATTCGGAGGCACTTGAAACATATCCTTGCTTTCTTGATCATGTCCCATTTTTCATCTAGGTTAGCTTCTTTGAACTTCTTGCATTCTATTACAAAATGTTCCTCTTCACAAATCGGACATGCCTTCTTATATTTTTCTTGCGGCGCTTCTTGTACCGTATGTACGGGTTTCCTTATTCCCTTCTTTTGCTCCGGAGGCACTTCGGGTGGAGCAAAATCTCCGCACATGTCGGCTTCTGTTTCCAGGAATGCTTCGACGAGTAATAGTTCTTGAATCTCTTCGTCCCTTCTGCTTCTGTGGTAGGCAAACCAACGGAACTTCATGGATGTTGGCATCTTGTCTACTATGGTTCTTAATGTTTCAGGAGAGCTGAGGCATTGTGATTTCTTCAAGGCTTTGATTGTCTCGACGGCGTTCTTCACTTTGCTTGCGAATACGCATATGTCACTTGGGTTCTCGCCAACTTTTGACAGGTTTTTCAGCTTCTCTAGTTCAGCCAAAGCCAGCGCTCCAGGTCTTCCGTATCTTGCCTCTAGCCCCTTGATTACTTCGCGTGGGTCTTCAGCAGTAAATAGGAGGCTTTGGTCGGCTTCTCTCGCTTTTCCTTGGATTGCTCTTCTAAGGCGCGCTAGGTTTTGTGTGTTACTGAAGGAATCGGCCATGTCTTCATATGATCTTTTGAAAGCTAACCATTCTTCGCAGGTCCCGTTGAAGTGAGGGAGTTCAAGGTATTTCGGTGAAGCGATGTCACGTGATTTTTCGGATAACTTGAGTATGACTGAAGCTAACTCCTGGATGTCACTCTTCTTTTCTTTTGTCTCGATCGGCCTTTGATCCTTATTAGGCCGGGCCCCGGTTTCGATAAACCACTTCTCGACTTCTTGAGTTCGTTCATATAGCTCTTCTCCGGCACCATCTTCTTCTTCTGACTCTGCAGCTAAGATTTCTAGTTCAGCTTGAGCCACCTTTGACCGCGCTTCCGCCAATTCCAGTTCCCTTAGTGCTAGGGTCATTCTTGCTTGCGCTTCTGCTTTCTTCCTATGCGACGAGCGAACAGAATGTGTGTCTATATCGCGGGTCGACTTCTTAGGGTAAAGCCGCTGTAGACTCTCTTCCCTTGACGTTGGTGCACTTCCATCGTTCGGGCGCGTTTTCACAGCGATACTTCTTTCTAAATTCTGCAGCGTTGAATGACTTTCTTCATGGCGTGCGGGATTTGACACTTCAATTTCCTCTTCAATGGTGCAGGGTGGGGGAGCGGTGCGAGTTGTTTCCCCCGGTGTTGATTCCTCTCCGGCAGCGTCCTTAGAATGGTGTGTGGGTGGTTGACGTACTTGTGCGCTGCTTGGTGGCGACCTCTTTGTAAGTGTCGATCGATTTGAAATCGACGTATTTGAAGTCGCAGTACTCGTGGATTCACTCGGCGTATTCTGACTCCAATCCGTAGTACTTTCACTCGTAGCCTTTGACTGTGCCGACGCTGCTCTCGTAGTAGGCATCTTCTCAGTTTCTGGAACCCGATCCGGCTAACGAAGGACCACTGTTAGAGTTGAGTTTTGGAGCGGGCTCGCTGGCGGGATATTCCTGAGGAGGTTGAGGGCGCAGTAAACACAGTACTTTCTTCAGAGTGAACACGATGGAGTAAATAAAAACACTTCTTTATTTTTCTTCTGTTATTTCTTCTAATACTGCTGGATTCGGAATGCCTGACCATAGAAACTTGTCCCCTTTTTATAGAAAGACCTAACCAATCACAACACTTCAATTTTGCACACGGCACTAACCCTTTTTCTGTCAGCCAATCAGAGCGCTTTAAGTTTGCACACGGCACTAATGTGACTTTTGTATGGGAAACTTACTTTGGCAATTTTCTATGGTAAAACGTCCCTTACAATGTTTTTCTTAATTTTATAATATAGGAATGGACCTATTTTAACTATATACAAAAAACTGTATCTAAAAACCTTAATTTAAATCTTAAAAATAGCGAAATTCTGTAACGGTTCTCGTTACGGTAAAGTTTCTCAGTACTTAAGCTTATGCATTATCATGGTACAAGTGGCGCCTCCTAGCGTTAGGAATGCGCAACAATTCCATGTCATTACTACAATTATCTCTAGCCTATTTTAATACAGTATCAATCTAAAAATTTGTAACTTAAGTATTAGGTATCGTCGCTAACAGTGTCGTTTTACATCCTCGTCAAATTTCAGGAGGCTGCTATTAAAGCCATATATAATCAAATAAAATTACGATACCTGCTCAATAATTAATACATACTTGTTTTTTAGCTATTTAAGTTTGACAGTATTTTAGAATACACTACTTTCACAGAACAGAATCACCCCGTTGCATATGCGGTAGTCTGTTTGTAAAGGGGCAGTTACAGTGCGGTATCACACAGGCCGCGTTTTAACATGCGTGTCCCACACATGTCGATTTCCGAAAATTAGAAAAATAAAATAAAAACAGACCTACTTATTTTATTATTGATACGTGTCGAGAATCATTAGCATAGTTACCTCCTTCAATTTGACGAGGATGCAAAACGACACCTTGTATTAATAAAACATAAATGAGGAAAGTGTTATGTATTTGGCTGTGGCTACAGAGTCAGATAATATAAAGCTGCTTCCCAAAGTGTGAAGACGTGTGTTTAATTTTAAGTAAATGATTAATAAATTCCAATAAATAAAATACGAAAGTTCAAGTACTACGAGTTTATAACTTCGAAGATATCAACGTGAAGTCAGAGCGCAACAACCGTGAGTAACCTTTTTATCAGTTTGCATGCCAACATATATTATTATACAATGTGTAGTGCCAAAATCTTTGCTGACCCAGTGGCTGAAAATGGACGTATCGAAATCACTAGGAAAACTAGTATGTTATGTTCATTGAACAGACGGGGTGGTACTGTAGGGTTAGCCGGTTAAGGGTCGATAACGCGGCGGCCGCGAGAGAAAATTAGGTATTGAAGCGATACTTACACAGCGATAGACGCGTTCACGCACACGTCTATGTTTACACAGTGGTTTGCAGCGTCACTAAGCATATAATAATATTTAAAATAGTAGTGTTTAGTTATTATTTGTATTGCATTTATACTTAGTAAGGAAGGATGGGAGGCGGGTTGGTTCATTGCACACTTTTGTATGACTTATCAATCAGCTGTTATAATATTATTGTGACTTTCAAAAACAAAATCTCTATCAAAGTTTTGGAGTTACTCCATACGAATCGTTTTTTATATAAGGCGGTTATGGAAATTTTAAGAGGAGTGAAATTCATGGTACGTCCTTTCTTCTCCTAAAATTGTTTGTCCGAAAATCATTATCCATAACACGTTTGATATAAACTTCAGTAACCATAATGTTCAAAAATTCGAAATATTTTTTTACATAATTATCTTCTTTTTTTAAGGGTTTTATCGCTGAGCGATAATGCCACCCTGTAACATCAGCACAATCAACTTAACCTAAAAACACTTTGTCATTCTGACAATTATACTTACTAAGGACTAGCCAGGATAGCATTACACTCTCATCGTGTTTTTGATTAGTTGGACCAAGTAAATTAAATCGCAAAGCTTCTTTCCGCACACATACCATCAAAACAAGTTGTACATCTTCGACTCCATATTCATCACAGTTGGGTGACGTAACCTTTTTCATTAGAAAACCAAACTTGATGGAATGTGACCGGAACGAAGTCTTAGAGCCGTAACTAAATCACTTCTGCTAAGCAGATTTGTCCAAATATACACTGGAAACTGTGGTTGGATGGTCTTGTATGGTACAAGACCATTGCCTTTTCTGTTGACCTCTGGTTAAAGTATTCATTCCACACATCTGTACACTGTTGTTTTATTAATCTTGTATAATCTGTATATTATATAAAGGAGGAACATTTACCGAAATTCCGTCTGACACGACTTGGTTGGCTGTACGTACGGGATCCACTGTAAAACTACCGAGATTGACTTTTGACCTAATTTACACATAGACTCCAAAATCATGTAGGCTATCGGTACTCCTCGCACGGACGAAGTGCACTGAGCCAAATGTTGTAGCGAACTCTTCGAGTCTGATAGAATAACAAATGTATCATGACTAATATAAGAAAGAGCCTCAGCTATTGCAATTAACTCAACATGCATAATGGGTATATCAGAGTCTATAGCAAGTTTGACATTTGTATTTAATTGTGGATCCCAAACCGCAGCGCCCCTACCAGCTCTTAGAACCATCTGTGTAAATCTTATGGTAACCAACAAATTCCTCTTCTATAAAATTTGTGCAGATTTGTCTCAGACGGTTGCGGACATAATGTCGTTTAGGCTTAGTTATAGATGGAATATTATGTTTAATAGTCTTATGAACATTGATGTTGCTGACCCATGTCCCCAGAGAAAACATTTCAATCAACATAACCGCAGCACAGCAGAAGATTTAGGCTCATCGTAAATTGAGACCAATAGAGGTTGTTTTCTACTTCTCCAATATTGAGAATGATTAATGTTTAAAGTTAACGACTCAATCAAATTACCCGCAAAAATCTCCCAAAAAGACATACGTTTTAGACAGTATTTGCCTCCTAGAAATTTCCTACGAATATGTAATGGAGATTTCATTCACTCTCCATCTCGTGGATTGGGGTGCTTCTAATAAAGCCACCAATAACACGAAGAGATTTGTTTTGCGCTTTGTCCAATTTAGATAAATGGCACTTGTAACTACAGTCATACAAGAAGCTACCATAGTCTAACCTACTGCGGATTATGGAGATATATAGTCGACGCAGATGGTTAGGGTGAACAACCTAACCAGGACCGGCTAATACTTTGAAAATATTTATAAAATTCAAAACCTTTTGAACCAACTCACTAATATGTTTCCCCCATCTGAGCGACTGATCCAACCACATTCCCAGGTACTTAATGTTATTCACTACAGAAAGATTAGTTTTATTAACTTTTAACTTAACAGGTTGTCTGCACATCGATTTGGTGTCAAACAATGATAAATCAATTGTGTCTCATTAGCTGTCCTTGACCAATTAAAGCAGACTGCAGCTCCGAGACAACTGCATTGACATTATAATAGTACCTGATTTAAATAAAACAAAATCGTCAGCAGACTGAGATATCTCAACGTTCGTAATAGCTTTACAAATATTATGAGTCGCAACGTTAAATGAAAGAGGGGAAAGTGGGTCTCCTTGGGCCAAACCTCGTCCCGTAGACCGCCAATATTCTTTTTTATTAATTGAAATTTTAAGTATTCTCTCATTCAGGAATCTCCGGAACTACCGATATCCATATTATTGTAGGCGTTATTGATGTCAATAAAACATTTTATTGTCTGTACAATAAAATGATTCTGGTAAAAAAGAAAGAAATAATAATAGTTTAGCGATGACTGGGAGGTTCTTGACTATAGAAAAGGAAATTTCGTCACTACCAGGTGCCGTATATTTAGATTTTATGGAATTTTCTAATTCATGAATAGAGATAGCAGCTTCTAATTTATTATTGCAGGACTGAAAGCAGTGCTCAGGGGGAGAAACGTAATCAGGCGTTAGGTCATTAAGGAGCCTTTCTGCTAAGCTTGAGTAAACGTGTTGATATTTAGATTTACGGCCTTTTAGCCATCTCATTTTGCGCCACATATCACTAGCAGAAGTTGTTGCATCGATGCTTGAACAAAAACCTTTTGCCTTACGCGTCTGCCTCTGCGATTCCTGGATGTTTTCCTGCAATAGTGCGTAATTTTGAGGCGAAGGGTTACCCCTAAACTTTGCTAGCGCTAAACGTCGTGATGCCACCGATCTAGATAGATCAGGGCTCCAATACGGTGTGTGTAAATATGTTGAGGAATAACAATTTGAGGAATGTTGGAACCTGCTGATTTCTGTAAAGTGTTTTCAAAGAAGTCATAGCACAACTGTGGATCTACCGGGGCAGTTGAATCACGGAGAATGTTCTCAACGGATGAAGCATACTTCTCCCAGTTAGATTTTTTAAAGTTTCTTTTACGAATGTTGTGTATAATAATATTAAAATTGGTGGATAATTTAATAATTAGGTGGTCACTCCCTAAGGATTCATTTGTAATTATCCAAACAAAATTTAAAGCCAAATCCACAGAAATAAAAGAAATGTCGGGAGAGGATTGTTGCACAACATTATTCACTAGTTTTATACGAGTCGGACTACCGTCATTAATTGGTATAAAGTCATGATCAATCGAATATCTGAGATCCACGCTGATCGGTTTTATATGAACAGTTGGAATGGTGACCGTTAAAGTCACCTAAAATTAAAGTCTTGTTATTTGCTATCGAAAATATATTATCCCAATCTCTTGGTAAAGTACGAACAGATGAAGGGCAGTAAATAGCAACGATATTCTCAATATACTGACAATTTAACAATTGAATGCACAAGAGTTCAATACCTGCATTATAATTAATGTACTTTACGGTCAGTCAGTATTCTTGAGCTTAAATTTAGATGCTAAGCTTCAGTGGGGTCCACATATAGATAAATTGTCGAAAAAGCTAAGCTCCGCAGCACACGCTGTTAGAAAAATTCGTAATTTAACTGATATAGAGACAGCCCGTTTAGTGGACTTTAGCTATTTTCATAGTGTAATGTCGTACGGTATTCTGTTGTGGGGAAATGCCGCTGACATTCAGGCTATCATTGTTTTGCAGAAAATAGCTGTTCGGTCAATTTATAAATTAAGTCCGAGACACTCTCGCAGAGAGAAATTTAAGGAAATTAATGTAATGACTGTGCCCTCTCAGTATATTTTTAAAAATCTTTTATATGCCCATAAAAATATAAAATTGTTTAAAAAATACAGTGATATCCATAATATAAATACTAGGAACAAACACAAATTTGTTGTACCTACAACAAGGCTCAAGAAAATAGGTGGCTCATTCAGATGTCAATGTATACGTTTTTATAATAAACTTCCAAGCCACGTTCAAGATCTAAGCCTAAATTCAAATAATTTATTAAAAGTAAATTGTGCCAGAAAGCCTTTTATACCGTTAAAGATTATATTGAGGACAAAAAGGCTTGGGATTAAGCTGCTCCAATTATTGCATACTAAAATTTTTATTTTATTTACGAGTAGGTATATACACTTTTGACATTTTTAATGATTATTCAAAACACAATGACATATTTAGGTACTTTGTGGAGTTCAATATATGAGTATTGTGTGGAATTTAATATTTACTTGTAAAGTATTATATTGTTTTCAATTATTGTGAATGTGAAGACTATGTGGGTCATTGTTGTTTTATGCGGCCTAGCCAATTAAAAATATGATTGACGTGTAAAAGTGTTTGTACAAACCTACTTACAGAAAATAAATCATTTATCATTTACGCAATTGCGCTTTAATCGATTTGTGTACAATAATAGCTAGGGTATAACCCTCATAACGATCCAATCTGAAAAGGACTCATTCAAATAAAAGTGACTGTCTGGTTCAAACCACGTTTCACTGATAACGGCAATATAAATCTAATCTTTAAATAAAAGCTGTTCGAACAATGCTGATTTCGGCCAAAAAATTTGTGCATTGCACAGTGGAATGCACAAAGTTTTCGGCCAAACTCACTTGTAAGTAGACTTATTAATAATTCTATTATGATAATCCATTAATAAGTCTACTTACAAGTGAGTTTTCTGGCAAATTATTAGAGATTAAAGGAACTTACCTGTGAGTGAAGTTCGATCCTAATTATATGAAGGCTTCGTCCTCGAGATTAGCATTTTATACACATGTAGTAACGCGTAGTATACACCATTCCACACTATTTTGAGAATATTTTGATTTCTTCTGTATTTTCATAATTAAAAACCTTTTTTTTGGGATGTGGGTAGATTAGTCCACTTGATTCCTGCGCCCGCAATCCGTGTCAAAGAGTTTAGAGTTAAACCTATTCACTTCATACTTTACAATTGATAAGGGTAGAGACTGAACGAGTGGGTGGGAGGGTTGCTAATCTCTTAGGACGAAGCCTTCATTTAATTAGGAACGAACTTCACTCACGGGTAAGTTCGTTTAATCTCTAATTATACTTCAGGCTTCGTCTTCGAGATTAGCATTTTATACACATGTAGACTTTTAGAGATATGAATCGAAAAATATAATTAAAGAAAATACATGGTTGCAATGTATTTTATATTGTTTTAACGAAACAAAACTAAAAATCACTTCATTTTACAATTGCTGTAAATATGGTTTAATAATAATAGCCATACCAAAACAATGACTAGACTCATTATTAACCGGTCTACTATAAAATTATGCAAATGTTTGGGAGCTAGAGCTCCAACCAGCAGCTTTTCTAATTTGATCAATATTAACACTTAATCTTTGCGCAGCAGATTAGGCAGCATGCCGAGTGCTGTGCGTAGTGAACGTGGAATTGTCAATTCCGCTTAAACTTAGGGTATGTTTTATCCATCTAGATAAAGTTTGTGCACCTACCAACTTATGAGGCCTTTTAAAACTGATAAATAAAGTATCCGTATTGATACGAAGTCCTTCAGTCATTTCGAGGTAATCAGTTATAGTTTTTGCTGGACAAAAATATCTGGTTAATTATAATCAAAAAATGGAATAGCGAGTATGGATTGATATGCACCAATTCTAGATGTTTTTAAAAGGTCGGGAATTTTGATTTTGATTTCTTTGTAAAACTTTTCAATATTACAAATTTTAATTTTTGATAATGTTTGCCCATGTGCAGTGACGAGAGCTAACGAGGCTTATTGCTCCATTAGGGTACCATTTTTCTAGATAATGT
The DNA here is from genome assembly GCA_905333075.3 of Atethmia centrago. Taxonomy (NCBI): domain Eukaryota; kingdom Metazoa; phylum Arthropoda; class Insecta; order Lepidoptera; family Noctuidae; genus Atethmia; species Atethmia centrago. The sequence continues at coordinate 750,833 of HG995396.1, forward strand.
AATCCCAAAGATATGTCCCAGGTTTCGTTATACTTAGGAAGAGGGGGTCTAGAACGAAATACTCCTTTAAATAATCTTTTTATATCTTAATTCACGGAAATGTTTTCTTTAGTAATTAAACTCAAAGCGTACCGGTATGAATTTAAAGTTCCCTATTGGGCACCACCATTATACGCAATCGTTAGGAAGTTCATGATATTTGGAATTGATACCTCATACGTGTTCAATTTATTCTCATTGCAATAAATTAACCACTTTTTATAGAACCCTTCATATTGTTTATAAGAGTTCTCCGAGAGAGAGTCAAGTAAGTACTACATCCATAGATGAAAGTGGCATACCTCTTCTTATCATCGCCTCGCGGATAGGATCCCTGCCACCAGGGTAATGCTGTTGCGCTTGTGGAGGTGACTAAACTCAGTAGATAAAATTAAATTATCATTAGCCCTGAATATAACCATTACGGACACTAAAAGACTTTTAAATAAAGGGTACCACGATTGGGTTGGCCAGTGTGGGACAACCTACCCACCCTTGGCGTTATCAGACTGAAATTTTCGTAATGATTTTAATATCATAGTGAACGGAGGAAACGCATAAAAATAAAATTCTGACCATGAAATTGTAAAAGCATTTACAGCGTACGCATCCGGATCTCTGTGCCAGGAGACGTATCTTGGGCATTTATTATTTAACCGACTGGCGAAAATATCTATGTTTGGGGGACCAAATTTTGTAATAATTTTACGATAGGCATAGCTTGCAAGTTGCCACTCAATATCTGGATGCGGACGTCTTGACTCCTGATCTGCTTCAAAGTTCTCTGAAGAGCTAATATATGAAGCGAAACATATAAATTTCTATGTTCGCACCATTGCCAAAGTTGCTTCGTAACGTCAGTCAAACGGGAGAACTGAATGCCTCCCATCCTGTTGCCGTAGGAAATAGCGGTGGTATTGTCAATTCGGAGAAGAATCTGGGAGTGGTATTGTCAATTCGGAGAAGAATCTGGGAGTTAGGTAGATCTTTCGCAAATATTTTAAAGCCAATATAAGCAGCCATAATTTGTAGATAATTGATATGCTGGCTGAGTTCAACGTCTCCCCACAGGCCACTAGCTCTCTGATCACCCACAACTCCCCAGCCCGTTGTTGAGGCATCTGAGAAATTTCAAGGTCATATTTATCCATTTTGATTTTACAAACAGAATGATCGATAGCATGGTTCCACCATTCAAAGTCTAATTTTAATGAATTTGGTATGTTTATAAATGTTTCATAAAATCATAACTGTTGTTTGTATTTTTAAAATTAAGGTATTTACATCTCTCACATAGTTTGGTGTAGAGCCAGCCATACTCCACAGCTGGGCAGGCAGACACTAAAAGACCAACAAAGCTAGCGAAAGCTCTAATTTTACATTGTCTTAAATTTGACATTCTTTTAATTTCTAATTTTATTTTAATTATTTTTTGTTTTGGTAATGTGACCCGAAACTTCCTTGCATCTACAACATATCCTTAATATTTTTTTTTTTAAATGTTGCCCCACACTAGGAATTTCTTCCTGTATAGTGGGTGCGTTTACAAACACAAACACCCAGACCCGGAACAATTACTTGCAGATCATACAAATATTTGTTCCGTGCGGGGATCGAACCCGCGACACGCTGCGCAGCAGTCGATCGCTCAGCCATTACGCCAACCGTGTCGTCAATATCTGCAAGTGTGTGAAGGATTAATATTCCTTTTTTCTTTATTTATGATACAACCAAGGTCGTTAGGAGGTTTCGAGTTTCTTGCAGGTTTTTAAAACATGTTTGTTGATCATGACCAATAAGACAAATGTTATCTAATTAGGTATATAGTAGATAAGTATCCATGTGTTCTTAATAATTTCATCACCGGTTTGAAAACTGCTCCGTTTGTATTTACAAAGGTGCTTTATAAATACAAACGGCAGTATTCAAGCCGAAAGGTAAGATATTAAATTCATAAATAGAATGCCCAAACTGGAACCTGAGTTATTTTCGATCGTCTTTATCAATCATAATTAAATAATATGCGTCTTTTAAGTCGATAGTGCATAAGTAACAATCTCGTGATATCAGTTTTAGTACAGTTCTCAAATCTTCGCGTATCGATAAAATTTGTTTAAAGATTTTAAGTTTATGATATAACGCATCTTTCCGTTTGGCTTCGGTATTAAAAAGACATTCGACAAATATTGGTCGGACCGAGGTTCACATTCTGAAATAGTTCCTAATGATAATAAATTATCGATGGTTTCAATGAAATGTGCTCTTTCTGACTCAGACTATTTCCAAATGCTAGGAGGTACTGATTGAATTGGTAACCGCGAAAAGGGAATTTTATAACCATTTATGTATAAAAAGATCATTGGATCATGAGTGATCATTGACCATTCTTTATAAAATAAGGACCAGCCGGTTTTACCGTGTTTAGCGACGTCTGCAGTTCTGTCGCTGCTGCGGATGCTGAGACTGCTTGGATGAGTTGGTTAGCCGATTGGGCGTCGAGGTCATCGCAGGCTCTTTCATCCTTGGTGGACCCGTTGACCTGCGAGGCAGACCCGGATTCCTGCAGTTTAAATTCCTTGAAGGATTGGCTGTGCTTTGTTTAAACTTTTTATTTGCAGCACTGATTAATATTAATGACGAAAATCAAGCATACCTTGATCATCTAACGGATAACGGCGGCACAAACTTGTTGCTGACGATAGCTGTGAGTCATCCGAGTCATATGAATCACGCGATCGACGCCGTTTACGTTTTCACTTTCTTTGCAATCTTCAAACCTTTTATTTGAATAAAACAAAAAATTCATCACAATAAATTATGGTGCCGATTCCCTTGTTCACAAACTAAACTAAATTTAAGTTCAGTGCATCTTTTTATTTCTATTTCATTAAGAAAAGGACAGAAGATAAATTTTAGTTTAGTCCTGTCAAATTAATCAACGCCTGTCACTACTCCATACAAGTTTAGATGTGATTAAAAACTTGCCTACTAAAATTACGTCAATTTACGTCAAGCGGTGATTAATTTGACAGGACTAAACTAAAATTTATCTTCTGTCCTTTTCTTAATGAAATAGAAAGAAAAAGATGCACTGAACTTAAATTTAGTTTAGTTTGTGAACAAGGGAATCGGCACCATTAACTTTTAAAATAAGTAACTGTAATCGCGAGCGAGTGTGGAACGCCGCAGCACTAAAAAGCGTATTATGAAAATACAGAATGAATCAAAATATTCTCAAAATAGTGTGGAATGGTGTGTACTACGCGTTACCACATGTGTAGAATTATTAATTCTATAATATTTTTTTTGCTATTGATCCTTCTTATAACCATTTCATGTTCAACCTTATTCGCTAGTTTGGAACTTTCATATTTTTTTCTTCTTTTGGAGTGTTTGAATTTTTATTTTAAATAGTAGATTATTAACTAAGGGGATAAAGCAGTGTCTTCTGTCGCGGGTGACGATTTAAGGTTACACTAGTCGGTCATTTTTCCATACAAACGTAGTGTGGTCATTACTCCTCTGTTTGACGATGTAGGTTCAAAACTAAAAGTAATATCAATTTGTCTCGTCATTATCTAGCCCTGTATGGAAGCAGAATTGGAAAAAAAAATATTGGTTTGGAAGTTATGAGCGTCGAAAGTACCATATTTCAACGCTAATTTTAACTCATCTTTGAGCGTAAATAAATAACTTATGTAGTATGAAAATGGCAAAATAAAAACCATACAGGGATAGATAATTTATTCAAAAGTTCAAATAATTTTATTTTAAGTAGATATAATAAGTAGTTTTTTCATTATATCAATACGCCCAAAGGTCTGTTCATAAAATTTTACACGGTCGTTTTCGTTATAAATCATCGTGCATTTCACTGGAATATACCTCCCCGCGCGGTGTGCGGAGGGGAGGCGCACGCACACACCAGCACGCCGGTCGGCTTGTGAGTCGGCTATTGCTTACGTCACGCGTGCTGTGATTGTTACTGACTAGACTACTTGTGTGCTATCTATCGTATCTGTTTACAACATTGACCACTGGCTTGATTTTGGGTTCCGATTTTGATACCTTTCACGATTGACTTCGCATGTGTATATTCTTTGAATTTGTCGTGTATCATATTGACATTGAAATTTGGATTTTGATTTTGATACATCGTACGCTCGTAGGTACCAAACGCGTGACGAATGCGAGTATTCTTGGTACTTCAACACGCGATTATTGAACTCGCGTAGTGACAAAGGTCATTGATTAATGATTTGGTATTGAATTTAGCAATATACTAGCTACAATAGCGCACTTTTTTTTTGGGTAGGCAATTATCACATAACTTCACTCGCTCTGGGCGGAGCGGGATGGTGTGTCAGATTCATACTGACTAAAACCCACTCGTATTCCTTCCGTTGCTTGTGTGTTGCCAGAGGCCATGGTATCCCTTTCGGACTTTCCCGCGACCCCGGCAGTCAATTGATTGATTTACTTGGCGTTTGTATTTGGACTTATTGCGTCAGTGAAGTGATCCTTCAGTAGTGCAAGTACAAGAAACAATGGGTAAGTGGAATGTTTTCTTGACTCTTATTATTATATATCATTATATTTTCTACAATTCACGGGGGTGCTTGATGTACCTAACTTTTTAACTTAATAGGTACCTAATAAAAACCCACCAAAAACATAAATGTGAAAAACTATTTTTTTAAAACCAACTTCTAAAAACACTAAATAGTACAAAAAAAAATGTCAAGTACAGATTGCAATAAAATAAAAGTTTCAGAAGCCGGCTCCAAGCTATTCTAATGATATGTTATATAATGTGTTGTGTTATTTGAAGTCGTTTTTCATATAGAATAGAAATCTCAAATAAATCGGTAAAAACATCGACGAATCCATAACCTCCTCCTTTTTTGAAGTCAGCTAAAAAGCAGTTCAAGTTCGGTATAAATGACGTATGGGGTTGTCTACATCGTGCGTCATTTGGGTTTCTGGCTGTTCAAGGGTGCCTTATTCGTTATTAGACATGCAAAATTGCAAATATGCAGGTGTAGTGGTTTTCAGGGTTCCGTAGTAAACAAGGAACCCTTATAGTTTCGCCATGTCCGTCTGTCTGTCCCCGCTGTAACTCAGAGACGCTTAGTACTAGAAAGCTGTAATTTGGCATAGGTATACACATTAATCACGCCGACAAATTAGTAAAATAAAATCTTGAAAATATGTTTTTAGGCCACCTCCCTTGCACGTATGGGATGATTTTTTTTTCTCGTCTATCCCATGGTGTGGGGTATCGTTGGATAGGCCGATCAAAAATATTACGAGTCTGTGAACACCACTTTTCGATTCAAGGAAAAGGCTAATTTTTGTTAGAGTCAAGTCCCCCCCTTGCCAGCTAAATGGTTGTTAATGGAGATGTGAAAAATTTAATGACAGTAGTACATATATTATAATCAAATTAAAAGGAAAACGATCACAGCTAAGTAGGCTTTACAAGTTAACGAGTAATAGTTGACCAACTTAAATTTGCAGTTGGAGAATTGATTGTGGGATATATCGATGTATGGGAGAACATGTTTTGCAACTGCAATGCTAAGTTTGTTTTTGGGATAAATTCAAACCAACTTCTCAACTACGGAACCCTTCATTGTGCGTGGTCCGATACGCACTTGGCCGGTTTTTGAATTATGAATGGTCAAAAGAAGCTCGAAATGGTTCGTGTAATTACACACTGCCGGTGTGTCGCCCTTTTCTTTTCCGAATTTAGTTAACATACTTCTGTTTGTCTAGAGCAAGCACTGGTTTGATTTTTTACAGAATCATTTTAGTCTCACAATTTAATTATGTTTGGTTTTTGTGCAACAGAGCCCAATAAGGATTGATGGATGAGTAAGAAGACCAGCATATGGCCAAGTATCGCTCGCAAAAAGAAGTTCAGAGTAAAAGGGAGATTTTCAAATACAAATAAAGGAAATGTTCCTGCTGCACTGACTACGTTCGGATCGTAAATATTCCGGTGGTCAATGTGTTCTACGGTAGTACCTACCGTGACTTTTGTTGATAACTATAACTATACTGCAAGACCGTTATAAAACGCCATTGTAAAGAAACAAATTCTATTATCAATAAAAATATTTTAAAAATAACTGTATGTTTTATTTGATGAACAAGTTTTATAAGAAATAAAGTAGTAACCCTAACGTATTAGCGCTCACATCGAGTCGTGCTGTTGACAAAGCAAAGCTATCTCGACTACCTACATAGGTATGTGTGTAGTTATGTACGTTTCTTTCACAGGGAACGCTTGGTACACACGGCTATACATCAAGCTATACAGTATAAGCTGATCTCGCATTGTATAGGATTTCCGTACATTGCGAAATCAGCGTAAACTGGAAGTGTATAGCTTGATGTGTAGCCGGGCGTACGTACGTATTATCTATCTCTAAGTCAAAGTCAAATTATTTATTTCAAATAGGCACATAAAAGGCACTTTTGAACGTCATAATTTACAAAAAAAAAATAGAATTGATTCTAGTTGCCCTTCCAAAAGGTAGTTTCGTATGGAGAAGAATAGGCAAGAAACTCCACCGTTACGCTTTTAAATTGTTTAACAAAATTTTGTACATTTTAAAATTATACGTGAAGACGATGCACCTAGAATAAAATTACTATGCCAAAATACTATAGAAAAATAAAGCAATGACAGATAAATTAATTATGTGATAGGTACATGATGCTCACATATTTACAAACATTGTAAAAGTATACGTTTTGCTAAAAATAATAAATAAAGTAATAGGTCAGTGTGTGAGTTAAAGTAATCACAGAATTTAAATTCAACATTGATTTATTATTTGTATCAAATAATAAATTGTACAATTAAAATAGCAACCAGTTTGACTTTGTCTAGACTCTAGATTGTCCTATGGAGCTGGACCAGCATGTTTCCAAGCATTCTTATCTTGGATATAATCCTCTAATTTGTATTATGTATACTAATAGGTATTATGTATAAAGAGTAAAATTTATTTGTAAGTTTGTATGTATCTCTGGAACTACCAGTCGGATTTGAAGGTTATAGGCTATTCAAAATCACGCTATGACCCTTAGGAGCCGAGCAAAAAGAAAAAAAGTCGGAAAGAAAGATAAGCGAAAACGAAGTAATAGCGCGGGCGGCGGCGGCGGCGGCGAGGAACAAGAAATTTCACGCGGATGATGTCGCGGGCAGGATCTAGTATTAGAATAAGTTCACTATGCACGTACCTACTAAATTTTCAACTAAGTCGTTTGACCCTACCTAATTGTACCATAAAATATGAGTTGCACACAGTGACTATCATTTAATTTTGTCATACTTAGGTAGGTTTATGTTTGAATTCAAGCATGTCCGTCATCATCACCGCGCCAAAATATTACGTAGGTACAGAATGTTCGCTCCTTTGATCTTGAAGAAAGCCGCCTTGTTACACGACTGCCCAATAAAAGGACCAACAATATCTGATTTTAAAAATAATATACTTTTAATTTTATTGTATGCGATGTAGGCGCGTCATCGCCGTCCGACCTTCAATGAAATCGCGCATGTGTGCGTCATTAGCGTTGGACTTGGTAGACTGTATACGGGAGTGTGTATCCGTGCGCGCACTAGCTTCTTACTGCTCATCACAGTGTTCGTCCCTTTCGCACATGATGTTGGATGAAATAGCATGCATTTTGACCACGCCCATCAACAAGTTCGAGCCGGCGACAAGTGTGTTCTTAAATCGCGAGCGTAACGAAGGACCCGAGGTTTACTCCCGAGCGTAGCGAGGGTGTTAAAAACTTAAATCACGAGCGAAGCGAGGGATTTAAGACGAGTCCTGAGTGTAGCGAGGGATTTAAGTTCACCCAAGACTAAGACAGCTTTATCACCGAGGCAAATACTCTACTTTTCGTACCATTTGCGAAAAAAATAACACAATAATAATATGAGATAAACATTTATTAAAAATAATGACAATTAAAAGTAAACGTTAACATTCGAAACATTGGTCCAATTATTGATAGAGAGAGTTACATTTTTGTTTGGTACATTTATTGTTGATGAGTTGATTTGATATTTCTCTGTTCTTGCGTCTGAGGAACTTGCGTTTCATTGTAGATAGTATACGTCGGAGATAGTGGTGGTGGTGCATCGTGAGTTACGGACGAAGATAAGATGCCGGAAGTTGATGGTTGTGGCTCCGATGGATTAAGTTTTATATTTTTGTTAATTTGACTGCTTAATATGGTTTTATTCGCCATTAAGCTTTCGATATAACCCTCAGCTACTCCATCAGAGCTCCAACCACCGTGTCTTTTTATTGACGTAATATCCGCCCCTGAATCCGCCAAGAAAGTCGCCGAAGTTCTTCTAAAGCAGTGACCGGTGTAGAGTTCAACATCTTTAAGTTTTAAATATTTAGCAATTTCCTTTGGCGTATTGATAATTTTATTTTTGCCGATGGCTTGTCGAGTACATTTCCCATTCCGATAGTTTATAAAAAATCTATTGTTTTCCATGTTGGTAGGACTTAATGCTTGGTATTTATGAATGATTTTAGTATATTGTCCGTGTACAATGAATGACCGATTTTTCTTAGTCTTAGTTTCCTTTATATTAAGCAGCAGCAACTCATTGGAATGATTTTCAACGTCCTCCACCTTTAAGTTTACAAGTTCACATCCGCGGCAAGCACCATTGAGTCTAAAAATTAAGGCCACCTCTAACAAAGATAAAAACAGGTAAATATGTAGAATAATTACCATTACTAAGATACGAAATATTCATAGTTAAATCATGTATACTTACTTTTGTGGCCAGAAAAATTTCGTCAGGAGCTTCATTAAGAATTTTTTCCACATTTTGAGTCGTAAAAATTTTAGACTTCTTTGCGCAATGCCCTACTGATTTTCTTTTTAAAAAGACAGTAATTTCGTGAATCTATTTATTTCAATGCTGTGTTTGATGCTTATTGTAGCTTTCAGTTTTGAGTATATGCACCAAAAGTGTATTCGGATTCTTTGTCTTGGATAAATAATCAAAATAGACAAGAAGTATTGATTCTGAAATTGATAGGCCTTTCGCTCTTCTCCACGTTGAAAATTCTTCATAAGTTTTTAAATAATTTTCCTTGGATTTTGTTGGAAGCAAATTATTTATAATTGCGGCAGCATTTGCACTGATGGAATCCGACAATTCACTGTCACTGTCGCTTTGATTTAACATCGTAACGTATTTTTAGAACATTAACTTATTTATAAAAATAAATAAAAATAAACTTAACGTTTATGTATTTGAAGAAAACAAAAACGCGGCAAATTCCTAGACTAATATTTTTTTGTCGGAAAAGCAAAGGCATCAAGCTCATACGGCCTCGTCGGTTTTCGTAATTTTATTTAATAATCATAACTGCATAGTAATAAATACGTATTCCTTTTTCAAAAAGATGTATAATGCTTTATATACAAACTCAATGGTGTAAACACAGATGTAGTTCAGTATAAATTTCGGTAAGTATTCCAAATTTAAATCACATTCTCCCCTTAGAGGATGAATAAAATTCAGTACAATTGTCTTTCCCTGTTTTTAACAGATTAAAAATGACTATTGTTTTGTTCGCTTTTTGTGGCATAGAATGTCACTTTTTTGAGCAATTGGTACGAAAAATTCTTTTTACATGACAAAACATTTGTTTTTGAATGCATTCCTCTGCCAAGCTCCGAGATAGTCGGTTATACTTATTACTTTTGTCAAGATAACACCAAATTTTTTATTGTTTAATATGAATGAATATGGTGACGATTACAAGGTGTAATTTAGATGTGATGTGCAGTCAGGAGTCTGTACTGTCGAATTAAGGCATTTTATCTCAAGGGACTGAAAGAAGTCCCATCAAGTCAGGCTTTTTTTCTGTTTTTATTATTCCGCTATTCAACATACCATGGGACTTTGGTACGAATTTACTGATCTTCTGCTAAGCTGACCGATCGGAGGACGTAGTTCCAGCAGCTATTATTTGCCGGAATTTCGGAACCCGAGGTGATCCGGCGAAGTCTACGCCACATTCGCTTCTGAAGTGATACCAGCTAACTACTTTAATTATTACTTTCTTTCATTGTGAACTGAATTTTGAACCTGTTGTTTTGAAATGCACGTCAGATTTTAGATTGCCTGTTTCTGTTCAAATCAGGACCACGAATAAGGTTTAGAGCTTAGCACCACTTTTTTTCATTAACGTCATTTAAAAACCCAATCATTCAAGCGCCTACAATGATTTTTAAGGACAATTATTAAACATACCTACCTAGTTCTAGTTAGTGTGCTCTAAGTTCTAATTCTGTTATGTAAACATATTTTTTTTTTAAACTTATCCAAAGGCATGAGGAATTTATTAAACGTGTAATTTTTTATATTTATCTATCATTAATAATTTTTGTTAATTTTGGATTCTTGTGTTTTTTTTTATATTTACTATATTATACGTGTACAATGTCGAAAGTTGATTTCTTCCTATGATGATCACTTGACTTCTTTGGTATATCGGTTTGTGACAATGTTTCTTGTCCTTCACTCATAGAAGTGGTTAATGAAACCTCGGAATACCAATCCATACATAACCACAGAACACTTATACTCAGAGAGTACATAACACCAGTGGCCGCGGCCGCGGACGGACGTGACTGCCACCGCTTTTTATATTTTGCTGTTTTTTGTTTCGATTCGAAACATCCAATGTTCAACCTGTCAGCCTGTAGGTACCTATACAGGGTAAGTTTAAAAGGAGTGCGGATATTTTAGGAGGTAACCAGATGCATAAAACTAGAAACTAGGACGAAATCTTAAATTCGAAAATCGACTTTTATAAAAAGTGACTGGTCACGTGACTTATGTTAGAATGAGAAACTGCATTTTATTTTTTCTGTTTCGACCTGTTTCTTGGGAAAAATTGTTCAGTTTTACGCACCTGATTATCTCCTAAAATATCCGCGAGTCTGTATACTTCTTTATCTACGTATACAAAACATTATTTGAAGTCGGTTTTCGTATCTGTCTGCGTGACCGAGTTGTTTTTATAAGCAACGCATCTGCTTTTGTTTTTCTTCTGCTGCAGTTTTCACCATCATTTAGAGAATTTATTCCGGAAGGTTTATGTGTATAACTACATAAACATCACGCTGTGTTTCCCCGAAGGGTTGGGCAGAGGTATACCTGTAGTACACCCACATTTCGCCAGTTATGTTTAAGTCCCATGTAACCGGGCACAAATCTAGATTCCGGGCTGCTACTGAGAAATTCCAGATAGAAAAACCGGCCAAGTGCGTGTCGGACCACGCACAATGAAGGGTTACGTAGTTGGGATTAATTGGGACGAATTCATTCCAAAAACAAACTTAACATTGTAGTTGAAAAACCTGTTCTCCCATACATCGATATATGCCACGGTCAATTCTCCAATTGCAAATTTAAGTTGGTCGACTATAAATCGTTAACTTGTAAAGCCTACTTAGCCGTGATAGTTTTCCTTTTAATTTCATTATATGTACTACTGCTATTAATTTTTTCACATCTCCATAAACAACCGTTTAGCTGGCAGGGGGACACATACTCAACTCTAACAAAAATTAGCACTTTAATGCTTAATATTACGTGTGTCCTTGAATCGAAAAGTGGTGTTCACAGACCCGCAATATTTTTGAACGGCCTATCCAACGACACCCCTCACCATGGAGTAGAAGAGAAAAAAAAATATCATCCCCACATTATGTGCAAGGGAGGTAACTACGCTAAAAAAAAATATTTTCAAGTTTTTTTTAGCACTTTGTCGACGTTATTAATATGTATACTTATGCCAAATTGCAGCTGTCTAGTACTAAGCTTCTCTGAGCTACAGTGGAGACAGACAGACAGACAAACAGACGGACATGCCGAAACTATAAGAGTTCCTTGTTTACTACGGAACCCTAAAAACCCAATAACACTTAGCCCGACTCGGGAATCGAACCCAGGACCTCATACTCAGCAGTGAAGCTTACAACCACTAGACCTACAACGCAGTTAGTGTGTCACGTATATCTAATACATTAATATTGGACTTACTTACAATACATACATTTCAATGTCAAGAACAAGAAGTCAAAAAACGTTCAAGGTTCAAGGAGGAGGTTTCAAGTCATAAAAACCGCGCGAAGATAGTAAATAACTAAACTCCACATTACGCAATTTCTGGGAAATTCACCAAAATTAGCACAAAAACTAAATACACTTTGGAATGGAGTTATGAGAAAGTATTTTTAGTTTTCCTAAGCTAATGCTACAGTATATCGGATTTATTCAAATGAATCGTTTATTTTGGATCATAAAAATCTTCTACCAATATGTATGTTTACAAAAATAATTTAATTTGGAAAGATAAGAAAGAAAGAAAGAAAGAAAGAAAAGAAAGAAAATAAATTTATTTGACCCAGGTTAAGGCACACAATATTCATACAAAAACAAAGAAAGTACATTGTGTGCCTCACGGCTGCGCCAAATTAATTTTTTTAAAGTGATCGCCTAATAAACTGACCGAGTCTCGTTTAACCCGAAGGGGAACGTAAGTGACAACACACGTAACTTTTACAATTTCCCGACTTCTGATCTTAGCAATAGAGGAGGCTATACTGTTCTACAACTCTCCCCCTCCAGTCGCCGTCCTTAGATGAGATGATCATGTTTTCTTTGGTTGCAGGTAGAGGTCGTCACCTTGAAATTTGACTAAGTTTGGTGCTACTGAGTACTCCCAGCGACTGTGAGTGCCGCTCGCCTCTGTGCCGGTACTGTGTGTGGAGCTGCACCATGTACAGCAAGCGAGCAGGCACGTCAGGGATTCGCGGACAGCTGTATGGAACTAAACTATTGAGCTTATTATATTTTAGAGCAATTCATGACAATGATATTGAAGAATTTCAATTAGCTTCAAACATTGACAGCATTGGGGCTTTCGACGACATTTGTTTCAAAGCCAAAGTGAAGGGGCTTGATAAACCCCTCGCTGTGTTCATACAGACCAGACACAGGGAAAACGAGAAACAAACGCTTAAAAACGATTTGGCAACTTACTTTGACAGTTACTTGAAAATAAGGAACTGTTTCGAATCTAATAATGGCGACTTGTTATTTAAAGGAACATTTGATGAAACGGAATGTTTGTTCGTTATATATACAACCGCGAAAGATGACTTATGTAATGACTCAGTCACCAGTGCCTTTTCCTCCAAACTGAATAGTCTAATATATACATGTGGCAAAGAGACCCGCGACCAGCCTGGTGACACCCGCGTCATGGCCATGCAGCCAGGCGGTAGCCGCGGCACGCCCATGCAACCGAACGCGGCCCGCGGTACGGCCATACAGTCACACAAGCAAGATGAGAATATAGAGTTTCTATGCAAAATAGCGATGAAAGAGCAAATCACTTCACTGGCCGAACGGATAGCGTATTTTATATACGACGAAGAGAATTTTCAAATGATGCTCTCCAACGAACTCATGCTACTCTATCATATTATTCTAGCGCAGAAAGTTTTTGAAATATCAGAAATTCAACCTAATGGATATCGAATCGCTACCTTTCGTAACGACTTCTTTGACACCAGTGAAGAATACCTCATTCTATTCAAAGATACACTGTTCAAAGAGATTCTTAAAAAAAGAAAAATAAAACCCACCGATATAAAGAATTTCCTGTCTCAATTCTTAGCCGAGCCCACTGATGTTACAACACTGAGCAAACTCATTTTTGATAAAAATTTCACAAAAGAATTCAAGCCACAATTGCATAAGTTTGTTTCACGGTCGATTATTAATGAAGCAGTTGAATTGGCTGCAAAAGAAATATTATTATCTCGGCATTTGAAAGTCCCGGCTGCGTTCGGAAATAAAGATTTAACAATAAGTGGCAGCGATGAAGAAATAGAGACAACAATAAATCATTTGACTTCAAGAATCATCGATTTATTAGACAAGTGCAAATCAAATGACAATGTCATTGTAGATGAATCATTCAGAGATGGACTCCTGCATCACAATGGAAGTATAACTGGTGTCATCGGAAACTTATTTGTACTTGACGATAATACCAAATTTATGAAGATTACAGATAACTGGGAATCACTAGGAGGTCTTGCTAAAAGGCTGTATACAAAATTAATTGATGAAATCCACAATTTGCACAATTACAAATTTTCTTTTAAGGTTGACAAGTTGCCAAAACTTTCATTCGATTGTAGTGAAAATGAAGAGAAAGTAGCGAGAGATTTCTTAAAGAAACTGCTATTCTATAGTAAACAAGCTGATGAGAATGGCGTGGAGACGTCTTTAAAAGTAGAAATAGAAGAATATCAGCGTGACCACCCAAATTACTTTCAAGTTAAAACAGACGCAATATTTCTAAAATTTCACGATGAAATACAAAAATGGTGGATGCACCCAAAACAAGCATTTTATCTTACACGAGAAAGTGATTTTTTCAATAAAGCAATAAATAACATTATTGAAGACTCGTTAATGTGCTCAATAAATATAATGTATGTGTTAAAAATAAAACAACATAATTACAAATTCACTGAAGACGCGGTGAGGTCCTTGAACTTGCAGGATCATTCAAATTCTGTTATCATTACAGAAAACAGCGTACTGACTGTTGTTAAAGTGATGCAGCATTTGAAGAAATTAGACTATGTCGTGTTAAATCTTGAATATGTCATAAAATTACCGACAAACGACCGTAACGCATTACGTACAGAGTTGGCAAACACAAATCAAAACATGTTTTTAATTTTTGTATGCGACAAAATACGATGTTCCAGAAACGAAAAAAGACTTTTAGAAAACATTTCAAACGCTGTTCAAGACAAAAAAACAATAGTTATTACAAACAATACTAAGTCATTAGAAATGTTACAGAAATATTTCCCAAACGCCGATAATATAGTATACGACGAGAAGAGTAGTCTCATCGACATGAGTGAAGAGTCACAGAAGAGTATCGTCGAGAACGCCAGCGTCATGTTTCAAGGCACGGAAGTAAGATTAGATTCGATAGTCAATGACAAGTCAAAAGCATATGTAAAAGGAGATGTTTTGAATGAAATAATTAGAGAAGAAACAATTGTAGTTGGTAAACTTATTGTTAATCGGAATTACGATGAAATTAAACACATGTATGTTGAGAGACGCATTAAGAAGACAGGAGATGACGTCAATGTACATTTTAAAACTCTTATAGAAGGAAAAGATGACGTTGTACTTGTGACAGCAGAACCCGGAATGGGCAAGTCTACTATGCTCACTCACTTATCGCTTAAAACAAAGGAAGAGTACCCAGAAGTTTGGATAGTAAGGATTAACCTATTGGAATACTCGAAGGAATTCAGCAAGTGGATGGAACAGGAAACAGACATCGACACATTAGAGACTTTAAAGTTTATGTGCCAAGTTGTACTTCGCGAGAAACTTGGCAGCGAAGCAAATAATGTAGAAATTGTGCTAGGAGAAGAAAACGGTGTTGTGTATCTGAAAGACTGTTCAGGTGATCACTGGACTGAGTTCGAGTTAAAATTGTTTCTACATTTTTATGATAAA
This sequence comes from Atethmia centrago, assembly GCA_905333075.3. NCBI lineage: Eukaryota > Metazoa > Arthropoda > Insecta > Lepidoptera > Noctuidae > Atethmia > Atethmia centrago. Next base: position 766,506 of record HG995396.1, read on the forward strand.
GGCAAATTGATATTCCTATTTGACGGTTTTGATGAAATCTGTCCACATTATACGAATGAAGTCATAAAATGCCTTAAAATTGTCAGTAGTGATCCTCGTAAGCATAGGATGTGGGTCACTAGCAGATCGTATAACGAAGTGAAAACCATTTTACAGCGAGAGTTTAGGTCATCTTACGAAATAGAAAACTTCTCATACATGGAAATGCAAAAATATTTGGAAACATTTTGGGAACATAATTTGATATTAGAGGAACTTAACAACGCACAACTCGAAAATGTAAAGAACTTCATTGAATACATGTCGACTTTAGAAAATGTAAAACTACATGGGTTTGTAATGCAACTACACAATGTTTATACTAACGCAGCCCATTATCTGCTGAGCGAAATTAAGTGCAGGCGCATTCCGTTATGGACGTATAACATAAATTATAATGATTCATTTTATTCTCAGATGAAAGATCATGATTACATGTCAAGTTTTCAAAAATACAACCGTGATGGGAATCCATTACATCTGCTTCTAGCAGCTGTTTTCGTCGAAAGCAATATAAAAAGTGTTAACAACAATACTACATGGAATCTAGAAGTTAACACTTTTACCTTCTACGAACGATTTTTGGAAATGAAAATGAAAACTATACGGTTTAAAGAGAAAAACGAAGTGAACATCTATAATCCTGATATTATTATTACTTACGACAAAGAACTTGCAAATTTTATTTCAAAGCATAAAAAATTAGCGGCTTATGCAATTTTCAAACCGCATAGTCGTACATTGTTCAGTGCGAAAGACTTAGACGAAATCAAGGAGACGATCACACTCATAGAAAGAGGAGCAGAGAAGACTGGTCTGATCTATACGTATAGTGTGGCTAATGAAGTCCCTATATTTATACTAACGGAATACTTCGCAGTTGAATATGTTTGTGATTGTTTAAAAAACGAAAATCATGGCGACAAGCAAATGTCATGGATAGATTTCATATTTAACAAGATGTTTTCAACGGAAAGTTGCATGAATATACGCATCATTATTGATTATAAAATAAAAACAGACAAAATATTGATGAACATTCTGGAAAAGAAGGATAAAGAGATATTCAATTTAATCATGGAGACGGGCCGACTTTATTCTGAATATATCGTGAACCTGTACAAGTCATACCCAGCTGATATTATAGACAATGGGCGACGTTACTGGGCCTTATCCGACGCTTTGTCGCAACAGTTACATAATTTCATATTATTTTTCGTTAAAATACTGAAATGTTACATAAACAAGAGTAACTTAAATGATTTTCTTGAAATTGTTAAAGTTTCTCAACTGTTATTATCCGGTTATACGTACAAAAGTGATGTATTGATAATATTTGTTTTTGATGTTGTTAGAAAGATTGATGAAACGAAGTTTAATTCTGTATTGCTAGATAATTTTTCGTTTCTACCCCATTCTACGTTGTCTAGTTATGTTGAGTTGAGTAGTGAAGACATAGTCGAACGTATTTTCTTATATGAATGTTGTATAGAACCTCAAGATGTTAGCGACTCTACGTCTTCTGGTTTCTCATCGGGGCCATTCACATCGAGTGAGCCCTCGCAACCTTCTACATCCAGTCTGCCCTCACGGCTTACTACCTCCAGTCTGCCCTCACGGCTTACTACCTCCAGTCTGCCCTCACGGCCTTCAATATCCAATCTGCCCAGGAGGCCATCCACATCTAGCCTGCCCAGGCTGTCATCTACATCCAGTCTGTCCTCGCAGCCTGTTACATGTCGTCGTCGGTCGCTCTAGTCGAGGGTTATTCAACACCATGTTTGCTAATATACATAACATACATAATCAGCCTATAATTTTCCCTCTGCTGGGACACTGGCCTCCTCTCTGTGAGAGGGAGTGGGCCGTAATCCACCACGTGGGCCCAGTGCGGGTTGCTAATATGAAATCTTTTATTTGTTTTTGGGAAAATCGCTGGCCTCACAAGTGTTCACAATTTTTCTTTAGAATAATAAATAGTTTTATGCCAAATAAAGAATTTTATTTTGTTTTACTTTGTGTTTTCGGGAAACATCGGTCTCATCTCCGCATTCTCGCTACTGACGACAGTGACATGGGCCTTCACGGAGATGCTGCGCTAAAGCTGGCGGGTACTTCCTGCCTGTGATGAACAGCTGACGCCACCACGTTGGCTCTTCAGTCACTTCACCAGTACAGGCGTTGCAAACTATGTCGTGTTTCTTCTTTCAATCACCGTGGTGGTGTGCCCCAACTGGCCCCGAGACACCGCCGCACGCACCAGCCAGCAAGCGTCGGTGACTGCTTAGGCATGTCTTCAACGATAATGGCAGCTACGTTATTAGCAGTGATCGTCATCAGTGATCGATTGATAACGTCATTGAATCCCAGCAATTGCACACCAAAATTGGTTTCAACAGAGTATAAGCTTAAGGAAATCCATTCATATAAACAATTTTAATATCAATACAAATATTAGTTGACGCATAAAAACCGCAAACGATCACATGGTTGTTGCTGCCGCCGTGTTCGCAGTTCTGAGTCACGCTGTGATGGCACATGTTAAAATATTAACCACAGCTTTGACGTCGTGTAATAATTATCAGCTTAGAGACTGAACATCCTGCACGTACTTATAAATAACTGTACGGTGAACCCGCACATTTCGTAACATTAAGTAGGTTAAGCTTACTCAGCGTTCGCATACGCGCGATCATTTAGTGAATCGGCTAAGTCAAATAAATCAGTGATTTTACCACACTCAACTCGGGCGGTTTTATTCATAATCTCCGGGTTTATATCGTATCACAAGTGTATAAAATTATCATCATACACTTGAACAAGGTGTATAGACTATCATCATACATTTTTTTTGGTCCTTCGAGCCGGATCCGGTGTCGAGGAAAACGCCAGACTACATTCAAAAGAGATTGGAGTCGTTGGATAACCTCTGGGGAGAGTTCGAGCAAAATCATTTGAAACTCTCTGAGTTTCCGGAAAGGGAACCCCAATATTTCGCATCTAGCCTTTATCAACAGGGCAAAGGCCTCTACCAGTCTATTCGAACTTTACTTACTGCCTTTAGTTCGGAAGAAAAAGGCACGCAGTCAAACCCTGAAGCCTGTGAATTGTTGGCTCAACAGAGAACCAATTTTAGGTGGTTCAACAGGTTGGCTAGGAGCATCAACGTAGACAATATATCCGAGAGATGGGAACTTGAAGACGAGCTTAGGGCTATACAAGCCAAGTGGAACACCATCGATACGTTGCATCTGCGAATTGACCACATACTTCAAGGTGGAGATGTAGCGTACGAAAATGAATTTAGCATGTACGAGTGTAGCTACAAAGAGATAAAGCGTTCTCTTAATAAGAAAATATCGTCCATGGTTCATATACAACAGGCAACGCCAAAGCTTGAGATTCCTACCTTTACGGGGAAATACACGCAGTGGCCAACATTTTGTGACCTGTTTACAGAAGCTATTCACGACAACAACACCATTACCAAAGGTCAGAAAATGCAACACTTGAAAGGAAAACTCAAAGGAGAGGCCGAACGCCTCATTCAACATCTTCACTGGATGCCAGTGTATATTCGGAGATTATATTAAGTGGTCTTATAAAGGGCCCAGCGCATGCCCCCATTGCTCAACAAACCAAAATGGGCTGGATCTTATCCGGAAATGTCAAAAGGTTCAACTGTTATGTCGCCATCAATAACATTGAAGAAATAGCCAAATTTTGGGAGTTAGAGGATATTTACAACTCATCATCATCAACCGTGACCATTGGTGATCAATTTTGCGAAGATTTTTACTAAAACACTACGAGACGCTTAAACAATGGCATGTATGAAGTTGGAATACCCATGACGCCAGACTTTGAGCAGCAGCTCGGGTCATCGAAGTTCAAGGCTATAGCTCAATTTAAACAGCTAGAGTCAAAAATGACAAAAAATACATCGTTCGCAAACCAATACAAGCAATTTATAAACGAATACCAAGAATTGGGTCACATGCGACAAGTCCAAAGTACAACCGATCAGTCGTACTACTTACCACATCATGGTGTATGGAAACTTGACTCCACAACAACAAAGTTGAGAGTTGTTTTTAATGCCTCAGCTAAGACTACATCGGGTAAGAGTCTGAACGACTTAATGTACAGCGGACCCAACTTACAACAAGACCTATTAGCACTTATCATAAATTGGAGGCAATACCAATATGTACTCACTGCGGATATTGAAAAAATGGTCCGCCAGATACTCGTTAGAGAGCAAGATCAGCCTCTACAAACAATCATTTGGAGAGATTCCCGAGATGATCAATTGAATCAATATCAGTTAACCACTGTAACGTACGGGACCAAAGCAGCGCCATTCTTAGCTATGCGGACTCTGAAACAACTCGCGACAGATGACGCCGAGACATATCCACTAGCAGCAGCAGCTGTAAAGAGCTCCTTCTACATGGATGATTTGCTGAGTGGACAGAATACCGTCGAGCAAGCAAAAGAGCTACAACAACAACTCGTTAAACACAACTCATTTACTCCGTAAATGGTCAAGTAACAAGCCCGAGCTCCTGCAAAATTTAACAACAGACAAATTGAACAGTCCCTACGAACTTAAGTGTGCCGAATCTAGAAAAACTGTTGGATTAAAATGGATCCCATCAACATTCATATTTCAAAGTCCTATAATCTCTAGCAATAACACAGTAATTACAAAGCGGCATTTATTGTCAGAAGTATCTAAGATATTCGATCCTCTTGGCTGGTTATCACCGCTTACAATCAAAGCGAAGCTGCTATTTCAACAAATATGGTCCATAGAAACCAACTGGGATCAAGAATTACCAACGGACATGCAAGAATATTGGCATAAATTAAAACAAGACATAAGCTGCATCGACAAATTTCGCATACCAAGATTCTTAGGCAATACAGAAAATACTTGTCAACTACATGCTTTTTGCGATGCATCGGACAAAGCTTACGCTTGCGTAATTTACCTTGTCACCAAGAACAATAAGGGCGACTACACATCGACAATTGTTGCTGCGAAAACAAAGGTAGCACCGGTCGCAAATAAAACATCGCTCCCTCGACTAGAACTGTGCGGCGCACTACTTCTATCCCAACTGGTGAAAAAGGTCACTAAGTCCTTACCCAATATAAATATGAAGATTCATGCATGGACAGACTCCATGATAGTCTTGGGCTGGCTACACGGCGATATATCCAGATGGAAGTCGTTTGTTGCTAACAGAGTCAAGCAGATTACAAACATTGTCCCGGCAGAATTCTGGAGTCATGTCAGCTCGGAAGAAAACGCAACTGATTGCGCTACACGAGGCATTACGTCTCATCAATTGCTAAATCAATCGTTGTGGTGGGAAGGACCTGAATGGCTTAAAGGTTGCGAGGGGAAGGATGCTGAGAAGATCGTATACCAGTCCCCAACAATTGAAACAAAGGTTTGTGCGAACGCCGCCTTAGTAGAAAATAATGTTACATTTATTACTGACCTACTGCAAAATCACAGTTCGTTGACACGAATCGTACGGATTATCGGCTGGGTGTCACGTTTTATCATGCGAATTCGCGACAAACAAATTGCAACACACAGTTTTCTGGACTCATCAGAAATAAACAACGCTTGCCGTTTAATTATTAAAGAAGTGCAATCACAGGTATTTCAGCAAGAAGTGCAACAGATTAAGTGTAAACAACATGTGAGCTCGAAAAGCAAAATCTGCAGTCTAAGCCCTTGGCTAGATGAAAATGGCTTATTAAGAGTTGGTGGACGATTAAAACACGCCAGTATAAGCACATCGGCGAAGCATCCCATCATACTACCAAGCCACAGTAGATTTACGGATCTTGTCATTAACCAAGCACATATAACAACGTTACACGGTGGTCTCCGACTAACACTTGCCTACATAAGGGATACATACTGGATCATCAGCGGTATCAGGACTGTTAAACGACAGCTGAGACTGTGTGTTAAGTGTCGTCGATTTAACTACGAAGCTCAACAGCAAATAATGGCAGACTTACCACGAGCCAGAGTTACTCCGTCGAGGCCGTTCACCCATACAGGTATCGATTTCACGGACCACGTAGAGCTGAAAGTCAACAAGGGACACGGAATCAAAACAACAAAGGGATACGTAGCAGTCTTCGTTTGCCTGTCAACGAAAGCAGTCCATCTGGAACTGGTTTCAGACCTGACTACGGCCGCCTTCCTTGCAGCGTTTCGTCGATTCTGCTCCCGCCGCGGATCACCAGGCCACATGTATAGTGACAATGGCACCAACTTTGTAGGAGCTAATCGAATTTTGTTAAAAGAGTATAAGGAGATTATCCAGAACATCAACCCGGACTTCTTTAACAAAATCACTGAACAAAACATTCACTGGCACTTTAATGCACCAGCTTGGCCTAATGCTGGTGGACTTTGGGAGGCGGCTGTGAAGAGTATGAAATATCATTTGAAAAGGGTCATAGGCGATCAACGCCTTACATACGAAGAATTTTCGACATTACTCTGCCAGATAGAGGCGTGTCTGAATACCCGACCTTTATGTCAACTCACAGAAAATTCAGACGACGACTGTCTGACTCCTGGGCACTTCCTGACTGGGGCGCCGATCTTATCACGACCTCTTACTGACCCGGAATCATCGACACTGAAGGCGCGATGGCAACTCGTCCAGGCCATGACCAAGAACATCTGGCAACGGTGGTCATCGGAGTACCTGCAACAGCTACAAACTAGAACCAAGTGGCAACAGGCACGGCGGAATCTTGCAGTCGATGACTTCGTCCTCATTCGTGATGAAAACGTACCTCCAGGTAAATGGGCAATGGGACGAGTGCACATACTTCATCCCGGAAAGGATGGATATGTCAGAGTAGTAACGGTCAAGACAAGCAATAATACCATACAGCGCCCAGTCAACAAGCTTGTGTATTTGCCTGTAAACGAGGAGATACCCGTTTCCAAACCCCTAAATCAGGGTGAGTTTTCAACTCCGCAAACAGATAAACCTGAAGGCAAAAGGCGACCTCCAAGACCTCGAAGACAAAACGCTTTGCAAGCATTTTTCATCAGAGTCTTACTAATGTTTTTCTTTGCCTCTCCTAGTATGCAACAAGAGGTGACAACATACAATGTTACGCAAATTACCACAAATCAGACACTTTACTTCGACAAAATGTCCAACCTCCAAGTTATCAAGGACGACTGGAAGCTAATTGTGTTTTATAATATGTCCACGTTCTATCACGGAGTATGGGACATTAAAAACTATGTGAAACATTTGAAACAAACTGCTGATTGCATGGGTTCACAATACGACAGCGTCATCTTACAGCTAGAACACGAAGTAAAGGAACTTGAGCATTTTCAAAAACTCCTTGAAACCCCAAACGCAAGAAGGCAAAAACGTGGTTTAATAAACGGAGTAGGATACCTAGCAAACACACTGTTCGGAGTCTTAGATGAAAACTTCGCTCAACAATATAAGCAAGACATAGAAAAAATTGCCAATATTGAAAATCATCTTCAAACATTATTGAAGAATCAAACCTTAGTGTTGGAATCGGAATACAACATTCTGCGACGCAGCGAGGAGACTATGAACAAACAGTTCAAATTTATAAAACAGCATTTGAAAAATGTTACTGACGATATCAATAAGGTGCGCCTGGACAACAGAAACACTATTTATATAACGTCAACCGCGCTGGCTGCGAGTATCATATTGTCAAACCTAATGCGAATCCAACACACTCTTATCAACACCGTCACAGACATCAGCCACGGTCGCATCGACCCGTACCTTTTAACTCCCGAACAGCTAGCTCGTCAGATCAACATAATCTCTGGGCAATTGCAGGGAAATCTAATGACTCCGATCGAGTCATCAAACCTATCCGAGCTGTACAAGCTTATGAAGGCGTCTGCAACACTTTATGATGGCTATCTTATTATAGAGATCAAGATACCGCTTGTAAGCAACGATATCTTCGAGTTAGATAGAATCATACCCATCCCTCAGAAAAGGGGATCACATCACGTTCGCACTGTCCCAAGCTCGCCATATATTGCCTACAACATACAAAAGGACTTCGCTCTTCTCCTATCAGATAGTGACTTGCAATCATGCTTTCATATCGTCAGCAACAATCGACTACTTTGCTCCATTGAAAAGCCTGTTTACAATCTGGGAATAAAACAATCGTTATGCGATATCAAGACTGTAAGTAATATGAGAAGCGCTTGTAAACAAGACGTGTCCACGTGCCCCAATTATTGGGTCAACTTACATAATTCGAACTCCTGGCTTTACACCTGTTGTGAGTCACGTGAAATCCGTATTTCCTGTATTGCGGAGTCAACAACAACAGCTATACGAGGCAGTGGTATCATTGACCTAGGTCATGGATGCACACTGAAATCGGATTCGTACAGTATTCATACGCACAACAATTACTTGCACTATATGAACGTGCGATCAAATATCGAAGTCCCAGAGGTTTCCATTTTAAACTCTCTAATAAACACAACTTTGCCCAACGATTTCGACGTACCAGAAAACCACACCCATATGTGGAATCAGCTTAGAGACCAAATAACCAATTTAAAGGAACAATCTTCCACGCAATTAAACGTCCACGACATCCACCATTATTCCGTCATGTACGCTACCTTGGCCTTGGTTCTCATCGTAGGCGGTATAGGCTTATACGAGTAAGATAAGTAAGTGCCGAGCCGCTCCGGAGCCGCAGCAGCGTGAGATGTTGGAGGTACGAGCACCAGCGGGCGAGCGAGCCCCGCGGGCGGAGGCCCGAGCTGGCCCCACGGGATCGGGATCTACTGAGTGCGCGCGTAAAACAGTGCCAGTGCCAGTGATTAGTGAGTTCAGTGATATAAGTGAAGCAACCAAAGGTGTAAATAAAGGGACCTCTCCTATGGTGAAATATTAACTAGAACAAAACCAGACAAATTAGTGTTAATATATACGTAATAGTAATACTTAGAGTAGATATTGCAGCATTAAACGAAATATTGTATCATTTATCCTAAGTCATCATTGTTGTTGTATAAGACACTAAGTTTCATCTAGGATTAACATCATTTCCTCGTCTTCTCCTTTAGAGTTGGCAGTATGTACGGTGAACCCGCACATTTCGTAACATTAAGTAGGTTAAGCTTACTCAGCGTTCGCATACGTGCGATCATTTAGTGAATCGGCTAAGTCAAATAAATCAGTGATTTTACCACACTCAACTCGGGCGGTTTTATTCATAATCTCCGGGTTTATATCGTATCACAAGAGTATAGAACTATCATCATACACTTGAACAAGGTGTATAGACTATCATCATACAATAACTATGATAATGGATATGAAAACAAAGTCAAAATCACGCCAAAATGCACTAGTTTTGACAGCTCAAGGCGTAAGGATACGCCAAGCTCCTTGAGTGTGTCTTACCCTTGCCCCAAGAATTATTAAGGGCCTGTTCCACCGCGAGCTTTCTTGTCGGCTCGCCCTTGTCGCCGGTGAAATACCATAGGACCAACAAGAGCTCTGCTGCAGTGGTATTCAGTAAATATCACACCGTGAATGAAAACTTGAGTGGAGTTACCTGTCAATCGTGTTACTCGTGTTATTTGGTGGAATGACAGCTTCACCTAGTACTGTTAAGACGCTGACAACACCTAAATCGCGGTCACTGTCAGATTGCATAGAAAAGAAAGAGAAGCGCGATGACACAACGCTTGTAATTTATTGCAAAATATGAAGCAATTATCTATTTACTCAAAATTGATTTGAGTAATCGAAAATAAAAAACAACCAAGTTCTGCATTCTAATAAGACGTTCTTGTTATTAATTAAATACGTATGTTGATGTTTGATACAGATATTTTGGATTAGAACTCAAGATAAGAGGTTAGTTTATGGGAAATCATCAAGTAACCCTTTGGGTATGGCACCCTAAAAATGTACCCCATACAAGAAACGTGTTTCTTTCGGCGTTTATTTTTAAACTAAAGTTTCAAAATAGAATATAATTATAGTCATAAATATTGTACGGCGGTATGGAACCCTTCGTGAGCGAATCCGATTCGCACTTGGCCGATTTTTTTTTAAGAAATAACTAAATAATGTACAATGATTTTGTGTGCGGGCTACTTCGCCTTAAGTATCGAGAGTAGGTAACTCGTTCTGATAAAATAAACGAATATCATTTGAGTTTCGATGTATGTTGCCGTCTGACTCACGAGTCACGACACTAGTTTACGCTATCGTTGTACTAAGTATCCATTGTGTCGCCACACAGTGGAACGAATGTATGGGAGCGGTTGGACGTAGACATGTCCGAAAAAAAAGAGTAAAATTATGCCAAACTAATGATGCCATCTTATTCGATTACTTAATGCCTTCATAACTTGTGGTGATGAATTTCTTCATAACTCCCATATTTCGGGAGTAATTTGAGAAAATGTGAAATTTTACTATGAAAATGAGTGTATCGAGCTCTCTCCCTCCTGATTCCGGGCTTGTTTCAAGTAGCGGTCTCTAATATCATAATGCTAATACTAAGAGCTATATTTAATACTAAGACACATAGTGCGCCAAATGTGCACTTTCTGGGATAAAGAGTGATGTTTATTTTATAACACAATTTTTTTATTTTTTGTTTATTTTGTTGATTAAAACCGTTTTTCTAAAGGTTTACCTTATTACAATAACATTTCTGAGCAGCCAATTAGAGAAGATAGATAGATAGATAGATAGAATACTCTTTATTATGTACACCATAAAAATTACAGATACAAACGTTGAAATTTTACAAGGGGTGACACAATGGGCGGTCTTATCGCTAAAAGCGATCTTTTAGGATTATAATTATTCGATTAGGATATATAATTAGGGACTTAAGGTTTACATATAAAACTGATGCACTAATGATTACTGATAAGAACATTGCTATTATTTAATTACTAAATGGCTCTTAATACACTAATTTAGCATGCATCATTTACTAATTATCACAATAACTAATTACCTTGCAATATTTAACAAAGGATACCTGGGATACCTGGATTTTATATAAATAGGTCACTATTAGTAACTTTAAAATCAGTGTTGATTTACACCTCGTTGTATCCAAGCTAATCTCGCAATGTATTTTCCAAATTTTAATACAAATCTTGATATTCACGTTGCTTTATGCGCACGCGCACATAAAGATTTACGCGACTTTAACTATTTGTTCAGTGTTTTAAAAGATAACAGTTGTGTTCAGTTATGTGAAAGTGCTGAAACAAGTTTAAAAGACTGGTGTCGTCGATTTTGCTACCGCATTTATGCAAAATGGACACAGTCTGGAAGAAGCACAGATAAGTTTCGGAAGAAACATGAGATTTGGCTACAGGCTGCAATTCAATGGCCGGAATTACAGAATGAAAATATGGAACCTTCTACAGAAAATATAAGTGACGTCATCGAGCCCATAATTTCTCCTGCTAAATCTGATGCTTCAACTTGTACACATCCTAGTCCTCGTAAATCTTTTGAGGACCTTAGTAACCGGCAAAAAAGAAGACGCACTGAAGATAGTCTTTCATGCAGCAGTAGCAGCGCTGAAATTATGTTTTCGGCCGAAAGGGCGCTTCAAAAGGCAGGACAAAGCGATACAGCTTATGTTATGAAATACTTGACGGAGAATCCAGAAGAGGCCTCAAAAATCAAAGCCTTCATTGAAGGTAAATCAATTCAGGTACGGGAAATATCCCCTTTGAAGGCATTGGCTCTTTATGTATCGATGAACTTATCGAAATGGCGCTATAACACTCTTCGGGATTTCAACACTCAAGAAGGAGCTCTTCAATACCCGAGTTACTACATGTTGGTTAAAGAAAAAATTAAGTGCTATCCGGCCAAAGAAGATCTCACAGTTACAGAGAGCTCTGCAAAAATCAAATTACAAGCCTTGATGGATTTAACCTCAAGAAGACTTATTAGGTCGTTAGAAACCCCTGTTGATCCCAATCAACAGCTCGTATTGACCAGCAAATGGGGTTTTGACGGATCATCTAGCCAAAGCATTTATCATCAAAGGACGAGTGAAGATGAGCAAATCGATCTTGCTAGTAATTTTATGATTAGTCTTGTACCACTGCGGCTCGTCTCAAAAGGTGTAACAATTTGGGAAAACGAGCGAACATCTTCCACTTCATTTTGCCGGCCAATATTGTTTAAGTTTATAAAGGAAACCAAAGAAAATGTGCAGAGAGAGATGGCTGAAATCGAAGCAGAGATTGAAGCCTTAACTCCATCCACCATCACTGATGGAATTAGTGTCAAACACCAACTGCTGTTGACAATGATTGATGGTAAAATTCATTCCATTATATCCAATACAGCAGCTTCAGTGTGTGACATATGCAAGGCTTGTCCTAAAGAAATGAATAATTTAGAGTTAATCAAAGATAAACACGCAAACGAGGACATGTATAAATATAGCTTAAGCACCCTTCACGCTTGGATTCGCTCAATGGAATGCTTATTACACATTTCCTACAAATTAGACATAAAATCATGGCAAGTAAGGGGTGATATAGCAAAAAGGCAAGTTGATGACAGGAAGAAAAGAGTTCAAGAGGCTGTAAGAAGAGAAACGGGCTTACTTCTCGATGTTGTGAAACAAGGCAGTGGATCCACCAACAATGGCAACTCGGCAAGGAGATTTTTTGAAAACTACACTAAATCTGCTGAACTGACCGGAATAGATGCTATGCTTTTAAGAAAAATCTGTGTGATCTTGCAGTGTATTTCATCAGGAGAGAAGATCAACGTAACTAAATTCCGAGAGTTCTGCTTTGATACTGCTAAGCTTTACGTGGAGTTATACCCATGGTATTATATGCCTTCTTCACTTCATAAAATTTTAATGCATGGGCCAGACATAGTTCAGAACATGTCAATTGTGCCCATTGGTTTTCTATCCGAAGAGGCATCTGAGGCTAGAAATAAAGATTTTAGAAAATATAGAGAGGGGCATTCTCGAAAGCATAGCAGTATCTCATGCAATGAAGATATTATGCACAATCTTTTACTGTCTTCTGATCCACTTGTTACAAGTATCCGTCCAAAAGGAAATAAGTTTGTAAAAAAATCTTCTTTTAAGGAATTTTATGAGCTTACGGATTCTGAGAAAAGTGATATCGAATTTGTTAACATAAATGATTTAGCGGACATCGATTCTGAATTTGAATTAATTGATGATGATGATGATGACGAAGATAATTAAATGATGTTATTGTTTTAAAATGTGTAACTTAGTAAATTAGAGCTTACATCTTAATTATTTATTGTACTTTTAATGAAACTAGGTAATTTATTATCAACTTACTTAAAAGTCATACTCTCATCAGTTCTTGTGAATATTTTTGTTAATATATATTTCTGTATATATATAATATATTTATAGACCTCTTAATAAGTCTGTCTGCGGTTTAAAGTAAATACAAATGGGGAAAAAACTTTTTTTTTTTAAATTTTCATTTCCTTTTATCCCAGAAAGTGCACATTTGGCGCACTATGTGTCTTAGTATTAAATATAGCTCTTAGTAATAGCATTACGATATTAGAGACCGCTACTTGAAACAAGCCCGGAATCAGGAGGGAGAGAGCTCGATACACTCATTTTCATAGTAAAATTTCACATTTTCTCAAATTACTCCCGAAATATGGGAGTTATGAAGAAATTCATCACCACAATTTATGAAGGCATTAAGTAATCGAATAAGATGGCATCATTTTACATAATTTTACTCTTATTTTTCGGACATGTCTACGTCCAACCCAACCTCGCTCTTCGCTTGAATACTGCACCGTCTACTCTGTCTACCATACAATATTGTGACTAGTGTGTCATTAAGACAAGTGCATCCAAACAACTTCACGAGTTGCCACGAGGATAAGGTATGTCGTGTCGTATCTTTGAAAACCTACCCAATTTATCCAAAATCAAAAGTAATTTTTTCAAACTAGGCTGAGAATCAACACTTTTTGAAAGTCAAATAGTTCCTAGTGCTTTAGCTGGGAAGAGGAAGTGGCGCAAGGCGCAACAAACTGTCCAGCAGTCCAACATCTAATTTATAAAAACCATTCAACTTCCACACATATTCAAATCCCTGCTTAAAATAATTGCTCACCAAATTGCATTGCCAGTCATAAAACTAATGAAGTGATTGATTTGTGCTATAAAATCAAATTGTAATAACTAGAAAATTGTTTCTTTTATTTAATGAATGGTAAGGTAAAGCAGGTTTTATCATTGTTGTTTTTATTATGATTAATTTTATATGATAAAATATATCGTCGGCTTATTGCAAGAACTCATTAACTGCAAAAAATCATTAAATACGTTTTTATCTTTATTGGACTCCTTTTGACACATTCTACTAAATGCAAAAACTCACTAATTTCTATCTAGACTAGATAGTTTTTGCATTTAGTATAATGTGTCAAAAGGAGTCCAATAAAGATAAAAACGTATTTAATGATTTTTTGCAGTTAATGAGTTCTTGCAATAAGCCGACGATATGTACGTCGCTGTCGGAGGACCCAAAAAAACCAAAATGATTTCTAACTAACTTTAATTAGAGTAAATTACAATATTTAAATATTACAAAATAGAATTGCTATTCCGACCAATGTTAGATACAGAATGAAAATCACTTAAAAAAAAAGAAAAATCTAAATATTTTTATTTCACATAAACCTACATGGGCACTTATGAAACGTTAGAAGCTAGGTGCACGGTTCCAATTGGTCGTTTCCTGTAGAGAAGAGCCGGCCAGAAACTCCAAGGTTATTTTTTTAAAAATAATTTGCTTTTACAATGTTCTCAAATTACAGTGTTAATAGGTACCTATGGGAGGACAGTGTAGGCCTAAAAGAAAAAGGTCTACACTGTCAAAAGATCTAGTCTACTAAGCCTACAACGTTCTCACATTCACAACGTACACAAGAATCCATGTAAAATAATATTAAAATAATAAAAACCTATTTAAACCAAATGACATGTTTTCCATTGTATATAATGTCAATTATTGAAAATATAATGTCAAAAAAGTATGTCTAAAAAATAATAATTATAAACATCGTAATTTGGGAGCAGTTAATAGACATTTACATAGTTATGCCGTTTCTGATGTACCAGGGAAGCCACATGTGCAGAAGGAATTATTGCCAAACTTCCTTGTCTTCAGCGTAGTCTTTAATCTTATAATATGCGTTTTTGATAAGGACACGTTTGATGTGGGTTTTGAACTTTCCATCGCTAAGTTCTGTAAGTGACTTTGGCAACTTGTTATAAAAGCGGAAAGGAGTTGATAACAAATGATTAGCTTGTTTTTGTTAATCTAATTTTGGTTATCACAATTTCATGTTTACTACGTGTATTTATATTATGGAAATCACTTCTTGTTTTAAAAAGACATAAGTTTTTGCGAACATACAATATACTTTCTAAAATATAAAGAGAAGGCAGAGTTAGTACATTAATTTCTTTGAATTTGTTTCTAAGGGACTCACGAGGACCCATTCTATAGACTGCGCGGATTGCGCTCTTTTGTAAAATAAAAATTGAATCTACATCAGCTGCCGATCCCCACAGCAGAACGCCATAGGACATAATACTGTGGAAATAAGCAAAGTATACTAACCTAGCTGTGCCTTTATCAGTCAACTGTCTAATTTTTCTTACTGCATATGCAGCTGAACTTAATCTACCTGAAAGAGCTCTAATGTGGGCTCCCCATTGCAATTTTGAATCTAGAGTAATTCCTAGAAATATAGTTTCCGTAATAGCATCTAGTCTCGTGCCATCAAGTTTTAAATTTAGAGCCACTTGGGGTACATTTGGTAGTGAGAACTTAAGACATTTTGTTTTAATAATAATAATAATTAAAAAAAAAATAATGAATTAGTTTTGTTCGTATTAAAGTAACTTATTTCGGAAAAGGTCACATGCATCCGGTAAACATGTATGTCGTGCGTCACTATGCGGCGTCAGCGTTTCGTGACGCGCGTGTGAGGCTGTTTCCGTGCGCGGTATCTAGATTAGTGCACTCTTGCAGTTTGGATGTTGGTACATACTATAACACACTCAATTGAGGTATTTAAAGATGAAGCTAGTTGCCCATTCCAAAGCGTAGTAGGTAACTATGGAGAAGAACGGGCAAGAAACTCCACGGACACTCTTTTATGTCAAGGACAGCTAATGAGACAATTGATTTTCTATTGTTTGACTCCGAATCGGTGTCGCGCGGGCCTTACAGGGCATCAATATATTATGGTTACAAAATATTGTTTACATCATTCATTTTGAAATTATACATGTGAGAACGATGCAAAACGTAAAAGCGTCCGTAATAAAAAGATTAACTATTCAAAAATTAAAATAAGCCGAACCCCAAAAGGAAAAAACGGAACCCAAGGATCACTCGTGTGTCTGCCCGTCTGTCACAGCCGATTTTCTTTGAACCTACTGGACCGTTGAAATTTGGCACACATTATGAATTTCAATGACCCAAACACTTACGTGTAACGTAAATAAATTAATTTTGAATATGGGGTTCACTTCAAAAAAGTTTTGTAAACTGTTCCGTGTACCTATGAAAGGGGAAGCCTAGCCTTTTCCCAACTATGTTGGGGTCGGCTTCGAGTCTAACCGGATGCCGCTGAATACCAGTATTTTACATGGAGTTACTGCCTATCTGACCTCCACAACGCAGTTACTGGGTATTACGATACCCCTTAGTAAGACTAGTTGTCAGACTTTCGGGCTTCTGACGACCCGTAACGACGGTCAAAGATCCACGATTGACAGCCGGGACCAACGGCTTAATGTGTTTTCCGAGGCATGGAGGGGTCTTGGTATGTAAAGATGGTCACCTATCTACAGACTAACCGCGGCAAGCGTAGCTTAACCTGATCGATTGACCCGTGCGGCTGGTATTACTTAACCACAAACCCCTCATAGTTTGATAAAACATTCCAAACGCCTTTTCTCATTTTCTTTGTCTTCTCTTTCGGAAATGTCAGTCACAGAACTTGTTCTCTTTGTTCGCAGGTCCCTACAGGTGGTTGGCCAGACCTTTGACTTAGTTTGGTGCTGCTGAGTGCTGCCCGTGATTTAGAGGGCCGCCTGCCTCTGTGCTGGTGCTGCGTGTGCCAAGTGAAGTGCCCCCGGGACTAACGACGAGCTGTACCATGTTTAGTAAGCGTTTAGAAACGTCAGGCATTCGTGGTCAACTGTATGAAACGAAGTTACTTAGCTTATTATATTTTAGAGCAATTCATGACGATGATATTGAAGAGTTTCAATTAGCTTCAAACATTGACAACATTGGGGCTTTCGACGACATTTGTTTCAAAGCCAAAGTGAAGGGGCTTGATAAACCCGTCGCTGTGTTCATACAGGCTAAACACAGGGAAAACGATAAACAAACGCTTAAAGACGATTTGGCAATATACTTTGACAGTTACATGAAAATCAGACAACATTTTGATCCGAGTAATAACGACTCGTTTTTTAGAGGTACATTTGATGAAACAGAATGTTTATTCGTAATATACACAACCGCGAAAGACGACTTCGGTAATACCTCGGCTGAAAGTGGCTTTTTCCCCAACCTATATGACCTAATTGAAACAGGCCACGATATAGGCGGTACGGCCAAGCAACCATACAACCAAGAAGAGGATGTAGAATTTCTTTGCAAAATAGTAATAAAAGATCAAATAACCTCATTGGCTGAACGGGTAGTTAGGTTTATTTACGATGAACGGAACTTTCAATTGATACTGACGGACGACCTCGTGCTACGCTATCACGTGATTCTGGCGCAAAAAGTTTTCAATATTTCTGAAATTCAACCGATTCAGAGTAAGGATGCCCTACGGCACCGAATCGCTTCGTTTCGACAAGATTTCTTTGACAACTTTGAAGAATGCATCACTCCATTCAAAAATACACTGTACTTAGCGATTATTAAACGACGAAAAATAAAACCCGCTGATATACGGTTGTTTCTCTCTGAATTCTTGGGCGATCCCACTGATGCTACATTACTGAGCAAGCTGATAGGGACCGTTATAACATACAACAATGGTCAGTTAGAATTTGATAAACAATCCACAAAAGATTTCAGGTCACGTATGAAACCAATGGACGTTTCTAGATCGACTGTTAATAAAGCAGTCGAAATGGCTGCACGAGAAATATTAACATTTAAGAAGTTTAAAGTGCCAGCTGCATTTGGTAATAAAGATTTAACAATAAGCGGTAATGATGCTAAAATAGAGAGGCGAATTAATTATTTAACGTCGAGAATCAAGGATTTACTAGACAATTGTAAAACCAGTAAGATGGTAACTATAGATGAATCTTTGGAAGATGGATTCCTGCAGCTCAATGGAGGTTTAGCTAGTGCCATCGGAAATATTTTTGTGCTTGATGAAAATACCAAACAGATGAAGATTAAAGATAACTGGGAATTACTAGAAAATCTTTCTAAAAAGCTATATAAGAAATTAAATGCTGAACACAATTTGCTCGAATACAAATTTTGTGTAAACGTTAACAAGTTTCCAAAACTTTTATTTGATAGTAATGAACATGAAAAGAATCTAGCAAGAGATTTCTTAAAAAAACTACTATTTTTCAGTGGTCAAGCTGATGAGAATGGCGTGGAAGAAAGTTTAAAAAACGATATAGAAGATTACCAGCGTGATCACCCAAACTACTTTCAAGTTAAAACAGACGCGATATTTTTAAAATATCACGATGAAATACAGAAACGGTGGATGGAACCAAAACAAGGATCGTATCTTACAAAAAAAAGCGACATATTCCAACATGCAATTAACAACATTATTAAAGACCATCTGATGAACTCAATAAACGAAACATTTATGAGGAAAATAATAAATAATAATTACACGTTCACTGAAGACGCGGTGAGGTCCTTGAACTTGAATGACCAGCACTCTAATACTGTCATCGTTGCAGAGAACAGCGTACTGACTATTGTTAAAGTGATGCAACATTTGAAGAATAAAGACTATGTTGTGTTAGATCTAGAATATGTTGCAAAATTACCGACGAATGACCGTAACACATTACGTACAGAGTTGAAAAATACAAACGAAAATAAATATTTAATTTTTGTATGCGATAAAATATTAAATACCAGAAACGGAAAGAAAACTTTAGAAAACATTGCAGAAGCTGTACAAAATGAAAGTAAGAAAAAGAAAACTATAATTATTACGAACAACATGTCACTTGCAATAATAAATGAATGGTTCCCAAAACCAGATAATATAGTACACGACGAAAAAAGTAGTTTCCACGACATGAGTACAGAGTCACAGCAGATTATCTTGGAGAGCGCTGGAGTGATATTTCAAGGCATCGAAGTAGGATTGAAGTCGATATTCGATTATGGATCAATGGCATGTGTTAAAGGAGACGTTTTGAATAAGATAATCAATGAAGAAACAATTGTAGTTGGCAAATTAACGACCAATATAAATTATAATGAAATTCAACACTTGTACGTTGATAGACGCGTTAAGAAGACGGGAGCTAAAGTCAATAAAGTAGTTAAAACTCTTAACAACATACCAGACAACGTAGTACTTGTAACTGCAGAGCCCGGAATGGGCAAGTCTACTTTACTCACTCACTTATCGCTTAAAACAAAGGAAGAGTACCCAGAAGTTTGGATTGTAAGGATAAATCTATTGGAATACTCGAAGGAATTCAGTAAGTGGAAGGAACAGGAAACAAACATCGACACATTAGAGACTTTAAAGTTTATGTGCCAAGTTGTACTTCGCGAGAAACTTGGCAGCGAAACAAATAATGTAGAAATTGCGCTGGAGGAAGAAAGTGGTGTTGTGTATCTGAAACATTGGGCAGGCGATCAGTGGTCTGAGTTCGAGTTGAATTTGTTTCTACACCTTTATAATAAAGGCATGATGATATTTCTATTCGATGGTTTTGACGAAATCTGTCCCCATTATGTAAATGAGGTCATAAAATGTATAAATAATGTCAGCAATTATCCCCGAAAGCATAGAAAGTGGATCACAAGTAGGTCGTATAACGAAGTAAAAACTATTTTACAGCGAGAGTTCGGGTCATCATATGAAATAGATTACTTCTCAAACGAAGAAATGGAAAAATATTTGGAAAGATTTTGGAATTTTCATTTAAAATTGGAAGAACTTAATAGCGCCCAACTCGAAAATGTGAAGAGCTTCATTCAATACATGTTGGATTTGGAAAACCTAAGACTACACAATTTTGCAATGCCACTACACCAAGTATATGTTAACGCAGCCTATTATTTGGTTAACGATATTAAATCCAAGAACATTCCTTTATTGACATACAGTAAAATTTTTGACGATTCAAAATTGATGCAAGAAAAACATAATCATTTTATATTAAGTTATCACGATGATAACAGTCATGGAAACCCCTTACATCTGTACCTGGCAGCTGTTTACTTTGAGGACAATATAAAAAGTGTCAACATAAACGCTACTGAATGGAATCTAGAAGTCAACGCGTTTACCTTCTACGAACGATTTATGGAAAAGAAAATGAAAACTATACGGTTTCAAGAGAAAAACGAAATGAACATTTATAACCCTGATATTATGATGACATACGACAAGGAACTTGCTGATTTTATTTTAAAGCATAAAAAATTAGCTGCTTATGCCATTTTCAATCTGCAAAGTCATATATTGTTTAGTATGGAAGACTTGGTAGAAATCAAGGAGACTATAAAATTCATCGAAAAGGGTGGAGAGAAGACGGGCCTCATATATAGAGTGGCAAACGAAATCCCGATATTCATTCACATGACATTCACTGAGTACTTTGCAGTTGAATATGTTTGTGATTGTTTGAAAAACGAGAATGATAGCGAAAAGCTAACATCATGGATGGATTTCATAATTAACGTGATGTTTTCAATGGAGAGTTTGATGCATATACGGAACATTTTTGATTACCGAATAACAATTGATGCGCAATTGAGGAGAATTTTGGAAAATAATAAAGAAGTGATTTTCAATTTGATAATGAAGCAAGGGCGAGTTTATTCAGAAGTTATAACCAACATAAGATCGAACAAATATAATAACGTGGTCGGAAACTATTGGGCAGTGTCAGACGCGTTGCAAACAGAGTTACACAACTTCAAATTATTTTTCCTTAAAATATTTGAAAGTTACTTGAACGAAAGCAACTTGAATGATTTTCTTGACATTGTGAAAGGCTCCGAACTGTTATTAATAGCTCGTAAATTTGAAAGCGATGTAATGATTAAGTTTGTTATTGATATAGTTAGAAGAATTGATGAATCGAAGCTTACTGCAGTGTTGCACGACAATTTTAGCTTTCTATCCGATTGTACAATATCTCGCTGTGTCAAATTGAGTAGTCAAAAAATAGTTCAACTTTTGCTCGTACGTGAAGATTATTTAGAACCATTTGACTCCCAAACAGATATAGATGACGCTGGTGGGGCAGCGTCATCTAGTAATTCAGCTTGGCTTTCTTCTATATACGGTATGTCCGAGCGACTATACCCACCCAGTCTGCCCCCAGGGTCTTCACCATCCAATCTGTCCACATCCAGTCTGCCCTCAGGGTCCTCTACATCCAATCTGTCCAGACATCTGTCCATACCCAGTCTGCCTTCAGGGCCTTTGATATCTAGACTGTCCAGATGCCTATCGACACCCAGTGTGCCCTCTACACCTTTAAAATCCCATCTGCCCAAGCGACTATCAACATCCCTCGCGGCATTCAGCATCTAGTTTGTGTAGGTGGCCAACCGAAATTAGTCTGTCCATGCTGCTGTCTCTATCTTCACCCAGTCTACCTCTACGGACTTCCGCATGAAACCTGGCCAGGCGGTCATCTTACACCTCGTCTTCCTTAGCGTCCGGATGATGTGGAGTGTGGCTTAAGTGTGCTAGTTAGCTAGTTTCGTTACCAACAATAGCCCTAAGCCAGTTTCTCTTACAAAAATTATCGCAAAATAAATGTAAAAATTTTGCGATAATTTTTCTTAGCGGCGCGGGCGCCGGCCGGCGTCAGTAATGACTTTCGAAATTCATCCCGCTCTTGAATTTCGAGGCGAATTCTACGGCCAGTGCCAAAGCGGTTAAGTAGATTTAATAGCTGTAAACGGTCAAGGACAGCTAATGTGCCACAATTGATTTTCTATTGTTTGACACCGAATCGGTGTCGCGCGGGGCTTAAAGGCTCTATGGCAATTAGCATCAAACGTTAATTATTATTATGTTATTTTGAAGTCCGCGGGTTTTCTTAACGAAACTCCTCAAGGTGAAGGGCTAGCTTTACAAAGTATAAACAAATACCCGTTTTATTGTATTTTAGTAGATAATATTTAATTTAAACTCTATTATGTACACCATATTACAAATATAAATGTAAAAATGTTACATAGGGTGACGCTATGGGCGGTCTTCTCTTCAGAATAATTGTATTCCTTTGATTCATTTAAATAAAGATATTTGAAAATGAATTATTTCATTTTATTACCTTCTACGAGTAGCATCGGTGATTTTTTCCAGGCAACTATCCACATACTCGTATGCGTCCAAAAATCTAAAAATGTTTATTGAAATTAGGCTGAGAATCAAATTTTTGATCGTCATAATTACAATATTAAGACAGTCGTTGTAACGCCCGCCTTCCACCTGATTCTAATGTTCTATATAGATATGTATATGTCCATATAGAGGTATGAGGATCAGGGTGGAAACTTTCTCATCTTCCATAGAAAAGGGAGCCCCTTATTTTCCTGTGTACCCTTGAGGGAACAGTGAAACCCAACCAAATTAAAAACACTTCTTCAGATTTATGTGACCCTAGTACCTACTTTAAATTTAAAATGATTAATTACGAATACTTTTTACTTCAGTACATAATATAGAGTAAATAAGTATTACAAGCTCATAAAATTGAGTGTCTGCACTTTAGATAACAGACAATATTACGACATTTTCCTGTATACCTATTAGAAGTGATATTGAACCTCTATAATATGACTGTCAGTTTGATTATTCTCAAATAGTAAAGTATGACAGGGATTATTCTTCTTTATGCATAATTGTCACTGTGAATTTTATTTCGAAACTGAATAATTTTTGTGGATTTCATTAGGGAAACTACAGTTTGCATTGACGATTATATTTGTTTTATTGAGAGGAATGGCGGTGTTGTTTTATTACATGATGGTCGACAATACTATAAAAAACAGAGTACAATACTATAGAAAACAGAGTATAAACTACACTATCGCGGGAAGGTACTTATGGGTCACCGAGGCCCCCGCAACACAGGCAACAGGAAGGAATACGGGTGGGTTTTAGTCAGTAAGAGTCTGACACACCCTCCCGCTCCGCCCAGAGCGGGAGAAGTTATTTGATGATTACCCACCCTCAAAAAAAAAAAAAAACTACACTATGGCGGTGTGCAAATTATGGTAAAATGAAATGTAAAGGTACAATAACTTTAAAAGCAATTTGTAAAATGTAAATAAGTACCTAACCTAACTCACCACGAACAAAGTTTATTCAGAAATTTGTGCTCACTTTACGTGTTGACTGTACAATGTTTTTCTTTTCATATTTTTCAGAATGGCAAAATAATTAAAACGAAATTACATTATGATGAGTGCAAGTGTAATAATATTGAAGAAAATGAGACAGCAAAGAAGAACTAAAATTAAGTGTAACGGAGTCTAATATTCCTAAGTAATAAAAAAATATGAAGAAAAAGTTTCGGAATTACAAAAAAAAGCACCTAAAAAACCGGGATTTACCCGCTTTCCATAACATTCAACTTTGCTTATACTCTGCTAGGATTAAAGATTGAGGAGTTAAAAAAATTGTAAGCCTTCTGAAATCGAAATACCTAATAAGTTCCACGATTTCTTATTAGCAGATTACATCTATGTAAACACGCGTATTCTTGAAATGAGATCATTGGTAATGTGTCAGAGTGTTTTGTTGATGGGACATGTGCTAGCTGCCCCGATCCTTTCACACAACTATTTTCAGAACACGGTGAAATCAATAGTTCATCTGATACCATAAATGTAGTGCCACTGATAATGGATAAAAGACAAAATACATATGAGATTCTGTTTAAGCTTATAAAATCTCAGGCTACCAAACTGGAACCCACTCAATATTAATTGCGATTACGAGACAGCAACAATCAATGCCTTTATTCAAACATTCCCGTATGTAAACATTAAAGGATGTTACTATCATTGGGTGCGTAATATTAAAAGGAAAGTTTTTGAGAGTAAGAAAGGAAAGTTTTTAAAACATACAAAAAGTAAACCTGCGCGACGAATTGTATCATTGTTCGCAGTTTTGCCATTATTGCTCGAACAAAAAGTAGAAGAAGGTTTACAATATGGAATAAAAGAGTGCCAGAGTCTCTAAATGGCTGCTTATTTAAAATATATTGAGAGGGTGTTTAAAATTAAACAGCTTTCAAAAAAATGTCAGTTTTTGGAGAGCGTCATAGAACAACGAACATAGTAGAAGCATGGCATTCAAAAATTAATAGAGGAATAAACAAAAATACCGTATATATTTTATGGTTACTAAATGTATTAAAACAGAATGATAACTACATGTTATCATTCTGTTTTAACACACATTGGACATTATGAATTGAATTATGAGTAAGAGGTGGAAAAAAGATATTGTAAATGATGACTTTATAAGAAATGTTCAATTGCAACTTAATAAACGGCGTAATAACATTAGGGCGCATATGCTAGATAAATTACGTTAAATATTGTGTATAATCTAATGTGCACAGGCACTTGAATGTTAATGAGGTGTATTCTGAAATTGCCATATAACATAACATTTAATAAGATTTTTCTTAATGACACTGTTCGTTTAATTTGACACCTGTGAAGTAAAAAGTATTTGTAATTAATATTTTTTTTTTTTAATTTTAATGTAGGTAACAGCCTAACAGGGTCACATAATCTAAAGAAGTGTTTTAAATTTAGTTGGGTTTCACGGCCAAGGGTGCAGCGGTTAAAATTTATTTTCCACTGTACCCTAAAGGGAACAACCAAGGGTACACAGGAAAATAAGGGAAGGGAGCATCCTCCGAGCAGACGAGTGTTGTGTCTGGTGGGCTACTGCCTGATTGATGTCGAGACGTTGTATATAAGCTAGTCGGGCGGATAACTTTGCATGAGCGATGCAGAATTTTGTGTGTCTTTGATGTGCAGTTCGCATGTGGCGTTGTCGGGAGATGTTTCATTTTCGGCCATAAAGTGTACGGTAATGACAAAATAGGAAAAAAATCCACGAACTGAGGAAAAATATTATTTCCTGAATATTCCCCCGATTACTTCGGCGCAAAAAATAATAGTTTTTCAAATTATTGCCATATTTTAATGATCATGGCGTCCTCTTACTTGCATACTGGTTTCGTCCAGAAATCATGTTACATTAAAACATAATAATATCACGTAGACGTTATATTATTTAAATATGAAAGGCTTGTATTTCTGTGTTATTAAGATAAGATAGTAAGATAGCTATCTCAGACAACTTGTATCGTTTAAAAAAACAGTACTTTTGTGGATTGTAGATTTGTAGGGGTACTTCTGGACGAAAAAATCAAACATACTGTTTGTATTGTTATTGGACATTGACATCACATTTGTCAGTCAGTCTCGTTCGTCAGTTCGTCTTGACTTCGTGGCTTTCGGTGTTATTTTGCATTTCATTTCTTTTCTTTTAACTTCTTACGACTTCGGCTTTTGTATAACGGTTTTTTGTGATTTCTACTCGTTTCTGGAATTGACTTTGGCTTTGTTTAACGGTACTTGAAATCAGATTTTGCGATTTGGATTTGTCTGCCCATTGAAAATCTTCTGTTTTTACTCACAGGTAAATAAATAAATGTCGTTATAAAACAGTTGAATTAAGTTAGGAAGACGAAGTTTCAAGAGACACTATCATTTCATCTCTGTTACAGGTTTCTTGGCTTGTTATAAAATGGCTTGTGTTAAGTGCAACAGAAGTATACTCAGTGATGAAATCCACTATATTGCAGCAGATTTGGGTCCAGAGATTTTGTTTATTATTGAAGAAGACATGGCTCATGAGGTAAGAATATACTTTCCGATGAACAGATTTAAATGCTTGTGACTTTAAACCGATAATTGAAGTGTTTTTAATAAATATACTCTGCGAAAAACAAGATTTCAGAGTTGAAATACGAGACATACTAATCTGTTTCAGATTGCTGCTGATGCTGCACTATGCGAGGCATGTTTTAATTCTGTAGCTAATCTTGAGAGCATGCATAACAGTACTGAAGTAATTCAAGATTATACAATAGAATCTGTCAGTGGAACAGAAACAAATGAATGTGTGTGGTGCCTTGTACCTTTATTAACAAGGAGGACCCATTACTTAACAAGTGGCCCTCAGAGAGACGCAATATCCAATATAATTGCCCCAAGACAGGTAATTTTTATTTTTACATGATTCATACTTTGCTTACATTATTTTACCTTACAACGGTGGTTAATAACAACTTCCAAATAATAAATGCAGGTACCAGATGGTGGCCTTGTTTGCCACCGATGCTGGACACGTGCCTGCAGGCTGGTCGGTGTATCAGCATCTAACTCTGGACAATCACATCATATTTGCGTTTGGTGTAGACTTTCTCTCTCCCGAAGAAGAACACACATTATTTCACATGGTCCCGAGAGAGATGAAATCATAGCACAAATAGCTCCACGCCAGGTTTGTCAAACAACTTCCTTATTTATAACTATGTTTAGATCAGTAGATTACAGCCCACTCACTCTGACAAGAGTGAACGCCTGTGTCCCAGCAGTGGAAACATTAAAGGCTAATTATGAATTATGATGTTCAGATTGAACTTATAGTTGTCCTACAATGGACTGATCGATTTGACAATAGGGTGATACCATAATAACGTTCATAACATCACGCCTTGTTTCCCCGAAGGGTTGGGTAGAGGTGTACCTGTAGTACACCCACATTTCGCCATGTTTAAGTCGCATGTAATAGGGGGCGAGCCTATTGCCATTAACTGGGTACAAATCCAGACCCCAGCTGCTACAGAGAAATTCTAGATGGAAAAACCCAATAACACTGCCCGGGAATCAAACCCAGGATCACTACTACCAGCCACCAGGAGCGCTACTGCTGAACATGAGTTCAGTAGTAGTGCTTGCAACCACTAGACCAACAGATCATCAATAATAATGTTATGGAAAATAATATGTAATATAAACT
Organism: Atethmia centrago; assembly: GCA_905333075.3. Taxonomy (NCBI): domain Eukaryota; kingdom Metazoa; phylum Arthropoda; class Insecta; order Lepidoptera; family Noctuidae; genus Atethmia; species Atethmia centrago. The sequence continues at coordinate 794,000 of HG995396.1, forward strand.
ATGAAAATATACTAACAAGCTTGGTTCCATTGTTTAACAGCATTCGATTTTGATTATTTGTCAAAGACTGATGCTCTTAAACAATGTCACGACTAACAATCATAGAAAATGTATTATTTTTAGATACTCCCTGGAGATAGAGTTTGCTACGCATGCTGGGTATCTGCTCGAAGAAATGTTCAGCGAGCAACTAATCCTGACCTAAATACCAGAAATGTTTGTATTGTGTGTTCAACATCAACAGTACGAAGGCGAACACATCTATTAGTAAATGGTCCAGTAAGGGATGTTATTTCAAGAAGAATAAATCCCCGACAGGTGGGTAATATACTGAAGTGTAACTCTAAGTATGTATTTATCAATTTAATATATGAGTTTATCATTCTTTACTTTTTTTATATAGATCACTAATCATTCATTGGTGTGCAATGACTGTTGGACTTGGGCTCAAGATGCTGTTCATCAAGCAAATGAACATCCTGTTCAACCTAACCAAGAAGAGCCTCAGCAAGTTTTGGATATGCCTCAACATATTCAATTAAACTCATACAAAAAAATAGGTATGTCCAGTTCTAGTTGTTTTGTACCCGGGTGTACAAATACAGAACGTCACATAGTACCTAGTTACCTGAGAAAAAATATTCTGTCAAATTATAAAGTATATATATAGCTGAAAATGCAAGAGTTTGCATGATTCACAAGACCACTTATGATTGGGACCATATTTTGAATTTGGACATGTTAAATAATGTATTCAGTGCTGAAGACATTGAAAAAATGATGCAAGTAAATAATGATTCCCAAACTGTACACCTTAATTTTTCAAATCTAGAAAATATTGATGACTCTATGTTTCATTATTGGACTGGCTTAAGCAAAGACCAGTTTTTGAGTGTCTCTAATGAAATCCCCCATTTAACAGAAAATTGTAAAATGCCAAAAACAGCCCTTGGATTATTTGTTGTAAAAGCTCGTACAGGAGATTCTCACGAGAGGCTAGGGACGTTATTTAGAATGAGTAAAGTAAAAGTCACGCGTCTACTTAAGAAGGCTCGAGAAGCTTTATTATTACAATATGTGCCTAGCCATTTAGGGTTAGGACACATTAGTCGTGAAGACATAATTAACAAAAACTTAATAATACCCGAGGGTTTATTCGGTGACAGGGAAGAAAGGAAACCAATAGTCATTTTCGATGGCACTTACATATATATTCAAAAGTCGTCCAATTATCTGTATCAAAAAATGACTTACAGCCTCCACAAATACCGTAATTTAGTTAAGCCTTTTCTGTTAGTGGCAAGTGATGGTCACATAATAGATGTGTGCGGCCCATATCCAGCAACTATGTCTGATGCACACATTATGACATTATTATTCCAAAATGAAAATGGCCCATACAGGCAATATTTTAGACCTGGTGATATTTTTATCCTGGACAGAGGTTTTCGAGATGCCCTGCCGTTATTAGAAAATATATACAAGGTTTGCAAACCTGAATCTTTAGAAGCAGGGGAAACCCAACTGTCAACAATTAATGCCAATAAAAGTAGACTTGTAACTTTGTGTAGGTGGGTTGTGGAGGTTGTGAACGGTCGCTTTAAACTACAGTTTAAATTATTTCGACAAGAATATTTCAATGTAGCATCCTCCCATTTAATGGATGACCTTAAGATATGTGCTGCTATTTTAAATGCCTTCCATTCTCCCCTGGTAGACCGTCCAGATGCTGAGGCAATATTGTATCGAGCCCAGCAGCGGGTGAATTTGCCTAATGCATTAGGAGATTTTATTGTTGAAAATAATATAAATAGACGAAGAGCTAATTTTTCAAGTATAGACGCAAATCATCCGCTGCTAGAAGTTTTCCCACAAATGACCATGTCTGACCTTATATTATTTGCTTTGGGGATATACCAAATTAAACAAGCACGGAGTTACTTTGGTGAACATACAAGGCAGAATGGATCTTTTGTGGTAGAATTATGCAGTGAAACCATGGTGCCAGGCACACTGTCATCACATGAAAGTATTTTCATAAGAGGAAGAATTAAATCTCGACATCGCAGTAATAAAATATATTACACATACATTCTAATAACTGCTACACCAAATAATTGGGAAAATGCTTTAGAAGGGTATTATTGCAGTTGCATTTGTGGCATGCGAACTGTTGGATGCTGCGCTCATGTGATGACAATAGTCTGGTACCTTGGTTGGGCTCGATACCAAAATAATGTTGTGGCACCAGCATCTTTTCTTGACGATGTATTAGTAAGAGAAGAAGAATAAATCTTTGAAATCAATTAAATGTAGTTTCATTTATTTAAATGCAGGACATCTATGTAGTTTTTACCTTACCTTTACCTTTCATCCGATTACTTAAAATATCATACCAATAGATTTAATAGAAAGGGATGAATATAAATGTGAATAAGACGAAGGTCATGGTTTGAAAGAGAAGAGGATGTATAGGTGTGTGATGTGAAAAAAATGAGGAGCAATTGAGTTTGTATATTTGGAGAGTCTCTTTACAAGGGAAAGAAAGATTGATGGAGATGTGGAAAGGAGAGTAAATGCGGGAAATAAAGTGAATGGTGCTATACATATGATTGTGACCAACCAGTTGATGTCTAAAAAGGTTCGACTAGCTGTTCACAGTGGTGTGCTGGTGCCTACGATGTCATGTATGGAAATAATTGTTGGGTGTGGCAAAAGAAGCATGAAAGTAGAATAAATGCTGTGGAAATGTGTTCCTTGCGAAGCATGCGTGGTGTAACTATAAAATTATACGCCGAGGAATGATGTGATAAGACAATGGTGTGTTGTGAAAATATTACCTATGCTTAGATGGGTCATGTTGATAGGATGAATGAAAGGCGAATAACAAAAGGTAGATGGCAGATGTGAGTGGAAACGCCGGGAGGGGACGCCCTAGGAGGTGGATTAGTGATGTTCTTCAGAGAGGTCAGGTGAGTAGAACCCGCAACCGGCATGCGTGTATCACCAGACGTATGAACGTATATAAGGCAAAAGGAGTACGTATGTAAGGATCGTAGCAGGTGGCGTTATGTAGTTTCTGCCTACCCCCGTTGGAAGAAGGCGTGAGTGTATGTATGTATGTATTTTCTTTCCTAGAATGGGTTAATTAAATTGAATTAAGCCACCACATCTCTTTCAAGAACATCACCAATAAGGTCACTATATTATGTCCTCCTAGGGACACTTAACACTTTTTATAACCTTTAATCAAGATGAGTTGAAACCCAGAAATGGTGCAAAAGATTTGGTCGTGTCTTGGAGTGCCACTTTTGTCTACTTGAGTCATAATAAACAATATTATCGAAAACAACAATCACAGTTTTGACAAATTCTAGGTTATGTAAACGTCATCTCGCCAACCTGTCATGGCTGACTGCCGGTAGTCATAACTCTCGTAGGAAACGTCAAACATTTTCAGTTTTTATTTAGTGCCTAAAAAATACTAGTTATTATGAAAATAAACATTCTTTATTGTATTCAGGGGTTAGATTCCCAGGTTTTCTAAAGTGTACATGTTATGGCCGGAGTCCCATACAAAAATGAAACGTCTCCTTTACTATCACAGTCCCTGCTGCCATACGTCAGGAGCGCGGGCTACACCCGCACACGCATCCCATTGTATCAACCGACAATGAAGGCTGAATCAGATTGAGGCAGGCCGCAAACATCCTCCTTCGTCACTTTCGTACATTTTCTTTGCACCATCGCATACTACAGTTGCGGCTGTAATGTGCGCTTGGCTTGGGCTCAGCGAGAGCAGTTACCACGTGCGGCCCGACGTCCGCCCAGGCAAATGGAAAGGGCGCACGGAGCACTGCGCTTACCCATCTCGTGGCTGGCTCCGTGTTTAAAAATGTATCTTCATCCCAACACTTGTAGGATGTTGTGCTAAAGAAGCTTTCGGGCAAACAAATTTAAAATACGGCCGATATATGCTTCTTTAATCCTAAACAAGCTGTTTTAAGACCAAAAAAGGGGAAAAGAGAGGCGAAGAGGGAAAAAGGGGGAAGAGGGGTTAAGAACAGAATGCGTTGTATTTGTAAAGAGACCAAGACCAAGGCAGGTGTAAGCGGAAACGCCTGGAGGCGACGCCTTAGTTAGAAGGACATATCGACGACCGCAAAGTATATTAAGGCTTATCTACAAAAATCATGATTTTACAGGAGAGCGTTTTAAACGCAAAACTGTGATAATTAATATAAGAACAGAGTTATCTTCTTCTACTTTACAACCTTTAGTTTATAGGGCATTACCAAGGAAATCGTTTAGGCCAATTACTGTAATATTTTTTTTTTCCAAAATACAGTCTTTAGCTACAACTTTGTACAAAAAGTAGAGTGGGCCGAATCTGGTTTGAACCGAATCGGAACATTGGCCGAACATTCGGTTAAAATGAAAAATTCGGCCGAAGTTCGGCTGAACTTCGGTTCAAGAGCTAAACAGATATCTTAATGAAGTTTTGCATCAGATCTAGACAGATATCTCAATGAAGTTCTGCTACCCAAAGACCTACGTCCATATGGCTGATGGGCTAAGAATAAAGACAAGTTAACATGAGTTATTTGACTCGAATATATTTGTCGTCTCCTAAAAGCTCTGTATATTCTGAGCAACTTTTTTCGCAGGCAGGAAACGTATATGAAAAAAAGTAACAAACTTCTGCCTGATAAGACAGAGTCTTTGGTGTTTTTGCACCATAACCTGCCTCTAGTAAATATTAAATATGAGTGAGTTGATAGATGAGAAAAGTTTATTTAATTTGATTGTAATAAAAATACTTGATGTTAATGAGTGAGTTTGTGAAATTGTGAACCAAAAACGTGATGTTTTTATTCAATTTACGAATTGTAATCCAGATGTTTGTTAGAAGAATACAAAGCTTATTTCATTTTTGTAATACGAGTAGTATGTCTAATTTTTATGTCAAATTTATTAGGCAGAGATTTTCAAGACTAATAAGAAGAGCTTATTTAATTTAAGGTTTACATTAACAATGTTCCTAACTAAAATAAATGACCATGAGTGAGTAATTAATAAGTATTCTAATTCTATTCAATTTCAGTCATAATTGTGCAAGTAGGTATTATTTATCTTGTGCCGAACGATCGGCCTTAAAAAGGTGGCTGGGACAAACTGGATGCGGAAGGCGGAGAACAGGGTGTTGTGGCGCAGCCTGGGAGAGGCCTATGTCCAGCAGTGGACTGTTATAGGCTGAGTTGGTTGATTGAACGTTCGGCATCTGAACCGAATTTCGGCCGAATACCGAAGTTCGGTTCAAGCTGTCGGTTCAATTCGGTTAAACCGAATGTGAACCGAATTTCGGCCCATCCCTGACAAAAAGTAAACTAGAGTCAAATGCCATGTCTGCCATATCTCCGCCTTCCTAATTGGTTACTTAATTTTTGATATTAAGTCGACAGCTATAATTATTTTGTATTTTACATTGTTTCTAAAGGTAGGTATGTAATAATTTTCCTTATTTAACCATTATATGTGCCGACGTGACTTATTGTTGCTGGGCTAAATTAACGCAAGTTTAAAATACCGACGTTAAAATGGCTGAGTGACTGATGTCTTTGTTTACAACAGTGCGGCAGCGGAGTCGATGCGAAACACACTATCAGTGGGTAGCAAAGGGTTTCATTTTGACAATTCAACAACATTCATTGCGTTTTTAGTTGTTGAGCCAACAAAGTTTTTTCGATGATATGAAACAATGGATTAGATATACTTCAAAATCATTCAGATTGAGATTGGCAGTGTGTGTTACGTAATCGGGGTGCGAAACATAATCGTGGTGCAAAACATAATCGGGGTGCAAAACATAATCGGGGTGCAAAACATAATCAGGATGCAAAACATAATCGGGGTGCAAAATATAAAAAAAAAATGAAAATGTGTTTATTCATAGAAATATTCTTTACAGTGAACACATATTACCTCTGCCAAACTGCAAAGCAGTTTGTTGGCAGACGTAGCTCCTTTTTTGTTTTTTACATAATTTTATATTTTTTATTTTAATTTTTGACACTTTTTCACATAAAGGTAAACTACTATTCCTTCATTTCTTAAATTTAAAAACAGACATACAATTTTCGTTTTAGATATTCTCTTCAGTGAGGCTTTGACAAAAAATATTAAAGAGGTACTTATGTATTTTATTTTTAAAGGCAGTTTTTGTGATACAACTGTTTAAATCGACTGGAAGGTTATTAAAAATAGTTGGGACTAAAAAACTTCTACACCTTCGACCATAATAATTATTATTACAAGTGGGCACAACAAACCTTCTCATATTATTGTTCCTTTGAGATCTTGTGCGTATAATGTAGCTTTTAAATTCATTGCTACCATACTGTTCCAAAGCTACTGACAACACTACCCTCTCATGAACCGGCAGCATTTTACATTCCAAAAATAATTCTTCGTAATCACTACTTTTACAACGGTTTTTTGTGTTTTTATCTACTAATAGTTTCATGAATCTTATTTGCAGTTTTTTTATTTTATCTAAATATGTTCTAAAAGTGTTACCATAGCACGCCAGCCCATAAGAAAGCAGCGAGTCCACCAGCGCATAGTAGACCATGTACAATGTTGCCCTATCCAGCACAAAACTAAGGTGGTGGAATTTCACAAGTACATACCTGAGTTTGTCACATAAGTGTATAATGTGTGTTTTCCATGAGAAGCTGTTGTCTATGACTAAACCCAAGTACCTGTATTCCTCCACCACCTCAATGTTTGCACACTCACACAACGTCAGTCCACCACTATGCAGACACTCATAGGCATAGACTAATATATATATTGAGCTCATAGGTATGCCCCACTATGCGCGGCAGACGTTCGATCTTTTTAAGATAAGGCGAACGTATAGTACGCATACATTTGGTTTTATTTATATTGATTATGATGCCATTGTCGTGTGCCCATTTGATGATATTAGTAAAATCCTCTTGAATGTTACTTTCAATTAAATTTAAATCTTTTCCTGCATAAACTAGACAAGTATCATCAGCATACATATATATGCGACATTTATGAATCACATTACACATGCTGTTGACATGCATGATGTATCCGACGGGACCAAACACGGATCCGGTTGGCACACCACACGTGACGTGTCTGGGCTCTCCGACGACGCCGTCAATAACCGTTCGAAGTGTCCGGTCTGTGAGGTAGGCACGGAACCACCTGTTCAGTGGTCCTGCGACCCCGCACTCCTCCATGGCTTGAAGCAGCTGGTGGTGCCCCAAGGTGTCAAATGCTTTTTTGAAATCAATGTAGACCACCACCACTTGCTTCCGCTGACCCAAGCACTCATTGACGTCGTCCGCGAATCGCGCCAAAGCCATCGCCGTGCTTCGTCCACGTCGGAAACCGTGTTGTGCATTTGTCAGAATATCGTGTTTTTCCAAGAAACCACTTACCTGATTCACAATAAACTTTTCTACTATTTTATTTACAACTGACAATAAGGCTATTGGCCTATAGTTTGCATAATCACTATGTATACCTTGTTTAAAAATAGGTCTAATTAATGCTGTTTTTAGTTTTTCGGGGTATAACCCCTTTTCAACACACAAGTTAATAAATAAAGCAATAACAGGGCTCAACTTAGTTTTTAATAATTTAATTTCTTTAACTCTAATTTTGTCTACTCCTTCAGACTTATCACAACTTAGCAAATTTATTATTTTGTCTATATCCATTGGATAAGCTTTTTGAAACCGTAGTGAAACCTTTCCGGAATCAACATAGCAAGATCTTTCCAAAAACCTATGACTACAGACATGTTTTATATCTAATATTTCTTTGGTAAAGGTTGTTGAAAATTTATTACATATACCCTCAACCGAACCTTCTAATTTTCCCAAGTATTTTAAAATAACAGAATCTACACTTCTTTTTTCATTACCTATCCATTATTTTAGTCCAAATCTTTCTAATATTCTTTTTACATTTCTTTATTTGTTCTTGGCGGTATTTACTTTTAGCTTTATTTATACATTTATTTAATCTATTTCTAAATCTGTTATATTGTCTACGCAAATTCATATCCTCTGGGTTATTTTTACAATTTCTAAACAACCTATCCCTAATACCTATCATTTATCTAAGCTTTTGTGTGATCCAGGGTTTACTTTTCCTTTTGTTGCGCACCATTACTTGGATTTTAGCTTCATTATAAGCGTCAGAAAAAGTTGAACATAATCTGTTATATAGGTCTATTGGACATTCACAATTTAACAGCTCATTCCATGAAACCTTTTCAAGTCTTTCTAATACCTTTTTATCACAAATAATAGTCCTATAAGATTTCAATGCACTCGGAACATCCTCCAAGACCGATTTACTAGCGAGGCACACACCTACAACATAATGATCTGATATCTTCACAATCAACACATACGCAGATAATGCACGTTGAGTTCGAACCCACACATGGTCGATGCACGACCGCGTCACTGTGTCTCCGTACACTTCCTCTCGCGTTACGTCACTGATAGCACATTCCAAGCCCAACTCGCTCATATTATTTGTGTAGTTATTGATAACGCTGCTTACACCGGTTTTGCACAATAAATCTATGTTTGTATCACCAATCATAATCACTTCACAGCCTAAGTGAATCCTGGATAACAGCCTATGTACTTCCTCAACAAAACCATGTTTGTTTGTATTTGGCGGCCCGTATATAGCTAAAATATGAATAATTTTACTTCCATCATGGAAAAGCTGCCCGTGTATCATCTCATAGTAATTAGATTTAATTGTGGTGGCAGTAAAATTTAACTTGTTGTTTACATAGACTAAAATCCCCCCTCCCCTTTTAGTTTCCCTTGTATTTATGTATGTGTCATATCCTTCTAAACTGTATAAACACAGTTCGTGTTTTCTGATGTTAATCTCCGTTAATGCAATAATATCCAGTTTTTATTTACAATTGTCTATCAATACTTGTAGTTGATTAAAGTTTTTTCTAAGTGATCTTATGTTCAAATGTATAATATTGACATTGTTATCACGTTGTAGTAAATCATCCTGCCAGCTTTCTGTACATATGTATTTATTGTATTCAATGTTAGATGTTACGTGTGAAGCGTGGTTATCGAATTTTGAAATAAGGGCTACTCACGATTTATGACGCACTGTACAAACAAAAAAAAAAAAAAAATGTCATTTTATACTGCGTACGCACTAATGTCGCTAAGTGTGCGAATCGATTTGATTTTGTTGTCATTCGGATCATCTTTTCTTATCAGCACCTTACCGTTCTGTATCCAAATGTATTTAAATGCTTGTTTTAGCTCGTTCTTTGCCGTCCATAGCAGGTTGCGCATATGTTTGGTGAGATCCTCATTTACATAGATTCGTTGTCTATTTCCGCTAGCAAATATATCATCATTTGTAAGCTGGTGGGATTTCCTTGTGGCTATCCATTTGTCGCGGCTAGCACGCGTAGCCATAGTGATAACCACTGGGCGTGGCTTTTTCTCGCGCTGTGGCTTCTCGGTTTTTATTTCTTCACCCACCCTCTTTACCTCACATATCAATCCACCTTCTACTCCTAATTTGCTTGCTATAATTTTAATTGTATTCTCTTAAATTCTCGTTTTGCTGTTCCTCTAAACCAAATATTTCTACATTTTTTTCCTTCTCACGTATCTCCAAGTAAACTATCCTTTCTTCCAGTGCCTTATTACAGGTTTCAAAATGAACGCACTTATGCTCCAAAGCTTTAATCTTTTTGTCTGTTTTTTCCTTCTCTTCGATCAATTCCTGGTACTTTTCAGCGTAGAAGCTTATGTCGTCTGACATGGCCTCAAGAGTTTTTTTCATATTGAAGACTATTGTTAGCTTTTCATTAACTTCGGCCAGCACTTTTTCTGGTGTCGTACGGGACATGTCGACTTCTATGTTTGGCTGGCGAAACTTCGGCGTGATTTGGCATTCATCGCATAAACCGGTGTCACTAAATGCCTTGATTTTTGCAACACATTTTTTATGGAAGATACCACCACAGTCACCATTACACTTTGCAAGACTGTCGCCTTTCACTCGGGCCAGCGACAGTTTACATGACTTGCACTGCACCATCACGTTCGGTTAATTTCTTAAAATAGTATTCCGTAAACAGTCAATAATGAATTGAGTGAATCGGGGTGCAAAACATAATCAACAGTCGCGCGTTTACGAGTTAGCGGATTATTTATGTTTATCGAGCATACGGTACCGTGTCGAATAGCTGTATCGATCATTTCGGGCGCAGAACGTCATTATCAAAACAGTATACAGGCTCGTTTTTGGGACAAAGCCTCTACCGGTCAGTCCCCATTGACTCCAAATAGGAGTTTCACTCCTCCAACCGTCAGTCCCCACTGACACCTATACGGAGTCTTTGGGGCGCGTGGTTTGCAACTCTATTATAACGGATGAGCACCTTATTGCATTATAATAGAGTTGCAAACCGCGTGGCCCAAGACTCCTATTCGGTGTCAGTGGGGTTTCAAAGGGATCAGGAGTGCGACTCTTATTCGGAATCAATGGGGAGTTACCGGTTAATCATCCTCTCTACCTGCTTTTTGTCATGTAGACTTTTGTTGGACCCATTACTGTTTTTTTTTCTGATGCAACAATACAGGCATGGAATGTGCTCAGTGGCCTCAGTTGGGCCATTCATTGATAACAGGTTATTACTTTACACTGAAGGTATTTAAACATTACTGTTACTAGGATTCACACATGTGTAATGTAAACATGTATTGTTTATGTACTATGCCACTACCTAATTGTTGAGCTCCTTAAGTTCTCAGTTGAGCTGCACGATTACTGACAAATGCGTGCACTGACTGGACATGTCCACTCAATCTGTGTGGTTCTTTCCTCAAAAGGACCATTTCAGACACCAATCTACATGGCCTTCACATTATCTGACCAAGATTATGTCTGGACTTTAAAGGATACTGTGACCTCTGAGTTTGTTTCGGCCTTTCTTCTCAGAGTAGTCAGCTAAGAAACGCCGATCATATCTAGCTTTATTTTAAAAATATGATTGACGTGTAAAAGTGTTTGTACAAACCTACTTACAGAAAATAAATCGTTTATCATTTACTATCGATGATATAATACCAAACAACAATCACATACTGTTATCAATACTTGGTACATAGTAACCCATTGTATGGTCCTGTATTGTTTCAACAAAAATACGGTATTGGTATTTGATAACCTAACTATAACACACTTCTATTTTATGTACATCTGGGTCTATTTCGTCATTTTGTGAAAAACAGGTATAAGTTGTCTTTATATACGTGACTTAACATTAGTAAAAATTAAGAATTAAACAGAAAAAAATCCTATGATAAAATTCTGTGTCGAATTATGTAAAAAAGTGAACTTCGTAAAAAGAGCAGTTGACTCTTTCTACTTTACTGCTGTCGATATAGTGACCTTATTGATGGTCTTAAGAAAGGTCAGGTGCATAGTACTCGCAACCAGATATATGAACATAAACGAAGCAAAAGAAGTATGTAAGGATCGTAGCAGGTGGCGTTCTGTAGTTTGCCTACCCCAATGGGAATAAGGCCACGTTTCTGTATGTAGTTCAAATGCTTGTTCATGACAATACTTGCATGGCTGTTGTTGCGTTATTCCTATACTTACAGCACAATGGGCACAAAGAGCACTGCGGATCAAATGAGACTTATGAAAGAAGTATTGCAGACGCAGCTCTAGCAGTCGTGCGACACCGACGCACAGAGACCATTTTTCAGACGTCAGCTTTTTATTAGAAATACAGATATAATTAGTCATTTAACGTGTGTTTGTGAGTAATAACAGATCTGAATGTGACTATAAATATCTTTTCCTAAAACAGTGGAATACTTGAGAAAAAAAAAATCTCGTCGAGAAAAAAGAGATATAATGAAGCTTAAAAGACACTTTTAAAATACCAAATAAATTATTTTTTATTGCAATTACTTTTTGGTGTAGACTTTTTAAAACTTTATTTGGATAAAATTTATGAGATTTCAAAAAAAAAATCTGCTTGATTAAGCATAGTTGTCATTCGAGAATTCTACTCTCACGTTTTGAATTACTTATTATATCTGCATTTCTAATAAAATGCTGACGTCCGAAAAATGGTCTCTAATTATAGAGACCATTTTTCGGAGTGAATAAGTGGAACGTCGCACAATATATTAATATTGTGCGACGTTCCACTTATTCACTCATTCCATTTATATACTATTAGTTCCACTTATTGCCGCGGGACTTCTTCGTCCAGAGTCCACTTAAATACATACATTATGCTTATAATGTTCAAATTCGTATACGCGTTTCATTCGAATTTGGACATTAATACAATAAGAATAAGTTCAGATTTGTATACGTCGATGTGCCAAATTTCATCCAAATCCGTTCAGCCGTTTGAGCGTGATAGCGTAACAAACAAACAGAGTTTGTTTGTTACAAACTCTTTTATTTATTTATTTATAATTAATTACAACGGCTTGCGCCAATGACAGTAATTAATAAGTAAAACTAAACATAATTCAAAAACAAGAGATCAAACATACTCAACAATAAACTTTAAAACTAGCCAATAAAATAAAATCGAATAAAATGATAACAACATACACCTTATTTACCTAACAGACATAGCTTTCACAAAACATGAGACAATTTAACATGATCATCCTGATTGTGTCATTAAAGATGTCACATTCCGGGACTGTCTCCATTAAGGAGTTTATGCACCATGCATGCGACACAACGGGGATTGCGCGCGCGACACAGTGCGGCAATGGGATGTGGCGAACAGTCGGTGTCGTCGAGTAGGCCTATGACGGAGGTAGTTGTCTGGCACATAAACTGTACACAAAGTATTGTGTAGCTCTGGGGAATCTACCATACTCCTCAAAATTTGTATGGCTATCACAATCTGATCTCTGACTCTACGCACTGACAGGGAATTATATCGTAACATTCCCAGCAGGAATTGAGTAGGATACATAAATGGATAATATCCGTAATTTTTTTATATAGAAAACGCAGGAACAGTTTCTGAACCTTTTCAATCATTAATACATATGTGGATTGCCGGCTGCAGTAAATTCTAACTTACTTCTAACTATACTGTTAAATAACAATTTGATGACAATAGGATTATTGAAATCACAGGCATTGCGTAGGACAAAACCTAGGCGCCCGTAAGATTCTGAAGGTACGGCAGACATGTGTCCATTTTTTTTTTTTTTTGAGGGTGGGAAATCATCAAATAACTTCTCCCGCTCTGGGCGGAGCGGGAGGGTGTGTCAGATTCTTACTGACTAAAACCCACCCGTATTCCTTCCTGTTGCCAGGGGACTCGGTGACCCATAAGTACCTACCCGCGACCCCGGCAGAGACATGTGACCAGTGCGGGTTGGTAGATGTCACATGTCTTCGATTTTTTGGTTCTAGGACATGCCGGTTTCCTCACGGTGTTTTCCTTCGCCGTTTTATAATATTACTTAAATCTATATTAATAATTAATCTTAATATTATTAAACTTATATTCATATTTGTGGCGGCACCTACATCGCCACATGCAAACTACGCAACACACTGATGTCACGCAAAATCTTGCATCGCGCAAGCAGAGTTTACCGCGACTAGCATATATACAACATCCCGACATCAACCGTCGGACAGTTGCCCACCAGACACGACACCCGCCTGGTCGGAGGATCCTCCCTTTTTTATGGTGGATGATTGAACTTTACACCCTGTTCCTCTATGTATTCATTAATGGCATGTATTTAACGCGGCGATAAACTATTCTGATTTAGGGTTTATTTATTTATTTATTTATTTATAAAGGTACACCAACAGCTTCTGTATACAAAATATAAAATAAAAGTAGATAACAGTCATGAACTTATACAGTTGCCAATAACAGGTGAACCAGCATTCTCAAATACAGTGACAACTTAAGGTAAGAACGAAATTAAACAAAATTTATAAAAATAAAAAATAAAAATTATGTGGTTTCAAACTATATAAACAGAAGTACAATATGACACAAGAAGTACAATATGACACAATATGAGACAAGGGTTTTTAAAATAATTCAAATGGTTGGCAGCTACAGTGAAATAGCATTTTAAGTATAAAGTAGCAGCTTAATAATCAATTGTTGGCTTTGTTTTAATTTAAACTAGCATCGAGTTTTTATTTTGGTAACTGAGAGTCACCAACAACCAAGGGGATCTGATGCTCGGCGGCCGCTGGGAGGAGTCGCAGGAAGCTCTTGGCATTTTCTGCGACTTGTTTAAGGCCTTCGATTGCGTCCATCATGATTCACTCATCAGGAAACTGCACCACTATGGTATGAGGGACAGGGCTCTCGACCTTCTGACTTCTTATTTGAACAACAAAATTCAAAGGGTTGATATAAATGGCAAGAGATCTCCAGGATCTGCGGTCACTATGGGCGTTCTGCAGGGTTATATTCTAGGTCCATCCTTGTTCCTAATTTATATAAATTACTTACCACATAAGGGACAATAACAAGATGGTATTATTCGCAGATGACACTTCCCTCGTTTTTAAAATCAAACGTCTGCTGGTCAACTTTGAAGATGTTAACGATGCGCTCTCTAAAGTTGTCCATTGGTTTAATGTAAATTATCTTTTCCTGAACGAAAAAAAGACTAAACTCATTAAATTTTAACGCCAAATGTCAGGCAGCTAACTACTAATGTTTAACTTAATGGAATAGAGTTGGACCCTGTTGAGTCGACAGTTTTTCTTGGAATAACTATTGACGCTAAATTACAATGGTGCCCACACAGAAAAATTGACAGGAAGGCTTAGTTCGGCCTATGCTGTTAAAAAAATTCGACAGATAACCAATGTACTCGTAGCTACGGCAAGAATTGTTAAATTTAGTTATGTTCATGATCTTATGGATTCTTCTCTGGGGAACCTGTACGGACATTAAAATACCGTGTTTGTTTTACAAAAAAGGGCTGTTCGAGCCATTTACAACCTAGGTCCAAGAGATTCCCCCAGAAAAATTCATAGAAATAGATAATCTGACTGTAGCCTCTCAAACTCAACATATATTTGATAATCTTATCTAAGTACACAAAAATATATCAAATTTTAAGAAAATGTCCGATATCCAGTTTAAATACCAGGTATAAACATAATCTTGCTGTACTTCACACTCGCATCCACAGAGTAGGCAACTCGTTCATGGGTTCATGGTTCACAAAATTCCTATTGACATTCGAAATTACCCATTAAACGATTTAAAAGCTGTATTAAAACCAAACTTTGTAAAAACGGGTACTATAAAATTTCTGATTATTTAGAAGATAAAAAAGCTTGGGATTGAGCTGCTCGCTCTGCTAAGCCTTGTGATAAAACCTTACGGTTTTATTGACATCTTAATTATTATGCAAAATCATCATTATATACAATTTTATATACATAATGACATTGATGAATATTATGAATATTTACCGTGAAAAGTATTATATTACTTTAATTATTGTGAATGTGAGCACTATGTGGGTCATTTGTCATTTTTCTTTATTTTGATTTTTTTTTCACAGTTAGTTTTTAATGATAGTTTGGCATTTTCAGTACTTTATGCGGCCTACCCAAATGTCCTTTCCTTGTTATTGTTCGTGGAGTCTTGAGCTCCTTAAGTTCTGAGCTGAGCTACACGATTACTGACAAATGCTTGCACTGACTGGACAGGTCCACTCAAATTGGTGTGGTTCTTTCCTCAAAAGACCATTTCAGACATGGATCTACATGGTCTTCACATGATCTGACCAAGATTATGTCTGGACTTTAAAAAGAGACGTTGACCCTTGAGTTTCATTCGCCATTTCTTCTCAGGGGCAGTCAGCGCGCCTTAACTTTGCACGTGAGCACCAAAATTGGTCATACCGCCAGTGGAACAAAGTCCTCTTTTCTGATGAGTGTAAAATTATGCTGTATGATAACGACAGAAGGAACAAGGTGTAGACCTTGTTCCTTCCGTCGTTATCATACAGCGTAATTAGAAGAGATGGAGAACGCTTTGCACAATGCTGCATTGAAGAAAAGGTCAGCTATGGTGGCGGTTCGTGGACGGTTTGGGGAGGAATCAACGCCGACGGTAAGACAGAGCTTGTCTTTGTGGCTGGGCCACGTCTGCCTGCACTAAACAGTCATCGGTACATTGAACAGTGTCTTGAGCTTCCCGTGATGCCCTATGCACATTTTATTGGCAACGATTTCATATTCATGCACTACAATGCTAGGGCTCACACCGCGAGCGTCGTACGAGATTATGTTACCGAAGTCGATATCTCCATTATGGAATGGCCAGCAAGAAGCCCGGACATGAATCCAATTGAACATCTATGGGATGAATTAAAGAGACGAATTCGTGCAAGAGGTCCTGCCCCAGAAACACTTAGCCAGCAGCAAAATGCAATCCAAGAGGAATGGAATCGAATGCCACAACATTTGATCGTGACTGTCATACGATCGATGAAGAACCATAATGAAGCAGTAATAGAGCTAGGAGAGCTCGGAGATGGAATACAAGTTATTAAATAAACATTTCTTAGCTTTTTTTTCATTTTCGTGTGTTGTTTAATAAATTTCCTTCATACTCCATACAGGGTAAAAATGACTTGTTAAACAAAATACGAAACCTAACAAAAATTAGCAGTTCAAAGCAAAATATTTCGCAAATGGATCCCTGAATCGAAAAATGATGTTCACAAACCTGAAATACAATAATACCCCACACCATACGATAGACGAGAGAAATAATATCATCCCCACATTACGTGCAAGCCTAAAACCCTAAAACAAATTGTTTTTCATGATTTGATTTATCTTTGTCGGCGTGAATAATATGTATACCTATGCCAATTACAGCTTTCTAGTACTAAGCGTCGCCGAGCTGTAGCGAGGACAGACAGACAGACAGACAGACATGTCGAAACTTTAAGGGTTCCTTGTTTATTTACGGAACCCTAAAAATAGCGAAACTGGCCCCAACATGTTCATGTAACTGTAATCAGGTACATTGCATCCTTCCCTCCTGCATATTTTGTATCATTACCTACATCCGCCATCTTGATACACACCTACTTTGATTGTTAACACGCGTCGCGGCACAAGTTAACAAATGTAAGCTTTACAGATTACATTTTATTAACTTGTGCCGGTGGTGACTGTCGGCGGTCTGACCTCTTGCGTCAGTCATATCGACCGGTAGTTTTGGCTCCAGCACAACCTGCAACAAAAAAAATAAAACACACAACAAACACGCAAACATTTATTTATTGTTTAAACCGACGCAAATTTTCAAAATTTTTCTGACGAAAAAGACTAGGTCGTGGCACGCATCGTTCGTGGCCTCCAGCCACTCGCAGAATATCTGCTCGAACTCCATGCGGGGTAGGTGACAGCACGCCAAGCAATAAAAGCATTTGAGCACTGCCTTGATGTACCTCGCGAAGGCGCCGACACAGAGGCAGCAGTTCTCGTTCAACGACTTGGCGAGCGACTGGACGGAAGGGTTGCGCTTCGAGCGGCTTTTACTCTTTTTACACAAAAAGCAGAGAGTCTTCTTCTGTTTTGAATCGCCATCCTGTCAATATTTATTGTGGAAGGTTACGAGGATTTAAGCTAAGTAATAAAAATGATTGTGTTCAGTGTGTTAAATAAAATGAGTGAGTACTTCACCGACATCGCCCGATGATGTCGATAACTGGGTGTACGCACTCACTATCTTTTACATATTTGGTTCGGTCGGCCGACGACGTACGAGCATAGTTCGGTCAATGACGGATTAGGCTACGTCTAACACACGAGACGAAGACGGGAGGTAGACGCGGCACGGAGATGACGGATGCGACTTTCCAACTTACTTATACAGGTTGTTTGGTAGATGGGTGCAAAGCCTGAAGGGGGTGATATCTTAGACCATTTAGAACGTATTAAGCTAAACTTGTCTTAGACGAAGTCTGTTCCTTGTATTTTTTTTGAAACTCTAAGGTTTTTAACAATAAAACCCATTTTTTTCAATTAATTGTTAATAGTGTCCAGTAAAAGCTGTTAATAATATGTTATTATTTTTATTTATTTTTTATTTATGTAATGTGTGATTACTCAAACAAAATAAATCCCAAGCATCTGTGTCATCAGAGAAACATTCTACGCCATATTTAAGTTTAAGAAACTTTTAAAAATCAAGAAAATGTTTTGTTTACAGCATAATAAAAAAATTAAAAAAAAATGCCTCAGTCATTCAAACCTTTTTAAAAACATGCTTGGTTATTGCCCTTTCTTTTGACGTACTACTTACGCAGATATCTCATTAGCTCTTGGAATTAGGATGTGTACAAAGCAAATTGAGTATGAAAATTGTTATTTCGAACAGATCAATAAAACAACATTTTTGTTAAAATAATTTATTATTTATTATTATATATATAATTCATGTTCAAAATGTTGACCGCGGTTTCTTATACAAGCGTGCGCCCGTCTTCTCACTTCTGTAGTGGTGATTTTTAATTTCATCTCCTGCTTCATGACTTGAAAAGCCGTTTGGATTCTTTCTATTAATTCTTCTCTAGTTGAAATTTCAACGTGCGTGTAGACGAGCTCCTTGGCCCGTCCCCAAACAAAAAAATCCACAGGAGTTAAATCGGGTGATCGAGGTGGCCAAGGGATGGGCCCGTCTCTGCCAATCCAGCTATCTGGGAAACAATTATTTAAATGTTCTCTCACGTTTAGGGTCCAGTGTGCTGGACAACCATCTTGTTGAAAAATCATTGGTCTTCTCATTGCCAATATTGGTATTTCAGTCTCGTCCAGAAGCTCTGGGAGTTAGTTTTGGAGGAATTCCAGTTAATTTTCTCCATTTAAATTATCTGGCAGGAAGTGGGGACCAATCAACGTTCGGCCGATTACTCCTGCCCACACGTTAAAAACGTGGAAGTGGAACGACACTTGCTTCTTCCGAAGTTCTTCCAGTGTGGATTGTTGTCCTTGTCGGTCCATCGATGAAGATTATGAAAATTAGTAATTCCTTCTTTCGAAAATTTTGACTCATCGGTCCACAAGATGGATTTTAAAAACCATGCATCTTCAATGTCACTATTTAATAAAAAGCGACAGAACTGAATCCTTCGTGGGGGATCTTCATTTTCCAAACCTTGTACACCCGTACCGTGGAAAGGATATTTGTTTTCTCGGTGCATCGTATTCCACACTTTCCATATCGAAATGTTGAGGTTTCGAGCTACTACTCTGACGCTCGTAGTAGGATCTGCATCAAAAGCTGCAATAATGTCTTCCTCGACACTTAGGTGATGTCTTCCCGGGTCCAGATTCCGCGTGATGGATTCCAACTTCAGAAAGCCGACGAAATGTGTTGTAAAACACTCTGACATTAGGTAATCTGCGATTCGGAAATATCTCTTGGTACATTCGTCGCGCCAAAGATCCATTACCGTCAGCTCTGCCATACATGAAGACGATATCCGCATATTCTTCATTCGAAAAAGTAGCCATAGTCGATTGATCACACAAACAAGTCCAAAATCAGTGAAGGAGCTCACAGCTAAGGTTCAACACCTTAAACACCTCCAAAATCAACACGTGAAGGAGCGCATAACCTCATGCGGTGAATTGTGTAAACACGAATTTTTAATTAAAACGTCTTGTTACAAGCGCAGTCGTTACTTGACTAACTGAGGGTCCGAAGATGTGACGAGTCCACCCGACTACTCGGGTACTAGTACTAGTGTAAATAAATAACGACTTTATATAGTCAGCAACTAAGCTGATATTTCTATTGAATAATAACAATTCACTAGACGCTACCCGAGAGTCGTAAAAGGGCAAGTTTGTTATCGTCGCGCGGCGGCTTTTGTTATGCGAGTTCCCAGAATTTGATTGGTGTGCGTGCACCATAATTCTAAGAATGAATTAGTTATCAGTTCTAACAAAAAACAATAGTGCATTAGCAAAAATGTTGCATTATTTTGGTCTGTTTAAAAATTAAATATTCGACCTCAATTTGCTTTGTACATCCTAATTCCAAGAGTTGATGAGACATCTGCGTAAATAGTACCTCAAAAGAAAGGGCAATAACCAAGCATGTTTTTAAAAAGGTTTGAACAACTGAACAACCAAACATTTTCTTGATTTTTAAAAGTTTCTTAAGAACACACTTGTCGCCGGCTCGAACTTGTTGATGGGCGCGATCAAAATGCATACTATTTCATCCAACATCATGTGCGAAAGGGACGAACACTGTGATGAGCAGTAAGAAGCTAGTGCGCGCACGGATACACACTCCCGTATACAGTCTACCAACGCTAATGACGCACACATGCGCGATTTCATTGAAGGTCGGACGGCGACGACGCGCCTACATCGCATACAATAAAATTAAAAGTAGGTATATTATTTTTACAATCAGATATTGTTGGTCCTTTTTTTGGGCAGTCGTGTAACAAGGCGGCTTTCTTCAAGATCAAAGGAGCGAACATTCTGTACCTACGTAATATTTTGGCGCGGTGATGATGACGGACATGCTTGAATTCAAACATAAACCTACCTAAGTATGACAAAATTAAATGATGGTCACTGTGTGCAACTCATATTTTATGGTACAATTAGGTAGGGTCAAACGACTTAGTTGAAAATTTAGTAGGTACGTGCATAGTGAACTTATTCTAATACTAGATCCTGCCCGCGACATCATCGCCGCGTGAAATTTCTTGATCCCCCGCCGCCGCCGCCGCCCGCGCTATTACTTCGTTTTCGCTTATCTTTCTTTCCGACTTTTTTTCTTTTTGCTCGGCTCCTAAGGGTCATAGCGTGATTTTGAATAGCCTATAACCTTCAAATCCGACTGGTAGTTCCAGAGATACATACAAACTTACAAATAAATTTTACTCTTTATACATAATACCTATTAGTATACATAATACAAATTAGAGGATTATATCCAAGATAAGAATGCTTGGAAACATGCTGGTCCAGCTCCATAGGACAATCTAGAGTCTAGACAAAGTCAAACTGGTTGCTATTTTAATTGTACAATTTATTATTTGATACAAATAATAAATCAATGTTGAATTTAAATTCTGTGATTACTTTAACTCACACACTGACCTATTACTTTATTTATTATTTTTAGCAAAACGTATACTTTTACAATGTTTGTAAATATGTGAGCATCATGTACCTATCACATAATTAATTTATCTGTCATTGCTTTAATTTTCTATAGTATTTTGGTATAGTAATTTTATTCTAGGTGCATCGTCTTCACGTATAATTTTAAAATGTACAAAATTTTGTTAAACATTTTAAAAGCGTGACGGTGGAGTTTCTTGCCCATTCTTCTTCATACGAAACTACCTTTTGGAAGGGCAACTAGAATCAATTCTATTTTTTTTTTTGTAAATTATGATGTTCAAAAGTGCCTTTTATGTGCCTATTTGAAATAAATAATTTGACTTTGACTTATAGATAGATAATACGTACGTACGCCCGGCTACACATCAAGCTATACACTTCCAGTTTACGCTGATTTCGCAATGTACGGAAATCCTATACAATGCGAGATCAGCTTATACTGTATAGCTTGATGTATAGCCGTGTGTACCAAGCGTTCCCTGTGAAAGAAACGTACATAACTACACACATACCTATGTAGGTAGTCGAGATAGCTTTGCTTTGTCAACAGCACGACTCGATGTGAGCGCTAATACGTTAGGGTTACTACTTTATTTCTTATAAAACTTGTTCATCAAATAAAACATACAGTTATTTTTAAAATATTTTTATTGATAATAGAATTTGTTTCTTTACAATGGCGTTTTATAACGGTCTTGCAGTATAGTTATAGTTATCAACAAAAGTCACGGTAGGTACTACCGTAGAACACATTGACCACCGGAATATTTACGATCCGAACGTAGTCAGTGCAGCAGGAACATTTCCTTTATTTGTATTTGAAAATCTCCCTTTTACTCTGAACTTCTTTTTGCGAGCGATACTTGGCCATATGCTGGTCTTCTTACTCATCCACCAATCCTTATTGGGGTCTGTTGCACAAAAACCAAACATAATTAAATTGTGACAGAGACTAAAATTATTCTGTAAAAAATCAAACCAGTGCTTGCTCTAGACAAACAGAAGTATGTTAACTAAATTCGGAAAAGAAAAGGGCGACACACCGGCAGTGTGTAATTACACGAACCATTTCGAGCTTCTTTTGACCATTCATAATTCAAAAACCGGCCAAGTGCGTATCGGACCACGCACAATGAAGGGTTCCGTAGTTGAGAAGTTGGTTTGAATTTATCCCAAAAACAAACTTGGCATTGCAGTTGCAAAACATGTTCTCCCATTTCGATATATCCCACAATCAATTCTCCAACTGCAAATTTAAGTTGGTCGACTATTACTAGTTAACTTGTAAAGCCTACTTAGCTGTGATCGTTTTCCTTTTAATTTGATTATAATATATGTACCTACTACTGTCATTAAATTTTTCACATCTCCATTAACAACCATTTAGCTGGCAAGGGGGGGACTTGACTCTAACAAAAATTAGCCTTTTCCTTGAATCGAAAAGTGGTGTTCACAGACCCATAATATTTTTGATCGGCCTATCCAACGATACCCCACACCATGGGATAGACGAGAAAAAAAATATCATCCCATACGTGCAAGGGAGGTGGCCTAAAAACATATTTTCAAGATTTTATTTTACTAATTTGTCGGCGTGATTAATGTGTATACCTATGCCAAATTACAGCTTTCTAGTACTAAGCGTCTCTGAGTTACAGCGGGGACAGACAGACGGACATGGCGAAACTATAAGGGTTCCTTGTTTACTACGGAACCCTGAAAACCACTACACCTGCATATTTGCAATTTTGCATGTCTAATAACTAATAAGGCACCCTTGAACAGCCAGAAACCCAAATGACGCACGATGTAGACAACCCCGTACGTCATTTATACCGAACTTGAACTGCTTTTTAGCTGACTTCAAAAAAGGAGGAGGTTATGGATTCGTCGATGTTTTTACCGATTTATTTGAGATTTCTATTCTATATGAAAAACGACTTCAAATAACACAACACATTATATAACATATCATTAGAATAGCTTGGAGCCGGCTTCTGAAACTTTTATTTTATTGCAATCTGTACTTGACAATTTTTTTTGTACTATTTAGTGTTTTTAGAAGTTGGTTTTAAAAAAATAGTTTTTCACATTTATGTTTTTGGTGGGTTTTTATTAGGTACCTATTAAGTTAAAAAGTTAGGTACATCAAGCACCCCCGTGAATTGTAGAAAATATAATGATATATAAGAGTCAAGAAAACATTCCACTTACCCATTGTTTCTTGTACTTGCACTACTGAAGGATCACTTCACTGACGCAATAAGTCCAAATACAAACGCCAAGTAAATCAATCAATTGACTGCCGGTGTCGCGGGAAAGTCCGAAAGGGATACCATGGCCTCTGGCAACACACAAGCAACGGAAGGAATACGAGTGGGTTTTAGTCAGTATGAATCTGACACACCATCCCGCTCCGCCCAGAGCGAGTGAAGTTATGTGATAATTTCCTACCCAAAAAAAAAAAGTGCGCTATTGTAGCTAGTATATTGCTAAATTCAATACCAAATCATTAATCAATGACCTTTGTCACTACGCGAGTTCAATAATCGCGTGTTGAAGTACCAAGAATACTCGCATTCGTCACACGTTTGGTACCTACGAGCGTACGATGTATCAAAATCAAAATCCAAATTTCAATGTCAATATGATACACGACAAATTCAAAGAATATACACATGCGAAGTCAATCGTGAAAGGTATCAAAATCGGAATCCAAAATCAAGCCAGTGGTCAATGTTGTAAACAGATACGATAGATAGCACACAAGTAGTCTAGTCAGTAACAATCACAGCACGCGTGACGTAAGCAATAGCCGACTCACAAGCTGACCGGCGCGCGGGTGTGTGCGTGCGCCTGCCCTCCGCACACCGCGCGGGGAGGTATATTCCAGTGAAATGCACGATGATTTATAACGAAAACGACCGTGTAAAATTTTATGAACAGACCTTTGGGCGTATTGATATAATGAAAAAACTACTTATTATATCTACTCAAAATAAAATTATTTGAACTTTTGAATAAATTATCTATCCCTGTATGGTTTTTATTTTGCCATTTTCATACTACATAAGTTATTTATTTACGCTCAAAGATGAGTTAAAATTAGCGTTGAAATATGGAAGTTTCGACGCTCATAACTTCCAAACCAATATTTTTTTTCCAATTCTGCTTCCATACAGGGCTAGATAATGACGAGACAAATTGATATTATTTTTAGTTTTGAACCTACATCGTCAAACAGAGGAGTAATGACCACACTACGTTTGTATGGAAAAATTACCGACTAGTGTAACCTTAAGCTTGAATATGGCGTAGAATGTTTCTCTGATGACACAGATGCTTTGGATTTATTTTGTTTGAGTAATCACACATTACATAAATAAAAAATAAATAAAAATAATAACATAACAGCTTTTACTGGACACTATTAACAATTAATTGAAAAAAAATGGGTTTTATTGTTAAAAACCTTAAGAGTTTCAAAAAAAATACAAGGAACAGACTTCGTCTAAGACAAGTTTAGCTTAATACGTTCTAAATGGTCTAAGATATCACCCCCTTCAGGCTTTGCACCCATCTACCAAACACCCTGTAGAAGAGACGCGGTGCTGACACGGACTGGATGAAAACGCTTCATACTGTACTGTCACACACTGGACAAAAGCGTTGGCGTGTGGTTGTGAGCTATGACATTTATATTTTGAGTTCGGCGATCACCCCGCGCCCTCTCCGCACTACCCTGCGTCCGCGTCCCGTCACTTTAACATATATTAACTATTAGGACGCAGACGGAAAAGCGACGCGCCTGCGTCTTATCATTTCTGTATGTTTTGTGCCAGATCGCGTTAATACATTTTTTATGAAGAATAATGAAGTTCCGTGGAAGGGACGCCGCGTCTGCGTCCCGTCCTCGTCTCACGACTCTTCTGTGTGGCCTGCGCCTCAGGCTTAGGCATCAAGCAATAACAGTGTATGATCATTGTAAGGGTTGAGGCGAAATGGAGCAAAATTAACCAGTCTGTCCGTAGGGTCCGGTTAGTTTAAATTAACAAAAGAGAGTCCATAAACCGGCCAAGTGCGTGTCGGACCACGCACAATGAAGGGTTCCGCAGTTGGAAATTATCCCAAAAACAAACTTAACATTGTAGTTGAAAAACATGTTCGCCCATACATCGATGTACGTCACGGACAAATCTCCAACTGCAAATTTAAGTTGGTCGACTATTACTCTTTAACTTTTAAAGCCTACTTAGCTGTCATATTTTTGCTCTTAATTTCATTATAAGTGCTACAGCCATGATTTTTTTCACATCTCTACAGACAACCATTTAGCCGACACTTGACTCTAACAAAACATAGCACTTTAAATATAACGCAAACGGATCCTTGAACCGAAAAATGGTGTCCACAGATCCGCAATATATTTGAACGGCCTATCCAACAATACCCCACACCATGTGATAGACAAGAAAAAATATCATCCCCACATTAAGTGCAAGGGAGTCACCATATTTTTTTTTTCTCACGATTTTATTTTAGCACTTTGTCAGCTTGATTAATATGTATACCTATCCCAGATTACAGCTTTCTAGTACTAAGCGTCTCTGAGCTATAGTGGGGACACAGAGACAGACAGACGGACAATAAAAAAAAATACTCCCTGAACTCCCTATTTTTTTTTATTAATACAGGTCCTTTTATTTTAATCGGGGTTTCTCCACTCTTCATTCCAAAGGAGAGCCCTTAATGACTTACTTTGGCGTCATTTTCGTCTCCTCTGTCGAGCATCCCTAACGGCCAGTTCTTAGAATGCTGTAAAAGAAAATTTCAGTGCAAAGAAAAGAAAATTGTAGTTTCGTCGTAATTTGAAAAATATAAGTCAAATTAAAGGCAAATCTGCGAAATAAATCCTAGTTAAGATTTATCACCGGGATTGTCTTTATTCAGGTTAAGAATGCACTGAGCTACCTGGTATCGTGATAGTGATGTGCCTGACTGCGGCACATCACTTTGTCTAATAATAATAATAACTCCACCGCCGTATCTCTACGTTGACGTCGTGGTGGGGCTCGCGTGCTCCGAACTCTAGGTCTGTGCCGGTAGAGTTTACTTTGCCGGAACAGGTCTAGGATAAGGAGCCAAATCAAGAGAGATACAGAAACCCGCAGGGCAGGATGAGGCGAGCTGTTGGGCAATAGCGACCCCGCGGACCCCATCTCCCGGAAGAAGTCTTGTTCCTCATCTCTGGCTTGCCTTCATCGACCGGCTGGCGTGAACACTGACGAGGAACAGAGCTGCCACCTCATTCTTGCCTTTATTGGCCGGCTTGAGTGGAGATTCGCAAGAGCAAACGTGCTCGGAGGAAGTATTGCAGTAAGTATTACTCGTAGGGATCTTGACCATCTTCCGGGCTCCGGGACATTGATCAGGCGGGGACATAGTCGGTTGCTGCCTCAACACTTAAAATTGTCTAAGGGCCCTCTGCGAGTTGGCTTCGCTTCGCAAAGGTCCAGGACCCCAAGGTCCCGAGATATGTCAAAGATCATAATAATTATTAATACTTCAGCTTCTGACATTTCATAAGTGCCTATGTAGGATTACGTGTTGTTTTTATGCTAATGGATGGTAAACAAATTGACGGCCCAGATTGGAGGGTCAGGACCAAATTTTTGACCTAAATGAAAGGAATGTATCACATTGAAATAAATGTAGCACAATAAAATAAAATAAATAAATGTAGCACAATATAATCATTATAGTTTTATTATTGTGCTACTTTTATTTTCCAATTTAATAAATTCCGTTGTGCAATTCATCTGCAGTATGAGAGGCATGGCAGACGCGGTGCCATCCCAGACACAAACCTCTATCTATGGTGTAGTGGTAAGACTGCCTTTTTTTTGTACCGGGGTGGAAAATCCTCATGTATGTCCTCCGCCCTGGGGCAGGCGGAGGAGTCTGTCAGACTCTTACTGACTAAAAACCACCCCGGTGTTCCCGTTACACACTTGCACCGGGGATCATGGGATCTAGTGTCGATGATCTAGATCTACTTCCGCGATCCCCGGCTGGTGCCGGCAAGCCGTTGCGGGCCACCTCAAGCTCGCGAGGGGAGTGAGGTGTGTGGTAAGACTACCTGCCTCAGACCCAGAGGTTCCGGGTTCGAATCCCAGCGGGGGCAACATTTTTTTGCTCGGTTTGTTAGATGGTAGGACGTGTTCTAAGTCCGCCTGGCTAGCTACCACCACCTTATCTAAGTCTGTCGCCATAACAACAATGTTAACAGCTTTGTTGTGTTTCGGCGTTAGAGGTAAGATAGCCAGTTCCTCTGTGGTTGAGGATTCCGGGATCATCACTTACCATTCAGTGACATGAAGGCCAAGAGCTTCCCCGTTGTGGTATAAAAAGTATGTCGTGTGAGATCAACAAATGTTCTATTTATTGAACAAGATGCTCGAAGAACACTATTTTCCACTGAACAAAGGCAGGTATTTATGTATACCCTATTTTTCTACATGTGCTAGGAGAACACATAATTCCCCAATTTTTTTTAAATATTCCCAAGCTAGCTGTATCAACGTGGGTGGGACTGAAGGCAGAATGTTTGTTTACTTCGGGACTCATGCGCGGTATGGAGATACAATCGGAGGCGCCTTCTGGTTTGAGCTGAATCCTGTCAATCTACCCATAAGCCTTTCCCAGGCTGCGCCACAACACCCTGTCCTCCGCCTTTCGCATCCAGTCTGTCCCAGCTACCTTTTAAAGGTCGCCATCTAGCTAGCTAGGGTCGTCCCACACTACACTTGCCGATACGCGGTCTCCACTCCAGGACTCGTCTGCTCCACCAGCCATCGGTCCTGCGACAAACATGACCGGCCTGCTGCCACTTCAGCTTGCTTACTCTGCAGGCTATGTCGGTAACTCCGATTCTTTCCGGATAACTTCGTTCGTTTCTGATATTATCCTTTAAAGAAACTCCGAGCATAGCTGAATCCTGTGGTACTCCCATATTGCTTAAACGCCTAAGGCCGTGGGAGAATAAAATGAACCATACCTTAACTCGCCAAGTCTCAGTAGAAACGTCCATTGCCCACACGTTCTCAACTATGTTGCGGTCATTTTACGGATTTCCAATAACAGTCACCGCTGCAGAATAAATTACTTTAAATTTTTCGTTAAATTCGTGTTGAATTTACACAAAATGACAGTTCCAATTGTCAAAAGCTTTTTTTCTTAATTGTGAAAAAATAATAGACCTCAAGGAGGTTGGGCAGAAGTAGCAAAGAGCGGCACACCGCGAACGGTGGGACGAACTGCCGAACTGCTGGTTTCGCGAGCTCGCGTAAAATGGAGGGAGACCTTTGCCCGGGGGAGGAACAGCGCAGCCTGTTAAATAAAATAAGATTGATGTTTGCAAGAAATACATAGTTTATTCGCTAATTATAATAGGTAGGTAGGTCATGCACCTAGTAGGTATACATATACAAGTAATACTCGCGATATTATACAAGATGTAACAAGACCCCTCACGACGGCGTCATCTACGCATTCTGTTACATCAAACTAAGTAACTCTGTGCAAAATAATTGCTGGGAAACGACTTTTATTTTTAACCGACTTCCAAAAAGGAGGAGGTTATATGTTGTCTGTATGTTTGTTTTTTTTGTGTATGTTCACCGATTTCACCGTCATTTATGGACCAATTTTGAAAATTATTCTTTGTTTGAAAGGGTATACTCCCGAGGTGGTCCCATTGTAACCAAGTCAGAATCGGAAGAGGGGATCCCATGGTAACCGAGGGAAAACCTCAAATTTTATAGGTACACTGATGGATATGAAATAAAGCATAATATTTCGAGATAGCAGTATTTTATTGAATGACATACATACATATATTTATTTATTTATTTATTTAATACTTTAAGCACACAAATGTACAGAGGCGGACTTAATGGCATTTTCTACCAGTCAACCTTTGGGTGATGCAGAGACAAACAGTGGTAGGTGCAATAGCGAAAACTATGGAATAAATATTTATTTAAATATAAGGATATACAAACATATACCTATTAAAAACTTTAAATATATACCTAATTATACATAAATATAAGACCTAATAAATACACATAAATACACGAATATACTAAAACAGATGAGACAAACAATGGGAAAACATTACCAATGTGATGATACTGCCAGCTTCTAACGAATATGCTCGCAAACTTTGACTTTAAAGGATAATCGGTTGGTTGCCATCCTGATTTCCTGGGGGAGCGCATTCCACAGAGAGATAGACTGAACGAAGAAGGAAGAGTGAATGAAATCAGTGCGGTGAGTGGGACATGGAAGAAGATGATTGTGTGATGAACGTAGGTTTCTACTGTGGTTCGCGCAAATGTACTGAAAGTGGGGGGCGAGATAACTAGGGGAAGAGGGCGAGTCAAGAAATGAAAACAATGTGGTCAGCGCCCTTTGCTCTCTGCGCTGACGTATGGGCAACCACTTTAGAAGCGACCGATGCGCAGAGACATGATCATATTTACGCAGATTGAAAATGAACCGAATGCAGTTATTGAGAAGACGGTCAAGTTTGTCGAGGAGATCCGCATTCAGGTCGTAGTAGCACACATCACCATAATCGATAATAGGGAAAATTAAGGACTGCACAAGCATTGTCTTGGTATTTGATGGTAATAAATGTTTTAGTCGGTATAGAGACCGCAGCGTTCCAGTAACCCTCTGGCTCACCCTAGTGACTTGCGTATGCCAGTTCAGGGTACAATCGATGAGCAAGCCTAGGTCTTTCACGTCAGTGCTAAATGGAACGATCATACCATTGAAGAGAACTGGTGGCAAGGTTGAACCATCCACCCTACTAATACTACGATGACTCCCAATGATGATCGCCTGACACTTGTTAGGGTTTACTGCAACACCAAATTTATCAGACCAGGTTTTAATGGCTGTCAAGTCCCTATTTAACTTGTCGATAGCGTCAGGTATTTCATCAACCCTCCCTTGACAGTACAACTGCAAGTCATCTGCATACAGATGATACGCACACTGAAGCTCAGAAGTTATAAGATTAATAAAAATAGAAAATAGAAGAGGAGAAAGAATACCGCCTTGAGGAACGCCAGCCTCCAAATCACACCAGCATGACGAAGAATCCCCAACATGAACGGCCTGTTGACGTTCCTGAAGGTAAGAGGAGAACCATTCCAGTGCTTCTGGAGAGACCATAATATAGGAAAGAATAGCTAACAGGATGTCGTGACTGACGGTATTAAAGGCATTCGAGAAGTCGACCAAGACTAGAGTAGTAACTTTGGTCTCTTCCAGTCCTGCCCTTATATCGCCAGTCACTTTAAGTAGAGCGGAAACAGTACTATGCCCAAGCCTGAACCCAGATTGAAATGGGCTATTAGTAAATTACGATGAACAAAATTGGAGAATTGTTTGTGGACACAGGCCTCGAGCACTTTCGATAGGAAGGGAAGTATAGAAATTGGACGGAAGTCAGTAGGAATAGAGGGATTAGATACTTTAGGTAGTGGACGAACATAGGCTTTGCGCCACAGGGAAGGGAATACTCCGGTGTACAGGGAAAAATTTACAATGTGGGTAATCGCGGGTAGGAGATGATCCAGAATAGTTACGACCATACCACGGGTGATATTGTCACATCCCACCGCTTTCGATTTGATAGAGAGAATGATCTTTCTGATCTCTCTCGGTTCAACTGGAATGAAACTGAAGGGATTAATACGAAGACGCGTTAGACCAGATATTAAAGACAGAGTTTGTTGCTTGGTTAGACGATCTATGGTAGAAACATTGGAGAAATGACGGTTGAGATCGTCTAAATCAATTCAAATAGGAAGGTCTAAGTGTCGCGGTTTGCCGATACCAAGAGTTCCAAGAAATTTCCAAATATCAGCAGAAGAGGAAGAAGTGATAGTATCCAGATTATGGCGGCGTTTAGCATTGCGTATCATCTGATTGCATCTATTTCTTGCAGCCTTGAATAATGTCCAGTTCTCATCAGTACGATCCCACTTAAATTTACGAAACGCGCGGTCCCTACGTCGCATTGCCATCTGTATCCCTCTTGTCATACATGGCGCAGGTGGGCGTTTCAACTTTACTTTTCTGACAGGAGCATGGATGTTATAAAGGTTTACTACAATATCATTGAAGATGGCAACTTTGTCGTCAACTGATGCGGCTTCCATGATAGGCTCCCAATCGACCACAGATGTATCCCCCTTGAGCTTCTCGACATTCATCCGCGCAAAACAACGCCTGTACAGAACCTTGGGTTTAGGTTTGGGAGGTTTCAGGATATATGAAAGGAAAATCATGTCGTGATGAGAAAAGCCAGGAGCGTCATATTGACCATGGTTGGAAACGAGGGAAGGATTCGAAGTAAGGATCAGATCGAGCCAGGTATCATCGCCGACAGTGTTATGATGAGTAGGCTGGAGCGGCAATACGTGCAGACTAGCTGACTCGATAAGATGGACGAGCTTACGGGATCGAGGGGAGTTGTGGGCAAGGAGGTTTGTGTTGAAATCACCCATGATAATGTGATGTGCATACTCCGAACCCAAAGATTCAAGTACTGATTCGAATTCAGTAAAATAATCAACAGTAGGAGGACAATAGACAACACCAATAATGGTTTTGGCTCCTTTGACACACACTTCAAGGAAAATAAACTCGGCAAAAGCAGAATAATGTGAAGAGGAAGTAGCAAGTATTTTATAAGAAAAGTCACTGCGAAGGTATATGGCCACACCACCCCCACCTTTATCAATCCGATCATTCCGTATAAGAACGAAACCAGTAAGAGGGTAAGTAGTGGACAGGAGATGCGGTTTGAGCCAAGTTTCGGAGATCAGGATAGCGTGAACGTTGCTGTTATTAAACGCGTCGTACAGCTCGCTGTAGTGGCTTGGAACACTTTGAGCGTTATTTTTTTTTTTTTTTGAGCGTGGGAAATCATCAAATAACTTCTCCTGCTCTGGGCGGAGCGGGAGGGTGTGTCAGACTCTTACTGACTAAAACCCACCCGTATTCCTTCCTGTTGCCTGTGTTGCGGGGGCCTCGGTGACACATAAGTACCTTCCCGCGACCCCGGCAGGCATCGGCCCTAGTGGACCCCTACTTTGTGCTGACGACATCTCTTTGAGGCGCGCGTGGAATACGACGCGCCGTCGACCAGGGCCTGGTCCTTACCGGACGGTGAGCTACCCATTGCTCACCGTCCGCAAGCCCGCGCCTACGGTGGCCGGAAATCCGCCCGGGATTCCCGACGCCCTGGGCGTCTCCTGCGGCGGCTAGGGGCGAGAGGGCGCGAAACTTGCCTTTCCCTCAACCGTCCCGCCTCCTCCTTCGCGAGCATTACTGCTTCGCAGAAGGAGGTGACGGCTGCCCATGCCCTCTCGCTCCGTACCATGGCCTGAACCAGGGCCGGACACGAGAGGTCTCTGCCGCCGATCGCCTCCACGAGGACACGGCGGTGCTCTGCCCAAGCCGGGCAGACCTCCACCGTATGCTCCACCGTGTCCTCCAGGCGATCCACACAGTGGTGACACCCGGACGTTTCCTCCCGCCTTATCCGACACAGGAACCTCCCGAAGCTGCCGTGTCCGGTGAGGACCTGCGTCAGGCGGAAGGTGAGGACGCCGTGGCGCCTCTCCAGCCACTCCTCAAAGAGGGACTTATCACCGCAATCGTGGCGTGCCCAGCACTGGGTTGCGACAACCGTACTTTCCATGACGCCATGAGATCCCGCCGGAGCTCCGTCCGCTGTGCCGCGATTTCTCGCGGCAACGGACTTACGCCCCGGCGTTTCGCCTCCTCGCGCCACTCCCATACGTGCGCGTTGATGTGACACACATTCACCAACCGATTAGACTTATCCATGAAATTGTGTTGTAAAAAGTCACCAAGGGTGTCGCTGAATGAACAAAAGCTTTCATCACTTGAAGAGGCAGTAGATTCGTTAGCAGAAAAATAAGATTCATTGTCAGACATAAATACTCGTATAAGTACGTAGTTAATATATTGAAATAAATATATAATTAATTATACTATTTATAAACACAGAGACACTGCACCACCAGCCAGCTAACACTAACACTAATAGCAATTTAACAAAAGGACAAAATTACATACACATACAATAGCCTGACATACACTTACAATAGCATGAGTTCACATTTTTGCCCACTTTACTTTAATATTTAGTTATTGTCTATTTCAGGCTCCCGGCTGCGTCGCTACTTCTTCATCTCGTTGATGGAGTCGCGCCTGGCGCCTTCGGATACTTCGCTATTAAGGGCTTCAGCTCGTCTATGGAAGTAACCTTGTGCCGACTTCCATCAGAGACCTTTATGTAAATGACGCCGTCTTGAGTCCAACACGACCGCATACTAAAATGCTCGCGCGCCTTTCCGAAGACAGCTTGCCTGGTCCTGGTCAAGAACTCCTTCACTGCTATTTTGGACCCTTTTAAGCCTGTCTTCGCCTTCCAAACCACGGCCTTGATGTCCACACTGGCGAAATTTACCAGAATTGGTCTGGGATGCTCCTTGCTAAGGGCTCCAAGTCTGTGACAGGCATTGAGGACGCTGAGAGATCCTTGAGGGCAAGCTTGGTATGGAGGACCTGCAAAATTGCTGCTGTGCTGTCTTCATTCTCCACTTCAGCAAGCCCTTGGAAAACCAATGCTTTCCGCCGGTGCCTGGTCTCTAAACTATCAACTTGTTTGGCACACTCACTGATCTGACTTCGGAGCAGACCAAGCATAGAAAATATGAGCTCTCTAAAACTGCGGAACTCATCAGCAATCTTTGCCACTGTGTCCTTGGCAGGACCGGCACACTGGATCTGTGCTTCTAGCTCACCCATCTTCCTCAAAAAGTTGTCCTCAAGGATCTTCTGCGCAGCTAGGACTTCAGCAAATTGAGACATTCTGTGATGTGTAGTGCTGACAATGTGTTATTATATAGTGCAGTTGATTAGCTGGCAGGTGGTGATTATAACGTACATCTATGTCACATAAATGTGCCACAAACATGAGTACTTGTTGTAGAACTATTTCAGACTAAGTGCTGATGTAAACTTAATCAGTATTTTTAATAACTAATATTTTTAAATAAAATTCCGAATTTGAACTACGTCTATACTTTTTTAACATCTACCCCGAAAAAATATATGCAGTCAACAACCGTAACGTATTTAGTCTATGACAAGCCTCCGCCGTGATTCCCAGGAATCAGAGGCGCCGGGAGTAGCTGGTCGAGGTGGCGCATCCATGTGCGTCCACTGTGGGTCTCTATCTCATAGTGGAGGTTTTCCAGCCGGCGGGTCACTGTACCAAACTCCCACTTGCTTCCTGATACGGGGTAGTTGCGAGCTTGCACTCTGCTTACGACTGCTCTATCTCCCTATGTAGTGCCTTTGGTGGAGCTCTAATCTTGGCTGCCAATTTCGTTCTTACCTCTCTCCCGAACATGAGCATATAGGGCGAGTCGCCTGAGATGACTGGCATAGCCCGGAGGAGACTTCTAACTATACTGACCTTGTGCAGTATCCCCCAACTCTCCCCTCCAATTTGTGCAGTGATCTCTTAACCGTCTGAACAAATCGTTCAGATTGTCCATTAGTAGCAGTGTGGTACGGTGCGAAAGTTTTGTAAAAAATGCCAATGCCAGATTGCATCTGGAATTCTTGAGAGACAAATTGTCTTCCATCATCCGACACCAGCGTGTAAGGTAATCCAAAGGTGTCAAATAAGTCGTCTAGTTTCTGAATACAGAATGCGGTCGTCGTAGTTTTTGTAGGAATTATTTCTACCCACTATTTTTTTTGGATGGGAAATTATCAAATAACTTTTCCCGCTCTGGGCGGAGCGGGAGGGTGTGCGTGTGTCAGACTCTTGGAAAAGGCATCTACGAATATTAGAAGTTGAATGCCCGATATTGGGCCTGCGAAATCGATGTGTATTATTTGCCACGGGCCAGTTGGGTCTTCCCAGTGATGCAGAGGGGCTTTTGGTGGTTCATTCAAGTTTAATCGACAGGTTCTGCACGATTTTACTTTGTTGTCGATATCTTTATCAATGTTCTTCCAGTATATGAAATTACGCGCAAGAAGTTTAATTTTCAAGATCCCGACATGTCCCGCGTGACGTTCATCTAAGATGCGATGGCGTAGTTTATGTGGAATTATAACTCTCGTGCCTTTTAGGATGCAGTCTTTCCGAAGAGCTAGTTCATTATATTTATATCCAGATTCCCTAAGTGAAGTGCCTGATTGGAGTGTTTCGAGTAATTTCTGTAATTCTGGGTCTTCTCTTGTTTCTTTACTATTATTCCCGGTGAAATATTGAATGCGTTTATCTGATTCAGCTGGAATATGTAACGCTGGTCATATTTATTCTCATTAATCTTCTCATAGGGAAAACGTGAGAGGTAGTCGGTGTTGGAGTGCTTTGAGGAACTTCTATATTTGAAATGGTAGTCAGATCCTGATAGAAAATGTGCGTAGTGGAATAGCCCCACAGTACTCAAGGCTGGTAAGGTTTGGTGTGGGTGAAAGATTGACGTAAAAAGCTGTAACCTCTGTACCGATTTGACTGTATTTCTTTTCGCTGTTGGACAGGGATCTAGATGCAACTGCTTTTGGTATTTTTAAGCCATCTGGTATTTAGTGTCTTATGAGGGTATGTCAGACTCTTACTGACTAAAATCCACCCGTATTCCTTCCGTTGCCTGTGTTGCCAGGGGCCTCGGTAACCCTTTAGTACCTGCCCGCGACCCCGGCAGGCAACGGCCCTAGTGGACCCCTACACTTGTGCTGACGACGTCTCTTTGAGGCGCGCGTGGAATACAACGTGCCGTGGCTAGTATAAATGGATTATTCTGATCGAAGTGTCATCATCATCATTTTCCTGCCCTTGTCCCATGTTATTCGGGGTCGGCGCAACACGTTATCTTCTTCCATCCTCTCCTGTCAGCCGTCATGCTATCATTCACTCCCTTCTCTTCCATATCATTCCTCACACAATCCATCCATCTTTTCTTTGGCCTTCCTCTTGGATCGAAGTGTATTAGGATTATTTCACTTCGTATTTCTTTTTAATGTTTTCTTCACATTTAGTAGACTAAGTAAACGTTGCTCCTTTCAAGAGTTAATTTAAGGGGGCAGTGATGGATTGAGTATGAATTAGTTGGGTTAATTACTTGTAATTAATACTTCTTTTGAAGAATTGGCACTTTTCTTTATTAACACGAAGGTTGCTGTCTTTAAGTTTATGCAAAACTTGTTTCAATCTGGATAATAACTGTTCTTCTATGGAGCCTTGAATTATTATTATCATCGAAGAACCACTGAATACCGTCGAGACCCAGAAGTGAAATTGAAATTGTTTATTGAAGATTTTAGAATTTTAGATTTAAGATTTTAGATTTTAGATTTAGAATTGTTTATAGAAGTAATTGCTCCATGTACATTTGCCAGAGAGTTGGGGCTACTCAAACTCAAAAACTCAAACTCAAAGCATTTATTTCAAATAAACCAATTACAGGCACTTTTGAATTGTCAAGGGTTCGGTCAGTCAGTCAGAAAGATGAAGCTAGATTGCCCATTCCAAAGCGTAGTAGGTACCTATGGAGAAGAACGGGCAAGAAACTCCAAGGACACTCTTTTAAATCAACGTATTATGGTTACAAAATATTGTTTACATCATTCATTTTGAAATTATACATGTGAGAACGATGCAAAACGTAAAAGCGACCGTAATATAATAAAAAGATTACAACAAAAACAAAAGCAATTCAAAAATTAAAGTTAAAATAAGCCGTGGCAGCTAAGAGATGACCAGTCTCTACTGACGGCGCCCGTTCACGAACATGACGCGTGGATCAGCACCATTCACCTCAACCATTTTGAAGGGAGCTAAATGATCTAACACACGCGCCACCATCAGCGAGACATTAGAGTGAGCACGACATACTCCCAGCCACCAGGGCACATTCAAGTCAATGAAAGACGTATCCAGTAAATGGCAGCTTTATAGTGCATAGTACTCACATAACAATGTGCTGTGCAGCTATACAATACTAAGAGATTGAATTTATACAATGCAAAGAGAGTTTTTAAAATCTTCAGCAGCTCCAACACTATTTTCAATACCTGATCAATTTGTTTTTGCGCCCTTGTGGAGCAGGACCAGCGTTGAGCCAAGCATTTTTATCAGCAATGTAATCCCCCAATTTATAATATGCTTGGCTACATAGTGTGCGTTTTATACTAGATTTAAATTTTGTTTCATTCAGTTGAAGTATGTGGGGAGGTATTTTATTGTAACATTTTAAACAGTACCCCATGAAAGATGAGTCTACTTTAGCCAGTCTGAAACCTGGTTGAACTAATTGGTCCCTATTTCTAGTGATATAATTGTGTCTTTCACCTCTTTTACTAAAAAGATGTAGATTTTTCCTTACGTACATGATGTTTTCATAGATTGACAAGGTACCGTCATGATGTTAATTTCTTTAAACAGTTCCCTTAGACAGTAACAGTTCCCTACTTTTACTCCAAACATGAGTCGGTTCACTTTAAAAGTAAATACCTTTGTGTGTACTTAATTTTTGCAGCAGGGGAGCTTTCTTCTTTCATCACCATGTTCAGATAGGATTTCGGGATGTCTAAGGTGCAGAAAAGTAGGGTATTACATCCATTTTTGAAAAGTGTCTCAATTAAATTCTAGTGCCACAAAAAAACACACAATTTTTATTCTATCGGTAGGTGCCATAAAAATGCATTTAAATTTTAAATTTTCAAAATTCGCGCGTAGTTTGACGAAAACGTTGGACGCAGTGGACGAGATATTGCTCTGTGGTCAAGACGTCAGTTGGCTGTGTAAACAAATGCGCTGATATTTTGTATGTTATTTTAATATACTTTAAAATTAGTTATTATTCTACTTATTGTTAGTGTGCTGTTAATTAAATTTAAATTACGTTACGGTACGGTCAGAGTAAAATACCCTATTATCCGCCGTTCACGTCAGCTAGGATATTTTCAACTATTGGCAATGGGTATTGTTCGTCTTCTATCATTTTGTTTATGGTGATTTTGTAGTCGGCGCACAGTCTGATGCTTTCGTTTGGTTTCACTTTTGGGACGACGGGAGTGCCCCAATCGGAGTGATCCATCTTTGTAATAATTCACAGTTTTTCAAGTCGGTCAATTTCTTCATCTACTTTACGTCGTAGGGCATATGGAATTCTCCGTGGTTTAATACATATTGGTAGCGCACTATCTATAAGAGTCAGCTGGCCTCGAAAGTTTGGAATTTCGCCTAGGTTTGTACTGAAGACGGTGGATTCGTTTTTACTTTTTAAATGTTCAAGTTTCAGTGTCTTCCCACATGTATCAACCGATTTCATTTCCGCTAGATGTGTTGTATGTCAAACTCCTTCATCCTGCTTCTACCCAAGATGGGTCTTTGTTAATTACGTATAGTTTTCCATAAAAACAATTCGTTTTTAAATTTGCATCGAACAAACGTGACGGCTATGGGTTCAAAACGATGAGTCCACTTTACCAACTAATTGTTCCTGTCTTACGCGAGGTTTATTAAAGATGAGAAAATATGTGAAGAACTATTGGTTGCTAGAAATTTAGAGACCGATACAAAAGGCGAAACCATATTCAATACATTGGAAAAGTTTTGTGATGAGAAAGAGATTCCCTTGAAAAATATTATATCAGTTGCTACGGATGGTACTCTGGCTATGACAGGGTGCCATAAAGGCTTCATAACATACACAAAAAATAAAATTCCAGATGTCCTTGCTGTACATTGCGTTATTCATAGATAACATTTGGTAGCAAGAAATTTAAGTGAACGACTATTTCAATCACTGCAATATGTCATCAAAGCAGTCAATAAAATCCGTGACAGCTCTTTGAATGATAGATTATTTCATCAGCTTTGTGTTACTAATCACGAAGATTTCAATCGTTTGTTGTTTCATACTGAAGTTCGTTGGCTATCAAGAGGCAATTGTCAGACTCAATTTTACATCCTGTTTGACTCTGATAGAGTTCTTGGAAACTAAAGATACAGAATTGCGCAACAAGCTCATTACATGAAACAATGATATAGTTATCATGACTGACCTGTATAAATTGTTCAACGACATTGTAGTGACACAAGTACCAAGGAACCACAAACCTTACCAGATACCAAGAACCTTACCAGATACCAAGAACCATACCGTTACGTTATTGACACTCTGACAAGAAACAAGAAACAGACCGTCTTGAAAAAGACGCGTTCACGACACTCTGGCAAGAAACAAGAGAACGCTCTGAAAAGAGCGGTTGGTACTCAAGGCTGACGACGTGCGTGAAAATCATAAGGCAGCAGAGGTGGACACACGGTGACACGCAGAGATCTTCACGCAACGACGGCAGCCCGAGAAAAGGATCGACGCGCGCGCGCTCTCGCGTTTTATAGTGTCGCGAGTACGTGCCCTGCGCGGACGACCTCTCCCGCGCACCCCGCGGCGCGGCGGATCGAGCGCCCTCTTATGATTGGTGGATTGTAAATCGTAAACACTGTAGGCTAAGAAATACTTGTAATATAATAAAAACGAATATAAATAGGCATAATTCCAAATAAAATTTAACCATCA
This sequence comes from Atethmia centrago, assembly GCA_905333075.3. NCBI lineage: Eukaryota > Metazoa > Arthropoda > Insecta > Lepidoptera > Noctuidae > Atethmia > Atethmia centrago. The sequence continues at coordinate 833,995 of HG995396.1, forward strand.
GAACTACAATCGACTTTTATTAGTTACCTCAAGAAGCACCTCACACGCAACTAAACTGGTGACCCCGAACCCCGAGAACCGCAAATCTGGTTGAAATGTCGAAGGAAAAAGTTGAAGAATTTTGCGACGCCCACGGCATCTCAACAGACAACAGCAACGTTGCCGCCGTATCGCTGCCTGCGCGTTTGCCACCATTTTATCGTCAAAATCCGCGGCTATGGTTCGCGCAATTCGAAACCGCCATCGCCGCCAGCAAAATCAGTGAAGACCAAAAATTCAACCTCGTCGTTCCACTCCTGGGATATAGCGACATAGAACAGGTCAGCGACATAATCTTGAGCCCACCGACTACGGGCAAATACAGCACACTGAAGAACAGGCTAATATCAACGTATCAAGAATCGGACCAACGCCAGCTACAGAAATTACTCGCTGGACTCGAACTCGGCGATCAGAAACCTAGCCAGTTACTCCGCAAGATGCGCGATTTGAACGGCAAATTAATGTCAGACGAAGCACTCAAAGTCATGTGGCTCAATCAGCTGCCCACGCAAATTCGCGCCATTATCTCAGTGAACACGGAATCCACGCTTGATGTCCTAGCTGCAATGGCCGACAAAATTATGGAGCACTACGAACCAGCATCAGTCGCCGCAATCACCACAGCAAATACGTCAAGCTGCGGAAATCATCACTCACCGTCAGCCATCATGAATTTGGAGGTACAAATGCTGTCAAAACGAATAGAAAAGTTATCGCTCGAAATCGCCGAGCTATGCACCAGCCAACAACAGCGCGACTCTCGTCCCCGTTACCGCTACCCGTCATCTTCGCGCCGACGCAGCAATTCGCGCCAAAATTCCCGCGGATCAAGCAAACCGGGCGACGCTGATTGGCTGTGTTATTATCACTACCGATTTGGTGACAATGCACGCAAATGCGAATCACCTTGTTCGAAAATCAAGAAGGAAAACTAGAACGTACGTCGACTGTGGCGGAAGTCGATGTAAGCCAACGAAGCCACCGCCTCTGCATCATCGATACCAAGAATCGAGAAAAGTTCCTTGTCGACACCGGAGCCGACATATCAGTTTTAGCAGCAAGAAACACGAAATATGCAAGACCAGCAGACAGTACCTACAAACTATTCGCAGCAAACGGCACACAGATACGTACCTACGGAGAACGTACACTCGAACTCAACTTAGGTTTACGTAGAAGCTTCAAATGGACATTCGTCGTCGCCGACATCAAGATATCGATACTGGGCGCAGACTTCCTCGTACATCACAAATTACTAGTCGACTTGCATCAAAGGAAACATATCGACCGCGTTACCAACATCACAGTAAACGACTTAAAAATTCAAGCTACAGAAGAAATCGTCTATTTAATCGACCGCAACCACGTATACCACGACATATTGAAACAGTATCCAGACGTTTTGCGACCAATCTCACTCAAGACTCGGGAGTCTTGAGTGAGATTGGTCGCAAAACGTTTTGCGGGCAAAACACGACGTGAAACATCACATCGAAACAACAGGCCAACCGATTTACTCAAGGCCACGCCCACTTCCTCCCGACAAGTACAACGCAGCAAAACTAGAGTTCGAGAAGATGATGGACATGGGTATTTGTAAACCATCGAAAAGCCCATGGGCCAGTCCATTACACGTTGTTAAGAAAAAAGATGGCTCACTACGTGTATGCGGAGACTACCGAAGATTAAACGCTGTGACAATACCCGACCGCTACCCAATTCCGAGAATGCAAGACTTTACGTACCAATTACACGGGAAGAAAATCTTTTCAAAACTCGATATGAAAATGGCCTATTATTCCATACCAAACGAAGAAGAAGACGCTGCGAAGACCGCCATTATAACACCATTCGGTCTCTTTGAGTTTACCTACATGCCGTTTGGCCTACGCAACTCAGGCCAAGCGTTCCAACGATTCATGCATGAAGTACTACGCGGACTCGACAACATCGTATATTGTTTCGTCGACGATTTGCTCATCTACTCGAATAATGAAGAAGAACATCAGCACCACTTACATCAAGTACTCGAGCGATTGAATAAGTACGGAATTACCCTCAACATTCAAAAATGCGAGTTCGGCACGAACAAAATACAGTTTCTCGGATACGAAGTTACGCAGGATGGAATCAAACCCACACAAGATCGCATCGAAGCCATGCTTAACTATCCAAAACCAACAACAATACAAGAACTACGAAGATTTTTGGGCATGATAAACTTTTACCGCAGCTGCCTACCTCATCAAGCCGAACATCAAAACCTACTCAACAAATACCTTCATAATAGCAAAAAGAACGACAAATCACCAATCACCTGGACGCCGGAAGCCGAAGAAGCATTTGAGACATGCCGCCAAAGCATACTCGAGGCAACCACGCTAACGCACCCGATACCCAACGCACCGCTGTGTTTGTTTACCGACGCATCGAATACTAGCATCGGTGCCGTCCTGCAACACAAAATCGACAACGTGTGGAAACCTCTCGCATTCTATTCAAAAACTATGAGCGAGACGCAGCGACGCTACAGCGTGTACGATCGCGAATTATTAGCAATGTACACCGCTGTGCAACATCTACGTCGGCTAATAGAAGGCAACGATCTCACAATATTCACGGATCACAAACCTCTTACGTACGCACTGACAAGAACGCCGAACAGCAGTGATACACCGAGAAGAGAGAGACAACTTCACTACATAAGCCAGTTCTGCTCAATCATAAAGTATATTCACGGCGATAAGAACGAAGCAGCTGACGCGTTATCACGAATCGAAGAAATCGAACTACTGAACTCGACAATTGACTACAACCAACTTATTCAAGAATATGAAAACGACTCCGAACTGCAGTCGTGTCTGAACAACCCCAAACTCAAGTTCACCCGCATAGCTATACCTGGAGTTCAGCGGCCGATACTGTGCGAAACGTCAACAAACAACATTCGACCGTATGTACCGCCGACCTACCGTTTTGCCGCCTTCAAAGCGCAACACGATTTGAGTCACCCCGGAGTTCGAACGTCAAGAAAAATTATCGCAACAAAATACTTCTGGCCTTCCATGAACAAAGACGTAGCTACGTGGGCGAAGTCTTGTATCAGCTGTCAACGCGCGAAAGTTCAACGACACGTGAAGAGCCCGCTCAGTGAATTTCAAGAATCAGCACGCTTCGAACACATACACGTTGACATCGTCGGACCACTACCTCCCTCAGGTGACTACAGATACCTCGTCACGATGATAGATCGTTACACCAAGTGGCCCGAAGCGATACCCACACATGACATCACCGCCGAGACAGTAGCAAAAGCCGTGTACGACGGGTGGATTTCACGTTTCGGATGCCCGCTACGGCTCACAACGGATCAAGGACGACAGTTTGAATCTGCGCTATTCACATCACTGATGAAGAAGTTCGGTATCACACGCATTCGCACCACTGCATTTCACCCGCAAGCGAACGGTCAAGTCGAGCGATGGCACCGCTCACTAAAGGCCGCACTGATGGCGAGAGCAGCCGCAACACGCTGGAGCGAGGAATTACCCACAGTTCTTCTAGGACTACGTACCGCACTTCGTGAAGACACCTCCGTCAGCGCAGCCCTAATGACGTACGGTACCACATTACGTATTCCGTCCGACTTCTTCGTGCCTACAACGCCGAAAATTGAAGACGCCGAATTCGTTCGACAGCTGAGCGAAACAATGACCTCGCTATCGCCGGTAAGAAGAACGCACACATCAAACTCGAACACATTCGTGTACAAGGACCTCGCTACGTGTACGCATGTGTTCGTACGTAACGACACTGTGCGCACCCCACTCACACCACCTTACGACGGCCCGTTCGAAGTATTACAACGCAGTGAAGACGGGAAGTTGTTTACGTTGCGGTTACCTCTTCGCACCGCCATTATATCAGTCGACAGATTGAAGCCGGCGTACATGTACAATGAAGACACAGAAACATCAAGCTTGTCGTCATCTCCGACGCATACGCCGACTCAAGGTCAACACAACGCAACAACCGAACCGCCTACACCGACCGCAGCGAGTAAGAAACATACCTAGGTCACAAGAACCGGCCGCACAGTGAAACCGAACGTACGTTTCACTTAGGGGGGAGTAATGTAGTGACACAAGTACCAAGGAACCACAAACCTTACCATACCGTTACGTTATTGACACTCTGACAAGAAACAAGAAACAGACCGTCTTGAAAAAGACGCGTTCACGACACTCTGGCAAGAAACAAGAGAACGCTCTGAAAAGAGCGGTTGGTACTCAAGGCTGACGACGTGCGTGAAAATCATGAGGCAGCAGAGGTGGACACACGGTGACACGCAGAGATCTTCACGCAACGACGGCAGCCCGAGAAAAGGATCGACGCGCTTTTTTTTTTTTTTTTTGTGTGTGGCATCTCGTAGTTGACCTTGAGAGGTCGTGACTACTTAACCGGACTTTCCTGTGGCTGCCTTAAGCGAACTCAAAGCCTCCAGCCAGGGGCGAATTTCTTATATTACTAAGCGACTGCACGCTAAGGGCACCCCCTGTGGGGTACGGACCTCGGCTTAGGGCGTCGCTGGGGGGAGGACAGCAAGATGGGACAGGCTGGATCTGGTTAATATTATTATTATTAATCGGGGAATTTAAAGCTACAGGCTCAGCTGCGGCGCGGGCTGGCACTTCTTCGAGCAAGGGTCGGGGGGGACAATTACGTCGGGGTTTACGCGAGGGACCTCGGCGGCGAGGTCGGAACGTAGGTCGTCGGTGTGTTTTGTGCACTGTACTCGTTGCCCTATTGCTTTCCTGGAGGAGGGTAATGGGGTCATCGGGGTCGGAGAGGGTATGCCTTGGACGGCGAATAGAACTAATGGTGGAGGGCCTATAACTGGCGGCCTGCACAACCAGAGGGTTGCGGTGGGTGGTGGCGGAGTCGAAGAAGCGCTTCGTGATGCGCTTCATGAACTGCTTGATGGTGGGGATTCTAAGATCGAGATGGAGGATCTCGTTTCGAACGAACCAGGGGGCTCCCGTTGCCTTTCGGAGGAAATGGTTTTGGAGGGACTGCATCCTGTGGATGTGGTGGGGTTTAGCGTGTGCGAAGACTGCACAGGCATAAGTCATGATGGGACGGATGCACGCTGTGTAAATACGCAATTTGCCCTTAAGGGACAATTTGCTGCGCGCATTTAGGACGGAGTGAAGTCTACCGAGAGCGAAAGCGGCACGCGAACGCACCTGCTTGATGTGCTCTGAGAACGAGAGATGGTGGTCAAGGGTCACGCCTAGGTATTTGGCTCGCTTCTCCCAAGGGATAGGCTTGCCGAACATGGTGAGCGGTCGGGGGGCGATGAGGTTTTTACGCTGTTTGGTGAAGAGAACAGCCTGACTTTTGTCGGGATTGACCTCGATTCTCCACTTTCTAAACCAAGCGCCAAGCTTGTTGACCTCGGTCTGGAGAGTGCGAGATATGTGGTCGTGGACTAACCCGGTGTAGTAGATGGCCGTGTCGTCTGCGAACAGAGCCAACTGCGCCTTTCTACTTTTCGGGATGTCGCTGGTGAAGAGAGTGAAAATGAGAGGGGATAGTACAGAGCCCTGAGGGACGCCTGCACGGATAGGGTGAGGGGAGGATAGCGCTCCTTCGATGCGATAGCGGAAGGTGCGGTTCGACAAGAAGTCTCGTAAGATGAGCACGAGACGATCGGGCACACCGAGTTTGTAGAGCTTATATAATAAGCCGTTGTGCCAGACCTTGTCGAACGCTTTCGCTATATCGAAGAATACAGCACCGGTCGTAAGACCACGTTGAAAGCCGTGGCTTATGTGTTCAACGATGCGGTGGACCTGTTGGACGCAAGAATGTTGGGCTCTAAAGCCGAACTGCTGGTCGGGGATGAGGCCCTTTGTTTCCGCAAAATCTCTGAGGCGCTTTAAGATAAGCCTCTCATAGATTTTGCCGAAGACATTGAGCAGACTGATGGGCCGGTAGCTGGTGGGCTCCGTTTTCGGCTTACCGGGCTTCGGTATGCCGATGACGGTGGCCTTCTTCCACTCTTGTGGGAAGATGTTATTGCTCAGGGCTCCATTGAAGATGGTGGCCATGAGCATTATGAGGTGAGCGGGGAACAGTTGGAGCACCCTATTGGTGATTCCGTCTGAGCCGGGGGCTTTGCGAGGTTTTAGACCCTTGATGATATCATGCACTTCGTCTGGAGTGACGGGAGGCAGAGGGTAGTCAGGGTCTTCAACGGGCGGGAGGGAGGCTCTACGTTCGACTTCCGCGTCGACCTGGGACAGGTGAGCTTGGTCTACTGGTTGAGAGCTAGGTGAGCATTGAGCCTCAAGACTATCGGCTAGGCATTCTGCCTTGTCGACGTCATCGAAAGCGATGGTCTTGTCGGGGCGCACCAGGGGGGGCATTGAGACGACTTCATCGGATTTGAGTTTCCTCTGAAGGTCCCAGAACGCTCGGTGAGTGGGCTCTAGCTCGCTCAGCATCTTGTCCCATCCAGCGTCACGCAGCTCCGATAGGCGTGTCTTTACAGATCTCTGTAAATAGCGCATATGGGCTTTGTTCGCGTGGTTGGGAAAGTTACTGTACGCACGGACAGCCGCGTTCTTCTCATTCAACAGTTCGCGTACATCGTCCGGGAGCTTCCAGCGATGGTCGTCCATCGCCGGAACCTCCCTTGAACAGTCGTTCAGGACTGATTGTACGTGCACTGTGAATGAGTCAATCGCGGCTGTCGTGTCAGCGATAGAGTCGAAGTGGTCGGGAATGGAGTCTAGTCGGGGACCTAACGTGGTGGATTTCAGGCAGTCGCTTACTTTCCTCCAGTCTGTAACTAACTTGGTGAGAGGGGGTCTATCAGGGTCATGGAGACCTAGGCGTGGTGCCAGCTTTACAACAACTGGACGGTGGTCAGAGGAGAGTTCGTCAAGCGCCTCTATAGAGTCCAACCGTAGGTTGATACTCTTCAGAAGCGCTATGTCAAGTACGTCGGGGGTTTGGTTAGGGTCGTGGGGAAAGTGAGTGGGAGTCATCGGGGCGATGATGTCGAAGTTGAGGATGGGACATAGGTCAAACAGGTGTCTGCCTCTGGTGGAGATCCTGGTGCTGTTCCAAGCATGATGTTTGGCGTTGAGATCGCCCGCTATGATAACGGAGTCACTCAGGCCAAGTAGGATGGAAAGGTCGTCAGAGAGGGGGGGAAGGGCTAACTCCGATGAGGAACCGGGGGGAACATAGGCCGATACAATGGTGATCGGTTGATGGCCAGTCATGCCTAGCTTGCATATGGACACTTCTAAACGCGAGAGAGGGGGCGGGTCCATTGGGATGCAGTGGAGGGTTGATCTGAAATAAATTAGGGTGCCGCCCCTGTGACATCTAGTCCTGTCATTGCGAACTATACGATAGTTGGCAATTGACGGGTTTCGACGGCTGGGCTTTAAGAATGTTTCCTGTAATAGGAGAATATCAATTTGGTGGTCGCGGAGGAAAGCAGCGATTTCATCTCGCTGGTTAATCATGCCATTGGCATTGAAGAAACCTAACTTTAGGGATCGGGGTTTGGTACGTGCTTTTGGATGTAAATCCATTATTTGGGTTTCGCGAAGTTCTCCAGGGCTTGCGTAATCTCTGGATACGCGTGGAAGATACGCTGTATCTGAGCGAGATCGCAGGAATTACGGGCGGCAACGAGCTCGTTGGCCATTTTGCGCGCGCGGGGTGTGAAAAATAACGAAAAAGTCCCAGAGATCACACTGAATGGATCAATTGGGATGGACGGGCCGACCACCGGGGTGGTTGAAGCGGCGACGGGCCGTGGCGCAGCGGTTGCGGCAGCGGCCATGGGAGCGGGGGCGGGTTTCGCGGGTTGAATAGGCGCGGAAACGCGGATGCGGGGGTCCATCAGCGGTCTGATGGGAGGCGGGGTGGGTCTGGGCTGAACCATAGCAGGGAACGCCTGCTGATGGTTCATCGCATTCCATGGGCTAGGCCTTTGCGGGCTTAACCTCAGGGGGAGTTGAGGGAATGTCTGTGATGGGGGGGGGAAGAACCCATATGATGGGCACTCTCTCTGCTGGCGGGCGTCTGCACGTTTCACCAGTTTTGATGAGGACGTCTTGGGGGCCATACGACAGCCCCGGTAGTTTGCCGGGTGTCCAGCCTCACCGCACAGTACGCAGCTGGGCGGCTCGGTGCACAGAGACCGGTCTTTAGGGCGGGGGCAGTCCGAAGTGCCATGCTCCCCCAGGCACTTGACGCACCTGGGAGTCGCATGGCAGTTCTTCTGCGCATGCCCGTATAACTGGCAACGGTGACATTGCCCGACGACGCCGCTCTTCCGGGGCTTCTCGATGACGAGGCCCGTGAGATGGCAAATAGAGGAAACTTTGTGGATAGGGTGATGCCCTTCGAACGGGGGGCATACGACAAGGATCATGTCGTAAGCCGAGCCCCCCCTGGCGCGGTGCATGCGGTGCACCACGTCCACGGGGACGCCTTGAGACTCAAGGTCGGCCTTGATGTCGGCTGTGGGGATTTCTTTCGGGATCCTACGGATCACCACGCGGATCTGTCGTTCCTCGGGGAGCGAGTAGGTGTGGTATGACACACCTCTCGCCCGGAGGACTCTGGTTAGGTCCCTATAATCGCGGGACGTAGGGACTGTAATCTTAATGCCCTGTTGGGTCGCGGTGGCTTTAGAGAAGCCGATTTTTTGTTCGACGCACCATTTTGATACGTCCAACCATCTTGTTTTGTCCTGCAAGATTACAGGAGGGGGAGGGGGGGTCTTTTTAGGGGCCGGAGTGGCCGGAGTGTCCTTAGCGGACGAAGCGGTCGGGGTGGGGATAGTAGCGGAGGGCGCCACAGATACAGGTACAGGGGGAGTGGGGGCAGAGATAACCTCCGTGGCGGCTATTTTAGTCGCCTGCGAGGACGTCGCCTTCCTCTGTTTCCTCTTTTTCCCCTTTCCGGAGACGGCCACGAAGCCGTCGTCCTCGGAAGAGGGAGTAGAGTGGGCAGAAGAAGAGTCGACTGACTCTACGTCAGAGTAGGAGAAAGGGGTCGGGCACCTCTTGTCTTGCGACAAGGGCTCCTCGATGTCCATGGACACTGAGGGGCTAGGAGGGGTCACGGTCGCGGTCGCGGTCGATGCGGGGGTCAGAGCGATGGAGTCGGTTGATAGCGGCTGGCTAAGAGCCGCAAACCTAGCGCCATATCTGGCGAGGAAGTCTGGGTCCTTGAAAAGGACCTCTTTGAAGAACGCCAGAATTAAGGCGTCCTCCATGATGGGGGAGGGGGGGGGATTACGGGGGCGAAATCTTGGAATCTAAATTCCTCCTAAGTAGTATATTATTGGGCATTCTATACCACTATCGGCAAGTTGCTCGGCGAGTGCGCCTCGCTGCCGATAGTGGTATAGAATGCCCAATAATTGATAATCGACTCGCCTCTCCACTCGACCGAGACAGTACATTTTGCTGCGTACTTGATGAGCAACGATGATCATCCATCAACTCTCCGTTTACTTACTCTCTAGTGTATAACTGTATACAACCAATGATCATGCGAGTTTGCTATCGCTCTGAAGGGTGGTACAGAATGCTTAATAATGAACAATCCACTCGATCAATGAACCAGTAACGCAAAAGAGGTTGTGGTAAGTTTATAAATGTTAACGTACTATATACATTCACTCATTTTTAATCGGTTCATTTCCAACAGTAATCATGAAATTTGTAAAACAACCGCAATCGCTGCATGTTGATACAGTCTGTGATGATATTTGTAAGACTAGTTTTCGCCATGGAGAATTATTACCTAACTCAGTACGATGTATCATTTGTGGTCCATCCAATTGTGGAAAAACCAATTTATTAATTGGTCTTCTTATACACGAAAATGGATTAAGATTTGAAAATGTTTATGTTTATTCAAAAACTCTGCACCAACCCAAGTACATTTTCTTAGAAAGAGTTTTGCAGCGGGTTCCCGGTATTTCCCTCCAGAAATATCAGGGAAATGAGGAAGTACTAAGCGTTCAGGACGCAAAACCCAACTCCGTGATTATTTTTGATGATGTTGCTTGTGAAAATCAAAATAACATGCGTGATTATTTTGCAATGGGAAGACACAAATGCATAGATTGTTTTTATCTGAACCAAACATATAGTAAAATCCCCAAGCAGTTAGTAAGAGATAATGCGAACTTAATCATACTTTTTAAACAAGATGAAATTAATTTACGACATATTTATGAAGAACATGTCAACACTGATATGACATGGATTGAATTTCGTGAAATGTGTTCGAAAATATGGAGTGAACCTTTCAATTATGTAGTGATTAATAAGGATTGCTCCAAAAATAAAGGATGTTATAGAAATAAATTTGACACTTTTGTTGTCTTTGATTAAAAAAACTTATATTTAAGACTGTTACCCTCGCGATATTATTATTCTTCAGACAACGCTTAATCAATCACGAACTTTTTGTTATTATGGAAAAATCACTGAAAAGACAAATTGTTGAGGCTGCAGATGCTGTTAAGAAGAAGGTGCGAAAGATGAGAGATGTTGAGCTTAATAATCAGCAAGTACTGGAATCAGTTTTCAAGCCGGTAACAGAACCACTCAACCAAATTGCTAATGTCAGTAAGCAAGCTTCTCTTATGCATAATATAGAAAATGAAGACACCGAAGTTCCGTTTATCGATAAAACTTTGCAAAAAGAACCAACAATTAGTAAAGGAACCAATGATAATAACGACAATGAAGACGAATATGAATCTGATATCGAAAGTGACTCTTCGTACAAATCATTAGTTGAAAACAACCAAGGTATTGATTCGTCATCCTGGTCAGTGTCCTCAGAAGCTCTGACCGATATTCCGTTTGGTGTCAGAGTAGAGGGCGGAAAATTGATGTTAGGTTCTGCTCGTCTAACGATCAGTGATGAGTATATCATCGTAGCTGGACGCAGATACCGAAATACGTCTGGTTTAAAACAGTTGCTGTTGAAAAAGAACGCCGATTTAAGCTTGGTTACAGAGAGTGATATGAAACATTATAAGTCGATGCTACTTGACACGAACGCACATCGACGAGACTATGAGCCTGGTAAACCAATCAAAAGTAATAAAGGACAAAAATATTTGCAAATTATTAAGCCTCTATTCCAACTACGAAGTACAATTCAGGACCACCAATCGAAAGGAAAAGGACTACCCTTTACAAAAATGTGGAGGAAAAACGTTGATTTTGTTTATTGGGACGATCCAAATGAACTGGTAGATAGGTTAAAATTACTAATTGCATCTCGAGATGCTGGTAACACAGGATTAGATAATGAAATTATATCTATCATTGAAGAATTGCGTGAAAGTAAAGTTATAAATAAATAAATATTTTAAAATATGTTTATTTTATTATCAGCCTCTCGATACAATACACCTTAAATATGAACGTAGACAAATTCGGACACTACATTCACAAAAGAATGCGTTTATCAGAGTTATTTGAGTTTAATGAGAACGCATTGTTAAAATTAGAAAACGGAGATTTTGATTTAAAAACATCAAGACTAAGAGGAGTTCGATCTCCAGTAGAAGCAGACGATGCTGTAAACAAGGATTATGTAGATCGATTGAATGCTAACATGTTAAAAGAATTAAATAACCTGACCGTGAACAAGGATTATGTAAATCGATTGAATGCTAATATGTTAAAAGAATTTAATAACATGATTGGTTCATTGCGCTCTCAAATCATAAAAGACACAAAGGGCACAGTTCAGGCTACTTTAAAAGCAAAGATACTTGAGATTTCAACTCATTTGGAAGATAAGTTTTATACCAAAGCAGAGGTACATAAATTACTACAAAAAACTCCGTAATGGCAAAACAGCAAATTGTTAATGAAATACACAAAGCAGCACGAAGAAATTTCGTTAGACGTCCTGTCATTCTAAAGGGGATCGATGACTTGTGGCAAGCTGATCTGATGGACATGCAAAATCTAAGAAAATATAATAAAGGTCATAATTACATTTTAGTGGTGATTGACTGCTTCTCAAAGTACGCTTGGGCAGAGCCATTAAAATCAAAAAATAAACTTGATGTTACTCATGCATTTAAACGAATACTGATTAACAGCAATCGCAAACCGGTTAATTTACAAACTGATATGGGAACAGAATTTTATAACAACTCATTTCAAACGCTTATGAAGACTTACAATGTTAACCATTACTCAACGTTTTCTACCAAAAAAGCTTCGATCGTAGAGCGACTGATTAAAACTCTTAAAAATAAATTATATAAATATTTTAGTCTGAACGGAAACTATATGTGGTTAGGTATACCGTTAGAGGTTACGTTAAAGATGTATAACAATACAAAACATCGTACAATTAAATTTAAACCAATTGAAGTCAATAAATCTTGCGAGTCTGTTATAAAAGAAAATATTAAAAAAGCCTTAAATCATGTAACCGTCCGTAGAAAACCTAAGTTCAAAGTAGGTGACTTTGTTCGTATCAGTAAATACAAACACCATTTTGAAAAAAGTTATACACCTAATTGGTCAACTGAAATATTTACTATAAAAAAAATTAATCATACCATACCAGTAACATATCATATACAAGATCAGCGAAAGCAAGCCATAATGGGAACCTTTTACGAGCAAGAACTTCAGAAATCTTACTATCCTGGTATTTATTTGATAGAAAGGGTTTTAAAAAGAAAAGGATCAAAAATGTTTGTGAAATGGTTGGGTCTAAACAACGAAGAAAATAGTTGGATCGAGAAAACTGCAATAGTGGATTAAAATAATTATATAACGATTACTTTTGCATCATTTCTCTCATTACACATTAGACAATGCAAGGAAGTGAACTTGTTAATACCTTAATTAATAATCTACCGTTCGAACTTCATTTACCCGGCTACAATTATTGCGGTCCCGGAACTAAATTGCAGAAACGTTTATTACGAGGTGACCGAGGTGTAAATAAGCTAGACGAAGCTTGTATGCATCACGACATTGCATATGCAAACCATACAGACTTACCCAATCGTCACAAAGCTGATTTGCAACTACTAAATATGGCTAAACAAAGACTTAAATCGAGCGATGCTGGGAAAGGTGAAAAACTTAGTTCATGGTTAGTGAGCAAAGTTATGAAAGCCAAACTGAAATCTGGTTCTGGCATTAAAACGTTTAAAAGTTTCGTGTCAAAAATAAAAGCAAAAATAAAGAAACTGAATCCAAAGGACAGTAAAACTTTAATTAACGCTGCTTACTCAGCAGCAAAAAAAATAATTCCATGCATTCAGAAAATTCGAGTGCCGCGAGTGATACCCTTACCAAAGACTGGAGGTATTCTACCTTTAATCCCAATTTTTGCGGGTTTATCAGCTTTAGGAACTTTAGCTGGTGGTGCGGCTGGTATTGCAAAAACTGTTAACGATTACAAAGCAGGTCAGCAAAATTTGCGAGAAACACAACGACATAATAAGGCTATGGAGTCTTTAAAGTTAGGCCAGGGCTTGTACATTAAGTCACATAAAAATGGTAATGGTTTATTCATTAAGTCTTCAAAAAACTGAAAAATAAGCTACCTAATCGTCCTCTCACTAATATAGACATCCAAAGGTTTGCACGCAACATCCCTCACTTTCGAGGAGTATACATGAAGGATCAGTTACCAAGGACTCCAAAACGGGTTGAATGTGGTGTCGTTAACTTGGACGACTCTAAGAACGAAGGCACGCATTGGGTAGCTTATGTAAAAGTATGCAATTATTGTGAATATTTTGATAGCTTCGGAGATTTAAAACCTCCAATGGAATTAATGCGATATTTTAAGAATTGTAATGTTTTTTATAATTATACAAGATATCAGAAATTCAACACTGTAAATTGTGGACACTTATGTTTAGAATATCTATGGAATTTTTGGAAATAAAACGTATAAAACTTATGCTTTTCTTTTATTTGAATCATTTGCAAGATGTCACTCACATTATCGATAACTGGAAACTCGTCAACTTTATCTACTTACTATCCTAACACGTTGCAACTATATGAACAGTATGAGTGTGCCTTATTGCATTTCGCAACATTTAATTCTATTCCAAACATTGACAAAACGAATAATAAGTTCTATTATGGTTCTAACGAAGTTATTGAAATACCTGACGGCACCTATGAATTGCAAGATATTAATGATTATTTAAAATCTGAAATGAAAGATGCATCAATCAAATTACAGTGCAATAACAATACTTTAAAAGCTGCTGTATATTGTACAAAAGATATAAATTTTAATAAAGAAGGTACGTTTAGGAATTTGTTAGGGTTTAATAAGCAGATCTTAAAAGCAAATAAATGGCATGTATCGCACTTTCCAGTCAACATTTTACCTACAACAGTGATCAGGATCGAATGTGATATTGTAAGCGGCTCGTACACAAACGGAGAACCCAGTCACATTATCCACGAATTTGCACTCAACGTGCCTCCCGGATATAGGATTATAGAAATCCCGAAAAACGCGATATACTTTCCAATTAACCAAAACAACATTAGCTGTATACATATCAGGCTGTTAGATATAAATAACCGCTTAATCAATTTGCGCGGTGAAGAAGTGCAGCTGTATTTGCATCTCAGAAGAAAAAAATGATTGACTACAATAAATATATGCATCAACAAATCAAAAATATCAGTTCCACTCAAGCTTCCAACCAAATAAGAGCTCGCCCTAAGAAGAAAATTAAATTATCTATTGAAAACAAGGCATTTCTCAAAGCGATCGGTTTGCTAAAATGAATATCTTAGACGTTTTATCTGCTCCGACTTATGACAACACTGTTGAAGGAATCGAATTTCATTCTTATAAGCCCTACGTAACTAGTTTCAATAGAAACGATGAAATCCGCATACCTATTAACCAACAGGACTTGTATATACTTCCCTCAGCTAGTACCTTGTATTTGGAAGGAACTGTTGTCGTAAGTAAAAAGGATATGAAAGAGAAAGCCACTAGTGTTAATTTTACGAATAATGCTCTACTCTACTTATTCCAAGATATAAGATATGAGCTGAATGGAGTGGAAATTGATAGAATAAAAAACGCTGGCATAACTACCACCATGAAATCGTTAATATCAATAAGTGAAAGTGAATCAAAGATAGCCAATGCATGGGGCTGGAATATCGATGGAATAAAAAATATTAATGGGGGTAGTTTTTCTGCTTCTATACCACTCTGTAACATCATCGGTTTTGCAGAAGATTTCAAGAAAGTCGTGATAAATAGTAGGCACGAACTGATATTGCTACGAAGTAACACTAATCTGAATGCTGTGAAACTTAACACCGGGGAATTTGTAGATGACGTTCAGATAAATAAAATCATCTGGCGTGTACCGCATGTAAAAGTGTCCGACAAAGAAAAAATAAGTTTGCTAAAACTGTTAGAAAAAGATCGACCACTCCAGATGATATTCAGAAATTGGGATCTGTACGAATATCCAGCTTTACCTAAAACTACAAAACATACCTGGTCTATCAAAACTTCCTCACAAATAGAGAAACCAAGATACATAATTATGGGTCTACAAACAAATAGAAAAAACAATTCAAGTTCTGATATGTCCCAGTTCGATCACTGTCATGTTCGTGACGTTAGAGTATACCTAAACTCAACTTACTTCCCGTATGAAAACCTAAATGTCAGCTTCGCGAATAACAGAATCGCTTTATTATACGAGCAATACATCAGATTTCAACAGTCTTATTACGGACGTCGCTCGGAACCCTTATTAAGTGAGAAACAATTCAAAGATTTGGCGCCGCTATTTGTCATAGATTGCTCTAGACAAGCTGATAATGTAAAGACAGGTCCTATTGTGGATGTAAGAGTGGAAATTGAGAGTGATTCCGATATACCAGATCAAACTTCTGCATACTGTCTTATATTGAACGACTGCATAATTGAGTACAAGCCATTGAGTAATACTGTGAGAAAAATATCATGAATCCGAATACTATCATATTAGATGTTCAAGGGTTTAAAGACCTGAACAATAATTTTATAATAAAAGAATTAGCTTTTGCAAGTCGTGATTATACGCAAACATTTTTAATAAAACCGCCATACTTGTTTAAATACTTAACAAGTGACGAAAAGAGACAAGTTAAATGGTTGGAAAGAAATAGAGGTATTTATTGGAATGAGGGATATATTGACTATAGAGAATTTCGGCGTATAATCGTTCCATATCTAGAAAATAAGGAAATTATTGTAAATGGTTTGGAGAAGGTGAATTGGATAAAGGAACTGTGTGTGAATTGTAAAGTATCAGACCTTGGTACAGAACAATGTCTTAGTTTCTCTGTTTTGCATAAAAAATACTGTGAAGGAAGATCTAATTTTAATTGTAATAAACATCTAAAGCATTGTGCTCTTAAAAATGTGCTTTGTTTAAGGAAATATTTAGAATGGGTATAAATGTATGTGCTCATATGTGTAATGTATTTAGATTATTGGTGTTAAGGTTTTTAAATAAAAATCAAAATAATGTAAATTTGCTTTTATTTTGTTAAACACCCCCAACGCTACTCCACAAATAACACAACCTAATACAAAATTAAATAAAAACATCATAATGAAAATACAAATATTAACTACTTTACAAAAACGGTTAATAAAAGTCAGTACCTATTAAAGATTTTGATATTTTCTTAACTAAAGACTCAGTTTCGTCCATAACACTGTCGATGGGATCTTGAACAATATATTGAGCGTTTATAATAACGTTTTCACTGTCACTATCACTGTCTATGGTTTGAGGATTGTTGTTACACAGATCTACCACTGAAATTTTTATTAGCTTAATCCCTTTTCGCTGTAGTCGACTCATAACGAAGGATTTTGTAGGTTTTTGCTTTATCGATTTTTCCCTGCACCGTTGTTTTGGTTTTTTATCTTTCGTGACTTGTTTGCTTTGCCCGGGTTCACTGCGAAACATCTCGGAGAATCCCTCGTAAGGATCCTGAGCATACTGGCTGAATACAATCTCGGTGTCAGAATTCTGGAACAAAATATAAACACAATTTATACCACTATTCCGCTAGTATAGCGTTTTAATTGGGTTTTCAATCGAGAAAGTCTAGATTTAGTTTAGATTAGTGACAATAGGCTCTGGAAAAATGCAACACAACACAGCTGCGAACACAATCTCTAGTTATGAAACAATCATAAAAAAACGAATTAAAAATATTTTACTCACCGACATGATGACTTTTGATGGAAGTTAAAAAGTATTAAACAGGTGTTCGCGTCGAATAATATTTCATAAATGATGACAAAATAACTAAATAATTACATGTCATACTAATATTGTCAACTAAGCGTTTGTGTCTCTAAGCTAAGGCCAATGAACTGCAACGTAGGTAACACTTATACATTGACAAATAACACCTTGTAAGCATGTTACTTAATCGTAAAACGTAAGTTATTCGAAAATCAACCTTATGATGCATGGTATTTTAGGTGCATAGTGAGATAACTGCAATCAGTGTGTGGTAATATAATAATAACTGCTGCTGATAACTGCAAAAAGTGTAATGATATTTTGAAATAAACAGGATTTCATAAATGAAACAAGTCAATAATTATAATAATTCACATTTTATTTCATTTTTGTATAACATTAACATTTATTATTTCCTAAAACGAAACTATGAGTAGGTAACACTTAACTTAAAATTATGATCAAAGTAATTCATTCTTAAAAATAAATGCATGACCCCAGGCTCGGGTTGATATTTGATCCACAGATATCGATCGTTTGTCATCATTTCTAGATAAAGCAACTTTGTTGACAGTCCGAGTAAATATTTCGTGCTTTATTGATTTAAACATATTATTTTTTCTCCGGATTACTCCACCATTAAATAAAATGGTTTCATAGTCTGATAAGTTTAAATCCCTGACCACGCATGATTTTACTCCTTTTGCTTTTTTAATGATACTATTAGGGGTTCTTATAGAGTAAAGTTTCGATCTCAAACCAACAAAATCAGTAATATATTTTCCTCCCATTTCATCTTTAAAGAGACCGGGAACCTTTTTATTTTTTAGCGGTATATGTAAATCATTTGTGATTTCATAGTTACTGCTGTCAAAATATTGTAAAAAATTATATTTCAAATCATGGTAAAAATCGTTGGTGTATATTTTATAGACAAAGGAATCGGTATCTGTGTAACATAGTTGCACTCGATCTTTATAAAAAGGCTTTACAATATTGTAATGAAAGTAATACATGTGTGCTTTTGAAAGTTCTAATACAGTGAAACCTATGTATATAGGTTTATCTAAAATAATTTGATCAGGTTTCATTTGTATTGCAACTAAATTTTCTGATAAAATAGATGCACTGTGGAAATAGGGGTTGGCTATAAGTTTCTCAGCGGATATAAATTTCTTAGTTCGATTGGACTGATCGCACCATTGATTAACTAAATGTACGGTTACTCTATTTTCAGTATTTTCTAATGTTTTTCCAAAAACACTGTTATTTAATAACTTAAAAAAGTCTTGTTCGAAGGAACTTTTTGCTTTCTGTCTTAATTGAGTATTTAACTCTATGTACTGTTTTAAATATGTACTCTGTCTAAAAGTAATTGCTCTATGAATTTTACGTAATATTAAACCATGTTCTAAACATTTTTTTAAATGAACGTAGTGAATCACGTAGTTGTACTTATTATACAAATTAGCTATTAATTTCTTTGTTTTACCTCCCGGGGGTACACATTTTTCGGGACAAAATGGTAAGTCATTATGGTCATTATGTAAATGCTCGGGATACAATAGATCGACTTCTAATATGAAGCCCCAGTTTGCGTTATCCTCTATAGTGGTAACATTAAAATTTGCTAATTCGTTATCACTTAAAAATCTGAAACTAGAGTATGGTAAATACTGACACATGCTAAAACCGTAAAGATTATTACAATCTAAATATACTATGAAACTCTCAGGTTGTGATGGATTATATTCAGGCATGTATTTGTGATTGGCTCTAGCATGCCGATGGGAACACATGCACAAACCGCCGCGTATACCGCTTTGTATCATTCTGATGATAGCTAAGTCCGACACGAGTTCTAACTGAACGCCCGTTTTTAGCAACATTGCATCGAAAGATAAACTAGGTGCAGTAATGTAAAACGCTGGGTCAAGATTGTAATATTGTTTACAGGTTTTCCGAAAATTTTGAAATATGTCTGTTAACAAAAGCACATCCGTTTTTAAGTATAGATCCGTATACTCGCCGAGGTTATTAATATTGAATTCAGCCCAAACAGCCTGTGCGTGATTATAATCCTCATCTGTAATGTCTTCGTTAGTCAAATAATTATAAAAATTACCCTTAGACGGCAATGATTTTTGATCGTAACATTTCCAATTGGTCATGTAATCATAAGGATATATACCTTTTCTTGTCAATAAATTAAACTGTCTGTCTTTAGAAAAATGAAATCGAAGATTAACAAAATCTTCCACCTGCAATGTTTTAGCGAGCTTGTCTAAACTTGTCCCTAAAAAGTTGAATGAATCTAAAAATCTTATACAAATAAACTCGTTATCAGCAATAGGAATAAATTTGGTAAATGCGACGTATTTTTCTTTAGTCTTAGGGATTATTTTAATTGGGCCAGGAATTTCGCCTAACTTTTTTATAAATAAATGACAATCGTACCCGGATAAATTGTGAAAAAATATTGGTATAAATTTTGGTACTTTATGTTGCAAATTACAGTGTCGATGTGCTGCACCTCGATACAGGCCTGTAATATGACAATGATCTCTTACTTTATCGGTCAAGAGTAAATTTTCGCAAATATGACACTTAACGGCACGTTTGAACTCTAGAGAATTGTCATCAGTGAATATCATAGGCTCGCTTTTGGATATAATCTGATGTATTTGTTTTACATCCTCAGTAAGAAAATTTATAAATTTTGAAACACAATCATTGCCGCGATAACTTCTATAGCCTTCAACGCTATCATTTTTATTTGATGACACGACATTGTAAGCGAATGCAGCCGGCACGTGGCGTTTAGAGTATGACGTATTAGCGGTGTTGAAATCATCGCCGGAAATGGGTTCAAGTAACGTTTCGAAATCAGCGTATATGACGAATGGAATGTTTTGTTTCCTATCATAATTTTTAAATTTTAAAAATGAACCTTGTTCTGGTAAAACTGTGACGATCCCCCCACACAAGTGTGATTCAATTTGACTAAGCGTTGGAAAAAACAATAAACAAGTTTCACAGAAATATAGTTTACCATGATGTTTGGTCATCTGATTTCTAACTAAACGAGATAAATCTTTGATAAGACAGTAATGAGAATTATTATTGTTTTCTATAAACAGTAGATGGATACTTTTATTAGACTTATTATTCAACGTTGTATAAAGCGGTCCAATAATTGTCTTCTCATTTTTTAAACCATACACATATATATTAACAGAAGGATTATTTTTCTCAAAGATAGCTATGTCCGAAAATGTGATTGGAAATGTCAAATTATTAACATTCAAAACATCCTGAAAGCGGGGATAAGACGAAATCCTATCGGGATGTCTATTTGTGGGGTACAATGCCGCCACAACACACCACAAAAAGCAATACTCATCATTGTTCCGAATATTCAAACAAGCTCTTTTACTTTTTATGAATTTCGGCAAAGTTAAAAATTTAGATCCGCTGAGTGGTTGATATTTATTAATATTTAATTCTAAATGTGAATTGCATAAAAAAGTCCAACCACTATCCCTTTCCTCAAATTCTTCAATTTTTTTTAGCAGTAAATCAATAGTTAGTTTATAAATAGAATCAAAATCGTAATTAAAATGTGTAATAATGTTGTTTGTACGAAATGATTTTATTTCTTGTTGATCATTTTTATACATAAGAAACGAAGCAAACAGTTCAAAATTTATTTTGACAGAGGTGTGTTTCTCTATTGAATTGTCTATTAAATGTTTGACTTGTGTACTAATACTTTTGAGAAACACCTCAGGAAAACTATGTATTTGTTCACCTGTCGCTATGATTTTGTAACTTTTGATTCGTTCTTTAAAAGAAGAATTAATAATTGCAACATTATCATACATAGGGGTAGAACTATTGTTTTTATGTACATTGCTACGTAAATGACCAGACCATCGACGATTGTCTACAAATACTTTACAATCAGAGCAGTGAGGCATTATGCTATTGTTTGAAATCCAAGAACACTTAAAATTATTATTTCAATAAATTTGGATTAGATAATACTTACAACTAATATTCACCGTCTTAGGTATACCAGCCAAAATATTTTATATAATTAGTACAACTTGGTCAGGACAATTTTACGCTGATTTCAAGATCCTTGTGTAATTCTTCACAGGCAAGTCGGTAATTATGTTTAGGCAGGATGTATCTGAAATAATAAAAAAATGGATGCATTAGGTACATAATCTGATTAGGTAAGATAATGGTATATTCTGGGAAGAAAAATATATTTCATAATTACCTGCAAAATATGAAACTATGTATACATAAGAGTACGTGTATCTGCGTGGTCCAAATATGTAGGTATACTTCAGGTAATTTAATAATTCTTCACAGGCAAGTCAGTAATTAATATTATGTTTAGGCAGAATGTATCTGAAACTAAAAAAAATGGTTTATTGGTACCGATGAAGAATTAGGTAAATAGCTGTAAATTCTAGAATGAAAAATTGTCATAATTATTATAATGTTCTAAATAGTTATCGTATTATTGTTGTGTTATATTTGATAATTACCTGCACAGTATGAAATGATTCATACATAAGATTATGTATTTGCGTGATCCAAATATGTATGTATATTTCAGCACCGCGATATAACGAACACAGTTGCTCCAGGAGATGAAATTGTTGTTGTTTCTGGTGTGTGATCAATTAAATATTTATTTATAATAATTAACTTGATTGTACTGTAACAGTTTAGAAAGGTGCTCGCTCCGAGAGACTTTGAGGTAATAAATAATATTTTAGGGTTTTTGTTTTTTTTGTCTACAAAGCAGAAAAAATATTTCATCATAAAAGTTGTTATTGCCTAATTGTTACACGTGTGCTAAATATAATTATTTATTTCGCGATCACAATAATCAGCTATTTTGGTAGGGTTGGTAACAACTTGGTAGGCATTCAAATATACAAATTTCACACAATGCACTAAATCGATTAAAATATATCATAGTACCTATGTCGATAGACGACATGACGATGACGATATCATATAACGTTCATGGTTTCCTCATGACCGTTACCGTAGTTACAGGAATTATATCGACGCTTGAAAGGCGAAATGTACTAAGCGACATAGGGCAAATTTGACTTTACATTATTAAAGTCAATTTTTTTTTTTGAAAAAAAATCATATAAATTCTGATTCAGATGATTATATAATAAGATTGCCAAAACAGTAAGATTTACGCCTGTAGGATGATTACAAAAATTTATATGATTTTTTTTTTTTTTTTTTCTGAAAAATTGACTTTAATAATGTTAAATCAAATTTGCCCTATGTCGCTTAGTAAATTTTGCCTTTCAAGCGTCGATATTATCTATTTATTTTAGGAAATCTAGAGAAGTACGCGGTAGACGGCAGTAAGTTCATTTTTTCTACACGAAACCTAAATGTAGATGATGAAATAATTACCTTGGAAACATTTATTTACTTCTTTAAAATTATAAAATCCATCTGGTTTGTGGCGATTCCGATCACGCTATCGTTTGGTCAGCCCTAGCTTATTTCGCCGCATCGACATTCGATACAGTATAAAATTTTCCTTCGTCTTCATTTTACCAACGCGTATAATACGACTATAGAAAAAAGTTACTTTAACAAAGCAATACCGGATTGATTGTAGTGGATTTAACATTCCTAACTTATAATTCGATTTTAACTTATAAGCCACAAGTTTTTCTGTTCGGTACAAAGTATTCGCAGTCTGCAAGTGCAACGAAGTGCTCTTGTATAATCGGTCTACAAACACTCCGTGTCGCCTACAATATCAGTGACGGCATTGTCGATAGCCATCCGCTGCTGTCATCACCAGCCAAGTCATCAAACCGAGTGGAACTTCTGATCGGAAAAAATGTAAGTCTGATAAAATAGTCTGTTCGTTTTCATGGATCACACTTGTGATTAGCCTGTCATTTATAACTACATATATTTGTTTGTGAGCGCGTTACTTCACAGATCACCTGATCTGTACATAGTATGACGAGCTCAGTCTCAGTGCTATCCCATTTAAATATTAGAGAACTAGTGTTTGCCCGAACACTTGTGTCCTATAGTATGCCCAGCGCAATGGACATTACTCCATTGGATTAATTAATAATAATTGTGTGACTACATTTCCTCTATTTTTATTTCAGGTCAGACTCTGAGTGTGATTACTCGCAAGCATCGATCGCTGGACACAAAGTGAAGGCCTGTCGCAAACCGTCTGCAGACAGCAATGGGAAACGCAAGATGCAGTCACAAACAACAACCGTAGCTCGTAGCAGGTGAATAATATTTTGAATTTATTATCTCCTAGTTCTGATTAAATTAAAACAGTAAAGTAGTACGTTTCCACTAATTGAATTATAATAGTGCAATTTGCATAAGTATTCCATTCGCTGATTAGTCACTTGTAATATTTTCTACAGAAATATCCGTGCTGTCGTTCATAAAATATTATGCGATTGTGCATCTCTCGTTCTAAACATTAACTAATAACAGTTTTCGTTATTATTTCAGTAAAAAAACCAACACTGGCATGGACATATTCGACATCAGTAAAAACCGCGACATCCCCTACAAAGAACATTCATCGGATCACCTAACTTCATTCTTTGTGAACCGCGTAGCCAGCGGCTGTGAGCGCCGAGCAACGACCACTGACGGAGAGTACTACATCGACTGCAAGGTGTACAAGGCTGACGACGCTCGCCTCACCGACTCCGCCGAGCTGTGGAAGAAAGCGCTCGTCCGAATCAAGTTCCAGACCGACGCGGACTCTCCTCAGTGGCGAAAACTACAAGAGCTCGTGCGTGCGACTGATATTTTGTTTCCAGACAAACCAACATTTTATGATAATTAAACCAAGTAACTAAGTTACAGTTGTTTATTATTTACAGTAACAACCCGTTAACGCTTTAGTCACAAGCTTTGGTTTGTTACAATCATCAGCCACCATCACTCTCGCTCGACAATCTGTTAACAGCGAATACAAACTCGAGTGATCGGTCGAGTGCAGTAAGTAAACGGAGAGTCGAGTTGATAGTTCATCGTTCTCCAAAACGCCGCATACTGGTCAGACGTATGGAGTAAAGCTCATCCAGTACGCGACACAATTAACTGTCTCGTTCGAGTGTATCGGTCGAGTTGAGTGGCGAGTCGAGTATCGATTTGGTCGAGTTAATCGTTCCAAATCAAGTTCTCAGTACAATGTACTGTCTCGGTCGAGTGGAGAGGTGAGTAGATTATCAATTATTGGGCATTCTATACCACTATCGGCAGCGAGGCGCACTCGCCAGTACAATGTACTGTCTCGGTCGAGTGGAGAGGTGAGTAGATTATCAATTATTGGGCATTCTATACCACTATCGGCAGCGAGGCGCACTCGCCAGTACAATGTACTGTCTCGGTCGAGTGGAGAGGTGAGTAGATTATCAATTATTGGGCATTCTATACCACTATCGGCAGCGAGGCGCACTCGCCGAGCAACTTGCCGATAGTGGTATAGAATGCCCAATAATATACTACTCTCCTAACATAGACCTAACGGCCCTAAACCTAACTCCCCGGGTGGATGGGCCCGGGGATGAGTCGCCCTCCCTGTCGGGTGCAGACAGGGAGGTGAGTACCTAATTGTGAGCCCTAAGCTTGTAACCCTTTGCCAGTCTTAATGTGCAAAGGGGCCCTGAACCAGTCTAGCGCGAAGGGTGTAGACACACCCTAAAGACGCTAGGTGAGTAGCTGAAAAGGAAATCAGTGCACCAGAGCCGACTAGGAGATCCCCCAAGGCCGGTTAACTCTGGGACCCTTCCAATTAACTGCCTAGCCCTGAAGGGGTTCGGCGGGTGTATTGGGACAACAACACCCCACTCGGTTTCGTTGGCACCGTCAGGTATCCACCGAGGACCACGAAACAGTGGATTTAGCCCAGAGGGGGCCTATGAGCTACTCTGACACTTTTTCTGTTAAAGAAATACCTGCCTTGAAAAAGGCACTTTTTGAGATCAATACGGCCGATTAATAAAATTAATCGACCGTGGATCGGTAGTAGTCGGCGACTACTGAGAGTTACGGCAGCGTAACGAGATCCGGAATTCGAGAGCGGATCGACGCGCGCGCGCTCTCGCGTTTTATAGTGTCGCGAGTACGTGCCCTGCGCGGACGACCTCTCCCGCGCACCCCGCGGCGCGACGGATCGAGCGCCCTCTTATGATTGGTGGATTGTAAATCGTAAACACTGTAGGCTAAGAAATACTTGTAATATAATAAAAACGAATATAAATAGGCATAATTCCAAATAAAATTTAACCATCAGAACTACAATCGACTTTTATTAGTTACCTCAAGAAGCACCTCACACGCAACTAAAACATGAATGTCCAATTGCAACGCGATGAACTAAATTTAATTAAAACAAAAGAAATTGCCGCTTTCGCAGTCAAACTGCTTCTACACAAAAAGAATATGGGCAGACGTGAGTTTCACAATTTTACGAATTTATCAGTAACGATGACTTGTTTGCCTACTGCCAACATTTGGAAAACCTCCACATTGACTTCACCGAACGATACCAGGACATTTTGAACTTGGAAATACCAGATTGGGTGTTGGATGCGTTTTCAAATGTCAACACAGCAATATCACCTCAGCTGGAAGAAGAACTTAGAATTGACAACAAACGAGGAAATAAAAATCAAGTTCAAAAATGCCTACCAAGAAAGGCTACAAAAACCGACTCTGGATTGTGGTCAATCGTTCAACGATTATTGATAGCATCCCCATCGACATAAATATGTCGATCCACGATCCACTAAATCCACGTTCCCACAAATGTGGGAACGTGGATTTAGTGCTGAGGCAACGCTGCTTACTAAAATTAATCGTTTGCATGTTACCGAACGTGGCGACTTGCGGCTGTTCTTGAGTAAATTGGAACCTGATATCAACAAACTTATTAAGCAGCATCAGATTCATTCTTCACATTAGTTTTTTATATTGGAATCGATTATGTTTGTTTTATTTTGAATAAAAGATACTTTGTCTGAATACTATACAATTGCGCTTCAATAATCATTCTCATTGGCAGATGTAGCCCGTAAGAGTTAACTTACTACGCTCAGGTCTCAAGTTAACTCTTGCGGGTTATAGTAAAAGTCTCGTTTAGAATGAATGTTTAATCTCCGCTAATATAGCTCACAATAATTAATTTAATTTGAAGTTATAGTGGTTTTTAAGTAGGTGAAAAAATGGGGGTGCTAAAAAAAATATTTATTCTCAAAGTGGGCAGTAGACAAAATAAGTTTGGGAACCCCTGTTGTAGAAGGTGATGAACAGTTGACATTGGGCTTTTGTAACTTAGATATATTACAAACTGACTCACTAAAAAGTAAAAAAAAATAAAAAAAATCAACCAACTTCCAAAAAAACACTATAAAGTGAAAAGTAACTTTAATATCGGAAGTTGGTGGCAGAAAACTAAAAACACTGACTTCCGAAATTCAAGTTATTTTTCAGTTTGTAGTGTTTTTCGGCAGTCGGTTGTTTTTTTTTATATTTTTGTTGTGAAAATTCGCTGTTTATGATAGTGCGCATTTAACCCACGAAAAACATTCTGATTGTGCACGCGGGACCATACAATTCCATACGCTGCAGTTAACTGTCACGATAATCGCGTAGCGAGCAAATGCAGCAAATTGTGACAAATCACAATTTTAAAATCGCTGCTATTTATTACTCGAATATGCGCGCACTACCGTACTAACTCATACATTCTCATACTCATAAATCATTCATATAACATTCGTGCGACAAAATCTTCGCATGATAAAAAATCGTGGTGCGTGATTCTAAAATCGTGTCGCAAAAAAGAAAATCGTGGTGCGTGCTAGGTCTAAGCCGTCAATGTTGGTAATTATTTTATCGGGTATAGCGGGATTTTAAAACCTTTTCAGTAAAAATGCGGGATTCTTTTGTGGAAAGCGGGACTTAAAAAAACGTAAATAATCAGTAGTATTTCATTTATTACTATTTATCCTTATAAATTGAATTTCAAGTTAAGTTTATAATGATAATAGAGCCATATTATTATTTTTTAATGAAAATACGTTACTTTACTGTAGGTAGTAATAACAATAATTGTCTGTTGGCTCTGTAAAACAGTTAAGTCTTCACAGAGAAATAATATACTCCTAAATAAGTAATACATTACTTACGAATTATCCTTTTTATCCCCGAAAAGAGGGACTGAGCTTGTCCCACGCAAGTTACTTAATTTTGGGCTATAAATCGGGATGTCCCGCCAAAATCGGGACGTCTGCAAAAATCATAATTTTATGAAATCCATTATGTAATGTAAATATTATTAGAGTCTATAATCTATCAATAACGTATTAGTTACTTAAGAAGACAAAAGTAGACAATAATGTCGCAATTATTTTGTATTGTAATAATTAATAGATACCTGAGGACATCGGAAAACTTGAGACTAGAGATGCCGATGCATTCCACCAATTTCTATGATAAATCTTTTACGGTTCAAGCAGTATGGTTGTGGAATGCTTTGCTCGTGTCGATAAGGCGTGCTCAATCTTTGTCCATTTTTTAGATTATGGTTTAAAAACACTATCTCTCTCCTTAGACATATTTTTTTATTTTCTTTGTTCTTTGCTCCTGTTTTGGTTCTTAGCGCTAGTTTTATGATTATTATTGAATATATTATTTAGACAATTTTAATATAATAATAATTATAATAATTTATTTCACCTTCAAATACATTTCTTTTATAACAATACAATATGATCATTTACGCTTAATCTAATAAGTTTAACGGGACATCTGTGTCTGAACTAGATAATTTAATATCTGTATCTCAGACAACAGCGCTCTTCCTAATAATAATATGAACATGTAAAAGCTAACAAGTACTAATGCGGCTCAAACATCACAAGTACTAATGCGGCTCAAACATCACAAGTACTAATGCGGCTCAAACATCACAAGTACTAATGCGGCTCAAACATCACAAGTACTAATGCGGCTCAAACATCACAAGTACTAATGCGGCTCAAACATCACAAGTACTAATGCGGCTCAAACATCATACAAATTATGATGATAATTATTATATTGCAAAAAGAAAAACAAAAAATATTTATAAAAGGCGTTGATAAAGGCCTCCTTTTGTGTAAAATGTATTGATTGAGTGTGTGTAGTGCGAAGTTTTAAACTAGCGTGGTACATTTTAACATTTCAACTAGGAGGTTTTCGGTTTCGTCGTAGGTACTGACATTGTTTGAGTATATCCATAAACTGTTATGGATATACTCAAACAATTTTTTCCTACATGCTTTGCTATTTAATGCATCTATGTCGGTAATGATACCTATTCATTTTGTTGTAAAGATATGGGCCTAAGAAGCAGAAGTATTTATTTACGAATGGGTGTTTAAACATGGGTCTGGCAGGGAGGGCCACAGGTTTTCTTCACCTAGATGGTATAATTGGTTTGTCAAAGCACACTCTCCAATGTTGCTTCAGGGTAGTGAGCAGTATAAACATTTGGCGGACGGAGAGGACTTCACAAGATTGATATAGTTGATATGTAGGAAACAAAAATGGACGAAAGGTGCTAACCTTGAGAATAGCTCTTTGTGCTACTTCAAGGGGTTTTATAATAGTTTTAGGTGCGCCTTCCCAAACAGTAATGCAGTACACCAAGACAGATTGGCCGAGTGCCAGATATACTTGCTTGATTAATTTGGGATCTGCCACATGTCTCAGTTTTTTAAATACATACAGGGTTACTGGTAACTCGACGTATTCCTTGCAGGACGTCATAGTAGGGTTAAAATGCAACAAATTAAGCCACCAAATGTTCTACCGAAATTCAGTAGTATTTGAATTAGTTAAGAGTTTTAGTTTTTTAATGAAAAATCCCAGATTAAACCATTTGAAACCAATTTAAAAATGATTTACGGCGCGACTGTACTGAAATTTAAGTTATTATCATAGTTGACGCCGTAGCAGACCTTTGTTAATAATTAAAAGTTCGATAATGCCTAAAACTTTGGCAAATATCACTAACAAAACATTTAATTTTTTGTAATTTTTGCTATTACTTCATAAAAAATGTAGTCTAGTGCAAAAAAAAATACTACACCTGGTGTACAAATTACTAAGAAAATATCCTTGTCTTATCAGCTATCTAAAAAGGTATGAAAGTTAATATAACATTATTATTCTTTTTAATCAATATTAAAAACTTTAATTACACACATTTCACAGGTCTTGTTCGATGTGCTGCCCTCGGTTTCGAATACATGTTCTTATTCGCTTCCTTACTTCGGTTTCGAATACATGTTCTTATTCGCTTCCTTACTTCGGTTTTTGTTATTCTTGAGGTGATTGTTGCCCTCATCTGGTCCGCCGCATTTGTAATTCTCTCCCTTAGTTCTTCAATTGAATTTACTCGGGTCACATAAACTAGATCTTTCATATGACCCCAGACGTAAAAGTCTAGCGGCGTCAGATCAGGGCTTCGTGCAGGCCACGGAATCGGCCCACCGCGCCCTATCCATCGGTTTGGATAGTTTTCATCCAGCAATTGTCGAATTGTGATTCGGAAGTGGGCTGGACATCCGTCATGTTGGTAAATCATGTTTGCTCTTCTTTCTTCCGGTACATCCGTGAGCAGTGCTGATAAATGATTTCTGAGGAAATCTTCATAAAGTTCCCCATTTAGTGTTCGGGGTAAAAAATGTGGGCCAATTAATTTGTCGTCAATAATACCCATCCAAACATTAAGCGAGAACCTTCGCTGGGATGCGGTTGGTTTCAGTTTTTTAGGGTTTGCTTCTGCTTTCGGTGCCCAGTAATGTAAGTTGTGGTAATTTGTGATACCATCACGATCAAAACATGACTCATCGGTCCACAGAATGTTTTTTAAAAAGTTTTCGCTGTCGGCGTCGGCACTTAGCATAAAACGACAAAATTCAAGCCGTCTCGGCGGATCTCCTTCTTCTAATGACTGGACTGGTTGGCAATGGTATGGATGTCGGCCTGACAAGTGAACTACAGACCAGACTTTCCACTGTGACATACCAAGCTCACGCGCTACGATGTTTGTCAATGTGTTAGGATCATCAATAAAACGTTGAAGAATAAGCTCCTCGTCCTCAGCCGTGTATCTCCGGGAACGACCAGTGTCAACTTGCCTGCTTCTTTGGACGCTGCCAGTTTCAGATATTCGCCGATAAGTCGATTCGAAGACACTAACGTGGGGGAGTCGGCGGTTGGGAAAGCGAAGTTGATATTCTCGCCGCGCCTCAGCAGCGTTACCGTCACAAAGTCCGTAACAGTACATTATGTCAGCGTATTCAGGATTAGAATATGCAGCCATAGTCAGCGCTTATGAAGGCACAGCACAGCACAAGAGCAAAATACGCAGCAACAGTTAGGGAAATAGCCAGTAACAAAACACGAGCTTGCGCGACGTAGAGTTGAAACTAACTAACGCTGACGACCAAATTTTGCAAAATCGCACCCCCTGTCATGCCGAGAGAACAATAGCGACCAATCACAAAGCTCCCCGAGTGGTTGGAGTTCAAGCGCAGGTAAAAACTACGAATAATACGAATACGAAACAATAGGTTGACCGTCTCGCAATTTTACCTGCCCCCCATAAAACTCTTCTCTTCCCTGGCACACATGCAAAAGTATTGACAATCATACCTTTCTGAATAACTGATAAGACAAGGATATTTTCCTAGTAATTTGTACACCAGGTGTAGTATTTTTTTTTTTTGCACTAGACTACATTTTTTATGAAGTAATAGCAAAAATTACAAAAAATTTAATGTTTGGTTAGTGATATTTGCCAAAGTTTTAGGCATTATTGAACTTTTAATTATTAACAAAGGTCTGCTACGGCGTCAACTATGATAATAACTTAAATTTCAGTACAGTCGCGCCGTAAATCATTTTTAAATTGGTTTCAAATGGTTTAATCTGGGATTTTTCATTAAAAAACTAATAATAATAATAATAATAATTTATTTGTCAGAATATTGTTTTACAAGGTGTTACAAATTATAATATGATGTCCATAATATTCTGCTGTTTCCAGCGTACAAATATTGAAAATAATTTAAATGATAAGGATTAGAAAACAATGTCAAAATTAAACATTAACAAATAAACAAATGTCAAGAAAAAGGGAAAAAATAATTACCGTTACATGCACGCTCAGGAGTTATTAGTAATCATAATGTCAAGAATGAAATACAATAATAAAAATAATAAAAAAGATATACAATGTCAAATAAATAATAAAATTCTATTCAATTCGCACAAATGTCAGTAGTCATCTAATTTAAATTTAGAATCAAATCTTTCATTTAAAAACTCAGTCGTTGAGTAGTAACACTTTTGTAATAGGAAGTTAAATAATTTCTTTTTAAATGTCATAAAGTTAAGAATCTTAAATGCATTGGGTAATTTATTATATATTTTAATTGCCATGCAGTAAACATTATTGGAAAATAGTTGAATTCTTTGTTGAGGTGCACAAATTTTATAAATATTTCTGCTTTTTCTTACAAAAACATCATTATATACTTGAAATAAAGCTATGTTCTTACGTACAAAGATACAGAGTTCAAATATATATAAAGATGGGAGTGGCAATATTTTGAGCTTTTTAAAGATTGGGACACAGCTTTGTAATGGATGTGCTTTAGTCATTGAACGAATACATTTTTTTTGGGCTCGGAACGCTTTAATAGTATCAACAGAATTTCCCCATATAATTATGCCGTATCGAAGAATTGATGCTACGTAACCATGATACGCATTAAGTGCTGCGCTGATACCAGCCACGCGAGTTATTCTATTTAAAGCAAAAACAAATCTTTGTACCTTAGCGCATAGTTTTTCTATATGCACTTCTTAGCGCATAGTTTTTCTATATGCACTAAAACTCTTAACTAATTCAAAAAGTACTGAATTTCGGTAGAACATTTGGTGGCTTAATTTGTTGCATTTTAACCCTACTATGACGTCCTGCAAGGAATACGTCGAGTTACCAGTAACCCTGTATATTAGTTTTCTTAGACGAGCTGTAACTAGTTGTATGTGCGATTTAAAATAGAGGTTATTATCTATTAATATTCCTAGATATTTTAACATATTGGTTTTGACCAATGTTGGACTTTGGCAGATACCACTGTTGTGACAATTGTGTGCAACTAAGGAGAGCGATGGGGAAGGAACAGTAGAGTTACGCATTGAGAACGTTATGTACTGTGTTTTATCCGTATTTAGTGTCAGGATATTGCTGCTCAACCAGTGGCAAACCATATCAAAGCCACGCTGGGCGTCTTTAAAGGCTTGTTCCCACGTATCAGCCGAGAACAAAAGTACTGTATCATCTGCGTAAGAAATAATTTTTCCACCAAGAGAGGCAAGTTCACAGAGGTCATTTAGATACACCAGGAAGAGACTCGGGCCCAATATACTGCCTTGCGGCACACCATATGTAACAGGTAAGTCACTGCTTACGAGTTCATCGATTTTAAAATATTGATAGCGGCCTGTGAGGTAATATTCAAATAATTTTAGCTGTTTACCTCCTATGCCCAACCTTTCCAGTTTATTAAGAAGGAGAGAGACAGAAACCGTGTCAAAGGCCTTTGCCAGGTCCAAGAATATGCCCAAAGTCTTTTTACCCGAGTCTATATTCCCAACCACGTAATCTACAAGCTCATGAACTGCATCACTAGTGGATTTTCCTGCTCTGGAACCAAACTGGTTATTTGAAAGAAGGTTGTTCAATTCCAGATATTTAACCAATCTCGTGTTGATGATGCGTTCCAAGAGCTTGGAGACCGCCGGTAGGATAGAAATGGGCCTGTAGTTGGTGACCCGGTCTCTATCGCCAGATTTATGGATGGGGAGTACCACCGACCTTTTCAAAACTGTGGGAAAGGTTCCAAGTATATATTTAATATATGTGTCAGAACAGGTCGCACGTGTCTATTTTTATTTAGGAGGTAGTTTGATATAGAGTCCCATCTAGTGCAGCAGACATTTTTGAGATTCAGAATCAGGCGCTCTACTTCTGTTTCATCCGTGGCTAGCATTAAAAATGAAATGAAAGTACTGCACTGTAAAGGATTTTGGCTGCTGATGGACTTGTTGGCCAAAGTTTTACCTACCGTAACAAAGAACTCGTTTATACCTTCAATCGCTTGTGTAGGGCAAGACGTGTTAATTAAATCAGTTGCGACATTTTTGACTTTTGTAGTGTTTGTGATGTTTTTGATGGCGTCCCAGTTTTTTTTATTATGTTTACCAGCTTCCTGTAACAGTTTTTTTTTTCGTAAGTTATTTTAACTTTTTTTATTAAATTATTGCAAAAGTGTATCTGGTGAGGTTAATTTAAGAGTTTCATTGTCAGGTGATTGTTTTGCTTTTTTGTGGAGTTTGTCTCTATGCCTCATACATCGTACTAGTCCCGGTGTTATCCAAGGTTTGATAATTATCTTTCGTTTCGATAATGTTACTATGACAGAGTTACCAAATATATTCGTTGGATGGATTTAGTAAAATATTCCATGGCAGAATTTGCATTACTAGCACGGTAAATGGGTTCCCAGTCAATGTTGCCTAAGTCCATACTTAGTCCTTCCTTATTTATCTTATTAACGGTAACATGGACAAAGGTTCTTATTTGTTTATTATTAAGACACAGCAGTACGGCCTCATGATCCGTGATTGTAGTTTGCAATACTAGAGTGAGGGCTGGGTTTTTCGTTTTCAATATCACGTGATCAAGACATGTTTTGCCCCTCGTTGGTAGGGTATGCGCTGGTAAAAGACCATAAAATGAACATAAATATTTAAGTACTCCATTTGTGATCTGGAATCTTGACCGTGACAGATGTTAATGTTAATATCTCCCATAATGGTGATGATATTAAAATAAGACAAATCAGCCAAAATATTACTGAGTGATCGGGAAAAGTTGTCTAAGTGTTTGTTGGAAGGGGATCTATATACGGAAAATATTGCAGTATCAGCACCTATCTTAACAACGAGATAGTTACAGTCTTCACACGGCGGCTCTTCTACAACGACACAAAGGCTGGACCTAATGTACACCGCTACTCCATCATTTTGATGAACCCATTTAGTCGAGGCATATGGATTGTAACCGTTTAATGTTGGTAACGTTGGACAGCACGATAGCCAGCACTCCGTCAAAATAATTACGTCACACTCAATACGAAGTCTCTTTAACATACTCGTAATAGCGAGACCATCAAAATTGCGCGAAATACTACGTATGTGAGTCATTACAATGAGGCATTCCGTAGGATTGGTTATAAAACTCTTGCAGTCCTCGACAACACAAGACAGAGTCTCCAAAACGGATACCTTATCTATTTCCGAAGCTATATCATCCATTTATAAAAACGTAAAATTGCACATGATCGCACATGAGAAAACAGGTAAGACTTAGGCATAAGTGGAGTACAAAATACCTGTCGCATCTATCGCTTGGTGTAGCAAAGTTGAGAAAGTATACACGTATTAAGTTATAATATGACATCGCATACAGTTTTTTGAGATGAGTATGATTAATTCTGACAATATTATTAATTCTGACTTAAACATGAGCTCGTGTGAGACTTTTAAAGACCGAAACATCAGAAACCTTTTTGTGAAGTGTAGAATTTGTAAGTAGACTACGAGAATTTTAAACAATGAGAAAAACAATAACAATCAAAATAGCTTGGAATATAAATTAACTTAAATTAAATATGACAAAACATTGTGCATTAGGAAAAATTACCGTAAAGTAATGTGTGTGACAAGATAGTCATCCTGCTATGGACTTCTTCAACTTAGCGAGGTCGGCCTCTTCATCAATGCGGATATGTGCCATTCCCTCTTTCTTGCGTAGATAGATTTTACCATAAGATGTCCAGCAATAAGAGTCATTTGTACTAGCAAAATCTCTAGCTAGAAAGAACAGTCGCCTTCCCTTAGGAGTAAGAGATTCTGAAATGTAGATTGGATTTTTAGTGGTTTCATGGCCAAATAGACTGGTGTTTAATTTTTCAGATTTTTCTTGTTGTGAGAGTTTTTTAATATTCTTGAATATGCTTTCCTTAGCGATAACTGAGGTAAAATCAACAACAATCGGTTTAATGACGCCAGGTTTAGCGAACGGACGATAGACGTCTCTTATATCTATGGTTAGTAGTTGCAGGTTTAAGGTGTTTCCAATTTTTTTAACAGCATTAAAAAGCTCATCCTTGGTCTCATTTTGAAATTTTGGAATATTTCTGATCTCTAACTTGGTGGAGCACGACTGTTTTTCAAGATTTTCCAGCTTATTTTCCAGTAGTTTTATGCATGAAATGTGCTCCTTGCGTTCCTGTCTAAAACATTCTAATTCTTTTAGTACTTCATCAATATGTTTTATGTATGTATGTATGTATTTATTGTATACGTGAATGGTACACCACAGACTACCTGCAGTATTGTCTCTCCTTTCCCCCTAATCCATCCAAAGGTTGTCTTTAAAGATCGCTTTTAGTGATAAGACCGCCCATTGTGTCACCCTATGTAAAATTTCTACATTTTTATATCTGTAATTTTTATGGTGTACATAATAAAGAGTATTCTATTCTATTCTATTCTATTCTATTCTATTTTATTTTATTCTAATCTAATATGCACTGCATGTTCAGTTTATCTAAACTGTACTTAACTTTCCTACTTAATGCAACTACTTTAAACCTAAACCATTTTTACATCTACATTATCTTAATTCTCAAACTTTTCAGAATAAATGATCTAACAAAGTAACTCCTATGCCTATTTCTGTATCGGTCGAAAAAAAATCTAACCCATCTGAGACGGGTTGCCAAAATGTTCGAGCTCGCTTCGCTCGCTCTTGCATCCTGCATTATTTTATTTCATTCTTTTCTATCTTTTCTGCATTAGTCTAAAAAGTATTTCTATTTCTGAATTAACTGTCAGAAGAAAACCTATTATCTAGGCCTCCAATAGGTAAAAGACGTCTCTGGCCTTGACTAACCAAACTTCATGCAAAGTACTAACAGGTAGAAATGGTCTAATTTTAACTTCCACGCCGCTCGACTACTTTTTACTTACACATTTCAAATGCGTGCATTTTTATATTTGACGACGATCTCTACCTACATATATACCTAAACAAACAAAATTTTAGAAAATTATCTATACTAATAATCAAGTGATATGTTATAACTACTAATCCGAAACTACAGTAGTATGTTATAAGTTTGGTATAAATTATAACATACTAGCAATCCGCCCCTGCTTCACACGGTTTTTACGGCTTGACAAAACATTATGATTACTTTATTATAAATGTAAGTTTAATATTAATGAATTATACACACGAACCTTCCGGAGTAAACTCTCTAAATTATTATAAAACCGTGTCAAATCCAGCGTGGTCACACAGACAGACACGAAAAACGACTTTAATTTCTAATAAGTATAGAAGCGCGTTAAACTGGGCCCCCTTAGCGAGCACGTTGAACTGGACCCCATAGCCAGGACGTTGAACTGGGCTCTTATGGAGCACGTTGAACTGGGCCCCCATAGCCAGGACGTTGAACTGGGCTCCTAGCGAGCACGTTGAACTGGGCCCCATAGCCAGCACGTTGAACTGGCCCCCTTAGCTATCACGTTGAACTGGGCACCATAGCCAGCACATTGAACTGGCCTTCCTAGCTATAACGTTGAACTAGGTCCAATTGCTGGCATGTTGCACTGGCCCCCCTAGCTAACACGTTGAACGGGGCCCCTAGCGAGTACGTTAAACTGGGCCCCATAGCCAGCACGTTGAACTGGCCCTCCTAGCTATCACGTTGAACTGGGCCCCATAGTCAATACATTGAACTGGGCCCCCTAGCTAGCACGTTGGATATGACTGACACAATGCCAGGTACAGATTTGTGAAACGTAACGTGAAATGTAACACAAATAATTCGTCCAAAATGCAGTGCAACATGAAATGTAACACAAAAACAAAGTAGACATGTTTCAACGTGTTACACTTCACGTTTCACCAATCTGAACCTGGCATTAGACCCTAGGAAGCGTATACCTAGCCTAGCCGTAGTTTTATGCTATCGGGAGATGGTGTAGGAGGCGCTGTAGGTGAACGAGCGGCGGTGTAGGTGGACGAGCGGTGGTGTAGGTGGACGAGCGGCGGTGTAGGTGGACGAGCGGCGGTGTAGGTGGACGAGCGGTGGTGTAGGTGGACGAGCGGTGGTGTAGGTGGACGAGCGGTGGTGTAGGTGGACGAGCGGTGGTGTAGGTGGACGAGCGGCGGTGTAGGTGGACGAGCGGTGGTGTAGGTGGACGAGCGGTGGTGTAGGTGGACGAGCGGTGGTGTAGGTGGACGAGCGCTGGTGTAGCTGTGGTTGGTGACCGCGGCGGGGCGAGTCTTGGTGACCATGGTGGGGTATGTGGCTCCGGCCCGACAAAGGATCCTAGCTCTTGCCGGGAACATTCCGTTCTTCATCTCCTGTTGATAATAATTGTTTTATGAATCTCTTAAATATCGCACAAACAAAAGATCACACAAGATTGTTGAACTTAACGTAACAATCAAAAAACCTGAACTTGAGTCAGTAGAGCAGAGAGAAAAAATATGCTGAAAATACAGGCTGATAATTTTCCAGCCCGTCCGAATCACTCGTATGTCATATAAATAGATTTTTATATTTCTTATTTTATTAATATTTTACATAGATTATTTTATATTTTATGAACGTGAGAACGTTGTAGGCTTAATAGACTAGATTTGGAGACCTTTTTTTTTGTAAGTGCTTGGTACTTCTTGACAGGCCTATACTGTCCTCCCATACCTACTAACACAGTAATTTGAAAACAATGTAAAAGCCAATTATTTTTAAAAGAGTAACCGTGGAGTTTCTTGCCGGCTCGTCTTCATACCTATTGAACCCGTGCACCTAGCTTCTGATGTTTCATAAGTACGCATGTAGGTTTATGTGAAATGAAATAATTTGATTTGATAGAGAAAAACGCCGAAAGGAACTAAGCTCAATTTTAAAGAAAATAAAAGAAATATTTGTTTTAAAATAGGTGTAAGATAATTTAAATTATTTTTTTTAAATAATCTGCTTCCAGATCACATTACAAACTAAATCACTTAGCAATAAGTTCTATTAACTTCAAACCTGCGATTGTATGATTCACATATTTTACCCTGACTATGATTGTTTAAACGGTGGTCACCATTTCATGTTCTGAGCAAAGCGGGACTCTTTTAAGGGTTCCGTAGTAAACAAGGAACCCTTATAGTTTTGCCATGTCCGTCTGTCTGTCTGTCCCCACTGTAGCTCAGAGACGCTTAGTACTAGAAAGCTGTAATTTTCATTTAAAATTAAAAAAAGCAGAAGTATACATATTAATCACGCCAACAAAGTGCAAAAATCAAATCTTGAAAAAAATTGTTTTTGAAAAAAAATGGTGCCTCCTTTGCACGTAATGTGGGGATGATTTTTTTTTCTCGTCTACCCTCTTGTGTGGAGAATCGTTGGATAGGCCGTTAAAAATTAAGCGATTCTGTGAACACCACATTTTGATTCAAGGATCCACTTGCGTAATATTAAGTATTAAAGTGCTAATTTTTGTTAGAGTCAAGTGTGTCCCCCACCCCCCCGTGCCCAGCTAAATGGTTGTTTATGGAGATGTGAAAAAAATCATGGCAGTGGTACATATAATGAAATTAAAAAGAAAACTATCACGGCTAAGTAGGCTTTTCAAGTTAACGAGTTACAGTCGACCAATTGACCGTGGCATATATCGATGTATGGGAGGACATGTTTTTCAACTACAATGTTAAGTTTGTTTTTGGGATAAATTCATCCCAACTACCCAACTACGGAACTATTCGTTGTGCGTGGTCCGACACGCACTTGGCCGGTTTTTTTATAAACAAAAATGTCACAAAAAAAAATATTTTAATTTTCCTTAAGGTTCCTGTCAGCCCTTTTTCTCTAGGACCTATAGTTGAAAACTGAAAAAAAAATCAGCCTGTAAATTAAGAAACCCGGGTATACTAAATACGTACCAAATCGATGAGAGCCTGTCTCCTTGTCAGCAGCAGATGCTACAACCGCTCTATCTACCGACCTGCACACACAGAATATTTATTTACAACCCTTAGGTACTGCTCCGACGTAAAGGCGCCGCCACTGCCAAAATAAGATGTGAGGTTCGGTGCTTGCATAAAGACGCAAGCTGCCCGTCCTGACTCTTGGTACAATCTGGTGCAAGAAGAAACGGGTGCCTGTATATTAATAGTTTTAGTACAATAAGGGCGCCGCTCCACAGCAGCCCACGGCTAAGCTACGAACTTGTACTTAACTTCGCTTTGTATAAGAATGTAGGTGGGATCGTGTACCACGACCCTAGCCCCGCTACGCACGAATGCGTGGCTCGCAGAAAAATAAACCGCGCAGCTAACGTACGAACCTTTCCGTGTACATCCTACGAGTACGAAGGCGGAATTTACACAATTTAATTAACACTGGAGCCTTTTTACTAGCAATATTACGTATCAACTTGACTGTACGGAACCCGCTTTTTATGCAAGCTCCCGATGACTGTATAACTAATAGATTTTAGATCTTGAGTTGAGTTTTATTCAGTATACGACCACCAGATAGGTTTTCCCATTTAAAAAGATCCATACAAACTTTCATCCCATGTTAAATCCCTTTATGGAATGAATTTTCAAAAGTCCTCACTTATTGCTCACTTTTGTTACAGTAGACACAGAAATGTTGATTGAAAAGAAGTAATTATTTACATTCGAGTCGAAATTTTCGAAATATTTTTTTTTGTGATATTGTGCAAACGTACATTCCGCATAGATTTTTGAAATGATTTAGGAACCAGATTGTTTTTCATTTTATTTAAAGTAGAAATTTCGACAAAATACAAACATTTGTATCTTGTGTTTTGTATCTTGAATTAATTAATAAAAGGTGTTGTTATGCATCCTCGTCAAATTTCAGGAGACTGCCCTGAAAGACATACATAATCAAATAAAATTACGAAACCTGATCAATAATTAATACAAACTTGTTCTTTTAGTTATTTAAGTTATTACAGTATTTTAGAATAACCACTTTCACAGAACAGAACAGAACAGAACAGAACGCATACGCAACGGGGTGACCCGTTGCGTATGCGGTAGTGTGTGTGTCAAAGGACAGTTACTGTGCGGTATCACACGGGCCGCGTTTTAACATGACGTGTCACACACATGCCGATATCCGGAAAACAGAAAAAAAAAACTTATTATTGATTCGTGTCGAGAATTGTGGGGGAGAATTCATCACACTGACGTCACGCAAAATCCTGCATCGCGCAAGCAGAGTTTACCGCGCAACTAGCATATATACAACATCCCGACATCAACCGTCGAGCAGTTGCCCACCCGACACGACACCCGTCTGCTCGGAGGATCCTCCCTTTTCTATGGAGGATGAGTGAACTTTACACCCTGTTCCTCATGCCTCTACACTGGTGACCCCGACGTGATTTGAACACGCAACCTTCTGATCAAATCATTAATAATAATAATAATAAAAACGCTAAGACCCTCCACAATCGCGAGGTATGCAGTCTCAGGGAATATTTCCTAGAAGCCGACGTGGGGATGCATCGAGATGTGGTCGCGGTGGACAAGGGCCTCACCCCACTCTCCTTGGCTAAAGAGAACTGGCGCAAGCTTGTAGTGCTTGACACTAACGATCGCAGGGAGGTATGGCAGAGTAAGGAGCTTCACGGACGCTTTTTCCAGGCCCTACATGAACCCGATGTAGATTTCCAAGCGTCCGTAGCCTGGCTTCGTTTCGGTGACCTCTTTGGGGAAACCGAAGGTTTTGTCTGTGCAATTATGGACGAAGTTATCATGACGAAGAATTACCGGAGATTTATTGTGAAGGACGGCACGGTTGACATGTGTCGGGCATGCCACCGTCCGGGAGAATCAATCCGACACATTATCTCCGGGTGTTCTCGTCTAGCTAACGAAGAGTATTTGCATAGACACAATCTTGTAGCCAGGATTATCCATCAGCAACTTGCTCTTAAATACAGCCTTGTAGAATCTGAAGTGCCGTACTACAGGTATGTGCCCGACCCAGTTCTCGACAATGGAAATATCACCTTGTACTGGGATCGATCCATCATCACTGACAGGACTATTGTTGCCAATAAGCCTGACATAGTGGTGGTGGATCGAACAGAGCGGCGCGCAATGATTGTTGACATAACAGTCCCTCATGACGGGAATCTCGTGAAAGCCGAGAAAGATAAACAGATCAAGTATCTTGACTTGGCTCGCGAGGTTGTCGACATGTGGGATGTAGATTCAGCAATCATTGTGCCGATAGTCGTATCAGCCAATGGCTTAATTGCCAAGAGCCTCGACCAACACCTAAGGAGGCTCACGTTGGACGGCTGGATTAAGGGCTTGATTCAGAAAGCGGTACTTCTGGACACGGCCCGCATTGTTAGGAGGTTCCTCTCTCTGGAGCCCTGACCGCCGGTAGCTTGGACCCTGTTCCCGATACCGGTGGGCCACCATTTTTTTATATTTTTAAATGTTTTTATATATTTTTGTATATTCTAATATTTAAAAATATAATTATATTGTGTAAATAATAAAATAAAAGAAAATAATAATAATAAAACAACAATACAGAAAATATGGAAAATTGGAATAATAAAGAATGTTGACAAGAGCTGCTACTGCACGTAGAGCACGCCTACCACCTCCGGACTCTTCGCTCAGCTCCGCCTCGCCGCCGCCGGTACCCAGCCCCACTGTGATTGCTGTGACGACACCGGCCGCGGTAGTTGCGTCGAGCTCGAGCGACGAGTATTTCTCTCCGCCCACGACGCCACCACCTGTTCCTCGACGGGGAGGACGCCGGCCGCCGGACGGTTTAGGACCTCGAGGCCCACCGGCCTCTGATAGGGTCCCAGCTCCCGGCGGAAGTGTGCAGCGCATGAGATGGACACGATCTATCAATGAGAACGTCATGCGCTCATACTATGGGGCTACAGAGGGGGGAAACAATCTGACCGCGTACCGTGTTCGGATGCTCTCTCTTTTTCAGGTGCTTGAGCCAGCTGTCAACGTTTCGGCACAACGACTGTCGGATCAGGTGCGGGTTATCCAGCGTAATCATATGTTGGATGACACTGTACTTGAGCGCCTGCGAAGTGAAATACAGAGTAGCCATGTCATCGCCCCCCCGTCGCAGACTGTTGTAGTTTTACCTCAGTTAGACACACATCAAGCTGACGAGGGGAGTGATGACAGGGCTACAAACGTAAGTACCCAGTGCAATGTGGAATTGAGGAGTGCTTTGGAGGATGCGATTCGAGAATATCGGTTCATGTCGCCCGAAGTAAGGCCACGCTTACCTCGTTTGCCCATGCAGTTGTCAAACTATTTTGATGACTGCGAAGACCTCACTGATACTCATTCGATTCTGTACTGCGCGGCTGTAGCGGTATGTCGTGTAGCTCACGTAATATTTCCTAATGACTCTAGAGCTACACGACCGAAACCAACCGTACCAATTTGGCAGTGCAGAATTGAACGCCGTATTGGTGGGGCCAGAGCGCTCATCGGCAAACTAATCTGCTTCAGGGAGGGCAATACTCGCCCTAGAGTGATGCGCTTTGTGAGGCGGGCGTTCTCAGGGACTGATATCAGCCCTCAGGACTATATGTCCCGTGTCACAGAGCGCATCGACTTCCTGAAGCAGAAAGTGTATGCATGGGCGAACCGTATTCGTAGGTATAAGCGGCGAGTTGACCGATACACTCAGAATCGCACCTTCCAGAGCGATGAAAGGTGGGTTTATAGGGGTTGGGAGCAGCGAGACCAAGGTGTGACTGACACGCGCCTGCCAGATGACGATGTCATGTGTTCGTTTTGGCGCAGTATCTGGTCGGTGCCTGTCAGTCACACCGAAGGTGATTGGGCTCGAAAGGTCGAGCGAGCCTGCGATCCATTACCAGAAATGGGGGCTATTACCATCTGCCCCGAAGATGTAGCTCGTGCAGTCCGTCCGTTACCTAACTGGAAGTCTCCAGGGCCGGACGGGCTGCACAATTTCTGGCTCAAATGGTTTTTAGGGTCGCACGCTCGCTTGGCGGCTCAGTACCAGACTGCTTTGGAATCTGGTTCGCTGCCCCAATTCCTAACGATAGGCGTTACCCACCTGCTCCATAAATCAGGTAGCACCGCGGAACCCAAAAATTATAGACCGATCATGTGTTTACCGACGGTATATAAAGTTCTTACATCCATTTTGAGAGCTAAAATTAACAAACATATAGACACCAATTCTATCATGTCTGCCTCTCAAAATGGATGTAGGAACGGGTCCCGCGGTACTAAGGAGTTACTCCTCATTGATATGACCATTAGCCAACAGGTTCGTCGTTTCCGAAAGGATCTGTCGACATGTTGGATAGATTATAAGAAGGCCTATGACTCGGTGCCACATACATGGCTCATGAGGGTGCTGGAGTTGTATAAAGT
Organism: Atethmia centrago; assembly: GCA_905333075.3. Classification (NCBI taxonomy): domain Eukaryota; kingdom Metazoa; phylum Arthropoda; class Insecta; order Lepidoptera; family Noctuidae; genus Atethmia; species Atethmia centrago. The sequence goes on from HG995396.1 coordinate 878,079, forward strand.
AGATGCAACTCTGCGCACCTTCCTGATGTCGTGTATGGGGCAATGGAGGACGGTCCTTCGCTATCCAGGATGTCGAAATATCCAGAGGAATAGCGAACCGATAAGGATCGAGCGGGGCATTTTTCAGGGCGATAGTTTGAGTCCGCTTTGGTTCTGCTTAGCCTTGAATCCTCTAAGCACGCTGCTGGAGGATTCAGGTCTAGGCTATCGGTTGAGGAGAGGTGGTCAGGTAATATCTCACCTCCTCTACATGGATGACCTAAAACTCTTTGCCTCCAATAATTTGCAACTGATGGAGCTACTGAAAATAACTGAAACTTTCAGTAGCGCCATCAGGATGGAATTTGGAGTGGATAAATGTGTGGTCATGCATGTAAAGCGAGGGGAGATTGTGGAATCCATGGGAACCCAACTCTCGGATTCCATAAACCTTAGAGCCCTCTCCGCATCCGAAACCTACAAGTATTTGGGTATGTCGGAAGCGTTGGGCATCAATGTTACTATAATAATAATAATAATAAACCGTTTATTTTCTCTTCACAAGTTATGAACTTAATCCTAAAATTTTACAGTAGTGCACGAGGAGCTAACTTTGTGAGAGACTGGAGCCTGAGGTAGGTTTATAAAAACCTGTATTACAGGTCACCAGGGCCCTCCCGCGGCTAGAAGCCTGTTCTTTGCATACACGACATAATAATAAAGCAATGTGTATGTATTTTTCGCAAGTATCCACTTGTGAAAAATAAATTAGGAATAATAGTACAAAATTTAAAATTTAGTAACAGATACAAAAAATAGAAAAAGTTTCGGGGAAATACCAGTGGGTGTGTGTGAGTGACCGGAGAAGTGTATGAGAGAGATGTAAGAGTGAATGTGAGAGGTTGCTTGAGTGAGTGTTTGTGCGAGTTTGGTAGGTAGTATGCGGAAGCAGCAGAGGGAATGCGTAATTCGTATAAAGATAGTCTATCTGAGAGGGATCAACAAGTTCTCGGTTCCCTGATAGTCTAGAGTTTTTAAATAGGTAGTGACTTTGATTTTACATTTGTATTTAATTAGAGGATAAATCATAAATTTGTTATTTAGCTTATTATAAAGGTATGGTCCGAGGAAGAAGAAGAAATTACGCGAGTGTGCACAGCTGGAAGGTTGTGTTTGGCATACTCTGCCTTTACGGCGCTTATTCCTATTAAGGTTCGGATCGTATTGCAACAAGGAGTGTTGTTTAAGCACCGTACGCAGTATGTAGGTTTGCCTGACAGTGAGTAAATCCCAGTTCTTAAAAAGGTCTACGGTTGGGAATAGATAGGGGAGACCGGCGCCAACTTTGAGGATAGCACGCTGTGCTCTCTCAACTTCAATGAGGAAAGTCTTGGCGGCACCTCCCCAAGATGTAATGCAGTAGTCTATTAAGGATTGGCATAAAGCATCGTAAACCATCTTAATAACCCGTCGGTCCGCTATGTGTCTAAGGGTTTTGAAGATGTAAATAAGTTTACGCAACCGGGTTACAAGGACTTTTATGTGCGGCTTGAAGGTCAAGAACTGATCTATAATGATACCAAGATATTTGATATCTTCGATTCTTTGGAGAGCGGGACAGGAGCACAACGTGTTGTCAGGAACACAAGCATGAGAATAAATGCTAAAATATAATGGGGGAAGTTGATTTGACCTATGGGAAAAAGTTACATATTTGGTTTTATTAACATTTAACGTCAGGACATTCGATCGGAGCCATTTGCAAACTCGATTAAAACCCTTTTGGGCAGTATCAAATACCTCCTCCCAGCTTTGTCCACTAAAAAAGAGAGCAGTGTCATCAGCGAATGTAATGATTTTGCCCTTGTGGACTTGCAGTTGGCAGAGGCTGTTGATATACACCAAGAACAACGTTGGTCCGAGAATGCTGCCCTGAGGCACACCGAATTCGACACATGCTTCATCGCTTAGCCAATTGTCAATCCGAACTCTTTGCTTTCGTCCTGTAAGGTAGTCCGTCATTAATTTTAAAGGAATACCTCTTACACCAAACCCTTCCAATTTTTTGAGTAGGTGCGGGATAGAGATGAATGATACTGACATGAAGCAATCGTTGAAGCAGCGCTTTTTTGGCCGCCTGAAGAAAGTATTTAATAGTCTTCTATCAGGCGGAAACAAGGTGCGCGCCTTCAACGGTTGGGTCATGCCCGTTTTGATGTACTCTTTTGGCATACTCAAATGGACTCAAACCGAACTCGACGCCTTGGATAGGAGGGTCCGTACGCTGTTGACTGCATATTGAATGCATCACCCACGGTCATCGGTAATGAGACTGTATATCCCGCGAAAGTGTGGAGGTCGAGGCTTTTTAAACGCTAAGACCCTCCACAATCGCGAGGTATGCAGTCTCAGGGAATATTTCCTAGAAGCCGACGTGGGGATGCATCGAGATGTGGTCGCGGTGGACAAGGGCCTCACCCCACTCTCCTTGGCTAAAGAGAACTGGCGCAAGCTTGTAGTGCTTGACACTAACGATCGCAGGGAGGTATGGCAGAGTAAGGAGCTTCACGGACGCTTTTTCCGGGCCCTACATGAACCCGATGTAGATTTCCAAGCGTCCGTAGCCTGGCTTCGTTTGGGTGACCTCTTTGGGGAAACCGAAGGTTTTGTCTGTGCAATTATGAACGAAGTTATCATGACGAAGAATTACCGGAGATTTATTGTGAAGGACGGCACGGTTGACATGTGTCGGGTATGCCACCGTCCGGGAGAATCAATCCGACACATTATCTCAGGGTGTTCTCGTCTAGCTAACGAAGAGTATTTGCATAGACACAATCTTGTAGCCAGGATAATCCATCAGCAACTTGCTCTTAAATACAGCCTTGTAGAATCTGAAGTGCCGTACTACAGGTATGTGCCCGACCCAGTTCTCGACAATGGAAATATCACCTTGTACTGGGATCGATCCATCATCACTGACAGGACTATTGTTGCCAATAAGCCTGACATAGTGGTGGTGGATCGAACAGAGCGGCGCGCAATGATTGTTGACATAACAGTCCCTCATGACGGGAATCTCGTGAAAGCCGAGAAAGATAAACAGATCAAGTATCTTGACTTGGCTCGCGAGGTTGTCGACATGTGGGATGTAGATTCAGCAATCATTGTGCCGATAGTCGTATCAGCCAATGGCTTAATTGTCAAGAGCCTCGACCAACACCTAAGGAGGCTCACGTTGGACGGCTGGATTAAGGGCTTGATTCAGAAAGCGGTACTTCTGGACACGGCCCGCATTGTTAGGAGGTTCCTCTCTCTGGAGCCCTGACCGCCGGTAGCTTGGACCCTGTTCCCGATACCGGTGGGCCACCATTTTTTTATATTTTTAAATGTTTTTATATATTTTTGTATATTCTAATATTTATGTGTAAATAATGAAATAAAAGAAAATAATAATAATAGTAATAATAATAATTTATTTGTCAGAATATTGTTTTACAAGGTGTTACAAATTATAATATGATGTCCATAATATTCTGCTGTTTCCAGCGTACAAATATTGAAAATAATTTAAATGATAAGGATTAGAAAACAATGTCAAAATTAAACATTAACAAATAAACAAATGTCAAGAAAAAGGGAAAAAATAATTACCGTTACATGCACGCTCAGGAGTTATTAGTAATCATAATGTCAAGAATGAAATACAATAATAAAAATAATAAAAAAGATATACAATGTCAAATAAATAATAAAATTCTATTCAATCCGCACAAATGTCAGTAGTCATCTAATTTAAATTTAGAATCAAATCTTTCATTTAAAAACTCAGTCGTTGAGTAGTAACACTTTTGTAATAGGAAGTTAAATAATTTATTTTTAAATGTCATAAAGTTAAGAATCTTAAATGCATTGGGTAATTTATTATATATTTTAATTGCCATGCAGTAAACATTATTGGAAAATAGTTGAATTCTTTGTTGAGGTGCACAAATTTTATAAATATTTCTGCTTTTTCTTACAAAAACATCATTATATACTTGAAATAAAGCTATGTTCTTACGTACAAAGATACACAGTTCAAATATATATAAAGATGGGAGTGGCAATATTTTGAGCTTTTTAAAGATTGGGACACAGCTTTGTAATGGATGTGCTTTAGTCATTGAACGAATACATTTTTTTTGGGCTCGGAACGCTTTAATAGTATCAACAGAATTTCCCCATATAATTATGCCGTATCGAAGAATTGATGCTACGTAACCATGATACGCATTAAGTGCTGCGCTGATACCAGCCACGCGAGTTATTCTATTTAAAGCAAAAACAAATCTTTGTACCTTAGCGCATAGTTTTTCTATATGCACTTTCCAATATTTAGCAAGTTACAATATTTATCCAATGTTATACCCAAGAAAGTCACACTTTCAACCTCTTCTACAGCATTATCAGCATATTTTATTTCCAATTGGTGACGTGTGCTTGGAATTGTATTAGTTTCGTTTTACTTATATTTACATGTAAATTGTTGTCTTTAAGCCATTCAATTATTTTGTTTAATGTGTCGCTAATTTCTTTTACGTAATTGATGATATTACCATCGGTGAGTTTAATGCTAAGAGTAGTATCGTCAGCGTACAGAATGCAAGAGTGTGGGGTTACGTTGGGCAAATCATTGATATACAATAAGAACAAAAAGGGACCTAAAATACTGCCCTGCCTGCACATGAGTTTAGACGATAAGTGGATCTATATATTTTCTTCTCTGATAATGTGTGCCTAGATATTTCTACGCATTGTCGGCGATTATTTAAATAAGTTGCTATCCATTGTAGTGCGTTTCCTCTAGCATAGTTACGTCCTTGAATTTGACGAGATTGCACAACGACACCGTGTATAAGAAGGTTATTATTTTGTGTCTGAAAAAACATTCCATAACAATAAAAATTGTAAAAAACCATGTTAAAAAGCCGTGTAAAAATAAATTAAGATTCTTTTTTTCCATAAAATTTTCAAGAAATTTTTAAACATAAAATAATTATAACTCGAATACTGTCAAGAATCGCGGATGAGGTATTTTCGGATACCCCTGGGCATAAGGAATATTTTTTTTTTAATGACGGCACTTCACCCTGTATAAGAAACTGTAAATGAAATGAAATGAAATTGTTTATTCTGTAAATAGGATATGAGAATCACTTTTACACGTCATATTAAAAAATAAGCTAGATGGAGTCGACATTTCCTATCTGACTACCCCTGAGAAGAAATGGCGAAACAAACTCAAGGGTCAAAGTCTCTTTTAAAGTCCAGACATAATCTTGGTCAGATCATGTGACGACCATGTAGATCTATGTCTGAAATGGTCTTTTGAGGAAAGAACCACACAAATTTGAGTGGGCCTGTCCAGTCAGTGCAAGCATTTGTCAGTAATCGTGTAGCTCAACTCAAAACTTAAGGAGCTCAACGACTCGACGAACAATACCAAGGAAAGGACAATTGGTTTGGCCGCATAAAGAACTCAAAATGCCAGACCATAATTAAAACTAAGAGAAAAAAAAAAACAACAAGAAATAAATAAAAATGACCCACATAGTGCTCACATTCACAATAATTAAAGTAATATAATACTTTTCAAGGTACATACATAAATATTCACTTAATTTTGCTTATAATATTCATCAATGTCAATATGTACATATAGTTGTACATAATGATGATTTTGCATAATTTAAATATCAAATTTAATGGTTTTAGCACAAAGCTTATCAGAGCGAGCAGCTCAATCCCAAGCTTTTTTGTCTTCTAAATAATCTGAAATTTTATAGTACCCCTTTTTACAAAGTTTGGTTTTAATACAGCTTTTAAATCGTTTAATGGGTAAATTTCGTAAAGTTTCACGCTTCTACATCCAGCGGTTAGGGTGCGTTTCAACTGACGTGGAGCTATGCGGAGTGGTGAGGAGCGGACCGTGAATTAGCCAATCACAGTGCTCAAAATCTCCACACCACAGATTTCGAGCACTGTGATTGGTCAATTCACGGTCCGCTCCTCTCCACTCCGCCCAGCTCCGCGTCAGTGGAAACGCACCCTTAAGGCTGTGAATTTAAGATTTTTAATAAGTTTTAGTTAATCTAAATTTTGGTATCACAATTTCATGTTTACGACGTGTATTAGATATTCGTTTATTCACATAATCAATTTATGAGATGGTTTAATAACTATCTCATAAATTGATTATGTAAATGTAATGTTAATACATTAATTAAATTAAATTAAAATTAGGTTAAACCTAAAAAAGGCCCTCGAGGCATTTGTACCGAGGATACTGGCGGCATGTCCTCGCTGAATTGCAATGCTGATGCGTTGCGCGAGAAATCCGCCAGCTTTTCGATCACCAGTTGCATCAACTAGACGTTTAATAAAGTAGATAACTCGACTTACCGAGGGCCATTCTTGGGCCAGCCCCTTAAAAGGAGTTCCAATCCTATTTCGACGCCTGGAAGTATCGCTGTGGCGGTCTTAAATATTTTCTCCTGTGATTCTTTGCTCATGTCAATCAGGCTAAGATTTTTGTCGTTTAAAATGGTATCTACTTCTGGAAAATATTTATGTAATACTTCTAAAGTTGTTTGATTCGTAATAATAATAGTTGTTTTGCTTCGAACTGCTTCTGCAATGTCTTCCAAAGTTTTCATTTCGTTTCTAGAATCAATTTTATCGCAAACTAAAATGAGCACTGTTTTAATGTGCGTATATGTCAACTCTGAACGTAATGCATTACGGTCGTTAATTGGTAGGTTAGCAATATATTCAAGATCTAAAACAACATGGTCTTTATTCTTTAAACGTTGTATGACTTTAACAACAGTCAGTACGCTGTTCTCTGCAACGATGACAGTACTCGTGTGCTGATCCCGCAAGTTCAAGGACATCACCGCGTCTTCAGTGAATGTGTAGTTATATTGTTGTAGTTTGTTCACATACGTTAAGTTTATTGAGCTCATCAGTGGGTCTTTAATAATGTTGTTTAATGAATGCTGAAATAAGTTGCTTTCTCGTGTAAGAGCTCTCTGTAGGTCAGGTTGCGTCCACCATTCCTGCATCACAGAATGATATTTTGAAAATATTGCGTCAGTTTTAACTTGAAAGTAGTTTGGTTGATTACGCTGGTAATCTTCTATTTCAACTTTTAATATTTCCTCCACGCCTTTCTCATCAGCTTGGTTACTGTAAATTTTGAATTTGTTCAAGAAATCTCTTACTAAATTCTCTTCATATTCACCGAATGAAAGTTTTGGAAACTTGTCATCTTTAAAACAGAATTTGTAATCGTGCAAATTGTGGATTTCAGAATTTAATTTTAAATACAGTCTTTTTGCATAAGTTCCAAGTGACTCCCAGTTATCTGTAATCTTCATTAATTTGGTATTATCATCAAGTACAAATATATTTCCGATGGCACTAGCTATACCTCCATTGAGCTGCAAGAATCTATCATATAATCCCATAGATTTATCTTCTATAGTTACACTATTACTGGATGTACAATTAACTAATAAATCGCGGATTCTTGACGCTAAATAATACATTATTTTCTCTATTTTAGCATCACTGCCGCGTAATGTTAAATCTTTGTTACCGAATGCAGCCGGCACTTTAAACTTCTGAAATGTTAACATTTCTCGTGCAGCCAATTCAACTGCTTTATTAACAGTCGATCGAAAAACGTCCATTGGTTTCAAATCTGGCCTGAAATCATTTATGGATTGTTTATCAAATTGTAACTGACCATTATTGTATGTTATTACGGTCCCAATCAGCTTGCTGAGTCGTGTGACATCAGTGGGATCGTCCAAGAATTCCGACAGAAACAACCTTATATCAGCGGGTTTTATGGTTCGCATTTGAAGAATATCTCTGAACAGTGTATCTTTGAATAGAATGAGGTATTCTTCATTCGTGTCAAAGAAGTCGTTACGAAAGGAAGCCATTCGTAATCCATCAGGTTGAATTTCTGAAACGTCGAAAACTTTTTGCGCCAGTATCACGTGATAGCGTAGCACGTGCTCATCAGCCAGCATCAGTCGGAAATCCTCTTTACACGTTATAAACTTAGCTATCTGTTCCGCCAATGACGTCACTTGATCTTTCACAGCTATTTTGGTAAGGTATTCTACATTGTTTTCATATTTATACGATTTTTTCACCGTATCTGTCGTTTCAATTAGAATACACTCGAATGAAAGTTTCGGAAACCAGTCAACTTTAAAACAGAATTTGTATTCGTGCATATTGTGGATTTCATTATTTAATATTTTATACAGCCTGTTCGCAAGAGTTCCTAGTGATTCCTCGTTGTCTGTGATTTTCATTAGTTTGGTGTTATCGTCAAGCACGAATATATTTCCGATGGCACTAGCTATACCTCCATTAACCTGCAGGAATCCATCTTCCAAAGATTCATCTATGGTTACCATCTTACTGGATTTACAATAGTCTAACAATTCGTTGATTCTCGACACTAAATAATACATTCTTTTCTCTATTTTAGCATCACTGCCGTGTAATGTTAAATCTTTGTTACCGAACGCAGCCGGTACTTTAAAATGCATAGATAATAATATTTCTTTTGCAGCAAGTTCAACTGCTTTATTAACAGTGGATCGAGAAACGTCCATTGGTTTCAAATCTGGCCTGAAATCTTTTGTGGATTGTTTATCAAATTCTAACTGACCATTATTGTATGTTATAACGGTCCCTATCAGCTTGCTCAGACGTGTAGCATCAGTGGGATCGTCCAAGAATTCAGACAGAAGCAAACTTATATCAGCGGATTTTATGGTTCGCTTTTTAAGAATATCTTTGAACAATATATCTTTGAATAGAATGAGGTATTCTTCATTCGTGTCAAAGAAGTCGTTACGAAAGGAAGCCATTCGATATCCATCAGGTTGAATTTCTGAAACGTCGAAAACTTTTTGCGCTAGTATCACGTGATACCGTAGCACGTGCTCATCAGCCATAATCATTTTGATATTCATTATACCCGTTATAAACTTAGCTATCCGGTCAGCCAGTAAGATTATTTGATCTGCCACAGATAAGATACGATAATCTATATTCTCTTCATATTTTTGCTGGACCTTATTTCCCGTATCAATCAAATATTTCAGTTTGGCGGAAAAGCCACTTCGAACCGAGTCATCAATAAAATCAATTTTGGCGTTTGTGTATGTAACAAATAAACATTCTGTTTCATCAAATGTACCTCTAAAAATGTCCTTGTTACTCGGATGCAAAAATTGTCTGATTTTCATGTAACTATTGAAGTAAGTTGCCAAATCCATGTTAAGGTTATGATTATAGTTTTCTCTGTGCCTAACCTGTATGAATACAGCCAAGGGTTTATCACACCCCTTCAGTTTTGCTTTGAAACAAATATCATCGAATACCCCTAGCTTGTCGACATTTGAAGCTAATTGAAACTCTTCAATATCATCGTCATGAAACGCTCTAAAATATAACAAACAAAGTAACTTTGTTTCATACAGCACTCCGCGAATCCCTGACGTGCCCTGTCGTTTGCTGTACATGGTAAAGTTTGTCGTTAGTCCCAGGGGCACTTTACTTGGCACACACAGCACCAGCTCAGAGGCAGGCGGTACTCACAGTCAAGGCAGCACGCAGCAGTACCGGACTATCACCTGCAAACAACGAAAACAATTTGAGGTGACTGAAATATCTGAAGTAAAAGCCAGAGACATCCGGAGAAGCCAGATGAATTTGGTGTTCCCTCAAAACCATTGTACGTTACATTACTGCTGGAGCTCTGTACCACGCAGTGGTTCCGAGATCAATCAAATTATAAAATGTTGGATGCTGTAAATCACTCCGGTTCTGAGTACCACAATGGTACATTAGTACGAAAGCAATCCCCGTATATTAGTCAACGCCGGGAAACCACTGAAAAGTACTGCTTTTGCACTAGATTTCTAAAAATGTGCTACGGTATCAATCAAATATACAATCTTTACACATTTTTGTATTTTGTATTGCCACCACGAGCTGTTAATACAGCTTTTATACAGTTTACCATGCTTTTCACCAGATTTGTGAGCCGATGCTGAGGAACTTGCTCCCATTCCTCTATCAGAGCTTCTTTCAGTTCACGAAGTGGGATTGAAAGGGAATTTCGCTGGCGTACGCGTCATCCCAGTTCATCGCAGACATGCTCGATCTGCCGGGGTCGCGGGAAGGTACAAAAGGTATGCAGTACGGGGCACATTTGTGTGCTGGGTTGGTGAAGAATACAGCTGTTTTCCTTGTAGATCTTCTTTATTTCAGAGTGTTCTTCTTACTGCTATTTCCCGCCGACTGTGTCGACACCCAAAAAGGCTACGGAATTTATTTAAAACAATGTAGGCCCTGTGATTGGTCAGCCAATCAGATCACAGGACTTTTAGCCAATGAGCGCGAAGTGGATGACGGCGCAGTAAGCTTAACTATGACAAAACTTTACCGTAGTGAGAGCCAACAATTAATCTTAAGTATAACAAAACTTTACTGTAACGAGAACCATGCGATGATTAGGCTTAAGTATAACAAAACTTTACCGTAACGAGAGCCATACGACAATTTTCTCGTTTTTCCTTATGTTTTCTTATTTTAATATACTATAATTTTATGTTTTTAGTTTCTACAACTAGTGAACTATACAAGAAAAATATAAAACATAATCAAAATAGGCAATCTAAATACTAAACACTTAAACTCGGTAAAGTATAATGAAAACTATATAAAAAAAATAATAACGTAAACTATTATGTACTGTCCTATCAGTTCGTGTTATCACTATACACTTTTACTGTTCACTTGTCCCGCACATCACTCCCGCCGTGCGACTGTGTCGCATTAAGTTCCGGTGCGGGCACGTCGTCCGTAGTCAGGGGCAGGATCACCAGCTTCCTTACTGGCCGGCGCAGGACACCTCCCTTGGTCTGCACGTCCACCGTCCGCACGATGTTGTCTGGACCAGGATACACCGCGATGACTCGTCCTCTTATCCACACGTTGCGGGGCAGGTTCGGGTCGACGATCTGCACGAGGTCGTTTATTTGTACTGCTTGGCCTCGTCCATGGGGCTCCCGCCGGTGTTGGAGCTCGGGAAGATACTCCTTCACCCAGCGGAGCCAAAAGATGTCTGCGAGCCTCTGTGCAGCTCGCCAGCTGGACCTGGAGATGGTGTCTTGTTCGGTGAATGTGCCCGGCTGCGGCACACGTCCAGGACCCCCCAGCAGAAAATGATTGGGAGTGAGGGCCTCGGGATCTTCTGCGTCGACGGAGACGTGCGTCAGCGGACGGTTGTTCACTGTATACTCTACTTCGGCAAGTAGAGTAGTGAGGACTTCCTCGGTGGGGTGGCGCTCATGCAGTATCGCTGCGAGGGCTGTCTTGACTGAGCGAACCATTCGTTCCCAGGCGCCGCCCATGAACGGAGCTCCAGGCGGAATGTAGCGCCAGGAAATTGTCCTCTTTGCTGCTTCTTCTGAAGTCGCCGCGTCGATTGCTTGTCGAAGTTCCTTGTCGGCGGCTTTTAGATTGGTGCCGTTGTCCGACCAAATTTCAGTAGGGCAGCCTCGTCGCGCGATCATTCGTCTGATCGCCATTACTGCAGCGTCAGCGCTAAGCGAGCCGGCGACTTCTAAATGTATTGCTCGCGTCGTGAGACATGTGAAGATGGCCACATATCTTTTTTGTCGAGTCCGTCCCACGGTCACGGAGAGAGGTCCGAAATAGTCGACTCCGGTGAATGTAAAGGGTCGCTTATGATGTGCTAAGCGACACGCTGGCAGGTCCCCGGTTCTTGGATGCGGAGGCATTTGAGTCTTCATGCGGCAGAAGAGGCATCTTCGCAGAATTGCGCGTGTGACAGGGCGCAGTCTTAGTACCCAGTATTGCTGTCTACATTCGTTGACTGTTGCCTCCACGCCGGCGTGATGGAGTTGCCGGTGTACAGCCTGTATCCAAAGTTTTACAGTGGGATGATCTCCGTCGACTACTAACGGGTTCTTGAAGTCCTCTTGCATGTCTCCGACCGCTCGGATACGACTTCGAATTCGGAGTAAGCCGTTTACTGATTCGACACTGAGCTGGTGTAGACGACTTTCCTTGGCGATCGGCTTCCCGCTGTTCAAATTATCTATGTCTCCCGCGAAGGTTTCTTCCTGCGAGGACCTCATCAGTAGTTCTTCAGCTTTCTTGAGGAGCTCGGCTGTGATTGGAATCAGTTTGAGTGAGGGTTTCTTCAGTGCTGTAGGCGCCTGTTGTTTCGCTGTAGTTGGCTTGTTTTTCTTCCAGGTAGGATCCACTTCCTTGTTCTTCTTTGTTCGTCGGTAGTTGACCTTCTGTCTAGGGGCTCTACACAGCTCGATGAACTGCAGAGCACGTGCTGTTGAATATCGGAGGCGGTCCCAATTGGAGAATTTCGTCGGATCAGGCAGTCCCTCTGCTAACTTAAGTCTTCTTCTATCGGTCAGATGATGCGTCTTCTCCTCGTCGGAAGGTTCTTCGGGTGATGTCCGTGCGGTTTCTGTAGGCCAGGAGTCTTCCGTCAGATATAGGAAGTCGGGGCCTTTGTACCATGTTTTCTGTGGTGTCTTCTGAGGCGGCGCAAGCTCGGCGTATCCTTCTTCTATAAGGGCGTCCATTTGTTCGACATGTCTTTTCTTCAGGGCTGGATCACGGTCTATCTTCTTTTCTATATTGAAGAGTCTCTTCAAGGAGTTGTCGTAGTTATCGGGGAGCGTTACGTCTTCTTTGTTCCAGAGAAGGCCGGTCTGATATCTAGTTTCTTCAATCTTCTCAGTCTTCTTTTCCAATATTCGAAGCGCCTTTTCTTCTGGGTCAGTCTTCGGTCTCTTCGGGTTTATGCAGAGGGCGTCCATCTCAAAGTACCTCTTTACTAGGTCCTCGAGGTCATCTTCTGAGTTTTCAGTCATATGTGACACGAAGTCTATCTTCTGACCGAAGGGTTTCGTTTGGCTTCCATGAAGAACCCACCCCAGCGGCGTGAGAGATGCAACCGGGTGGTTCTTATCGCCCTTTCGTGTTTCTTTGGTGATCAGAAGATGCCAGTTGTCCTGACCGATGAGGACTTGCGGCTTTGCATTGGAGTACGATAGATGTTCTTTGATGTCAGATAGATGTGAGCACTCCTCCACTAGTTCTCGCGGAACCCTTTGAGATGAGACTTGTAAGTTCTTCACTGTTCTTGCTTGAATTTGCTCTTCTCTATTGTTGATCCCTTTTAGCCCGATAGTCACCCTTCTTGATGTTGATTCCGCCGTTTCTAGTTCGTTAATGGTTTCGATTTTTAGCGGATCTATGGGTCCTCCGTTGCTCCGATGCTTGTCACGATGCTGTCGTCGACGAGCGTGACTGTCGACCCTTCGTCCATTAATGCGAAGGTGTTGACTGTTCCTTTCGGTCCCTTCACCTGGACCGGCAGGATCTTCAGATAGGATTGTTTCTTCATTGTCCATGCTGAGTTGATCACTTCTGTTGCCTCTTCTTTTTCTGTCTTCTCTGCCTTGTCTGTTTTCTTCTCATAGTGAAGCATCTTGTGGTGCGTGTATCTGCAGTTGTTGACACCACACGGCTTTGTTCGGCAATTGTGAGTCTTGTTCCTATATCGCAGGCATCTAAAGCAGAGGCGTTTGGACTTCGCTGTATCCCATCTTGTGTTGACATCCATCTTCTTGAATTCTTCACATTCTGTTGCATTGGTGTGACTTGTTTCTTCGCACACGAAGCACTTCAGTACGTTGGTCTTCTCAGTTACGTTGGTGACCCGCTGTATCTTCCTATGTGGTGCGGCTGTAGACTGTACTGTCATTTGTTCAGGCAGTGCGTAGGGTCCGCACAGTTCAGCTTCTCTCTTGAAGAATTTTTCTATCTTGATGAGGCAGGGGTCTTCACGCGGCTGTGTGCTCGAGTAGTCGTAGTATCGATACCGCAGTGTCGGCGTCAGCTTGTCTACCAATGTCTTCGCAAGTTCGGGGTTGTACATATAGTTGAAACAACCTAATGTCTTCAAGGTCGCTACGACGTTGGAAATCTTCGTGGCAAATATGCAGATGTCCCTCGGTGAGTCAGAGAGGCGCGGTAGACTTCGAAGTGTTTCCATCTCGATCATGGCTATAGATTCTGGTCTTCCGAATCTGGATTCTAACGTCTTCATCACCTCTGTTGGGTGCGCGTTCGTGATCAGCAACCTTTCTACAGCTTCCTTGGCTTTGCCTTTCAAGTTTCTCCGTAGTCTGTTCGTATTCTCGACGGCACTGAACAGTTCGTATTGCTTCTGTTTCATAATAGGCGGCGCGGAAGGGTAGCCACTCCTGGTGCGACCCGCTGAAGAACGGTAGCTCGATGAACTTGGGTCGTTGGGCGGTGCTGACAGCCCTAGTGATGGCTTCAGCTAGAAGGGCTAAGTCCCCTTGGCCTCCCGCCGGTGATCGATGTGTTTCTTCACGTTTCTGTTGCTCGTCGTGTGCAGCAGTTTGCGCTACCGGAGGGCGATATGGCTCGCTGGCAATAGCCAAGACGGGACGAGTCACCTGGTTTTCCAACCAGTTGTCTACTCTTTCGTTGACTTCTTCGTAGAGGGAGACGTCATCTTCTTCTTCTTCTTCTTCTTCATCTTCCTCGTTCTGTAGTGCGGCTAGGCGCGTTGCAGCTAGTTCGACTTGGAGGCGGAGCAATTCTTCCTTCGCCTTTGCTATCTTCTGTTGTCTTGACTTGCTATGCGTCGAACCCCCCCCCACCCCCTTTCTTACTGGGGGGCGGGAGGCACTGTGGGCCGGTTGGCTTCGATGTACACACTCGCTTCACTGTTGAGGTGTCTGTTTCTTGGCGAGTATCTCTGGAGGTGACAGCGGCGGGCGGCTTCATCTGCTGCTTCGATTTTGCACCCGCAGTAAGCGTCGTCGCGGCGGAGAGGGCGACGGAGGGTACGACGGCGCTATCGGGGTGCGCGGATTTCGCGACCGAGGCGGAGGCTGCTGCAATCGAGGCGGCGGAAGTCACGCTGGTTGGATCAGTCGTCGCGGAGGTGGCGGTATGTTCGGAAGTCTCCGTGGCAGTCGTCCCTGTATGTATCGATTCCGTTGTGGCTTCCGTGCTGGTGCCGGTCGCTGAGGTCCCTGGTGTGGTTTCAGACGACGACGGCTTCTGTTCATTCTGCGGCTTGCGGCCTCTACCCTCGGAGCGCGTAACGGGCATGATGTCAGCAGATTCTACAATCGACGATCTTGAACACTTTCACTGGATGCGATCTTCAAGGCTTCTTTACTTGCGGCACTATTTTCTTCAAGCAGTTTTCTTCACGATAAATCCGGCTGCGGAGGACCATTAAATATGCAGTACGGGGCACATTTGTGTGCTGGGTTGGTGAAGAATACAGCTGTTTTCCTTGTAGATCTTCTTTATTTCAGAGTGTTCTTCTTACTGCTATTTCCCGCCGACTGTGTCGACACCCAAAAAGGCTACGGAATTTATTTAAAACAATGTAGGCCCTGTGATTGGTCAGCCAATCAGATCACAGGACTTTTAGCCAATGAGCGCGAAGTGGATGTCGGCGCAGTAAGCTTAACTATGACAAAACTTTACCGTAGTGAGAGCCAACAATTAATCTTAAGTATAACAAAACTTTACTGTAACGAGAACCATGCGATGATTAGGCTTAAGTATAACAAAACTTTACCGTAACGAGAGCCATACGACAATTTTCTCGTTTTTCCTTATGTTTTCTTATTTTAATATACTATAATTTTATGTTTTTAGTTTCTACAACTAGTGAACTATACAAGAAAAATATAAAACATAATCAAAATAGGCAATCTAAATACTAAACACTTAAACTCGGTAAAGTATAATGAAAACTATATAAAAAAAATAATAACGTAAACTATTATGTACTGTCCTATCAGTTCGTGTTATCACTATACACTTTTACTGTTCACTTGTCCCGCACAAAAGGGTTGCCTGTGTTGCCTTGGCAACACAGGCAACCCTATATAATAATATTTCTTTTGCAGCAAGTTCAACTGCTTTATTAACAGTGGATCGAGAAACGTCCATTGGTTTCAAATCTGGCCTGAAATCTTTTGTGGATTGTTTATCAAATTCTAACTGACCATTATTGTATGTTATAACGGTCCCTATCAGCTTGCTCAGACGTGTAGCATCAGTGGGATCGTCCAAGAATTCAGACAGAAGCAAACTTATATCAGCGGATTTTATGGTTCGCTTTTTAAGAATATCTTTGAACAATATATCTTTGAATAGAATGAGGTATTCTTCATTCGTGTCAAAGAAGTCGTTACGAAAGGAAGCCATTCGATATCCATCAGGTTGAATTTCTGAAACGTCGAAAACTTTTTGCGCTAGTATCACGTGATACCGTAGCACGTGCTCATCAGCCATAATCATTTTGATATTCATTATACCCGTTATAAACTTAGCTATCCGGTCAGCCAGTAAGATTATTTGATCTGCCACAGATAAGATACGATAATCTATATTCTCTTCATATTTTTGCTGGACCTTATTTCCCGTATCAATCAAATATTTCAGTTTGGCGGAAAAGCCACTTCGAACCGAGTCATCAATAAAATCAATTTTGGCGTTTGTGTATGTAACAAATAAACATTCTGTTTCATCAAATGTACCTCTAAAAATGTCCTTGTTACTCGGATGCAAAAATTGTCTGATTTTCATGTAACTATTGAAGTAAGTTGCCAAATCCATGTTAAGGTTATGATTATAGTTTTCTCTGTGCCTAACCTGTATGAATACAGCCAAGGGTTTATCACACCCCTTCAGTTTTGCTTTAAAACAAAATATCATCGAATACCCCTAGCTTGTCGACATTTGAAGCTAATTGAAACTCTTCAATATCATCGTCATGAAACGCTCTAAAATATAACAAACAAAGTAACTTTGTTTCATACAGCACTCCGCGAATCCCTGACGTGCCCTGTCGTTTGCTGTACATGGTAAAGTTTGTCGTTAGTCCCAGGGGCACTTTACTTGGCACACACATCACCAGCTCAGAGGCAGGCGGTACTCACAGTCAAGGCAGCACGCAGCAGTACCGGACTATCACCTGCAAACAACGAAAACAATTTGAGGTGACTGAAATATCTGAAGTAAAAGCCAGAGACATCCGGAGAAGCCAGATGAATTTGGTGTTCCCTCAAAACCATTGTACGTTACATTACTGCTGGAGCTCTGTACCACGCAGTGGTTCCGAGATCAATCAAATTATAAAATGTTGGATGCTGTAAATCACTCCGGTTCTGAGTACCACAATGGTACATTAGTACGAAAGCAATCCCCGTATATTAGTCAACGCCGGGAAACCACTGAAAAGTACTGCTTTTGCACTAGATTTCTAAAAATGTGCTACGGTATCAATCAAATATACAATCTTTACACATTTTTGTATTTTGTATTGCCACCACGAGCTGTTAATACAGCTTTTATACAGTTTACCATGCTTTTCACCAGATTTGTGAGCCGATGCTGAGGAACTTGCTCCCATTCCTCTATCAGAGCTTCTTTCAGTTCACGAAGTGGGATTGAAAGGGAATTTCGCTGGCGCACGCGTCATCCCAGTTCATCGCAGACATGCTCGATCTGCCGGGGTTGCGGGAAGGTACAAAAGGGTTGCCTGTGTTGCCTTGGCAACACAGGCAATGGAAGGGACAC
The DNA here is from genome assembly GCA_905333075.3 of Atethmia centrago. Lineage (NCBI taxonomy): Eukaryota > Metazoa > Arthropoda > Insecta > Lepidoptera > Noctuidae > Atethmia > Atethmia centrago. Next base: position 895,830 of record HG995396.1, read on the forward strand.
GGGTGGGTTATAGTCAGTAAGAGTCTGACACCCTCCCGCTCAGCCCAGAGCAGGAGAAGTTATTTGACAAATTCCCACCCAAAAAAAAAAAAAAAAAAGAAGCAAAAAGACATGCTCGATGGGGTTCAAGTCTGGTCTGCGTGCTGACCACTCCATGCGTGTGATAGCGACATCTTCGCGGTAGTCAAACACTATTCGAACAGTATGGAGACAGGCGTTATCTTGCGTAAAGATGGCGTTCTCCCCCATATTTAGTTAAAATGGGCCTATGTTGGCCCATTTTCTCATATACGATTTAGTACACGTATCTTTATTGTACCTATAAAGAATAGTCACGAAATAGTGTTATTTGCAGTCCACTTTTATTTAAGCTTAAACGACAACAGACAGTTACTGACGATTGTAGTCGGGGTGAGTTATTGGCATAAACTTTAATAAAACTGTAAAATATAGCTAATCACATTATTACGACACCAGAGTTAGAGTTCCAATGTCGCCATACTTATCGTATATCGTTCAACCAAACTCATATCTACCAACCTAACAATAGCCAATCATTGGCGTTTATTCGCGCCGGCTACGCTATTATAGGTCGGCGCGAGGTGCTAAGGTGAGAAAAGCCGGAGAAATAGAAGAATGAAAAAAAGCCGGAGAAATAAAAGAATGAACTCGGCATTATGCCAAACAACCGGTGCGGTGGTTGTTTCATAGTAGTTAGTTCATTGTGAACCGAACAGAAAGTAAGTGGCGAATGCTCTGTGTCCACCAATTGTGCTAGCTGCACCTTAAGATATCTATTTTTCCGCTCGGCCGGGTTTCAGGGTGATAAAGGTAACAAGTCCTGTTTAATTCCCAATATACATATATATGTACAGAAGACATTTTTAACATTACCAGATACTCTCAACCTTTTCCTGATATTGCAAGTAGTCGTGAATTGTTTTCTTTCTCAATTTGTTTCTAAAAATGTAATCGCCTTTAAAAACGCTAACGGTTTTCAACATTTGTGCGGAATTACCAGTGGTTCGTAAACTTTTTTCGGTAATCGTAGTATAAATCTTATCTTCGGCCAGTGCTAAAGATTAGTATTTTAGGTGGAAACGGTACTGCTTCGGCAGATTCGGCAGCTAAAAGCTGCGTTGCTGGCCATACGCTATACGCTCTCATAAAGGCCAAAGATCATTCTATGTTCTCTCGTATGGAAAATATAAAACTAGCAGATGCTAGCAGTAAGTAAATGAATGTACTTACTATCGAGGTAAATGTGACTCTTGAGGGTAGAACCAAGCTCGTAATTTTTTTAATTTTCCCTGATTCGGACAATAATGAAAGTCTTTAATGTATAGATTTTTTAATACAATGTAATATTAGTGTTGATTTCAATAATGCCATGGCACTTTGCGTACAGACGCAAGAAATTACGCTCTCGGTGCAGTATTGTTACAGGCGTTCGTCCTTACCTTCACGGCAAGGACGAACGCCCGATTGAATATTAATATAATACGATTACCGAAAAAAGTTTACGAACCACTGGTAATTCCGCACAAATGTTGAAAACCGTTAGCGTTTTTAAAGGCGATTACATTTTTAGAAACAAATTGAGAAAGAAAACAATTCACAACTACTTGCAATATCAGGACAAGGTTGAGAGTATCTGGTAATGTTAAAAATGTCTTATAATCGCACGCTAAAAGTCTGCGTTCTTCCAACAATCTTCTTCTACTCTGTCCTTCTCATACTTCTGACTTTGTTCATTCTTCCTTTCATATTCAGTCCATTCTTCTTTGGAATGCGCTTCCTCTTGATATCAGGACGGCTACCAGTCGGTATGCATTTAAGCGGAAATTGCAGAGTTATTTTCAAAACAAATAGCGTAGAGTCATCTCAATTATGTATCTCTTTTCCTTGAATTTGTATGTATATATATATGTATAATGTAGGTATATATTGTAGTAAATATGGTATGTATTTGTATTTTATGCTTGTAACCTATTTATATATTTCTGTACTTATTCTATTTATAATCTATTATGTTATCTTTAATATTTTTCGTTATTTTTATTTCCTCTCAGAGCACCTGCCATCTTATCTCTTCACCACCCTTGGTTGACTGGTAGAGAATGCCTAAGGCATTAAGTCCGCCTTTGTACTTAATTGTGTGCGAGAAGTTTAAATAAATAAATAAATAATCACTGTAAACAGGCATACAATCGCGTGTGCAAGATTTTGATCCGACGGAATTACCAGAAAGAGATTGAAAACCATTAAACATTACCGTAAGCGACGTACTATTCGTAACCTGTAACGGTGACACGTACTCCCCCTGATCGCAGTACCTACTAGTAGTACTAACACACACTTTTGAATTACGAGTATTACAAAAACATACGACAGGTTTCTCAATTACATGATCAAAACACGAATAACGATTATTAACACTAACACAATTATTAACGGCGGCGGCGGCCGCGGCGTCTTCGGCGTCGGCATCGGCGGCGGCGGCGGCGGCGGCGGCGGCGGCGGCGGCGGCGCGTTCACGTTGCGTTTGTCACCATGCACGTGCACAGGGCGCGTGCGATGCGACTCGGTGCGACCGGTCGGCACACGAGATTCACGAGCCGAAGACAACGAGCAGAATGATGAATGTTCCTTATTTTTCACATTATTAGCATTACACTTTGAGCAAAAAATATTTTCAATGTTTGCATGCCTAATTTAGGGTACTTAATTTAGGGTACGTAATTTAGGGTACAGGGATCACAAATTTTGTAAACACCTTTATTTTATGTACCTACATTATAAGCAAATAAACGATTATTATTATTATTATCACTTCGACTTAATGACACTGTACAATTTTATGTCTTTTACGTCCTCATTCTATGAGTTATTTTTGTTACTGTTCACTAATTTTTTGCACATATCTTTTGTGTGACCACTACGTTTGCAGTAAACACAGAACGACTTCACATTCCCTGTATTTTTCGTTGAGTCACCCGTATACACAATGTAGGCACATTGTGTGGCAGAGGAGTGTTGAGTGGCAGAGGAGGCCTGAGGAGAAGCGGGGAGCAGAACTCGAAGAGGCAGTACGCGCAGGCTCGATGGCGGCGGCGCGTGATCCTCCTTCAAGATCAGACGACAACTTTTGCGATAGACGGTCATGTTGTGACTCGTTTAGCGAGTCCTCTACAGCTCGCGGCTTTTTCAGCAATTCGTCGAATGTTGAAACTGCAGCTCTGTCGATACGCTTGCGGATGCGGCGGTTCAGCAATCCAAAGGTCATATCCAACTGGACACGTTCACATAAGTCTTCTTGTGGAAGCTTGGCAAACAAGGCTCGGACTTTAGCTATGAATAGATCCGTATTTTCTTTGCCTTGTACTACGGAGAAAAACGCTAGGTATATAGGCCGAAAAGGCGGGCGACGATCACCATACGCACTTTGGAGTCTAGTTATAGCTTCATCCCATGTCTTCGTAGTGCCCTTGACGCCCTGCCTTGTTCCTGCTGAAGAAAAGAGCAGCATCGACATACCTTATTTTTTTGGATGGAAAGTCATCAAATAACTTCTCCCGCTCTGGGCGGAGCGGGAGGGTGTGTCAGCCTCTTACTGACTAAAACCCACCCGTATTCCTTCCGTTGCCTGTGTTGCCAGGGGCCTCGGTAACCCTTTAGTACCTTCCCGCGACCCCGGTGGCATCGGCCCTAGTGGACCCCTACACTTGTGCTGACGACATCTTTTTGAGGCGCGCGTGGAATACAACGCACCGTCGACCCGGGCCTGGTCCTTGCTACCCATAGCTCACCGTCCGCAAGCCCGCGCCTACGGTGGCCGGAAATCCGCCCGGGATTCTCGACGCCATGGGCGTCTCCTGCGGCGGCTAGGGGCGAGAGGGCGCGAAATTTGCCTTTCCCTCAACCGTCCCGCCTCCTCCTTCGAGAGGATTACTGCTTCGCAGAAGGAGGTGACAGCTGCCCATGCCCTCTCGCTCCGTACCATGGCCTGAACCAGGACCGGACGCGAGAGATCTCTGCCGCCGATTGGCTCCACGAGGACACGGCGGTGCTCTGCCCAAGCCGGGCAGACCTCCACCGTACGCTCCACCGTGTCCTCCGAGCGATCCACACAGTGGTGACACCCGGGCGTTTCCTCCCGCCTTATCCGGAACCTCCCGAAGATGCCGTGTCCGGTGAGGACCTGCGTCAGGTGGAAGGTGAGGACGCCGTTGCGTCTCTCTAGCCACTCCTCAAAGAGGGGACTTATAGCCGCAATTGTGGCATGTCCAGCACTGGTTGGCGACAAACGCACTCTCTATGTCGCCATGAGATTCCGCCGGAGCCCCGTCCGCTGTGCCGCGATTTCTCGTGGCAGCGGAGTTACGCCTCGGCGTTTCGCCTCCTCGCGCTACTCCCATACGTGCGCGAGGGCTATTGCCTCCAGATCCCATGGCGGCAATCCGACAAGGAGGCTCGCTGCCTCACAGGAGACCGTGCGGTATCCCCGGACCAGCCGGATGGCCATGACCCTTTGGGCCGCGCTCAACCGGCGGGCTGGCCGCAGCGCCAGAGAACGCGCCCACACAAGAGCCCCGTAAAAGGCCATAGACCGCATGACCCCCGCGTAAAGCCTCCGGCAGGAGGCGTTAGGACCCCCTAGATTGGGCAGGCACCGCTTCAAGGCAGTCCCTGCCCGCTCCAGTTTGGGAGCCAAGAGTCGAAAATGCTCCACGAAGTTCCACCGGCTGTCGAGGACGAATCCCAGGTACTTGATCGTCGACTCGACGCCAATGCATCCACATACCTAAGAGAGCGTTCGCGTCGCTTATGTTTAAGCATGACTTGTAAACTTCGATGGCATCGATGAAGTTTTCCACGGATTCCTCAGGATTACCGCTGAACTTGGATGAGCATTTCGAGAAATTTGCTGTTGACTTCACAAGAGCCTCGGTGGCAGACGTACCATCGGCCGATGTTCGCGGCGGCGATGAACGGAACTCGTGGAGGACTTGATTGATAATGGCTTGCGACTGGTTTATAAATCACAAGGACGCCTTGTGTCATCGTTATATTGTTGGATCGCTCAGATTCTTCCGAATTTGATCGATCCAACAATATAACGATGTCCCTGCGAGTCCGCGGCATTTTGCAAAACACAAGTACCTACGTGAAGTTTTCACTTGACGAACTTTTTGCAAAACTAACAGAACGTTTGGTCCGCATAATAAAAACCACTGAAACACACGTTGGGCGCCATGATGTAGTCGGGGTGAGTCAGTTTAGAGTGAAAGAGTTTTGTTATTGGCATTAACTTTAATAAAACTGTAAAATATAACTCATCACATCATTACGACGCCAGAGTTAGACTTCCAGATGAAGATGTACTAAGTTGTTAAGTTTATTTAAGGTAAGAGTAAGTTACAGCACTAGAGTAGAAGACGATTATTTCTCTCAGTTGTTGATAGCTACCCAGTTATAAGTTCACTATATTTTAATTCGTTAGTTATGTTGTTTTATTATGCTAAATTATGACGCACATTGTTGGCCTGAAGTAGGTCACCGAGTAAGCAGAAAAACTGTACGGCGATGAGACTGTACATATTGGCAACCCCCTAAAGAAGCTAAGGTAAGTAACGAGAGAGAAAGAAACACCTGTACAAATCAATCAAAAGTAAAGGCAATGTTGTCTCGGTGTCCTTGAGGTTGAACTTGGCAGTCGTCTGTGGGCGCCTGCTGGTTTTCTTCTATGTCAGTCTGCTGTCGAGATCCCATTGGTTGAAGTTCGATGTCCTCATGCGTTTGCCTTCTATTTGTCTTCCTCGGAAATCGCTTCTTGAGCAATGTGCAGTATTTTCAGTACAGTATTGCAGTATGTATGTTATGGATATCACTGTATTTTTTAAACAATTTTATATCTTTATGGGCATATAAAAGATTTTCAAAAATATACTGAGAGGGCACAGTCATTACATTAATCTCCTTAAATTTCTCTCTGAGAGAGTGTCTCGGTCTTAATTTATAAATTGATCGAACAGCTCTTTTCTGCAAAACAAAGATAGTCTGAATGTCCGCGGCATTTCCCCACAACAGTATACCGTACGACATTACACTATGAAAATAGCTAAAGTACACTAAACGGGCTGTCTCTATATCAGTTAAATTACGAATTTTTCTAAGAGCGTATGCTGCGGAGCTTAGCTTTTTCCACAATTTATCTATATGTGGCCCCCACTGAAGCTTAGCATCCAAAGTTAAGCTCAAGAATACTGTGCTATCTTCAGGAGTCAATTCTTCGCCCTTTATCAACACATTAGTTTTCACCTGCCTAACGTGAGGTAGCGGTAGGTAATGAAAAAAAAACCAAATACATTAAGTTTACTTAATGCATTTGGTTTTTTTTCATTAAGAAGTAAATTATTAACATTGAACCAGTGAACTACTTTTGAGATCGCACTATTTACATAGTCAGTAACCAGCTGCTTAAGTTTAAGTTTAAACAAAAGTGATGTGTCATCCGCAAACAGCACTATATCATGATTGTCCTTTATGAGGTACGGCAAATCATTAATATAAATAAGAAACAAGAAAGGACCAAGAATTGAGCCCTGTGGGACTCCTTGTGTGGATTGTTACTATAGATCCGGAAGATCTTTTCCCATTAACGTCAACGCTCTGAATCCTATTATTCAAGTATAAAGTAAGAAGATCCAGAGCGGTGTTCCGGATCCCGTAGTGGCGGAATTTCCTGATTAACGTTTCATGGAGAACGCAATCGAATACCTTGGACAAATCACAAAAGATGCCCAAGGCATTGCGTTTATCTTCCCATGCATTATAAATATGGACATATTTATAATGCATGGGAAGGTAAACGCGACATTACTTTTTGTAAAACCGAACTGCTTATTGTGCAATAATTTATGTTTATTAAAAAATCTTTGTAAATGGTCTAAAATTATTTTTTCAAAAATTTTACTAAAGGTTGGTAGAACTGAAATAGGTCTATAATTGGTGGGGTCTGATGTACTACCTGATTTAAACAAAAGTATTATTTTACTATTTTTCATAAGGTCAGGAAACTCCCCACAGTCAATGCAATTATTAAAGATAAGAGATAAAGTAGGTGCTACAATGTCAATTATTGACTTAGCAACTTCTACAGAATTACCCCACAGATCTGCAATCTTTTTTACATTTAGAGTGTGAAAGGTTTTAATTATATCTCTACAGGTAATATGTTCAAAATGAAATTCCGAATCGCAAAACTTCCATCATGGCACGTTGAGGCTTTGAATGCCTGGAGACTCACTTGCCCGAACACAGACCTACCCGATAATCCATGTTCTGTCTGTGGGTAAATGGAAGTTGGGTCTGTGGCTTCATGCACTACCGTCGTCGAACTTAGGGACCTTGTTCGACGACACTACTTTCCGCCTCGCTGCTTCCCTAAGACTAGGAGCTTCTTGTTGTTCTCCTTATAGCTGTCACTGTGGCGAAGTTGTCAACAGTCTCGGACGCCACGGCCTGTCTTGCAGCCAAAGTGCGGGTTGTTTGGCGCGGCACGCGAACATTAACGACATTATCTGTTGAGCTCTTGTTACCGTCGGCGTTCCAGCTGTATTAGAACTCAATGGCCTGACACGCGACGATGGCAAGAGACCGGACGGCATGTCTTTATTTCCATGGAACGTGGGTAGGCCTTTAGTGTGGGATGCAACGTGTGTCGATACTCTTGCGCCATCCCATCTTCCTGGCTCGGCGTGCTGTGCTGGCGCTGCCACTGCGGCTGCAGAGAACCTCAAACGGTGCAACTATAATAACCTTGTTGGTCATTATATTTTCGAGCCGTTTGGGGTTGAAACCCTCGGGCCGTGGGGTCCGAGTGCTCACGGCCTTTTTAAGGAAATCTCCAAACGGCTGGTTGACACTTCCCGTGACCCAAAAGCTGGCTTTTACCTTGGCCAGAGGCTAAGCATTGCTATACAACGTGGCAATGCCGCCAGTCTCTTGGGTACATTACCAGTCGACAGCGATGCGGATGAATTTTTCGACGTCCTATTTTAGTTTGTGTATAGTTTTATAGAATAGAATAGAATAGAATAACGTTTATTTGGATACAGTTCGTGAAACACAATAAAAATAACAATAAAAAAGTGAAAATAATGTTTTGAATAAATAGTGTGTGCCTCACGGCTGCACCAAAAAGGTTCATTTCAGCATTAATGCCAGACAGATGCTGCCTGACGCTGGTTTTCTAATGAACCTTTAGGGACAAGTGACGTCCAAGTACAAACAGCCTCAACATACCTAATACATATTTTTACTCATAAATTAATACATTAATTAGTAATTAAACATAATAACAAAACACAAAACATACGAAAACAACAACTGTCCCAGCAAAAACCTGTTCCTAGCGATTAGCTAGATTGATCCGTGCACGGTGCGCTCACAAAGCGCTACAGGCCGCCGACCGCGACGGACAAATTATCGACAATTATCTAGTTACCCGACAAGAAAAATAGTTATTGTGGGTTGTTTGAATAGACAAATTGAATATAACTATAATAATAATAAAAAGTATAAAAAAAAAACAAACTAAGACAAAAATTAATCATAAATAGTCAAATTTAATACTATTCGGAGAAAGTGAAGTACGAGTACCTACCTATAACAAAAGATGAAGTAGGTGGGAGTTAGTAATATTAATAGAAGAAGGTAAGCGTCATTTAATACGAAACGTTTATTTGGCTGATCAGTAGGTATTGTTAGTCTCTTGTTAGTTTTATATTATAACAACTTATTATGTTCTACGCTAAGTAACTACTGTAAGCATTTTCATATAAGTGAAATATTTAGGGCGACCATATCTAGTTTCTGTTGCGAATCTATCAGATACTGCCTTAAACGTGTTCTGAAGGTATGGATAGTGCCCAGTACCCTTAACGGTGGTGGAATATTATTCCACACCTTAGATGCAGCGTAACGGAAAGTGCCTCTGAAAGCTGCTGTCCTATGAGGCTGTGTTGAAAGTTGTTGTGCACATTGCCTGGGCGCGCAATCTCGTCTACTAGTCATCCAACTAAGCTTGTCGTACAAATACTTCGGTTTCTTAGACTTGACGACACCAAAAAGCAGACACGCTAGGTGTAACTTTCGTCTTGACTTCATCTTGAGAATAAAGTGTTTGTTAAGAAAAGGGGTGACATGACTTCTAGGGGGAACAGAATAACAGAAGCGCGTATTTGTTTTTTATATACAGTTTCTTATGTACCATGTTTTATTAAATAAAAAACCTTTATTAAGTAAATAATGATTGTGATTTGTAGGTACGTATTATTATTATTTTAAGATTATTAGCTTGTACAATATGTTAATATTATCTTGGAAACAGAACTGTATGTAAAAAGGTTGGAATAATTAATACAATTATAGTAAGCGCGCATTGCGCGGTGGTGATGGCGTTCTATAGTTTCTGCCTACCCCCATGGGAAGAAGGCGTGAGTTCATGTTATGTATTAAAATAAGCTTATCAAACACTACGCATTACTTATTCTTTATTTGTTTCTAATTTAAGTTTTATTCAACTTTAATCAAACAATAATTGTTGGATTGTTGATGAGTTATAGAGTTAAGACCTACGTACGGATGAACGTATTAAGTACTAATTCCCGTTTGTGAGCGTGTTGCGGCGCAGCGCATAGCAGTCATCAAATAGTACATTCCCACGTCGATACATCTACGCACTATGATGATTTTAGTAGGCGTTTGTTAGTTGGTTCATTCGCTTTTATATTTGATGTGTCATCCCAGTCTACCGACCACTTTCTTACTGTCCGCACGATATTTTTTATTAAACCTTTTTCATCATAATTGGACTTTAATTAGCCCCAGTGTATAGTCAAAATATACAGAGCGATTGCGTAAATTTAATCTGAACAGGGTTTGTTTACACTTCATCAAATACTTGTGGAACAGACATTACATACTATCACGTAAGGCAGACTAGCGTACCGACACATGACTTATCTATCGAGGTGCGCCGCCAGGGTGCGGCCCAGACTGCTGTATTCGTAAATCAATCATTACACTTTACAGTTAGGTCATCAATACATACCTATAAACTCGTGATTTGGGAGCACTAAATAAAACACTCGTCACAATATTGTACCCACTGTAGGTACCTGCTCCAGTCTGTTCAGCAAAGGATGAAGTTGCAAAGTTGCACGACCGACACAATAACAAAGCCTGAATACTAATTTTAGAACTCTGACTCGACTGAAACACCACAGAGTACCTAGAATGCGACATGTAAATCGAAACTCGATTAATCGATTATTTTTCAAAACAAGTTATAATCGATACGTTTGTCAGTAAAGAAGCGTAACAGATCAAATTAATACCTACATCTTGTTACCCAGTAACTGTCGCGGGAAGGTACTAATGGGTCACCGAGGCCCCTGGCAACACAGGCAACCAAAAGGAATACGGGTGGGTTTTAGTGAGTAAGAGTCTGACACACCCTCCCGCTCCCCCCAGAGCGGGAGAAGTTATTTGAAGATTTCCCATAAAAAAAAAAAAAACCCAGTAACTGGGTAAACTGGGTTATGGAGTTGGGATAGGCAGTCTCTCCATATACAATACTGGATATTTAGCAGCATCCAGTTAGACTGGAAGCCGACCCCAACATAGTTGCTAGGCTAGACAGTCGCGAGTTAAAAATAAAACGACATCTGACCTTGACCTTGGGCTAATCTGTACTGTAACAATATTATAATATTATATTATAAGTTATTTTGTTTTGCTTACTAATACGATGGATCACTGTTGTCCGAAAAATAAATAATATTATTATTATTATTATTATTATAAGGAGGAAACATTTTTTTGTTTGTACCGAATAAGCTCCGAAACTACTGAACCAATTTTAGAATAGAATAGAATAGGAACCTACCAAAAATTTGCCGATAAAAGTCTTAATTATAACTATTAATGATACATAAAAATAATATAAGTACTACATGTTTATAGTAGGTACTCGTCATTACCCACACAAAGGCCGCAGAGTATATGTTTAACTATTCTAGTTAAGGCGCTGACAAGACCCAATTGACCAAAATAGGCTTCTCTTAAGAAAGAAAATTGCCAAATCTGTATAGTTTGTGGTAGCGGAAAAAATATATGTCTATTTTGAACATATTTCCCAGAACTTGGTTGTTACCAAAACACGTTTTGAAAAAAAAATCTCGATACAAACTAACGTTAAACTAACCTCTTACCTTGAGTTCTAATCCAAAATATCTGTAATATCTGTATTAAATATCAACATAAATTACGTATTTAATTAATAACAAGTACGTCTTATTCTAATGCAGAACTTGGTTGTTTTTTATTTTCGATTACTCAACTCAATTCTGAGTAAATAGATAATTACTTCATATTTTGCAATAAATTACAAGCGTATTGTCGTCGCGCTTCTCTTTCTTTTCTATGCAATCTGACAGTGACCGCGGTTTAGGTGTTGTCAGCGTCTTAAGTCACAATAACCGTTTTTGTTCAAATTAGTCAATCAAAACACTGGTAAAATCGAAAGATAATGCGCGATGATCTCTGCCAGTCGGATTTGAATGATTATTTTTGCATTTTATAACCCAATTCTTGAGAACGGTTAAAGGCCATTTAACATCACGCTACGACCCTTGAGAGAAACGAACAAAAAAAAACCGAACAAAAAGAAAAAAATCTAAGCGAAAACGAAGTAATAGCGCGGACGGGCGATGGGATGCGACGCGGTGGGTCGGGGGCCGAAACTTGACGCTTTGGGTCGGGGGCCGGAACTTGACGCTGTGGGTCGGGGGCCGAAACTTGACGCTGTGGGTCGGGGGCCGAAACTTGACGCTGTGGGTCGGGGGCCGAAACTTCACGCGGATGAATTCGCGGGCGGAAGCTAGTATTTAACAATTTTTGAAAGCCATTCCATATTATTAATTTGAAAACAAATAATTATAATAATAAGTTAGGTTATGATTGAATAAGTACCTACACTATCGCACTAGGTTACCCTGTAATTATAGAGGGAAAAAATATACATAAAATAAAAAAACTTAATTTAATTGGATATTAAACAAACCCTGTCACGCTTATAATTGAGTTACCACAGCACCATGAAAACGGTATCGATAATAACTTGTTCAGAAAAAATCCGATTTCGATATTCGTTTAAGCACTACACTACTCATACTATGCGCCACCGCCAGTGCGTCACAGGTCTAATCTAAAGTAACCAAATTGAGTACTTGACATTGAAGTGATTGTTGCGTCGTGTTACTTTATCCTTTGTTGGACGACTGCAGTAGGTATAAGACCTACCTACATCACTGAGATGACCCGCTGACGCAGTACTACTAGTGTTTTATTTAGTGAACCCAAATCACAACACGAGACGCGCAAGGATAAGGTATGTCGTGCATAATAATCTTCCCTAAAACCGTCACCGCCACAGCGCACAAATGATATCATCATCATCATCATCTGCCGCCTTTTATCAGTTATGTTGGGTTCGGCTTCCAGTCTAAATGGATGCAGCTGAATACCAGTATTTTAATTGGAGCGACTGCCTATCTGACCTCCAGAATCCAGTTACTGGGGAATACGATACCACTTGGTAAGACTGGTTGTCACACTTTTGGGCTTCTGACTATCCGCAACGACTGTCAAAGATCCACGATTGACAGCCAACGGCTTAACGTGCTTTCCGATGCACGGAGGCGTTTTGGTATGTAAAGATGGTCACCCATCCACGGACCAACCGTGGCAAGAGTAGCTTAACCTGAGCAATCGACCCGTGCGGCTGTTATGACTTACCCACAAGCCCCACGGCGAACAAATATGTCCAGCAAAATTGCAAACCTAACTTAAAATAAATATCAAAGATTACCTAAAGTAAATATCAAAGATCTAGGATCGTTCCGTTGCAATTAATAATACGGAAAACGTAGCGTATATGTAGACACATACAAGGATAATTTGGCGCGACGCCAAAATGTAAGCCAACGAGCGCCCTCCTGTCAATGTCATTCAGGAATAATATTGACATGGGGCCGGACGTGGTTGGCATTTGTGCATTCATGAACGCACCTCAGGATTACGTGGCGACATATGTATCGTATAAAAGCGTACCCTTGTGAAGTGGCAACACTAAGCTACGATTCGGGGCGCTAGCCATCGTAGCCATTCTATCTCTTTAGTCATAGACTAATAAACATAGACTAATAAATATAAATGAGACAGACTGGCAACCTACCGTCTGACAGGATAGGAATATGATCAGCGCCACGAGCCCACGACAAGCCACGGAACTAAAATATCTAAAGATAAACGTAGGCATAATAGATGTACGAGTACCTATGCATTGATAGGTAGATGTGCAGATACGCATAGTTACGTATGAATTGCCGCTACGATTCAAAGTTTAACCGACTTTCAAAAAGGAGAAGGTTATCAATTCGGATGTTTATATTTTTTTATGTATGTTCACCGATTTCTCCGTCAATTGTGGACCGATTTTGAAAACCAGTTTTTTATTTGAAAGGACATCGCCTATCCCTATTAACATTGTCGTATGTGTATGTTTGCCATTTTCTTTTTATTTCATTAATCACTCTTAAAAAGTCCCTTTTTGTAGTAGACTCATAAACATGTATTAAAATTCTGTTGATCAAAATCAAAATCAAAAGTCATTTATTCAAACTAGGCTGAGGATCAGCACTTTTCGAACGTCAAAATTACATAAGACAGTCCCCCAAAACGCCCAACCTTCGCCACTTCCTAGTGCTTTAGCTGGGAAGAAGAAGTGGCCAACAAACTCCCCAGCAGCACAGCTGTCTGTTCAGTTAGAGAAAATAATGGATTCCATACAATAGTATGCAAAACAATTTACACCACGTGAAACACAAAACATTAAATTATTAGCCATATGTCAGCTAGCACACCACTATACCAAAAAAAAAAAAAGAAAAAGACCGAAAACTATTCTCAAGCAGAAATAAAAACGTAAACAGAACTTAAAACCTAAATAAAAGCCTTCAAGTATAAAGGGCGTGCCCGCTTACATATATCTACAGCCGTAACAGTCACATATGATGAACTAGGACCATCAAATTAAAATAAAATAAAATGATGTTTAATAAACCTAGTTTATATATTTAAAAAAAATTCAGCAATTCAAACGACACACTCTCTTGTAATGGTGCTGATTTCCACATCCTACAATGTTAATAGGGATAGGCGATATGCTTCCTCATCAGATTATGACTTGGTGACAATGGAAGGCCCATGAAATCGAGGGGAATCCTCAAATTTTAAAAGCACACCTATAGCGATTTGGGTATTTTTTATAGTAGCTTGTGCTTTTGCTCTCGGAAAGCACCATTTGGTGATGTGGTACTGATGGTGAAGACTACAGATGGTACCGGAACAACTTTTTTTTTTTTTGATGGGAAATCATCAAATAACTTCTCCCGCTCTGGGCGGAGCGGGAGGGTGTGTCAGACTCTTACTGACTAAAACCCACCCGTATTCCTTCCTGTTGCCTGTGTTGCCAGGGGCCTTGGTGACCCTTTAGTAACTTCCCGCGACCCCGGCAGGCTTCGGCCCTAGTGGACCCCTACATTTGTGCTGACGACATCTCTTTGAGGCGCGCGTGGAATACAACGCACCGTCGACCCGGGCCTGGTCCTTACCGGACGGTGAGCTACTCATTGCTCACCGTCCGCAAGCCCGCGCCTACGGTGGCCGGAAATCCGCCCGGGATTCCCGACGCACTTTCTCACTTTTTCACTTCAGCAGCGAGAACATTTTAGGAGATTAAATAATAAACAGGAATAGTTTGAAATAACTATTTATTGTGAATCAAAATAATTAACATTGTAGGTAGAGGTACCAATTCAATAAAATGGAACATTTTAAAAGTTAAAAGTAAAATTACTGCAATTCTGCAAATTAAAAGTAACAAATTTATTTGGCAAAGCTATAGTTGCATTGAGTTGAGTATCATTATCTGGGGTTAAGCTTTCTGTTTCGTTGGCGGATTGAGAAGGAACAACGGTGAACGTTGGTGACTCTGATCGGCTTTCTGTATAAGTACACTGTCGTCGTTGGAGGTGGATGGGCGAGGGTGAGACCAAGGATCCGAGATCCGAGTTCTCGTTGACCTTGCGAGCGAGCGGACGTGTGTCGCTTGTGCTGTGCAATTGCGTACCGATTTTGACAAATACGTGCTAAGTACTGTGTGTGATTGCATCGTGCTACAGTTGTGGATTGATTACTAATTGGTTCAATTGAGGATCAATAATGCCGAAGTTGCCACGAACTCCCACTAAACCCGGCGAAGTGCAGGAAGCTCGTTCATCTGACAGGTCGGCTTCGGATTCTAAGGGTAAACGAGCACCTATGTCGAACTGGGTTGGAACACGACAGGGTAGGAGGAAACGCAATGAAGAATCAGACAGCGATTCTTCTATCTCTCAAGAACCTAGACGGCATAAAACAGCATGCTGGTCTCCAGATAGTTTGCTTTTAACACTCGAGGCCGTTCAGAAGGAGGTCAAAGCAATGAATTCTCTCCTGAACACCATTAAGGAGGAGCAAGACTCACGCTTGTTACTGCTACAAAAGGATGTGTCGGTTATTAAATCAGAAATAGGCTAGCTGAAAAAATCCAATATCGATTTCGACAAAACACTGCAGTTTCTAAGCGACAAGCATGATGAAATGGAGATATTCAGAAAAGAAACCTTAGAAAACAACATGGCAATGGAAAACAGAGAATCTAATACAACGAAACATCAATTTAGATAAGTGCAACAAAGCGCTGGAAGAACGAATCGGTTATCTCGAACAAAAAGAATTGGCTAAAAATATTGTGACGCGAGTATTTTCGCCTCGAGGTCCCAGGGCGGGGATCCGGCCAGTACACAAGCCGCCTCGTTGAGGATCGTGCGATATCCTCTAATGACTCTGACGGCCATCACTCTCTGCGTCTTTCGCAAGACAGCGATGCTACCGGCCGTCAGGTCGGACGGATCGGGGCCCCATACAGGGCCATCAATAGCACGATCCCTACGTAGAGCCGCCTACAGGTGGCGCTCGGGCCCCCCAGATTGGGAAGCAGCGTTGATAGCGCGCCAGCCGCGCCCAACAACTTGGGCGCCAGCCGCCGAAAGTGGGGGCCAAAGTACTTCATGGTAGACTCAGCAGCGGTTCGAGCCCTCCCGACCACGATTGTTATCGTGGCGGTGGCGCCCGCCGGAGGCCATGAAATACTATGGCCGCCGACTTTTTGAGGGCCACCTCCAGGCCTAGGCGCCGCCGTATGTGGCTCACCACCTGTGAGACTGCAGCTGTCGCGAGTAACGCTGCTTCCCTGTATGACCTCCCCCGGACCGTAACCAGTGTGTCGTCCGCCCGCCGCGGCCCGGCTGGAGCTCGCCCCGCAGCACCCAGTCGTACCCGATGTTCCACGGGAGCGGGCCCACGACAGAGCCCTGTGGACGACCCGTCTAGGTGTCACACCTCTCCGCTAAATAAGCCCCAACGATGCGGCGGAGGTAGGGAGGCACCCGATGATGCCGCATTGCCTCCCTAATACAACTCCAGGGCAGGGTGTTTGAAGGCGTTGGAGATATCCAAGGACACCGCCAACATCACCCCACCCCGGGACACCGCTTCCTCCGCCAGAACTCTCACTCGCGATATTGCGTGGATCGCGCGACCTACGTCAACTTTGTACTGAAGGGGGACCTAACGGTGACACTACACGACATGCATTGCCAGACGGCTCGCGACACTCGTCTGGCCACTATCAAACATTATATTTTAAACGGCTGGCCCAGGAAAGTTAATGACGGAGGCTTAAAACCATTTTACAATTGTCATGCACAGTTATCTTACGAAAAGAATATATCTTAATGTGTGGACATAAAGTCATTATTCCCACATCTTTGCAAGAAAGAGTATCTAGGGAATTACATAGTTCGCATTTCGGGATAGTGAACATGAAGGCAGAGTTTCCTGGCGTAGACGCGACGCTGGAGCGAGTGGCGGCTGCTTGTAGCGCGTGCTGTGCGCCGCGCCCTCGCACGCTCCTCTCGCATGTTAGCCCTTGTCGCCGCACCCTTTTAACCGATTTCACATAGATTTCTTGGGCCCGTTCCACAATTACATGTGTTTAATTGTTGAAGACGCTTTTAATAATAAAGTAAATGAGTAGATTGTTACGATATGTCCTCAACTTATAATTCAAAGGCGGTTATAGGTAAATTATATGATTTAATGTCGAGGTTTGGGGTTGCACACACGTTGGTGAGTGACAACGGTACATCTTTTACTTCGTTGGAATTGAGGGACTTTTGTAGACTTAACGGTATCGAGCATGTCCTATCGCCTGTATATTACCCGGCCAGTAATGGGCCAGCCGGGCGTTTTATGGAAATTGTAAAAAAGGGGCTAAAGGCTAAATTTTGGAGGGTTGTAATTTAAAAATCAAATCTGTCAAATCAATCAAATCGACTACAGGAACTCTAAAAATAGTACCACTGATACGGAGATAGTATTCGGGCGTGCGTTGCGCTCGCGGCTGGATCTGTTGAATCCGACCGCGCAGTCACCTTCGTCCACAGACCTAACTCAAACCGTCGCACGCAATCAGTCCTAGTCCTTACAGGCTAAATGTTACCTTGGAAAACACAGAACAGAATTCACAGAAAACGAGAATGTATGGATACCCAAAAATAAAATAATAAAAAAAACACATGGATACAAGAAAAAATAAGAAAAAAAAATTGTTGACATAATGTCCGTGGTATACGTGCCACATGTAGGAACCGAAGTCCTTATTTGGTCGTTGTGCGTGGTGCACATCAACCAAATAAAGACAAGACTACATTCATCATCAAACGACGACCAAGACTGGGACCCAGGCGTGGTACCCGAATTCGCATCACTTGTCGCCAATCACCCTGAGCCCGTCACGCAGCCAGGAGAGGGGGAGGAGGGTTGGACCCCGGACAGGGAACTCCGGCGACTCCGCCGCGCGTCGCGGTAATTAGCAGGCGGTAAGAAATTATTCCGATCTTCTCGACACCTACGGCGGGCGGCGGGCCAGTAAGTCAGTTATGATGACGATGATGATGATGACGAACAAACGAAAATGACCGTATAGTGTAGATTTAGAGATAAAAGGAATAAGAGTATTGCCTAGCATAAGGGGAAGGAATGTTATGTATGGGTACGTATCATATGTAGGGAAGCGGGCTGCGCCCCGCTCCTCCCCGCGCCGGGTGGTAACTTCAAATGATTAAGGAGTCTACACACCAAACCCGCCGACCCGCCGACACAGCCCGGGGCTTGGTGTCGGCGACCCAAACCCGCCAACCCGCCAACATGTGTCATGGGGCTGTGTCGGTGAGTTAGTCGGCGGCAAGAAATCAGTACAACTTTTTTAGTTAGTGATTGCAGTGTGTACGAACGTGACGTGTTGTTTTTCTCGAATATTGCAGCCTACAATAAACATGGATACTGATGCTGATCTAATAATAGCAGCATGTGGAATAATTTTAGCTGGGTCCCTGAAGAGAAAACGACAGTGTTGGGTTAGACCAAGCTGGAGTGTCGGCGGGCAACTGAGCGTGCGCGTACGCAAGTCGCCGGCCATGCCGCCGACTTGCACGCGCGGGTACGAGTCGCCGACATGATTCTTGAAGCAAAGTCGCCGACACCTAGCCGCCGGGCTGTGTCGGCGGGTCGGCGGGTTTGGTGTGTAGACTCCTTTAAAGCAGCGTGCAACAGACCAGCAAGTTTGATTGACAAGTGTCACCGTCCTTCCGCATAGGTACTTACATACATAACAATACCAAAGCGAGATTCGTCAGAAAACACAAAAAACAACACTCTTCTTCTGCCCAGTTTCTGTGTTTATGAGCCCATTGTAAACGGGCTCTGCGATGGCGAGACTCAATGGGTAGTACAAGGCCGCTACCTTCAGGAACGAAGATTGACTTCATGAAAGTGATTTCTTATGGTTTGATCGCTTATTAACATCCCTAAAGAACCCAACATTTTATAATTTAATCTATCCTGAAAGCATTGCGTGGTACAGAGCTCCAGCAGTAACGTTACATTACAATTCATGTGCATACATGAGCATACATGTAAAAGACATGCATATGTCCTTTACTTCGGATATTTCAGTCACATCAACATGTTTTCGTTCTTTGCAGGTGATAGTCCGGTGCTGCTGAGTGCTGCCGGAGACTGTAAGTGCCGCCTGCCTCTAAGCTGGTGCTGTGTGTGCCAAGTGAAGTGCCCACGATTCTAACGAGGAGCTGCACCATGTTTAGAAGGCGTGTAGGAACAGCACAAATTGACGGCCACCTGTATGAAACGAAGTTACTTAGCTTATTATATTTTAGAGCCGTTCACGACGATAGGATTGCAGAGTTTCAATTAGCTTCAAATGTCGATGCCGCAGAGGGATTTGACGACATTTGTTTAAAAGCAACAGTAGATGTAGAAGGATTTAGTAAGCCTGTCGTGGTCTTTATACAAGCTAAACATAAGGAAAATAAGAAACATACACTTAAAATCGATTTGACCACTTACTTTAACAGTTACTTGAAAATCAGACGACAGTTTGTTCCAAGTAATGAGGACTCGTTTTTTGCTGGTAAATTTGATGAAACAGAATGTTTATTCGTTATATACACGACTGCGAGAGATGGATTTAGTAATGAATCGATAGTCGAAAGTACTTTGTACTCCATTCTGAATGATTTAATTAATACAGGCGGTACGGCCAAGCAACCTTACAACCAAAAACAGGATGTCGATTCTCTTTGCAAAATAGCTATTATAGACCAAATAACCTCACTGGCTGATCAGCTAGCTAGTTTTATAATGAGTAAAGTGGATTTTCAACAGGTTCTCAGTGATCAAGATGAAAATATTATGCTACGATACCACGTCATTCTGGCGCAAAAAGTTCTCAAAATTTCAGAAATTCAACCTAATGGACATCGAATCGCTACCTTTCGTCACGAATTCTTTGACACCAATGAAGAATACCTCACTCTATTCAGAGATAAACTGTATAAAAGAATTATAGAAAAAAAAAAAGAACCCACTGATATAGAGAACTTACTGGATGTATTCATAGCGAAGCCAAATGATGCTGAAAAACTCAGCAAACTGATAGGGCCCGTTATAAAATACAACAAAGGCCTCTTGGAAATTAATAAAAAATACACAGAAAGTGTAAAACGTTTCAAACGACAATTGAATCAAGAGTATGTTTCCCGATGGACTGTTGACAAAGCAGTGGAACTGGCTGCAAAAGAAATATTATTATCTCCTGAGTTAAATCTGAGAGTCCCGGCTGCTTTCGGGAATAAAGATATAACAATAAGTAAAAAGAGCAGAATCAAATACCTAACGTCACAAATAACCGATTTATTAGCCAAGTATAAATCCAGTAAGACGGTAATTATAGATGAATCTTTGGATGCCGGATTCCTGCAGCTCAAAGGAGGTATAGCTGGTGCCATCGGAAATATATTCGTGCTTGACGATAACACTAAACTGATGAAGATTACAGATAACAGGGATGCATTAGGAACTGATGCTAGAAGTCTGTATGAAAATTTGAATAAAGAAATCAGATTGATGAATGAAAACAGATGGAATGATAAAATCCCCAATTTATGTGAATATAAATTTAATTTTAAAGGTAACAAGTTTCCTAAACTCTTATTGAAATTTGGTGAACATGAAGAAAATATAGCGAAAGATTTTTTAAACAAACTGCTAATTTACTCTAACCAAGCTGATGAGAAAGGTGTGGAAATTAAATTAAAAGACGAAATAGAAGAGAATCTTGAATACAGCGTCCACATGCAAGCGAAAATTGACGCCATGTTTCTTAAATATCACAATGAAATACAGACATGGTGGATGCTGCCAAAAGAGGCACCGTATCTTACCAAAAACAATCAAATATTTGAGAGAACCACAAGCTATATTATTGAAGACCCACTGATGACCTCAATAAGCGTACCATTTGGAAGAAAAATAAAACAATATAATTACACATTCACTGAAGACGCTGTGAGGTCCTTGAATTTGCAGGATCAACACTCGAGTACTGTCATCGTTACAGAGAACAGCGTACTGACTATTGTTAAAGTGATGCAACATTTGAAGAATAAAGATCATGTTGTGTTAGATCTTGAAGATATTATAAACCTACCAACGAACGAACGTAATGCATTACGTAGAGAATTGACACATACAAATAAAGAAAAAGTTTTAATTTTAGTATGCAATAAAATACAAAAGTCAGGAATAGAAAGAAAAACTTTTGAAAACGTTGTAGAAGCTGTTCGAAACAAAAAATCTATAATTATTACGAATGATTCGTTAGTTGAAATATTACAGATATATTTCGCAACAACAGATCATAATATTGTACACGACGAAAAAAATAGCCTGATTGACATGAACGAAGAATCCCAAATAAGTATCTTGGAAAGTGCCAGAGTGAAATTTCAAGGCATACAAGTAGGATTGAAACATCTCGTGAGTGGCTGGCCTCAGGAAAGTCTGTAAGCCGTCGATTTGGTACTGAATAAAACCCACGTTATATTGGCTAGGCCCCGTCATGTGTCATTAAGTAGCCATAGATATTTCCCAGAAAAATTAAATATAAGTAAAGGTACATAAGTAAAGCTAGCATGTATAAGGTCGACGAAGCGCAGCCCAGCGCGTTCTTCACTGGCGAACAAATATAAATCGTGCAATAGTTGAAATAAAGTTGAAAATAAATAAACTGGCATTTTTCTGTTAAAGAAAGCGGACAGTTAAAAACCACGCAGCGCTGCGTTACACTAGATATATCCTAAAAAGGCAAAACGGTGTAGGTACCGTGTAAATTGTTTGCTATTGTAGGTACACCACACATGTTGGCACATGCCACACTCAAGTCGTGCGTTTAGCCAAGCCTTACGAGAAATTAATATCTTGATCATTCTATGATTGTTAATCAGTGAATACAATACACTATATTATTTTGCAATACCGTCTATTATGCACGATCAACATTAAATAATACAACAAAGTAGCAATTTGCAAAAAACTTGCAAATAATTAAACAAACAATAAACAGTTATACGTAGGTAGACAACCGAACGCCTGTGCAATCTTCTGTAACATGCCGCAGGCGTTTAACTACGTTAAACACGATATTTTAATTAAGAAACGAGTAATGAATTTAATTAAGTCATACATAATTAAATGCAGAAAGCGATGGACAGACTGCCAGATTAAACAAAGTTACTAAATGGCAAGAGCTACCTATCAGAGGAACGTAATGTTACGGCGTACCTCAAGGAAGTGTACTAGGACTCCCACTTTTTACTTAAGTATTGATGAATTTTAATGAGATTATTCTGTAAATACATATTTGTTATGGCTGCGAATCATATTTTCATCTATCACCTTCCACCAATAAGCAAAAATAAAATTCCCTGGCTATCTTATCGCATCCCTCATAATACTTTTCAATGTGCTTTGAAAAGCAATCTGAGACTGAACTAAAATAACTGCCACCAATTTTATCAAACTGCTTGAAAAGTGAGCTTGTTTTGGACATTTTTTGTTGCTGTTGGGTTTTTATTTTTTTTAATGATATACTACTTTTAATAAATTCGCTAACAGTTGTTTGCATGTCATACTAGTGTTTGGGACAAATTAAAGTTACCTTAGCCATATTAGCATAGGTTCGCCTTTGGTTGTTCGTAAATACGTAAGCTTTACCAAAGTGTCTTTATCTACTAATATTATAAAGAAGAAATATTTTTTGTTTGTTTGTTTGTTTGTACCGAATATACTCCGAAACTACTAGACCGATTTTAACCATTTTTTCACCAATAGAATGCTAAATTATCAGAAAGTAACATAGGCCGTATTTTATTTTCAAAAAAAATCCCTACGAAAATTACAATAACGTAACCCAAGGTATCAAAAATTTGCCTATAAAAGTCACTTTTGCGTGCGCTGCGAAAACTATTCTTAATAGGTACTATTGTGAATACATAAGAAATCGAGAACCAATTCGTATAAAAGGAAGCGCTGTCACACAGCGCGCCCCTTTTTCGCTCGAGAACCATCGGACCGTCAACACGTCGTAGCGACCGACATTTATTTTTTCTAATTTCGTGCCATTTTCTTTTGTTTTGTTTATTATTTGATTTATTAAAATTACTATTGTAGCCGTTAGAGTTTTGTCTTTTAAAAAAAATAACTTGCCATCTAGTTTGCAAGATCAGAAGTGGGATTCGATCTAATTTCTGTTTTTGTTAATTGGGTTTGTGCTTATTTTAAAAATTAAAATGTCGGATCGCTCTCGAAGTTGTCACCATAGCCGTGAGCCAGGTAAGCGACATAGCAGACACCAGGATCGTGCGCAGACCCCGGAGAGCAACCTACAGCGGGAACTGCACGTCATGCGAGCGCGTTTGCAGACGTTAGAGGATCAAGCATCGTTTGTACAGTCGAAACGATCGCGTAAACGGAGGGTATCTCAACATGAATCGTCCAAGCGTGGCGCGTCGCCGCCGCCTGGCCGGCGCCAGACGACCCCGACATCACGGCGCCATGCCGAGCGCGTCGAGTCGCCGTTGCTAGGGCGATCGGCGCAAGCGCCGCGGTCACGTACGCCACCCCTGTCGTCTGCGCCGCCTAGCGTGCTTCATGCAGGCCATATGGCAGAGTCTTTGTTGGAACATGGTGCAGCTAGTGATATTACCGCAACGGATCGCATAGTGGACGCGATCCGTTCCATCAATAATCGGGTGAGATCTGACCAACATTTTTTTATTTCTAGTTTCGATCCTAGTCTGAATAATATTAGTGATTGGTGTGACGAAGTTGATCGGGCAAAACTTTTAAATAACTGGAGCGATCATGAATGTCTTTCGCGAATAGGCAATTGTTTAAAAGGTGATGCTCGTACGTGGTTACGCGAGTGGGTTACGAGTGATCGTACGTGGAGTAACTTCAAAAAGGAATTTACGCCTTTGTGTCCGAAAACGCCAGACATTGCAAATATTCTATTCGAAGTAATGAACACAAATTCGGATAATTACTCTACGTATGCGGATTACGCCCGACGCTCGTTACTTCGATTACGTATAGTGCGCGGACTCAGTGACGAGCTTATTTCTGCGATTGTTGTTCGTGGTATTGTAGACCCTCACATTAGAGCATCAGCTACTAATGCTAAGTTGTCACCCAACGACATAGTTGAATTTTTGTCGATTTATGTAAAACCATCTACTTCTAAGACACAAAGTTCGCGTCCTACCTCACAAAATAATTATGTTAAAAGTAATCATGCGAGTAATGTAATTAGAAAGCGTAGGCTTGAGGAGGGCAAGTGTTTTTCGTGTGGTGTGGTCGGACATAAACAGGCAGCTTGCAATAAGAAAGCCAAAATAGATTCAAATGAGAGTTTGAACCCTAGTAGTTCAAATAATTCCGTCTCCAAACCAGTGTTCATGCCGTTAAAATCTGAACCTTGTTCTTTTTGCAAAAAACCTGGTCACAAGGTAGATAACTGTTTCGCAAAACAAAAATCAGAGTCGCGCAACAAAAATAACGTTAATTTTTGTCTAGAAAATAAGATTACCCACAATAACGACGTTGTAGTAGCCGTTATTCAGGGTATACCGGTGGATGTGTTAATCGATAGTGGGTCAACCATATCGCTTATATCATCGTCACTGCTGAAACATTTTAATAGTGCGCACAAGCCAGCATTTCGCGTATTACGGGGATTGGGAAGTCAAGAAATCGAAAGCACTTCATATGTCACCTTACCAATTGAGTTTGATGGTTTAACACTTGAAGTAGATTTATTTGTCGTGGCACCCGAGTTTATGAATACGCCAATTATTGTGGGAACCGACGTGCTCAATAGGGAGGGTGTTCGGTACATTCGCACGCGCAATTTTCAATCACTTACTAGAAAGGTAGACAGTGCGGAAAATGTGATGAGTGTTCAGTACGATGAGTCAATACCAATTAACACGCCTCTCGTAGGTGATCAGTTACAGCGCTTGCTCAATATGATAAATGAGTTTTCTACATATTTCATATCCGGTACCGCGACATCGACTGTCAATACAGGGTGTATGACGATTAGACTTAGCAACAATACTCCCGTCAACTATCGACCGTATCGAATGTCCCATGCAGAAACACTTCGTGTTCGTGAGATAATTAAAGATTTGATAGCAAAAGGTGTTATTCGCGAATCAGAATCTGACTATGCAAGCCCAATTCTTTTGGTTAAAAAGAAAGACGGATCGGATAGGATGTGTGTAGATTTCCGTAAGTTGAATGAAGTCACAGTTAAGGATCGTTTTCCGCTACCGCGAATTGATGATTACATAGATCGATTGGGACGTAATAAGTACTTCACCAGCCTCGATATGGCAACTGGCTTCCACCAGATTACGCTTCATGAGGAGTCTGTTCCACTCACCGGATTCGTCACGCCTGAAGGCCATTTTGAATATCTGAAAATGCCTTATGGATTGGCAAATGCTCCGGTGGTGTATCAACGCGTTATCTCAAAAACACTGCGCAAATTTATCGACTCTGGTGATGTACTTGTTTACATAGATGACGTTTTGATTTTGAGCCAAACAATGGACCAGGGTTTCGATCTTTTGCACCAGGTGCTTAGAGCTTTAACAGAATCTGGGTTTTCTGTCAATTTGAAAAAATGTTTCTTTTTAACGACTGAAATTGAGTATTTAGGACGTAGAATTAGCCAAGGTCAGGTACGACCGAGCCCCAGCAAAATTAAGGCCCTGATAGATTCCCCTGAACCAAAAAACGTGAGACAGATTCGCCAATTTCTGGGCTTAGCCAGCTACTTTCGTAGGTATATATCGAGTTTCGCTCAGAGAGCTGCTTGTATAGCTGCCCTTACAAAAAAGGGGATAGAATTTAATTGGGGAAAAGAACATCAGACTGCTCGTAAAGAAATAGTTGAATGTCTCACTAATGAACCTGTCCTAGCGATATATGATCCTTCCTTGCCGATTGAGGTCCACACGGACGCTAGTTCCATTGGTTACGGAGCTGTCTTGTTCCAAGTACACGATGGTGGTCACAAGCGAGTGGTTGCCTACTTTAGCAGGCTCACACAAGGCGCGGAAAATAAGTATCACTCATACGAGTTAGAAACCCTCGCTGTGGTCAAAGCTTTGCAACATTTTAGACCTTATCTTGTGGGTGTGCGTTTCATCGTTGTTACAGACTGTAATGCTCTGAAGCTCACACAGCGCAAGAGAGATTTATTACCTAGGGTAGCCCGATGGTGGGTCTACCTTCAAGATTTTAATTTTGGCTTGGAGTATCGCAAAGGCACACTTATGTCCCACGCAGATTATCTGAGTCGGAACCCTGTCAATGTGTGTACAATTCAGAAACCTCAGAATTGGGCACGGATTGCACAGGCTGCCGACGAAGAAGCCCAGATTCTTATACAAAGACTCAATGACGGGCAACTAGATGCCACGAGATATATTGTCAAGAATGACGTCCTTTACGTAAAGTATTCCCCCACTGGCGAATCTTCCCGTTTCCTTTGTTATATCCCTAAAGGACATCGGCTTAGTCTCCTTCGTGTGTTTCACGATGAACATAATCATTTTGGGGTTGATAAAACTGTTGATTTGATTACAAAGCACTTTTGGTTCCCTGGTTTGCGAAATTTTGTTTTAAAATATATTTCACATTGCCTAGTGTGCATTGCGCATAAAAAGGTCGCACGAGCCCCATTCCAACCTATTAGTTCTTGGGAAAAGCCAGACCTACCCTTTGAAACCATTCACATGGATGCCTTGGGACCTCTCCCTGAAGCCGATGGCTACCGTCATGTCTTAATAGTTATTGATGCATTTTCCAAGTTTTGCCTCCTTTACCCTATGTATCGGCAGGATGCAAATGAGTTAAAGCAACATTTTAACAATGTGATATCCCTATTTGGGACCCCTAAATTAATAGTAGCCGACAGAGGCCGCATGTTTCAAAGTGCTGAATTTCTTAATTGGGTTAAAAGTATGGGTTGTGATACACACTTTATAACGCCTGAGATGCACCAATCTAATGGGCAAGTCGAGCGTTATTGTCGAACGGTTTTAAATATGATACGTGTCGAAACTAACTATCGACAAAACGCATGGCCGACTGTTATCTGGAAAATCCAGTTGGTTCTTAATATTACCAAGCACAGAACTACGCAATGCTCTGCCCTCAATCTACTGGCAGGTATTGAAGCAGCAACTCCGCTTATAAGAAGTTTGGTACGCGATGTTGCGTTCGAGGGCTCCAGTCCTAATAGAGAGACCTTACGTGAAATGAGTAGACAGAGAGCATCGGAACGACTTAAGCAGAATCAGCACCAGCAAGATGCCTATGTTAACCAAGGGAGGAAGCCTTCCCGAATTTTTGAATTAAACGGTTTGGTTTTTGTGCGAAAGCAGGCTCAATCAACTGGAAAGTTAGACTCCTGTATGCGGGGCCCTTACCGCATTGTGAAGACGCTGCCACAAGGGCGCTATGAGCTCCAACTCCTGGCCGGCTCGTATGGGAAGTACACGCAGGCGGCTGCGGAGTACATGATTCCTTGGCGTGGAGAGTGGACTCCTGAAGTATGTGCTGCTTACTTCGATGGTGAGTGCTTTATGCCTCTTATATATGAAGCTTCATATGGTGTTTGTGTTGTATTATGGTGTGTTGGGATAAGCTTCACGTAGTGCCTCTATCCTGACCGAACCGAGTTACGAGTACGCCTCGCGGCTAGCCTCTGACTCCGCTAAGTTATGCCACACTTCGGGGCTTTTTCTTAGCTGAATATCAAGATGCGTCTTGATATATGATTTGCCCGCTAATGTGTCGAGACAAGCTTCACGTCGTGCCTCTATCTCGATAGCTTAGTGTGCGCCAGACAACGGTCAATTATGTGCGTATGCACAATGCGTAGCGTTGTGCATAGAGCATATGTTTTTAATGTCATGTGCAGATGCAGACCATGAGGGTGAGGAGTCCACACCTGCTACTGCCAAGTTAATTTCGTCAGCCAACCAGTCTGTCTCCCAGCCACAACCTAGTACCTCTGGGACCGAGACTGAGGCGTCGCAGCATCTCTTCGAGCCTGAGCCACTACAGCTTCAGGTCCAGCCTGAGCCATCACAGCTTCATGCCAAGCCCGAGCTACTACAGCTTCACGTCGAGCCTGAGCCACCGCAGCTCCAGGTCGAGGCTGAGCCACCGCAGCTTCACGCCGAGCCTGAGCCACTGCAGCTTCACGTCGAATCTGAGAGGCCACCAGCAGAAGTGGAGTTCTCCATGCCTGTGCTGGAGACCGACCACCAGAGCTGAAGACATCATGAAGGAGCCCGGGACGGCCTCCTGTCAGGAGAGGCCGTATTGTGAATACATAAGAAATCGAGAACCAATTCGTATAAAAGGAAGCGCTGTCACACAGCGCGCCCCTTTTTCGCTCGAGAACCATCGGACCGTCAACACGTCGTAGCGACCGACATTTATTTTTTCTAATTTCGTGCCATTTTCTTTTGTTTTGTTTATTATTTGATTTATTAAAATTACTATTGTAGCCGTTAGAGTTTTGTCTTTTAAAAAAAATAACTTGCCATCTAGTTTGCAAGAGTACATAAAATAATCTACTACATGTCCACAAAAAAGTCAGCGGGGTATATGTCTAACTATATATTATCATAATAAATAGGTAGGTATCCATTTTACCCTAATTTCTATCTGTCTCCGTGTTTTTATAAAATAAATATATTTATACCTACTGCAAGTTGGACTTTCACTTTTTCACATCTGTTTGTGGCGGGATGCACAACGCCACATGCGAACTATGCACCACACTAATGACACACAAAATCCTGCATCGCGCAAGCAAAGTTTACCGCGCGACTACCATATTACCAACGTCCCGACGACAATCGTTGGGCAACCCTCGTCGCTGGTCGTCACTCGCTGGGCCTCCTCCAAGTTACAAGGAGTCTCACCAGCAGGGCTAACATGACACACGCGACAATTACTCACTCTCGCGTGAGTAATTCTTGTCTATTTATGTCAATTTTCTCGTTTTCTGACAGCGCTACCATACAAAATACTCGATTCGTTCTGTCAAATTCGATGTTTTCTCAGCAAACCCTAATATGGCACCTAAGTTATCTCGAATTTTGACAATTCAACACGAGATAATCTTTCGATTCTTCTGTCATTTAGTCATCCTCGATTTTGACGACGAGAAGAGTAGAAATAGAAAAATATATGGCATTCATATGGACTGGTGACAGAAATGAAAACTTAAAACTTTGGAATAACATATATAAGTATATCATGTCTTACTCAATCCTAAGGCAGAGTACTGCGAAGTTCAACTGTCATTGAGCGAGACACGTTCCAGTAAATATGCGTATACATGTACGTACACAGGCCGCTGCGTGACGCCAGTCTGATGCACACGTTACATTAGCAGGTGACTTGGGTAGCATGTTGGTGACGCAGTCTGCATGTCGGTGACGTGGTTAGGATGTCAGTGACGCGGTGTGCATGTTGGTGACGCAGATTGCACGTCAACAAGTGCTTTCAGAATGTCGGTGACGCGGTTATCCCGGCGTAAGTCGATTAGCATTTCATAAATCTGCTAGCATTTCGGTGACGCTGCCAGCGGGTCGGGCACGCTGCTAGCAGGTCGGGCACGCTGTTAGCATGTCGGTGACTCGGTTAGCGTGTTGGTGACGCATTGAGCATGTTGATGAGGCATTGAGCATGTCGGTGACTCGGTTAGTATATTGGTGACGCAGATTGCATATTCAAGGGATGCTCTTCGTATGTCGCTGACGCGGCTAGTATGTCGGTGACGTGGTTAGTATGTCGGCGACGCGATTAACATATTGGTGACGCGATTTCACAGGTTTTTCCCCTAACAAAAATGGCTCACTCATTTTCATTTCCGTCATTTTGTATTTTAATTTCGGCATGCCATAGAAAAATATTAAATTTTAATCAAAAAAGTCGGTAACACAAAAAATTACAACATAAATTATAGAGGTGGATGTAAAATCATTATAGTACATACTAATTCCATGCGTAAAATTTACGGAATGAGCCGATGTTGTTAAAAAAAAATGATTTGTTTTTAATAATTTGCTACATCGGTCTCTCGTCGCGAGATAAAGAACTGTCAAAGTGCCTTTCTCGAGTTTACTCGAGCCTAGTGGTCATGTTAGGCATTCGGATGACGTCAGAATCGTAGACAAATTTCGACAAATCGAGAAAGAGAGCGTTCTCGCGCTTGTCATGTTAGCCCTGCTGGCGGGGACTGACTGCGGAGGTGTCGTGAAGAAAGCGGCGCTGAATATCAGCATCATAGCGCCCCTACTGTAAACAAATAACAATCACTCACATGGGCGCGCGTAGCTACGCACGCTCAACTACAACCAGCCGACATAGGCCCACATAAAGAGGGGTCCATATTTACGGGCAACCGCATATACTCTGCGGGAGGAGGGTGATGCGCCGTGACCGCCGCCATGACATCTCTGAACGAGTCTGCGGGCAGTAGCCCAAGCTTAGCTTGGCTACACCTTACGGTGTAGCCAAGCTGAGGCCGCGGTAATATTAGATATCTATACAGTTTTGTAACTCGGCCGTATCTATGAAATAAATACCTACAGCCGCGCGGTACGTAAACATGCGATAGGGCTGCCCGCCTCCAGCATTTTTATTATTATTATTTTGTCCTTACGTATCTCGGGACCATGGGGTCCCGGACCTTTGGAAGGCGTACGAGGGGCCGACGCCAACTTGCAGAGGCCCCTTGGACAATTGTAGTGGGATGAGGCACCAACCGACATCCCTGTTTGCTCTATGAAGATGCACCCAAGAACAGCCCCCGGTTGATGCAGGACTATTGCAGAACATGGGAACAAAACATATTGGGCTATGGGTTTGGGAGGCTATAGTGGATCGGTTTCCTAAGGCTATAGAAAGGCTATGGCCCCTACCTGACCAATGCTTTATATTATTATTATTATTTTTATTATTATTTTAATTATTCCTATTTTGTGTTTCCATTTAGTTTTGTGATTGTAAATATACTTTTTCTATGCAAATAAAATACTTTGTGAATTGAATAGGAAGTGTTCAATAAAAATGTGTGTCGTTTTTTGATTGGTAGATTTAATTAAAACAACATGTTTATGTTTGAATAAAAAATCGGTCTTATAAATTTGCGACCGAAAAATATTTGCGCCTCGACTGAGACGTACGAAATTCTTTATTATTACATTTTTACCTACCGTATCATGATTCATGAACCGCCTATAACTACCCATTTCACTCGTGTCAATCACTTTCCTTTACTCTATTCACGTTATTTATTAATCCAGACATCTTTTTTTTTTCGGGAGATAAAAAGGAAATACTTATCCATTAAAAAAACACATTATGTACCTACTCGTACCTACTAGTAAGTAAAAATATTTTATAGTCTTACCTTTCAGAGTTTCCAGGTAATCTAAAAAAAGTTATCTCTGGATGCGTTATTGACGAATTCATGCAAGGTAAATCAGCACAATATATCCTACTCGTCATATTAAATATGTACTTGAACTTATTTTTAGTGAAAAAATCGTGCGGTTACTTTTAAAAAACAAGGCACCGTCCGTTCGGCACTGCGGCACAGTCGCGACTGTCTGCCTGCCGAGCGCATGCCGAGATCGAGGCGCGTAGGCATAGCTCGCGCTTCGTCCGTTTGTATGAAGTTGGAATACTGTATAGATAATATTACCGTGCTGAAACCAACCCGCCAGGATGACGCCGCGAATTGAATTTCGAATTTGCGTTCGCGCGATTACAGTAAATTAACTCACATACTGATTATTATTTGTTAAAATGTTAGGAAAAGTCGTCTACGGTTGCAATATATTTATAAATATGTGAGCACCATGTATGTCTATTAACATAATTAATGTATTTGTCAGTGCTTAATTTTAAATTACTGACTGACTTTACAACCCTATTATAATGTGTGTGCCGGACGGGCGTGATCGCTAGACGCGAAGGGTGTGTGTAGGGAGTGTGTAATGCCTATCCAGGTTTAATCCAGTGTGAGGGTAGGCCTCTCGGTCCATGCGGCGCTGACGTCTTGCACCTATACTCGTATATCTTTACGTGTCAAATCAGGATTGGTTAAACCAAAATAACAATGGTGCCGATTCCCTTGTTCACAAACTAAACTAAATTTAAGTTCAGTGCATCCTTTTCTTTTTATTTCATTAAGAAAAGGACAGAAGATCAATTTTAGTTTAGTCCTGTCAAACTAACGTAAATTGGCGTAAATTGACGTAATTTTAGTTTAATCACGTCTAAACTTGTATGGAGTAGTGATAGGCGCTGATTAATTTGACAGGACTAAACTAAAATGTATCTTCTGTCCTCTTCTTAATGAAATAGAAAGAAAAAGATGCACTGAACTTAAATTTAGTTCAGTTTGTGAACAAGGGAATCGGCGCCAATGTTTAATAATATAAATTAGCACGCCATACAAACTCAGTTAAATGGGCTTTATCCAGGGACTAGAACATAAAAGTTGTCCCGTGCTAGGTCTCGGTCTAGGATACCTGGACGCACCGAAAAACCTATAAATGATGGCTATATTATAGTCCTCTTAACTGAGGTTTGTAAGTGCCGTACTTACAGTCTTATGTACTAAACACTATTTCAATATTGTTTTATGCTTAACTAGCACTGTTCACTCACACATCACTTTGAATCTAAGTTATTTTCAAAAACACTAAATTACACTATACTATAGTATCGTCACGAACAGTATGGTAATTTGTTATTGAGGGCATTGTACTGAGGATGCTGACGGCATTTCCTCGCTGAAATGCAATGCTGATGCGTTGCGCGAGAAAGCCGCCAGCTTTTCGGTCACCAGTTACATCAACTAGACGTTTCGCGATTTCCGCAAATAACTTATGCGCGATAAAACAATTTTACTTACTAGTAGGTAGGTACATAATGTGTGTCTTCTAATGGATAAGTATTTTCTTTTAAATCCCGAAAAAAAATATGTCTGGATTAATAAATAAAGTGAATAGAGTAAAGGAAAGTGATTGAAACGAGTGAAATAGGTAGATATAGGCGGTTCATGAATCATGATAGTAGGTACGCTTGTGTTAAAACCTCGGGGCACGTGTGTTTTGTTTTGTTAGTTTGTATAATTCAAAGTAAAGACGTGGTATTTTATTATGAATAATAGTTGTTTATTGTACTGTGTGTATGAATAATACTGTTATTAGATATATAGATATTCCTTTTTCGCCACCTTGTCCATGTTTCCCAAAACAATTTTTAATTAAGCTTTATATTAGAATGCGGATTTTTTATACTTGAAAATTTATAATAAAGCATTTCGTACGTCTCAGTCGAGGCTCAAATATTTTTCGGTCGTAAATTTATAAGACTGATTTGTAATTCAAACATCCTAAACATGGTTTTTTAATTAAATCTACCAATCAAAAAACAACACTCATTTTTATTGAACACTTCCTATTCAATTCACAAAGTAGGTATTTTATTTGTTTATATAAAAAAGTAGGTATATTTACAATCACTATTTATTTCAAAGATACGGCAGAGTTACAATACTCTATACCTAGATAATATTACCGTGGTTATAGTCAGCCAGTTTAATTAAAGTTGAACTTATTATGAATAGTTACGAACTCGAGTGCTCTTATCTTTATGTATTCCGCAAATACAAAAACGGGGAAAAGAGCGAGATAGAACGAGAAAGTCACCTGCTGCACTTCACTTCAGCGATCGCGCCGCTCAAAGTACTTAAAAAAATAGGTAAGTAAATAAACAAACTTGCTCTAAAGGATTTTTTCTTTAGTCATCCACCGGGAGTACAGCGAGGTGTGTTTGTGTAAAAAAATAATAGAACAATTACGAATGCGGGCATTTATGTGAATTGCACAAGGCGGTGAACAATTTCAGAGTGTTTTGAAAAGAGGACGCCGTATGAGTACAGCAGTGCTATTCTGTAACCATCTCACCGTGATAACTTAGGTGAAGTGAGCGTGGAGTGAACTGTCAGTGTCATCACACCTGCATGTCGATTCTGTAAAAATCTCACCGTGAAAACTCGCGTGGAGTGAGCTGTCAGTGTCATCTCACTGATGCTAGGGAGTGACCAAGCATTACATTTATAATCATAATCGAGATTGTAATAATATATTTATGCTAATTCTATTGATCATTTTATATTACTTCAAAACTAGTATTTAAAGTGTTAAAACGTTACTATTTAGGGGTTTTTTTTTAAATAAAATAGCAAAACAGAAATTCAGTCAGAAACTCAATTTTGTTTTTTTTATTCCAAAAGATTTAGTAATTTTCGCAGCCGCCATCTTGCTTTTTAGATTTGATCTCACTATCGGCTTTAACACCCCCGAAAACGACACCCATGTTGAAAAATCTGAAGATTTTCGCAGCCGCCATCTTGCTTTAAAATTTTGACCTCACTATCGGATTTAACACCCCCAAAAACCATGAAAACGATACCCATGATGAAAAATCTGAAAATTTTCACAGCCGCCATCTTGCTTTTTAGATTTGACTCCACTATCGGCTTTAACACCCCCATTGATTAAATAAACGCAATCCCATGACCCAATCGCGATGTGTTTTGAAGAAGTGATAGTGGATTGAGTCGAGTAAAAACTGTGCGACGCATGACGTTATTGATCGTTTGAATAACACACACACTTGGCTAACTCTTCTCAATAAATAGATTTAGATCTATTCAATAAGAAGAGATAACGAAGTGGGTCAAGTGATCGAGTGCTAAAAGTGTGCCTGACTGACGGACCATAGAATTTATCCCCACATAAACTATGTGGGAACCTACCTAAACGTTGTGTGTGGCCATTTGAATAAAAAGATGTGCGGATTATTTAATAAGTAGGTACC
Organism: Atethmia centrago; assembly: GCA_905333075.3. Taxonomy (NCBI): domain Eukaryota; kingdom Metazoa; phylum Arthropoda; class Insecta; order Lepidoptera; family Noctuidae; genus Atethmia; species Atethmia centrago. Next base: position 930,975 of record HG995396.1, read on the forward strand.
TATCTAATATTTTATTTTAGGTAGGTAAATACCTACCTACGCGTTGCCAATAATAAAAGAATATTCATAAAATAATCGTCATCAATACTATAACAAAATACAGTTCAACTAACACTCGCGCGGCGCGCGCACCGGCCGCGGCTGACAGGCGGCAGCCTAAGTGAAGTGGTGTAATGGCAACAAGAATCGAGTGAAGTGATAAGATCACGGCACTCGCGCGGCGCGCGCACCTGCCGACGGGCGGCTAGACTTACTTCATCCAGCCTAAGTGAAGTGGTGTTGCTACGGTTACGAGAATCGGGTGAAGTTATAGGATCACGCCGCGCTTGCGCGTTAGGCGCTGTTATTATATATCAAATTGAGTTTTTTTTTCAAACTTGTCGTTTTTTATTTTTAAATGCGTGGCAAACAAAAATTTGGTTTAATCACCTTTATATCAAAATCCAAGATTCATCATGGGTGTCGTTTTTGTGGTTTTCGGGGTTGTTAAAACCGATAGTGAAGTCAAAATTAAAAACCAAGATGGCGGTGGCGGAAATTTTCAAATTTTTCATCATGGGTGTTGTTTTCATGGTTTTTGGGGTGGTTAAAGCCGATAGTGAAGTCAAAATTAAAAACCAAGATGGCGGCGGCGGAAATTTAAAAATTTTTCATCATGGGTGTCGTTTTCATGGTTTTCGGGGGTGTAAAGCCGATAGTGAAGTCAAAATTAAAAACCAAGATGGCGGCGGCGGAAATTTAAAAATTTTTCATCATGGGTGTCGTTTTCATGATTTTCGGGGGTGTAAAGCCGATAGTGAAGTCAAAATTAAAAACCAAGATGGCGGCGGCGGAAATTGTAAATTTTTTATCATGAGTGTCGTTTTCATAGTTTTCGAGGGTGTTAAAGCCAATAGTGAGATCAAAATTAAAAACTGAGATGGCGGCGGCGAAAATTACCAAAAAAAATTATTAAAAATAAAAAATAATGGTTTTCTGACTGAATTTCTGTTTTGCTATTTATTTTGAAACATTCTTCATAAATAGTAACGTTTTAACACTTAAGTAATAGTTTTGAAATAATATAAAATTATCAATAGAATTAATATAAATATTATTAAAATCTCGATTATGATTATAAATGTAATGCTTGGTCAATCCCTAGCAGCAGTGGGATGACACTGAAAGCTCACTCCACGAAAGTTTTCACGGTGAGATTTTTACAGAATCGACGTGCTGATTAATATGTAAGATACCTTGATTTTTCACGTCACTAGCACACGCTAGTGACGTGACACACACGTGACATCTAGGGACGCACACACACACGTGTGTGCGTCCCTAGATACCAATACCGAGGCGCTACCTACCAATGTACGCTAGTTAGAGCTTAACATTGTAAACTGGTAAAACAGTTGCATGCGACGGTACATCTTGACACCAAATAGACTAAGAGCAAGGTTTAATGTTTTCAAAGAAGTTTAAGCCACTCTAACCTAGTAATTTAAAACATAAAAACATGTATTTAATTGAGAATTTATGTCTCTCGGACATTACACATATTAATAGAAATATTTTTCTTGGCAATTTTTCGTGAACTCTTCGATCTAGCTCTTGGACTATACCTTACTAATTGAACTCATTATATCTCCTAAACTAAGACCCAATTAAATCTGTCACTTGGCGACAAATTGCGACTAATTGGCGACAAAATATGGGACAAAAAAAAAAAGAAAACACATCTCTAGGTGCCCTAGTTTTTGAGATATAAATGTGGCCCTGCTGGGGTGACACTCCAGATCGGCCACCTATAAACCCTTATATCATTTGAACCAGTGACCGTCAAATTCTGATATTTGGCGACTGATTCTGACTAATTGGCGACAAAATATAGGAGAAAACAGATCTTCGCTAGGTGCCCTAGTTTTTGAGATATAAATGTGGCCCTGCTGGGGAGACTCTCTCCAGATCGGCCACCTATAAACCCTTATATATTTTGAACCAGTGACCGACAAATTCTGATATTTGGCGACAAATTTCGACAAATTTTTTGTGTTATCAAAATTAAAATCCCTGATCCCTCTGGCCTGCCAGAGTCAGTGACACGTACTAGTACGTAGTGTTTTTATTCTGTGGACGGAGCACTAATAAGACGAAATAAAACAAGACAGAATTTCATAATAAACTTTTTTTTTCAAATAGCATATATTTTTACGAAATAAAAAATACACATACATCGTAACGTAACGTATTTAAGCTATTCTTAAAACTATTCGCCCGAAGATTTGTGACGGGAACAAAGAAAAAATATATTAAAAACTAAAAAAAATATTTTATTTTAGATAATACAATAATAAATTTGTCAAAACTATACGTTTCTTGGGTGTAGGATGTAATAATTATCATTTTTGTGTGGTAACACCCAGTGCGATAATGGTTCCCGGTAACCTGCCACTATTCACCTGAAGGCAACATTGATGACCAGAATAAGTACAAAAGAAATCTTATTTTATCGCATAAGATTCCAATGTATGTTAATTGCATGATTGTTATTAGGACCCAAACAGAATTTGAAAGTCATGTCGTAAGCCACTTAGTAAATTTGTAGTAAAAGCTTACCGGGCAACCAATAAGGACTAAAAGATACAATAATTCAACTTGTCATTTTTAACAACGCTAGACAAACTCTAGGTAATGTCAAATTGAAAAGAATAGGTTCATAAAAAGGGGAGAAAATAAAAAATATACTTTTCAGTTTATTTTTTTAAAATAAGACAATTTAAAATTAACAGCATGAAATGTACTGGTTTCCAGAGTATGGTTAATATAACTCGTGCAAAATGTCACTTTTAACGGTTGAAACAAAACGACAGTCCATGGTTGGTTCAAGTTTTTTTGAGTTCCTGAATTTCCGAGTTAAGCTACACGATTACTGACAAATGCTTGCACTGACTGGACACAGGTCCACTCAAATTTGTGTGGTGGTTTCCTAGAAAAACCATTTTAGAGAATCAACATAGTCCTCACATGCTATGACCAAGATTATGTCTGGACGAGACTTTGACGTTTGAGTTTGTTTCGGCCTTTCTTCTCAGAGTAGTCAGATAGGACGCGCCGACGTCATCTAGTTTTTATTAAAAATATTACTCATTTAATCTTTAATTTTTTCATAATCTTTATATATATAATTATTCTGTACGTGTATATCAATGAACTCCTAAACGGCTGGTCCGATTTTGACGAATCTTTTGCTGTGTTTGAATGGGTCCCTGGGTTAGATTCACAATTGGACCCGGTGTAGGAGGTGCTGCGATCGATTTCTAGGAAACAGGACAACGTCTGTCCGGTCAGCTAGAATTTAATAAAGTAAATACCTACTGAAAAAATAAAACATGACAGAGTTATTCCAACCATACAATGATTACGTCCGAATAGTAAAAAAAAAAAGAAAAATAAGTTAAAAACTACAGAAAGTAGGCTAGCCTTCTTACATTTACATAAAATGCTAACATATATTATATTTTTTGTTTTATATTTAATATAATACCAATTGTATAGGAAGATCCGTCAAAATAACATTTTTTTTTATTAAAAAGGATGTTCCCAATTTAGACTTTATTTGGTTGTAATAATTAAATCTAAAACCAGCACTGATTTTTAACATGCAATAAAAACAACGGATATTTTTAAAAGGATAATAATTAAAATTATTTTTACCAGACTGGAGTGCTTCAGGTTCAGAATACCATGCATACAAATATTACAATCACTTTGACACTTACATATTTCTAATGACATTGACAGACCATCCTATTTAATCGATATATCTATTTCAATATTATTATTATTTAAAAGCACAAATGGCGAGGGGTTTCAAGAATCAACCGATTACGTTGCCCAGCTAACCGACCACTGCTAATTTGTTTAGCATAATCACCCCACAACGTTCCCACTGCTGGGACACAGACCCCGTCTCTGTGAGGGAGTGGGGTGTAATCCATCACAAGGTCACAGTGCGAGATGGCGGAGATTTTTTTTAAATTTTATTTTTCAAATTAGGTATAGAAATTGTAATTTTCAGGCAAACGTGCAGGCGGCCCTCGTGGTAGTAACCATGGTCTCCGTCGCCTGAGGACGTCTGTCTACAATATCGGAGGAGACGCAAGCGCGCTGCCCTCCTAGAGACAAAATTTAAATGTCTCATTACAACGATTATGGTATTTTATCGAGTCCTTTATGGCTACACAGGGTCAAATTAATAATTTGATGGTGAAATATTATGGCTGGTTGTGTAGTCAGTTTAAGTATGAGCTGAGAAAATGATTCAATCATGTTCTTTTTGTTTTGTTGTGTTTAAATATCGATACTTAATAATTGCTTCTGTAATGTTTACAAAAAAATAAAACGTTTTTTAAAATGATATTTCAAAACTACAAGCAGTCGTTGACCCCAAAAAAAAGCTATATCTTTTATTTTATCGTGTTTAGATATAGATGTTTACCCATCACGTCAGCAGAGCTATTTTAATTTGACCCTGTATAGTTAATATCATAATATCTAATAATCGAATGGAAACATTTCACAAATGGTTGGCTACCTAAAAAAAAAAATATGTGGCAGAGTAACCGGTTGTCTTTGACAACACCCCCTATAAACATGAAAGCATTATATGCCATCTAGAGAACATAAATCTTGTAAAACAATGCACCAGTTTTTGATCGAGTTCAACTGAAAATTTCGGTCAACTAGATGCCAATACGTTTTTTACAATGACCTTAAGCCGGGTCCAGACACACAGTTACATAACACATTATACACGTCTGGACCCGGCTTTACGAATGCATTGATGACTTTCTGTCACATAAAATTTCTTTCGTGAGTTCGTGACTCTTCAGTAGATGTGGCAGTCTTTTATGACGTGTCGTCATTTCCTTAAATATGACAACGTTCTGAGTATGGTCAAGGCCGACGTCACGTCGACTATACCATCAAAGCCTGACCCCATTTATAAAAAATAAGAACTTTTTCAATTGAATCTGTCGTCAAAACTCGTGTTAGTCACAAGAGCTCATGTGACATCTGGCAGCATGTTGTTTGCAGCCTTTAAGAAATCGTTCTTACTAATTTTAATAGCTACTTGATTCTTTATTTTCGAATGTTGAAATTCTGATTGTATGCAATCGACAACACGCAGTGAGCATAAGTTTAAATGTGACTTCTCTGAATGAGACGAGCCCTTAGCGCTGCAGTGCGTATGTAACTGTGAACCTCAAAGCCACGTGTTGACCAGCTGCCGAAGTACGACCGTCGTTTTCAGTTGAAACCGCTTATACAGTCAGAAAAACTAAAATTAATAAAATGATAAAATTAAACTCATAATTTCCGACATAAGAACTTGATTGGCAAGGCATAAGTTTGTATTTAAAACCGAACATGAATTTCGTCAAATGATTATCAAAAAAATAAATTAGAAAGAAAAAATCCGCCGTTTACAACTATTTTATAGCGTCTAAAATCTAAAACGCCCGTGCTGCTCAAATTCGAGCTAATGCTCATTTTTCCACGCTCAAAGTTACTCTCCGAGCTCAAAAGTGCAGAATTCACAAAAAATGCTCAAGTCGTGCCGAAAATGCTCAAGTTGTACAATATGAGCGAGCACGAGCGCCATCTAACGTGAAGGTAGCAGCACTGCTTAAGGCGTTAGCACTTAACACTTTGAGCCGATACACCTTGGCTAGCCGGTGGGTGGGTCTTTCATCAATTGTACACAGTTACATTATAAGCCGCTTCGAACCTTGAGTACAAACACTCAAATAAGAAAACAATCAATAATAAAATACACCCGTATTTTATTCGATAATAATCTGGTACTTTCTGGTCTGACATTTTGAAATGTCATGAAATGTCATATAGTCGGTCATTTGGAAGTGGTTGAGAACTTACTAATTTGTTATCACAAGTTAATAAAAGCGTTAAAAATAATAGTTAACCCCTCCAACTAAATTTGCTTGTACTAGAAGGGGTTACATAACCGGTATAAACCGGTTTTCAGTTGTCAAAAGAATCGGTTGTAAGCGACCTTTAAGAATCGAGATTTAATCTTAAAAACTAGAGACGAGTTCGTTATTTGTAGATTTTTTTTCATTTGCTCACACAAGTATATAAAAACAGGTATAATTGATTGTGTATTAAAACAACACTGGAAGAGACATTATTTGGAAAAAATTACAATAACTAAAACTTGGAAAAATCTAAACATTCTTCCCATAATTACATAGGAAAATAATCCCATTCAGATTAAACATCTAAAAAAAAAACGAACCCGCCTCATATACAGCATGTTCCTTTTGTCACAACAATTATATGTACACCCCACCGCTACACGCTGTATAAGCTGAACGTTTGATTACGCACGTAGGTCCAGGATAAATCCTTACAATTAGAAAAATTACAAGTATCTGAAAGCGAGATGGCAGTGTTGATCCGTGGGATTATCTGAAACAGGAAAAAAGTAAATGTATTTAATCGAACCAAATATAATTCCCACTTTGTGCTTCTAAAAATATTATTGAACACTTTAATATAATGATTGCACCTCTTTTTTAAACTCAAACAATTCCTGTTTTGGGTCCTAAACCTACTAAATAGCCAATGAACTGCGACCCACGTCGGGAATTGTTTGAGGTTAACAAAGAGGTGCAATCATTATATTTAGAAGTAGTCAGATTTTTAACCTATCCTAATTAATTCGGTCCGGGTGCCCTAAGTTACTGCGTGAAAAGGCCAAAAAGTTAAAAAGTTGGAAGTGTGCATCATTAGAAGCGTAAAGTGCACTTATTTTTACATCGTTCTCAACATATAATCATAAATTCAACATTAATGATGTAACTAATATTTTGTAGCAATATAATTTAAGTGTCCATGGAGTTTCTTGCCCGTTCTCCTCCATAGGTACCTACTACGCTTTGGAATGAGCAACTAGCTTCATCTTTCTGACAGACCGACTCCTTGACAATTCAAAAGTGCCTGTAAATGGTTTAATTGCAAATTTATGCTTTGGGTTTGAATTTCTGAGTTTTACGACATAGCTAGGCAGATTGATGCAGGTGGCGCGTCGTGTGAGAGCGGTCGGCAGTGCTTACCTCTAGGCGGGTTGTGGCGTAGTGGACTTCTTCTTCTCTTTCTTCTTCTTCAGGAACGACGGCGTCCGAAGCCCTTTCTTCTTCTTCTTGTCCTTCTTGGGCGAGTCCTCGGTGGACACCTCCTTGGAGGGAGAGCCCTGGGTGTCAAACAATATCCATTCGTTTATATATATCGGGCAATGTACACACAGGTACAGGCTATGATAGGCAAAAATGACCCTTCAACCCGTACAACTCTGACATAAATTATCATAATATCACGCTTGATTCCGCGAAGGGGTATGCAGAGGTATACCTACACCCACATAGCCAGTTATGTTTAAGTTCCATGTAACAGGGGCGAGCACATAAGTACATTATTTTTATGTAAAGCACGTAATTATATTCTCGGCTGCCTCTTTGGCCTAGTGGTCACAAGCATTACTGCTGAGTATGAGGTGCTGCTTTCGATTCCCGGGTCGGGCAAAGTGCTATTGGGTTTTCCACCAAGAATTTCTCATTAGCAGCCTAAGATTTGAGCCAGGTTGATGGCAATAGGCTCGCCACTTGTCACATGGGACTTTAAACATAACTGGCAAAATATGGGTGTACTATAGATACACCTCTTTTTTTTTTTTTTTGTGGATGGGAAATCGTCAAATAACTTGTCCCGCTCTGGGCGGAGCGCGAGGGTGTCAGACTCTTACTGACTAAAACCCACCCGTATTCCTTCCTGTTGCCTGTGTTGCGGCGGCCTCGGTGACCCATAAGTACCTTCCCGCGACCCCGGCAGGCATCGGCCCTAGTGGACCCCTACCTATGTGCTGACGACATCTCTTTGAGGCGCGCGTGGAATACAACGCGCCGTCAACCCGGGCCTGGTCCTTACCGGACGGTGAGCTACCCATTGCTCACCGTCCGCAAGCCCGCGCCTACGGTGGCCGGAAATCCGCCCGGGATTCTCGACGCCCTGGGCGTCTTCTGCGGCGGCTAGGGGCGAGAGGGCGCGAAACTTGCCTTTCCCTCAACCGTCCCGCCTCCTCCTTCGCGAGCATTACTGCTTCGCAGAAGGAGGTGACGGCTGCCCATGCCCTCTCGCTCCGTACCATGGCCTGAACCAGGGCCGGACGCGAGAGGTCTCTGCCGCCGATCGCCTCCACGAGGACACGGCGGTGCTCTGCCCAAGCCGGGTAGACCTCCACCGTATGCTCCACCGTGTCCTCCGGATAGATACACCTCTGCCTATCCCCTTCGGGAATTACAGGCATGGTTGTTTTAGCCTAACTACAAAACATACCTCTTTACTGCTGTGTGAGAACGTGCTCTGGTGCGCATCCGAGTGGTCCCCGTTCACTGTGTGCTCGCCTGAAACGTACAAACAAACATAATTAAACAAAAATATATAATGATTGAATACCCGTTGCACCACAAATAACCAAATACATTTTTTTTTAAATTTGGTCGTTATATTTGCGTCTGTCATTCACAAATATAGTACATACTAATTCCATGGTCATCTAATATTATAAAAATCTATGTCTGTTTGTTCGTATTTTATGCGCTGCCATAACGTTCATCCGATTGATAAGTACTGTTTATTTTATTTTAAATTGTTACCCTATTTATCGGCTGTAATTCGTGGATCTTTGACAGTCGTTGCGGGTCGTCAGAAGCCCGAAAGTCTTACCAAGGGGTATCGTATATTATTAGTATCTTACCAAGATTATGTCTGGACTTTAAAAGATACTTTGACCCTTGAGTTTGTTTCGCCATTTCTTATCAGGGGTAGTCAGATAGGAAATGTCTACTCCATTTAGCTTTTTTTATTATATTTTTATTAATATGACCTGTAAAAGTGATTCTGATATCCTATTTACAGAATAACCAATTTTATTTCAGTAACTTGGTTGTGGAGGTCAGATAGGCAGTCGCTCCATGTAAAATACTGGTAATCATCTGCATAGACTTGAAGCCGACACCAACGTAGTTGAGAAAAGGCAGGTAGATGATGTTGATCACCTATTTATGTAGCAATCATTGAATCTGACTGGGATTCCGTACGTCTTTTTCGGGTGACCACTGAAAGTCAGCGCTGTGCTGTGGGTCCCCCATAACACAGCTTCATGCTGAGTGGAAGCCTTCTTGTCACAGACATGACGTGTAGCTGCCGACTATTTGTGTTTTGTGCTCGTGATTATAACGTAGATCTATTTTGTTTTATTTTTCTATTTACCTACTCGAGTTAATTCAATTATATTTTTGTATGCAGCACGTATTTCTGTGACAAACAAAGCTATTTTTATTTCTTCTTTGATGGCGATAAAACTTTGTCAACTTATTTATTGCTTACGCGAAGATTATACGCATGTTACACACCGCTACATATCAAGCTATAAATTTCCAATATACGCTGTCCTGTCATTGTAAGAAAATCCGATACAATGTGAGATCAGCTTGTACTTGAAATACGGACTTAGATATGTAGCTGTGTGTACAATTAACTGACTTCCACAATTATTTCTTCTGCGGCATCGCGCCGGGTATGAGCTAGTCTATTATGCATGACCACGGCATTAGTAAGTACTACATTTGTAAAAAAAAACTGTCATAAAGTTATCTGTATGTCAGTATTTTTTTTAATTATTAAGTATATCGCCCGTGTTTTGTACATTGATCGCTAATATGATTGACTGAAAACATAATAATTGACATAAATATAAAGGTGTTTTAAATTCGTTTGACGCAAATGTATTTAGATTTAGTTTTTCGTGATACAAGCGGGCCTAAATCCTAAATGCGGGAGCAAATAACTTTTCTTATAATTATTTAAATGAAATCAAAAACCAATATATCCTCATTTAAAAACAAATACACACTTATTAAAGACTAACATTCCCATATTTCCCATGTTATTCCAGAATTAAATCTAAATCCTTAAGTGCTGTTAGGAAAAGTGCTCTTTAGAAAAAAGTGCTCATTACAAAAGGTGCTGATTAGAAAAGTGTTATTGCCACTTACCTGTATGCGTTAGTACTTCGAACCGTCGCCCCCGAAACCAAGTGAACGCTGTGGCATGCGAAGCGCAGTGTCAGAACAAAAAGCAATTTGCCAAAGAAGGAAAATATCTTGCAAAGACAAATTATCAAACTCATACAGATTTCTTTTTAAACGAAACTTTCACGTTTTACAGTTTTTTTTTAAACTTTGCAAAATATTTTCCCTTTAGAGAAATAGCGCAAAAACCAACAGACAAAATTATAAAAATAATGCAAATGGCAGACATGATTTTCTTTATAGTAAACAGACCAGTTCATTAGAATCGGAGCCTGAATACGATTAAAGTTACACGACATTGTTCGTCAAAACCCTTCCAGATTTTAAACAGAATTTTCGAATTACGATCAATATTCCATGACCACTACTTGAATTGCTTAGGATACTAAGGCCTGCTTACACCAAAAATCGTTAAAACGTACTTAAAACCTCGCTCTGTTTCTGTGAGATATTTGAAGATGACAGAGACAATGATGTTTTAGATATGGTTAGTGCTAAACGCATTTAGTGATTTTTGTGGAGCAAGCGGGCCTTAAACTCACGCGCAAACTGTACTTACGCACTGTTATAGTAAGAATGCTTAAGAGCGTTTACGCCGTACGGCATTTCATACAAACTTTCAAGTCTTTATTAAAATTTGTATGAAATGCCGTACGGCGTAAACGCTCTTAAGAGACAATATTTCGCTGTTTTGTTAATATAGCCTGGAAATGTCTCACTGCTGGACAGCATCTTCTCATGAGCAGAAGGAACGAGCATTTATCACCACGCTTGCATACAAACGGGGAATGCAGTTAAAGTTTTGAAATCATGAACATAACAACACCATAGTACCGATATTTATTACCAGTGGTACTTAACTGTAGACAACATCGAAAATGTCGTCAGGATAGTTTTGAGTATGAATGTGGATGATTATACGAGAATAGGGGAAGACCAAAGAAACGATGGATGGCCTGTGTGAAAGATGATATGGCTAGGAATGGGGTGACTACTAGAGCCGACCAAAAATAAATTGGGATAAGGGCAGGAATGACGACGATGGTGACTTAAATGTAGTAATCGGTGCTATAGTATCGCAGTGAAGGCACTAGCACTACACAGAAACAACACAAAGAGTTATACATACTTTAATAGCTGACAACATACACAAGCGTAAAAAAACGAATTGAAATGAGTCAGTGCAATATTACAAAGGCGATATGACGTATAACAATATTATTGGATTTAAGTTTTGAGCGCGTGACGACATATGTCAGGAGTTTTGTCATTTCTCGTACAGTATTTTTATGTCACGAAGCGACGCGCGCTTTGCTTGTGGTAATCAAGTGCGCAAACACGCTGTAAATGTGTGTGTAAGCGCAGGAGCTCTTGGTACTGTCCGAAACACGAGCGAAGTCGGAAGTGTGTTTGTGCGTGTGTTATGTGTTGACGCTACTCGTCCTCACGCACACATTCACAGCGTGTTTGTAGACTTGTACAATTAGACAAAACTCGTGATATTGTGTCATTCCTAACGAGGCGGAAAACATCAGTTGTTTATTTTCTAAGAGACAACCCGCGAAAAACTTACCTAACAAAAAAAATCGATACACACAATACACATATTTTAATATTAGAACAAAAACATTCGAACTATTTCCAATTATTCGGAAAACTTTTCTTTTTAAAAACACTTAAAATAAAAAAAAACACGCAATATAAACTACATTCACAATAAAAAAACATGCTTCTATAAAATACATTGTTGTTTTATTAAAATATATTTATTTTTAATGTGGGAAGGACTTTATAGCCTTGCCTTAACGTGTTCATTTCGACTGAAGGTAACTTAATAATATTATAGCAGAGGGCCATTGCAAGCAAATGAGCCTAAACTCATCATACATCTTGAAATACGTTTTATTAATATTTCTATATTTTTAAGCTTCGTGTCTGCTCGCAATGGGCGTTCCTAAGACGCATAAGTTATAAACAATAAATTAATTGGTATCATTGGTAAGCACTTACCGCGTAGCATTAAAGATTTTTAGTCCAGGACTAAAATGTTTATAGTTAATATAAAAAAAACGTGGCACGCATTGACAGGTAAGTTGCGACTTCACGTGCGACATAATAATATGGCGTTGCGACTGGACGACACTGCCATCCTTATCAAGTAAAGCGCTACTTCATACAAACTGTACTGGGGACTAAAGACATTAAGAAATGCCTTTCTTTCGCACCCTAAGAGCTGCTATCAAAATTCGGGTCCTCTAAATCGTTCGGATCGAAACTTTCAGACATTCTAAACTTCGAAATGATTCTATAAAACAAAGTATCTTCGAATGGCGGCCAACTCGAGTACATCCTCCTGGACGGGCGGCTGTGCAGCTCGTAAAGCAACCGCTTTTGCGGGACGCTCGAGTCGGACTCGTCGAGTTCGGGATCATTGACCAGCTCGAGGCGGTCCCGCGCCCCGTACTCCATGTTAGATGTACCGGGAGATGGAAAACTGACTTCGTTATCCGAATATTCATTCAAGAGAACGCTGGTTCGTTTAGTATTCTTATTAGTTTCCTTTCCATAAAATTGATTCGATTTCCCATCGATGTCGTCTTCTAAATCGATTGATATGAAGCTGGGGAGCGTGTCATCGATGCTCTTGACAGGCCTAACGACGTGCTTGTCGTGGTTCACAGGCAGGTGCTCGTCGAAGGAGAGCCAGTACTTGACACCGCCGGACTGTTCCGTTTGCGACATCGCTAACACGTTCGCCTTTCTGGTAAATGGAGAAGCCACGTCCGACTCAGCTCTGCGTCTTGATTGCTTCTTAATATGAGAGACTTTCGAAACGCTTTTGATTGGTGACTCTGTCAGTTCGAATTTCTTTGTCGTTTTCCTATTGGGGGACGAAGACCGACTCAACGCTTCTTTAACGGTTGCATGTTTCCGCTTCCGGGAAGGGTCCGGTTTCTCCGAGCGCGTGTGCGACACTTCTGCTAGACTCTTGTGGGATATATCACGATATTCTGGTGAAAAAAATGGTTCTTCGTTTGGAGATGAAGGTTCCTTGATCGGACTTAGATATTCTTCGATATTTCTGGCAGGTAAGTGGGCGGAGAAGCTGGCGAACTCCTCAGTCTTGTCGGAAATATCTTTGAATTCGTCATTGGCACTAGAATGAGATTCGTCATGGTTCGCATCTGTAATGTTTCCTACTGTGAACGTTTCATGGTCGAGGCTAATATTTTCTTTTATTTCTGAAGTGAGGTCTACGTCAGGAGTTGCGAACAGTTCTTCTGTGTGCGATGACATGGTTGGGTCTTCTGATTGGCTGAAATCTTCATGAAATGCGTTGTTCATGTCACTGGAGTCCGCAAATGTGTCGTTAAGGAAGTTCTCATTGTCAGCGGCTCTTGGTACGTCGTTGGTTATAGGAAATGATACTTCTTCTCTAGTATTTCTATCAGCCTTATCTATGTTATTATTTGTAGCAATTGTTTTGTCAGTTGCTAGCTTTTCTATTGAGTATCTTAGATCTGGTATACATCGATAAACTTCAACTGGTTTGCAATAGTGTGTGTTTTTCTGATCGTCTATATTATTAACGTGAGGGTGAACATAATATCCTGTTTCTACTTGATCCGGAGTATTCTCATTGTGTTGAAGATGATCTTTGTTACTTTCCTTAAATTCGGGAGAACTCTCGTTATTAACAATAACAGAGTAAATTGTTTCTATTTCTCTATCGGTTTCTTCAAAATCTAGAGCTTTATCTTTACTTTTAGATTCAACATTTTCCTTTATAAAACTTATATTTTTTTCCGTCGCATTCTTAAAAAAATTCACGGTAAACAAATCCTTAATTGCATAAAAGTCTTTCTCTTCACTGTGTTTTTCTTCAACATGTATGTCTTCATGATCCTCGGATTCCTTCCAAATAGGTCGAGCAGTGAACAGTATATCCTCAAAGTCAGCGACAGTAACAACTTTCTTGACTGTCTTTTGATTTCCTTTTTGCTTCTGATGGTTGATAAACATGGCTCTATCGAAAATATAATATAGTATGCCTTCAATAACTTTGTTTGCTAGACCTATGTCTGTCTCGCTCACTTCAGTGAGTACTGTTTCATTCAAACACACGTTCTGTTCTATATCCTCGATAAGCTTCGCTATCGAGAACGTCTCCTTAGTATCGTCAGTAGTGACGTCTTCTTCATTAATGTTACAGTTAGGAGTGACCGTGACCTTCAGTACTAAGTCAACGACATCTATTCTGTTTAAAATGGCGGACAAGACTTCTGACACTACCTCATATTTCTCAAACTCAGCAGTCGAATCGAAGCTATTCCTTTCGTTCAAACTGAGAGTACTGGCCAAGGAATTCTGTCTCTTAACAATATTAGTTTCAGACTCATTTTCGGTTGACAATATATCGAAGACGTTCTCATAGACGCAGTCTATCATGTCTTGCTCGGATGCTTCGTTTTCGTACACATCGATTGCTGTCTGTATAGTGTTGGTGGTGAAGCTCTCCACGTCATTGGCTGTGCCGTCTGAGCCTTCTTCGTTGACTGAGTAGCTCTCAAGCTTAGTGCACTCAGCAACGAGCGATTCTGTGGTAACTTTATGGGTAGCGTTGGATGCTATCTCTAGTTTCAACTGACTCGCTAAGACAGCTGTGTTCACAGCGTCTCCGACTATCTTCTCCATCAGTTCCTCCTTCTTCTCATTTTGTGAGAGATTCGAATCATCACCGTAAGAACTTTTGGATTCTTCCAAAATCGGTTCGAGGATATTCTTGATTTTTAAAGGAGATTTCTTAGCGTCGTCTCTACTTTTAAAATCATCGCAATAAAAATCTATAGGTACGGAGTAGTCCCTGATGTCTTTTTCTACTAATTCTTTGACGGGACTTTCATAAGACTCTTCTAGGTCTGTAAAGCTATGATATTCGCCTTCTATGGATTCTAAAGTTTTATTCACGTCTTCCATAGAGTCGGCAGCGACCAAGTCTGCAGTGTAAGTCTCTATGTTTTCCCTGGCAGTAGATGTTATACACATTTCAGCATTTTTCTCACTGACAACAACAGTTTGATCAATAGCATCAGATTTCTCGATGACAGTCTGGTTTTCAGAAGAGAAACTGTTGCCAATATCTCCTATGTAATTATCTTCATTAAATTCTTGACTTTCAACGAACTCTATATTTTTCTTTTCAACTTTGAAGACGGAAATAAATTTCTCTTGTACTTTAACGTAAGTAGCATCGCTGTCTGTTTCTTCTGAACACTTTTGTGGAATGTTATCGACAGAGAAGTAAATAGAGTTATGATTCTTCGTTTTTTTTAGTTTCTCGTCTTTGGTGAGCTCAAAGGCGTAGGAGACGTTGGTAGCACCGCACGAGCGGCACCGGGGCACGTGGTAATGCATAGGTTCGGGGTCTCTCATGTAAGAATTGATGAATCCGCTGTGAGACTGTGTTCTATAGAGCTTGTTAGTTTGACAGCGGGAGAGGGATCTGCTTCTGAGGCCGAACTCCGACTTACAGCGTCCATCCCACTCTATGGAGGGAATGGAGTACAAGCTGGAGCGACTGCTCTCGTTGCCTGCCTCGTGCACTGTGTGTGCCGTGAGCGCGAGGCGAGGAGTGAGGTTCACTTTACATTTGGGTACTTTGTACGGGGAGTCGTAGGTTTTCACGATATGCTCGAAGTTCGTACTGCGGGAGTATTCGCGTTTGGAACGTTTGTTAGTAGAGAGAGCTTCTTTTTCACCGATTTTACCTGCAACGGGGTGGGACAGTTGGGACGGATTCACGCTTTTGTGGTGTGACGCGTAATAGCCGACCGATAATTTGACAACCGACAGTCGTCACGTCATCTGCAAATGTTTGACGGATTCGAACGGTACTAACTTTCGCGGGACCCGAAGCACAATTGCCAATTCTCGATCGGTTAGTTAAATCTATACATTTGTCGAGATACACAAGTATATGTAATGAATGTTCCTTAGTAAATGCATAGATTTGAAATGCCATCACACCTCAAAATGTGAATCAGGCTAGAATTTCATAAAGTTACTACCTACTGTCAACTAATAATATAATATACTCAACTGCTACAAAAGTATTGAGACGACGTAGAAAGGGATAACTATTACATGGACAGAGGGAGATAGAACTAGAAGAAGACTAACCACCGTTTACTGAAAGCCTGATCAAGTCATCAGTGAGTCTGCTGTGATATTCAAAGTTATAGGCCGACGGTCGGGTGCGCGTCATTTTTTCTTACCGCTAGAACCAAAGGACCGTCGCCAAGAACCACCCACCCACCTCTCGGATAAGTTGACGGGATTTGACAGCTTCATACATTTAACAGGCTTTCAGAAACGGTTGCAAGCTAACGGGAAGTTGAGTTTAAAATACATATTTTGTTTGTTTGTTTTATTTGTATCGACTCGCCCCTGTGTGGCACGGCGGCAGTGGCGACATGTCAAAACATCCAATATCCCAACATAACATCCATTTCGGAATAAATGCTCTAAATGATTATGTGAATGATGATGACAAACAGAAAATTCCAATTATCTTTTCTTTTAAAGACAATTCGAAAATGTTTTCTACTAACATTTTAGAGCTATGTATCCTGCTTGTGTGTGAAGTTTCATTAAAATCGGTTCATTCATTTCGAAAAATAAGGACTTGGAAATTTGTATGAAATGCCGTACGGCGTACACGCTCTTAACTATGAGTTCAGGTTTCCTCACGATGTTACTTCCTTCACCGAAGTCAGTAACGTCCAAAATAAACTTAGAAAGTACATAGGAATTGAGAAGCCACATTGGTTGCCCGGATTTGAACCCACAACCTCGTGTTGATGAGGCGAGGCCTCCACCACTGAGCACTTTTTTTTTTTTTTTTTATTTGTGATGGGTTTGCTCTTGACCTTAGTCCATGTCAGAGGCGACAGAAACAAAGTCGACGATGGAGCGAGCTTACCCAGAAGAAGCCTGTTCACTCTCACTTTGAAGAGATTAGGGTTATATGCGTTCGGAAACACAGACGCAGGCAGAGAGTTCCATTCCTTTGCTGTGCGCATTATAAAAGAAGTTTGGAAACGCTTAGTGCGAGTTGGTGGGATAGCCACCAGGAAGGGATGGTAACCTGAAGTGCGCCTAGATGACCGATAATAGAAGGGGGCCGGTGGAATGAGGTCGTGGAGTTCTTGGGCACACTCTCCGAAGTACAATCTATAGAAGACCGACAAGCAGGCAGGCACTTATGGAAAATCAGTCAAAAACTGACAATGTCTTCATTTTCAGTTTACGACTGATTTTGTAAACATAAGTCTCCTGGTAGGTTATCGTTGTCAGAACTACAGTCATCTCATTCCTATTACACCGTAATAAGAAAACGTTTTAAAAGATAATTATTTTTAAAAGAGTAACCGTGGAGTTTCTTGCCGGCTCTTCTCCAAAGGAAACGACCAATTGGAACCGTGCACCTAGCTTCTGACGTTTCATAAGTGCCCATGTAGGTTTAAGTGAAATAAAATATTTTGTGTTTGAATCTGCTCCTCGCGGTGAGAACGTGCGGTCAACCGCACGTCAACAGTCAACAGTAGACTTCACAAGGAAAACCGTGAGGTTAACTGCACTGACAATGGTCTACCTACCTACACAATCACCCAATTCATCCTTTGTTATCATAGTATTTGCATCTTAACATTCTTTACATAATGCGCCATGTTAATTATTACATAACTGAAATATATCGGATATGTCAGTCCGACTCCAGGACCAGACCTCGAAACCTATCCTTCTGCAGCGAGATGTGAGGCAGGGAGACGTTATCTCTCCGAAACTGTTCACTGCTGCACTGGAGGATGTCTTCAAGGTTCTGAACTGGAAAGGGCCGGGCATCAACATCAATCGCGAGTACATCAATCACCTTCGGTTTGCCGACGATATAGTTGTCATGGCTGTGACTATGGAGGACCTCAGTACAATGCTCGATGACCTCAGTAGAGCTTCCGAAAGAGTGGGTCTTAAAATGAACATGGACAAGACAAAGATCATGTCAAATGCCCATGTTACACCCACTCTCATGAAGATCGGAGACGCTACGCTCGAAGTTGTGGACGAGTATGTTTACCTAGGACAAACTGTCCAGTTAGGTAGGTCCAACTTCGAGAAAGAGGTCAATCGTCGAATCCGACTCGGCTGGGCAGCGTTCGGGAAGCTACGCAATATCTTCTCGTCCCACATACTGCAGTGTCTCAAGAAGAAAGTCTTTGACCAGTGCGTGTTGCCAGTGATGACCTATGGCACTGAAACGTGGTCTTTCGGCTGAAATGGTGATGATGATGTTGAACCGTATCAAAACTTCAAACATAATTATAGTTTTATGACAGCTGCTCACACAGATGGCATTAAGCCGGCAGCGCGCGGCGCTTGAGTCGTTGCCGACGATGGGACGGAATGTTGCCACTTTAAATATTATATTTATATACAACTAAGTTTTTGTATTTATTTTATCTCTTATTTTGTTATTTTTTAAAAGCTGCTCCGGTTGAAGTTATCACGTCAACGCCGGCTGTCGCTGAAAACCAGCGCTGGGGCTCTGTCTCGCATAGGGTCGCAGCATTATGCTGAGCGATGGCCGTTTTGTGTGCTTGTTTTTTCGTGTTTGTGTTCTTTTTTGGCGTTATGTTTACCACAAATATTTTTTTTTAAACGATGCTGAAAAGTAGCTTTGAATGATAATGAAGTAATGAAAGAAGCTTGTATCAATAACGATGTATGACCTAGCGATTACAATGACAGACGACACAAGAAAACAACAAAGAAACTCCTTCCGGTAAACCAAGCTATTACAGACGAATACTCAAACGCGATTAAAAGTTAGAATTCAAATCAAAATTAAGTCATTTATTCAAACTAGGCTGAGAATCAGCACTTTTCGAACGTCAAAATTACATTACTGTCCCCCGGCACGCCCGCCCTTCGCCACTTCCTAGTGCTGTAGCTGGGGAGAAGTGGCGCAACAAACTGTCCAGCAGCACAGCTGTCTGTTCAGTTAGCAAAACTTGATTCTATACAATAGTATGCAAAGTAATTAACAAGAAACACTAAACATTAAATTAAATTGCAATACAACTCATTAATAAAACATTCTAATGAGAAAATTATGTCAATTAGCGCACTCACCGATCTGAATCCCACAAATTACAGTTTTGAAATCTTAATTCTCGTTTGAGTATTTCGTCCTACCATAGCAACCTTTCTCTGCACAGACAACCAGCCTCAGCCGTAACCTATTGACCCTAAACTCAGGATAATGATTCTAACGTAGAGACATCTGTTCGAAAGCTCGACGTGCCATTATTACAACACATTTTGAATGAACTATTGAAACTCCACAGATCTCACGGGCTTCCACAGCTACATAACTTACCATCACGCTTGTATTCCCCGAACGGTAAGGCAGAGGTGTACTTATAGTACACCCACATTTCGCCAGTTATGTTTAAGTCCCATGTAATATTATAGAGGGCCAGCGTATTTCTATAAACCAGACCAAAATCCAGACTTCGCGCTGTTACTGAGAAATTCCAGATGGAAAACCCAACAACACTACCCGACCCGGGAATCGAATCAAGGACCACATGCTGCTTACATCCACTAGACCAACGAAGCATTCTTTTCTACAGCTAATAGTAATAAAACTAATAATGATTCTATAAAATAATAATCGTGGGTATGCTATCGGTATACTTCTGCCTAACCATTCGGGGATTACAAGCGTAATGCTATGTTATTTTTTGTAAAAAGCTGATCACGGATACAACGCTCTCGTATGCTAATAAGATATTCCTGATGGATAAACCCAATAACATTTTGTCCGACCAGGGAATCGAACCCAGGACCGCGACCACATAGAACATGGAAATAAAACTGAATGGGCTATGGGTTTCGGTGTCTATTGTGAATTGGTTACCTAAACCTATGGAAGGCCTCTTCTGCCTGACCAATTATCTCTTATAAATCTGAAAGTGAGTTTGTGGCCATGACTGGATTACGACAGGATACTTTTTATTCCGACATTCCCACGGGATCAAGACTTATGCGAGTGAATCTGCAGGGCGTAGCTCCTATATAATATTCCCGGATAAAATGGCAGCCCCCAGAAACTGTCGCTAGCGCATAGTGTCAGTGACGTAGCGACAAGGGGGTTAGATGTGGATACCCATCACGTCTGTGAAGTTTCGGCAAGTCAATTTGACCCTGTTTGATGAGTGTCTCTACGTGAGCCAGTACCCTGTTCCCTACACCAGCACATTCACGATCAAATTTGAATGACGTCAAACCATTAGTAAGTCATTGCAATGTAACTCTTATTGCATTGTTATAAAATAGAAATTAGAATTGTTGCCGAGTTTGATAAAACTCTCGACAATCATTCTAATTTACCACCTTACTTGACCGAGATAAGAGTTAGAAAATTAAAATCAAGTTATTTATTCCAATAAAGCTGAGAATCAGCCGTTTTTGAACGTCAAAAATTCCATAAGACATTCCTCCAAAAACGCCCGCCCTTCACCATTTCCTAGTGCAGAAGAAGTGGCGCAACAAACTCCGTAGCAGAAAATTGCTACGAATCAGTAATGGTTTGACATCGACCGTGAGTGCCCTACCTAGCGCACCTCTGGCGACGGTCTGCGGCCGCAGCGCCACGTGCGCGCGCACCACGAGCGGCGCGCGTGACGTCACGAACACGTCGTCGTCCGACAGCACGGCCGGCGTCCGCGCCGCCGCTGTACCGGGACATAGTGTGAGTGACGAACATAGGTAGTAGTACCAATCAAAAGCTAGCAATCATTTAATCAGCCATAAACTACTAATTAATCACACATCAATCATTTAATCAGTCATAGACTGCTAATCAATCACACATCAATCATTTAATCAGTCATAGACTGCTAATCAATCACACATCAATCATTTAATCAGTCATAGACTGCTAATCAATCACACATCAATCATTTAATCAGTCATAGACTGCTAATCAATCACACATCAATCATTTAATCAGTCATAGACTGCTAATCAATTACACATCAATCATTCAATCAGTCATAGACTACCAATCAATCACACATCAATCATTTAATCAGTCATAGACTGCTAATCAATCACACATCAATCATTTAATCAGTCATAGACTGCTAATCAATCACACATCAATCATTTAATCAATTATAGACTACCAATCAATCACACATCAATCATTTAGTCAGTCATAGTTTGCTAATCAATCACACATCAATCATTTAATCAGCCATAGACTACTAATTAATCACACATCAATCATTTAATCAGCCATAGCCTACTCATCAATCACACATCAATCATTTAATCAGCCATAAACTACTAATCAATCACACATCAATCATTTGGTCAGTCATAGACTGCTAAGTAATCACACATGAATCATTTAATCAATTCTAGACTACTAATCAATCACACGTCAATCATTTAATCAATCATAGACTACTCATCATTCAAATATTATCGATCATTCAATCAATTATTGAGTACCAAACCATCACAACCAAATATTCAATCAATCAAGGCCTAGTAATCAGTCATACATAAAACATGAACAAATGACAAATATTGGCAATATTGTCATTAACATTGTCAATCAATCACACATTTGCATCATCCTATAACACGTCCATGAAATTTCACTCAATTCTCGTCCAAATATCGAACAATCAATCAAGGAGCCCATACATAAGCTTATCAATCACACATCTACATACAACCCCGAATCAGTCGAGTCTCACCTCTAATGACGACGTGTTGTACCGGCGACATCATGCCTGACGTAACGGACGACGTCACGGGCGACACGGGCGAGTCGTAAAACACTTCGTCGTCCGACAATAGGTTCGGGTCCCGACTCGGCACTACTCGTGAAAGAAGACCGAATGATTTCTGTGACTCCGACGAATAAACGAAAATGCTCCTATGTGAGCTTTTATACTATTGCCATCTCTTACTCACAGCCCACAGGTAACATTAGAAAGGGGCCATCCTTAAATCACGTGAGGTTTTTTAGACTACTTTTATAACCCCCTTCCCTTGGCGATACATCGTGAGGTTTTCCCCCTCCCCCCTTATTCGAACTTCACGAGATTAAAGGGCGACCCCAAAGAGAAGAAAATATAATTATGCAAGTTGTGACAACATAATTTATTACAACATTTCGCCGCTCAATTCCTTTTAACTTGTTCCACATGTAAAAAAAACAATTTATGTCGTGTTTTTAAAGAAAATATTTGTTTTTGAGTCTTTAATATATTAGTGTAAAAGGAATATGACTAAAATAAAAGCATTAGTATAAATAATAAATAATAATAAAGTATTAAAAACATTTGCAAGATCCAAAACTAAATACATGCAGAAAATAAGTTAGGTACTTTACAACATTGATTTATATAAAGACGATTTTTTGTCAGAAATTCTACATAACCGACGGGTTAATAGCCAAGAGCATCGACCAAGAGAGACGGAAGACAGAGACAGGAGACCGAGACCGTTAACGTGGCGGTTTACGCGGCGACAGAGACCGAAGACAGAGACGAAAGACAAGAGAAGTAGACCGAGACCGTTACTGGTCATTAGGTTCTGTATGGGCGCCCGATCGCGAGCGAGACCGAGGTAGAAGACGGAGACGCTAGACAGAAGACCGCGAGATGGCCTCCGCCCCGGACCAGTACTGTCGCGTGTCTCGCTCGAAAAGCCAAAAATATGTCCTGAACATATTATCATCAAACAATGAATGGTTCTTCACCAATAGTGAAAACGATCCTTCTTGGCCTCTAGTTGTATATACATAATTCGTTGATAGGTAATTTTTGTTTACTTTTGAAATAATAATATAATAGCAAATCATCGTTTCCTTCTTCCTCCAATAGTAAATAACTTGTTAACTTGGCTTTCCATTACTAGGTAGATTAATAACTTTCAACAATACAACTGACTCCTACCGACTGAATCGACAATACTGTTACCTACTGTTTGAACAGTCTTTAGGTTTTGGTCTCGGTCTCGGCCCATAGTAAATCAGCGAAGACCGAGACATGTGTCTCGGTCTCCGGTCTCTGTCGTCACGCGAACCGCCACGATTAGGCAGCTGGATAAAGGGCTCGATCCAGAAAACGGTACTTCTAGACCCGGCTCATATTGTTAACAGGTTCCTCTCTCAATACTGAATGGCAGTAGCTTGGATTCGATACCGGTGGGACATTCGTTTACATTTAGAACATAAAAAATCGTCTACAAATCAATACTAATAAAATAATCAAGGCAGAATTCGTGCACACACAGTTACAGCCGAATTCATAAAAGCAACTTGATTTAAGTCGCCGTGAAGTCTCAATTGCTCTTCCACTATAAAAATACATGTATTACGGTGTGAATCACATTTTGATCAACATACAATCCGACACTGATCTACAAATTTCAGAAAAAAAAAAATGTACGTACAATTTCGCGAAGAAAGACTTAAATTAAGTTATCGTTTGAGAATTCGGGGGTTAGTTCCACTACAGAAAAGGTACAGTGCGGTCGTAAACATAGCACATCGCGTCTTAGAAAGAGACCGTGTTTGTCTCTCTCTAAAGCCCGATGTGCGCTGTAGCGGCCGGGCGCTGCACACTCACGTACCTTTCGTCCTGTCGGCGTGTGCGCGTTCGGCAGCCAAGAAATCGGTTGTGTCAACTAAAAAGGTACACGCATTTACATACACATGCACAAAAAAACTAGAGGTTTCCAAAAGTCTTATTTATAAAGGGAGAATTAAATTAGCTGGCTAAACTTCACAGAGTATCGACGTCATGATCTGTCTGCCTATGCCCAACGGTCGGCTTCCAGTATAACCGGATGTTACCGAATACTACTACTTTACATAGAGCAATTCCCTATCTGACCTTCACTACCCAGCAACATATCGACTTATAGGAAACGACCAATTGGAACCGTCCACCTAGCTTCTGACTTTTCGTAAGTGCCCATGTAGGTTTGTGGGAAATAAAATATTGTGATATATTTTAAAAGATAATATATCAAATATATTATTTTCAACACTCTTAAATTTCAAGTAACAATACACCAAGCGTCTGTTGACCTCGTAATCAGCTGGAGTATTTTTTTTTATCGCTGACTAGATAAAACAATTTTTTTTTAATGATTTTATGTGTGAAGTTCCACCAGCTAACTTAGTTTGACCTTGTATTATGAAATCAGCTAAAACCGATTGTAAAACATGCCTGTACAAGAAACGAGCAAAAATGAAAAAAGACGTGCTTAAAATATTAAGGTCCTAATCTATTAAGATTTCGTCTACCTAAACAAAAAAAAAACACGCTATTGGTAGCTTTTTTGATAAAAAAAACCCCATGCTTTTATTTCAACCACAATTTGTAATACTTTAAGAGCGTTCATTCCGCGCGAGCTGGCAACGTCTCATTTCTAGAGGGTTCCGTGATTATTTTATTAAATTTAAATCAAAGTTTTGTTGTTATTAGTTGGAAAGCTGTAGGTACTTACCGTCGCTGAGGACGACCTCTGGTTGGCTGCGGACTGGCGCCTGTTTCGTTTCTATTCTCAGTACACGGTGTTCTGTAAACGACAACGCTACGATTAATTAACTTTTCTGTGAGAAAGGGTAAAAAACCGGCCAAGTGCGCGTCGGACAACGCACAGTGGAGGGTGCCGTAGTCTGGGTGAATATTTACACATGTACAGTATTGATTTTACCGGTCGTAAAAATAAGTTGTTATTTTGTCTTTCTCGAAAAACATACAAAAAAAAAGTTATTTCTGCAAACAAAAAAAATAGAGAATCTACTTTGCAACTGTTCTTATTAAAAATCCCCTAGAATAAGTTTAGTTTGTTCTCAAATTCACGTTTAGAGCTTGGGCAACATTTAATGCTGGTGTGTGTTTAAATGTTGACATGTTAATTTAAACTTTTACACACACAAGAAAGGTACAAAGGCGGACGTAATGCCTTAGGCATTCTCTACCAGTCAACCAAGGGTGGTGAAGAGATAAGATGGCAGGTGCTCTGTCTGTTTGAGAGGAACAATGAGAATTCTTTATTAAAATTATATAATGGTGCCGATTCCCTTGTTCACATACTAAACTAAATTTAAGTTCAGTGCATCTTTTTCTTTCTATTTCAATAAGAAAAGGACAGAAGATACATTTTAGTTTAGTCCT
Organism: Atethmia centrago; assembly: GCA_905333075.3. Classification (NCBI taxonomy): domain Eukaryota; kingdom Metazoa; phylum Arthropoda; class Insecta; order Lepidoptera; family Noctuidae; genus Atethmia; species Atethmia centrago. The sequence goes on from HG995396.1 coordinate 956,404, forward strand.
GTCAAATTAATCAGCGGTTGACGTAAATTGACGTAATTTTAGTAGGCAAGTTTTTAATCGCGTCTAAACTTGTATAGAGTAGTGACAGGCGCTGATTAATCTGACAGGACGAAACTAAAATGTATTTTCTGTCCTTTTCTTATTGAAATAAAAAGAAAAAGATGCACTGAACTTAAATTTAGTTCAGTTTGTGAACAAGGGAATCGGCGCCAATATAATATAATTTATAATTATGAATTATAAATAAAATACGTGCACAAGTACATAAATTGGTTATGAACTTATAATACACATACATACCTACATATTTACTATAACATATACCTATATTATAAATATACATAATTCAAGGGAGAGGTGTTGAGATGACTACACTATTTATTTTGAAAAAACTGCAATTTCCGTTTAAATGCATACCGACTGGGACTAACATGTTTGGGAAATAAATTGCAAGTATAGGGTGGTAATTAATGCAGAAATAAGTAATATTGATCTCATTAATCTATATATTTAAAAATGAATCCCTATTTCCCTTCGTCATGGCAACACACTAAAACGGCTGAATGGATTTGGATGAAATTTGGGACATGAGTAGACCATGGCCTGAATTAGGACATAGAATACTTTTATCCCGATATTCCCACGGGGTCGAGACTTATGCGGGTGAAACCGCGGGGCGCAGCTAGTTATAAATAAATGCTACATAATCTACAAATACTAATTAATATAGTAAAGTTGAAGAGTTTGTTTGTTTGAACGCGCTAATCTCTGGAACTATAAGTCGGATTTGAAAAATTCTTTTGCATTTGATAGCCCAATTCTAGAAGAAGGTTATAGGCTTTATTTAAGATCACGCTACGGCCCTGAGAAACCAAGCAAAAAGAAAAAATAGAAACAGCGCTAAGTGACAACGATGTAAGAGCGCGGGCGGGCAATGCGATGCGACGCGGTGGGCCCGGGACCGAAATTTCTCGCGAACGTTGTTTTTATACATAATCTACATACAGATCATCTAATTCAAATAAGAACTATTTGTGTCCTCATTATATTGTTAAGTTTTACTTTAAGTAAATACGTTTTTTTTTTTTGTTTTCTTAGTTAGGAATTTTATCCTGGTGCTGTGCCCTAACAACGTCCATTATTTTGTAGCTTTAAGCCCATTTGTAACATACGTTATACATTATGAAAAGAATAAGTAGTAGATTGGGTTTTCCCATCAGAAATTTCTCAGCAGCCCGGAGTCTGGATTCGTGCCCGGTTGATGGCAATAGGCTCGCCCAGGATATAGGACTGACATAACTGGCGAAATGCGAGTGTACTATGGGTACACCTCTGCCTAACCCTCGGGAAATTACAGGCGTCTTGTTATTTTATGTTGTTATAAATGAATATGAATGTATATATGAACATGAGCGACGTACCGTCGCGGGACTCCTCCTCGGTCTCGGAGGGCGCGCTGGCCGGCGACGTGATCTGCGCGGCGCTGATCGCCTCTGACTCCGATAAGTCAGTGTCGTCTGCAAACAAAGGATTCTCAACTTAATTTAAGGTGGTACATTTAGTGCCAAGACTGCGATTGGTACTTTTTTGTGCCACACTTGACTAAGGGTGATCTTACAGTTCCTACTCCATATAGTAGATGGTACTTTTAGTGGCGAGTTCAGCTAAATAGATATTATACTCTTTATTGAACACAAAAATAAATAAGGGTTCTTTTAGTAACACTCCCAGCAACTAGCCAACATCTGGCCAATATCAAGTGCCAAGTTGGGCTTTCGGCATTTAGTTACGTCAAGTTAAAACGTCATGGTACTTTCTGGCTAGTGTTACTAAGTGCCGCACGTGGTACTCACAGTCGCTGCGCTGCTTGCGCTCCACGACGCGCCGGTACTCGTCGATGTCGGTGTCGGTGACGTGGTCGAAGGGGTTGCGCGCGTAGGGCGCGCTGTACATGGTGGCGTTGTGCTGGTAGCCGCGCTGGATGATGCCCTTGGACGCCGCGCCCATCAGCACCTGCTGCGGGCGGCACACGGCGTTAGGATTGCATACGAGCTTGTGCAACAATCGCAGAGCAAAGACAAATTGCGAGCTCCATTTCACCGGCTTCATAAGGTTCATAACTCATTTGTTGGGCTTGGTATAACTTTTTATAACATGCTACTCTCTTCTTTGCTAGGTTTGCCTTTTAATGCGTTTAAAACTAAAGTAAAATCCAACCTTTGTTCAACGGCATAATATTCTATCAACGACTACTTAAAACCATAAAAATAGTTGGTCGCTGTGATTAACACAAGACAACGTTTATGCTCTTTCTCCAGAATTAGCTTACCCAATGACATAATATGCGTTGTATTGCATTAAGTCGTTAGCTAGCGACCTCGACAATTGATCATACTATTCTTGCCTGAGCAGCAAGTTCGTCATGCGCCCTTAGCTGTCACTGTCTGCGGTAGCGTCGTGGGTCGGGTTGCCTCCTTCCCTCCAATATGGCGAAGGGCTGATGGCTGATCTTTGCGTTATGCTCGTGAACGGGTGCTGCTTGTGGTGACTGGTCGTCTTGCTGACCATGATTTTGTTATTATTATTAATAATTAAACTTTTTATTTATTTTACTTCGATGGTCCTATTTATCATTTGTGACTTCAAGTTACAGCTATAACTATATGTCAGCGGGCACGCCCTATGCCTGGAGACTTTATTTAGCTTTTTTTATGTCTTTATATTTAATTTCTGCTTGAGTACAGTGTTCATTGTTGTGTTGGTATATTGTGACGTGTGCTAGCTGACATGTGGCAATTAATTTAATTTAATGTTTTGTGTTTCGTAATGTTAATTAATTTGCATACGAATTGTACAGAATCAAGTTTTTCTAAGTAAACAGACAACTGTGCTGCTGGGCAGCTTGTAGCGCCAATTTTTTTTCCCAGCTAAAGCACTAGGAAGTGGTGAAGGACGGTCGTTTCTGGGGGATAAATAACTTTCGATATTGATTTCGCGCAAATTCTGTGCAGTTTTATATCTATATATCTATACATTATTATAAAGTTGCTTTTTTGTCCAACTGTGTGACCGCCTCGTTCTTCTATCAACCAAAGCAAAAGTCATTTATTCAAACTAGGCTAAGAATCAGCACTTTTCGAACGTCAAAATTACATATTACATAAGACAGTCTGTCAAAATGCCCGCCATTCACCACTTTCTAGTGCTTTAGCTTTTAAACTACGCCACGGATTTTAATGAGATTTTCAACACCATATAGTGTTTACTCCGGAAGGTTTATCTGTATGACAGGTGTGTCCTCACCACGTGGTCGCCGGTGTGCGTGTTGGCGGCGTCCTCGCCGATGAGCTTGCTGGCCTCGTCCCACGTCACGCCCTCCAGGATGTGCGACTGCGGGCCCGCGCTGATCTTGTCGGCGCGGCGGTTATCCTTTATCTACGGACATTACATCATATTAAAGTATAGCTTACTATGTAGCATAAGCATATTAGTATTATTTTTCCCCCATGGGAAAAATGCGTAAGTTTATATACGTACAGACAGTGACACTGTGGAGAGTCCTCATTTCACCAGTTATATTTAAGCCCCAGCCAGTTGTGTGTTATTTTTATTAGGTAGATTAATTAGTATTATTTGTACCCTTAATATTTTACAATTCATTTTGTTATCCTTTGCATGATTGTCGTGTAATGTAATAATGTCATCCTTGTCAAACTCGTTGTATCTAGATTATAAGTGAACGATGTGGTGTCCTATAATTGGAGGCCCACACTAGTATTTGTCCCCGTTCTTGTAAACATGCAGATAATTGAGTAGCCTCTGTTGGAGATCCAATCAAAAAATGATCATACCTGACCCTGACGCCTGTTTTCCCCGAAAGGTTAGGCAGACATTAGCTCCACATTTCGCCAGCTATGTTTAAGTCCCCTGTTGGAGGAACGACCGAGAAATTCCTGATGGAAGCCCAGGAATAGAGCCCAGACCAACGAGGCAGTCTAGCATATAGTTACACGATATTTTTGATATTCAATATCTGTACTTTAAAAAAGACTGACCCCTGAGTTTCATTCGTAGTTGAAAAACATGTTCCCCCATACATCGATATACGCCACGGTCAAATGTCTCCTACTAATTGTAACCTACATATTTGAAATAGTTATTTCATATATAATTATTTCAACTTGATCTCCACGCATTCCTGAGTAAAAGGGTCTTGACAGACTTATCCCCGTATTACAGAAAACTCAAGCATTACTTAAAACTCGTTTAAAGCCATTTGATTGGTTGAAACTAGTTTTAATTAATGCTAGAGTCTTGAGTAACGTTCTGTAATACCGCCCTACCAGACAGACGGACAACGAAGTGATCCTATGAGGGTTTCGTTTTTCTTTTTGAGGTACGGAACCCTGAAAACAAGATGGCGGTTGTTGAGATGTTGGCCAAGCGCCAGAAAATCCTTGTACAGCTATGATTCCGTTTTCTTACCTGTTGCTGCAAGGCCTTGAATTCCTTGGGATTGGTGTTCTTGGGCACAAACTGAAGCGTGTCGATCTTGACCGGCGTGCCGGTGTGCGCTGGCGAGCCATCCTGTACCCACTGTGGCCCATGTTGGTCCATAGAAGACAGCGGTTGCCGAAGATCATTGTTCGTTGCAACCAATTATTTTGTTCAGTGGTAGTAACCATTGTTTTGTTATATTTGTAGATGTGATTAATGTCACCATTTGATATTGTTACCGTAGCGATGGGTCCATGGTAACCAAACAGGTTTTTGTAGAGTGTCAACCATTTTTGCCGGATATTTCGTTGTAATTGGTTAACCAGTCAGTATTTTTGTAGATTGCGTTTTTTGTAACCATGTCGTGCAATCGGTTTTATCCAATATAACCACGGTATGTTTTAATAACGATATTGTGATCACCAAAGTCAGTGTGACCAAGATTCCGTATTCCGGAAGATATTCCAGTTTTTCAAATAATTTGTAAAGTGTTTTTGTTTCATAAATATTTCGTGTTGAGTTTCCAATTCCGGTTCCGGTTCACCATTCGTGATAGAAAAAAAAAGAGAAAAAAGAAAAATTAGTAAAAATGTTGCCAACATGTATCGCAAAAATCAATGAATATTTCGCAAAAAATATCAATCGACTTCCGCTTATAACGGGTTAGTAAAAAAGGATATGGTAAGGTGGCATTTACATTTTAAGAAAAAAAAAATAGAAAAAAAGTAAGATTTGTGCGTAAAAGAAAAGAAAAAATTAGGAAAATAAAAATGGCTCAAATTTTTCTCAAATCCTGGTGAAACATCGAGCATGTACAGTACAGATTTTACGCCATTCGGGCATAAGCAGACAAACAGGTCATCCCATGCAAAGCATTCGAATTAAGCGAGACAATTGTTTTTATCGTATTTTTTTACAAGCATTTTACATCATTCTATTTTGAGTGTCACTAGTTCTGCTTACACCGAAAAGGTCAAGCTTTTAAAAAGGAAATGAAAAAAAAATACAAACGAAAATAAAAGAACATGGCTATTCAAAAGTGACTTGAAAGAATTAGAAAAAAAAATGCAAAAAAATACAGCACTTTATGGTTGATCTTTTTTTAAACAATTATTTACAAAACCAAACATAGTGAAAATACACGAAACCTACAATTTTCGCGTCCTTGTGTATTTTCTACCGATTATTGAGTCTTCCAGGTAGCACGGACATTAAGGAAAATGGAAAGAACATAAAACAGGTCGTGCAAGGAAAAGGTACTTAGTTTTAACAAGTGGCAACATTCCTACCAATTTTTTGACCTCAAAACACTGTACAAACTCGATGTTATGAATAAAAGTTATACAACACTTTATTCATTCGACCAGGGATAAATAATGAAATGCTGTTGATTTATAAAATATTGTCCTAAAATTTTGACAACATATTGTTATTAATTGGTAATTTGGACTTCACATACAGTTTCCAGATATCCCGAAAAGTTAGAAAAAGCTTGAAAAAGATCAGAAGAAAAAGAAAGAAGAGATGATGACGTAATTCTTATGACTTTCACTTTAGTCGAGATTTGGTGGAAACAATTATCTGTTATGTTACGGCTACATTGTCGCGATAAGGCGAACTACACGACGTCTCGCTGTAAACAGAGAGCGCGCGAAGTGTAGTTCGCTTTATCGCAACAGTAGTGTAGCATTACCAGCAGAACTGCATTTTTTCTGAAGTAAGAAATACTTTGTCTCCACGTACAGAGCCATATCTCAACTATATTGTATCAAAGCATGTCCATTGGTGTATCCGTATCCGTTAGTACTTACAAAATAGTCAGAGAGACTCACACTTTCGTATTTTTAATACTTGTGCTAAACGGTTTACAAAGCTGATTGTAAATGCAGAAAAGACATTGATGAATTATACAACACAAAGGTAAGATATAATTAAAATTTAGTTATTTTTTTTTTTTCAAAGTTCATGACATCTTAAAATCAACTTAGTTCTTTTAATTATAAAGTTGAAGTTGATTGTTACTAAAATGAAATTTGTAAACTGATATTTGATATTAGTACGCCATTAAGGTAGATCCGCAGCGGTAGCCCGCGAAATTCAAATGTTCTTAAGTTTTTTGCAGGTCAGTGTGAGGTTGTATCTTGATTAAAATATTATTCGAGACCATAACAAATATGTATTTACAGAATCATAATCATTAAAATCATTAAGACTTCTCTCAAGTTAGATTTGTTCCGTTCTTATGGAACAACTTTAAGAGAGATGTATTAATTAATGATTATAATTCTGTAAACACATATTTGTTATGGTCTCGAATCATATTTTCATCAAGATACAACCTCACACTGACCAGCAAATTGCAAAAAACATAAGAAAATTATAATTTCGCGGGCTACCGCTGCGGATCCATATGAATGGCAAAAGGTAGAGATCTCTGTGCCTATTTTATTTAGAACACCTATTTTTAACAAATAAAAACTTTGACAACATTGAATAAATATTCGACGTTCCAGCTTCAGTCACAGAATTACGTCAAAATGTGTATTTATTAAAAAAAAAAAATCGTCGAAATTACCTCTTCGTTGTTAGCATCCACCCACTGCAAAACATTATTATATTAGTAACAAAAAAAAAACTTTAGTACGAACACGAAAAATAAAAAAATAAATTGTCAAAAGCATTTCATTATGTGTGAGAAGCGTGAAAAATAGAATTTGTTATTTTAATTTATAATTTTTTAATTGATTCGTAACATATCTATAAGCACAATAATTATATGGAAGCTGTTATACGCAGTCCCTTCGAAGCAAAAACTTTTTTTACTAAAATAACCAATAAATATATTTAAAATATTGTAGTAAATTATTGTTCAAAAATAACACACACATATTACCTAAATTAGGTTAAATTAATTACGCATTTTAATTCACATGTACGTATACCAAAAAGTTTTTGCTAAAAATCAAATTGGGACAAGTATTGAAAAAACCTCAAATTGTACACACATTAGCATCAAGCAAGTATTACAGTGAAGGTCAGTCCACACCTATCAGGCCCGTACCCGGGATGTTACAAGGCCGTGGCACACACAGGGCAGGCACTGATGCCCCGTCGCCGTTCCGGACGTGTGTGAACGTGTTCACATAAAATGCACACGCCGTGCACGTCGCGGGCCTGATATGTGTGGATAGACCTTAAAACGCATCATATATTAAAATCTGAATAAAATATTCTGTTATATAATTTCTAAATCTTCGATGACTTCACTTTGTAAATAAAATAAAAACCAAAATATAGAAAAATGAACTTTTGAGCCATTTTGAGCGCAGCATAGACAAAAAAATGCTCAGAATATTATAATTTTTGCACGAAATCTTAAAACTATACATATCCATAAACTATCTGAAATATGGTTAACATAGTTTCTATCTTCTCTTTTACAGCAACAACTATTTAAATATTAAAACTCCCATTATTATCCTTAAAATTATACATAGAAATATAAGAGTTAAAATAGAAAAATAAAAATATAAACACCACTACCAAAACCCGAGTAAAAATATAAAAATTAAAGAAAAATAAAATAGTAAAAATGGAATGTCCTAAATTATTTGAGAAGGGTGGTTTCCTGACTGTGAGAGGAATATATTATATGTGACTTGAACACAACTTCTTGTTAATTTAAAAGTATTTACTGATTAAATGGCTTCCTACTATTTTTCACCAAAATGATCAACAAATGTCTGGCAACGTTGCCTTTTTGACAACATAAAAAAATAGCTTTCACAAGTAGTAATACTTAAATTGCACGTGAGGCGCGCTCTGGACAGTCACCCTCGCTACCACATCACTCACTGGCTAATACAGGGTCAAATTAAATTAAGCGTGATGGATATTGATATCTAAACATGAAAAAACAAAATAAGAAATTATGTGATAATATTTTTTTTTTTTTTTTTGGATTAGACTTGTACTGTTTTAGTGTGATTTGAGAAAATGTTTTTTTTGTTTAATAGTGTTTAGATATTGATAACAATTACGTTTGTGTAGTATACACCATAAAACTTGAATTTTCACGCAACGACACTATCAGCGGTCGTTGACCCCAAAAAATGGTCATCAAGTAATTTTTTAATTGTATGTTAGATATCGATACTCATAACATCTACGGAGTCTCGCTAACTTATTTGATTTGACCCTGTATAGTTTCCACGGCACGAACCATTCTCATACAGTTCGTGAGATTATGTTACCTTACTTTAGAAAACTTTCAAGTTTCAATGCAATTTACGTCATAATGTAGTATTTTTAAGTCAGTTTAAGCACCTATTAATAATATTGTGACTCAAATATTGTGATGATGATAATCATGAGATATTATTATTTAAAACGTTTACCGACTTCGCAAAGTTATCAAAGGACTTGGTCAATTATCGTAACTTTTTTTATAATATTCTTAAAACTCAGATTTGATGTCATCTTGATAAAAAATGATAATAAACATGGGAGAACCAAATTCTACCAAGGGGTATGATGTTACCCAGTAACTGGGTTGTCCAACTCAGATAAGCAGTCGCTCCATGTAAAATACTGATAATCATCTGCATCCTGTTAAGACTGGAAGCCGACCCCAACATAGATGGGTAAAGGCAGGCAGATTGCAGAGAAAAGCTTTACATTTTTGATGATGAGATGATCCCTTCTACATTAACCCATTTCTATTGACTTTTTCCCTTTGCGAGGTCGGTAAACTTATAAGAAAATATATATATTATTATTATACATTAATATAAAGTGAAGTTATTATGTTTATGACGCTATCAAATTGTATGAAACTTTCACATACCAATATTTTGATGAGGAAATCGCTATTTTTAATATAAAGGATGGATTTACGATTTTTTATTTCGGCGATTTGCGATGTTAGTGACATACAATAAACCAATGAAAACCCAAGGATTCTGAGAGTCTATTCAATGTACTGTGTCGTCGAATGTCATGTGAGCTCATATGGTTGGCTGTTGGTATATTGGCGTGTGTTCATTACTTTGCATACAATTGTTTAGAATCGAGTTCTTCTAACTGAACAAACATCTGTGTTGCTGGACAGTTTGTTGCAAACACTTGCCCCCGGCTAAGTGAAGCGTGCGTGTCGGGAGACTGTCTTATGTCATTTTGACATTCGAAAAGTGCCGATTCTCAACCATGTTTTGATTTTTATTTTATTATTTCTGTCAGCCAATCACAACAGCTAACATGACATTTAACAGCAGATTAAGACATCTGTCCCACCGTCGGCGATTAACGAAAAGCGAGTAGACTAGAAATTAAAACCGAGTTGGCGAGTGCGTGACGACAACGAGAAATTACTCACTGGTATACATATGTAGACACGGATACATATCAAGCTATACATTTCCTGTATAAGCTGACCTCTCATTGTACGGAAATCCTATACAATTCGAGATCAACAAAAACTGGAAATGTATAAGTTTGATATGTAGGCGTGTGTACCAAGTGTGTCTCTTAGCGAGTGTTCTCCCCGCCAAGCGAGCGTCGCTGAGCAAGAACTCGCTTTAATAGCTCGTCGCTGCGACAAACTAGTACTCGCAAGCGTTTGAATAGTCAGCCAGTCAGTCAGTACACCATAAAAATTACAGACATAAATGTAGAAATTTTACATAGGGTGACACAATGGGCGGTCTTGTCGCTAAAAGCGATATTTTAAAAAAACTTTTTGCTGGATTAAAATACATGTATCTCTTTGACTGACTTGGGACTTCTTTGAGAATCTTTTTTACGTTTCTTGAGCGAGATAATCGTTGTTAATCGCTTCCTCGTCGATTGGTGGGACAGGTGCCTTAGGCCCCGTGCACACAGCGATGACTGGGGCCAACCATAGCCTCTTATAGCAGTATTATTTTTAATATTGCTTCACAGTGGGAAAGATATGGAGCTATACACCCTGTACAGCTCCATCTCATTTGCACACTGATGTAATATTAAAATAATACTGCTATTAGAGGTGGTGGTAGGCCCCCAGTACATTTTACTTCCCAATTTTTGGGCTCACATAGCATTTTCATACTGCATGTGTTTTGAACATATGCATATGAACTAAGGAATGTTGACGTGTGCTCCCAACTGTTACTCTCAAATATCGTACAGGACAGCGCCGTGTGAGCGGGGCCTTGCAGACTGTTTCCATATGATGTAACCCAAAGATGAGAATAACGGTTATATAAACATAGGCCACCTACATTTTAAAGGCATTATTTCCAATGTTTGGCCAAACTAACTATTATTAATTTTTATTCACTTAGACAGTTGACCATTTTATAGTTGAATTTTATTATCTCGTTTCAGTTTCTAAAAGGCAGATGTGGTTTTCACCTTGAAAAACCATATTTTATAAGTTCTTGTTGAAAAAAACCAGTCAACTGCCTACCTACATTTTATCACCAATAATATCCCATCTGTCTGAATAGGGTGACAACACCAATTCTTAGTACTAGGGTGGTTGTACCAACACTTGTTTTTACATTTACCAGCAATATGTGTTACACGTTACTAGCATTCCTGCTTACCCCTCCAACTATGTTTGTGTTAGGAGTGGCGTTAACCCAACGGGTGGGGAACGAACTCAACTGACTTTCAAGGTAAGGTCAGATGAGCATCGTAACTTGAGTCGCTCAAAATGAGTCGCGGAATTTACATTGAACAAAATTTTCAACGTCGCGAGGGAACTATTAAAAAAAGTATAGGATTTTACTTATTTTGAACTTATTTTATTATTTATCTTTAACTTTCTTAGTCATTAAAAAAAAAACGATTCCAGCGACTTATTTCGAACTGCTGAAATTACGTCCGTTGGTGTACCGCGTCTAGCCAGTCTACTCGGCCTCAACCCTCAGATATTCTACCTTAGTGATCTTCTTGGGATCAGGAGTGCCGGTCTCCAGAACTTCCACCTTCTGGTAGACGTTGGGCGAGTTCAGCCAGCGGGTGCGCTCGCCGGTCTTGCCCTGGCCCTTCTTCCATATCCTGGGATACGAGCAAGAGATTATTGCTGGAGTATAGTTAAAAGGATGAATAAAAGGCGACTAACAATAGGTATTTATTTACAAGGCAGATGTGAGTGGAAACGCCGGGAGGACATATACCTCATTGATGATGTTCTTCAGAAAGCTCAGGTGCGTAGTACTCGCAACCGGCGTGTGTGTATGACCAGATGTATGAATAAACGAAGCAAAATTCGTATGTAAGGATCATAGCAGGTGACGTTCTATAGTTCCTGTCTACCCCCATGGGAAGAAGGCGTGAGTTTATTTATGTGTATATTTAAAGAAGCCGCTTCTGTTCTTTTGTGCCCTTTGCCGGGATAAACGTACTTGAAGTAAATATGAATCCGAATATCCGATCACTGATGATAACTAAACGCAGTCCTCACCCTTGCCTGTAGAGTTCCTCCTCCTCCAGCAGGTAGCCCAGCGACGACACGGCCGGCGGCACCTCCACGTCGTTCTTAGGTCGCGGCACGTCGTTCTGTACACAACACTACCATATTACACTCATGTTATCAAATAAAGGGGCTCGTGGCTCAGTGACAGTCGCACGGGTCCGTCAATGTTTAACTACAATCCTCGGTTTGCCGTAGGAGTTGACTGGTATAAATCGTCACGTAAGGAAAAAGCGTTATGCCACCTCCATGCGACTTTCTCTCTCTCTCTGTCTCTGGTATGGCACCTCTGCGTCTAGCACATTAAGCCGTTGGTCCTGTCTGTCATTCGTGGATTTTTGACAGTCGTTACGGCTCGGCAGAGGCCAGAATGTCTGACAACTGTAACTGGGTTGTGGAGGTCAGATAGACAGTCGCTCCATGTAAAACACTGGTATTCAGCTACATCCGGTTACACTGGAATGGTTAAACGTCATTCTACCTCTGTCATTTTCAAACAACTGACTCAAACTCAGAGCATTAATTACAAATAGATCCTTTTGACTTGTCAAGGGGTCGCTCAGTCCAAAGATTCATATGGAGAAGAACGTGCAAGAAAATCCATGGACACTGTTTTAAATAAAAATATGGTTACAAAATATTGGTTACAGTGGCAGAAATAGAATGATGTTTTAAATTCGTTTAGCCCTCAATGCATTTAGTGTTTTGTGGTGCAAGTGGGCCTGCAAATGCTTGTGTAGGCAAAGGTTGTGGTTAGGTGGGTAGGTCATAATGTGGGTTGGTAGGTAGGTCATAAGGTGGGTAGGTTTGTAGGTAGGTCATAAGGTGGGTAGGTAGGTAGATCATAAGGAGGGTAGGTCGGTAGGTAGGTCATAAGGGGGGTAGGTAGGTAGGTCATAAGGTGGGTAGGTCGGTAGGTGGCTTACTACCACCTACCGACCCACTGCTTTACCACCCATTACTACCCACCTACCGACCTAACCACCTTATGACTTCATAAGGTGGGTAGGTTATAAGGTGGGTAGTTCATAAGGTGGGTAGGTAGGTAGGTCATAAGGTGGGTAGGTCATAGGGTGGGTAGGTAGGTGAGCAGGCGGTACCTTGATGAGCGGGTGCCGGTAGATGTACCCGGTGCGGAAGCCGGCGTTGTCCAGCATGCGCATGAGCGCCTCGAACTCCTCGCCGCCCACGCGCCACTTGCCCGCGTCCGACGGGGGCTTGCGCGACGAGTCGTAGATCTGTTCACATACAAATATAAATCATTATAATAGCTTACAAGCAGCGCAGAATTGACGAACTGCCATACAAACTTTCATCTCCTTTTTAACCCCTTTGGGGGTTTCCCAAAATCCTACCTTGGTGATCACCTTCGTTATCTAAGGAACTCTTGTGCAAAGTTTTAAACTTCTGGACCCAGTGGTCTAGGCTGTGCATTTTGTGACAATTAATGAATGAATTTAAGATTTTTATTAGGTAGATAATGTAGTATTATTAGACCCGATACACCCGATATGTAATATGGTAACAAAAAATGCTCTAGTATCATTAACCAGGGAGATAACAGAGGAAAACGTTTGTATGGAATGAACGCCAACGACCACGTGACCGTGTTTCCTTCTGAAATACAGTGTAGTGTAAGCAATTGCTGGTCGCCCCACGCGTGCACGCACCTGGCGCCGCGCCTCGTCGTCGAACAGCGACAGCTCGTCCACGGGCACGCCCGACACGCGGAGCTGGATCTCGCACGCTGCCGTCAGGTTCCTGGGAAAAATTACCATAGTTCAATTACCATAGTTCGATTACCGTAGTTCGATTACCGTAGTTCAACAGTAGTTCATTTACAGTAGTTCAATTACCATAGTTCGATTACAGTAGTTCAATTACCATAGTTCGATTACCATAGTTCGATTACCGTAGTTCAATTACCATAGTTCGATTACCGTAGTTCCATTACCATAGTTCAATTACCGTAGTTCAATTACCATAGTTTGATTACCGTAGTTCAATTACCATAGTTCGATTACCGTAGTTCAACAGTAGTTCAATTACCGTAGTTCAATTACAGTAGTTCAATTACCATAGTTCGATTACCGTAGTTCAATTACCGTAGTTCAATTACCACAGTTCAATTACCGTAGTTAAATTGCTTTCATCTACACGGACTTTTCAATCAAAATAAAAAAAACATAAACCTACAATACAATACTTATGAAACATCAGAAACGAGGTGCATAATTCCAATTGGTCGTTTCCTATGGAGAACAGCCGGAAAGAGACTCCATGGTTCCACACCCACCCACTCTTTATAAAATAATTAGCTTTTACAATATTGTTTTCAGGTTGATGTGAAATAAAATCATTTTAATTTGACACAGATTTCAGTCGAGTTGTCCAGTGAGTGAGCTGTTCCTCAAATTCAAGGTCACTCAGTTATGGAGCGGGTTATGCTCGTTTCTTTGAAGGATAAGACCAGAAATGAAAAGATCTATATCTTTAAAGCTTGAATCCCCCCCGACCCTTGCTCGACGAAGTGCCAGCCCGCGCCGCAGCTTAGCCTGTAGCTTTAAATTCCCCGATTAATAATAATAATATTAACCAGATTCAGCCTGTCCCATCTTGCTGTCCTCCCCCCAGCGACGCCCTAAGCCGAGGTCCGTACCCCACAAGGGGTGCCCTTAGCGTGCAGTCGCTTAGTACTATAAGAAATTCGCCCCTGGCTGGAGGCTTTGAGTTCGCTTAAGGCAGCCACAGGAAAGTCCGGTTAAGTAGTCACGACCTCTCAAGGTCAACTTTGAGATGCCATAAAAAAAAAAAAAAAAACATAGCTTGAAGAGTATGCAAGCGGAAGTGGCAGTGGGCTGGCCATGTTTGTTGAAGGATCGATGGCTGGTGGAGCACATGAGTCGTGGAGACCGCGTATCGGCAAGCGTAGTCTGGGACGACCCCAGCTAGACAGAGCGACGACCTTAGGAAGGTGGTACAGAGAGACAGACAGCGGAAGCAGGGTGGCCGCAGCCCGGGAGAAGTCTATATCCAGCAATAAACTGCAATAGCCTGATTAATTGTCTAGTGAGTGCACTGTGCACCAGGGCGGCTCGTGTTGTCCAGCTGGTGATACCTGTTGGTTGTGGAACATACCTGGCCTGGTAGAAGGCCTCCTCGAGCGTGGCTCCGCAGCACAGGGCCCCTCCACAGCTCAGCATCAGCACCTTGGCGTGCGGGCCCAGCGCGCGCACCAGCTTGTCGCGGTCCTCGTTGTCCATGATACCTGTGGGGGAGCAGACATTAGGGACTATTATTATTCACAAACTTCATGAAGAAATCTGGACTTAATAGTTATATAAGCTTGGACTCCTCAATCCGTCTTGAGCAAACGTGGTGATAAAAGCTCGTGCTATCTTTGTATAAGGAGAGGCTTTCGCTGGGACTTCGGTAGTATGAAAGTGGCACTGACCGTGCGGCACGTTGTGGTAGGCGATGTCGCCCAGCAGCGCGGCCTCGCGGCACAGCGGCAGCAGGCCGCGCCGCAGCGCCGACACGGCCAGCGCCGGCGCCGAGCGCACGTGCAGCACGCAGCGCACGTCGGGCCGCGCCGCGTGCACGGACGCGTGCAGCGAGAACCCTGCAAGGAAGAGGGGATTCGTGAAAAAAGAATTATAGAAATCGGACCAAGAATAACGGAAAAATCGTTGTACAAGTAAGTGGCGGCATCTACATCGCCACATGCGAACTACGCAACACACTGACGTCACGCAAAATCCTGCATCGCGCAAGCAGAGTTTACCGCGCAACTAGCATATATACAACATCCCGACATCGTCGGTCGGGCAGTTGCCCACCAGACTCGACACCCGGCTGGTCGGAGGATCTTCCCTTTCCTATGGAGAATGAGTGAACTTTACACCCTATTCCTCATGCCTCTATAAGTACACACTACAACTACAAAATCAGCATCAATTTTCCAAAATGTGTGAATGCAATTAGCTTTTAAAAGTAAAGAACAGTGTCCCACATAATACAGTTGTCCTGTAGCTACAACGGTTAAGCTCCGTACCCTAACTGCCCCATCTCAAAAATCCATCCTGTATAAGAAAACGTTCTGCAAAATTTTATACCATTGGTTTAGGCTGTGAGTGTCTATCAATTTTTTCAATTGCAGTTTTACCTCGGAAACTTGAATTGTTCATGATTTTACAAGGTGTTCAGTTCTTACCTTCGACGTTGACGGGGAAGTTGGTGGTGCCCTGGTCTTGAACGGTGCCCTGCATGTCCACCTTGACGAGCGAGGAGGCCGTGACCTCGTGCGGCAGCAGGCCGCGCGGCGTTGTCAGCACGGACTCCACGGCCGTGTTGAGGCGAGCCGTGATCTGACCGTGGATGCCCGCTGAAACGGATTTGATTAGATGAATTTGGTACTTGGTGAACCCAAGCAGGCATGGAATGCATGATGATACGTACCTGCCTGCTTAGGTGCGAATATGGTTGGGAAAGTCTTAATAATACTAAGCCATTGGTTCCCGGCTATCATTCGCAGATGTTTGACAGTCGTGATGGGTAATCAGAAGCCTGAGAGTCTGCCACCAAGCCACTCTTACGTAGGTATCATGTTACCCAGTAACTAGGCTGTGGAGGATGATTTGATTAGACTTGAAGATGACCCCAACATAATTCCAAGCGCTCTTCCTCTCTCCTACATAGCTGTACGTAATCAGCCTATAATGTTTCCACTGCTGGAACACAGGCCTCCTCTCTTCGAGAGGGAGTGGGCCGTATTCCACCACGCGGGCCCAATGCGGTAAATGTGCTCGACAGAATCTACAATGATCATGTCTTTGCAAAAACCTACCATCTAAGTCCACATTAGGGAGATCAGAAATTATGCCAAGGGAACATACTACCGGGATGAAAAGCATCCTATGTGTTAATCCAGGATATAAGCTATCTGTGTGCCAAATTTCATCCGAATCTGTTTAGACGTTTTTGCGCCAATCTGGAAAATACATCCAGACATACACACAAAAATTCTAAAAACTACATATTTTCGGCATCAGACTCGTTCCCACACACCTCGTAGCAATTACTTTATTTCGAAAATATTTAATGTACAGTTTTGAGTTCGTTACTATTTTATTATGTATCGATTGTAGGTGAGAGAAGACTAAGCAGATGATGGGGTTGCTACTCACTCTGGGTCCACCCGAACAGGTCCACCAGTCGGTACACGGCCGCCAGCTTACAGCGCAGGATCTTCTCTCCCTTCTCGTATCCAATGCCCTCAATGCCGCGGATGTCATTGATGGGAAGCACGCAGGCGGGACCCTGGGGAAGATCAGAGGAGGTTCAGATTAGTAAGAAGTTACATACAGGGTTGTACAAGACCCGCAGGAGACGCCCTGGACGTCAGGAATCCCGGGCGGATTTCCGGCCACCGTAGGCGCGGGCTTGCGGACGGTGAGCAATGGGTAGCTCGCCGTCCGATAAGGACCAGGCCGGGGTCGACGGCACGTTGTGTTCCACGCGCGCCTCAAAGAGTTGTCAGCACAAGTGTAGTGGTCCACTAGAGCCGATGCCTGCCGGGGTCACGGGAAGGTCCGAAAGGGGTCCGAGGCCCCCGCAACACAGGCAACGGAAGTAACACGGGTGGGTTTTAGTCAGTAAGTCTGACACACCCTCCCCGCTCCACCCAGAGCGGGAGAATTTATTTGATAATTTCCCAAGCCCAAAATAAAAGCGTGTACAAGACGCATCTGTATTCTGTACATCAAATTAAGCAACGAGTTTCTAGTGTTGTTCGTGTATCGTTAAATTTGCTTAAAACTATTAACAGTAAGGGGTCAGTTAAACATTAAAAGGTTCCCTAAATTTAGATGGTCGAAATGTGGGCGGCTCATAAATTGGCACGTACGTAAGTGATCTCATAAGCAATGAAGATTGATATGAATTTGTTGAAAAATTAGAAACTGTTTTCTACCATATTTGTCGTAAATAACAGCCGTAGACCAAAATATATAGGAAACGGCCAAATGACGAAACTGGCATAATGACTAATATTGGTAAAGGAGCAGATTTAGTGGAGTGGAGTGAAATTACTGATTTTCCTATTTTTTCTTTGCCGAGCTTTCTCCCATAGTTCTCTCATATTAACATTTTTGGGAAATAGGAATTCACGTATTTTTGCAATCAACAGTTGCGCATAGGATCCCATTCCTTTATTTTTCGCAAAAGAAGTTGCAGGTTTCCACAAAGTTATGGATAGTAACAGATAGCTGTCAAATTCATGGACACTCGGCAGTAGTGCCATCTGACGGGCAATTCCTGTATTTTTAAGAACGTTCGCATCAATTCGTTCGTTTCATTCTCTGTCTCAAACTGTCAAAAATGCCTTTAATTTCCTGCCTTTAAATTGATTGTCGCTGAGAAGTGGTTGCGACTAGATTTCGAACGTATTTATTTATGGGAATTGGCCTTCTGAAGTGAGCAAGTGGCCGGTTTTTTTTCAATTGGACGTGGGCTCACCCTCATGCTGCCGGTGTGCAGCCGGCCGCCCACCATCTCGCGAATGCGCTGCAACAGCGGCGCGTCGTTGCCCTCGTGCATCTGCTGATCCAGCACGCGCTCCAGCTCCTCGCGGAACAGCTTGGACGACATCAGCGCCTCCACGCGCTTGCGCCGCTCCATCTCGCGGACATCCTGGAATTAGGAGACAGAGTGTTAAAAGTAATTTCTGGTGACATATTAAAAATAATGCTACAAAGTGAAAATTTGTGAAATTGTCACTGTCGTGTATTGATAAAACAAGATGGCCGATTTTGGCCACTTCCAGAAATAACCTTGTAGCGTTGTAGGTTCCTTGTAGGTGTGTTGTAAGTGAGTGAGAAAGTCAGTGCGACCGACGAACAGCACGATTAAAACGTTGCCGTTGCGTGCGTTGCGCTGCGCTAACGCCGCGTCAACGCGACGCTAATGCTGCTTTAACGCAGCGTCAAGCAATGTTACATGCCGATGCATCTAACATATCCGCCAAGCCCTCAAACACGTCGCGGGAAGGTACTTATGGGTGACCGAGTCCCCTGGCAACACAGGCAACAGGAAGGAATACGGGTGGGTTTAAGTCAGTAAGAGTCTCACACACCCTCCCGCTCCGACCAGAGCGGGAGAAGTTATTTGATGATTTCCCACCCTAAAAAAAAAAGCCCCCAAACACCGTCAACTGCACGTCAAAGTTCACACTTGAGCTATGAATACCTTATTGCTTCTTGTTTAGACGACTCATTTACATCACGACTTAAGGCGCTGACAAGAGGCAAATGACCAAATAGGCTTGTCTTAAGAAAAAAAAATTGCCAAATCTGTATAGTTTGTAGTAGCGGAAAGAAGATATGCTAATTTTGAACATATTTCTCAGAACTTGGTTGTTACTAAAACACGTTTTGTAAAAAAATCTCGAGACAAACTAACTGTAAACTAACCCTTTTACCTTGATTTCCAAACCAAAATATCTGTCTTAAATATCAATGTACGCTACGTATTTACTTATCACATCTCAACTCAATTTTGAGTAAATAGATAAATGCTTCATATTTTGCAATAAATTACAAGCGTTGTGTCATCGCGCTTCTCTTTCTTTTCTATGCAATCTGACAGTGACCGCGGTTTACCTGTTGTCAGCGTCTTAACGTCATCTCGACTTTGTCCGACCAGTACGAAGCGACCTGGACAGTTCTATCGTTTGCCTCATTTAAGTCCTGGAGGGTGCAGACATTTACCACGGACGTGCGGTAGACTGCACTCCACTAAATGCCCTAACGTGTGCGCGCTAAGTATCATGATCGTCTACTCACGGCGTCAATGTCCGCGGGGCGTTGCTTCATCCTTTCTTCCTCCTCCTCGTTGGACAGCGCTCCCATGCCGTTGGGCAGCGGCTCCGTGTCTGTGTCTGCCATTGTGGGCGGCACGGCGAGGACTTCTGGAAAAGAAGAGAGAAAAAGGTTACATGGAGAACATAGAACGAGTTTTTTTGGTTCGCAAACAAGCCAACAGCCCACCATGGTAAGTGGTCACTGCCGCCTATGGACATCTGCAATACCGACAAATATCTGACTGTCCAAACTACGACCAGGGCGTGTAGGAAGGACTTTAGAATTAGTCCTCGTTGCCAATTCAATGCACCAGAGACCGTGATGAAGAAAACATCATGAGGAAACTTGAACACATACACATACAAACTCACGCCTTCCTGCCATGGGGGCAGGCAAAAACTACAGAACTTCACGTGCTACGATCCTAACATACACATTTTGCTTCGTTTACGTTCATACATCTGGTCATATACGCACCTGTTGAGAGAACTACTCCCCTGACCTTTCTGAAGAACATCACTAATAAGGTCACTATATTATGTACCTACTACCTCCTAGGACGTCCCCTTCCAGCGTTTCCACTCACATCTGCCTTGTAAATACCCTTTCTTACTCGCCTTTCATTCATCCTCTCAACATGACCAAACCATCTAAGCATACTATTTAATTTTTTTATGCAGCCTGAACTTAATAATTAAAAGCTTGGTAACCATAGCTCTTTCCTCCTCTGAATGTAAGGAGACCTTTGCACTGCATCGGAACAATTCCAGACTGATACCATCATTCAAGAAACGGAATGTCGCCAAAAAAAATAATGACGTAATTTGAAAGGCAAAACGCATCGCCCGACCCAAATGCGTAACAGCTTCGTCCGAATCAGTTAGGCATTAGTCATTGTGCTGAACCTAATATTGTAAATAGCTATTGAAACCAAATGGAGGGACCACTTAGTTGAATGAACGGAATGATAATAAGTGGCCAATAGACCAACGGGTCAGGGCCCAACCACACAGCAACGACAACACGTGGACGGGGGCTAGTGTGTATGAAAATGAATAGTTTATTCACATACAGACCACATTAGACCGTCAAAATCAACAACCGTGTGGGCGATAGCCACCACATCAAGGCCACGTCGCAGCCACAACGCAACCAGCAGCAAGACCACGCACTAGCGGCCGGCCCAACGCAAACAGAGATCTCGATCCGATCTGTCTGCAAACACTAGCCACAGGGTAACCACATCGGAACTACCAGTGACAACGTAATCACAACGCAATTGTAAGAAGTTGGAGCGTCACTATTCACGTCACCTTCAGTGCTCGCCCACGTTTTGTCGCTGCGATATGGTGTGGTTGTGGTGCGTATGAGCGGGCCCTAAGGCACGTCGAGGCGAGGTCGCGCCACGGTCGAGGCGTGGTCTCTATGTAGAGTCGAGGCGCTTCAGACATTTCAATTCATTCAACATGTCGTCGTCGGAAAATGAAGACGCACTTGCACTCATACAAGTTATTAATTTAAGTAGGAGAAGATTTTGGATACACCCATATTGATATATCCAAACAATATGACAAAAAGGTGGTGGAAACGCGACGCAGTCGGGCTCAGCGCCCCCGCCGCACTTTCACCTCGACCCCGCGGCGCCTGCACCTCGCCCATGTCGCGACTCTAGTATGTGAGAGCATTGCCATTTATTCCTAAAGAAAACGTAGATGCGGCGCGCCGCTTGTGTGCCCCGCGCCTTGACGCCGCCGCCTCGGCTCTAGCTCGTATGAGCGACACGCCTAAAAATTCAGAGTGGCAAGCAAGAAGGCCAACCTGACAGATAATAAGCAATCACGGCCGCCTATAGACATCTGCAATACCCGAAGTTACGCAGTTAAGTTGCCATCCCAGAGACAAAGCTAAAATGTCTAACTCCCTTTATCCATACAGTGGCGCCGATTCCCTTGTTCACAAACCAAACAAAACTAAACTAAAGTTCAGTGCATCTTTTTCTTTCTATTTCATTAAGAAAAGGACAGAAGATAAATTTTAGGTTAGTCCTGTCAAATTAATCAGCGCCTGTCACTACTCCATACAAGTTTAGATGTGATTAAAAACGTGCCTACTAAAATTACGTCAATTTACGTCAAGCGCTGATTAATTTGACAGGACTAAACTAAAATTTATCCTTCTGTCCTTTTCTTAACGAAATAGAAAGAAAAAGATGCACTGAACTTAAATTTGGTTTAGTTTATGAACAAGGGAATCGGCACCAATATTTGATGTGTCATGATTAGATGTTGTTACCCATCACGTCTGCGGGTTACGCTAGCTATTTTTTATATTTTTTTTATTTTTATATTGTCTAGATCAGGGATTCCCAAAGTGGTCCTTATCGACCCCTTGGGGTCGTAATCGGTTTCCCAGGGGTCGACATAAACAAAAACTGATTTTGCAGGTCGACGAGGACTAAAAATCGACCTCAATTAATTAACAAAAAATTTAGGTTTTAAGTTCTGTTTACGTTTTTATCTCTGCTTGAGAATAGTTTTCGGTCTTTTTCTTTTCTTTTTTTTTTTTGTTGGTATAGTGGTGTGCTAGCTGACATATGGCTAATAATTTAATGTTTTGTGTTTCACGTGGTGTAAATTGTTTTGCATACTATTGTATAGAATCCATTATTTTCTCTAACTGAACAGACAGCTGTGCTGCTGGGGAGTTTGTTGGCCACTTCTTCTTCCCAGCTAAAGCACTAGGAAGTGGCGAAGGTTGGGCGTTTTGGGGGACTGTCTTATGTAATTTTGACGTTCGAAAAGTGCTGATCCTCAGCCTAGTTTGAATAAATGACTTTTGATTTTGATTTTTTTTAACACAAATTCTTATTCGAAACTTTCAATAAACTGTATAAGTTGTGTTTGACTGTCTATCTAGACATATTTATATCTTTGCATATAATATCATCTCTCGTTGATTCTATATCTTGCTTGGTCTCCCACTAGATATTTAATCCTATAGTTGCCGGCATTTAACTTTAGCTCTCGGCGGAGTGGTGGGGGTTTGTGTGCGTATCGTATTGTCTCAGGAGTAAGGTCCAAAATCGCTTAAAGTAATTAAGGATCAGAGCTCAAGATAAATGCCGGCAATTATACTAATATTATAAATGCGAAAGTTTGTAAGAATGGATGGATGGATGTTTGTTACTCTTTCTTTTATGCGGGTGAAACCGCGGGGCGCATCTAGTACCTCATAATTTACTTGCCTTGTTGGTCTAGTGGTCGCGAGCGCTACTGCTGAGCTCTGGGTTCAAATGTTCGATTCCCGAGTCGAACAAACAGTTATTGGGTTTTTCTACAGTCAATTCTACAACTGTAAATTTTAGTTGGTCGACTACCTATCACTCGTTAACTTGTAAAGCCTACTTTTTTTTTTATTTAGGGTGGGAAATCATCAAATAACTTCTCCCGCTCTGGGCGAAGCGGGAGGGTGTGTCAGACTCTTACTGACTAAAACCCACCCGAATTCCTTCCGTTGCCTGAGTTGCCAGGGGCCTCGGTAACCCTTTGGTACCTTCCCGCGACCCCGGCAGGCATCGGCCCTAGTGGACCCCTACGTTGTGCTGACGACATCTCTTTGAGGCGCGCGTGGAATACGACGCGCCGTCGACCCGGGCCTGGTCCTTACCGGACGGTGAGCTTACTTAGCTGTGATACTTTTCCTTTTTAAAATAATTATATGTACTACTGCCATGATTTTTTTCACATCACATGACTCTTAACAAAAAATTGCACTTTAAAAAATATTACGCAAACCGACCCTGGATCGAAAAATGGCTTTCATATACCCGTAATATTTTGGATCG
This sequence comes from Atethmia centrago, assembly GCA_905333075.3. NCBI lineage: Eukaryota > Metazoa > Arthropoda > Insecta > Lepidoptera > Noctuidae > Atethmia > Atethmia centrago. The sequence continues at coordinate 980,063 of HG995396.1, forward strand.
GACTATCCAACGATACCCCACACCATGGTTTATAAGAGATATTTTTTTTTCTTGATTTTATTTTAGCTTTGTCGCGGCGGCATGATTAATATGTACACCTATGCCAAATTACAGATTTCTAGTACTTACGAGTCTGTGAGTTAAACCGGGGACAGACAGACGGATATTGCGATAAGGGAGGAACCCTTATCGCCATATCCGTCTGTTGAACACGGGACCCTAAAAACCAAGACGTTGACTCTATTAGATTCCGTCTCACTGCCGATGCCGTGGGTGCTCTCAAATGGACACAAATTGACTACTACAAGCAAACTGCAGTAACAATGGGATATGACGCGCGAGTCATTCAATTTCCTCCCAATCTAGACCAATAGCGCTTTAAAATGTAATGATTACGGAGCATTCACATGTCGCAGTCGCCCAGACTGGACTACACCAGCGCATCGAGTTTTTATAGAAAAAAAAAAGAAGGTAAATTGTTTATTTTGCACAAACAAAGCGTACATTACAAAAAAAATACATACTTTATTTTTTCTTACATTTATTTACATAAATGTCAAGATCAATGTTATTATTGTATTCTTGTTTATCTAAAATAAAAATAAAACTTAAAAAAAATAAAATAAAAACAGTATTGTTTTCCTCTTTAAAATACTGGTTACTGTTCAACAAAAATAAAGTATATGATATGAATACACTGTCTTCACTGATATCCAGAACTATATGTAAATAAAAAGTTTAATTTACTACGTAGAACATCGTGCATGCGCCCGCGCATGGACGCTGTGGTTCAGCTAGCCTCAATTTCAGAATGAAACTGTTAATCAATAAACTTATTTTTTGTATTAAAATTTTAAAGTAAATTTTCGGGACATAGTTATAGATAATTGTAATCAGAATACCTTTAATTGGTCAAGGACAGCTAATGAGACACAATTGATTTTCTATTGTTTGACTCCGAATCGGTGTCGCGCGGGGCTGAACAGGTAGGTACTGGTACGACAGTTAGTTCTGCCACCTCAGTATTCACAGAATGAGTGTTTTCATTGATGAATGCTAAGTGGTGGGACGACAAAAATAGACCTTCAATACATTTAATTAACAAAATACTCCTCGTCTATTTGGCGAGGCTTACGAAGCTTTCAAAATTGGTGCTAAATTGATGAGTTGCGCGAGTAACACTATTGAATTATGTATCTATTTAAAATTATTTATACCGAGATACTGTCAATTTTCCCACTTAGACCATAATATACTTTATTTCTTGTACAAAAGTTGGCAACCCTATTTGGCCCTGGAATGGCAATGTACCAGATGTGTAATTGATTAAAGAGTCAAATGTTTTAACGAAGCTTATAATTTCTCTGCTCTAATTGTTAGCTCAGAAACGTAACGGTTATGTTCAACCATTCCTACCTTACATTATTTTCGTGTGTTCATAGATCTCTATACAGTTTATATGCGGAAACTATTATATTATTCAAGCCGGTGTAGGTACAATCAACAGCACATCAGGTTACACGAAACAGTCATATTTCTCCAAATGATTTTAACCTTAAAATGTTGATGGTTAAGTTCAAAATCGAATGAGAAATTTTGACAGTGTGTGGTAACTTGTTGTGCTGGCGACTGTTCCATAACCATGATTATAATACTCCATAATTATAGAGTACGGATACCCTTGTCCGTGGTGAGACAAAAAACTTACGCCTACATAGCAATTTTAACCAGTTTAATGGACGGCCCGACACAACTCAACAAGTCAGCTCCTACCAACTCAATTCAAAGTAAAATTGAAGCGACCTAAACGCAAATTTTGTACGTTTTATAATGCCTAAAAGTATATGATCCACTGCAGTAAACAAAATCAGATGATATTCTTCAGGATATATGCTAGGTAGATAGTGTGTTAAACATAATACAACTACTTAATTTGATACGATAGAAAAAAATCACGAAGATACCTCTAAAAAAATCTTTTAACGATTAAAAACCACACTAATATACATGCAATCATACTGATTTTTTGTCAGATTATTCTTCAAGCAACACAATAGCACAATAGTGTTTTAATTTTTTTATCCAATCAACAGATTTTTGTAAATAGATAATTGCTTCAAATTTTGCAATAAATTACCAGCGTTGTGTCATCGCGCTTCTCTTTCTTTTCTATGCAGTTCGACAGTGGCCGCGCTTTAGCTGTTATCAGTCTCTCAACAAGCTTTCTGATTCTGTGAAACTGTCACCGTGAACACTAATGTGAAGTGAGCTTGAAGTGAGCTGTCAATAATGTCAATCCACAACATCACGTGGAATAACAGCTCACTTCAGCAAAGTATTCAGGGTAAATGATAAATGATTTATTTTCTGTAAGTAGGTTTGTACAAACACTTTTACACGTCAATCATATTTTTAAAATAAAGCTAGATGAGGTCTGCGTTTCCTATCTGACTACTCTGAGAAGAAAGGCCGAAACAAACTCAGAGCTCACAGTCTCCTTTAAGTCCAGACATAATCTTGGTCAGATCATGTGAAGGCCATGTAGATTGATGTCTGAAATGGTCCTTTTGAGGAAAAAACCACACAGGTTGAGTGGACTTGTCCAGTCAGTGCACGCATTTGTCAGTAATCGTGCAGCTCAACTCAGAACTTAAGGAGCTCACCGATGCGACGAACAATACCAAAGAAAGAACATTTGGGTAGGCCGCATAAATTACTCAAACTGCCAGCCAGACCATGATTAATACTAAATGAGAGAAAAAAATGATGGTGACATTTTTACAGAATACAACAGGTTGCGGTGTTTAAACTGCGCGAATAGTCGCGGTTAACTTAAGCCCCACGTAATATCCGAGCGAGCCGTCAACCAGGCACAAATCCAGACTCCGGGCTGCTACTGAGAACTTCCTGATGAAAAAACCCAATAACACTTTGGGAATCGAAACCAGGAGCTCATGCTCAGCAGTAGCGCTTGCGAACACTAGATCACCGAGGAGGAATCGTCAAGTTTCCAGTATTTAACACTTGGCCGGTGTCCGTGTACTACGCGCAGCCCCCGGCCATGACCCCACGTCCGATTGGGAAGCCCTACGTGCCCCACAAAGCCACTGTAATCTGTCATCGATCCGCACCCTGTCGTAGAACGATTATTAAAGTTCCGTAGCCAAATGGCTGGATCACAAACAAACGAACAGACTGACAGACGTGAGTGTGTTCGGATGTGATACAGCCATTTTACTCGGAGAATATCGATAAAACTACGAAAAATAATTTAGGGTTGGCACGCCCCAGACATGCAAACGGGAGAATAAAAAAAAACAATGCATATAAGCGTGTGGGGTATTATTGTACCCCGTACTACATTAAAAAGATTATGATGTGTTTGCTATTAAAGTCAATCGTTTTTGAGATATGGAACATTTTCGGAATTTTTATGCTCTGGTTACAGGCCTTAATTTAATAAGCCACGGGATGTAGTAATTCTATTCCAGGTTCATCGTCTTCACATTCGACGGTTAAAAGGTAATAGGGTATAAGCGACATTTTGGTCGAAAATGAGTTATGAATGCCATCCTACTTAATCTCTATTTTTAAGTAAGATGGCATTCATAACTCATTTTCGATCAAAATGTCGCTTATACCCTATTACCTTTTAACCGTCGATATAATTATTGAAAAAAATATTGTAAACCTTTTAATTAAATGAGTAACGGTGGAGTTTCTTGCCCTTCTTCTCCATACGAAACTACCTTTTGGAAGGCAACTAGAATCACTTCTATTTTTCTTTAAATTTTGACGTTCAAAAGGGCTTGAGAGTTTGAAATGCCATCCCCAAAAAAAACATCCAAGAACAGTATCCGTTAATGTACTGTACCATATTAGAACCCAGAGGGCCTACACAAGTGGCCATCACTTCCGAAGCGTTTCGTATTTCTACAACGACGACATAAGATTGACATAAGCTTTTTAGTAGCTTAAGTGAATTCAATTCATTTTTAACTTTCCCATAATTGTTATTGCTGATAGAATGACAATTTTGTCTAGACCCGCAGCGGGATATTTTGACAATTCAACAACATTCTTGACGAATTATTCAAACATATGATCATGAAGCAATGGATATGGAATTTCTTTTAAAATCCTTCGATTTGTAATAGAAAGTGTGGTGTGTCGCAGGTTCGTAATATGGCGTCCTAAGTACCCCAAACTGGACAAATCAATGTGCCACGCGTCACATGACAATTGGGAGTGAACTTAAACATGTCCGCCGGGTCAGTGACCTCGCGGGCGACCATGACAGTCATTATTTGATGATGGACGTCGTTCGACGTGTGTTGTATTAGGATTTATTGACACTTGACAGTTTTTAGAGAAAGTAGTGAATTTCTCTGTAAACAAAATTGTTTTATTTAATACTCGACACTCAATATTTATTTGCATATTTTCTAAGTTTAACTACGACGGGGAGTATTTCTCGAAGGAGTAAGCAGAGGTACTCGCAATAGGCTCGTCCCTTTTAAATGGGACTAGGTTTTTCATTTTGCCAAAAGCTTCGGATGTAAATAAATATTATATTGTATTTGTTAAGACTTACAAAATACTTCTGTAAAGATTCTGTATATAAAGATAAAATAAACATCAATTTGCTACATCTAAATAAATAAAAACTGTGACATTATAAAACTTAATATTCTTAGATCAAGAAACAATTAATCATCAAGTTAATGTTCTAATCTAAAATTAAACATGAAAAAGAATATCATATTTCGTACCACATCAATAATACAAACTTTTTATCAGCTGTCAACCCTAAACCAAGCGCCGACGCGTCGCCCTTTAAAAAAAAAAGTAAACAAAAAGAAGTATTGGTGAAAAATTTAAATTTGGAACTGGCGGAAGCGCATTCCTCGCCAGCCAGCCGTCTATTTCGGTCGTCTCTACGGTTAGCCCTAATAAAATTCTTTTTGTATAATTATAAAAATCCTTTTAGGGATCGGGTGTAGGTTTTTGTTTTGACAGCTGGTTAATGTATGCCGTCGTTGTAATAACATTGTTTCATCGAGTGAGACTCATCGGGCGTATGGAAGCGTTGATGTGTTGCGCGTAGTGTAAATTATTTTGCATACTATTGTATAGAATCCAGTTTTCTTTCTAACTGAACAGACAGATGTGCTGCTGGACAGTTTGTTGCGCCACTTCTTCTTCCCAGCTAAAGCACAAGGAATTGGTGAAGGGCGGGCGTTTTGGGGGACTGTCTTCGAAAAGTGCTGATTCTCCGCCTAGTTTGAATAATTATATGACTTTTGATTTTGATTTCGAGTTTGTTTCCATAATCCACTAGCTCAGAGTTATTTCTCGCCACTTAATAGTATACGAATCGAAGCAGTCTATCAGGCACAGACAAAACACATTACATGAGGGGGTGAGATTGTACGGTGGTACGGAATCGATTGGGGTTCCGTAGCACCGTACAATATTGAATACTACTATATTTAGTTTTATAAGAAGAGTTCAAAACTCTTCCAGCCTTGAACCGAGTGTTTTGTAAAATAGTCCAGTCTATAATCGCCATAATGTTTTATAAAGCACGTATTAATATTCCTTTGTTTTTATCCAAATCAAGTTACTTATTGAAAGCACTTTTTGAACGCCCAAATTACATAAGACAGTCCGTCCCTCGGTACGCCCGCCCTTCACTTCCTAGTGCTTTAGCTGGGAAGAAGTGGCGCAACAAACTGTCCAGCAGCATAGCTGTCTGTTCCATTAGAAGAACTTGATTTTATACATATGCAAAGTAATTAACATTACGAAACCCAAAAGATTATTAAGTTATTTGTCAACTAGCACACGCCAATATACCAACAATAAAAAAATTTACATTTTGCCGTAAATTCTATGTAACAGGGTTCGACTCTATTATCAATACCATTGTATGCAATAGTCAATTGTTTTGCAATCGATAGCAAGAACACTGCCTACCCCAGAACACCTTATTCCTTAACTATAAGCGATCGGCCAACATTTCGATATCAGACCGCAACTCATGAAAAGTTCAGTAGGTCCACTCCACGTCGTAAAATCTAGGTTTTTTTTTTAACTAAGTTCCGTAGCCTTTAATATTTGCACATCGCTAGGGAAATCAAATGAAATTGTTTATTCTGTAAATAGAATATCTGAATCACTTTTACACGTCATATGAAAAAAAAATAAGCTAGATGGAGTCGACAATTCCTATCTGAAGAAGAAATGGCGTAACAAACTCAGGGGTCAATGTCACCCTGGTTCAGGCCATGGTACGGAGCGAGAGGGCATGGGCAGCCGTCACCTCATTCTGCGAAGCAGTAATGTTCGCGAAGGAGGAGGCGCGACGGTTGAGGGCAAGGCAAATTTCGCGCCCTCTCGCCCCTAGCCGCCGCAGGAGACGCCCTGGGCGTAGGTGTCCACTAGGGCCGACGCCTGCCGGGGTCGCGGGAAGGTACCGGGTTACCGAGGCCCCTGGCAACACAGGCAACGGAAGGAATACGGGTGGGTTTTAGTCAGTAAGAGTCTGACACACCCTCCCGCTCCGCCCAGAGCGGGAGAAGTTATTCGATAATTTCCCACCCAAAAAAAAGGCGATATTTAGTACACTTAAAAATTACATAGTTCCACTGCTTGTACCATGACAAATTCTATATTTTTACAACGGGGACCATGATCAACCTATAATGTTCCCACAGCTGGGACTCAGACCTCTTCTCAGAGGCCACGCATTCTCAAAAATTGACATTGAAAATATGAAATCGAGGCGAGTGAGCTCAGTGAGCGAATGAACCGACTTAAAAATTGTATAGAGAATTATAGAATGAGTGAGGTGAGGTCTGATCTCGAAATGTTGACAACACAGATGTGTAAGAGAGATGTGAATAATCGGACGGAGAGTTGTGAGTACTCGCGAGTCGTCTTCGCGCCCGCCCGCCTCGTTCCTCGGACCTTCGACTAAGTTCGGCTCAAGCTCACGAAACTTGAGGTGAATACTACTTTGTATGATTCCTCACCTCAAAAGAGTTGTACCTCGCGAGGACCTCACGAATACAGCACACGGGCCCAATGCAGATGCCACAATTCTTCAAATTTTAATTTTTATATAATTCGCACCAATACGAGAGAAGCAGACAGGACGACGCTAAGACCTGTCTTCTTCAACCACAAACTATGGTACTTCTACGCCACTTTCTTGAGTGTGGGAAGGCTGGCCGGCTTGCGCCTACGCCGGGTCATCGCCCTGTGAGTCACGGGACCTTACTTGAGTAGGAGTAAAGTACATTTGCTTAAGAAATAAGAAGTAAGGAAGTCTGAGCGGTTTACGTAATTTTTGCAATGCTACTGGCACTTATAGAAAACAATTCGGCTTTGTAGAGCGTTGTCTCCGTCACTCATACCGGTGCCTGTATGACAGTCTCTAAAGCGGCCTAACTGTAAGATTAATGGTTTTATATAACACTAACTGCGCCTCGCAGTTTCATCCGCTAAGTCTCGATCCCGTGGGAATATCGGGATAATAGGTCCTAATCCAGGCCATGGTCTACCCGTGTGCCAAATTTCATCCAAATCCGTTCAGCCGTTTAAGCGTGAAAGCGTAACAAACAAACAAATAAACCAACCCACTTTCGCATTCATAGGATTAAGTTAGGATTACGGTTGTATTGCCCGTCGGTGTAGGCAGTGTTGTCGAGTACACCCACTTTTCGCCAGCTTTAATCAAGCTCCATAACGGGCAAGATTATTGCCATAAATCGGGCACTAATTCAGACTTCGGACCACTAGAAAGAATTGCCCAAAACCCTATAAATACTCAGTCGCGACAACTCGACAAAGGAGACAGACAGATGTAAACAAAATACCGTATTGTAAGAAAAATAATATACTCTAAACTGAACAGAGTGTACCCAAGGCAATATCCTCCACCTACTTGCAGGGTTCACGACCCCGCCACAATGGCTGTTTCATCGCGTTAATTAGTATAATAAGGTTAATATTTGGCTGCATGCCATGTGAGTCAGGACTGAGTAGACCATTCATTCGTCGACGGAGCCATGTTGGCAGAACTAACTAGTGTTACTTCGCGAGTTTCTCCGTTTACTGAGGTGAAAGATGGCGGAATAGAAAAAGTTGCATAGCTTTGCGAAATACCTCTGACAGGATTCTCTCTAAGCCGCCAGGTATACCTTCAAATAGTTGAAGACTGCAAGACGGAATGGCAAAGTGCAAAATATTGTGTCAAACTTAGCACACTTGCTCAAATAACCGTACTAGAACAAATTTAGTTTATTGATCTCTCTCATTCTGTTAGACGAGGGACGGAAGTGTGTAACAGGAAGTGACAGCTTGAGCATGGAATAAGTAAGTACTACCTTGTAAATAGAGGGGATGTAATTTGGACCAGTGGGCGACCACTAGTAATGAATAATTATTCGAATAAATATTATCAAGGTGAGATGTCAGATCACTCGTTTTTTTGCCGTCGTCATTCCGGAGTCACCCCCCTTTCTATCCATATGATAACTAATTGATGTCCAAAATTAACTTAAAATAAACTAGCTTAGCTTAATACCAGGACGAAAAGTAGCTATGACCTTCCCCAGGTCCCAGGCTACTTACTTATCTGTCAAACATAAAGATCGATTCAGTGGTTTAGGTGTGACAAGGTAACAGACAGTCAGAGTAACTTTCGCATCATAGTAATACTCGTAAATGAGAAAGTTTGTATGTTTGGATGTTTCTTCCTCAAATCACGCAAAAACGGTTGGACAGATTTGTATGAAATTTGACATACAGATAGTTTATAACCTGAATTAATACATAGGATACTTTTAATCCCAGTAGTACGTGCCCGTGGTATAATTTCCGACCTCAAAGGAAAAGGTAGTTTATAATATTTGTATGGAAATGATAAATGATTATATTGTCCATGCAAGGTACATCTGATGGTGCTGTCCAATAGGGTATTTTACTTTATACGAGAAAAAATCTATAAATCTATAAATCTGAGATAGTTTAGGCAAAGAGTCGGAAAATGTTACTTTTAAAATAAAAATAATTTTAAAATTCAATTCAACGTTTTCAGTTTTCTTATGTTAAAAAACACCATGAAATAGTAGCCGCCATGTTATTACTTCATACCGCTGTGTAAACTAAAACGTGTCAACTGATAGTTAGATAATAGATCAGCGCATTTGTTTACATAGCCAAGTGACGTCATAACCACAGAGCAACATGGCGTCCACTGCGTCCAGCTTCGTCAAACTACGCGCGAAATTTGAAAATGTAAAATTTAAATGCATTTTTATGGCACTTATCGATTGTATAAAAATTTTGTGATTTTTTTTTTGGGCATATTAGCACTATAGAATTTAATTAAGACACATTTCAAAAATGGGTGTAGGACCCTATTCATACCAGCGTGTATAGTATCTGTCGGACCTGCCAATAGCGCTGTGCGGTGAGGTCACCTTCCATGGGCGCGTATCGATGCTATGGGCTCGCCCATATATGTTTGTGTTGCTAAGGGGTCGACCTTCGGTGAGGTGTATTGAAACTTGTGTGTTATTCACTACGTCTCATATTGTTGTTGATTTAGTGGCACCAATTGTGACTGCTGAGCGTTGAGCGTTATAGCGATGTTCAGATGCTTTTCTGAACATGCATCTATTCAGAAAAGCATCTGAACATGGCTATAAAATGATTAGACAAGTTTATAGACATGAATTATGTGTTCGACCATCAAATACTGCCTTGATGCATAAAAGCATACTTTGCATGGCCCCAAAACTATTTAATAAATTACCAAATGGAATTAAGGACTTAAATATTAATCAATTTAAAAACAAATTAAGACATCTATTATTGGAAAAATGTTATTATTCTATTGACGAATTCCTTAATGATAAATTGTAAGTTATTTGACATTTATATTTATTTAATTTTGACAATGTATTATTTTCATTTTATCTTTATTTCCATTGATTATATTATTTATATGTAAACTCAATTGTTAATGTTTTGCTAGTTTTTTCTGTCTTAAGTTCTTTTTATAATAATGACTAATTATGTGAAAGAGTGTACACCTTTAAGGTAGTTTTTTTAAGAACTAATTATTTATTATTAAGATCTCATGTAAAATGTACCAAAAATCACACCAATAAATGAATTTGAATTTGTGGGTTGGTCAGGTTTGTGATTTTTTTTTCGATCACCTCCACTTCTGGGAATCCTTATTGGGCTTAAAGCCTAACAATATTTTGGTGTTAAGGATACCTTGTTTTTTTCATCTTTTGCAAGTTTCACTCACAATTCGGAGGAGAAGCAATGGTGGCCCAATGGTAACGGCTGCAACGAGTTGTAGGTCGTAGGTTCGAATCCTGACAGGCGCTTTACTTTGTGTAAATTATTTCATCACCACTGCTCTCACAGCGGTGAAGGAAAACATCGTGAGAAAACTGGCATGTCCTAGAACCCAAACTCGAAGAGGTGTGACATCTACCAACCCGCACTGGGCCCGCGTGGTGGATTAAGGCCCACTCCCTCTCACAGAGAGGAGGCCTGTGTCCCAGCAGTGGGAACATTAGAGGCTGATTGTGGATGATTATTGACTCACAATTCATGGTTTTCATTTCACATAGAAAAACACAGGAGAATCTATTCACTAAATCAAGTAATTACATTCATATGATAAATGATCAACTATCTTAATAAGTCTAATAACACTCAGTATCAACAATAAATAAATTCCAAACATTATTTGGTAGAATACGACAAGGACAGTTATATCAAATTTTAAACTTAAAATGTATTTCTTTGCAAATAGTGCAAACAATATTAAGTTTATAAAGTGTAAAAGCATAAAAAAATGACAAGTTATGCCAACCGCTAGACAAAGACGGCCCTATCACAGAAGTGACGTCACGACAGAAGTCACGACTATCAATAGAACTTCATACTAACGCCATACAATGTCCGTACCGCGCCTCAGGGACGGGAATAATCCCTTCCAAAAACTTTTAAAGCGTTCATTGTCATGTAAATTCTCCATATTTTTATCGATTTTACAGCTTTTTTCGATTATCTCATTTTACTATGACTTGAAATAACATTATTTGTTCGAAAATTTCTAATATTAGCGATCATCCCTATTACAATTGGCAAGAAGGGCTTTTTTTTTGGGTGGGAAATCATCAAATAACTTCTCCCGCTCTGGGCGGAGCAGGAGGGTGTGTCAGACTCTTACTGACTACAACCCACCCGTGTTCCTTCCGTTGCCTGTGTTGCCAGGGGCCTCGGTAACTCTTTAATACCTTCCCGCGACCCCGGCAGGCATCGGCCCTAGTGGACCCCTACACTTGTGCTGACGACATCTCTTAAAGGCGCGCGTGGAATACAACGCGCCGTCTACCCGGCTTGTGGCTAAATCAGCCGTACGTGTCAATCTTCTTAATTTTTTTTTGTTTGTTGGGATAGTGGTGTGCTAGCTGACATATGGCTAATAATTCAATGTTTTATGTTGGACATAATGTAAATTATTTTGCATACTATTGTATAGAATCTTTTTTTTTTAACTGAACAGACAGCTGTGCTGCTGGGGAGTTTGTTGACCACTTCTTCTTCCCAGCTAAAGCACTAGAAAGTGGGGAAAGGTGGGCTTTTCTTATGTAATTTTGACATTCGAAAAGTGCTGATTCTCAGCCTAGTTAGAATAAATGACTTTTGATTTTGATTCGATCAGGTTAAGCTACGCTTGCCGAGGTTAGTTCGTAGATGGGTGACCATCTTTACATACTAAGACCCTCCGTGCCTCGGAAAGCACGTTAAGCCATTGAACCCGGCTGCCATTCGTGGGTCTTTGACAGTCGTTACGGGTCGTCAGAAGCCCGAAAGTCTGACAACCAGTCTTATCAAGGGGTGTCGTATTACCCAGTAACTGGGTTGTGGAGGTCAGATAGACAGTCGCTCCATGTAAAATACTGATATTCAGCTGCATCCAGGTAGGCTGGAAGCCGACCCCAACGTAGTTTGGAAAAGCCTAGGCAGATGATAATGATCCCTATTACAAATGCCACACGCTTCCCACGGCCACAGCGTACAGCGACCTCCCATCGACCGACCTTCACGAAGCGGGTAGTTTTCGTGACGTCATCGCCTTTTGGGGAGCGTTTCACGGAAGCTCTTTATTGTTTCTTCGTGTTGAAATAAATTGAGTTTTTACTTTGTCTGGACATCAAAAGGTTGAGCGTATTATATCTATATCCCGCTAATAATGAATCTGAAGTTTGTTTTGAAAAACAAACTTGATTTGATTTGAAAAACTCTACATTTGATAGCCCAATTCTTGACTTGGGCAACGTCATGCTACGACCTTTAGGAGCCGAGCAAAAAGAAAAAGAGTCAGAACGGTAATTGAAAACAAAATAATAGCGCAGGCGGGCGATGCTATGCGACGTGGTGGGTCGGGGAACAAGAAATTTTACGCGGACGACGTCGCGGGCAGGAGCTTGTAAAGTTTATTTGTTTGCATAGATTGTAGGTACATGACATAAGGTATTAAAAAAAAAACAATTGTGATCCTAGTACAATTTACCTTAGATTAGGCATTAGATATTATAAATTAAAGTCGCTTTCCGTGTCTCTCTTGTGCGACCGCGATGTCCTTCCCAAACTCAAAGCATTTATTTTAATTAAACCATTTACAGGGACTTTTGAATTTTCAAGGAGTCGGGTCAGTCAGAAATATGAAGGTAGTTGCTCATTCCAAAGCGTAGTAGGTTCCTAGGGAGAAGAACGGGCAAGAAACTCCATGGACACTCTTTCAAATTATAATGTTACAAAAATTATGTCTGAAATGATGATCTTTAATGTAAAATTTATAACTAAATGTGAGGACGATGTAAAAAAAAACGCGTCCATAGTACAGCAAATAGAAACAAACAAAAAAAAGAAAATAACTTACGCAATGATTTTTTAAGCGGTTGTCACCGTTATTTAGAAACAAAAAACATTACTATCAAAACTTACATATAATACAGAAATCTCGATGTTCAGTCAAGTCGTAAGAACAGTGCGAAGCAGAGGGCTTGCGGACGGTGAGCAATGGGTAGCTCACCGTCCGGTAAGGACCAGGCCCGGGTCGACGGCGCGTCGTATTCCACGCGCGCCTCAAAGAGATGTCGTCAGCACAAAGTAGGGGTCCACTAGGGCCGATGCCTGCCGGGGTCGCGGGAAGGTACTTATGGGTCACCGACGCCCCCGCAACACAGGCAACAGGAAGGAATACGGGTGGGTTTTAGTCAGTAAGAGTCTGACACACCCTCCCGCTCCGCCCAGAGCGGGAGAAGTTATTTGATGATTTCCCAACCTCAAAAAAAAAAAAAAAAAGTGCGAAGCAGAGGCGGGTCGCTAGTTGACAATCAATTGCTTAATTTTTGTTCAATGTGAGTGTCCACTACGGAGATGACCAGTAAGAAGACATGGGGCGTTGACTACAAATAACTTAGGGATAAGGGCAGAGAAAGATGATTGGAATTAACAAAAGTACACGCACATCAATTAATCATAAACAGACAGACAAAGAAACTACAAATGCGAACCGGCAACGTTCGCAGAACGACAGTAAGCCGATGCGTGTTACGAAGTATTGATTGTTTGAGCGTAAGCTATTGGCGCCCAACACGTGGCGAGTTGGCTAACGCTGAGATATGTTACTACAGTTCGTGAAGAGATAGTAGGTACCTCAGTGATGAAAATAGTAAAAATAAAAAAGTTATACGCGATTCAGCGTCACCGACAGACGGGAGCCAAGTATACCCGATTCAGCGTCACCATCCGACAAGAGCAGAGTATACCCGATTCTGCGTCACCAACCGACAGGAGCCGAGTATACCCGATTCTGCGTCACCAACCGACAGGAGCCGAGTATACCCGATTCTGCGTCACCAACCGACAGGAGCCGAGTATACCCGATTCTGCGTCACCAACCGACAGGAGCCGAGTATGTCCGATTCAGTGTCACCGACCCGAGCGTGGTTCAATTTCGTTCACTGTTCAGAAAGAACGCAAAATGAGCCTAAAGAAAAATGAGTCAAAACAGACACAGAACCACTTCGAAATCGATCTTTGTAACGCTTCTTGTAATGTATTCATTACATTACAAGAAGTGTTACAAAGATCGCTCAATGTAGCGGCCTGGTAGATGATTCTGTTGCTGCAATGGTAACTTGGCAAGGTACGTTTAATTCAATTTTATGTGTGTATTCTCGAAAGCGACAACGCGGCGGCTGACGACCTTTGGGTATACTAAAGGTACACCTCTGCCCAACCCTTCGGGGAAACAAGGTGATGTTACGTGTCGCGTGTGTTCTCGAAAACTAAACAAGATACTTTTGTGGGTCCTTCAAGAGAATTCTATTCAGGGCCCTAATATCAAAAAATTACGAACGTTATGTGGTCTCTCGTTTGTGTTTTTAATTCGGTCACACAGGTGCCTGAGTTCATGGTATCAGGACCCTGGAATGCTGTGACTGTGTGAGGTGAGCATATAAAAGACTTGTTTTTAATAAAGATACAAACCGAGACCCCTCCGTGCTATGGAAAGTACAGTGCGCCGGTCCCGGCTGTCATTCGTAGATCTTTGACAGTATTTACGGGTAGTCAGAAGGCCAAAAGTCTGACAACCAGTCTTACCAAGGGGTATCGTGTAACCCAGTAACTGGGTTGTGTCAGATAGGCAGTCGGTCCATGTAAAATACTGGTACTCAGCTGCATCCGGTTATTTAGACTGGAAGCCGACCCCAACATACTTGGGAAAAGGCTAGGCAGATTGATCGGTTGAAGTAAAACGCCAGGACAAACAAAGGAACGTTCGGGCGTACAGCGGCGAGTGGAGGCGGGTAAACGCGTGCGTGCGGTATTGATTTCCTGGCGCGGGCTAGTGGCGCCCGCTTGGGCCTCGCTTTATTTCTGTTTGCGTTCACTCTTTTGTTCCTACGCTATAAAGTTCTATTGCAATACAGATGGTGGGTCTAATTGGATTCTGTTGGTCTGATGTAGTGTACAATTACATCTTATTAATTACATCGAATAATTATAGATACACTATACACAATTATAGATGGTTCGATCCTTTGCAGATAATGAACTTAAATGAAGCTAACACAAGTTAGAAAATATATGAAGGCTATTTAAAAATCTGTACTGACTCCTGCACTGATTGGGTACACCCCACGCATCATCATTATGGGTTAATGCCTTTTTTCTTGTCTTTCCCTCTCATACCAATAACACCACGCGCATACAAATACTTTACTACAGGGGAAACCAATTATTGCAAGCATCCATTTACGAACAGTTAATATGATTAATCTAACAAAAATAATTGCAGAAACAACGAAACGTATCTTATCTAAAGTGTAATTGCTTAATTGTTGTCTCCTATCAATCTACCCTCACAAGCCTATCTAATAAAACCAACTACCTACAACCATAAAAATTACACAATCCCTCTTTTAATCTCAAAAAGTGGGTAGTACAACAAAACAAAGGCTTTGTCTGATACGGCACGTTCACCCCAATTCGTTGCAGCGGAATATAGGTCAGTACGCAGTGGCTACGTGAGGGTAGATGTAGTCTTACGTGACTACGCAGTGTCTACGTGAGGGTAGAGGCAGTCATGTGTTACTACCCGCCTAAGTACTTTTGGTGACGACTTAATATTTCCGTGTTCGAGAGTTTGGAAGTAGCGCCGGTGACGGAAAGCTGAGTAGTATTCTCATGTCATTATCTGCCTAGCCTTAGACTAACCGGATGCAGCTGAATGCCAGTATTGTACATGGAGCGACTGCCTGTCTGAGATCCACAACCCAGTTACTGGGTAACACGATACCCCTTAGAAAGACTGGTTGTCACACTTTTGGGCTTCTGACTACCCCTAAAACCTTTAATTACAATTATCATATTTTAGTTGTACTTAAATGTATCTCGTTCGTAATCCTTAAATAAATAAATTGAGAATAAATCAAGACGATCATGATAATGAGCTCAGTGTTCTGAAATCGAGGTGCATTAAGATGGTGATCCCCGTCGAGTGACCTCATCATTTAATCAGCCTCGCTATCAAAGGTTGGCTCATCTTTTGCGTAAAGTCGCAAAATCACGCAAATCTGACATCGTTTATAACTTTGCAAAAGTTACAAGCATAGTCAAAACGTTCCTTTACAGGTTTCAGCCTATATTATTGCATGATAGGATGTCGTAATAAGGGGAGCTTCCGGTTCCCGCCTCAAATTGGGTGGGTGGAGTGGGTAGTTGCGACTCTGCGATGTCACGCAAAATAATATGCAAATGATGTTGTGTTTTACCCCTAACTTGAAGCCTTTCAGAGGGCGCATTTGGCGTTTGGAATACGCATGGCTTATCCCAAAGAACACACATTACATTACGGCTGTATTCCCACAAGGGTTAAACAGAGGTGTGCCTATAGTACACCCACATTTCACCCGTTATGTTTAAGTCCCATGTTACAGGTGGCGACGGAGCCTATCCTAAAGAAATTACCCACAGAGTTGAAATGTTCAAAGATGACAGTATCGCAGGATGTTATGTACACGTTTATTAAAATAATTATTAACTACCATTCCAATAATAACCAATGATCTCCTTAGCGAATGTTAATTTTTAATTTAAATTTTTATTATTTTAGCTTTTTTTTTTTTGTTATATTAATGTTAATGTTTTAATCTTATTGTTATATTATTTTGAATTATATTTTTGATATTTTTATTTTTACTCGCGAATCACCAAAATTATTGAATAACTTTAATTGTATATTATATCCTTTTTGGCTTTGTATTATTATGTAAAACCATAAAATGGTGCATGTTGTGTTAGCCTGTAAGTGATTGTTGCACTTATAAATGTATCTATTATGTAAAATATTGTTAATGTATTGTGTAAACAATTGTTGGCTAACCTAAATAAATAAATAAATTATATGGTAAACGGCATACATGACCTTGACCTTGTGCATTATTAAAATCAAAACTTATGAATTCCCCAAAGGGTAAGAGTGGGTTTCCATTGACGCGGAGGTGGGCGAAGTGGAGAGGAGCGGACCGTGAATTGGCCACTAAAAAGTGAAAAATAAAAATCTTTTACTTAAAGAAACCGACACCGACTTCCAAAAGAACACTACATAGTGAAAAATAACTTTAATTTCGGAAGTCAGTGGCAAAAAAACTAAAATACAAATCCAAAGACACCTAATTCTGAAATTAAAGTTATTTTTCACTTTGTAGTGTTTTTTTGCAAGTCCGTTGTTTTTTTTTTTTGTAAAAAGTTTTATATAGTAAGTATATCATGTTTCACTTCCACGGTAGCGGGCAGCAGCCAGTCATACCTACCAATCTAAATAGAACTACACTAGGACAACGATCTCTAAATATAAACGCATCTTCCTGAAAGGACTCGTTAAATCCCACAAATTCAAAGGCAAAGCAACTACAGTAAATTGAATCCACCTGACAAACCGCCACGCAATTCTCGCTCGTAAATTATAGGACGTAAAATTCAAATTACCTTTCTCTATTACTGCGAATATTTAGGTTTACGAGTTTTTGATATTGTTGGTTTTGTTTATTGGACATTGTAATAGAAATGGCAAGGAGTTAATAACTGTGAGTTGAAGGATTTTTGAGGTTAAGCTTCGCTTGCTGCGGAATGTCTGAGGATGGATGGCCATTTTTGTCACATTAAGAACTTTGCGAGCTCATCCCCCGAATACTACAACGCCTATAAACATAAGTTAAGACGCTGACAACACCTAAACCGCGGTCACTCTCAGATTGCATAGGAAAGAAAGAGACGCGCGATGACACAACGCTTGTAATTTATTGCAAAATATAAAGCAATTCTCTATTTACTCAAAATTGAGTTGAGTAATCGAAAATAATAAAACAACCAAGTTCTGCATTCAAATAAGACGTTCTTGTTATTAATTAAATACGTAACGTATGTTGATATTTAATGCAGATATTTTGGATTAGAACTCAAGGTAAGAGGTTAGTTTAACGTTAGTTTGTATCGAGATTTTTTTTCAAAACGTGTTTTGGTAACAACCAAGTTCTGGGAAATATGTTCAAAATTAACATATATTTTTTCCGCTACCACAAACTATACAGATTTGGCAATTTTTTTTCTTAAGATTTATTTTCTTTATAATTCTTTCCACAGCTACAATAAAGTGGCAAATATAGCGTGGATTAAGGCCCACTCCTTCTCACAGAGACAAGGCCTGTGTCCCAGCTGTGGGATCATTATAGGCTGATTGTGCTAAGGTTTACTCCGAAATTTCGAACAACTTTCAGACAAGCCCGTATTTTCGGTAACAGACTTAGAGAGTAGGTCCCCGAATTGTGTTACGAGTTACGACGATTGTAAGCAGTTTCTAGGCCAATATTCATTAGTTATCTATAATCTCGTCAAGCGGCCATATGCAATGTTATGTAATTAAAAACACATGGACTCGCATTAAACGTCCATATAACATGCCGCCATCTTTGAACGCGTAAATACTATACAAGTTTCAACAAACGAGGCTTATTGTCACGGAATACTTATTAAATGGAGCTATTATCCAATCAAGTAAGACATATGACGCGATAACTTTGCCGCATACATAAACTCACGCCTTCTCCCCATGGGGAGTAGGCAGAAACCATAACAGACGCCACCTGCCACGTTGACGTTCATACATCTGAGTTTCTACTCCCTAAGCACAATATCCATAGTCTTTTCACGGGCGATTCCTACTCCGTATCGTCTAGGAAAATAAGATGAGTTCGGGTCCCGAACTAAGAATGAATGACACCACGATTTGACACCTGTCCCTATTCGCTTTGTATTTTTGCCCGTTCGAAAAATTGAATTTGTCCCTTGTTTTGAGGGATCAACTGCTGTCGGACGGGCCCGTATCTTCGTTGATGGATTTATAAAGTAGACACTGGTAATACACGCACGCCTGCGAGTAGGCACTACGCACCTGACCTTTCTGAAGAACATCACCAATAAGGACGCATGTTGAATACAACCACAACTCGGAATTCATTGATTCTTTTAATGCCAATAAAATTAATTAATTTCAACCAATAATTCAAGTTCTGGGCCGACTCAATTCAATTTTCCATCGACACGCTGAGAAGAATAATTCAAGAGGAATATCGTTATTGAATTACTTACACATAGCATGCGCATGCGCATTTTTTTTTCTTTCTATTTGAGCCCGCCCGCGTTTTTACTGCCTCGTTGGTCTAGCGGTCGCAAGCGCTACTGCTGAGCATGAGGTCCTGGATTCAATTCTCAGGTCGCGAAAATTGCTATTGGGTTTTTTCATTAGGAAGTCTAGATTTGTGCCGGGATTGATGGCAATAGGCTCGCCCCGTGTTACATGGAACTTATACATAACTGGCTAAATGTGAATATACCTACTCATTTATATCGGTTTTTTTTTATATTCTGCCTAACCCTTCGGGGAAACGATCAAACGTGGCGTGATGTCATGTTAATGTTGTGTTATTTGAGTAAGTATGAGCACTCCATTCACTGATTACTCCGTGTACGGTCATATGTTGTCTGGTCACGTTGCGCTTGCAACGACGTATCGTTATACAATCGATGCTCTAATATTATGAGACCTGCATACCTACGGCGTGTTTACTGAGCACTGATGTTTTTTTTTTTATTAAACGCATTCTTTTGAAAGGGCAGTGTGAACGAGAATGCCTCGATGCTTGCTCAACCAGGTGATGTCTACCTCATTCTGATATGAGAATAGAGAAACTAATGAATATTTGGGGTGCGTTACTAGTCTCTTCGGGGGAAGATACTTAAGAACGTCTGTCGCAACTGGGCAGATCGCCGGTCTTCTTCCTGACAAAAATCAAAAAGTTTGCAAAAATCGCGTTGATTACAATTAGTTCAGGGTTCCGTACCCAAAGGGTGCCAACGGGACCTTTTACTAAGACTCCACTGTCCGTCTGTCTGTTACAGGGCTGTACAGTTGCCGGCATTTATCATGAGCTCTGATCCTTAATTACTTTAAGCGATTTAGGACCTTACTCCTGAGATAATACGACGCGCACACAAACCCCCACCACTCCCCCGAGAGCTCAAGTTAAATGCCTGCAACTATATCTTTTGAACCGTAATAGGTAGACACTTGAAATTTACACACGTGTGTAAATTTATTATTAGAATTTAGGTATTGTTAACTAGCTGCGCCCCGCGGTTTCACCCGCATAAGTCTCGACCCCGTGGGAATATCTGGATAAAAAGTATCCTATGTCCTACTTCAGGCCATGGTCTACCCATGTGGCAAATTTCATCCAAATCCGTTCAGCCTTTTTAGCGTGATGCCGTGACCAAGGGAAATAGGCATTCATTTTTATATATTATTATATTATATATAGATGCGGCCATAGTAGTAGTACTATGGTCGCTTTAACAAATAATAAAGTTAAAAAGTACAGTGAAGTGTTTAAAAAAAAATGTAGTGTTAAAAATTTTGTATGATGGCACGAAACCCTTCGTGTGCGAGTCTGGCTCGCACTTGGCCGTTTTTTTGCCAACTTTGAATGCAGACGAGACTTGTTTCGAGGCCAGACAAAAACTACAAGAAAACGTTACAAAAATCCAATTCACATGTAATCTTTTGCTCTATACCACAAAAAGGCAACTCCTACAGCTCAAAAACGAAAGCTGTAACCACAGCCTAATCACAAAACTGGGTCAACCAACAAAAGTATTCATTTAGCCGAGTTTGTATTAAAACAAAAGACGTAATGATGGGTATCTTATTTTCTCAGACTGTTGCTTGAAGAATGGAGCGTGAGAAGGCGGCGAAAGATATCGGCGACTGCGAGATTAGAGAACTATTGGCTGAATAGAAATAACTCAACAATGTGAAAGGTGATATAGATATTAAAGAGATGACGATTAATAGTGATGTATTGAAGAAGACATTCTGCACAGACCTTAAACACGCCTACCTTATTTGAGTACAACCGCGTAGGTTCCGCCTGCTAGAACATATTTCTAAGAAAGAAAACCGCATCCAAATCGGTTCAGCCGTTTAAAAAGAAAGAAAAATAAGTTTATTTGTCAAAGAAACACGTGTATACAAACAGATCTAGAGTAGATAAACAGAAAAATAAAACAAAATAGATCTACATGTGCATGCCGCACGTCATGACTGTGTCAAGAAGGCTTCCACTCAGCATGATGCTGTGCTATGGGGGACCCACAGCACAGCGCTGATTTTCAGTGGTTTAAGAGCTACGGCGCCACAGACACACACGCATGGCGGTCAAACTTGTAACACCCCTCTTTTTGCGTCGGGGGTTAAAAATAAGTCTTGCCGTGGTTGGGAGATTAGCCAGTCAGAAAGGTGAGTAGTGAGGCCGACTGCCCAGGGTGCCCCTTAGATCCCACATGACTCCAAAATTCTTCCCTTCGTTGATTTCCTATTATTCAAAACATAGTTTGGAAAACGGTGAAGGAAAACATCGTGAGGAAACCGGCATTTCCCAGAAGCAAAAATTCGAAGACATGTGACATCTACCAACCCGCACTGGGCCCGCGTGGTGGATTACGGCCCACTGCCTCTCACAGAGAGAAGGCCTGTGTCCCAGCAGTGGGAAGTTATAGGCTGATTATGTAAAACATAGTTTAAAGCCATATTTATTAACACACGTTTATTATTCCACGGGAGGAATAATTCTGCAATACATTGTTTTCGTATAACTCTTTTGGTTTTTTGTTTACGGCGCACATCAGTGAAGCTCCCGGTCGTTGACTTTTCCGACATCTTCAACAATCATCCTCATATTTCAGCATATATAGTTAAAACTGTTATATAATACGTTTGGTAGTTCTTGAGTTCATGGCGTTCAGACAGACAGACGGAGCGCGGGGACACACTTTGTGTTATAACACAAAGTGTGTCCCCGCGCTCCGTCTGTCAACTAACATAAATCACTACATATTATAATATGTAGTGATTTATGTTAGTTTGTAAGGAATCTTATGTGTATGGACCACAGTAACCTGAAATATTTATTTTATTATTATTTCCTCGTTGTAGGTTCAAACCCAGAAAGGCGCTTTACTTTGTGTAAATAATTTCATCACCACTGCTCTCAAAACGGTGAAGGAAAACATCATGAGGAAACCGACATGTTCTGCAACCAAAAATTCAGACGTGACATCTAGCAACCCGCACTGGGCCCGCGTGGTGGATTACGGCCCACTCCCTCTCAGAGACAGGAGGTCTGTGTCCCGGCAGTGGGAACATTATAGGCTGATGATGCATTATTTCTTCAGCAACTCATCTTGTTATATCTTTGGAGACAAAATCCATTGCCTACAGAAGTTTCTAACTTGTACCAACACGCATTGCGAAATGGCAACATGTAACAACTAACAGAATTAACGAATTTACCATTAAGTCTAATGGATACGGATAACCGTATCCATTAGTTTGGCTGCCATAAGGTGATGCAATATTATGAATTAAATTTTTCTGATCAATCATTCCATCATTTTAATTGGTCAGCTATTACGTAGATAAGTTGCATCGCAGATACGACCATATTTTATTGATTACGTATGTTATTGTTTTAAGTGTTCAGTGGCACAATAAGGCGGCCCACCTGAAGTGGTCACCGCCGCCTATACGCATCTGCTATACCAAAAACATCTAAGGTGCGTACCATCACTGAGATAAAATGTCTCCTGTGTCTGTAACTACACCCGCACTCACGCCCTTTACACCGGATACAGCAAAGCTGGTTGGAAAAAAAACATAATGGAAATATATCCTCCCCGGATGAGCTCCAGCAGGCTTAGCATGACGTTTTCTATTTCTTCGAAGAATAGACATAGATCTTTCTATACAAAGTGACATTTCGTTTCTCCATTTTTGACATTGCACCGTAGAAATCCTTCTGCAATCTGTCATTTTGTCTTTCGTTTCTATAAATGTTTGTCTAGGTCCTTTTTTTATGTAGACTATTTCAGAAGAAAGTTTCTATACAAACTGTCAAAATCACACTGACAACTGACAGTTGTCTAAGGTAGTCAAGACAATTTGCATTTTTCTATTCGACGGCCACAAGGTATATACGGTTATCTATAAAATCATGATTTTACAGGAGAGCATTTTGAACGCAAAACTATGGTAATTAATAGAAGAACAAAGCTATCTTCTCCTATTTTTCACCATTTTGTTAATAGGGTATTACCAAGGAAATGGTTGTTCCAAAATACGGTACTTCGACACTGAGAATTTTTTTTTTAATTGTCTTCATATACGTGACTTAATATCAGTAAAAATTGAGAATCAACAGAAAAAAATCGTATGACAAAACAAAGAATTCTGGATCGAATTATCTAAAAGAGTGAATTTCGTAAAAAGTGCAGTTGACTCTTTCGATTTTACAGCCGTCGTACTTTCTACACGGAACGTTATTTTTGTCTATTCTTCCGTAGACAAAACGGCGCTCGTGCTAAGCCTGCAGAAGGACCATTATTTACCACAAGAGATAGTTCAAAATCCAGGATATTTTCCATACAACACGATAATGAGGTTCAATTTGACACCGCTCGCTAAAGGACTAAATCTGCCTAAGCACACATACTAACCTGTGCTTCCGTAAGCAATCATAACAGGCCTTGGCAGCTATTAACGTATGAATCAGTGTGTTGCAAAACTGAGCATTTGAGGCACACGTACGAATATTCGAGAATAAATTGTTGTTGAATTGAAAGGCTGGGACCTATCACGATGTTTTTGAAGGTAAAATGTACCTACTAACTAAACCACAATAATGATATTTCAGTTGTAATGGAACTATTTGAAAAGAAGGTTTTGTTACAGTCGTCATCATCCACAGCCCGACTTCACCCACTGCTGCGCATACAACACTCTTTGCTTGTGCAAATCCCCACGGCGAGATATGCACACCATCCGTTACGAATGTCATATTTTAGACATTCACGAATGCAAATACGAATGCGAGTGTTTGAAAGGCGAATCTGCGAATGCGTGTGCGAATGTTGAGTTATTTTTCATTATAGATTCTTCAACAGATAATCGTTTTTTTTTACCTCTTACAGTGGCGTTTCCGGAGGAATGATAATTTTAGAAGCCTGGACCTCTGTTTCAGCACGTATTAACAATTGGAACTCCTCGGCATGAACAGCTTTCAAACGAGTTCGCAGCCCCGAAGTAGTACGCCCAACGCGTGAATATACTTTTTCACAAATATTACACTTCGCATGATCTCGATCAATAGGTGTGAAATATCGCCATATTTCACTTTTCTTCCCCGGCGCCATAATACAAAAATAAAGTTCTAAATAACTATTTATAATTACTTATCCTAGCTTAAAATAACCCACAACTCGAAACTGTGTTAATTCACTTAATCACAATACCTGCTTATAGATTGATCGACAAGTGACAACTAGAAACAAAGTAACAAACACGCGATGGTGACCCGCTAAGCTCCGCCCACTCCTACTTGTCTCGACCTGCATACACTCGCATTCGCTAAACATTCGCATTGTTTGATGCGAGTGTTTGAAATGATGCGAATCATTCGCATATGTGAATGCGAACGCGAACATTCGTAACATCCCTGATGCACACGACATTATTGCCCTCGTGGGTAAAACCTGGATGAGACTGTTGCTGGGGAGTTTGTTCCACCACTTCTTCCCAGCTAAAGCACTAGGAAGTGGTGACGGGCGGGCATTTTTGGGGGACTGTCTTATGTAACTTTGACGTTCGAAAAGTGCTGATTTTCAGCCTAGTTTGAATAAATGACTTTTGATTTTGATTTTTACCATACGTGTCATATTTGAAGCCGCTTAGCAGCGTTGCTGTTTTTTAATATAAAGGATTCCATTTGACTTTGTCTCTCTTTAGGATCGGCAACGCACTTGCAAAGCCTCTGATATTGCATCTGTCACCTTCAAATTCTTCCACTTATTCTCCCTACGTCAAGTAAGGCATTATCCCTGACACCACATTACGTGTGATGTCATAAGTGTCAATTAATGTCAATGCCGTTGTAATCAGCTGTCTGCCCCCGCTAGTAGGTCATCCTGTGACTTTTATCCACTACTAGCTGACCCGACACACATTGTCCTGTCCAAATTTATAGAAAAAAAAACCAGCCAAGTGCGTGTCGGACCACGCACAATGAAGGGTTCCGTGATTGGGAATGAATTTATCCAAAAACAAACTTAACATTGTAGTTGAAAAATATGTTCTCCCATACATCGATATAATGCCACAACCAATTCTTCAACTGCAAATTAAAGTAGGTCAACTATGACTCGTTAACTTGGAAAGCCCACTCAGCTGTTATAGTTTTCCTTTTAATTTCAATATACATATGTACTACTGCCATGAATTTATTCACATCTCCTTGGGGGGCGGGATTTAAAATTGTCCAGGAAGTTTTTAAATTTGTTTTTCCATATTATCCTAATTCGGACTATTAAGAATATTTTTATATAGAACAGAATTTAATTTATATATATAGATGGATGGATTGTGTGGAAGACGATATGGCTAGAATGGGGGAGAATACTGAGATGACAGCTAATAGAGATGCATGGAAGAAATGACGTGCTGTTGCGGCCACTATTAAATTGGATAAGGGCGGGAGGGTGATGTAATGATCTACTCAGTTATACCGGGCCGGAGTACCGAAGCCCTGATTTAGATTATTTGTATAACGGTAAAAGTGAATTATGGCCAGCTATTCATATGTACTTTGCCATGAAAATGATTTGTGATTTGCACGGTATACCGTTACTTAGATTCGACACATCAATAAAATTACGACAAGCGAGCCACGAGCCCCTCGACACAGTACATTGAGTACCTACGCCATGATTACGTGTGAATTAATGTCAATGCCGTTTCATTCAATCACCTGATTGTACTGACGAGGTGGAAAAATTATAGATTCAGCCCATATATTCATACCCTCACACCATTGTCCTATGGGATCCAGGATCTGACGTTTAGATATAGCCTACAGGGTATAAGTATCCTGAGACATAACAATGCACCAATATTCCTCGAAGGGGTAGCCAAAGTACCATGTGGTAAGGGGCGAGCCTGTTGCCAAGAGCAGTGGTGATCCAGTAGAAACAGCCGCGACTTCGTCTCACGTAAATGATTTCATCACCACTGCTCTCAAAACAGTGAAGGAAAACATCGTGAGAAAACCGGCATGTCCTAGAACCAAAAAATTCGAAGACTGTGACTTGTGACATCTACCAACCCGCACTGGGCCCGCGTGGTGGATTACAGCCACTCCCTCTCATAGAGAGGAGGCCTGTGTCCCAGCAGTGGGAACATGCTGATTATGCTGTTGCCATTAACCGAGAGATAATTAGATTACATGGGACTTGAACAAAACTGGCGAAATGTGGGTGTAATATACACAAACTCTGGCTACCTCCTCTAGCAATGTAGAAGTGAAGTTATGGCGGAGAATACCTACTACCTGTAAGCAAAACTAGACGGCAGATTCGGGTTATTCCCATTGCATAAAGTTCCGAACCTATTAGTTTCTGAATCTTTTACTTTACCTCGTCAGTACAATCAATCACCTGGAATGTAACGGCAGTGATACACTAAAATGATAATGGCTTACGGATGTTGGCACAGACAGCTCAGTTGTAAGTGCGTGCCAGCTCCACATAACCACACCGTTTGCCTGGGCAGTATGCGCATACACACCGCCCAGGTAAATGGGCATTTTTATCGCCCCCAAATAAAATATAATGCATGTTCACATTACCGTTGTGATAAAATAAAACTAAGTTGTGCAGCATCACTGTGTGGCAGATTTACAGTCACATTGTTGACTGGTCTGGTGTCATAAGTGATGTCATAGCGGAATTAATGTCAATGTCAGGTTTAACAGAGCGTGGGGCGCGGTGTCAGCGGCAGCGATGAGAGGAAGTGCGAAAACACCGTTATTTGAGAACACACGTGCTTCGAAGAGTCAAGTAACGTGATACGACCGGTTTCCTGATCAGGTCTACTCCCTAAGCACGAATTCCGTAGTTTCTGCCAAAGTTACGGGCGATTCCTACTCCGTATCACCGACGGGCATAAGTTTGGGGCCCGACCTACGAATGAATGACACCACGATTTGACAGTTGTCCCTAATCCCGAGGTGTTTTTGCCCGTCCAAAAAAGTTAATTAATTGTGTGTAGAGTTGACTCCTGAGGTGAACACGCCTTGGCCGCGTGTCAGTGGTACCAAAACCAGTATTAGCTGGCCTGTTATTCTATTGATACTGTACGCTGGACCAGCTCAAGGTCAAAGTGTTACCATCGACGTGCAGCCTACGTACGTGGACACGAATGCATGCTGGGGCCCGCTCATAAGCATTTGTAGTTGATGTGCAGGGTAGGTCAAGCTCCCAGTTAACGCACATGTTACAAAATCGCATGACACTTCACTCGTAGTCTCTTATTGACCAGCTTTAAAGGTTTGATAGGTCCCCAGAGGCGATAAGACTTAAAAGTAGGTACGTGAAGCGAACGTATCCTGGGTTGTCAATCATTTCAAACCTTGATAATGCTTTCACCACAGTATGAGAAGTAGTACCAAGTACAACTTAAAATTGGGACCACACAGGGCACGGAATCGTCTAGAGACAGCAGTAATACTTGCCTCGCGAACTTGCAGTGGCCTATTTGGAAAACCCTGAATCAACTACGTACTCAAGTAAGTCGCTGCAAACATAATTTTGCGAAATGGGGCATTATCAATTCATCCAACTAACTATACCCCATCTGCTAGTGTCCCAAATGTCCGTTCACTAGCACCATTGACGATCTGAACAACGCCTCTGACGCCGCAATAAATGTGGCGGCCACCTACTGGGCCCAAACAATATAAGAAACATGGATTTACCGTCGAAACGTACACATATAAATAATAGTACTAAGCCAAGTACGCCCGGGCGATTTAGTACCGCGGCGATTTTCTTTCGCGCAGTGGTTTTTCAACGCACTGCATAGCGTCAAGAGTTAAAAATCCATCATCCAATCCATTTTCTTGTTGGACGCGCTTGGACGTGCTCTGTTGGATTCTCGACGCTCGGCTCAACACCGAGAGTTGAAATCTTTAATACTATTATTATACGTAATCCCCACGCGTGAAGCCAGCGCAAAAATGAAAATGATGAGTTATCAAATGAGGCCCGCGCCACAAGAAATAGATCAAGTATGGATAATGATAAAAGGCACTCGATTAAATAAAGTGATTCAAATGATAAACTGAATGACATGGTGTCGAGGAACTTTTGGTTGACGACCGTAAAGGCGACTTGTCGCGACACAAAGGCACCGCTTGTAGCGCTACACACGGTGTCTATGTGTCGCGTCGCGTCGCGCGACAAGTCGCGCCAGTATGTAGGAGCCTTAACAAACATGTATTTACAGGATTATAATCATAAGAATCATCAACACAACTCTCTTAATTAGAATTGGACTAAAATGTCATGATTTGACACGGTAAAAAAACCTTTATCACATGATCTAACCAAGATTATGTCTGGACTTTAAAAGAGACCCAGAATTTGTTTCGCCATATCTTCTCAGGGGTAGTCAGATAGGAAATGTCGGCTCCATCTAGCTTATTTTTATTATGACTTTGATATGACGTCTTAAAGAGATTCCGATATTCTATTTACAGAAACAACAATTTCATTTTAAAATATATGTTTTATAAATAACTAGCTGCGCGTGCGCCCCACATAAGTCCCATTCATTAGAAGGCATTTTCACCCGCGTAAGTCCTTTAGACAAAATCAAACTGGTTGCTATTTTAATTGTACAATTTATTGATACAAATAATAAATCAATATTGAATTTAAATTCTGTGATTACTTTAACTCGCACACTGACCTATTACTTTATTTATTAATTTTAGGATAACGTATAAATATGTGAGCATCTTGTACCTATCACATAATTAATTTATCCGTCATTGCTTTATTTTTCATTCTTTTTTTACCTATTTTGGTATAGCAATTTTATTCTAGGTGCATCGTCTTCACATATAATTTTAAAATGTACATATACAACATTTTAAAAGAGTAACGGTGGAGTTTCTTGCCCATTCTTCTCCATAAACTACCTTTTGGAAGGGGCAACTAGAATCAATTCTATTTTTGTTGTAAATTTTGACGTTCAAAAGTGCATTTTATGTGCCTATTTGAAATAAATAATTTGACTTAGACTTTAAGACCTACCAAACATACAATAAAAAAAAATCATAAAAATCGGTCGAGCCGTTTCGGAGGAGTGCGACCACAACACCGTGACACGAGATTTTTATATATTAGATTTACACCTACAACTCAAGCAAGATATAACAACGCTCCCGCTCTCCGCTCACACTGGGACACCCCCCTCGTCAAGTGACAATTTATTAACATATTCATGAGATAACACACGGGTAGGGCTGCCTATAATCTATTCGAATTTATTTATAGCACTTTCTATATGTACACCCTTTTCCTTTGATAGGTAAACAATCCTGTTTAGGGTTTCGCACGACCGAATGAAAAAACTGAACCCTTATATAGGATTACTCGTGTGTCTTTCATAGCCAATATGCTCCAAATCTACTGGACCAATTAAGTTGAAATTTGGTACGCATGAATTTCTGTGATCCAAACACGGACGAGTAATGTAATTATAAATGAATTTTGATTATGAGGGTCACTTTTGAAGGGCAAATTAGAAATAAAAAAAAGTTTTGCAAACTGTACCGTGGGACATACCATAATAAATGAAAGGGCTTGTTGTAAGGATTTCAGACATATTTTTTAATATAATTTTAAAGTTATATAAGCCAAAAGATGAAAACTGACTATTATCCCTAAATTGATCCCTTATCTCCGAAACTACTGAGCCTAAAATGTTGCCTATAAGAAGTCTAGGGTCTTAAATAACATGGTAAAAGTCTCAATATTGCGCGTACAAACTGAGATTTGCAGTTCAACTAAAATGTTACATTCATCCCAGTTGCGGAACCCTTCATTGTGCGTGGTCCGACACACACTTGGCCGATTTTTTTTTTTTGAGGACTTCTCACTAAGGAACACCTACGACCCCTCGGTTTATTCAAGTATAGTCTTACATACCTCGCAGGGAACACCAAAATTTCGCCAGTTATGTTTAAGTCCCATGTAATAGGGGGCCAGTCTTACCAAGGATATCGTGTTACCCAGTAACTGGGTTATGGAGGTCAGATAGGAAGCCGCTCCATGTACAATACTGGTATTCAGCTGTATCCGTTTAGACTGGAAGACGACCCCCACTTATTTGGGAAAAGGCTAGGCAGATGGATTGTGACAGAGACAACGCTCAGCATAAGAACATAATCAGCCTATAATGTTCCCACTGCTGGGACACAGCCTCCTCTCTGTGAGAGGCAGTGGGCCGTAATCCACCACGCGGGCCCAGTGCGGGTTGGTAGATGTCACATGTCTTCGAATTTTTGGTTCTAGGACATGCCGGTTTCCTCACGATGTTTTCCTACACCGTTTTGAGAGCAGTGGTGATGAAAAGATTTACATCAAGTAAAGCGCCTGTCTGGGTTCGAACCCACGACCTACAAACTCGTAAGTCGCCGCCGGTACCACTGGGCCACCACAGGTCTCTCAACTCAAGACGACGCTTAACTCAGCCAAACTTTTGTAAACACACGACCGACCATGTTACTGCCGTGTCCCGAGGTTACCTCCTCCTGTTCCAAATACCGTTATTACACGATGACATTATGCAACACACACATATATTCACGCATAGTGTTCGAGCGGTGGGCAGGAAGCTCTGTCGGCAGGACGTGGTCAATTACACGCGGATATGAGGCACGCGGGGGGCATCCGCGCAGCACGGAATGTAGGGTAGACTGATAGTTAGAGGTTCAAAATGTGTAATTTTTGATAGAAATTAATGAGCGGGCACTTTCGCCAAACGAGATTATTCTTCTTGGCTAGATCCACTTAAAAAATTAGATCTATTTTATTTTCTATCCTTGTCCCACTCCTGGGCAAAGGCCTCTCTCCACTCCTTCCATCATTTGCCAGCCCGTGCTTCCTCCTTCCAGCATTGACGGAACCTATCCAGTTCGTACCATCGCATCGCCTTCGTGGCCTACAGCGACCCCGTCGGTGAAAAAGCATGATAAATGATATTTTTTTTTCTGTAAGTAGGTTTGTACAAACACTTACACGTCAATCATATTTTTTTAAATATATGAGGTCGGCGTTTCCTATCTGACTAATCTGAGGAGAAAGGCCGAAACAAACTCAGAGGTCAAAATCTCTTTTAAAGTCCAGACATATCTTGGTCAGATCATATGAAGACCATGTAGATATGTGTCTGAAATGGTCTTTTGATGAAAAAACCACACAGATTGAGAGGACCTGTCCAGTCAGTGCAGGCACGCCAGTAGTTGTGCAGCTCAACTCAGAACTTAAGGAGCTCAACGATTCAACGAACAATACCAAAGAAAGGACATTTGGCTGTTACACACATGTTATAATAATGTATTTTATTAATTTTTTCGTTGGTGTAAAGCAGGAAGGATCCACGCTTCCTTGCACATTTATATAATTATACAGACTTGTAATAAATGGATCCGTTTTAAAACATGTTTTTAAAATTAATTGATTACAAATAGGTACTTCCTTCATTAGTATTCGAGAGTTTATTTCTTCGCTGAGAAAGTAAGATCAGAATCTATGTGGTGCTGTATTTCACGCCTGAATCTCTTGAAGGTGTAAGGATCGTCGGGTGTACACTCGGACAAGCCATTTGGTATACATAATCAGCCTATAATTCTACCACTGCTGGGACACAGCCTCCTCTCTGTGAGACGGAGTGGGCCGTAATCTACCACGCGGGCCCAGTGCGGGTTGGTAGATGTCACATGTCTTCGAATTTTTGGTTCTAGGACATGCCGGTTTCCTCACGATGTTTTCCTTCACCGTTTTGAGAGCAGGGGTGATGAAATAATTTACACAAAGTATAGCGCCTGTCCGGGTTCGAACCTACGACCTAGAACTTGTAAGTCGCGGCCGTTACCACTGGGCCACCACTGCATTGCATTTGGTTTAGAGGCAGGTAACTTGCAACTACTTTTTAACTATGCTTTGAGTGTGTTGACTAGTCAAGTCGTTTTAGATACTTTTATGAAAAATTGTGTACTTGTAGGAAATTCTTAATGGCTAAACGAAGTTTGGATTTTTGCCTGGTTTAAGCCTTAAGGCAGTTAACTCGCCCCTATGAAATGGGAATTAACTGGCGAAATGTGGGTGTACTAATGCATTACAGCACGGAGACGCCTTGGCGACCGCTGGAGATTAGTGATGTATATGGAACTGAGGGCTTCTAAGGCAGCCCAAGGCCGAAGTTGTACGCTCCATGCACTTTCGGCGCCACGAATGTAATTAGTGCTGCCGTCCGCGGCATTTCCGTGCTCCGTGAATGCGCCTCTGCCGACCCATTCAGGGAACAGGCGTGATGCTAAGTCATCAAAATACTCGAGAATCAGACCGGAGATTTGTAATAATGTTAAACAATATGTGAGATATTGTTCCTGAAACCGTTTCAGTTCAATACTGAGTGATGCTCCGGATGTTAATGTTCAAATGATTACAATATATATCGCTATATCGATCATCATCACATCAAACCACATTACATCAGGGACC
The DNA here is from genome assembly GCA_905333075.3 of Atethmia centrago. NCBI lineage: Eukaryota > Metazoa > Arthropoda > Insecta > Lepidoptera > Noctuidae > Atethmia > Atethmia centrago. The sequence goes on from HG995396.1 coordinate 1,012,910, forward strand.
TCTGCTAACGTGATTGCGTCAGGGGATCGGCTACCCTGGCGCCGGCTTGCGGACGGTGAGCAATGGGTAGCTCGCCGTCCGATAAGGACCAGGACTGGTGATGTCAGCACAAGTGTAGGGGTCCGCTAGGGCTGATGCCTGCCGGGGTCACGGGGGAGTCCGAAAGGAATACCGTGGCCTCTGGCAACGCACAGGTAAGGGAAGGTACAAGGGTGGGTTTTAGTCAGTAAGAGTCTGACACACCCTCCCGCTCCGACCAGAACCGGAATAGTTATTTGATAATTTCTCACCAAAAAAAGAAGACACAATCACGTTATTGACACCGTAATTGTAGATTTCGACTACTGATTGAATGACTGACAGGCACTCCATGGAAAAAGACATTCGTATTTAATACTAATAAAGTTGAAGAGTTTGTTTGAACGCGCTAACCTCTGGAACTACTAGTCTGATTTGAAAATTTGTTGTTTCCAGTAATCCAGTCTGATTTGACAGCCCAATTCTTTAAGAATGTTTTAGATCATCACGCAACAACCCTCACGGGCCGAGGAGAAAGAACACAGTCAGAAAGAAAGCTAAGCGAAAACGAAGTATTGCGCGGGCGAGCGATGCGATGCGGTCGGTCCGGGACCAAGAAATTTCATGCGGACGAAGCCGCGGGACAAATCGTAATCTCCCATTATTTCGACATTTCTTTTGACCACTGACACGCCATTGTCATTATTAATTTAAGTATAATGACCGATCATTGATAGAAGACTTGGTCCTGATCAGTACACTAAGGAAGAAGACAAGGAAGCTTCTCTTCTCGTATTGGCACGTCTAAGAATAGATTATGCAGTAGTAAAAATATAAGCCAGTCAGCAAGGTGCTAGCGGTCTTAAGATGCGAGGAGGAAGGCCAAGTCTCGGCGACTCCGAGCAGACATGTCGTCGATTAAATGGAAAAATGACATTTTTCAAAAAAATTTGGAAAAACGAGTAGTAGACTCGAGTAGTGTCGCGGGAAGGTACTTATGGGTCACCGAGGCCCCCGCAACACAGGCAACAGGAAGGAATACGGGTGGGTTTTAGTCAGTAAGAGTCTGACACACCCTCCCGCTCCGCCCAGAGCGGGAGAAGTTATTTGATGATTTCCCACCCTCAAAAAAAAAAAAAAGACTCGAGTAGTGGGAGGTTTTCTGTAATAATCTTATTTTCCAAAAATTTTGAAAAATGTCATTTTTCCATTTAATCGACGATGTCTGGTGGCGAATGATGAGGAAACCGACCCGTGGAATAAGGCTAGGCAGAGATAGAGAGAGCGGGGCTGACTGGCCAGGCGCTGCTCACCACGAGAGGTTTTATTTATTTATTTATTTATTTATTTATTATAGCTGTTACTGTTGCTTTTTGCTGCTTGCTAAAGTAAGCCTAAGATACTCCTCAGCTATCTGCCAGTGAAAATCCCGTCAAAATCGGTCCAACCGTTTCGGAGGTAAGCCGGAATAAACAGACAGACGGAAAAATAAGTTTTCGTTTTTTATAAGTACCGTATATACTTCCATACTTATGCATTTAGTACAAAACTGTTATTTTGACATTACAAACAGACACTTCAATGTTATTTATTTGTATAGAACACAAACTTCACATTTATAATACATTTCATTTTACATAAGATATTCGTTCAGTGTGTAAGTACTTAGATTATGTCACTTTAAGGTTATTACTTATTAGACAGTCATTTAAATTATATTCATAAATTATATTGAGAAATAACGAATTTAGAATGAATAAAGATTTTAATTTTGATAGCATTTGATTGAATTTATTAAGATACATTTGATTATGATTATTTTGATAGATACAATTTCTATTTAAAGTTCATTAGAGAAACATCATTTAAAAGAAACAATATTTAAGAGCGTTATTTACTTCCAATAGGTATACTTTCAATAGATATTATGACATTGTTATTTGCTTGTTCAGGTGGCCATTTTATCCGCTAAAACATAGCAAGAAGTAACCCCTTGACTATGATTTCTTCAAAGCCGCCATCACAAAATAACGCATAAAACTCATAAATAGAACTATGGTGTGTTCTATTTACGATTTAAATGGGTAATTTGTAATACGCATTTTGAATTGCGAACACAATTCGACATTCATCGATCGCCGTCCGTACCGAACGGACGTCTTTATGTCGGCAATTAAGTTTAAATGCAGTTGAAGAGCGCTAATTAAAAGCGTTTAACGACTGTAATTTATTTAATGATTATGACATTATTGTGTATGTTGGTGATTGTGTTATGTAAGTTAATTGATACCTTATTTATTATTGTTTTAATTTATTATTTTAACTTTCTGGCTTAATTTTTGTAACTTTTTGCGATAATAGTAACATACTACGAGCACTGTCCCGTGGTGACTGCCAATCTATCTTCTAAACTTGTTTAAAAATGAAATGCTGTTCCTTGGTAAGCGGCATCACTTGAGACCGCGTGGACCGATTTAACTATTTTTTGTTTTAAAACTGAGTCGTACTTTTTTCTACGAGGTTTTTGTATGGATTATTGTTTGAACGTCTGTCAGGTCAGCTAGTTCATGATATTTTTATATCACAACTGGTCAATATAGCTATCTGGTCTCTAGACTCCGTTCAGCGGTGATGCCAGAAGTCGGGCCATACTGAAGATATTACTGAATATTTCAACCGCCTCTGTGGCCTAGTGGTAAGACCACCTGTCTCAGACCCAGAGGTCCCGTGTTCGTTTCCCAGCGGAGCAAAGTTTTCTGCTCAGTTTGGTTGGTGGTAGGGTTTTTTCTAAGTCCGCTAGCTATCACCATCTCATCTAAGTGACAGACTTAGATTACAACAATGTAGACAGCATTCGTCCTGTTTCGGCAATTAGTTACAGGTAAGATAGTCAGTTCCTCTGTGGTTGAGGACTCCTGGTGACGCTCGCTTCCACCTTCGACCTTATTATCACTTATCATCAGGTGAGATGAAGGCCAAAAGCTTCCCTGAAGAGGATTAAAAAAAAAATTGCTAGCAAATGCGCCCTTACATAAAGTCAAGAAACAAATGAGCACCATTAATCTCAAACTACTCCACTCATAAAACCAGTCATAGTACTTCCACACTTCTCTCACTTCAGACAGACTTCAACCCGCCCACTAATTGCGTCGCACTACCCACTTCTTCGAAACTAAACGAGGGTAGTTATAACTCGGTAGCGCAGTACATAAATGTTATTTCTACCCTCACCCTAGCTGCAATAAAAAGTTGCTGACTGTCAAGCCTCGTTTGGAGTTACCGAAAGGGGGAAACGTCAAAGATTATTAAGGTGAAAGATGTGACACGTGGCTCGTTGGTCGGGCAGTGTTATTGGTTTTTTTTTTTCATCTGGAATTTCTCAGTAGCAGCCTTTTTTTGGTGTGGGCAATTACTTCTACACTTCTCCCGCTCTGGGCGGAGCGAAAGGGTGTGTCAGACTCTTACTTCCTAAAACCCACGCTTGTTCCTTCCGTTGCTTGTGTTGCCAGAGGCCACGGTATCCTTTTCGGACTTTCCCGCGACCCCGACAGCTCAGTAGCAGCCTGGAGTCTGGATTTGTGCCCGGTTGATGGCAAAAGGCTCGCCCCCTATTACATGGAACTTAAACATAACTGGTGAAATGTTGGTGTATTATAGGTACACCTCTGCCCAACCCTTAGGGGAACAGGCGTGATATTATGTTGTGTCTCAGTACCCAGGCGTTAATATGACACATCGAGCGGGGTCAGCTTCCAGTCTATCCGGATGCAGAGGAATACCATAATTTTACATGGAGCGACTGCCTATCTGACCTCCACAACCCAGTTACTGGGTCACAAGATTCCCATTGGTAAGACTGGTTGTCACACTTTTGGCTTCTGACTACCCCTAAAACCTTTATGTATCTCGTTCGTAATCCTTAAATAAATATTGAGAATAAATCAAGACGATAATGATGAGTTCAGTGTTTTGAAATCGAGGTGCATTAAGATGGTGATCCCCGTCGACTGGCCTCATCATGTAATCAGCCTCGCTATCAATGGTTAGCTCATCTTTTGCGTAGAGCCGCAAAATCACGCAAACAGGACATCGTTAAAACATTGCAAAAATTACAAGCATAGCCACCCGTAAAAAGAAAAGCTTGATGTTGATATTTATTACAAAATACGCCCACAAACTACTGCTATACGAAATTCGTCGAAGAAGGCACGATAACACCAACTTGTAATGCAAGCTATGAATAAAATTAATCAGTGTCGCGTCTACAATTCTATTGCTAGTCTACGTCAGTAGCGACGCCGGCCTGTCGCAATCAATATTATGTTTATTGCTTGTGCGGTTTGTGTTTATTGCAGACAATTTTTCAGTCTGTTTTTGAACGAATATTCGCTTTTTAGGGAGTGTATGTTCTTGTTTGCCATCCATAAAACCAGTCAATCTGCCTGCTTTTACCCCATTTAGATATCGAAACCGACCGCAGCAAACGTCTGCGAAGTTTCGCTAGCTTATTTATTTTAACCCCGTATACATAAAGTACCAGTTTGTACCAGCAGTAAATATGACAAATTGAATTTTAGAAAAATTTCGTCTTGGCAGAGTTTTATCTCTGTGTGAGTCTAAAGCTCGAAGTGTAATATTTTTAACGTCCGGGTGTTCATATATGGATAACATGCATAATCAGCCTATAATGTCCCCACTGCTGGGACACAGGCCTCCTCTCTGTGAGAGGGAGTGTCGTAATCCACCACGCAGGCCCAGTGCGGGTTGGTAGATGTCACATGCCGGTTTCCTCACGATGTTTTCCTTCACCGTTTTTGAGGGCAGTGGATCATATATGAATGAATGAAATGCACCGACCCCAGCGTGGTTAAAACAGTCTCAATTGCACGAATGAACCCAAGGATTTACACTAGTCCCTGGAGCCTCATGTTTCATGGGACTACAAAGACCATTGCATATCAATCACAGAGTAGATCGGAGTTAACGTCCGGGTGTTCATATAAAACAAAAACCCCTTTATTACATTTCCTCCCTATAAACTTATAAAGATGCCGCAGTGTCGCTGTGTGGCAATCAATTCTATGTTTTATAGCACCACGCTATAGCGATTCGGAATTAGAACATTATGTCACGCGAAGTCGCGCGCACCGCAGCTAAATGATGCATCGATTGCCAACCACCTTTCTAGTCTATCATCGTCTGTCTAGCTTTGGTGTGGTCGACTTCCAGATTTACTAGGCCTCTAGTTAGTCTGGAAGCCGACAACACCAATAGACCTGTTATTCTGAAATCCACTCAATTTATACTATCATAACGTTGATATTCATTTAAGTAGAAATAACATCAATTGGTAACCAGGACTTGAACAGGCTTTACATATGACATGTCAAATATTGGTACTTACCTAATAGATCGTTACGAACTCTTGCGCAGCACTCTTCTTGAAATCATGCACAACACTGCAACAAAAGAGATAATATTTAATTAGTTATTAATCAAATGTTATCCTAAAGATGAAATGGCTAGAAACGGGGGTGACAGCGATTATGGTTCATAGGGATGAAGAAATGAAACAAGGAGACATTCTGCGCCAACCATTTATACATTGATATAAGGGTGATTATGGCTCATAGGGATGAAGGAATGAAGGAAGGAGACATGCTGCGCCAACCATGCATACACTGATATAAGGGGGCCTACTCCCTAAGCTTTACCTCCGTAGTTTCGGCCCAAGTTACGGGCGTCTCCTACTCCGTACCACCTCGGACATAAGATTACTTCGGAGCCCGAACTGAGAATGAATGACAACACGATTTGACAGTTGTCCCTACTTGCAATGTGTTCATGCTCGTTCGAAAAATTGAATTTGTCAGTTGTTCTGACGGATCAGCTACTATCGGACGGATCCGTATCTTCGTTGACGGACTTAGAGAGTAGTCCCCGAGGACCGAGGATGGTGATAGAGGTGACTTGACTGTGCTAAGAGCGACTGAATGGGATCTGCACATCTAAGTCGCGTTCAAGAGATGTCAATGTCAATATTCCACAACAATGACAGTTCTTGAACGCGGATTGGTGTTGACCGTGTTCATTGGTGAATTTCCCCCTTTAATCCTAATCCAGGTAAAACGTTCTCCGAGAACGTTTGACGTTTGTTTGTCTGATGTCACCACTCGAGCTAGACCCGTATACCCGAACAACATGAATCTCGAATTTAGATAAATATTAGCTAGTAATTGGTCAGTTTTGAGTCCACGAAATGGCCTTCGAGACGGGCAAAATCAAGCTCTGAATAAAATAATTTATTAAATGCCGCTGCTTCGTAGTTTTATCTGTGAAGATTATCATTAATCAGTGCTAAAAACAGTCTAATTAGCAAATCAATTAAGTACTACATCGAGACGAGGCAATTAGTAACCTATCTAACGCTTTGAGAAACGTCACCGATTTCTCTAGAGACGTGACGAAATATCGCAAATCACTCATTACTTTGTGCAATTTATTTCATCAGCACTGCTCTCAAAGTGGTGAAGGAAATTGGAAATCTCCCTTGGGCTTCATTCATAGTACGATATTTACCGTAAGCCCTTTATTCTTACACCGTTCTTTTTACATTATTACTATCTTGTTCAATCAATCAATCAATCAACTCAGCCTATAACAGTCCACTGCTGGACATAGGCCTCTCCCAGGCTGCGCCACAACACCCTGTCCTCCGCTTTCCGCATCCAGTCTGTCCCAGCCACCTTTTTAAGGTCGTCGGTCCATCTAGCTGGGGGGCGTCCCACACTACGCTTGCCAATACGCGGTCTCCACTCTAGGACTCGTCTGCTCCACCGGCCATCGGTCCTTCGACAAATATGGCCAGCCCACTGCCACTTCAGCTTGCTTACTCTGCAGGCTATGTCGGTAACTCCGGTTCTCTTCCGGATAACTTCATTTCTGATCTTATCCTTCAAAGAAACTCCAAGCATAGCCCGCTCCATGGCGCGCTGAGCGACCTTGAATTTGTGGACCAGCCCGACTGTCAGTGTCCACGTTTCGGCACCGTATGTCATAACGGGCAGGACGCACTATCTTGTTGCAACAAGTATATTTCCTCGTTATATACTGCCCCGTTGGTTTAGTCTAGACATATATAGCGATAGCTTTACGACCGAATTCGGTTGCAAAATCCTAATGTCCCCTAGACAGTCAAAATTGCTTTACGGACAGATAATATTATGATTTTTTCGTGCTTATCAAGCAATTTTGACTGTCTAAAGACCCCATTAGGACTCTGCGACCGAATTCGGTCGTAAAGCGATCGCTATCTATGTCGAGACTGCAGTCCCTGGGTTCGGTTCCCGGGTCGGGCAAGTGTTATTGGATTTTTCCATCTGGAATTTCTCAGTAACAGGCTGGAGGCTGGATTTGAGCCCGATTGATGGCAATAGGCTCGCCCCCTATTACATGGGACTTAAACATAACTGGTGTAATGTTGATGCGTGATGTTGTTATGTTAGGTTATTCTAAATATACACGTTTATCTCCGACAACATGACCAATACAAAAAATAGTACTCCCATTGTGCTCGTACAAAATAACGTTAAAGTTACTATGTTGCATTCAGGGCTAAACAAATTATCATGCCTGTAGCATGTATTCTCCGAAGAGGCAGAGATATATGTTTAGCGTAATCAGCCTATAATTTTCCCACAGCTGGGACACAGGCCTCCTCTCTGTGAGCGGGAGTGGGCCGTAATCCACCACGCGGGCACAGCGCGGGTTGGTAGATGTCACATGTCTTCGAATTTTTGGTTCTAAGACATGCCGGATTCCTCACGATGTTTTCCTTCACCATCTTTATTTTAGGACAGGATATTTTATACTATATTCACTTATTAAATCGAGTAAATATTAATTCCTGAATGACTTATGTACGTGAGACACTTTGCTGGCTGACTAATATTTTTTTACCACGCCCTGAAATAAAAAACAATCACCCAAGATGAGTACACACAAATTCAAAGAAACGCATCTCCCGAACTACAAAAAAGCTTTACGATAACAATCGCAAGCGCAGCCCGACAATGTCCGATTGTTGTCGAAGTGTGCCGATCGCGTCACGGTTCGCCTGACGCCCTGACGTCACGAGAACATTTAGAGCAGAACGGATGAGTTCGGCACAAAAAGCTTGGACTGATGACTCATTATTGTACTTTTTATTGGGCCTTGAAATGAGTATATAAATGACACAGTATGTTGTAGTTTCGATACGCCTTTGTGTAACGTTTTGGCATAGGCTGGGTGTTTGAGAGGTTGACCCCGGTCCCTGGCCGTCATCCACCCGGTTACTTGATAGGGTAGAGTTTGGTAATACCTATCCTACCTTTTTGTAAAACCTTTGGCATAATCAGCCAAAAACATTCCCATTGGAACACAGGCTTCCTGTGTGTGAGAGGGAGTGGGCCGTCGATAACCACGCGGGGCCAGTGCGGATTGGTGGATGTCACATCTGTTAGAATTTTTGGTTCAGCGCACAAAAGAAGGATTTCAACCGTAATGAGCAGAGATCGGATATTCGGATGCATATTTACCTAAAGTTAATTTTCGCTATGAAAGTATGGAAGCGGCTTCTATAAAAACATTTATTAAAAAAATAAACCGGGATTATTGGATTGCATGTTTATTTAAAATTAATGTTTCTACTTACTTTACATCATAATATTAGGTAGGTACATATGCATCCAATTACATATGTAGTCAGAAAAAAACAAAATTTGTCGATTCGGGATCGGGAATGGCGGGCGGGATTTTTACGATCGATACAAAAGTGCATTTCACATAAGCTAACATTTGAAAGTAAGTTAATATACATTCGATTCTATAATCAGAAACCTAAATTTGTATTCCCAGAGCCGCGGGATTTTGCGATACAAAAGCGCATTCCATATTAGCCAACATCTCAACTTTAGGTGAATATGCATCCGAATATCCGATCTCTAGTAATGAGACACTGGGGTGTACCAAATCTCTAGGATATGGTAGATGTAACCACCCGGGCAAAATCCTTAGCTACAGCCAGTGATATCATTAAAAGTAATGGCCGCTAACCGCTAATATTCTCTGACTCAATATCTGCCACACCATATAGAGTCGACCTTGTAATCTATTTCAGTTCTACTTATATACTGGAGCTATCAAAGAGATATGTTTGAACAAGAAGCTATCCGTACCCTTGCGTTGATATGGCACATAGTATTTCTTAAACAGTCTTCGTCTCGCGTCGTCTCAGTCACTCATACAGACCTGTGTGTATCAGTCTCTTTCTAAAGCTTGATGGGACGTATTTTCGCTCGGCTACTTAATCCCTTGACAGTTGTTTTATCTCTGACAGCCAACCTGGCTACCAACCTTATAGCAACGACATCTTACCCCCAACACCCATTTCCCATTTACCTCCCAACATGCTTTTACGTTATAATCGTTTTAGTTATTTATTTTTACTTTAATAATGCTCACTGATTGTTTGTAAATAACAATGTCAGATGTCCATAGTAATTTTGGCTCAAAATTAATTTGTCACAGACAGTGAAAATTTTTACGTTTTTTTGTGTAGTTTAATGTCAAAACCTTATTTGTGATTTCCACTTTTACACTGAACTTCGAAAAAAGAAGTTTTAAAAATCCCATTCATAACTTTAACATCTGCAAATAGTAACAGCCCGATTTTTGTTCGCCTCTATGCACAGAGTAGTTACACTTTTGCAACAATGGGACTGCATCTCTGAAACCAGTATCTAGAATAAACACATCTCCCTCTTGAAAATATTGACGCAATGTACTCTCTGGGTTGTCAAAGTCAAATGCCGTTTCATCAGGAACACATTTAAACCACAATTAATATAACCTAGTTGATCGGACATTGGCGCCGATTCCCTTGTTCACAAACTGAACTAAATTTAAGTTCAGTGCATCTTTTTCTTTCTATTTCAATAAGAAAAGGACAGAAGATACATTTTAGTTTAGTCCTGTCAGATTAATCAGCGCCTGTCACTATTCTATACAAGTTTAGACGTGATTAAAAACTTGCCTACTAAAATTACGTCAATTTACGTCAACCGCTGATTAATTTGACAGGACTAAACTAAAATGTATCTTCTGTCCTTTTCTTATTGAAATAGAAAGAAAAAGATACACTGAACTTAAATTTAGTTTAGTTTGTGAACAAGGGAATCGGCACCAATGTCACAAAATGAGTGTTATGGATATACACAGTAAGTTTATAACGTAAACGCAGAGGAATTCGAGAAGGAAACAAACGTACTATACATAATACATAAAAACACACCGACAACAACACAAGATGTTTGACATCTTGTCATCGTCAACTCACTGTCAGTTCAAGCGCGCGCGATCTTGACAGAACTGCAGAAGACGTAACCTAACGGGGTTGCCATTACAAGGCGATTAAGTTATCGAACACAGATCAGGAAAATCGATTTCTTGAATTACGTTTTTATATTCTTTAAAAAATACTAAATGTATTTATAATAAACACGATGAACGTATTACTTAGTTAAAAAATAATAATAATAAAAGACAATTGTGAGGTGGTAAATGAAAAGTAAAGAGTAAATCGCTTTAATTAATTAGAATAATTGATTACAGTGGCACAACAGAACAAAAAACTACCTGACACGTTTTTATTTAAAAAAGAAAAACCTGTAATTCAAGAGCATGAATAATAAAATAATTACTTATTAAAATGATTTTCTTTTCGACAAGTTCTCGAAAAGAACTAAATATTTTTTAATAAGTTGGTTAACAATTTTATATTTAAATTGTTGTAAGTAAAATCTTTGTGTCCGTGTGAATTTAGTTTTAAAAGTTGTATAGGCCGAAACCTGACATTGTTCTTTATTACTTGCTGTGATATCAGATGTAAGCTATCAAATATGCAACCATGAACAGGGTGGGGACCTGGTGACCTGTATTACAGGTGTTACTACCTACCACAGGCACCAGCGATCTGCAACCAAAAATCGTTAGCTATTTCTTGTGTGTAAAATATTTAAATATTTTTTTGGCTTGTGGTGAGAAATAAAAACTTTTTATTATTATTATCATAATTCTCCTGCCCTTATTCCAATTTATTTATGCTCGTCGCAACATGTCCCTTTCTTCCATACTTCTCTATTAGTTGTCATCTCGGTAGTCATCCCCTTTCTAGCCATATCATCAGCCACACAGTCCATCCATCGTCTTAAAGCAACGACAATAAAAATGAGAATAAAATTCAGTGTGATCCAAAATCAGAGGTAAAATAACTGTGAACGGACTGCACTGAATAAGGATGGCGACAATTTTTTTTATCCGACAGGTACCAAGATTATAAAAAAAAATTGAACGTGTTTTTTCTTTTTTTACGTAATCAAAAAATTACGGCGATAAATTGAGTTAAAATTTGACATGACGTCACGCCTTGCTAGATTTTATACTGAATGGTGACGTAGCGAGGCCCCACACCCCAACTTTAATGCGTTTTATCTAGGTAATTTTTTATTATCTGTTTGACGGACTAAATCGCATTTCTTTTTTTTTACCCAGCCGTCATCCCTATTCCTGTAAACTAAGCTAAAGTATCTTATCTGTGGAGTTTCGTATTAAACAAAAGAATGCTGCACTAGAACACGAAACGTAACAAAAACATTTTTTACTGATAAATAAAGTAACTGATAATGTTGTAGGGTGGAACACCCTGATGTCGGACACACAATAATTACTTATTTATTTAAAACATCAGTATACCCTGACCACCGAGCTTGTTCATACATAGGAGTTAATACCTTTCGATTGCAGAAGAGAGGATTGATAGCAAAGTTATCACCATGATTTTTACATGCACATAGATAAACTCACGCCTTCTTCCGATAGGGTAAACAGAAACTACAGAACGCCACCCGCTACGATCTATACATAATAAGGAGTATGTAAGGATCGTAGCAGTGGCGTTCTTAATTCATCATTTTTATTATTTTTTTCAAATCAAATGAACAAAAATAATATAAATAAGTACTTCTCTTTGGAGCCACATGAATGACACCTGAGGGGCAACCATCACCTCTTATTATTTCAATATTACTTCAGCGTGAGCAAGAAATGGAGCTAAAAGTCCTGTACCGCTCTATCACTTTCCCACTGTGCTGTACAGGACTTATAGCTCTATTTCTTTCTCAAGCTGAAGTAATATTGAAATAATACTGCTACAAGAGGTGATGGATGACCTCTTATAGCAGTATTATTTCAATATTACTTTAGCTTGAGAAAGAAATAGAGCTATAAGGCCTGTACAGCTCCATCACTTTCCCACTGTGAAGTAATATTATAATAATACTGCTATAAGAGGTCATCCATCACCTCTTACAGCAATATTATTTCGATATTAAATCAGCGTGAGAAATAAATAGAGCTATAAGTCCTGTACAGCTCCATCACATTCCCACTGTGAAGTAATATCATAATAATACTGCTATAAGAGGTCATGGTTGCCTCTCTGGTCCACCGTACCGATAAAGCGTAATTAACAGAACTCTGTGTTCATTCATGAATTTAATTAAATAAATAACAATCCCGGAAAGATGCGATAAGCGATCTCGTGAAACAGATTGTGCACTCGGTTCATTTATTTTCCACCCAATCTCCTGTCGACAGCAGATCGATGTATTTTAGTCTGTATGCTCCTCATACGTCGGTCTTAGCACGGATTTGACGACATATAAGATGACACGATAAAGTATAAATCTTTTGTGTATGTTCACACAACCTAGCTAGTGGCTACCAACTTGGAGATGAAAACAGTTTTATGGATAATCTACTTAGCTGTTATAAAAATAGAGAGAGCTGTGGCCCAGTAGTAACGGCTGCGACTTACGAGTTGGATGTCGTAGGTTCGAACCCAGATAGGCGCTTTAGTTTGTGTAAATTATTATATCATCACTACTCTCAAAACGGTCAAGGAAAACATCGTGAGGAAACCGGCATGTCCTAGAATCAAAAAATCGAAGACATGTGACATCTACCAACCCACACTGGCCCGCGTGATGGATTACGGCCCACTCCCTCTCACAGAGAGGAGGCCTGTTTCCCAGCAGTGGGAACATTATAGGCTGATTATCCTACTAATATTATAAATGCGAAAGTTTGTAAGGATGGATGGATGGATGTTTGTTACTCTTTCACGCAAAAAGTACTAAACGGATTTGGGTGAAATTTGGCACACAAGATAGTTTATAGCCAGGAATAACACATAGGATACTTTTTATCCCGATATACCCACGGGGTCAAAACTTATGAGGGTGAAACCGCGGGGCGCATCTAGTGTGTTATAAAAATACATAAATTTGATTATTTTCATGGTTCAAACGCAGCTGGCCTAACTGAAGGTTTAAGCATTACTTTCCTCTATTTTGGCACTGTTTATTGATACTAGAGCAAATATGTTTTTACGATATAATGTATAACCTACCACTGCCATATCCTTATGACTTGTTTTTGCCGTACTTAAATTAATATTAGAAAAAAAAAGACAAGGAAACTAAACATACGTACATATATGGCCCCTGGCCATAGATTGAACCGTAAAAGAAAATCTCGAGTGTCCATAACCCAGGGAGAAAACAGGAATACGTTTGTATGGAATACCACGAAAACTACCGCCCTCCAAAAAGACAAACAGTAACATAAATAACAACTAATGGGCTATTCAGACAGCTATGTTATGCAATCTTGTCTGCTGCGCACAATAAGTCTGCGAGACATATTGCTTAGAAAACATAATTAAGTTTGGGTGTCGTATCGTGTCGTGTCGTTTGTTACTTCGATCACTCTCTGAAAGTAGCATGCACTTCTGCTATCCCCTTCGAGGTGTATAGTGAGATCACTGGTTAAAATAAGTCCACGTATTTCGGGTAATTAGTACATTTCACTGGGACTAGAGTACAATCACACTTCTACTTAGTTCTAGTAATATAATAATATAATAATTTATTTCACTCTCAAAGTACAACAAAAACTTAATCTATGAATTACAATTTTTTTAAATATGTTAAGGCGCTGACAAGACCCAATTGACCAAAATAGGCTTCGCTTATGAAAAAAAACTGCCAAATCTGTATAGTTTGGGGTAGCGGAAAAAATATATGTTAATTTTAAACATATTTCCCAGAACTTGGTTGTTACCAAAACACGTTTTGAAAACAAAATCTCGATACAAACTAACGTTAAACTAACCTCTTACTTTGAGTTCTAATCCAAAATATCTGTATCAAATATCAACATACGTTACGTATTTAATTAATAACAAGAACGTCTTATTTGAATGCAGAACTTGGTTGTTTTTTATTTTCGATTACTGAACTCAGTTTTGAGTAAATAGATAATTACTTCATATTTTGCAATAAATTACAAGCGTTGTGTCATCGCGCTTCTCTTTCTTTTCTATGGAATTTGACAGTGACCGCGGTTTAGGTGTTGTCAGCGTCTTAATGGTTGTACTGCAGTTCATAATAGGTAATCTACCAACTCCCAAACTAAGTCAAGCTTGTATTTTGGACTTGGAGTAACGTATGAGATAGTTCAACCTTTTAACTAAGAGGCGTGAACAAGATTATTAGTTAACAGTGACGCGATATAATGTCAAAGAATCTCTAACAATCAAGCAATGACAATAACATAAAAAAACACAAAAATAATCTTTTCACTCCAGCACCTCAAACAAGCAGATTTTGCTATTTAAAGAATTGAGCAAAATTAGATTTTGCTCTCTTGTTGCACAAATAACAATTTTTTCATCGATATAATTATCTAATTGTATCGTTTCTAAATTATCCTTTTTAAACAAAAATGTTACCAGCTGAATAAACTTATATTGTAACATTACCTAATGTTACCTATTACAAATCAATATATTTATGAAAATAAACCACATTTTTAATTGATTAGAGAGCGCGCGAAGTTTAGTTGGTGTTATCGCGACAATGTAGCCGTACCAAGAGGAAACCTGGATTTTTAGTTAAGACGCTAACAACAGCTAAACCGCGGTCACTGTCAGATTACATAGAAAAGAAAGAAAGCACGATGACACAACGCTTGTAATTTATTGCAAAATATGAAGCAATTATCTATTTACTCAAAATTGAGTTGAGTAATCGAAAATATAAAACAACCAAGTTCTGCATTCAAATAAGACGTTCTTGTTATTAATTAAATACGTAACGTATGTTGGTATTTAATACAGATATTTTGGATTAGAACTCAAAGTAAGAGGTTAGTTTAATGTTAGTTTGTATCGAGATTTTTTTTTTTCAAAACTTGTTTTGGTAACAACCAAGTTCTGGGAAATATGTTCTAAATTAACATATATTTTTTCCGCTATCACAAACTGTACAGATTTGGCAATTTCTTTTCTTAAGAGAAGCCTATTTTGGTCAATTGGGTCTTGTCAGCGCCTTAACTAGCTTTTACCCGCGACTTCGCCCGCGTGCATGTCAAAATATATCCCACGGGAACACGAAAGCGATCGCATACCTCCTAACCGAGCGCTGCGCCCACCACGTCAACCACAATTAGTTTGTTACACGTAATTTTGAATATCTGTGATATCATAATTCTGCGATGGTACAACAAAATAAGCTGGTGGTGTTATTTATAAATGCTGGCCACTTTAACAGTTTGTTTCTGATAGTCTGTCTACGAACGGCCCCGATAAAATCACAAATCTTCGAGCATGCCGACAACCGGTGCACCCACCCTCCAATAAGTCACTATCTACAAGTGATTCGGTATCTTATCGCGGTGTCCGCTCCACTTCGGAGTTATTTTCTTAGAGAATTACTGATAATTTGAGTTTCAAAGAATAACTGGAGTGTTTTCTATATTAGGTCACCGTGGAGTCATGTTGAAATATATAAGTTTTTTTTTATAACGATGATTATAAACTCAACATGGCGCCTAAAATCTCGAAAAAGAAACGTTTAAAAAGCAATACAGTGTTGGAAAGTTGTGATAAGTACTGTATGTATTACTTAAGGCGCTGACAAGAACCAATTGACCAAAATAGGCTAAAAAAATTGCCAAATCTATATAGTTTGTGGTAGCTGAAAAAATATATGTTAATTTTGAACATATTTCCCAGAACTTGGTTGTTACTAAAACACGTTTTGAAAAAAAAAATCGATACAAACTAATGTTAAACTAACCTCTTACCTTGAGTTCTAATCCAAAATATCTGTATTAAATATCAACATATGTTACGTATTTTATTAATAACAAGAACGTCTTATTTGAATGCAGAACTTGGTTGTTTTTTATTTTCGATTACTCAACTCAATTTTGAGTAAATAGATAATTGCTTCATATTTTGCAATGAATTACAAGCGTTGTGTCATCGCGCTTCTCTTTCTTTTCTATGCAATCTGACAGTGACCGCGGTTTAGGTGTTGCCAGCGTCTTAAATTTATAATGATTCATGATGACGTAATATAAAACACTGTCTTGGTGGTCTAATGGTCGCAAATTCTACTGCAGACGATCAATAAATTCACATGAAAAATAAATGTAATAATGTTTTATTTTTAATAATACACTACACATTACAGACACATTCTACCACACCAGCACACGCTGCCACATACTACCTCGCTGATCTAGTGGTCTTGGGTTTGATTCCCAGGTCGGGCAAAGTATTGTTTGCTTTTCATTGGGTCAGTTGCAGCCCGGAGTCTGGATTAGTGCCTGGTTGATGGCAATACGCTCGCCCCCCATTACATGGGACTTAAACATAACTGGCGAAATGTGAGTGTACTATAGGTACGACTCTGCCTAACCCTTCGGGGATTACTGGCGTGATGTTATATTACGTTAATATTAAAAACAAGGCAGCACGAACCTATCCATTTCACATGTAATCCTACTAATATTATAAAGGCGAAAGTTTGTAAGGATGGATGGATGTTTGTTACTCTTTCACGCAAAAATTACTGAACGGATTTGGATGAAATTTGGCACACAGATAGTTTATAGCCAGGAATAAACATAGGATACTTTTTATCCCGATATACCCACGAGGTTTAAATTTATGCGGGTGAAACCGCGGGGCGCATTTTAGTATGACATAACTGATCAATTAAAACTGTCAGGCACCCATTCAGTACAATTTGTCAATAAATACTGAGCGACAGTTGTCGTCAGTCGTTATCGCGGGTCCCCTGAAGGTCAAATTCTTATTAATCATCGTTGAGGAGAAGGAAGTCAATTGATACTTTATATGAATTATGTTCGTACGTCACGTTTACTAGCTGAGAGTTACACATAATAATTATGTCAGTTTTTCGTGAATCAGTAACTGACGGCAGAGGAAATCTGTAGCCCAGTTGAGTAACACACTAACGACGGATCCCCGACGGCTTTGGAAGGAAAGTGTAAATACTTTAAAGTTAATCGCCTTGCATTTTATCCTCTCAACATGACCAAATCTCAGCATACTTTTTAGAATTTTTCAAACGTCTATACCCAGTCTAAACATGATACATTTCAACTCCAGATCCCAGACCCACAGAATGACTGTATCTCCGAATGTGATCCGGCTAATGGCAGTGACCCTGTGGTCAATTGAGAGCTACCATTCCACTGCTTATGTCATTACGAGTCATAGGTATGTGGTCATTTGAGTTGTTATTTGTGAGCGCAGTAGGACGACAGATAATCGGCGAAGGACCGAAAATTTAACGCAAAAATAGCCTCTTCCCAACTATGTTGGAGTCAGCTTCCAGTCTAGCGACTGTCATCTGAATTACACAACCCAGGTTACTGAGTAACACGATACTTCTTGGTAAGACTGGTTGTCAGACTTTCGGGTTCAGCCGGGGTTGCGGGAAAGTCCGAAAGGGTCACCGAGGCCCCTGGCAACACAGGCAACGGTAGGAACACGGGTGGGTTTTAGTCAGTAAGAGTCTGACACATCCTCCCGCTCCGCCCAGAGCGGGAAAAGTTATTTAATAATATCCCACTCAAAAAATAAAAGACTTTCGGGCTTCTGGCTACCCGTATCGACTGTCAAAAATCTACAAATGACAGCCGGGACTAACGGCTTAAAGTTCTCTCCGAGCCTCCAACACAAAAACAGTCAAATCAAATAATCATAGAAATCTATTAAGGGGACTACAGGACCTAAACGCAATTTTTATAAGATTTTTAATGCCTTAAAGTATAAGATACACTGCAGTAAACAAAAACAGAAAAATATATAATATTCTTAAGGATATATGCTAGGTAGATAGTTGGGGAAAGGGCAGAAGATAAATTTTAGTTTAGTCCTGTCAAATTAATCAGCGCTTGACGTAAATTGACGTAATTTTAGTAGACAAGTTTTTAATCACGTCTAAACTTGTATGGAGTAGTGACAGGCGCTGATTAATTTGACAGGACTAAATTAAAATGTATCTTCTGTCCTTTTCTTAATGAAATAGAAAGAAAAAGATGCACTGAACTTAAATTTAGTTTAGTTTGTGAACAAGGGAATCGGCACCAATAACAGATTTAAAAGTCACTAAAATCAAATATCTGCGTCTCAAGGAGTCAAAAAACACTCTGTATTTGGACAGCCGTTATAAACTTATATCCGTTTACTGCTTTCTTAGGAAACTAAAGCTTTACAAAAATCTTCTAAACTTTACTACATTATTAGTTAGGATAGCTGAATACTTTATCTCACGGCAAAATACCTGTTCTCTCTAACATCAAGGACCCCGATCAAATATCATCCAACTCGCTCCAAAAGTATACTTTTAAAAGTGTTTCAAAACGACTCTGTTCCTCCTTTAAAGCTGCTTAACTCGCAGAATAGCTATTATACCATCCTGAGGGAACCCCATACATTACATGGACGCTATAAATAGCCAGCGGTATGTAGGTAACCGAGTTCACTGTTGGTGTAACCGGAATCCGTATGTTCGCTTTCAGGAAGCAGGAAGGTAGAAATAGAGGTTACATGTATTGTGTAGCAAAAGTTTTGGTGAGTAGACACATCCATCAAACTCGATGCATTTATTTCAATCAAACCATTTACAGGCAGTTTTGAATTGTCAAGGAGTCGGTCAGTTAGAAATATGAAGCTAGTTGCTCATTCCAAAGCGTAGTAGGTTCCTATGGGGAAGAACGGGCAAGACACCATCCTTTTTTATTTTACTAGCAACCCACGCCAGCTTCGCACACCAGCACCAGCAGAGAATAATTGTCTAGATATGGTGCCAAACAGATCCCTATTACTATAAGCTATTTCGCTGTCCGTCCGTCCGTCTGTCAGCGGGCTTTCTCATGAGCCGTAATAGGCAGACAGTAGAAATTCACAGATTGTGTATTGCCATTGCGATTATAACTAAAAATAATAAAAATTAAATAAAGAAACTTGTTTTTGATTTCGACTCGCACTTGGCTGGTTTTATTTTTTAGTTTTTCTGTCGTAGTTTCGTATCAGTCTCAGGTTAGATTCAAATGTAACTGATGTTCATCCTACTTAGAGTATTTTACGTCATATTTCAACCAATCTACACAAAACCTTAATGAATTATACACCCAAACCTTCCTCATGAATCACTCCGTCCATCATTGGTGAAAACCGTTTGAAAATCCGTTCAGTAGTTTTTGAGTTTATCGCGTTCAGACAGACCGACGCGGAGGAGGGACTTATTTTCTAAAATGCGAATAGTGTTACTGTATGTATGTAACGTGTTTCCCGCTAAACAGCAGAACCGATTTTCATGAAATTTGGTATAGAAATAGTTTGAACATTGAGGACAAACATAGACATTGCATTGTTGAAGTTCTAATGAGAACATCCGAACTCCACCCGGACGAAAAACTAGTTAGGGTGCGTTTCCACTGACGCGGAGGTGGGCGGAGTGGAGAGGAGCGGACCGTGAATTGGTCAATCACATTGCTAGAAATCTGCAAGTAAAAGCGTCTTAGAAACGCAGTTTAAAGCCAAACTATGCTTTTTATTCCCGCTTTGTGTGAAATCCTTAAACACACTTGCAGTATCAATTTTTTTTATTTTGACAGTTCAACAACATTCGTTGCATTATCACACAAATTTTCCAAAAATATGAAGCAGTGGAAAAGGAATTTCCTTCAAATCCTTTGCATTGCGACTGAACGTGTGTTACATAACATAATTGTGGTGCCGGACTTAAGTCATAAATCGCTTAATATACTCTCAAACAAGCGTGGTGATCCAGGTTCATTCTTACTATACGAAAAGAGGCCTTTGTCCAGGTGTGGTGCAGTTTAAAGTCTGATATTAGGTATTAATTCGTTCCTTGCAAAGCATGTGTGGCTGAAAAATGATGTGGTAAGTCTGCCGGGGTCGCGTCGTAAGGGTTACCGAGGCCCCTGGCAACACAGGCAACGGAAGGAACACGGGTGGGTTTTAGTCAGTAAGAGTCTTACACACCCTCCCGCAGTTTTTTAAATAATTGATTAATTTTACTGCTTAGTCCAGTGGTCGCAAGCGCTACTGCTGAGGTCCTAGGTTCAACTTCCAGGTCGGACAAAGTGTTGCCTTTGTTTATCTGGAATTTCTCAGTAGCAGTCCGGAGATTGGATTTGTGCCCGGTTGATGGCAACAGGCACGGCCCCATTACATGGGACTTAAACATAACTGGCGAAATGTGGGTGTACTATAGGCACACCTCTACCCAACCATTCGGAGAGTGATATTATGGTTATGTTATTTTTGAGTGCTTTTAAAACCGATTTACAGAATAAGATAAACGAAACAGCTGGTCAAATGTGGAAGAAGTGCCTACCCTTCCAGTAGACTTAGCATGACGCTTGGAAAATGGAAATCGCTTGTCTACATTCCTCGGTAGAAAACTGTCAATTGTCTACGCGGAAACGTAATTTATGTCTCTCTTCCGTGGACAAAACGCTTCTCTACGGTTCTCGTGCTAAGCCTGCAGTTATTACAGGCCTCATCTTACTTACCATAGTATGTAGTACCTAGTTTTACTTCCCCCGACGAGCTCAGTCACAAGGAGCTCTAGTTCATTAAGTGCACAAGTTCCTCGTGTCCAAAATGCTATCTCAAATCGTCGAGACACAATGCAGCAACGGACAAATCTTCCTTCTCATTCACTCTCGTCAAAAACCTCATCTGTCTCGCTCCAGCCAGGATTTCGGATACCGGTTTTAGTTCATGTAAAAAAATAACCGTCGAGTTTCTTATATCCTTAATAAGACTTACTATAGTTAAATGTTCAACTAGATTCTTTTATAAAGACAACATGACATCACGCGTGTAATCCCCGAAGTGTTGGGCAGAAGTGTACCTATAGTACACACACATTTCGCCAGTTATGTTTAAGTCCCATGTAATAGGGGGCGAGCCTATTGCCAACAAATCCAGACTCCAGGCTGCTGGAAAACTCCAATAGCAGCCCAACCTGGGGATCGTACCCAGGACCTCATACTCAGCAGTAGCGCTTGCGACCTAGACCAACAAGACAGTCAGTTTTTTATAAAGCTAGATTTCTCAAAGAATTTTGCTAGATAAAAGAGTTTTTCGTCAACTGGGAATCAAATCCTCGTCGTCAGTAATCCCCACTTTCTATTAGCCTCAATTGAAGACTCACTAGGTACAACGACGCCACTCCTCTGCCTACCCTCTTTCAAACAATATTTTTTGCAACATCACCGGCCGTTACGCAAGAAAGCTAAAAGTTCAACGATATTGATATGAAACCCGTTTTGTTTGAGATCCGTTCACCACTGAAAGCTACCTATTAGTCATGCCTTAAGATATGTCGAGATAACATTTATATTCTTGTACCTAGTTCAATCACAAAGTACAGTGACCGTGTGTTGTTATTATGGAAACATCAGCTTTAGAAAGAGACAGTCACCCTGTTATGACTGACAGAGACAACGCTCTACAAAGCTTTAAGGCGAAAGTCCGAATTTTACTATAGTATATTCCAAAAGTATCTGAAGAACGTGTAAACAAACGTTGTTTAGTGTTTACACGATCATATACATTATTTAGCTTACAAATAATATCGTAATAATATCACACCACCAGCAGGCTTAGCATGACAGTCTCTATTTCTTCGAAGAATAGACACGGCTCTTTCCATACAAAGTGACATTTCGTTTCTACTTTTTTGACATCCCACCGTAGAAATCTGTCTACATAAAAAAAGGACTTAGACAAAGATCGTTAGAAACGAAAGACATGATGACAGATTGTAGAAGGATTTCTACGGTGAGATGTCAAAAACTGAGAAACGAAATGTCACTTTGTATAGAAAGAGCCGTGTCTATTCTTCGAAGAAATAGAGAGTGTCATGCTAAGCCTGCTGGCCACCAAATTATACTACTTAATAGGCCGACAATACCTAAAGCGCGGTCACTGTCGGACTGCATAGAAAAGAAAGAGAAGCGCGATGACACAACGCTGGTAATTTATTGCAAAATATGAAGCAATTCTCGATTTACCAAAAAGCTAGCTACAGATTGTATAAAAGAAATAAAACACTATTATGCTAATATGTTGCTTGTAGAATAATCTGACAAAAAATCAGAATGATTGCATGTATATTAGTGTGGTTTATAATCGTTAAAATAATTTTTTAGAGGAATTTTCGTGATCTTTTTCTATCGTATCAAATTAGTTATATTATGTTTTCAACACACTATCTACCTAGCATTATATCCTTAAGAATATCATATATTTTTATGTTTTTGTTTACTGCAGTGGATCATATACTTTAAGGCATTAAAAATCTTATAAAAATTGCGTTTAGGTCCTGTAGTCCCCTTAAAGCTGTTATTGTAACTGAGGTTAAAGTCATTGCCGTCATTCAAGGCATCAGTATCCTCTATCTCTTCTTTAGCATCTTTATTTTTTAATACTGGTTCATTGATAGGGTTGTGGGCACTTAGGGCTTGGCTCATCTTCGGTGGTTGAGCAGCAGGGATGACTTTGGGTGCTGCTGTTGGATTGGATGCTCTTGTTATCAATGCCAACTTCAGCTTCTCTATCTCCTTCTCTAGTTCAGGTTAAATTCTTACTCTTAACTTAATTATCTCACCACCTTGTATGGTCTGTTACTACACAAAGTCGCAGTTTAACATAATTCTAGTCTTGGATCAAATTATTAAGACTGGAAACTCAAGTAACCCTCCTAGCTAGGACTGTCGAGAAATCTGTTAAGAAAACTCAAACTAGCTTTCGAGATTACATAACTATTCTGTCCATTTTAACGGCAATTTTTAACAAAACATTAAACAAGTTATGTAAAAGCTAACAGAAATTATTTGTACAACGGACGTGCCGCAATTAAAGGTACGCATTCCACTAACAGCTATTAATTATTTACTAGCTAACCCGACCGGCGTTTTTCTGCCAAATTTAAATAATTCATACAAAAATCCCATGGACAAAAGAACGTTCAGTTTGTCCCGAGTTCAAAGATTTTTAGAAAGAGAAGGCATGTGACATGAACACGCCCGCGACTCCCACGTCCCGCGATGCTCGGTCGCCCACACCTCGCTCCGCGCCCGTCAGTCCGGCTCGCATCAGGCTCGCAAACGGCACGATTTTTTGCAGTCTCTCGAATTCCCTGAACTAAATATTTTTGTCTTGTATTGTGTGAACGATACATTGTGTTTTTGATGCCGCAAAACTTTATTTCTTTTCATTCACCCTACAAATCCTAATTTTTATTATAATACAATCCTAATTGAAACTATTACGAAAATTTTAAAACATCCAAATCGATCCAGCTGTACTCAAGTGATGCGCTTACCAAAGAACAGCAATTATTTTTTATAATATATAGATTACATAATAAAATTATACTGTGGTATATTCCAGCTGTATTAAATCGCTAATAATTAAACCTGACAACGGCGCAGCAAAAATCAAAAGTCATTTATTCAAACTAGGCTTTTTTTTTTTAACTTCTCCCGCTCTGGGCGGAGCGGGAGGGTGTGTCAGACTCTTACTGACTAAAACCCACCCGTATTCCTTCTTGTTGCCTGTGTTGCGGGGGCCTCGGTGACCCATAAGTACCTTCCCGCGACCCCGGCAGGATTCAAACTAGGCTGAGAATCAGCACTTTTTGAACGTGAAAATTACATAAGACAGTCCTCCAAAACGCCCACCCTTCACCACTTTGTGCTTTAGCTGGGAAGAAGATATGGCGCAACAAACTTCCCAGCAACACAGCTGTCTGTTCCGTTAGAAAAAAAAGGAGGTCTATAAATTATTTAGAGATATTCTCCTGCCCCTGTCTCAATTTATTTGGGGTCGGCGCAACATGTCTGTGCTTTCATACTTCTCCATTAGTCACCCCCATTCTAGCCATATGATCTTTCACAGCCCATCCATCGTTTCTTTGGTCGTCCTCAACAAGAGACAAATAAGCTAAAAACACTCTGTGTGTACAAATTGTTCGATCATAGGCCAAGAACCGATTTGAACTAATTAAGCATGAACAAATATTTACAAAATAAATATTAAGTACTATCAGCGTTACAGACAGAGATAACCTCTCCAACTACGCTTAAAAAATATGACAAAGGTATTTAAAGTAGAGTTTTATCGTAAAATAACCTAAAGAATTCTCGATGAGTTGACAACTGCCAGCTCCATAAAAAAAAATATCATGCCATGCATGTCACCTTTTGACAGCCGTTACGGGTAGTCAGAAGCCCTTTCTTTCTTTCTTTCACATCAAGCTATACAATTCCAGTTTACGCTGACCTCGCATTGTACGGAAATCCTACACAATGCGAGATCATCTTATACTGGAAATGTATAGCTTGATGTGTAGCCGTGTGTACCTGGGAAAAAGCTGGCAGATGATGATGCATAACACATTTAACACATTTGAACGAGCTTGTAAATAAATTCAGAAACTTGAAATAATGTTGGCTCTTCTTCCCTGCTAGTTTTTGAACCAGTTTCATTTTGGGACAAAACACTGCTAGCCAACAATGGACCCAATCTCTCCAGTCATTAAAGTTCTCTTACAAAACCATGAACTCAAATTCAAAAGCATTAATTTAAAATAAATCAAATACAGGCACTTTTGAATTGTCAAGGGGTCGGTCGGTCAGAAAGATGAAGCTAGTAGCATTCCAAGCAAGAAACTCCATGGACACTGACACATAGCTTCACCACATCCATATCATCGCATCCACAATCCCCGATCTTTACAAAACCGGTACCTACGCCATGTCCCCGTCATACCGACTCTTTAAGAGCTTACTTGCGTAACGGTACTTATTACGAGTTGAGTAAGAATTAAATTCGCCAATCTGCGATAGGAATAGACCCTGTGACCTTTTGTGGCGTAACTGAGGAGTTATATGGGTGGTTCGTGGCAGAAAAAATGTAAAACTTTTCTCTTCAATCTGCCTGCCTTTTCCCAACACGTTGGGGTCGGGTTCCAGTCTATCCGAATGCAGCTGAATACCTGTATTTTACATGGAGCGACTGCTTGTCTGACCTCCACAACCCAGTTACTGGATAACACGATACCCCTCGGTAAAACTGGTTGTCCGACTTTCGGGCTTCTGACTACCCGTCACAGCTGTCAAAGATTTACGAATGTCAGCCGGGACCAACGGCTCGATATGAAATTTATCGGGACGAAAAGTATGAGCTTTTGGAGTTCAGCAGCAAACGTGACTACCCCAGGTGTGCCCTACGTATAGAAGGTCGCACGTCAGCAGTAACAAAACCAGTAAAATCATCAATCAACCTATCACAGTCAGTGCTGGACATAGGTCTCTCGCAGGCCACAACACCCTGTACTCCGTCTTCCGCATCCAGCCTGTCCCAGGCACCTTTTTATTGTCCTCGGTACATCGTCGCTATGCTACGCTTGCCGATAAGCGGTCTCCACTCCAGGACTCGTTTACTCCACCGGCCATCGGGGTCCTTCGACAATTAAAACCGGTATAAGCTGGCTTCTTATTCCATCTAAACTCTGTACTACACTAGGACTGCTCAAGCACGTTGAAGAAAAATTTGGCAATACCTTCAGCACATGTGACTTCCCTGGTACCTCATTAACGGCATAACTATGTACCTAAATGTCTATTAACTGCTCCCAAATCACGATGTTTATTTTTATTATATTTTTTCTCATCCTTCCATCAGAAAAGATTATGTCAATAATATTTTCATTATTTGACATTTTAAACTATTTATTAGCGGCAATCATGTCATTTGGTTTAAATAGGTTTTTATTTTTATTAATATTTAAGTACCTGGTACTTCTTGACAGGCCCACACTGTCCTCCCATACCAATTAACACTGTAATTTGAAAACATTGTAAAAGCCAATTATTTTTAAAAGAGTAACCGTGGAGTTTCTAGCCGGATCTTCTTCATAGGAAACGACCAATTGGAACCGTGCACCTAGCTTCTGACGTTTCATAAGTGATTTTTGATTTCTATACTTATCCTTCTTCTAAAGAAAATATGTTACATAGTAGATTAACAGGTATTTTTGTTTCTGAAACTACAAGGCTAAGATCGCCGGCTAGTTTTAAATCCTGTAACCCGACCGGAGTTAGGATTTCAGGGTAGTTTTAATTCATCCAACATATAAAATATTTTATAATTTTGCCATCGAATCGAAAACACGAAGACAGTTTTAACCCCAGTATCTCCTCTTTGTGACAAACAACGTTCGTACTGTATTCCTCGAATAAATTACGTACATTTAAAACTACACACAGTGCAATACTTAGTACTCAGACCAAATAAAAAACCAAGACATCGGTGTCAACAGTGACGTGGGGCCGGATCGTAAACATGTGTTCACTTAGTGAGGTGTAGTTTGGGGAAAATGGCTTGTGAATGTGTGAATGTGTGCGTGTGTGCACAGAGCGAGGTGTAGTTTTGGCATGGCTTCACTGTATTGTTCGCAGCGCTATGTCTTGGTTATTTTATTTGGTCTGAGACTTAGAATAGTCTTAAGTAATCGATTGAAAATCACTACAAAGATAGATAAGGCATGCACTGATGGTCCGGACATGGCAAAACAATGGTGACTTTGAACTGTTAAAAACTTACTGTTTAGAACCTTGAAGCTATTCGATTTGATATGCTTAGTCTAAGAGACATGTCTCTGTCGGCGTTGGATCTTGCCAAGACCTCAAGACACAGATTTGTCTTGCGTCTTATAGTATTTGTGAGACTAGTCGGATTTGAAAAAATATTTTTGCATTTGATAGTCCAATTTTTGAGGAAGGCCATTTAATATCACGCTACGACCCTGAGGAGCCGAGCAAAAAGAAAGCTAAACGAAAACGAAGTAATAGTGCGGGCGGGCGATGCGATGCGTTGGGACGGTTTTATAAAAATGTGGCTGTTATTTTCGAATATTGTGTATCTCCCACGCGAACAAAGTCACGGGCAGAAGCTGGTAACCTATAATCAGTATATTACGTTCCCACTGCTGGAACAAAAGCCTCCTCTCTGTGAGAGGAAGAGGGCCGTAATCCATCACGCGGGCGCAGTGCGGGTTGGTAGGTACTTCGAAGGTGATACAATGTCTCGAGACAAATATCTCTTTGGCTTAAAACAACTGGGAGTATAGCTCCTTGTGTAACAGTTCATCTCGGGAAGAACTAGGTACATACACATGTTTGCCGGAAATCAGCTTTACGTGTTCCAATTTGAAGAGGATGGCATGTTTTCAATTAAAACTCTAATTGACGGGTCCAAGTACAAGCACGCAGAGATTCGACCAGGATCTCTATATGCAGATCACACTGCACCACGCCAGATCATCATCTGCCCAGCCTATTTTCAATAATGTTGGGGTCGGCTTCTCTAACATATTGGGGTCAGTCTAATCGGAAGCAGCCGAATACCAGTACTGTACATAGAGTGACTGCCTGTCTGACGTCCATAACCCAGTTACTGGGTAACACGATACCACGCGGTAATACTGACCACCACGCCAGATGACACCATAATAGTGGATCGTCATCAAAACTACACAGGTGCCTCAATACCAACCCAATAGGTTCAAGGGAAGTCACACAAAATTCTACTCAAGACGGGAGTCAAACTGAAAACCTTCAAATAATTTCTTCAGCAGCACTCCAGAAAAAAAAAATCATAACAAAAACCCACGTTTTTTAATGAACCCGGCTCGGTTTAGTAGAATGCAACACGTAAACACTCGATGACTAGAGCGGCGCTGTTTCCGCGGCGGCCTGGCAGCGCGCCAATGACGTCACCGGCGTATGCGCAGCCTAGCTTATTCAATCTGTGAATACTACTTTAGATGAATTGAAACGTTTTTGAGGAGCAAGTGAATTTATGAAGATTTTGAATTGAATATTTCTTTAGGTGCACTTTGAGCTCTATCTGAACAGTGGGCGAAACTGAACCTTTACGCTCAGGTCGGTTACGCTGAATCGCGTATTCTCGGCTCCAGTAGTTTTCACTTATATCGCGAGGTCATAAGTACCCACCCTCTTTTTAGGGTTCCGTGCCTCAAAGGGAAAAAGGAACCCGTCACAACCGATTTGGTCTGAATCTACTGGACCAATTAAGTTGAAGTTTGGTACACATATGAATTCTTTTGTGACCCAAACACGGGTTGTATAAGGTAAATAAATTCATTTTAATATGAAGGACATTTATGGAGATGGAAAAAAGAACAAAAAAAAGCAAACAGTACCGTATTTTTTTTTTTTGAGGGTGGGAACTCATCAAGTAACTTCTTGCGCTCTGGGCGGAGCGAAAGGGTGTGTCAGACTCTCTGAGGGTTACCATTTTTTTTTTTATTATTTTAAAATAAGTAGTTTTAAAGTAAGTGCGCCTTAAGAAGATTTCACTACAAAAAGATGTAAAGTAGGACTTGATTTTTAAATCTCATCGTTATATACTTACTTTCTTAAGTTTATAACAAATCTTTTCATCACTGAATCCGCCTGCCAAATGCACATTCGAATTTTAGATATTAAACCACTGTAGAAACAATTTAAGGCGCGCCTATTGTCGTATATGGCTATATTTCAGCCTGCATTTCAGTCTGGAACTCAGCCAAGAATACTATAAATGTCTAGACTTGTCTAATAAATGTACACATAGAGTTATTCCATGAATAAATTGTTATGTCGTTTTAGATTTATTTCAGAACTTTCGTTTTGAGTTCTGGAGGAAGAAGTTTTTAACTACTTTTGGATCAAAATTGTTTCGACTATAGAAGTGGAGAAGTAGCAAACAGACAGACGTTATTAAACTATACTATAATAATAATAAAGCTGAAAGTTTATTTGAACGCGCTAATCTCTGGAACTACCAGTAGGATTAGAAAAAAAACGAGCGAGTCTTAAGGCTCCTACATACTGGCGCGACTTGTCGCGCGACGCGTCGCGACACAAAGGCACCGCTTCACAGTGGAACGAATGTATGGGAGCGGTTGGACGTAGACATGTCCGAAAAAAAAGAGTAAAATTATGCCAAACTAATGATGCCATCTTATTCGATTACTTAATGCCTTCATAACTTGTGGTGATGAATTTCTTCATAACTCCCATATTTCGGGAGTAATTTGAGAAAATGTGAAATTTTACTATGAAAATGAGTGTATCGAGCTCTCTCCCTCCTGATTCCGGGCTTGTTTCAAGTAGCGGTCTCTAATATCATAATGCTAATACTAAGAGCTATATTTAATACTAAGACACATAGTGCGCCAAATGTGCACTTTCTGGGATAAAGAGTGATGTTTATTTTATAACACAATTTTTTTATTTTTTGTTTATTTTGTTGATTAAAACCGTTTTTCTAAAGGTTTACCTTATTACAATAACATTTCTGAGCAGCCAATTAGAGAAGATATAAGCTAATTAGGATATATAATTAGGGACTTAAGGTTTACATATAAAACTGATGCACTAATGATTACTGATAAGAACATTGCTATTATTTAATTACTAAATGGCTCTTAATACACTAATTTAGCATGCATCATTTACTAATTATCACAATAACTAATTACCTTGCAATATTTAACAAAGGATACCTGGGATACCTGGATTTTATATAAATAGGTCACTATTAGTAACTTTAAAATCAGTGTTGATTTACACCTCGTTGTATCCAAGCTAATCTCGCAATGTATTTTCCAAATTTTAATACAAATCTTGATATTCACGTTGCTTTATGCGCACGCGCACATAAAGATTTACGCGACTTTAACTATTTGTTCAGTGTTTTAAAAGATAACAGTTGTGTTCAGTTATGTGAAAGTGCTGAAACAAGTTTAAAAGACTGGTGTCGTCGATTTTGCTACCGCATTTATGCAAAATGGACACAGTCTGGAAGAAGCACAGATAAGTTTCGGAAGAAACATGAGATTTGGCTACAGGCTGCAATTCAATGGCCGGAATTACAGAATGAAAATATGGAACCTTCTACAGAAAATATAAGTGACGTCATCGAGCCCATAATTTCTCCTGCTAAATCTGATGCTTCAACTTGTACACATCCTAGTCCTCGTAAATCTTTTGAGGACCTTAGTAACCGGCAAAAAAGAAGACGCACTGAAGATAGTCTTTCATGCAGCAGTAGCAGCGCTGAAATTATGTTTTCGGCCGAAAGGGCGCTTCAAAAGGCAGGACAAAGCGATACAGCTTATGTTATGAAATACTTGACGGAGAATCCAGAAGAGGCCTCAAAAATCAAAGCCTTCATTGAAGGTAAATCAATTCAGGTACGGGAAATATCCCCTTTGAAGGCATTGGCTCTTTATGTATCGATGAACTTATCGAAATGGCGCTATAACACTCTTCGGGATTTCAACACTCAAGAAGGAGCTCTTCAATACCCGAGTTACTACATGTTGGTTAAAGAAAAAATTAAGTGCTATCCGGCCAAAGAAGATCTCACAGTTACAGAGAGCTCTGCAAAAATCAAATTACAAGCCTTGATGGATTTAACCTCAAGAAGACTTATTAGGTCGTTAGAAACCCCTGTTGATCCCAATCAACAGCTCGTATTGACCAGCAAATGGGGTTTTGACGGATCATCTAGCCAAAGCATTTATCATCAAAGGACGAGTGAAGATGAGCAAATCGATCTTGCTAGTAATTTTATGATTAGTCTTGTACCACTGCGGCTCGTCTCAAAAGGTGTAACAATTTGGGAAAACGAGCGACCATCTTCCACTTCATTTTGCCGGCCAATATTGTTTAAGTTTATAAAGGAAACCAAAGAAAATGTGCAGAGAGAGATGGCTGAAATCGAAGCAGAGATTGAAGCCTTAACTCCATCCACCATCACTGATGGAATTAGTGTCAAACACCAACTGCTGTTGACAATGATTGATGGTAAAATTCATTCCATTATATCCAATACAGCAGCTTCAGTGTGTGACATATGCAAGGCTTGTCCTAAAGAAATGAATAATTTAGAGTTAAAGATAAACACGCAAACGAGGACATGTATAAATATAGCTTAAGCACCCTTCACGCTTGGATTCGCTCAATGGAATGCTTATTACACATTTCCTACAAATTAGACATAAAATCATGGCAAGTAAGGGGTGATATAGCAAAAAGGCAAGTTGATGACAGGAAGAAAAGAGTTCAAGAGGCTGTAAGAAGAGAAACGGGCTTACTTCTCGATGTTGTGAAACAAGGCAGTGGATCCACCAACAATGGCAACTCGGCAAGGAGATTTTTTGAAAACTACACTAAATCTGCTGAACTGACCGGAATAGATGCTATGCTTTTAAGAAAAATCTGTGTGATCTTGCAGTGTATTTCATCAGGAGAGAAGATCAACGTAACTAAATTCCGAGAGTTCTGCTTTGATACTGCTAAGCTTTACGTGGAGTTATACCCATGGTATTATATGCCTTCTTCACTTCATAAAATTTTAATGCATGGGCCAGACATAGTTCAGAACATGTCAATTGTGCCCATTGGTTTTCTATCCGAAGAGGCATCTGAGGCTAGAAATAAAGATTTTAGAAAATATAGAGAGGGGCATTCTCGAAAGCATAGCAGTATCTCATGCAATGAAGATATTATGCACAATCTTTTACTGTCTTCTGATCCACTTGTTACAAGTATCCGTCCAAAAGGAAATAAGTTTGTAAAAAAATCTTCTTTTAAGGAATTTTATGAGCTTACGGATTCTGAGAAAAGTGATATCGAATTTGTTAACATAAATGATTTAGCGGACATCGATTCTGAATTTGAATTAATTGATGATGATGATGATGACGAAGATAATTAAATGATGTTATTGTTTTAAAATGTGTAACTTAGTAAATTAGAGCTTACATCTTAATTATTTATTGTACTTTTAATGAAACTAGGTAATTTATTATCAACTTACTTAAAAGTCATACTCTCATCAGTTCTTGTGAATATTTTTGTTAATATATATTTCTGTATATATATAATATATTTATAGACCTCTTAATAAGTCTGTCTGCGGTTTAAAGTAAATACAAATGGGGAAAAAACGTTTTTTTTTTTTAATTTTCATTTCCTTTTATCCCAGAAAGTGCACATTTGGCGCACTATGTGTCTTAGTATTAAATATAGCTCTTAGTAATAGCATTACGATATTAGAGACCGCTACTTGAAACAAGCCCGGAATCAGGAGGGAGAGAGCTCGATACACTCATTTTCATAGTAAAATTTCACATTTTCTCAAATTACTCCCGAAATATGGGAGTTATGAAGAAATTCATCACCACAATTTATGAAGGCATTAAGTAATCGAATAAGATGGCATCATTAGTTTGTCATAATTTTACTCTTATTTTTCGGACATGTCTACGTCCAACCGCTCCCATACATTCGTTCCACTGTGCGCTTGTAGCGCTACACGCGGTGTCTTTGTGTCGCGTCGCGTCGCGCGACAAGTCGCGCCAGTATGTAGGAGCCTTAACAGTAGTCCCATATGTGTAACATCTGACAGCTCACCTTGATAATAAGCAACTGAGGAGCGACAGAAATTAACTTCAAAATTTAAAAGCTAAATACCAGAATATTTATTCGAATAATTATTCATTACTAGTGGTCGCCCAGTGATCGGAATTCGACTACAACCTATGAAGTACTTACTAATTCCATGCTATTAAAAAGTACTTACTTATTCCATGCTCAAGCTGTCACTTCCTGTATACACACTTCCGTCTCTTTTCATCGAAATCACAAAAAGCGAGAGGAAAGATGTGACACATCAAACATCTTTTTGCATTTGATAGCCCAATTCTTTAGGAAGGTATAAAACAACGCTAAGGCTATTTACATCTTTTTGCATTTGATAGCCCAATTCTTTAGGAAGGTATAAAACAACGCTAAGGCTATTTAACACCATACTATGACCCTTAGGAGCCGAGCAAAAAGAAAAAAGTCAGAAAAATCGCTAAGCGAAAACGAAGAAACGGTATTAGGGGGCACATCTGGGAGGTTCCTGTTCCGGATAAGGCGGGAGGAAACGCCCGGGTGTCACCATTGTGTGGATCGCCCGGAAGACACGGTGGAGCATACGGTGGAGGTCTGCCCGGCTTGGGCGGGGCACCGCCGTGTCCTCGTGGTCGCGATCGGCGGCGGGATCTCTCGCGTCCGGCCATGGTACGGAGCAAGAGGGCATGGGAAGCCGTCACCTCCTTTTGCGAAGCAGTAATGCTCGCGAAGGAGGAGGCGGAATGGCTCACCCGTTCCGCCTAAGAGGCATAGTTCGCGCCCTCACGCCCCTAGTCACCACAGGAGTCGCCCTGGGCGTCGGGAATACCAGGCCGATTCCCGGCCAACGTAGGCGCGGGTTTGCGGAGGGTGAGCAATGGGTAGCTCGTCGTCCGATAAGGACTAGGCGCGCCTCAAAGAGATGTCAGCACATCTGACGGGGTCCGCTAGGGCCGATGCCTGATGACTCTGGCAACGCACAGGCAACGGAAGGAACACAGGTTGGTTTTAGTCGGTAAGAGTCTGACACTCTCCTGCTCCGCCCAGAGCGGGAGAAGTTATTTGATCATTTTCCACAAAAAAAAAAGGGGGCACAGCTATATGATATACTTCATGTTAAAACCAGAAATTTAGCGCTGACGACGTCGCGGGCTGAAACTAGTTGATGAGGTGAACGTACATTTTGATAGTAAGGTTCTTAGGGTCGTATTACAGACCCTTACTCAAGACTCAAGCATTACTTAAAACTACTTTCAACCAATCAAATGGCTTTAACCTTTTGACCGCCACAGTCATGTATAGATGACAGAGCAAAATGTGCCCGGCACGCCAGTCACGACTACATGGCAGGTTTTAAGGAATAATTCGTAGCTTGGCGCCGTGGGCACGTCTTTGCTTATTTGACATTTGGTTAATAGGTTACACGAGTTTTAAGTAATGCTTGAATTTCGAGTGAGGGTCTGTAATACGGGCCCTTAGTGAAACATGACACATGGCACATCGAGCTTTAGAAAGAGACTGCCACATAGGTTTGAGTGACAGAGACGACGTCAGACAAACCCTCGCTTTTTCAAAACTCGTTGTGCTGTATTGACGGTAGCGTGCTATGTAGGTACCTATTTACCGACAAGCAGCGTTGCTGCGTTCCCGTATCACGGATACGGGCGCCGGGAACAGGAAGCAAGTGCATTTTCCTGTAGGTGCGCCTTCACGTCGCACCGATGCACGTGCTAAGTCCCGGTACGTTGCAGTTCTTTTCGGGTTTTTTTTCCGATTCCAGTAACTCAATGAGTTTCGACCAGCAGGCTTAGCATGACACTCTCTATTTCTTCGAAGAATAGACACGGCTCTTTCCATACAAACCGACATTTCGTTTCTCCTTTTTTGACATCCCATCGTAGAAATCTTTCTACATTAAAAAAGACCTAGACAAAGATCTTTAGAAACGAAAGACAAGATGACAGATTGTAAAAGGATTTCTACGGTGAGATGTCAAAAACCGAGATACGAAATGTCGTATAGAAAGAGCCGTGTCTATTCTTCGAAGAAATAGAGAGTGTCATGCTAAGCCTGCTGTTCTCGGCCAAATCGACAGCTTTATCAGTGGCTTCGGACAGGTCGCTCAAAGCGCAGGCGAAGAACTTGTCTACATTCTAGCAAGCAAGCAAGACATCGTTGGCGCTGTGGTTTCAAACTTTGGCTCATCACTTTCAACTTGGAAGCTGGGTGCAATGGAAAAACATAAGTCACGTCTTAAGTTCTAAGTGGTGAGTCAAAAGGTAACTTTTAGTTGTCCATGTAATTGTTACGCCACCCTATGGTTGAATGTCACTTGTCCAAACTCAACCCAAAACCCAAATAATTTATTTCAATTAAACCAATTACAGGCACTTTTAAATTGACAAGGAGTCTGTCAGTCAGAAAGATGAAGCTTCCAAAGAGTAGAAGGTTCCTATGGAGATGACTGGGCAAAAAACTCTACTAGATTAATGTGACGATTTGATAGTTTCATACTTAAGTTTCAATTTACTGGGAGTTTTCGTCAAAAGTGCTGACATACTGTCTACCAGAAGTTATAACACAGGTCATGAAATATACAACTTGCCAGTACCATCACTAACTCAAACAAAAAAAGTCTAGACTTAAAACTTAACACCCAAAAGCTTTAAAGCATTAAAACTTACACACTTTTTTTGCTTATTTTTTTCCGAACCATTGTTCGCCAACCATTGTGAAAGATTCGAGTCTACTCCTTCTTACACGTCATTAAAATGACATGCGTTACATTTAGGGTTGCCAGGCCCAAAAATTTAAAAGCCGGACACAGATACATAATTTTTTTTGGGTGAGATATTATCAAATATCTTCCCCCGCTCTGGGCGTAGCGGGAGGATGTGTCACGCTCTTACTGACTAAAACTCACCCGTGTTCCTTCCGTTGCCTGTGTTGCCAGGGGCCACGGTATCCCTTTCGGACTTTCCCGCGACCCCGGCAGGCATCGGCCCTAGTGGACCCCTACAACACATACATATTTAGCCGGGCATTTTGCCCTAAAAGCTGACTCGCTGGTTTATAAAAGAAAAAAATTATATATACTTTCATTTGTATAGGTTTTTATTACTGTTATTCATTTGAGGCTTACTGAACTTATATAATTTGTTATTGTGAATCACATCTTGTTCGCCATCTTTTGGCGGGCGGGGTTGATCAAAAGCCTAACAAAAGCCGGACAGGCCGGGCCTTGTATATATTTGGCCGGACATAGCCGGACACCTGGCAACCCTAGTCATATTTAGAGGTCAGTGACGTTTGGATTTTTTAACACTGACATTCAACTTTTTTATTCGGAACTGGGTGTGTAAAATGGCATGTTTATTTTTAGCGTTTCCTCAAATATTGTTTTTAATTTCCCCGACACTATAGTGGTCGGCTTCCGGTCTCTCCAGAATTCCAGATGCGGCTGAGTATCAAAATTTTAGACAGTCTGGCTTTTGGCCTAGATTATCGGACTTTGATTACTATAGCCAGTTCTATTCATAATGGTATGGAGTCTCGGGACGCAATTGTAAGTGGCCACAGACTCATATGGACATCTCATATTTCTCTATTTAAATGCCTGTAATATAACCGGCACCCATTCTCTTCGAACCGGAACACAGCCACGCTGCTTGGTGGTCGTAGTCAGTGGTAAGATATCCAGAGAAGCACCTTCTCAAACAGCTCTATGCACTACATAATTACGCGTTTTCAGGTAGGTAGAAACTACAGAACGTCTCACGTGCTACCCATCCTTTTCTTCATTCTCCTCGTTACTGCTGCCCGTTTTTAGGGTTCCGTAATCAAAAAGGACCCTTATAGTTTCGCCACGTCCACGGCTGTCTGTCTGTCCCCAGCTTAGCTCAGATACTCTTTGTACTAGAAAGCTGTAATTTGGCATGGGTATAAATTTGTTTTAGGGTACCTCCCTTACACGTAAAGTGGGGATGATATTTTGTTTTCTCGTCTATCCCTTGATGTGGAGTGTATCGTTGGAGGCCGTTCAAAAATATTGGAAGTCTGTGAAGACCTTTTTTCGATTCAAGGATCCGTTTGCGTAATACTAAGCTATAAAGTGCTAATTTGCCTCCCCCCAGCTAAAAGGTTATTTTTCGATATGTGAAAAAATTCATGGCAGCAGTACATATAAAGAAATTAAAAGGAAAACTCTCACAGCTAAGTTGGCTTTACAAGATAACGAGTAATAGTCGACCAACTTACATTTGCAGTTGGAGAATTGACCGTGGCATATCGATATATGGGAAAACACGTTTTTCAACTACAATGTTAATTTTGTTTTTGGGATAATTCATCCCAACAACAAACGGAACTCTTCAACTCTTCACTTGGCCGGTTTTTATTTTATTACTTTCGGCATTGAGCCGCGCGTTAAAATCCAACAACGCGCTTTTAAGCAATCATTTTAGTGTCGCCTAGTTTTAATGAAAACGGGCATACATTTATAAGTAAACTTAAAATATTCCTCTCTAATAGATAGACGTATAACTATCTGCCGCATGCCACGCGCGCTGTGTTGTGTAGACAACGGACAAATTGACGAACACATCGTTTGTCAAAACCGGTCCATTTTGGACGGACGGTGCACGCACACTTAACGGCTGGAACAAGCTTTGTTTTATTTTTTAGACATGCTAAGGCATCGGATATACTCCACACAAGACTTTTGTGCCCATAGTTGTTCGCTGTCCGAAATCTTTGACAGTCGTACGATTAATCAGAAGCCCGAGAGGCTGACAACCAATCTTACCAAGGGGTATGTATTACCAAGTATTTGAGTTGTGGAGGTCAGACAGACGGTTGATCCATGTATAATACTGGTATTCAGCAGCATCCGGTTAGACTTGAAGCCGGGGGGATTATTCTCCAAGTCCGTCAAAGAAGATACGGCCCCGTCCGATAGTAGTTGATCCGTCAAAACAACTGACAAATTCAATTTTTCGAACGAGCACAAAACACGTTGCGAGTAGGGACAACCGTCAAATCGTATTGTCATTCATTCTATGTTCGGGCTCCGAAGTAATCTTATATCTGTAGGTGATACGGAAACGCCCGTAATGTCGACCCCCGATCCCCAACATAGTTGGGAAAGGCAGATGAGTTGTTCAATGTTCAGCAAAAAATACTACTAAGCCTGCCCAGATTAAATCGGAGTGGGCTGGTCGTGTCTGCCGCATTGTGAACGAGCTGTAAGCTCAAAGAACGCAGGATTGGTGCCCTGAATCAGCGAGACAGACCCGTGGTAGACCATTTTTATTGTTATCGTTCTAATGTATTGAAATAGTGTAATTGGCTTCTGGAGATCTATTTAAAATAAACGAAGGAGCTGGCGGGACGACTTCGATGTCTTCCTTGACCTTGGCCCACCAGAGGATATGAGCCAATTATGATTATATAATGAAGATGACAATGCTTTTTAGAGTATCTTCGCACTGGGTGTCCTTCAGGCGTAAGCGCTTGACAAAATAGTGCAACTTTGCAAAAAGAAACGAGTTTTACGAAAGCTAGCTATCGAAATGTTACGATCATGCCTAATCAGCCTTTATCGTTGCCACTGCTAGGACATCCTCTCTGTGAGACGGAACGGGCCATAATCCACCACGCAGACCCACTGTGGGCTGGTGGATGCCACATGTCTTCGAATTTTTGGATCTAGGACATGTCGGTTTCCTCCAGGCTCCACCGTTATGCTGGTGATGAAATAAATTACACACAAGTGCCTGCTGGGTTCAAAGCCACGACCACGATACGACCAACAAAACGCTGAAACGACTTTAAATAGTACGTAACTAAGCAAGTTTTTCACGGAGTTTATGTGATAATTAGATAACGTACTTTATACATAACTAAAAATACTGATACGACAGAGGTGCAGTATGATAAGCGTTGTAATACAACCCGTCACATGTCTGTGAATGACACGACTAATAATTATGTCTCGAAATACGGTTGTTAATGTAACGTCACCACGCACGTAAAAATCATTCCCCGAAACGGTAGTACATTACTCTCACATTTTCCCAGCTCTGTTTAAGTCCCATGGGGCTCGTGGCTAAGCCACAGCCGCATGGGTCGATCGATCAGATTAACCTGTTAAGCCCCGCGCGACACCGATTCGGAGTCAAACAATAAAAAATCAATTGTGTCTCATTAGCTGTCCTTGACCAATTAAGCTACGCTTGCCGCGGTTGGCCCGTGGATGAGTGACCATCTTACAATACGGAGACCCCTCCGTGCCTCGGGAAGCACGTTAAGCCGTTCGTCCCGGCTGTCATTCCTGGATCTTTAGAGTCGTTGCGGCTCGTCAGAAGCCCGGAGGAGAGGAGAAGGGGATTGTGTTATCCAGTAACTGAAACAGGCAGTCGCTCAATGTAAAGCACTGGTATTCAGCTGCATCCGGATAGACTGATAGCTGCCCCAACATAGTTGAGAAGAGGCCAGGCCTGTGATAATATTTAAGTCCCATGTAAGTACCTAATACATGAATTGCTATAAACCTCGGTCAAATCCAGATTCTAGGTTGCTACAGAGAATTTCCGTAATGGAAAAACTTATTGATACGGCCCCACATGGGGAACAAACCCAGAACAGAAAGCCTAGGATTCGCGCTTGCGACCACTAAGACCAAAGAGGCAGGCAGAGACAGAAGCTTTATGAGGCCCGGCTTCGCATGGGCCCAGCTTCACAGGGGAATTTGTTGACCACTTCTTATTCACAGCGAAAGCACTAGGAAGTGGTGAGGGGTGGGCGTTTTGGGGGACTGTCTTATGTAATTTTGACGTTCGAAAAGTGCTGATTCTCAGCCTAGTTTGAATAAATGACTTTTGATTTTGGTAGCACTAAGTATCTTCCCTACCTTTCCTACCTATCCTAACTTCCCTACCTACTCTACCTAACATACCTACCCTACTTAGATATAAGGTATCAATTTTTATTGTATTTATGGCAGAATGTTTTCCTACTTACTTGACACTTATCAGTATATTTCGGACAATTCACACAATATCTTTATAAATTATAGCCTATGTGTTATTCTGATGTATAAGCTACATTATTGTGAAGTTTCATTAAAATCCATTCAGTAGTTTTTGCATGAAAGAGAAACAAACATCCATACATACAAACTTTCGCGTTTATAATAGTAGGATAAGTTATACAAAAGCAAGGTAAGTAAATGATTTACACAGAAATATCACACAATAGAATGTGTGAATCACATAATAATATGCATGTGTTATAAATAAAATCTATAATTATGAGTGTGGCATACATAATTAACCCACATTTAGACATGCATGTAATTGGATACAGATTATTTATCATTATTTTTGTCTAGAACGTACTGTGTCATTTAGATACATAAATATACATGGTGGATTTTTGCAATAAAGGATTATTTTTTCTATTTGTGGCCTTTCTGGTACTCTTTACCTGTTGGTCTAGAAGAGTATTTTAATCCATATACGAAACTGCATTGATTGGTATCACAAAAATAATTTGTGAAAATTGACAATTTCTAGGTGACTATACCAGTTTTCCGAAATCTGTGATGCAGTTAGCAATTAACAATTACTCAAAAAGTTAAGGACAATCTCTTAAGAATGTTTTCCTGTAGCTATAATGGTTAAGGTACCTTACTGCCCCCTTTCAGAAATCACACTGTATAACACTGATTGCAAATCTAGTATGTGTCCTGACTTAGAAAAGCATTATTAAAAATAATATTTATCATTATAAGTACCTACACCTATGTTAAATGAGGACAATGAACTGAGACTAATTAGTATTACAATACTTTGATGACATATCACATCACTTGCTTGCACTTAGTCATTCTAAGGGAAAATCTAGTCTTATTTTCTGTGATTAAAGTGTTATAAATTTATAATATTAGTTAATTAAATAACATACATCGTCTTCATCATCATCATAATCAGCCTATAATGTTCCCACTGCTGGGACACAGGCCTCTTCTCTTCGAGAGGGAGTGGGCTGTAATCTACCACGCAAGTCCAGTGCGGTTTGGTAGATGTCACATGTCTTCGAATTTTTGGATTAGAGCATTGGTGATGAAATTATTCACACAAAGTAAAGCGCCTGTCTGGGTTCGAACCCACAACCTACAACTCAAGAGTCAGGGCCGTTACCACTGGGCCACCACTGATCACAAATCACAAAAATAACTGTATACATTATTGTTATTTTTTTTAATGAAAGTTGTTAACTCTTGTGTTACGAAATACTGCTGGCATAGGCATGGGTACCTGGTATTTAGACTAAAAGCAGATTTATATAATATGTATCTTAGAAATCATCTCATAGTTGGAGAAATTTGGGTGTATTAAGCCTGGACAACACATACTTCTAATAAGCATGCCTGTTTGCTGCTTGGTAGCATGCTCTGCGCCTGTAGATACTCATGCTCTTTTCATACACACATGCTAGTTGAACGCTACTAAGTAACATTTGCACATAAGATACACTGGCCCAGGAGTAAAACTCTGGGACAGGACATACACATGGCGCTGAGCATGTTAATACCAGGTACAACTCTGCCAAACCTTTAAGGAAAAACAGGCGCGATGTTATGTAAATCACACTTAAACTTTATTGTACATATGCAAAAGTGTGTTTATTGGTTTGTCGTTTTGTCATGCAGAGATGCAGCAACATATCAAAAAGATGTTTATGGGCCACAGTGTCATTGGTAATTTTTATACCAGAAAATATCCATGATTTAAATAGAATAGACCCACAGCAGTGAAGCCATAGGTAAAAGCTAATAATCTTACTAATATTATAAAACGCGAAAGTTTGTGAGTATGTATGTACGTATGGATGTTTGTTACTCTTTCGCGCAAAAACGGCTGAATGGATTGGAAAGAAATTTGGCACACAGATAGTTTATAATCTGGATTAACACATAGGACACTTTTTATCCCGATATTCTCAAGGGATCGAGACTAATGCGGGTGAAACGGGGGGCGCAGCTAGTCTAACATATATAATCTACCTAGTTATATCAGCAATATTGAGGATAATCAAACTATGAGGTCATAGGTATGTACATGATACTAACAATAAAAAATATCAAGAGTAGGTGTACAGTGACCACAGAATGATATCATTCATTATGTTTATGTATGTTACCATTTTAATATTTTTTAAGGAAAAATTTTATAACATCATTAGTTCATAAAGTACCTATATATTTTAAGATTAGCTTTACCGGCCCGGCTTCGCACGGGTAGGGCTAAATATCTACCCTACCCTTTCCTACCTTACTTACCCTACCCTACCTATCTACCTACCAACCCTACCCTACCTACCTACCTACCGACCTATTTCATCCAAATCCTATCATGGATAATGATTGATTGATACTACTTTCATTGCAATTTCTTTATATTTACCTTTAAAACCTTCCTTGGACTTCTACAAATATTTATAAACCAAAATTATGCAAATTGGTTCAGCTATTCTTGAGTTTTTGTGAGACTAACAAACGTCAATTAATTTTTATATTTATATACATAGGGAAAATTGTAAAGGACAATTAATAATTTTTATAATCTACAATGATTTCAGAAATCCAAGTTTAGTAGTACCTGAATATTTGATTATTTTATGTAGCAAAAATGATTGTTCTGAATAGATTATAATCAGCTTTCAACCTGTTCACTGCATGGCAACACATCTTCTCATACAGAGCACAAATGAGTATTGATCACCACACTTGTTCAAGCATATATTAAGAGAAAATAACTGAAATACTGTGCAAAACACAACTGAAAAATGCTGCTGTCTCCATTATCAACCATAAAGCTCAATTATTTAAATTCAACCTATTACAGGCACTGTTGAATTATCAGTCAGAAAGATGAAGCTGAACCCATTCCAAAGCATAGTAGATTCCTATGGAGAAGAACAGCTAAGAAACATCCAGGACACACTTACAACAAAATATTGTTACAACCTCCTGCACTTATTCTATTATATTCATTTATTGCATACCATATCGTATAAAAGATGTTACAAAAGTCTTAAAACTATTTACAAAAATATTGATGATTAAAAAGTTGAATAGAATAGAACACTCTTTAATAAGTACACTATAAAAATTACAGATATAAATGTAGAAATACATAGGGTGACACAATGGGCGTTCTTATTGAGATTAAGTAGGATTCATAACTCATTTTCGACCAAAATAATGCTTAACCTGTTAAGCCTCGACACCGAAGAGGAGTCAAACAATAGAAAATCAATTGTGTCTCATTAGCTGTCCTTGACCAATTAAGCCTTATTACCTTGTAACCGTCAATATGGACCCGGTAAGAGCACAGAAGCAGGATAATATTTAAATGTAAAAATTACACAAATTCAAAACTAAGCCATCACAAATAAAATATTTAGGTGTTTCAATTAATTTAACAATAAAGTAAGGACGTAGACAGTTGTTAAGGTAAGACAATTGCTTTGCTTGTAGGTTAAGCATAAGCAAAATAATCTTTCCCAATAAAACATGTATGGGTCAGGACCAAATTTTTGACGTGTTGCACAACGGAACTCATAACG
Source organism: Atethmia centrago (assembly GCA_905333075.3). Taxonomy (NCBI): domain Eukaryota; kingdom Metazoa; phylum Arthropoda; class Insecta; order Lepidoptera; family Noctuidae; genus Atethmia; species Atethmia centrago. Next base: position 1,056,560 of record HG995396.1, read on the forward strand.
GAAATGTGTCACACTGGAAAATAAATTCGCGCAATATAATTATTAGGGTGTGTGTAAATCGTCAGAATATTTTAGGTAAGTGTAATTACCCGGTTCTGACCCGTATGTGTGTTGCTTATAATTATACTTTCTTCTAAGTAGGCTTCTATACGCAATCTCAGAATTCACTAACATCTTAACCACATCATCTTTCACACAATCCATCCCTGTAGTCTTACCTCTTGAAATGCAAATACATTCAATCATCATCTGCCTAGCATTTTCCCAACTATGTTAGGGTCGGCTTCCAGTCTTACCGGATACACCTGAATACCAGTATTTTACATGGAGTGACTGCCTATCTGACCTCCACAACAAGTATATTTAATATTTGAAGTAAATTGAAGTTCTCAAACATTTGTCTGTATACATTGTCGGTGATATTCTGAAACCGCAGATCTAACAGTGTTTAAAACTGCATATTAACAAAAGTAGCAAAATCGAGATTTCGGATTTTCTAATTCATTAATACATATTTTACATAATTAATGCCTACAATATTCAGAGGAATTTGACAATTTAAAAGTTTAAACAATAGAAAGTCAAGTGGTTTAGTAAATATTACGATTTTCCTCGTTCCTGTAAAATTTGCTGCACCTACCTTACGTGGTTTTAAACACTGTTAGTTCCGCGGTTTCAGAATATCAGCGACAATATTATATATATAATATATTGTTACCTATCTTATCTGTAAAGTGGGTGAAGTTAGTTACAGCCACTTAAGAATTTGCAAGGAGAAACTTTACTTATATTCTATTAAAAATATGTATACAGTTATGATTTTGTCTTCAAAATGATTCAGTTGGTAAGTAGTTAGGGCATCATTCATTTATGTAACCAACTAAGCTGTTTTATCATTTATCAAATATTATCTTAGCAATTATATCTGGCTTTCTTTAAATGCTTTAAAATTCTAGGCTTTTCTCAACAAAATCAGGGACTGGTTTTATTAACATATATTTTTTAAATGACCCATTGCAAGTGTATCTTGCCAATCGTTCTATGTGCAGAACTGTTATTTAGCCATGAGCTCATCTATTTTTTAATGAAATCCCAGTATATTGATGCAGATAGTATTTTTCTTTTCTATAGAAAAACATCTTGGAGCTTCAGTTCCCCTTCCCACAGCAATATAGACTGACCTATAGATATATCTATACTAAGTAACCTTTAGACCTCAATGAATAATACTCAATGAATTAGTGCTAAACATGTAATTATTAACACATTACTGTCTCCACAACGATCGAAATACATAGCGCGGTGATAAATGAATGAATCAAAGGCGAAATAAAGCACACTGGCGATCGAATCACTACAAAAATCTGTAGCGGCCACCAATCGCCCAGCAATTTGGCTCATTATACTCGCCGTTTTATCCTACTAAATTAAAAATACCTGAGTTGCGTGTTATAAGAAGTTGGAAGTAAGGTGTATCCAATTCGGTCGGGTTATAGAGTACCGATCTTACGCGGTGACATCAGCTCACATTATTGAAGAGATAATATGTAATTGATTAGTGGCACGCCCAAAAAGAATTGATAAAACTTACTTTTCAGGTATACAAACGCTGTAAGACGCTATATTTTTGTGATAGATCATCTATTACAAACGAAGTTTAGAACTTCGATTATTTACGGGATTTACCTGTTGGGAGCTGACAAGTTTTGTGCAGAATGAGTCAAAATTATCACAGAACACGGCAATACCCCAATATCGGCGATAACGATACGTCTAAGACAGTACCAACTAAAAAAAATCGGACCCATTTCCTATTAGCATTACCTGACACACCCTATAACGCGGGTGCCGAAAAAAACACATACCGACATAAAACTGCTGCGTTCCTACCGATAATGTAAACACATATGTACAAAAGAAAGCTGAACACACGCAATACTCACCGGCAGATCTCCAAGACGCGTTAAAAACTCTATTTTTGAGTCACTTCACACACTTATCGGATAGCGATTGTAACTTACACTAAGCACATAAACGAGGTAACATTATATAAAATAACATGCACAAAACGTTGTTCGTTAATATTCAAAGCACCAGCACTACCGACATTACGCGTAGAGCGTTTATTTCAATAATTTGTTCGTAAAAAAAGAATTCCAGTAACACGCCACCGGAGGAGATCGATGTCGGCGCGAGTTTCGTTTTTTCGCCGTAGCGTCGCTGCTGTCGACTGACATAGGAAGCCACGCTTCAGATGGCGCTGTTGTCTACTGTGTTGTAAGCTTTCGAAATTAAATTACCCTAGGTTATTTTTATAATTAACTTTTTCATGTCTTACCGTTTCACGTTTTAAATGTACAGCAATTAGTGACTAACGCAGACTTTACTGGCGAATGGACATCGACTTTTTAAAGCTTTCGCTGGGCAACCTCTTTGGGTTGCGCTGCCTAAAGTTGCACAGTTCTTAAAGACATTCACCACATATTTAATATGTACCTTGAAAAGTATTATATTACTTTAATTATTGTGAATATGAGCACTAAATGGGTCATTTTTATTTATTTATTTTTGTTTGTTTTTTTTCTCTCAATTTTAATGATAGTCTGCCATTTTGAGTGCTTTATGCGGCTTACCCAAATGTCCTTTCCTTGGTATGGCTCGTCGAGTCGTTGAGCCCCTTAAGTTCTGAGTTGAGCTACACGATTACTGACAAATGCTTGCACTGACTGGACAGGTCCACTCAAATTTGTGTGGTTCTTTCCTCAAAAGACCATTTCAGACATGGATCTACATGGTCCTCACATGATCTGACCAAGATTATGGCTGGACTTTAAAAGAAACTTTGAGTTGAGTTTGATTTCTTCTCAGGGGATAAAAATAAGCTAGATGGATTTCATTTCCTGACTACAGATAGGAAATGTCGACTCCATGTAGCTTATTTTATAATTCTTTTTTTTAATCTGACGTGTAAAAGTGATTCTGATATCCTATTTACAGAATAAACAATTTCATTTCATTTCACATTATTTATTGGTTTAATGATTTTAGAATAATAAATTTACACTGGATGGATGAAATGGCGGCAGGTCAATCTATAGCTCCCGCAAATCCGTATTCCCCTTAAATTTAAGGAGATGATTTATAAAACAATAATTAGACCTCCTATCTTTTATAGATCAGAATCTAGGGCCACTATAGGGATGAATACAAGACAATTGTATGCAGAGGAGACAATAATGTGAGATGTTTAGTGTTAGGCAAATAGACTTCTATTCATGAGAAATGAGTAAATTCTTATTTCTGAAAGTGATACCAGTGACTGAAAAGTTGTGTGGAAATCGGTTGTCCTTAGTCATGGTGTGGGCATGCGATGCGGAGGAATGAGAAAAATGTCGTGAGAAAGTTTTGAAGATCAATGTAGAAAACTTTCGCTCTCTTTATAGCCATATTAAAACAGGGCGGAAACTGAGATGACGACTAATAGAGAATACCAAGTATGGAAAAACAAGAAATGCTGCGCCAATGAATAGAATATAATGTATAAAGATGATCAAAAGATTTGAATTGTACTAAATATAAAAAAGTAACGTAAACTTTAAATTAACTTTTTATATTACTTCAATTATGGGTACCACTTTTAGTACGACAACACTAACGTTTGTTGTTTCATTACACGCAGTAACAGAATTTCAGGATAAATAACTATAAAAATAATATTTTAATAAGTTGTTCGAGAAGTTTCGGATATATTTATTTTATACTTCTCTATCTTTATGGACGAAATATAGACACATTTTATTCTATATATTACATCAACAAGTGATTGTTTACTTAATTGCATGCATACTTAGAAAGAAACTGAGCCGGCGTTTCGTTCGTATGCGTCAACAAATATTTTTTTAAAAAGATGTAGTTTTCATTTTCATTGTAATTAAATTTATTACTATAAGATAAAAGAAAAAGTTAAGCGTTACGTTATTTTTTTATTTTTAAGTAATTGCTTACGAAAATTTAAAAGAAACAAAATCTTTTCACAAACTTTGAAATGCTCAGAGAGTAACACAACGCAAAACTTCGTTGAAAATCGAAGGAACGAATAGTTAATAGTTTTTATTTTCATTCATTCACTATCAAAATGGCGTTCGACTAAGCTGTGCGTTATTGTTACTTTTTGTTTTTGTAAAATTTTAAAACTGTTGACTTAAACTGAGGTAAATATTTGTCTTTTATACTTTATACGTTGTTATCTATTTAATCAATAAACTATATTTTGTATTAATTTTGTAAATATGTTTCAACAGGTTAACATGGGTCGCTCGCCCAGCCCGCGGCGGCGCGATGACAGGCGCCGCGACCGAGAGAGAGACAGAGACCGAGATAGGGACCGCGAGAGGCGGCGGCCTCGCACCCGGTCCCGTTCGCGCTCTCTGGACCGACGGCGGCGCTCCCCTGAACGCCGACGCAGCCCCTCGCCGCGCCGCCGCCGCTCCCGCAGCACGTCTCCTGGACCCTCCACATCATTCGTAAGGCCGAAGAAAACTTTCAGCGAGCGTCCGATAGTCACCCCCGCGGATCTAGAAGGTAAATCTCCTGAAGAACAGGAAATGCTAAAAATTATGGGATTCTGTGGCTTCGACACTACCAAAGGAAAGAAAGTAGATGACAATGTTGAGGGAGATGTCCACGTTGTGCTAAAACGTAAGTACAGACAATATATGAACAGGAAGGGGGGGTTCAACAGACCTCTAGACTTCGTAGCATAATTCCTCAGTCAGCGCACAGCGGGTCTCCAGCGTTTCTACCATGTTGGTCTGTTTTAGTTGTAAGGCTGATATGTGATATTTTCAATAGCTTGGTTTTATACGAACATTCTTTAATATACACTGTTATTTAAAACTTGTCCTGAGTTCTTCAGGCAAGTTAACGAGCATCTATAGGCATGCATTATTTTGTTCCACTTAGTCAACTAGTGGTCCGATACAAGCCTATTGAACTTTAAAAGTGGGCCTACTCGGCCTGATGCCATATTTGCAGTCTTTAGCGAGTCTTATTTTCTGACGTCTCAATATTAACTATACAAGAGGCAGGTTATAATCAAATACTACAAACATTTGAATTTTTTAATGAATGGTCTTTCAAAGATCTCTGAAATTTAACATTATTGCTCAAGTGATCAGGCTTATGGCATAAGAAAAGTAATTTTCTACATTCAACACAGCTAGTTGCATTGTTCTGAAAAATTACTGATACTTTCATAAAAATAATAGGGCCTTTAATATGTTCAAGAGTAAAACATATTTACATAAAATCTTCTTTCTAGATTACATTTTTAAATTGAACAATAATAAGTTTAATATTTTTTTCTTAATTTACAGAACATTTTCTTTTTTTTATATTCTCATAGAAAGACACTAACAAATTTGAAATATGCATGGGAATATTTAAGATAACATTTTACGTTCCAAATATATAAACAACAATAGCCATGTGGTCTCCTGTCATATTATGTTAAAAACTCTCCCATGACACCCCTTGGCAATGAATTTGGTTCCAAACTCGTTCCCATACAAGACTAGCTATATTGCTTTGTTGCAAGACCTTGGTCATGATAGTAACTGAAAAGAAAGTTCTTTAGACTCACAAAGGATTCAAGTTTTAAAACCTGTTTACTGGCAAATTTCTACTCTTACAATTTGGGAGTCATTTTGAAATGACCAAAACGTAATAAGGGATAATCATCCCTTATTATAATTTCTCTTCACAAATGCTTCCTGCAAATTCAATTTATTTTTGTTGGAAGAATTAATGTGTGGGAATTATTTTAATTTTAGGGAAACAGGGTAAATAATGTTTACACCAAGTTTTTAAATAATAGGACGAGTTACACTTACAATTGAAGAGTCATATTTATACCGAACTTAGTTTAGATTTCTAAGATAAAACTCAATTCAACAAACTCAGTTGACTAAGCATTTTTCCAAATAATTTAAAATCACAGTTGCTGAGAATGTGTTTAAAGAAATTATGGTTGTTTTTGCTAGTGGCTTAGTTGCCAAAAATTAATAATATTAAATAAGATTATCAGGAGAGCCTGCTTCAGCGTGCTTGCTAGCTTGTTGACAGACATTCTTAGAAATATATACGCAAATGGCGTAAAACTAAATATGTTGTGGCTTTTGCACTACAACTAATTAAAACATCATTTTAAACATCATCTGCTTACAAGAGCTAAGACGTAAGATTTATACACATTTCTACACATTTTTTTTTCACATATTGACTGCTAATACTGCTATAACAAAAATGTTCATAAAAAACCAAGCTTCCTTATCAAGTTTTTTACATAGAATTAAGTGTTAAACAATTGTTTCAATCTCATATAGATTTGAGAGATATGGCTGTGATAATAGATCATTTTACTCCATTTAAAAATCATTCTCTCACAGAAATAAGGCTACTTGATACAGGGAAGTATAAGTCTATCCACAAAGTAAATTATTTATTGTTTGTGTCACATTAGAAAAGAACAAAGATATAATTATAAGATGGGTAGTATTTTATTAACAATAAGGTTCTCATTTTCTTGCATATTTAATTTTTTTTATAAAAAATAAAAATACAGATTTCATTTTGTTTTCCAATGTTTTAGATTATGAAATATGTTTGCGAAAATGGGTCAATTTTATTATTGCAGCCGTACCTCTTAAGAATTCCACGTCTTGATGCTAAACTTCAGAAATACGTTGATCAAAAATAAAAAGGGATAATAAAAGGATGTTAACATCCAGCTATTGACTTCTGCGTGGCTTTCATGCAGGTTTCCAGTGCCATTTATCACAGCCAATGATGATAAGGATCCTCCCAGTTGGCCTAGAACAACATTCTAAAATACTTGACACAATTTTATTTTGGCTTATGCCAGGGTGGTCTCAAAATGTAATAACCATGGCTTGTATTTAATCACTCTGGGTATAAGTCTTAGTTTTAAATCAAGTTTCATTTGGGATTTTACCGAAAAAAACGAACATGTAGTTTCAAACACCTCTTTGGGTAAAACTACGCTGACATACATCACATTTTGTAAGGTTTTTAAAGTATATCCGTCGCTGCTATACTACAGTGACATTATAAGGCCCACTTGCACCAAGAATCACCGAATGCGTTTAGCACTAAACATTTTTAAAACATAATTCTGTCTCTGTCATCTGCAAACGATTGACAGAAATAGAGCATAGTGATTGGTCGTGTAAGCGAGCCTAAGGCTTTTAAGGTTTTTCTGAAGTTTATCGTCAAGACTGCTAGTTATAAGTTAGATTTAGTCCGTTACCGCAGTTCCCGCGCGCAGCCTCCGCCCGCGCGGGCCCAGTCAGGCGCCTCGGCGCACCCAAGAAACCGTTTGGAATGAGCACGGGTTGTGACGACATAATTTTTGTGGTCTGTCGGGGTCCAGTTGAAGCAAAATGGTTCAGAGAAGAAAAATTTCGTTTTTTTATTTGTCACCATGAAGGATTTTTATCTGTTCTTGTAGCTACCATTTACAGAAAAAGTTACAAAAATGGATGAAAATAGCCTTCAATCAATTCTATAGTGAGCCGTATAAACTACTAAATTCTCCGCACGATTTTCTACACTCAAAACTTTTAGACCAGACTTTATACAGCTCACTATACACCCGAAATTGCTGAGCCATTTTCGATGCAACTCTCGCCGACAGATTGAACTATAAGACTGAAGCAATCCGCACTAGTTGTAAGTTATCCGCACGGCGCACCTCTAGTTAGTAGAAGATATATTTATACACACATATACACACCCTCCCCCCAGATTGAACCCCTTATCCTCCACAATGTACAATAGTTACGATCTTCATGACAGAATGTAATGTTGTAAGTAAAAAGGTAAAGGATTTTTTTGACGATGACACGGTCATTGTAGTCATACAGGCTGTATTTGGACGTTGTATTGTCAAGTTTTAATTTAGATTAAAATATTGGCAACACTAATTCGTTATTGGATTTGTGTTGCCAATTCAAAACAAATTATATTTTTGGTCACCGTTTTCCCTCAAGTCATTTTAGGGAAATTAAACAAATTATTATCAAATTTAATATTCTTCACAGTCTCATTTACCTATAACATTGCATTCTGCCGCGTCGGTCTCCGATATACAATAATATACAATGGTTAAATATATTTTTGATGTATATTATTAACGCAAGCGCCGTGCGGGTGCGGATAGCGATCTATCGTCCCCGTTCGCATTGCAAGCAGTTTGTCATTAGATCTGCCCTTTTGAATGAATCTCCAAAACTTAAAAAATCCACCGCACACTTTCGCACAAATAAAACAAAAAAATAAATTCTTCATCACTGAAGGCGGCAATGCTTGTAAATTTATAATTACTAAGTATTCGCTTCAGTGGAAAATTTGCAGAAAAAAATGTTTTTAATTGTAATAATGAAAGTACCTACCAAAAAATCTTACCTTCATGGTACTTTTTGGCGCCAATTTCGATTGTCAGGCGCCATTTTTGTTTAACCACAGATAATTTTGTTTATTTTTCAAATACAGAATAATTTATAATTTAAAAGCTGATAAAATAATGTTCAAACATTTTTATCGTATTCACAGTGTTTTGAAAAATCATTAACACAAATACACAAATTGATTGTTTTCTTGACATCCATAGTGTTACTAAAAAAATACAGTATATAATTTAATTTCTATAATCTTAATTTGTTTGAACGGTTTGATTAATTGAAATAAAATAATATTTAGTAAACATCCAATGTATGAAAAACCTTTTTTTTTAATCTATATCAACACCATCTATTATTACTGAAATATTTGCAGTAATGAAAACTGAAAGGATTCATTCCCAATGTATATACCACGAATTATTTATACTTATTTAAAATAAAGAATATGTAATTTTAAATAAAATTTTACTGCATTGTGCAAATCAGCATTGAAAATACTTATGTACCATTTTGATCTTCAAATATTGATAAAGTATTGTGATTTATTAATCCTTAAATTTATAAGTGCCAAAGAACTTAAAACTACGATTGATCAATCCAATACCTACCCTCGTTTCTGTCACAATTTTTTTTTTGCTTTAATTCAGAATATCAATGTTTCATTGATTTGAAAAATATACTAGTCATAATTTTTTTCTTTGCTGATTTCGCAAAATGTGAGGTATTGTAATATTTCGGTGTTTTCAAATTTTTGTTCTATCTAGCATAATGTGTACTAAATTTAATATCCTTGGTACTTTTTGCGAGTATCTTCACTAAATACATTAATTAAATAATTCCTGTATAAAGGCACTGAGCATATATACTTATCGTCTAATTGTCGAATTGCTCTAACATTTTGACGTGCTGATTTTGTGTATCAAATTCTCTTGTAATGTATAAAATGTGTGCCAGTATTGTCATCCCATAGGAATTATATTATTTTAACTCAAAATTACTAAAAATGTATTGTTAGTTATTATAGTATGAAAATTTATATCAAAATACTTAGTTTAGTTGAAAAAAAATTGTATATGTTGTCGACTTAGTTAACAAACGTCATATTCTTTAATTTTTTGGTCTATTGAATTGACATTGTATAGTATTTTGTTTTCTGTACATCTTGTGTATAAAATTTGTTTTAATTTTTGTTAACCAAGGATTCAAAATGAATAAATCATTTTGGAAATAAACTTTATTTTTATTTACATCATTTACCCCCCAAATTACGTGTAAAAAGGAATGTTTGCTTTTAGCAGCGCAGTTCGTTTATGGGAGGTACGTATTCATAACCAGCTATTCAACATAGTATGGGACGCTCCCTACTAGATGGACCGACGACCCCAAGAAGGTTACTGGGACAGACTGGATGCGGAAGGCAGAGGAAAGGGTGTTGTGGCGCAATCTGGGACAGGCATTGCGATAGGTTGGGTTCATTGATTGATACTCAATGTGGCAGAATTGAAGAAACGCAGTAATAGAAAAAAATTGTGTAGGGAGTCGGGTTACATGATTGCCAATAAAACCAAATTATGTCATAATATACATTTATTTGTCACTCAACATTACACTTACAACACGATTCTTATTGTTATGGAATGTATCAGTAGGGACAAATGCCGTGTCTCTCAACCATCCAATGAAATTTATCACTGTCCTGGCCCTGAGAAATACTTCAAAGTTAACAGTATAATATTCTGATTCAACTAGGTACAATTATTTACTTGTAGATGTATTTTTTTAAACATTTTGACATCTATACCTTTTTCTCTTAAGGCAAGATTCACAGATAGCACTGCAATTTTACTTAAAGTATACGAGTTACTTACTCCATACGAATATGAACCTTATTATTATTAATGTACATTTATATTCAGCGATGCTTTCTTAGCAAAGTAAACTTCAGAGTGCGGTCTATGAAGCTTGCTCTTAGTGTTATTTGCTAGTAAAAGCTTAACAAACAGTTATTTGAGTTGATTCTAAAGAACTACCCCCAACATCCGTCATGACAAGTCAGTACATCGTACACACGGTTTGATAGTCATACAATTTCAACAAATCGTAGTGAGAATACATCAAATGAGAATTACAGTGAGCTCAACATCAGATTGTACAGATATTCGTGATGACAATAATACCAGCGTGGAACTGCCCCACTGTAGGGCAAAGGATTCTTCTCAAACAGAGAAGGCACACATCGATCCACACTCTTGCGCACTGCGTGTTTGCTTTCTTCTTTTAACACGAATCTGAACAGTATTTGTATAACTTTAACGTTCATACTCGTATGCGACGCTTGCTTATAAAATTATGAACATTCTTCGCGTTTAAGATACATATTTGTATGAAACGCTAATAGTAGTGCGTTCAATGAATTTAGCCCTTAGGGTGCGTTTCCACTGACGCGGAGCTGGATGGAGTGGAGAGGAGCGGACCGTGACTTGGCCAATCACTGCTCGAAATCTGCGGAGTGGAGATTTCGAGCACTGTGATTGGCCAATTCAAGGTCCACTCCGACCAGGTCGGCGTCAGTGGAAACGCACCCTTAGTAGTGACTTGATAAACTAAATAAGTACATAACATTATATTTTATAGATGTCGCGTTTTAGCATGCCAATATCGACCATTGACCCACCAAAATTTTTACTAGTATTTTTTTTAAACCTGACAAAGTCCGAATAAAATCCCGAGAATTATAATCATTAGAATCATTAATACATCTCTCTTAGTTAGATATGTTTGTTCCACAAGAACAAATATCTTATGGAACAAATCTATCTTAGAGAGATGCATTAATGATTATAATTCTGTAAATACATATTTGTTGTGGTCGCGAACCATATTTTGATCAAGATACAACCTGACACTGAAAATTTGAAATTCGCGGGCTGCTACAGCGGATCTGAATCAATATCTACCGTGAGCATCGAAATGTTCCAATAGCGAAGAACTACGTATGTTTATGGTTTGGGTCCACACGGAGAGAGATTAGAGAAATGGCAATGACCGCTACCGCCATGCTGAAACACGAAAATGCTATATCCCCAACGTTCCCAGGTTCTGGTTAAACCCTTTGACACGACTAGATTTGTTGTGTATGTCATGAATCCCACAATAATTTACATAATAATAATGAATAATATAACATTGAATATTCATTATGTTGTCATGAAGTAATTTCTTATTGATTTAACTATGTGTATACCAAGGTAAAGAGTGAAAAATTCTGTCTGTTTAGCGATTTTAAAGAAACTATTACACGATCATTTTGTGCTTATAACTAATTTCTGTACTTTCAGACATTTCAAACATGGATGATGTTACATATAGTGCGCGTCAAATTTAATGGCGACTCTGAAGTGCGCTACAAGCTGCGCCGTACCGCACCCCTCACCCCCGCTAACATGTGAATTCGTCACTGCGCAGTGACGCGCCTCATGTTCAGGGTCGCCATAAAGTTTGAAAGGGCCGGTACCAATATTTTGATTTAGGAGTGTCCATGAAGTTTCTTGCCACGCTTTGGAATGGGCAATTACATAGATTCATGTTTCTGACCGACTCCTTGACAATTCAAAAGTGCCTGTAAATAGTTAAAATTGAAATAAATGGTTCGAGTTAAAATTTGAAAACGTAGCGCAAATTTCACAGAATCAAAATCAGGAGCACAGATGCGCAGGATTGTTACACAACACGTATATGTTGTATTGAAACCCGACGAAAACAGAGGGGTGTTATAAGTTTAACGCGTGTATCTGTGTGTCTGTCTGTGGCATCGTAGCTCCCAAATGGCTGAACCGATTTGTTTTGTTTAGATGGTGTCTTGATCGACAGTGTTCTATGATGAAAGAAAATCGATTCCGCCTCTTTTCTAGTTTAAAAACATTGTCGATTCTAAAAATTAAAACAATAATTTTCACCCTAATACAGCATCAAGAGTAACACCTATTTGTACCAAGCAAACATTAACCCCTTATTCATAAAAAACTAAAACGCTCTACAAACCCATTTGAGTTTGAAAGAAGAAGACAAAACACTATTTTAACTAAAATAGGTTTGTATAGCGTTTTAGTTTTTTTATGAAAAAGGGGTAAGTCTACTTCAAACAGCGATAAGTCTTATAATCTACTCTCAAATCACGTTTACAAAAATTTATTTTTATAACTGTTTTATACAAATTAGAACCAAGATCTCCATACATTTCAAAGATTTAAAAATAATAATTTAAACATAATCCGCCGTTTCTAAAAGCCAGTAAAGCTCTGGTCAAACTGAGGCGCATCCCGCGCGGGATACGGGACGAAAGAAGCTCGCACCAATAGGGTATTTAACTACTATCAAAGAAATACAAGACTGGATATAATATGTTACTAAAAGGAGACGTTTTGTAAAAAAAAAAACCAGTGAAAAAATAAGAGAATAGAGAAGTTATACGCTTTTGAAATTATTTTACTATCCTTGTCACACAAAATAATCATTGTACTGAATAGCGCGAAGTTGATATAGCTCTCTTGTGTAGTGACGTCAGATGCTAGTAGTGGTGTTTTTGTCTAGCATAGACTTTACAACAACTTAGCCATTTTTATAGATAGTTAACATTTTTTTTTACTGTGGCTTATTTTTTTTCTAGGTTTCAAAAAATCTAATTGAAAAATAATAGTTAAACACCCTATTGTGTCAACTGACTTGTACAGAGGTGATTAAAATGACGCGAACAGTCGCGCGTCTTCCTGATCATTAGGACAACCGACGCGCGCAACCTCGTCCCGCGCGTGATTCGCCTCAGTTTGACCAGAGCTTTAGTCTAATGTTAGCTGTTGTCATTGGTTGACAGAAATAACAACAACCGATCGTATAAATAGACATGAGATTACAGTGCTCGGCCGTTAATTATTGCACATGAAGTTTAAGACACAGACTGACACACGTGTGAGTGACAGAGACGACGTCAGACAAAGACGACATTTTGCTAAAACTCTATGTGCCATGTTTGACTTTTAGAAAGTGTTTATGATACAATAAAGGCAAGATTGACACTGAATTTACCTTACATATAAAGATATACAAACTAATATGAACCTTATATAGAAGTCGATAAGGTTTATATTCGTATGAAACTCTTGCTCACATTCGGTTTTACGAATATGAACATAATTCGCGTAAAATAAGGTATATATTAGTTTGAAACTTAGCTGAGCAGTCAAAGTGCGATCTGTGAATCTTGCCTTAACGTTATCACATATTGAGGACAATAAAAAATACTTTATTTAATAGCCTCATAGGTTTAAAATAGCCACACAATTGAAACCACAGACTTGAGACTAGCAAATGATCGTGAGTTTGATCCCCAGTCGTTGCACTATTGACACTATCCTGTGCTAGCACACACTTGGTAGGAGGGGGAAACAGGAATACTAGTAAAGTAATCATATTAAATTAATTAGAACAGAATCATGAAAAGTATCACGAAATTGAGATTCAATACAAAACTAAATTAATTAAAACAACACTTAAAAATATAAATGAAATAAATACATTTTTTAGGAACTTTGAAGCAACTATGGTTTTTATTATTTTATATATTTTTGTTAAATATACTGATATTTATAACATCCTTTTAGCCACACGATTCAGAACTTTTCTTAGCAAAACTAACAAATGGAACTGACTGCCTTGATGGTCGCAAGCGCCATGAGCGCTGCTGACCATGAGGCCCTGGATTCGATTCCCGGGTCTGGCAGTGTTACTGTGTTTTTTCACCAGGAATTTTTCCTCTTTATTAAAAAATTCTTTGAAGAAGGCTTTATATCTCTCAACAAATTATTGAGATAGATACTGAATTTATAACCACGCTTTCTCAAATATTTTTGTGATTGTTTTCACATTATTTGGGTATAAGCATCAGATATGTATAACATGATACATAACGTTTATTTCTCATTTATTTACCATAGAAACTTTATTATTTACAATGGTTTTTATTTTATCATTAACACTTACTTAATACACACGGTGAGTTAATGAGTTTGTGAGATGGGACTGGAAGGAGAAAATTAAAACTATTAGACATAGTCTCAGTTATAATTTTTAGATACGAGACATAGTATCAGAGTTGTAGAACAGTGGTCGAGAAAATCTTTTTATTTTTCTTAAAAATCAAAGGGCCCTCCTTTGATTTTTAAGAAAAATAAAAAGATTTTCATAGTTCTTTTTTACAACCAACCCAAGGTGGGAACCCAGTTTTTAACAAATTAGGCTACGAGCGAGTGTTGTTAAAAAATTGTTTCTTTTTTTTAATATAGTTGAGTAGCAATCAAAACTTTTGTCATCAAAAAAGCAGATTTTTTGGCTCGATACTGTACTTATATTATATGAGGTTACTTGTGAAGATATTCCCTTGGTTTCTGAAAACAAATTCAATCAAATCTGTCGTCAACTTAAACAGGGTCAAAAATGATTTTTAGATATTTTGTGTGGGGTCGAAGCTGTGCTGGTACTTGAAATATTAGCATTTTTTTTATTAACTTCACAGACGATTCTAAATTTCAAGTAACAGCACTGCCCGAGGTTGTCAACCCCACAAACAATTAACTTCACAGACGTTATGTATATCTGTCGGGCGCGGGAAAGTCCGAAAGGGATAATTGGCCCCTGGCAACACAGGCAACGGAAAGAACACAGGTGGGTTGTAGTCAGTAAGAGTCTGACATACCCTCCCGACCAAAAAACTGATTTTCTAAACTCGTACTCCAAGAAACTACAACACTTCTCTCGTATTACCCAGTAACTGGGTTGTGGAGGTCAGATAGACAGTCGCTCCATGTAAAATACTGGTTTCAGCTGCATCCGGTGTCGACTGGTTGATGACCGGCTGTACTTATTTCAGTCAACCATTCTTATCAGTTAACATTACATTTGACAGATTTACTGATCAGTGTTTCAGAAACTAAGTTCACATATCATTTGGTACTTTTTAGTTACAACTTCCTTGACTGCTTCGTTGGTCTAGTGGTTGCAAGCGCAGAATGAGGTCCTGGGTTCGATTCTAGGGTCGGGCAAAGTGTTATTGGGTTTTTCTATCTGGAATTTCTCAGTAGCAGCCCGTTGTCTGGATTTGTGCCCGGTTGATGACAATAGGCACGCCCCCTATTACATGGGACTTAAACATAACTGGCGAAATGTGGGTGTACTACAGGTACACCTCTGCTCAACTCTTCCAGAAAATAAGGCGTGATATTATGTGTTTTATTTACAAAAAATTGCATTTTGGTATTAATTATGGAAGTGTAGTTGATTTGTGTTATAATGACATTTACAATTTAATTTTTATTCTAATGTGTGTAAGCAAATTATATTTTTGCGAAACTAGACGTCACCGGTTTCAATATTATAACATGTATAAAGAAAAAAAAAAAAAGTACTTACATACTTCAAATAACTTCACTACCAGAGTTTCTCTCGCTAATTTAACTTGACCTAACATTATTTCTTTAGGTTTTATTCGGGAATCTTCATGAAAACGAAATATTGCTTTGTATAAAATCGAAACTGGCCTATCATACGTGCCCCGTGTCGCCGATAGAGCGCAGGAGTTTCGTTTCTATAAAGTACTATTTCTTTTTCAATGGAATAGATTCTTTGAATACTGTTTAATATATATTTTGCTCAACTTTCTCTATAATACAGCTATTGAATAAATATACCTGTGTGTGGTTCTCACACCCCAACCACTATTAGAACTATTACTTGAACCATAATTAATAATTCTTACTTACAATAGTATCAGTATATACCTGAACATTGGTGAGCATACCGCTGCTAAAGTTAACTTGTGACTAGCATATCGCTATTCAATAAATACCTCGACATTACATACACAGTTAAGTTCATATAACTCTTAAACATATTTAATTCCGTACTCAAGCGTGAATATGTCACATCAAGCTTTAGAGAGAGACTGTCACACAGATGAGAGAGACTGTCACACCGATGAGAGGGACTGTAACACAGATGAGAGAGACTGTCACACAGATAAGAGAGACTGTCACACTGATAAGAGAGACTGTCACACAGATGAGAGAGAGACTGTCACAACGATGAGAGGGACTGTCACACAGATGAGTGAGACTGTCACACAGATAAGAGAGACTGTCACACTGATAAGAGAGACTGTCACACAGATAGGATATACTGTCACACAGATATTAGTGACAGAGACGACACTCTATAAAGACATTTTCTTTCTCTTTTTGCTCCTAGCACAGGTATATCTTTTACTTAAAAGGATGTCCCTACGTAAGATTTATGGTAAAAGTTGTACAAGTTTCTGCAAAAAACCTTTTTTATTTTATTTTATTTTATTCTCAAATTCTGTGACATATTCACTGCTAGGTAGAGTCCGCCTAAACTAAACTTGCGCGCCCTTCCACATTTATTTTTGAAGTGAAACTTCTTTATGTGGTTATTCAATATTTAATTAGACGACAATTGAGAGTGAAATTTCAAGGACGTGCCTACGTTTAGGCACATTTCGTTACTTGAGAGAGAATAAAGTTACGACTCTATCTCAAGCTTAATCTCTCTTATTCTTTATCTTTCACGTGTATGGTGCTGCACACGCAATTCTTTTATTTTGTCTATACGCCAAATTAAGTACCATTCGCAGTGATTTTACAATTTCATATGTGGTCTGTGACTGAGGGGCAATGATGGCAACCCATTTGTGTGTATTGCTTTCATACAAAAAATACTTAAATATGTATGTAAAATTTAAAGAGTTGCTCCGTGTACAATACTAGTATATATATAGCTGCATCCGGGTAGATTGGAAGATGATCACACAGGGTCGATTTTTGATACAGTAAGAGCAGGTACCTTAATCGTTGTAGCTACAGGAAATCGTTCGTAATTGAGACTTTTACTTTTTGAGTATATTATTTTTATCTCACGAAGCGACGCGCGCTTTACTTGTGGTTACCAAGTGTACAAACACGCTGTGAATGTGTGTGTAAGCGCAGTAGCTCTCGGTATCGGCCTAGCAAGACAATGGCGAAGTTGGAAGTGAGTGTGTGTTATGGCTGACGCTACTCGTATTCACGCACACATTCACACTTTCACAGCATGTTTGTACACTTGGTTAGCACAAGTAAAGCGCGCGTCGCTTCGTGAGATAAAAATACTATAATTGCAAACTGCATTCACAGATAAGGATTAAGTCACTTCTGGAGCAACTGTGTAACTGTGTTAGTCACAAATCCAGCGTGAATACGGAGACGCTGCGCTGCGTACGTAGTGCAATGTTGTCTAGAAGGGCGCGGCGTCGTCCAGCGTGTGCAGCCAGTTGAAGATCATCATGTTGCGCTCGTACTTGGACAGCGGCCGGCCGCGCTCGCGCTCCAGGTCCGCGGCCGTGAGGGCCAGGTGCGCGGCTTCTACAACAGTCGCCATCACAATACGAGTTTCAGGCCCATGTCACCACAAATCATGAATAGTAGATAAATTATTCACCGAGGGGATAAAGCAGTGTCTTATGTCACGGGTGCTATATGAACCCCGAGCGTAACGAAGGATTCTAGTGCTTCCGAGCGCAACCTGGACGTTCAGAGTCAACTACTGAGCGAACCGAAGCTTGAGACTAGAATCCTGAAAGCAGCGAGGGGTTGTCTGTTAAAGATCGGTTTCAGCGCCGGTAAGACTGCTCATTGTCATCTGTAGTTTTTTTATGGTTTACCTACATAATAAAGACTATTCTATCTTCTATCTATCTATTCAAGCTCGCCCAAGACGAAGATACCTTTATCCCCGAAGAGAATACTCTACTTTTCGCACATGCGAGACCATGACCTGGAGAAGGACATGCCACTTTTCATTCTGGATCGCAGACGAAGTCGCGGACAACAGCTAGTACGACAATAAATTAAACATTGTATAAATGACGTCCCCAGTCTGCATACAAAAATTCAACCAAATATATCCAAGAATTTAGTAAAAATAGTTATTCAAACACTAATAATTAGGTTGTTTAAAAAAACACTTTTTTTTAAATTTCGATGTTAGGATTTAATAGATAGTTTCAAAAACTCCTATGCACTAGAATTATCAGTGTTTGCATTAATTGTCGTCATCACATTGTATAATATTTCAATTTACCCACAATTTTTTTTAAATAATATTGCATTTAGCTTGTCTGTTTCGTAACTCAAGTGAACATCTAAAGAGGTGTGCGCGCCTTGTCGCGGAGACGTCTACAATGTTCTAGGTCGTCGTAATTCGTCGTTTGCATGCACATGCACACATATGCGAGGCGTTAACAAACACAAAATTTTATAAATAAATAAATATAGTACGCGTCAAACTTTATGGCGGCTCTGAAGCACCCCTCACCCCGCTGACACATGAATTAGTTATTGCGCAGCGAGTCGCCTCATGTTCTGAGCTGCCATAAAGTTAGCACGGAACTGCACATACCGGGGTGCACGAAGCGCGCGTTCGGCTTGGCGGGCACGGCCAGCGTCGTGGGGCCCGGCCCGGCGGGGCCCGGCCCCGCGGGGCCCGCGCGCCCCACCGCGCACACCGCCGCCGCCTGCGCATAACACACATATAATATAGTTTGTTGCGCCATTTTTTCCCACATAAAGCAAAAGAAAGTGCAGGCGTCTTGAAGGGACTGTCTTATATCATTTTGACGTCCAAAAAGTGCTGATCCTCAGCTTAATTCGTATAGATGACTTTTGACTTTGATAATATCATGTTTCTTTTCGGTAATAAATAAAACTTTCTTTTATACGGAAAAATATATAATTTTATAAAACATCTTTTTGCTCTCTAATCTTTTCCAACATATTTTGAAAAAAAGGCTTACAACAAAAAGTATTTAATTCGGTAAGACTTTTCATTCAAAAGCAAGGATGAACAAGTTCAAATTGACGCTGTGTACACAGATTTTCGGAAGGCTTTTGACAAAGTGGATCACAAACTGCTCTTACATAAAATTGCATACAACAGAATTCGTGGCAATTTTTTTACGATGGATCATGACGTATATTTACAATAGATCGCAAAAGATAGTTATTAATGTTTTGCAATCAAATTCAATCAGTTTCACCTCTGGGGTGCCTCAGGGCTCAATCTTAGGGCCAGTCTTTCTTTTGTTTATCAATTACACTAAGAAATGCTTCATTAATTCCTGATTTCTAATGTATACATCGAAATGTGGATGCGCTAATGTACCAATCCCGTTTTTTTTTTACGTTTTTTGCAGGTTGTAAGTTGATTAAAATATGACCGTAACAAATATGGCTTTACAGAAAAATAATCATTAGAATGAGCAATACAGCGCCTTAAGTTAGAATTGGTCTCAAAATATCACAATGCCACGAAATAGTCATTTAATAGGGTAATATGAACTTAGAGAGTTGTATTGGTGATTTTTATGGTTATAATTCTATAAATAAATATTTGTTACGGTCGCGAATTATATTTAGATCAACATACAACCTGATACTGACTTGCAAATTGTAAAAAACGTACGCTTTCGCCTTAAAGCGTCATAAACCTTATAGCTTGGACTCAAGACGCAGCCTACTGATGGCCATGATACTTCATAGTCCGTGTAAATGATAACAGGTTCGATTGTCCAGATATTACCAATAATTAGAAAGAAAAGAAAAAAGAAAATGGATCTTTAAAATAGCCATAGGCCTGTGGCTCAGTAATAACAGCCGCACGGGTCGGTCAATCAGGTTAAGCTAGGCTTGCCGCGGTTGGTCCGTGGATGGTTGACCATCTTTACATACCAAGACCTCTCCGTGCCTCGGAAAGCATGTTGGTCCCGGCTGTCATTTGTAAACCTGTGACAGTTGTTATGGGTCGTCAGAAGCCCGAATGTCTGACAACCAGTCTTATTAAGGGGTATCGTGTTACCCAGTAGCTGGGTTGTGGAGGTCAGATAGGCAGTCGCTCCATGTAAAATACTGGTATTTAGCTACATCCAATTAAGACTGGAAGCCAACTCCCAGAAAGGCAGATGATGATGATTTAATTATCTATAAATCATTATTTCGCGGACATTGGTGTGGGTTACACGTTTACCTAGTTTAATTTTATTCCAATAAAATAATATTAAATTAAAATCACCACTTGTCGAGCAGTTTAAGTGCAGGGATACAGCGTGCATCTATTGAGTTACCCCAAATTATAATACCGTATCTAAGTACAGATACGTAACCATGGTAAGCAACTATCGCAGTATCGAGGTTAACAGTTTGCCTGATTCTTTTCAGGACTATCTATTTTCAACAAGATTTTACCTAAGTGTGGTTTCCAACTGCAGTTTTTGTCGACGGTTATACCTAGGAATACACATTAATTCACAGTAGTTAAGTGGGAATCTATATATTAATAATAATAATGATTTATTTCTCACCACAATATAGGTACATTAGAGAGGTATCAATACAATATACATAATAGCAATAATTTATATTGATTATCTATTTGTGCGTTAAACGTCTGAAATTGTATTATGTTTGTTTTCGTCGTGTTTATTTAGAAGTTATTTGTATCTAGCCAGTTGATCGCATCGTCTAAGGCTTCAAAAATTTCGTTTTAAACTCTTTGTTACTGTCACTTTTAATAATAATTAATGGCGTGTCACCAGCGAACAATGTGCAACCTTTGCTTATCGCCCCCGGCAGGTCGTTGATATACACTAGGAACAGAAGTGGGGATATGATACCTCCTTGTGGTATGCCATAGTTATTTTGTCCATAATCCGACTGAAAGTTTTTGTTCATATTGACAAGTTCTTGTTATTTATTTCGTTTTTAAATCTTTGTTACTGTCACTTTTAATAATAATTAATGGCGTGTCACCAGCGAACAATATGCAATCTTTGCTTATCGCCTCCGGCAGGTCGTTGATATACACTAGGAACAGAAGTGGGGATATGATACCTCCTTGTAAAACAAAATAATTATGGCATACCGCCATAATTATTTTGTCCATAATCCGACTGAAAGATTTTTGTTCATATTGACAAGTTCTTGTTATTTATATTCATTGTAATCTTTCGACAAGATAGCTTTGATCCAGGCGTTGGCCTTTCCACGGATTCCATATTGAGAAAGTTTAGAGAGCAGTGTTTTATGGCAGACGAAGTCAAAGGCCTTCGTCATGTCCAGAAAGACGCAGCCTATTAAGGACTTTCGATTAAGACTTTTAGCGATGTTTTACTAATGGTATACAGGCGGGCCGCATCGCAATTTTTTGTATTAAAAACGTTGCGCTGCGGCCCATTGCGGCTTTAATGTGCGCTTGGCTTAAGAGTACAAGTTTATCTGATAGTTGCTCTTACCTCTAACCTGTCGAGGTTGAAGTCTGACTGCGACATTCTCTCCAGCGCTCTGTACGTGGTCAGCAGTCGCCGCTTTATGTAGCTTTGTCTGACCTGCGGGCAGTGCCACAAATAGAAATATATTTATAATACAGGTAATAAAATGGGGTATTTAATTACTATCTTTACAGATAAATAAAATTGAAGTGTCTGTTTGTAATGTTAAAATAATAGCTTTTTACTAAATGCATAATAATATGATAGTACATACGGTACGTTACAAAAAAGAAATTGTCTGTCTGTTTGTTCCAGCTAATCTCTGAAACGGCTGGACCGATTTTGACGGGACTTTCAGACAGATAGCTGATGTTATTAGGACTAACTTAGTCAAAAATATACATGAATATTAACTACTTATTTTAAAGACGTTACTAATAAAAAAAAATGTATAAAGTTGGTGGAAGAATGCAGAACGCACGCTTTTGAAGTTATTCTTCTATTCTTGTCAATCAAAACGATAATTGTACTGAATGTTGCGAAGTTACTATGGCGCTCCGTGTTGTGATGTCAGACCACAGTAGCGCCGTCTCTGTTTAGCATAGACTTTAAAACGAATAAAATTTAGCCATTTTTTTATTGTGGCTTGTGTGGTTTTCAAAAATTCAAATAAAAAAAAACAATCAAATATCCTATAACATACACAGATACATGGATAAGTAATATTATTAAAGTTAAGAGGGATGCGCTATGGTGGCTCGCAAAATTCAAATTTTCTTACGTTTTTTTACTATTTGCAAGTCAGTGTCGGGTTGTGTGTTGATTAAAATATAATTCGCGACCGTAACAAATATGGCTTTACAGAAATTATAATCATTAGAATGAGCAATACAACTTCTTTAGTTAGAATTGGTCTCAAATGTCATGATCTCATGAAATAGTCATTCAATAGGGTAATATGAACTTAGAGAGTTGTATTGATGATTTTAATGATTATAATTCCATACATAAACATTTGATACGCCGCGAATTATATTTTGATCATCATACAACTCGACACTGATCTGAAATTGCAAAAAACCTACGTAAATTAAATTTCGCGGGCTAACTTAGCGCATGTCATTGTCGAACAGTAAAAGTATTACATACGAGGGTCATTCAATAAATACTTAGCCTACAAAAAGTAAACGAAAATTTTGGAAAAGTGGCAATTTATTTTTCAACAAAGTCTCCTTTTAGTTCGATACACTTAGCCCAGCGATGCTCCAACTTTTTTAACCCGTCCGAAAAATAGTTTTTGTCAAACTCTGCAAAATAGGCCTCCGTGGCGGCGATGACCTCCTCATTCGATCCATATCTATTCCCGGCGAGTGATTTTTTCAGATTAGGAAACAGAAAGAAGTCACAAGGGGCCAAATCTGGAGAATACGGTGGATGGGGCAACAATTCGTAGCGTAATTCGACCAATTTGGCCATGGCAACGGCAGACGTGTGAACCGGTGCGTTGTCGTGGTGAAAGAGCACTTTTTTCTTCGCCAGATGGGGTCGTTTTTTCTTTAATTCGGCGTCGAATCGGCCCAATAAATCGGCATAGTAAAGCCCTGTAATTGTTTTACCCTTCTCGAGGTAATCGATGTAGATCACACCTTGTGAATCCCAGAAAACGGTGGCCATAACTTTTCCGGCCGATTTTACAGTTTTCGCCTTCTTTGGAGCACGTTCCCCGGTCTGGATCCATTGTTTTGATTGCTCCTTGGTCTCTGGTGTGTACCAGTGGATCCAGGTTTCATCGACGGTCACAAAACGACGCAAAAACTCCGCTGGATTCCGCTTAAACAGCGCCAAACACGTTGTGACTGTCTGTCATGTCTTCTAATTAATAACAAAATATTTTATTCTAAATTCTTATTTTAACATTGTCTCACGATATTAGGCTCTTACAAATACATTAAATCTCAATTTTATGGGCTGACAGCTCGACGTGTTACCGTAATTAATAACAAAACATCGTATTTCTTTGGAGTTGTGAAACCTTTTAGAAATGCATTCCATTTATATTTTTATGGCAAACAAACTTCAGACAATTAACAACGGACGGGTCGAAAGCAATAATTCAACAAATTCTAAAGATACGACTAAAGTATTCGATTTCTTATCGCAGAGCACAATAGTAGTGCACATCTGTTTAGGATGATTTGGGCTCGGGCAAAACCCAAACAGGCCCTTAAAACAATTGAGAAATCGTACAAAAAAAGGCAATAAACCTATTCTGAGTATTCGGTTGGCATGGAAAAAAAGACCATGCTCCGGTCGTTTTGGAGATGGAACAGAGGACGGAAAAGGGTAGGGCTGAGGGGAGTCGGTGATGAGCCGCGACAGGGTTCGGACGTGATATCTAGCGGGTTAAGTTAGGGAGTTCGTGAAAAATACCACGAGAAAGAGCGGTTGAATTAGGCCGGACTAGGAGAGATAGAACTAGGTCGATAATAATGACACAATGTTACTTTGGAGAGATCGCGATAGTGAAAGTGTTATCAGTTTAATTAATACGTTAAATTGTAATAATAAGTGTAGATTTAGACTAGGTTATATTAGTCAAGTATAATGTAAGTTGTGTGTAAGGCGCGCGAATCTCAGTGAGTGTATCTGTGAACGATTGGGTGAGTGTTTACTATTCTATTCCTCCTTATTCCTTTCTATGACGATCGAGGTATCCTACACCAGCGTTTAGTTCTAGGGACTCGGAGAACGCCTTCCATTGGGTGTGACATTTAACAAGAGACGGTAGACTACTCTACCAACAGACTATAGACGACCACAATCAAGACATGACACTTACGGCAGTCACACCGCTTATGGATGGCTGAATCGAACTAATACTCGCAACTCGTTAGGGCCAATTTGAGCTATAATGCTACTTTGTAATTGTTTACGAACACAAACAAACCAAATGCTAGTGATGGCTATCTTATCCCTATGGACTGACTAACTGCAGGATATTTTACATTGCCCTTGATGTATGCAGACTCTTGGGAGAGGGGTAGGCTTCACCAAGTTTCCTAAACTGGATTGATAGTTCGTTCTAAGGAACGCTAGGGATTGTGTCTCGTTAAACCACATCTGGCTATCGGCCTCTCACAAATTATCATTAGCGAGACACAACATTTGGATGCCCAGATAGAAACGCTCCGATGCTTGACTTAGTCGCACGGCTGCCGATTACATTGAAAGCATCTTCTAATGGGGGAGATTAAGAGAGTGAGAAGTGACGATTTGGAATAACCACTTCGGCGTATAGCAGGAGCAATTGTAAAGAATTCTACTACCGACTGACGATGCGGTACGCTTGTGCAAGTTTTGTATTGTCTTTGTAACGGGTGATTAGGCCGTTATAAGGGGTTCATTACATTAGTACGCGCCCAGTGATTACTGGAACGTGTCGCGCTCAATGACAGTTGAACTTCACAGTACTCTGCCTTAGGATTGAGTAAGACATGACTAGAGCTTAGGGAGCGTGGCTTGTTAGAATCGTAGCAGTGTCCTTAGTGGTCCTATGCGTTCAGGTCTAACAATACACGCACGACGATGTCAGCTGTTTTAAAGCAGTCCCACGTCACTTGGGGTGGGTCTGTAATTATTGTAAAGAAATCCACTAACGTAACTTAGAGTAATATACTCGTACAACGCAAGCGTTACGTGTCACATACCTACCCTTTTATATTACTGACATGTCCTCTAACTTTCATAATCAAAAGAAAAGTAGATAAATTAGATTCCTTTCCATAACCTGTGAATTCCCAACCTTATTTTAATTGTTTACTTGTAATCCCTCCTTGTCCTAACTATCCAAGACGAATGCAACAAGATGATTTAAGACTACGGAAAGATACAGACGTTGGAGTCTAGGCGAGTTAAGTTAGGAGGCTTGGTGAATACCAAGGGCCATGTCCGAGTGGGCTGTCGCTAGATAGCGAGTATGAGTTATAGTTGGGTTAAAGCCCCGATTAGACTAATTTAGTACCTAATATAGTGTGCGTGTGTGAGTTTGTTGCGACGACTGGGAGAGTCTTTTATTATAATATTTATCCTAGTCTGATAGTATAATTAAAGTTCTTGTAACTAAACAGACAGAGACGTGTTGCTGGGGAGTTTGTTGCGTCACTTCTTCTCCCCAGCTCAAACACTAGGAAGTGATGACGGGTGGGCGCTTTGGGGCTGTCTATAAGAGAGTTGATCCACAGCTCTATTAATTAATAATTCTTGAGTTTCTATTCTCAACTCTTAATACCTAGTAATTCTTGAATGTTGTATTCTTTATCACAAACCAATAATTCGGTTAGACTGATATGAACACGTGTCTTGCAGATATGCTTGTTGTGCAAAGGGTGAACTTCCAGGGGTTCGGGAAGCCACATCTATCTCATATCCAGTCCAAGGACTGATAGGGACCATGTCTCCTTAAGAGCATGATGCCGACGCAATGCCGCTGAAACTAGCCGCCCCGTTCTTAGACAAGGACGGTCCACACGGTTGCCGCAGGGAAAGCCGCTTCGTCACGCTTATCAGTTTGAAAGAACTGCTAGGGACCATGTCTCCAAAAGAGCATGATGCCGACGTAATGCCGCTGAAAAGCTGCTTGCGTCACTTTATGGAAGTGTTGCTCTGAGTACTCCAAGTACAGATGTAAAGTATCGTGTGAGTAATGCCTGACCAAATACCGCTTACGCTAGCGTAAGAGTTACTCACAAATCTATATAATAATATACTTAGCATTATTCTATTATTTATTGTCTTTCTAAACCACATCCAACTTCATAACTATGAATTCCTAAATCTTATTTACTATTTATTTCAACCCTTTCCTTGCTCTATTAACACAACAAGGCAAGAGACAAGGCGTTAGACTTCTTCATATTTGGAATTCTTATCTCTGTCGGTGGGAGAGTGACCAGTCTGGAGACGAGCTCTACAGAGTCGTACGGCGGCGGAGTACGACTTTCCCTCAATATGAGGGACCGACTCAAACATTCATATTAACAGAATTAGGAAAAACGAAAATTTTATCGGCCTAGGGTCATTTAGGAACAGTCACAACGTCTCCGATGTGGTCTCACGGTTGCGCTTGTTTTCTGGTGTGAGTAAACGCGGCACCCATCGCGCCGACAGCTTTCTCATGCCGAGTTCCTCGTGAAGAATATGATGCACTGTTCCTTCTGAAATGCCTACAGTCTCAGCTAGCTCCCGAACCTTCAATCGGCGATCTGCCAATACGAAATCATGGATTTTTTAAATGTTTTCCTCCGTAGCAGCTGTTTTCGGTGCACCTGGACGTGGTTCATCAAAAACCGACGTACGGCCACGTGCAAACTCGTTGAACCAATTCTTGACGGTGGCCATCGATGGAGAAGAGTCACCGTACACAGCATCCAAGCGCTCTTTGATTTCGATGCGCGTTTTCCCTTCCAAAAATAGGAATCGAATCACCGAACGATATTGCTCTTTTTCCATTTTTGTAAAACCGATCGACACGTTCGCTTCTATAAGTTGTCAAATTAAAACAAATGAAGGGATTGGAATGAAAATTTGAAAAAAGAATTAAAAAAGAATGTGCTACACTGTGGTAAAACTCTTTTGAAACTACAGCGCCCTCTGGCGATGAGGCTAGGTACTTATTGAATGCACCTCGTAACATACATAATCAGCCTATAATGTTCCCTCTGCTGGGACACAGGCCTCCTCTCTGTGAGAGGTGGGCCGTAATCCACCACGCGGGCCCAGTGCGGGTTGGT
The DNA here is from genome assembly GCA_905333075.3 of Atethmia centrago. Classification (NCBI taxonomy): domain Eukaryota; kingdom Metazoa; phylum Arthropoda; class Insecta; order Lepidoptera; family Noctuidae; genus Atethmia; species Atethmia centrago. Next base: position 1,084,195 of record HG995396.1, read on the forward strand.
AGATGTCACATGTCTTCGAATTTTTGGTTCTAGGAAATGCCGGTTTCCTCACGATGTTTCCCTTCACCGTTTTGAGAGCAGTTGTGATGAATAAAATTACATAAAGTAAAGCGCCTGTCTGGGTTCGAACCTACGACTTACAACTCGTAAGTCGCGGCCGTTACCCTGGGCAACCACTGCACTGCATTTGGTTTACAGGCATCTAGATATCTTGCGACTAGTTTTTAAGGCGCTGACAAGAGGCAAATGACCAAAACAGGCTTGTCTTAAGAAAAAATATTGCCGAATCTGTATAGTTTTTGGTAGCGGGAAAAATATATGTTAATTTTGAACATATTTCTAAGAACTTGGTTGTTACCAAAACACGATTTGAAAAAAAATCTCGATACAAACTAACGTTAAACTAACCTCTTACCTTGAGTTCCAAACCAAAATATCTGTATTAAATATCAACATACGTTACGTATTTAATTAATAACAAGAACTTCATACTTTAATGCAGAACTTGGTTGTTTTTTATTTTCGATTACTCAACTCAATTTTGAGTAAATAAACAATTGCTTCATATTTTGCAATAAATTACAAGCGTTATGTCATCGCGCTTCTCTTTCTTTTTACGCAGTCTGAAAGTGACCGCGGTTTAGGTGTTGTCAGCGTTTTAACAATGCTGTAATGTGTTGAGTAGTCGGCTACATTGTCGCGATATCGCGAACTCCACTTCGCGCGCTCTCTCTCGTAAAAGTATTACCTACAGCTAATTTACGTGATGGAAGTATTACTATTGCCAGTGAGTGCCAAACTAGACAGTTACAACCGATTTCTGAATTGAAAATAGTTGAGAACTTGTCAAACTCTTTGTTGGCATTAAGTTCCATTTACACAGTGCAATTTTACTGCCTGTGGCATACCATAAAATTGAAGCAACAATTGACTGGCACCGTCTAAACAACACGTGCAATTATTGCACGATACGGGAAAGTTAGTTGCCATTCCAAACTGGTATAAATAATACGTTATGTAATATAATAATAATAATAAGGGCTTGATTCAGAAAGCGGTACTTCTGGACACGGCCCGCATTGTTAGGAGGTTCCTCTCTCTGGAGCCCTGACCGCCGGTAGCTTGGACCCTGTTCCCGATACAGGTGGGCCACCATTTTTTATATTTTTAAATGTTTTTATATATTTTTGTATATTCTAATATTTAAAAATATAATTATATTGTGTAAATAATTAAATAAAAGAAAATAATAATAATATATAATAATAATAATTAATAAGTATATAATAATAATAAAAGCTAGAAACACTCACGTCAATAGAACGTCAAAAATTTGTTTTCACAATTTCCATATTTTTATCAATTTTAGACGCAGTTTTTTTTTTGTTTGAGAAACCCAAAACAAGCCTGAAACTCATGATCCCAATATAATAAAAAATACAACAACAACAGCAAAATCAATGAAATTTATTACAATAATACCGAATCAGAGGACGGTGACATCTGTCATGTCATCTCCGACAAAACAAAAATGATGAAGAAGAAAATCAAATTTAAAATATGTTGACGAGATCTGCTGCACGAGCACGCCCACCACCTCCGGACTCTTCGCTCAGCTCCGCCTCGCCGCCGCCGGTACCCAGCCCGCCAGCCCCACCGTGAGCGCTGTGACGACACCGGCCGCGGTAGTTGCGTCGAGCTCGAGCCTAGAGTATTTTTCCCCGCCGACGTCGCCAACACCTGTACGTCGGCAGGGGAGAGGCCGGCCACCGAAGAGCTTGGGACTTATGGGCCAACTGGCCCCGAGCCGGGTCCCCGCTGCCGGTGGTTGTGTGCAGCGCATGAGATGGACTCAGTCTATGAACGAGAACGTCATGCGCGCATATTACGGGTCTACAGAGGGGGGAACTAACCTCACTGCGTACCGTGTTAGGATGCTGTCTCTGTTCCAGAAACTAGAGCCAACCGTCAACGTCTCAGCCCAACGACTATCGGATCAGGTGCGAGTCATCCAACGCAATCACAGGTTGGACGATGCCGCACTTGATAGGCTGCGCTCAGAGGTACTGAGCAACCATATCGTCTCAACTCCGGCACATACCGCGACACATGCACCAATCATTAATGCAATCGCTCCGCGGTCCAATCACGATGTTGAAGAGGAGGATGATAGGGTTGCCACAGTAAGTAACCAGTGCAACGTCCGATTGAGAAGCGCACTGGAAGATGCGTTTCGCGAGTATAGGTCCACTCCGACCGAACTTAGACCCCGACTACCACGCCTACCCATGCACAAGAAAAATAGGGCGCTGGTATGTGCCTTGGACTCGCTGCTTAAGGATTTCTTCGAGAGCAGCGAGGATCTCGTTGACACACACTCGATCCTATATTGCGCGGCTGTTGCGGCATGTCGTTTAGCGAACGTGAAGTTCCCAAACTGTGACGGAGCTACGCGACCAAAACCAGCCGTACCAGCCTAGCAATGCAGGATCGAGCGTCGTATTGATGGGGCCAGGGTACTCATAGGCAAACTATACTGCTTCGGGGAGGGAAATACACGACCACGAGTGATGCACTTTGTAAGGCGGGCATTCTCGGGGACTGGAATCAGCCCTCGAGAATACATGTCTCGTGTCACAGAGCGCATCGACTTCCTGAAGCAGAAAGTTTGTGCATGGGCGAGCCGTATTCGGCGGTATAAGCGGCGGGTTGATCGATACACGCAAAATCGCATGTTCCAGAGCGATGAGAGGTGGGTATATAGAGCTTGGGAGCGACCTAAACAAAACGTGACAGACGTGTGCCGCCCCGATGATGCCACCACGACTGCGTTCTGGCGCAGCATCTGGTCGGTACCTGTCTGCCATGCTGAGGCTGAGTGGATGCGGGATGTCGAGCGAGTGTGTGAAACTATACCAGAAATGGAAGTAGTCATTATCACGCCATCAGATATAGCTAGAGCGGTCCGTCCGTTACCGAATTAGAAATCACCAGGATCGGACGGACTGCACAACTTTTGGCTGAAATGGCTAACTAGTTCACACACTTGCCTGGCATCTCAGTTCCAGTCATCTTTAGAGTCTGGGTCGCTACCACAGTTTCTGACGACAGGCATTACCCACCTGCTCCATAAGTCAGGTAGTCCCGCGGAACCCAAGGATTATAGACCGATCACGTGTTTATCGACGGTCTATAAACTTCTTACATCCATTTTGAGAGCGAAAATTAACACACACATTGACAGTAATTCGATTATGTCAGCCTCTCAAAATGGATGTAGGAACGGGTCCCGTGGCACTAAGGAGCTACTTCTCATCGACATGGCCATTAGCCAACAGGTTCGTCGATTCCGCAAGGATCTGTCGACTTGCTGGATAGATTATAAGAAGGCCTACGACTCGGTGCCACATACATGGCTCATGAGGGTGCTGGAGTTGTACAAAATAGATACAACTCTACGCACCTTCCTTGAATCGTGTATGGGGCAATGGAGGACAGTCCTTCGCTATCCGGGATGTCGACAGATCCAGGGGAATGATGAGCCTGTATGGATTAAACGGGGAATATTTCAGGGTGACAGTTTAAGTCCACTTTGGTTCTGCTTAGCCCTGAATCCTCTAAGCACGCTGCTGGAGGATTCAGGTCTAGGCTATCGGTTGAGGAGAGGTGGTCAGGTCATATCTCACCTCCTCTACATGGATGACTTGAAAATCTTTGCCCCCAACAAATTGCAACTGATGGAGCTACTGAAGGTAACTGAAACTTTCAGTAGCGCTATCAGAATGGAGTTTGGTGTGGACAAATGTGCAGTCATGCATGTGAAGCGACGGGAGATAATGGAATCCGAGGGAATTCAACTTTCGGATTCCATACACCTTAGATCCCTCTCCTCACCCGAAAGCTATAAGTATTTGGGTATGTCGGAAGCGTTAGTCATCAACGTTACTGACATGAAGCAATCGTTGAAGGAGCGCTTTTTTGGCCGCCTGAAGAAGGTATTGATTAGTCCTCTTTCAGGCGGAAACAAGGTGCGTGCCTTCAACGGTTGGGTCATACCGGTTTTGATGTACTCTTTCGGCATACTCAAATGGACTCAGACCGAACTCGATACCCTGGATAGGAGGGTCCGTACACTGTTGACCGCAAATCGGATGCATCACCCACGATCATCGGTGATGAGACTGTACATCCCGCGGAAGTGCGGGGGTCGAGGCTTTTTAAATGCGAAGACCCTCCACAACCGCGAGATATACAGTCTCAGGGAATATTTTTTGAAAGCCGAAGTGGGTATGCACCGTGATGTGGTCGCAGTGGACAAGGGGCTCACCCCACTTTCCATGGCTAAAGAGAACTGGTGCAAACCTGTAATACTTACCACGGATGACCGCAAGGAGATATGGCAAAACAAGGAGCTACACGGGCGCTTCTATCGGGCTTTTCATGAGCCCGATGTAGATTTTTTAGCGTCCGTATCCTGGCTACGTTTTGGGGACATTTTCGGGGAAACTGAAGGTTTTGTCTGTGCAATTATGGACGAAGTTATCTTGACGAATAACTACCGGAGACATATTATGAAGGACGGGACGGTTGACGTGTGTCGGGCATGCCACCGTCCAGGTGAGTCTATCAGACATATTATCTCTGGTTGTTCTCGTCTGGCTAACGGCGAGTACTTGCACAGACATAACCAAGTAGCTAGGATTATTCACCAGCAACTTGCTTTGAAATATAAACTTATGAACTCTGAGGTACCGTATTACAAGTATGCGCCCGACCCAGTTCTCGAAAATGACCATGTCACGTTGTACTGGGATCGGTCTATCATTACTGACAGGACTATTGTCGCCAATAAGCCTGATATAGTGGTGATAGATCGATTAGCGCGCCGCGCAATGATAGTCAATGTTACCATTCCACATGACGAAAACCTCGTGAAAGCTGAGAAAGAGAAGCAAATAAAATATCTCGACTTAGCACACGAGGTTGTTGACATGTGGAATGTTGACTCGGCTGTCATTGTGCCGATTGTCGTTACGGCCAATGGCCTGATGGCTGAAAGCCTCAACCATCATCTCTCGAGGCTCTCGTTAGACGGCTGGATCAAGGGCCTGATTCAGAAGGCAGTACTCCTCGATACGGCCCGCATTGTGAGGAGGTTCCTGTCTCTGGAGTCCTAACCACCGGTAGCTTGGACCCTGCTCCTGACACCGGCGGACCACTATTTTTAATATTTTTAATTGTTTTTTTATACCTTTTTTCAAAAATATTTAAAAATATATTTTATATGTAAAAAAATAAATAAACGAAATAATAATAATAATAATATATATGTAATATAATAATACGTATGTGTAAATAATACGCAATAAAATTGCATTCAAATCTACAAGTACGAACGAACAAAAACAAGTTACAAAAGTCGGGAAGACGTTGAATAAAATTTATTATACTGAAATATTTAGCAGCGCAAATACGGACAATACTTGAATCAATTGTATTGTGTAAATGCATGGGGCTTTACTTAAGGCTTTGACAAGAGGTAAATGACCAAAATAGGTTTGTCTTAAGAAAAAAAATTGCTAAATCTGTATAGTTTGTGGTAGAGGAAAAAATATATGTTAATTTTGAGCATATTTCCCAGAACTTGGTTGTTAATAAAACACTTTTTGAAAAAAAATCTAGATACATACTAACGTTAAACTAACCTCTTACCTTTTTTTGGCTGGGAAATCAGGGAATAACTTCTCCCGCTCAGGGCGGAGCGGGAGGGTGTGTCTGACTCTTACTGACTAAAACCCACCTTTATTCCACCCGTGTTGCCAGGGGCCTCGGTAGCCCTTTGGTACCTTCCCGCGACCCCGGCAGGCATCAGCCCTAGTGAACCCCTACGCTTGTGCTGACGACATCTCTGTGAGGCGCGCGTGGAACACGTAGACCGTCGCCCCGCGCCTGGTCCTTACCGGAGGCGAGCTACCCATTGTCAGCAAGCCCGCGCTTACGGTGGCCGGGAATCTGCCTGGGATTCCCGACGCCCAGGGCGTCTCCTGTGGCGGTCTCTCCCTCACCCGTCCGTCGCCGATCGCCTCCACGAGGACGCTAATTAAGTGCCTGAGATGGTCTTTTGAGTAAAGAGTCTCATAGATGTAGGTGGAGCTGGACTCCGGTCAGTGCATGCATTAGTCAGCAAAAATATAAGTACGTACCTTCTTATTATCGGTGGGTAGGGGTCGTAGCGTGGGCTGTGCGGGGTGCGAGCGCTGTGGCGACGGCAGCTGAGACCCGCCCACTGCGATATTACATAAATAATTACACTTCTGGACACATCTATTGGCCCACCTTAGAGTTTAGGTTTCGATGGCCCCTACCGAAATATGATTGCTAGATTGAACAAAAACTGTTGATGCAGTTTTAAACCTGATACATTTTACCATATTTTTCGATCGTATTGTTTTAAATTTGAATTCAGAATACCATACGACATGGAGCTACGCCTAACAAATCGGATATGCGCCTTGTTAAAGGCAATTGATTTTTGAATAAAAAACATGTTTTATCAAATAAAGGTTTAATTTAATAACGCGTGTTGCCTCCATGTGCATCTACCACAGCTCTCATACGATTAGGCATAGAGTTTATCAACCGCTCTATGAAATTTTGAGGGATCATCTCCCATTCCTCTTCTATGGCAGTTTTCAACTCCTGCTGCAATGGGGTTCATGTCTGGGCTTCTGGCTGGCCAGTCCATAACTGTGATGTTCACATCCCGAAGATATTCCCTGACGATGCCGGCCGCATGGGCTCTTGGATCATGCATAAAAAGGAAATTTGAACCCACATAGTCCGCGTATGGTATCACGTGAGGTTCTAAGCACTCACGAATGAACCTTTCAGCATTTAATGTTGGCAGCCGTGGTCCTGTAACAACCTTGTTGAGTTTTGCCGCTCGCGGATATACCGCCCAAGACAGTCCATGAGCCACCGCCATACGCAACCCTCTCTTCAAAGCAGCATTGTGCGAAACGCTCTCCCTTACGTCGGTAGACCTTCTTCCTTCCATCATTGCCATGTAACACAATTTTAGACTCATCAGAAAAGAGTACACGGCTCCAATCTTGCTGTGTCCAATTTAAATGACTGCATGCGAAATGAAGGCGCGCTGTTCGGTAGGCTCGCGTTAGTTTGGGCCCATTAGCTGGCTTGTGTGGTACCATATCGCGTTCTTTTAACCTTCTCCGAACAGTTCGAGCGCTCACAAATGCTCCGTGGAAGTCGCGAAGTTGGTTTTGTATCTCAATGGAGGTAAGGTGACGATTTCTCAAGCTGGTCGTCACGATGAATCGATCCTGCCTTTCAGTTGTGACCCGAGATCGTGGCCTTCCTTGGCGACGAACAAAGCCGCCAGTCTCTAGGTACCTCCGATAAACATTTCGGACCGCAGGTCGACTTAAATTAAGTTGAGCACTCACGTTTCTTTGGCTGTGTCCGGCCTAAATAAGTGCCACAGCTTGGGCGGCGACTTCAGGTGAAGTATCCATAGATTATTGATAGAACCTCACCTTAATGTTAAGAATAAGTAATGTTTGTTGCAAAACCAAAGATATCAATCACTTTTTCAAGAATTAAATCCAAGTAAACCAATAAAACCAAGTTTTCTTAGTATTCGATTGTTTGATATCAACAAACAGGCTCCAAATTGTCTTTTGTTTCTTTAAATTCTGTGTTCGAAATTCAAAAAAAGACTATTGAATGTAATTGTGAATGTGCCAGGTTCAAAACTGCATAAAAACTTTTTGCTCGACCTAATATAAAATTTTAGCTAGGACCAAACGAAACTGAAAATACAAGGTGGGCCAATAGATGTGTCCAGAAGTGTATATTTCCGTCATCATATACAGAGAACAAAAACAACTGCCGGTCTATCCTGCGAATATATCACCGTGATAACCTAGGTGAAGTGGGCTGTAGCATATGTTTTGTATAGAATCAAGGTGCTGCTGGACAGTTTGTTCCGCCACTTCTTCTCCCCAGCTATAGCACTAGGAATTTGTGAAGGGTGGGCGTTTTGGGGGACTGTCTTATGTAATTTTGATATTCGAAAAGTGCTGATTCTCAGCCTAGTTTGAATAAATGACTTTTAATTTTGATTCTGTCAATAGTATCAAACCTAGCATCACGTGGGATGACAGCTCACTTCAAATACGTTTAAGTGACGTTCTCACAGAATAAGTCCAGCTGTTCTAGAAATAACAATATAATGTATGTGCATTTTAAGAGCTACAAAATGAAACAGACTTTTGATTTTGTAGCTGTGGTAATCGTTTACTTCAACCGATTTATATAAGTGTAAATCTGTGTGGTTCTTTCATCAAAAGACCATTTCAGACACCAATCTACATGGTCTTCACATGATCTGACCAAGATTATGTCTGGACTTTAAAGGAGACTGTGACCTCTGAGTTTGTTTCGGCCTTTCTTCTCAGAGTAGTTAGATAGGAAACGCCGAGCTCATCTAGTTTAAAAAAATATGCTTGACGTGTAAAAGTGTTTGTAAAAAATCTACTTATAGAAATAAAATCATCATTAGAGTAAAAAATCTAGAATTACACAAAGTGACAACTAGCACAGGTCAAATTACTCCAGTGAACTAATAATTCGACTTTAAAAACGCGTAGTGACCGGAGTTTCTTTTGTATATGAAATCTAATCTATTTTCCATGTAAGGTTAGTTCAGTCAGGTATGTTATTGCATTTTACTTACCAGCCACCCAAGTGCTGCAGGATCGCGAAGCTGCGCTTAGAGTCAACGCTTCTAAAGCAGCGCATAAGCCGACTTCCGAAGTTGCGCTGAAATTAACATGTCAACATTATGATTCAAAATATGCTATGGTGTCCCGAAGGAAAGCGCAGAGATTTATTAGAACACCCACATTTCGCCAGTTATGTTTAAGTCCCATGGGGCCATTCAAGTATTACGTAAGTAGAATTTTAGTAATTTTTAACCCCCTTGTCAGCATTGGTAAGCAAAGCTCTAAGCTCTAACCCCCTCCTATGCTTACGTAAACATTGGTATATATAGTTTTTATTTGTTCAGGTTTCTTTATTGTTATTCATGAGTCTAGAAATAAAGAATTTGTAGACTATACAAGAATTTAATGCCAATGTAAGTAATTTCTCTACTTCGCACAGTGGAACGAATGTATGGGAGCGGTTGGACGTAGACATGTCCGAAAAATAAGAGTAAAATTATGACAAACTAATGATGCCATCTTATTCGATTACTTAATGCCTTCATAAATTGTGGTGATGAATTTCTTCATAACTCCCATATTTCGGGAGTAATTTGAGAAAATGTGAAATTTTACTATGAAAATGAGTGTATCGAGCTCTCTCCCTCCTGATTCCGGGCTTGTTTCAAGTAGCGGTCTCTAATATCGTAATGCTATTACTAAGAGCTATATTTAATACTAAGACACATAGTGCGCCAAATGTGCACTTTCTGGGATAAAAGGAAATGAAAATTTAAAAAAAAAAACGTTTTTTCCCCATTTGTATTTACTTTAAACCGCAGACAGACTTATTAAGAGGTCTATAAATATATTATATATATACAGAAATATATATTAACAAAAATATTCACAAGAACTGATGAGAGTATGACTTTTAAGTAAGTTGATAATAAATTACCTAGTTTCATTAAAAGTACAATAAATAATTAAGATGTAAGCTCTAATTTACTAAGTTACACATTTTAAAACAATAACATCATTTAATTATCTTCGTCATCATCATCATCATCAATTAATTCAAATTCAGAATCGATGTCCGCTAAATCATTTATGTTAACAAATTCGATATCACTTTTCTCAGAATCCGTAAGCTCATAAAATTCCTTAAAAGAAGATTTTTTTACAAACTTATTTCCTTTTGGACGGATACTTGTAACAAGTGGATCAGAAGACAGTAAAAGATTGTGCATAATATCTTCATTGCATGAGATACTGCTATGCTTTCGAGAATGCCCCTCTCTATATTTTCTAAAATCTTTATTTCTAGCCTCAGATGCCTCTTCGGATAGAAAACCAATGGGCACAATTGACATGTTCTGAACTATGTCTGGCCCATGCATTAAAATTTTATGAAGTGAAGAAGGCATATAATACCATGGGTATAACTCCACGTAAAGCTTAGCAGTATCAAAGCAGAACTCTCGGAATTTAGTTACGTTGATCTTCTCTCCTGATGAAATACACTGCAAGATCACACAGATTTTTCTTAAAAGCATAGCATCTATTCCGGTCAGTTCAGCAGATTTAGTGTAGTTTTCAAAAAATCTCCTTGCCGAGTTGCCATTGTTGGTGGATCCACTGCCTTGTTTCACAACATCGAGAAGTAAGCCCGTTTCTCTTCTTACAGCCTCTTGAACTCTTTTCTTCCTGTCATCAACTTGCCTTTTTGCTATATCACCCCTTACTTGCCATGATTTTATGTCTAATTTGTAGGAAATGTGTAATAAGCATTCCATTGAGCGAATCCAAGCGTGAAGGGTGCTTAAGCTATATTTATACATGTCCTCGTTTGCGTGTTTATCTTTGATTAACTCTAAATTATTCATTTCTTTAGGACAAGCCTTGCATATGTCACACACTGAAGCTGCTGTATTGGATATAATGGAATGAATTTTACCATCAATCATTGTCAACAGCAGTTGGTGTTTGACACTAATTCCATCAGTGATGGTGGATGGAGTTAAGGCTTCAATCTCTGCTTCGATTTCAGCCATCTCTCTCTGCACATTTTCTTTGGTTTCCTTTATAAACTTAAACAATATTGGCCGGCAAAATGAAGTGGAAGATGGTCGCTCGTTTTCCCAAATTGTTACACCTTTTGAGACGAGCCGCAGTGGTACAAGACTAATCATAAAATTACTAGCAAGATCGATTTGCTCATCTTCACTCGTCCTTTGATGATAAATGCTTTGGCTAGATGATCCGTCAAAACCCCATTTGCTGGTCAATACGAGCTGTTGATTGGGATCAACAGGGGTTTCTAACGACCTAATAAGTCTTCTTGAGGTTAAATCCATCAAGGCTTGTAATTTGATTTTTGCAGAGCTCTCTGTAACTGTGAGATCTTCTTTGGCCGGATAGCACTTAATTTTTTCTTTAACCAACATGTAGTAACTCGGGTATTGAAGAGCTCCTTCTTGAGTGTTGAAATCCCGAAGAGTGTTATAGCGCCATTTCGATAAGTTCATCGATACATAAAGAGCCAATGCCTTCAAAGGGGATATTTCCCGTACCTGAATTGATTTACCTTCAATGAAGGCTTTGATTTTTGAGGCCTCTTCTGGATTCTCCGTCAAGTATTTCATAACATAAGCTGTATCGCTTTGTCCTGCCTTTTGAAGCGCCCTTTCGGCCGAAAACATAATTTCAGCGCTGCTACTGCTGCATGAAAGACTATCTTCAGTGCGTCTTCTTTTTTGCCGGTTACTAAGGTCCTCAAAAGATTTACGAGGACTAGGATGTGTACAAGTTGAAGCATCAGATTTAGCAGGAGAAATTATGGGCTCGATGACGTCACTTATATTTTCTGTAGAAGGTTCCATATTTTCATTCTGTAATTCCGGCCATTGAATTGCAGCCTGTAGCCAAATCTCATGTTTCTTCCGAAACTTATCTGTGCTTCTTCCAGACTGTGTCCATTTTGCATAAATGCGGTAGCAAAATCGACGACACCAGTCTTTTAAACTTGTTTCAGCACTTTCACATAACTGAACACAACTGTTATCTTTTAAAACACTGAACAAATAGTTAAAGTCGCGTAAATCTTTATGTGCGCGTGCGCATAAAGCAACGTGAATATCAAGATTTGTATTAAAATTTGGAAAATACATTGCGAGATTAGCTTGGATACAACGAGGTGTAAATCAACACTGATTTTAAAGTTACTAATAGTGACCTATTTATATAAAATCCAGGTATCCCAGGTATCCTTTGTTAAATATTGCAAGGTAATTAGTTATTGTGATAATTAGTAAATGATGCATGCTAAATTAGTGTATTAAGAGCCATTTAGTAATTAAATAATAGCAATGTTCTTATCAGTAATCATTAGTGCATCAGTTTTATATGTAAACCTTAAGTCCCTAATTATATATCCTAATTAGCTTATATCTTCTCTAATTGGCTGCTCAGAAATGTTATTGTAATAAGGTAAACCTTTAGAAAAACGGTTTTAATCAACAAAATAAACAAAAAATAAAAAAATTGTGTTATAAAATAAACATCACTCTTTATCCCAGAAAGTGCACATTTGGCGCACTATGTGTCTTAGTATTAAATATAGCTCTTAGTATTAGCATTATGATATTAGAGACCGCTACTTGAAACAAGCCCGGAATCAGGAGGGAGAGAGCTCGATACACTCATTTTCATAGTAAAATTTCACATTTTCTCAAATTACTCCCGAAATATGGGAGTTATGAAGAAATTCATCACCACAAGTTATGAAGGCATTAAGTAATCGAATAAGATGGCATCATTAGTTTGGCATAATTTTACTCTTTTTTTTCGGACATGTCTACGTCCAACCGCTCCCATACATTCGTTCCACTGTGCTTCGGTGCTTTATAAATTGAACATAAAACACCGCGTGAGTTAGCAATATCAATTAATTTGGTGAATCCCTGAAAATGCTTTTCGCTTTCGAGCATAGACTTTCGAGATAGGGTTGTCATATTTGTTCTAAACAAAATCTTCTTAACGTTGCATAAAAGTAAACAAATATTGATGACATAATCACCATCCAGACCCCAATTTTTTTTTTGGGTGGTAAATCATCAAATAACTGGATCCGCTCTGGGCGGAGCGGGAGAGTGTGTCAGACTCTTACCGACTAAAACCCACCCGTATTCCTTCCGTTGCCTGTGTTGCCAGGGGCTTCGGTAACCCTTTGGTACCTTCCCGCGAAGACCCCCATGTCACCAAAAATAAGCAAAGCAAAGACTCCCCCACCCCCTTTGGTGCTTACGTAATACTTGAATGGCCCCCATGTAATAGGAGGCGAGCCGATTGCCATTGACTGGGCACAAATCCAGACTCCGGCCTGCTACTGACTCTTGGACTATACTTCGATGGTGAACTGCCTTTTTTTTATTTTTCTTGTGCTGTCCCACTCCTGCAGGCTTAGCATGACTCTTTCAATTTCTACTCTACTATAGTAGAATAGAAATCGCTTGTTTGCCAAAAATGTTTCTACTGTTTACACGGAAACGTCATTCTGTCTACTCTTCCGTCGACAAAACGCTTCTTTACGGTTCTCGTGATTAACAAGATTGTGATTTCCGTGCTTGTCAAGCAATTCTGACTGTCTAAGAACCCCATTAGGACTTTGCAACCGAATTTGGTCGTAAAGCGATCACTATCTAAGTCGTGACTGCAGCCCCTGGCAGAGGGCATTCGCCTATTCCATTTACTTATCTTGATCTTGTGCTTCTTCTTGTCAATTCATGAGAAAGTTAAGCCAAGTAGGCTACCTTAGCTTGGCGCATCCCCTTTAAGGCGCTGACAAGACCTTGAAGGCTAATTTTGAACATGTTTTTCAGAACTTGGTTGTTACCAAAACACGTTTTGAAAAAAAATCTCGATACAAACTAACGTTAAACTAACCTCTTACTTTGAGTTCTAATCCGAAATATCTGTATTATTATATATCAACATACGTTACGTATTTAATTAATAACAAGAACGTCTTATTTGGAAGCAGAACTTGGTTGTTTTTTATTTTCGATTACTCAACTCAATTTTGAGTAAATAGATAATTGCTTCATATTTTGCAATAAATTCCAAGGGTTGTGTTATCGCGCTTCTCTTTCTTTTCTATTCAATCTGACAGTGACCGCGGTTTAGGTGTTGTCAGCGTCTTAAGGGAAATGCCGGCAATTTTTTTTATACGTTTTTTGCAATTTGCACTGCACAGTGCACACACGACCTACCTCCTCAGCGGCGCGCACGTGTCGCGGCAGTGCGCCACGTCGGCCGCGCTGAAGGAGCGGCGCAGGCCCAGCTGCGCGCACAGCGCCGCGCAGCCCGCCAGCAGCTCGCGGCAGTTGTCTGTGGCCTGCAGGGGCAGGGAGGATGTTGATGGTCTTCTGGAACCACACGTACAGGGTAAGACCCCTCGCATATCCGCCGTCTACGCATTCTGTACATCAAACTAAGTAACATTAAATAGAGTTATGTAGAGATTTCGTTGGGCGCATCCAATCTTCAGTCACTTCAAAACCTCCCAGACGGCAGACATCCCACCTTCACATTGGTTCATATTCTCTTCCGAAAATTCAACGCAAAGTCAATCTCAACGGTCCCAATATATCGAAATTACAGCAGCTTTTATTAATTACCAGAAACCGATATACCGAAGTAATTCCTACACCTACATTTACATATTCACCTTAGATATCATTCACACTCATAAATCATACGGCTGGAGTTTTCCAAATTCCCAATATAGAGCGAAAGAAGTCGCTGCCTATGTGCTAGTCAGCCCATAATTCCAACTTACGTACTTAGGCCTCCTATCTGTGAGAGGGAGTGGGCCGTAATCCACCACGCGGGCCCAGTGCGGTTTGGTTTGATGTCACCTGTCATCGAATTTTTGGTTCTAGGCCATGCCAGTTTCCTTACAATGGTTTTGTTCATACTTTTAAATGAATAAAACACTTACTTTAAAGCTTTGCTGTCTGGGTTAGGGCTAGCCACTCGCAGTGATGGGTCGGGCCCCTGTCCTGCCTGGAAACCAATCAACAGTTTAATTAGGCGCAGTCCCAGGGGGTCACGGGGGTCATGACCAAAATCTATGATTTAGTTATTTGAACCGTAAAACTACTTAAGCAACGGGTGTGTACAAAAAAAATATTAAGAAATAAAAAGATTATTATTATTAGAAGCGAAAAAGTCGGGAATTTGAAGGGCCAAGGTTAAGGCGAGATTCCAAAACCTTAAGTTTTCTTCCTTAAGAATGTAAACCTTAAGTTGTATTATATCATACCTTGCAAGCCGACAGCCTCAGCACCCAGGCGTCAAAGGCGGCTGACGACAAGCTGAACAGCGACAGGTCGGTCGTGACCGACACGACCGACGGCGAGCGCATGGCTCTTAACTAGCCAGTACCTTGCAAGCCAGCAGGCTCTGCTCTCTGGCGTCAAAGGCGGCTGACGATACGCTGGACAGAGACAGTTCGGTCGTGAACGACACGTGCGAAGGCGAACGCATCGCTCTAACTAGCCACACGTACCTTGCAAGCCAGCAGCCTCAGCACCCTGGCGTCGGAGGCGGCTGACGACACGCTGAACAGCAACAAGTCGGTCGTGACCGACTCGTGCGACGGTGAGCACATCCCCTTAACTAGCCACACGTACCTTGCAAGCCAGCAGCCTCAGCACCCTGGCGTCGGAGGCGGCTGACGACACGCTGAACAGCAACAAGTCGGTCGTGACCGACTCGTGCGACGGTGAGCACATCCCCTTAACTAGCCACACGTACCTTGCAAGCCAGCAGCCTCAGCACCCTGGCGTCGGAGGCGGCTGACGACACGCTGAACAGCAACAAGTCGGTCGTGACCGACTCGTGCGACGGTGAGCACATCCCCTTAACTAGCCACACGTACCTTGCAAGCCAGCAGCCTCAGCACCCTGGCGTCGGAGGCGGCTGACGACACGCTGAACAGCGACAGGTCGGTCGTGACCGACTCGTGCGACGGCGAGCGCATCGCTCTTAACTAGCCACACGTACCTTGCAAGCCAGCAGCCTCAGCACCCTGGCGTCGGAGGCGGCTGACGACACGCTGAACAGCGACAGGTCGGTCGTGACCGACTCGTGCGACGGCGAGCGCGCTACCCCGCCGCGCCACGCCTCTGGCGTGCACATATCCACTAGGAGAGAAGACGACATAGCTTTTCATTGAAGATCACTTTTCTTAAATCTTTTTTTTAACTTCAGTGCACTTCCAGTCTATCTAGAAGCAGCTGAATACCAGTATTTTACATGGAGCGACTGCTTATCTGACCTCCACAACCTAGCTACTGGGTAAAACAATACCCTAGTAAGACTGGAAGGTTTTAGGGGGGGCTAGTATCAAAAAATACCAAACTAAAACTGATTAACTTAAATTAGAATATGCTGATTTATCCCTAACACTAATAGCCTAAATTATTGCTTGGAACTTTATATTTTCTCCCTAAAAGTGCTCATTTAGAAGGACCAAGAAAAAAAAAAGAAGTGTTCAGCCCGCTACCCTTTTTATAATGATTCCTCTGTATTATTAGTCATTCGGTATAATCTAGCCATAGTGAGTCAAGAGAGAGTGCACCTGTATTTGCAGACATTAGTGCAGTATAATATCTCCTGCATAGTTGGCTATAGTTATGATTCGCTGCTGTGACTGTCACTTGGTTGGGCTATATAATATACTAGATGCACCCTGCGGTTTTACCCGCATAAGTTTGGACCCCGTGGGTATATCGGGATAAAAAGTATCCTATGTGTTATTCCTGGTTATAAACTATCTGTGTGCCAAATTTCATCCAAATCCATTCAGGACTTTTTGCGTGGAAGAGTAACAAACATCCATCCATTCATCCAAACTTACAAACTTTCACATTTATAATATTAGTAGGACTAGTAGGATTATTATTATGAACATGGAACATAGTGGAACTTAAACATAACTGGCAAAATGTGGGTGTACACCTCTGCCTAACCGATAGGAAAAATTTTATTGCTACAAAAATCTATTTTTTATTTATTTAGAGGCTTTATTTCATAACTTTTCATTTTCATCCTTCTAATATAGAATTGATCAGGTGTAAATTGTGTTTCGGCAGTAATTTTGAAGTCTGTTTACGAATAATTTATATTATTTTAATGTGATGTAACATGTGGGACAAACATAGAGATGCAGAGAAAGTTTTTGAGTTCTCGTTCATGTGCCGGAAATATATACACACACACATAGTTTTCTATGCAAAATAATATATTTTAGATCAATGTGCAATCAATAAAATGTCATAACTTTATGCAAAAAAGAAATCATTTTTCGCTCCTCGTTGAAAGTTGCGCCATTCGATAAAAATACGTCCAAAATCCTTTCCGTAGCCATTAAAACTTGCAATAAATATTTAATTAATGTAGAAATACGTTTTCCATGTCACATGTGTGAATATGTTGAAAAAAAATATTGCGACGAGTTTTCGGAAAAATCGGTAATCATAACAATAACAAACAATTAGACTTACCGCTTACGTGAGGATCCACGGTGGCGGCTTACTAAGTAATTATCTAAACACGCACAAAGATGTATTACTTATCTACGTCTAGCACTACTCTATTCAAATAATCTTTAGTTTTATTGCAATAATATTTTTGCAACTTTAGGTTTTCGCTAATGGCCGGATGAGTTTGACAAATTAAAATTGGGCCGTTGGGTTGCGTTCTGAATGTATGTAAAATATTCATGGAAATAAATAAAAGAAGAAGAATAATATAACATAATTGATTAGTCCATAAATAGTTTTTTGTCTTTCTAAAATAGCATTCATTATTATTTTATCGTGAATGAATAGTATCACTGTAGCAGTTAAAAAACATTAACATAGATAGTGTTTCAGAACGTAGGTACGAGGAACCTTGGAATTTAGTAGGATTATATTTCTTTGAATTTATTCATTTCGGACCACGAAAACTCAAAGATATATTTAGATCATCAATCCAATATCACTACAAACACAGTCATATTATTATAAAATTCTAGTCACATAATACTGTTTACATCCTCGTAGCGACATCTAACCGAAAAGCAGTTTTACTTTCCTAGAAGAATGCAAAATGCTTTCCCATTTGAACTATAGATGGCAGTATAGGCCACAACTAAGAAGGTAGGTATCTAGATTCGATTTACTTCTTCGGTCCGCCTGTGTTTTGGTAATTTGCTTGCTTACTTATGAAGAACCTTGACCTCAAAACAAGATAAACTAAACCACGACGCTACACAGTTGCTAGTGTTAGCTGTTTTTTATGTTAAATTAAAGCATTTTAATACATAGCTTCCTCATTGATTTGTCTTGAATTTTAATCAATACAAAAATAAATCACCCATTTTGATTAATACCATTCATCGTAATATGTTTTCCAACATTTTCCTGCTGACTATTGCCTATAAGTAGTAGGTATTTCCCTAACTACCTACTTTTTATATTTGCCCAAAACCGTTCCCTACCTAACGGTAGCTACTAACTTATCTTAAAATTCTAATATAAAAACAAGCAATTCAAAGAAAAGCCACGTGTATCAGTAGTTTTTATTGATTTGGAACAAATTCCTGGAAGCCGGCCATCAAATGTTGACAAACTCGGATATCGCTCGCTTAGGAGCGGCTTACATGACGAAATCAGAATAAAAAGTGTTTTTATTTCGAGGAGCACATAAACCAACTGGAAAACTTTAGTAATTTCCGACCTGGCATTTTAAAATGTCAAAGTTTGGAATATTAATGCATGGTTGCACCCATCGGTATTTTTTACGATTAATAGGTAATACTGGTAACAAAGTAAAAGTTACGATTGGTAATTAAAACTATCGGTAACAATAACCATGGGTAAATATTACTGTTGGTAGTGTTAAAAATTAAGTGGCAACATTCATTAGTTCCTGTTTTTGACACAGAAAAGTGTGTGGCGCTAGACGTATTGAGATCATTATCAGAAAAAAACGCATTTGAATATTTTCCCTCCCTGAAGTCCGAATGTAAAGGAACATAATATTTGCTCTGTAATCATCTAATGTATATATAAGTCAGCCTGTGGCATATTCATTAAAATGTACCAGTAGTGTACTCGTGTGTCAATATGTACTCTGTGTAGTCTGTGGTCTATCTGTGACACCTGTCAACAATAAAAAGGCCCGTCATCATGTCGCATCTGCCGTGTTTGATTCCATCCAATAAATCTATCCTAATCAGGGTGATCCCCACGAACTTTCAATAGGTAGCCTTAACCATGGACTGTTTTAATTCTGTCTGTAAAAGTTACCATTAAGAGGACGGTAAATACCAGCGACCTTGAGCGGCTGGGAGGAGCTTGCGTCACCCCCCGCGACCCCGCAACCATACGCACGTAACGTAGGGTAACCATACGTTTCAGTTGGTGAGGACTGTCCTGGCTATTTTTTTATCATCATCCAATTTTTTTTTATGTAGTGTTAATAAATGAGGTAATATTCAGATAATAAAATAAGATTGTAATATATTATATTATTTTAATAGTTTGCATTGAATAAGTTGGTTTTTACCTTTACGAGGCACGGAGGAGTCTCGGTACGTAAAGATGGTCACCCATCCACGGAACAACTGCGGCAAGAACAGCTTAACCTAATTGATTGGCCCGTGCGGCTGTGATGCGACTAACGAGCTCCTTAGCTATAGAAACAATATACAGATTTTTGGCTTTTTATTTCACATAAAAAGCCAAAAATCTAAATAAACAAAAGCGAACGGCAGGCATGTATGGGAATTTCGTACCGTTAGTAAAATTTCATGTTTCGGGATATTTTTTGTTTTAATTGGTAGTTAATAGTATAGACAAGCACTTTTTAAATTCTTGGATTTTTAGAACTTGGGACGTAAAAGTTATAACCGCTTTTATTTTTTAAGGTTATGTACTACTGTACCAATTTAGATTGTTACTTAAAGGCACATAAACATTGTTTCCGTAACAAAGTATATGTTCTAGATTGGTCGTCGCTATTTTTGTAGTGTTTTACTTACTATCAAGTAGGTAAATTGAGATGAGGATCGCACCTACTCAGCGGATTGCATTAGGAGATACCTATGTCCAGCAGCTGACTGCAACAGTTTGATAATGATGAAGTCCTGATGGGGTTTTGAGTGTAGGTAAATAAAACAATACCCTAAATAGTTTTAATAAGTACATTATTTATTTATAATTAATTCTTAATATTACTTCATCTAAGAAGGGGGCAGGTCGGGTAATACCCTCATGGCGAGCATAGCTTAAATACCAACATAACTGCGTTAAGTTTACGACTAATTTACGTGTAGTTATTAAAATCTTTTTTTTATATTATTAATTAATCAGAACTTCTAAAAATAGTACACTTACATGAAAATAAATGGCTTTTTTGTCTTAATATGTGGTACAAATTCTATAACAAAACAACGAAAAAAGTAAGCCGTACGAAATCTGCCGTTCACCTTTAATTCCAAAATAAAACAATTCATTTCTTTAGTGACAGGTGAGAAAATATGAGATGTGCAGGCAGGATTTAGAGAGGGAATGGGCTGTATGGACAGATCTTCTCCTTAAGGTGCATAGCCAAAAAACATCTGGCAAAGCACAAGAAAGTCTACTGTACTTTCGTTGATTTAGAAAATGCCTATGACAGTGTGGAGAAAAGAACTGTGGTCAACACTATCCATGTATAGTGTGGACTGGCGCTTGGTACGGGCACTGATATCTTTATCCAAGGATTCCAATGCTTGTGTTAGGATAAATGGGGCATATACAGGCTGGTTCTGCATGTTAAGGGGTGTTAGACAGGGTTGTGTGACGTCACCGTGGATGTTCAACTTGTATATGGATAGTTGTCTTATAGATTTAGAACAGGGTGAGTGTGGATAGAGAATTAATGAGTGGGTTGTCAAATGCCTTCTTTACGCAGATGAGCAAGTTCTACTTGCAGCGTCAGCAGAACAGCTGCAAGACATAGTGACTGTGATGGATGACGCATATAAGATGAATGGGATGAATATAAATGTGAATAAGACGAAGGTGGTAGGTGGCAGGAAATGTGAATAAGGTATGTGGAAGGTGACATGGTGTTTGAATAAAAAACTTTTTTCGAAGTTTTTTTTAGCCTTTGGATTTGTATTTTAGGTTTTTTGCCACCGAATTCCGAAAATTAAAGTTATTTTTCACTTTGTAGTGTTTTTTTTTGAAGTCGGTTGTTTTTTTTTTATAGTATTTGCCTGCCCCTTGGGAAGAAGGCGTGAATTTATTTACGTGTTTATGTTTGTACTAATTACTTTTACATTTACATTTCGTAGAAATGTAGTCATTTTTCGAAATGTTTCTCTTGTCGAGTGTCTTGATCATCCTGTTTCTCTATCTCTTCTTTGTCTGTATTTTGCCTTGAACCAAAATCATTAATTCCATTCCAGTTGTGGTCCTAGAAATATAAACAAAACCTGTAAATCTACATTTTATATAATAAATAACGAACCATTGTCAGTTCTTTCACTATTTTCGTCAATATTTATTTCCGTCGGGTCGCAAAAACCAAAACATTAAAACATAATTTTATTAATGAGCTGCACCTGTTTATTTAAACTAGACAAGTTTCTAACCTACTATAACGGGATTGTCCCCATAAAACCATAATAAATGGTATGCCTACAATCTACAAATTCATACTCACTTTGTCTCCACATTTTCATGTTGGGAATCATTGTCAGTTCTTTAATTATTTTTATCATTATTTATTTCCGTCGGGTCGCAAAAACTAAAATATTAAAACATAATCGTATTAATGTACTACACCTGTTTTTTTTAAGCTAGGTAAGTTTCAAACCTGCTGTAACGGGATTGTCCTCAAAAAACCATAATAAATGGTAATCTACAATTTATTAGGTACTTACTTGCTCTCCGCATTTTCGTTTCGGGAATCTGTATTATTTCCTATCCTACTAAAAAAAAAAAATGATACGGATCTGAAGTTATGTTTGTACTTACTCGTAAATAAATAATGGATATACTCGCGCACAAATTATTATCAAAATAACATTTAGCTAACCTCATTATATTATAATAATATATGAGAAACTTACCTCAGTATCATGTTTCTTTCATGTATACGTCATTTCTCTTTCAGAACTTTAGTTGTTTTACCCATATTGTCGAAAAAATACGTAAGTTCAGCGGTCGCGCAAAGTGTCAACGTCTACCCGTGACAGTGGTCAGCGGTACACTGCCGCCCAGTGGTCTCGAACGTCATAGAGCAAGATCGGTAGAGTTGCCAGCTAAAATCGGTATATTTGTACCCAAAATCGGTATTTGACAAAAAACAAACAGTATTCAATCAAATTCGTTTATTTATTGAAAACAAAAACTTACAGACTAATTTATATACAATCACTTACAGACTAGTTTATATAATCATTTTTTATACCAATATTCTTTGGCCATAGCCGCGGTCATCTTCGAGTTGATTTCAAAGTCATAACAGTTAGCTGTATTAAAGAGTCGTTTTGCGTGTAATAGACCAGTGATTGATTCAGTAGACAGCCTATTTCGCTGTTTTGTTTTCAAAAGATTAATATGTGAAAATATGCGTTCAACGTTAGCGGATGAATGGGGAAGTGATAAAATATTAAAGATGAAATTAGATAACAAAGGAAACATTTGAGTTTCATCGCCACGCTTTAGTAAACTTACTTCATCCCAAAATAGTTCTACATCATCAGGAAGTGTTTTGATTTGTTCACAATTTCTTAAAATGCGCCACTCTGTATCAATTTCCTGGAAATCATTGCTCTGAACAATATTGGGAAAAAGCCTACTCATAGGAACTATCGAAGAGGTATTGCCAATTTTAACATTTTTTGGGTCAATTATGTCTAAACCCTTTATTGGATTATTTTTCAATGGAAACCGCGTGGTTATTTGCTTACAAGCTTCGATATAAAAATCTAGGCATCTGCA
Organism: Atethmia centrago; assembly: GCA_905333075.3. Taxonomy (NCBI): domain Eukaryota; kingdom Metazoa; phylum Arthropoda; class Insecta; order Lepidoptera; family Noctuidae; genus Atethmia; species Atethmia centrago. The sequence continues at coordinate 1,106,969 of HG995396.1, forward strand.
TTTAAACAAATTTACTTGATCTGCGTTTAGATTTTCTGAACTACTTAGTAGTGTATTAGACGCAGCAGCACCATAGTATACGGCGTCAATATCCATAAAATTTCTAGGATTTTTAAAATCAACATTTTCGATTGGTGTGCTAGTTAAATATTCTCTTTTTAAAAAACAATCAAATATAGTTTTTAATGTTCCAGTTATTTTTTCATATAAAGTATGAATTTTCGGGTGTTCTGCTTGCATTTCTTTATTTAAATCGGTAAATAATGGTAATACAAAATCTAAAAATTCCAAAAATAATACCGTAGTGGGATCTTGGAGCTTTTGTAATATATGTTCTGCAGCTAAAAGATGATCATTATTAGAGATTTGGTCTATAAAAAATAGTTTTAGAGCAGAGAGTTGTTCCAATATTCTCTTCACTGCTGCATGTACTGATAACCAGCGTGTTTGAGAGGGGTGAAGTATTCTATGTACTTTTAAGTCGCAAAACATTTGAAAGTTTTTAAACTCTGCTACTCTTTTTGGACTAGAAGAAAAGTAGTTGTAAATGTCCCTTACTAGATCCTCTATAAAGCGTGGCAATTTGGTACAAGCATATGACGCGCAAAGATGAAACGAATGGCAGGTGCATTTAAGTATAAAAATGTTGGGAATTTCATTTTGCAGCAATGTTACAACAGAATTATTACGTCCCATCATTACGTTTGCCCCATCAGATGCAAACCCTATTAGATTATTTTGATATGGAATATCATTGCTGCTAAAAAAGTTTACTATGTGTTCAAATAAGGTTGCTGCATTAGCTTCTTCTAATGGAATAAGAGCTAAAAAACAATCTTTAATACGATTCATTTTCGCATATCTCACGACTAAGCACAAGTGTTTGGTTGTACTAAGATCAGTGGACTCGTCAATAATAAGCGAAAACTTAGTTTGCCGCAGATCTTCACATAAATTATCGAAACTTTCTTTACCTATAATATGATCAATTATGTCGTGAGTTTTCGTCGAAGAACATTTGATTTCTTTGCCAATTTTTGAATCAGGACAAACGGCTTGCATCAGCTTCGGTAGGTGCTCCATAATAGTGAATGGTAGATTGTGTTCAGCAACAAACGAGGCTAATCTTATTTCACCTGAAATTAAAATTTAGAATTAAAAATTATGTAGGTATATCTAGTAGCGATTAGGGTCTAATTATATCCACTGCTTCTATTTATCGATAACTAGAAAACAAAATAATATAACAATCTAAATAGTACCTAACAAATAATTAAAAAGAAATTACCTTGCTTAACCAGTGTATCAGTTTTTTGAGTTTTGGTCACAGTAAATGATGATATCTTCGGTTGAGATTTTATATTCTTTGATGATACTGAGTGTGTTTGTGAAGAACTATGTTTCTTTAAAGCGTCTTTTCCTGATGTGATGTTGATATCTTTATCACAACTCTTACAATAGGCATAGCTTTCGCCTTTACGACTATCTTGCAACCAGCCTGGAAATTCTTTTTCCCATTCTTTTCTATAATATTGTAGATATTTTTTTCTTCTTACACTCGCACTTGTGCTTGGCTCCTCGTCAGACGACATTTTAACTGAATGGTCTTCTCACGCACTCTTTAGGATAAGTACTCTACTATCTCTTCAAAGTTAAGAAAATTAATGAAAAAAATAAAACCGAATTCCTGTTTATATAGACTAGACTGGTTACAGGTAAATTCCCTAGCGGGAAGCCCCTTATAACATCGAGTTGTAAGACAACAAGTTGTAGGAACAAGGGTATTCCCCAAAATATATGGAACATTCTGCACTAGGCCCATACTTACTATTGAGGGCTTCCCCGTCCGTAACATTAAATTAAACATAAATGAAAAGGGTTGCCAACTGAAAAGTGTAAAATCGGTAGAGAAATCGGGAGAATTTCCATGTGCATCCAGAAATCGTAGAAAATTCGTTATATTTCGGTATTTCGGTAGCACAGAGCCCATATCGGTATAAATACCGATAAATCGGTAGGTTCGAGAACACTGCTGCCGCCCGTCGCCCGCGCAGAGCGCCGCATGCCATTCCGTTCGATTTTATAGGGAATATTTATTTTTAGTGATAAAAGTATGAATATTTAAAAAAATTCACAGATAGAATTATAGATAACAAAATAGTCTATTCATACAAAAAAAAAACATGAAAATGTCTTTAGTAGTTTGGAAGAAATTTAGATTTTTATATTTGGGTAGACATTACTTCCTGAATTTATTTCATAAAGTATTTTACTACAATACTAAAATATTCACAGATAGAATTGATGTGTATGCGGTCTAGTTTAACATACATTTTTTGCGTAATTTACTTGCATTCATTGAAGGCATAATAACAGATTTAAAAGTCACTAAAATCATATATCTGCGTCTTAAGTACTGAAGGATTCTGTCAGTAACTTTTACTAATACATACTTGTGTTAATGACTAGCAAGATGTTAACAAGACGATTGATTATTCTGATACCTAATCCATCGTCTTGTTAAATGATTGGTCAAAAATGATTGATAAATAATTACAATAGCACCTACATAATATCGATCCGTTTCCCTTCATGTATGCCGATGTGAAACGTAATACCAACATACAAGTATAAATACTGTAGAGAATACTTTATCAGCAAAATGGATGTTATGTTTTCTGTTGTTGCCGATATAAATCGTAAATCAGACTTGTGGGCGATTGACTGGGGTTATTTTAACATACCGAGCAATACCTAACAATATCAACTCACATTCATCAAAAGGAGTAGATCTACAAGGTGTAATTGAATAAATAACGTAAAAAAAAAAACAACCGACTTCCAAAAAAACACTACATAGTGAAAAATGACTTTAATTTCGGAAGTCGGTCTTTGGATTTGTATTTCAGTTTTTTTTCCGAAATTAAAGTTATTTTTCACTTTGTGTTTTTTTGGAAGTCGGTTTTTTTTATTTCAAGTTTTTTATTTTTCACTTTTTAGTGGCCAAGCCAACGCTTCGGGGAAACAAGGCGTGAGGTAATGCTATGTGTACTCATCATTATGTACATACAACTTTTACCATGAGAACAGCGGGGTAACACATAAAATGACAATATTGATCGCAATGATTTAGCAATATCGTTCAAAACAGTCCGATTGTGATTGAAACTGTGTTACGCAATTAGGGTGCAGAGCAGACAAGATTTTGCGAAAAAAAAAAAACGTATACTCTATAAAATGTATGGAACAGGCAAGAGCGGTTTTTTTTTTCGCGATTTCAGGCTTATTCCCACCGTAAAGTTGGCCGTAATAACCCCTTTTCAGGTTTTCAGTTATTTCAATTACCTTGTACCTATAGCTCGGAGAAGACAGACGAAAACAAAGCAAAGGGCGCTGACCACCTTGTTTTCATTTCTTGACTCTCCCTCCTCCCCTAGTTATCTCGCCCCCCACTTTCAGTACATTTGCGCGAACCATAGTAAAAATCTACGTTCATCACACAATCGTCTTTTTCTATGTCCCACTCACCGCACTGACTTTATTCACTCTTCCATCTTCGTTCATTCTATCTCTCTGTGGAGTGCGCTCCCCCAGGAAATCAGGATGGCAACCAACCGATTATCCTTTAAAGTTAAAGTTCGCGAGCACATTCGTAAGAAGCTGGCAGTATCACCGGTACCTAATGTTTTCCCATTGTTTGTCTTATCTGTTTAGTATATTCATGTATTTATTTGGTCTTATATTTATGTATAATTAGGTATATGTATTATATTTAATGTTTGTAATAGGTATGTGTATGTATATACTTATATTTTATTAATTATTTATTCCACAGTTTTCGTTATTGCACCTACTACTTTCTGTCTCTGCATCACCCAAAGGTTGACTGGTAGAAAATGCCCGCCTCTGTACATTTGTGTGCGTAAAGTATTAAATAAATAACAAATAAAACTAAACTGAAATTGTTAATTCACGGGAGAAATCTGACATATGGTGTAGCTGTCACTTTGTGTAATAAAATGGTCATATGTCTTGTATTCTAGACTTTCCACCTATTTATTTTACATTTATTTTACACTTATATAAATTGATTAAACTAAACGGTCACCATTACAATAACTAAGACCATTTATTACACAAAGCTAATACATGCCTGATTACTCCCGTGAATTAATAATTCGACTTTAGACATGACGCAGAACGTCTACATTACAGAACTACCTGCCACTGTTGCTGTACGTGGAACATTATGTAGATATAATTCCACCTTCACACTGGGACAAAATCTACCTATGCCCACATACATACAAGTTTTATTTACATCACTACTAATAAACACAGATTGTGGTGTCTGTCTGTAACACTTAAACAAACATAATCTGGATATTAGCTAGTCAGCTCGGCGGTAACAGGACCGACTGTCCAGACTGTTGCATCCCAAGCAGATACATTTAAGAATATTTTTATTAATTATCTATCTATTTTTGGTGGTAAACAAACTCACTTGATAGCAAATGGTCACTGCCACCTTATTTTTTTTTAGGGTGGCTAATTATTTATCAAATAACTTCTCCCGCTCTGGGTGGAGCGGGAGGGGGTCACACTCTTACTGACTAAAACCCACCCGCCACTGGTCACTGCCACCTGTGGACATACATATTTTGGAATACCGGAGACCAAGCTGAAATGTCCTAGAACTAAAAATTCGAAGACATGTGATCATCCAGCAACCCCCACAGCGTCCGCTTGGTAGATTACGGCCCACTCCCCCTGACAGAGAAGCCAGTGTCCCAGCAGTGGAAACATTTTAGACTGATGGTTATGGGTGTTTGTTGGAGTGCTACGGGGATCTTTTGGCGCCTGAATGACATTGACAGGCCCCCCAGTCAATGTCATCCAGTTGTTGGTAAACATTTGTGAAATTGTCATAGTAAAAACAAGATGGCGGCGATAGTTCCAATTTTGGCCAAGCGCAAAAAACCTTTTAGCGTTGTCCCTAGTGTTTCCCCGGACAAGCTCCTTCACAAAGTGGTCTAGGTACTTACTATCAACTCACGCTTGACCGTTTCTCATATGAATTCAATTTTTAGTCGGTGTCTTTGGATCTGTATTTAAGTTTTTTGGTTACCGACTTCCAAAAACAATGTTATTTAAATAGTGTTTTTTTATGACTTCCAATGTGTTGTTTATTTTTAAAAAATTGTTTTATTTCTCACTTTTTAGTTATGGTACATACCTACCCTACACAATTCATATACCACTATTTGCTATGTGTATAACAGTGACAGGAAGCATTATAACATCTGGACAAACGTCCTACTTTTTTTTAAGTCTGTCAAAAACGTGAATTTGACACAAATTTGCAGTCATTATTATATTATGTGCGTATGTAATATTTAAGTATTGTCATGGATTTCATGAGAACATGGAAAGCATAGAAGAAACATAATTAAAAAAATGTTTTGTTTTTTATGGCAAAGTTCGTGAAAATTAATGTCGGATGATTTGTTTATTGAATACTTAGGCACCAAATAATCAGCACAGAAACATTATTGCAGTATAACTGTACGAGTATTAGGTACATAGAGCGATTAATTATCATCTAATGGTCTGACCTCCATAAAGGAATTTCCGAAAATTCTGACATAATTATGTTCGAAAGTTAGACGAGTAGTCTAACTTTCAGACTACAGTCTGAATCGAGAGTCGTTTTGGTATTGTATTCCAAAGGAATAACTCAATTTATGATTAATTATGTCTAACAGACAAACATCTTCTGGCTTCAAGAGTTCAATGTTTTTTTTTTAAATTCAGTTAAGAAACTACAATTTAAAAATTTAGGTATATACCAAAATCCCACTTTTAATCGTATTATCTAAGCAAAAATTAGACTTTATTAAAACCTACTTTTTACCTGACTGCGACCCAAAAAAGAAGACTACAATGTTTTACTGATTCGAACGCCATAATTTCATTTGTCAGCCAAACGCCTAACAAATCCATTGTCTCTCCAATAACCAAAAATAAACAAACAAATGATGTCTCTATTCATTTTTATAACAACTTGGCTACTTAACGTTCAGTACGATTTTAAAATTAAAAACTTTAATGAATGTGTGTGTGTGAGTGGGTTTGTGTGTGTGCGTAATACTTACATAATATATAAGCTGTCAGTTTATGTGAGGGGTGTGTTTGAGTGCGTGCGATGTGGTTGTGTGTGTTAGGGAAAGAATATTGTGGATGAGGCGGAGAACATGTGGATTCATTTTAAATTGTTTAATTTTGGTGTTTTTGACTGTGTAATAAATGGAAAGGATTTCGATTTTAAATATGAGTAGTAGAGATTATGATTGAGAGAGTATTTTTAGGAAAATATTCTGTTTTGTAATTAAAATCTGCCAGAGACCTGATCCTGACCTGCCTGATCTGTAAATTATGGTTTTTAAAAATGTTATCTCAGCTCGAATGAACGACACCGATTCGGTATAAAACAATAGAAAATCAACTGTGTCTCATTAGCTGTCCTTGACCGATTAATGTAACGTAAATTCGAACGATTTTAAAATTTAAAATACTGCACATAAAGAAAAAGAAAATATGTTTATTTCCGGTAAACATGACGCAAAGAAAGAACACAAACACAAAAAAGAACAAGTTGGGGGAAAATATGCGTCACATCCACACAAAACAGCCATCGCTCAGCATAATGCTGCGACCCTATGCGACAGACAGAGCCCCAGCCCCCAGCGCTTGTCGATATTTACTTAGTTTTATGCTTTTCGCAAAAATCTAAACCAAAATGCCATATAATAGTTGTATTTTCGTTTCATAAATCGTTAGACTTTGGGTTTTGTTTATTTCTCGCGTTCGCGCTTTGAGCCTCTGTACATTATTTTATGTTTTCTATCAGGATACAACTTGGATTTGTTGGGTACCAATATTTAAAAAGCGAGGCATGTTTTTTGCTAACCAAATGCAGATTGTCTTGACATTATTTTGCAAACAAGCAGTGGAAAATTAACTATAGTTTATTAATACCTTTTAAATTTTCTAACATTATTTATAACGAATTGGGTACGACAAAGCATGCAGCACAGCAGATAAGCAACTATTAAAATATTTTCCTAGGGAAAGTGATAAAAATATTTTCGCTACCTTATCTAGAAAGAAATACAGAAAAAGTATTTATTGGAACTCGCACAGGAAATCACAAATTAAACTAAAAATCACTTATAGACACATAAAAAAACAGAAACAAAGTAAAATTTAAATTTAAAAAAAATGTCCTGTACGAGGCCAAAAGGCTCCTATCTCACCATAATGCTGTACTTAAAAAATAAGTGTCGCAGCGCTGGTATTCTCTACTATTATCTAATATTTAATCTTAAAAGATATTTAATGATATCACCTGTAAAATAAAACTTGTTAAATAATAAGAGTACGTCCACACTGCGCTAGCGACTGCTCGGGTATTGTACTTGATTGTAGCGCGAGTGTCGGCGAGCGGAATGCAAACTAAACTGTGCAGGGTTACCAGGAAATGTTATTATTATTATTATCCAGCATTTGTTGCGGATTTTGCAAGTTTTTTTTTGGGAAATAAGGTTTTAAAACTAGCTTCATATTTGAAGGCTTGTTTTGTGTATTTTAGGAAAAACGAATGTTTTTTTTTTAAGTAAGCACTTTAATATTTTAAAGGATAAATAGTTAAATTGTATGCAGTTTTCCAAATGATAGTCAGTTTGGGACACAACTTATTTATAAATAGTAAAACTATTCTTAATTTATTTAAATTATATTTTTTACAAAAAATCAAATCAAATCTTTTTTTTTTTTTGTTACAATATGGTACAATAGATATTATAGTAATTTTGGTTTCAGCATATCCTGCCATGATAATTATTATGGCGTGCGAACACATTTCATGTCGGTGACAACGTAAGTATGATGATTATTATATATAATTATTACTAATTTACATTAGGTTTAGGTTCTATCGACTTATCCTCTAAATATTCCTTACAACAAACAAAAGACTCTTTTGTTATTATTTGTTATATTATTTATAGTCTTATAATATTAACTCACATTACATTACATTACATTACATTACAAACACCACAGACACACACACTTACACATAAATTACACAGATATAGGAAATTCAATTATTAATACTGAGTATTTTTTAGAATAGCAAAAATCACGTCACGCGAATGCGCCTGCACTCGCGATGTGACGTCATAGGATAATTATAACCTGCCCCAAAATTGGCAAATCTTTGGGATACTCCACATTTATTTTACCATTAAAACTCTCGTAGTTATTAGCGGTTGAAATCTTACATATTGATTTTACGACCAAAAAGACGTTTTCACGTCAAAAATAAATTGAAACCATTCTAAGCAATGAAATATAAACTTAAACCAACCCAAACTAAACCTACTCTGCACCCTACTAACTTGTACTCAAAATAATAAATTGTCCCGCAGAGCAACCCTACGGTTATATTAGTGCGCACACATACAAGTTGGCGTCCGGACACAAGCACACACGCAAGGCGATGTCCGGACACACACACACACACACACACACCACACGAATTAGGGTCGTTGTGTTTCGGTGAGCTGGGAAAGTTGGTTAAGTGAAATATTGAGTATTTTTATTACAAAACTAGCTAACCCGACAGACGTTATCCAGTCAAAATTTCAAATGGTGTTGAGTTCACACAAAAAAATAAAAAGCACTTTCTGTTTTACCCGAATTTTCCAATTTTCCGCGCAAATGGTCTAATTTTTCTTGCCATAAAACTAATTCGGAGTGTCATTTTGTTTTTGTATTAATTTGTATATACCTATAGTTAGTAATTTAATTTAGTGTCTACCTAGTTTAAATAGTTAGTAACATCAATATTGTATATTTGTCTTTTAAATTTATGAAAATAAACTGTTTTAATTCGGAGTATTACGTATATTTTAAAACAAAAAATTGCAAAATCGCTCCAGCCGTTCTCAAGTTATGCGCTTACGAACAGCATTTCGTTTTTGTTGTCTAGGTGTGTGATTAAATGAAAGTTGTATATACGTTTAACTTACTTTTAATCTCATTAAATAGAAAATTTTTAAAACCATGTCCTGCAGACTGCCTGAAAATTTTACTATTTTTGTTTCTAAAGAGCTGGATTTTTAATATAAAAATTTTACTATTTTTGTTTCTAAAGAGCTGTATTTTTAATATAAAAATTTTACTATTTTTGTTTCTAAAGAGCTGGATTTTTAATATAAAAATTTTACTATTTTTGTTTCTAAAGAGCTGTATTTTTAATATAAAAATTTTACTATTTTTGTTTCTAAAGAGCTGGATTTTGAATATAAAAATTTTACTATTTTTGTTTCTAAAGAGCTGGATTTTTAATATAAAAATTTTACTATTTTTGTTTCTAAAGAGCTGGATTTTAATATAAAAATTTTACTATTTTTGTTTCTAAAGAGCTGTATTTTTAATATAAAAATTTTACTATTTTTGTTTCTAAAGAGCTGGATTTTTAATATAAAAATTTTACTATTTGTGTTTCTAAAGAGCTGGATTTTTAATATAAATTTCATACTTACCCCAGTTTCTCATCTAACTGTAGCCCGTTTTTTATTACGCCTGCTAGATGTCCTTACATATACTACATTGTTTAGATTATTATATTTTTTGTAAGAATTTTACCAAAAAAATCTTCGTAAAAACGCTTTCATAGGTGTGTGTGATTGTTGATTTTTTGCAAAACAATAACATACATACCTACCTAGGTTATTTTTAAAATCTCTAGGACACAACACAAATAGTGCTAAAATGGTTAAAAAAATGTGATACCTATAAATATTGGTAACAAATCATCAGTGATACCTATTTACTATACCGACAAGAACAGATAAATACCTACCTATTCTTTTTATATTATACATAAATGATAGCAAAATATTTTAATGTGTTAACTCACAAAGTTGTGTAGATAATGCTGAATAATATAAGAAAATTTAAGTATTGTATTAAAAAATATATATATTGATCTGATTCTCACTTCCGGGGTTCCCGGCAGAGAAGGCCACCCTCAGTCCTAAAGGGGTGTGTGTCGTGAAAGGTGACTCAGGGATTATGTCAAGAGTATATATAGTATTGATTAGGTAAATAGGCTACAACATAAATGTACTTACAAGATAGTATTATGCATTTACTTTTTGATAATAAAAACAACTGCATTATTATACCGATGCTCTTTTATTTCACACCGGATCAAACCCAAACGTACTACTTATAGTTCAAGTGTCGTGAAAATATGTTACACTTTTTTGGGCCTATCTCTTATTCCCCAAGTGTGCAGATTATAACGTGCAATGAGGAATGTCGTTCCTAAAATTACTTTTTATTTAGATCCCACTTTTACCTTATCTATCCTATCCTTATCGTGACAATATACCATCATATTCACCATAGAAAAATAGAAGTAAACCTATGAAAAACGGCATGATCATCTCATAACATGTTGTACACTTGAACTATTGAAGACAAAACTCACTGTACCTATATTGAAAATTTGTAACTAAACCATAAAAATTATCGCTTTTCATTGATGTGTGTGTTTGTGGGTGTGTGTGTGTGTGTTTGTCGCTACGCAACGCCCACACACACAAAGGTAATTTGTTGGTCTTAAAACTCAGGGTTGTCGTGATAACGGATTATAATTTGAAGAGGAAAATGTTTGTTTTTTATAATATTGGTTCTGTGGTGATTTCTGTGGTACCGATTGTTATGATATTGTTATTACTTTGATAATGACTAAGTAATGTTATGTATCTCCAATACGTTTTTTAATCAGCACTTATGTTAGCCAAATTATGAAAAAAAAAAAATATACATAATATTTAAAAAAAGTAATAAGATTCAAACTTAGGAACATATTTTTTCGATTAGATGGCTACTTTCGCTCACAAACTTTATCTTCCTTTCTATTTTATTAAACTTATTGCAAGTTTTTCTTTACTGCGTATATGTATATTGTTCTTATTTTTTCTTATTTCTTTCTTTAATAGGCAACTAAGTTCTAAGGACCTACGTATTTTTAACATCTTCATAATTATGTACACTTAGTTCGCAATATGGAATTTGAATTTGCTTTACTTTACTTAAGTATGTGTTAATGCTTATATTTGTATTCCATATCCTTTTGACATCGTATTATTTCGATAGGTGCAAAGACAAATCAAACGAAAATCCACGTTAAAACAAATAAGTCCTAATCTTGAACAATAAAACACTTCTACCAAAGCATCAGTAACATAAAACATACCTAGCACAGAAGTTATTAACATTAATTATAATAATCCGCAGCCCTGACACACACACCCACTGTGTGCGCATACACACACACACAGCGCGGACATATGAAACCGAATGCTTGTCAAACTAAATGGATACGGTGAATAGGGCTGTGTAAGTGAAGTTAAATATCGATATAGGATTTTTTTTTAATAGCACTGCCAGCGACTTCGTCCGCCCTATATTTTAGATCCGGAAGGAATCTGTGCAAAGTTCAAGTTTCAGTGAGAGAACCCTGGACTTTTCTTTATGTTGGTATAGATTATTTAAGTCGTGTTTTTATTCAGAAGTAGAAACGGCCGGGGATAATAATTGGAAAATGCATATTTTGGTATGTATCTGTATGGATGACCTACTTACTAAAGTTAAAATAAAATTACTAACTTAAACATAACATAACGCCTGTAATCCCCGAAGGCATAAGCAGAGGTGTAAGTACACCCACATTTCGCCAGTTAAAATTATAACCAATTTACTACAAGTATTTTTTTTATTCAACTATTTGTGCAGTTTTGGTTTTAAAACCTACATTAGGTCAGTGCAGTTGGCGCGACTTGAGGCCGGTGACCCAGTGCCGTGGTCAGCTGACTTGAAATGCCATTGTTTTGTCATTATTAGATTAGATCCGTATAGCGTCTGAAAGTTTCAACAACTAATTAAATGCAGTCTGTTAACCAGTGCGTCATAACCAGAGATCGGATATTCGGATGCATATTTAACTAAAGTTAATTTTTAGCTATGAAAGTATGGAAGCGGCTTCTTAATTAAAAATCTTTTTTTTTTAACAGAGGCCACGAACAACTGGAATGCATAACTAGTCCGGTGTATAGTATGGAAAGGACTTCTAAAAAAATATTTATTAAAAAAAACCCGGTATTATTGGATAGCATGTTTATTTAAAATTATTGTTTCTACCTACTTTACATCATAATATTAAGTAGGTACATATGCATCCAATTACATATGTAGTCAGAAAAAAAACATAAAATTTGTCGATTCGGGAATGGCGGGCGGGATTTTTACGATCGATAAAAAAGTGCATTCCATATAAGCTAACATTTGAAAGTAAGTTAACATACATTCGATTCTATAATCAGAAACCTAAATTTGTATTCCCAGAGCCGAGGGATTTTGCGATACAAAAGCGCATTCCATATTAGCCAACATCTCAACTTTAGGTGAATATGCATCCGAATATCCGATCTCTAGTCTTAACGGTCTGTTACCATTTTATTTATTTTATCAATTTGCATTTATTTCAAATTAAACCATTTACAGGCACTTTTGAATTGTCAAAGAGTCGGTCAGTAAGAAATATGAAGCTAGTTGCTCATTCCAAAGCGTAGTAGGTACCTATGGAGAAGAACGGACAAGAAACTCCATGGACACTCTTTTAAATTATATTATATTGTTACTTCTGAACTTCTGTTACTTCTGATTGAAATAATGTTGAATTTATAATTAAATGTGAGGACGATGTAAAAAAGACGCGTCCATAGTAGTAAAATAAACAAAAAAAAAAAACAATTTCAAAATAAAATAATTAAAAATAAGCCGAGATAGCTAAGAGCTGACCAGTCCCAACTGACGTAGCCCCTTCACGAACATGACGCATGGAATATCCTCTTCATCTGCCTATCCTTTTACAACTATGTTGGGCTCGGCTTCCAGTCTTGCCGGATGCAGCTGGATACCAGTAAATTACATGGAGTGACTGTCTATCTGACCTCCACAACAAAATCAAAATCAAAATATTTTTATTTCACATAAACCTACATGGGCACTTATGAAACGTCAGAAGCTAGGTGCACGGTCCCAATTGGTCGTTTCCTATGGAGAAGAGCCGGCAAGAAACTCCACGGTTACTCTTTTAAAAATAATTGGCTTTTACAATGTTTTCAAATTACACAAATTAGGTATGGGAGAACAGTGTAGGCCTGCCGAGAAGTACTTAACAAAAAAAAGAGAAAAGGAAACGGTCTAAAGAAAAAAAGATCTAGTCTATTAAACCTATTATATTTTAAAGTATCGATAGTTTAGTGAAAACATCGACAAGTCCCCAGCGCGGGCACTTCACTCGGAGAGCTTCAGCTAGTATTATTATTAGCAGTGATAAGGCGCGTACACACATACGACTATTTTGAAATATTACGAGAATAATCTCTGTTATAGGCTAGGTATAGGAAACCTATCTATCAGTTTATTGATGATTTAGTGTTTTTTAAATGAGCTTTCATCAATAAGCCCTATTTTGTAACCTACGATGACAGGCACGTCAAGTAACAATAATAATAATAGATTTAACACTTTAAAATGTACATAACCAAATTACAAGATGATTACGAGTATTAACATTAAACTAAATTAAACATTATTAACTAAATTAAATTAAAACTAAGTTAAACCTAAAAAAGGCCCTCGAGGCATTGTACCGAGGATGCTGGCGACATTTCCTCGCTGAATTGCAATGCTGATGCGTTGCGCGAGAAAGCCGCCAGCTTTTCGGTCACCAGTTACATCAACTAGACGTTTCAATTAAAATCAAATTTAAAATCAAAGATATTTTACAATAAGGAACGTGCCTCTAACATTACCTAACCATGCACAGGAAAATTTATTTAGGTATAATTTATTTTTAGCATCTGAGAGTTTATTGTGTTATGTGCCGTAATAGTATATACCTACACAGTAAAAAAAAGCCAAATTTCAAATTCGTACCTAACACAGTTAAAAAAAGCCAATTTTCAGTGTCAGGTCAGTGTGTTGTTAGATTTGTTCATAAAGAACAAATCTAACTAAGACAGATGTATTAACGATTCTTATGATCATAATTCTGTAAAAAATTATACATAATTATTTGTTATAGTCTCTAATCATATTTGACACGGTTGGCGTAATGGCTGAGCAATCGACTGCTGCGCAGCGTGTCGCGGGTTCGATCCCCGCACGGAACAAATATTTGTATGATCTGCAAGTAATTGTTCCGGGTCTGGGTGTTTGTGTTTGTGAGTTCTATGTTTGTAAGCGCACCCACAATACAGGAAGAAATTCCTAGTGTAGGCAACGTTTTTTTTTAAAAAAAAAAAATATTTTGATCAAGATACAATTTGACACTTGTAAATTGCAAGAAACGTAAGAAAATTTGAATTTCGCGGGCTACCACAGTGAATCCACCATAATAGATAGATAAATAAAACACTCTTTATTATTTACACTCGGCACTCGGCTTGGCACTCATAGACTGTCGCCAGGGCTTGAAATACCGGTACTTTTGGGAACCGGTACCATTGGCCTTGGTGTGATACCGGTACCAGAAGTAGCACCTGTAAAATCGGTACTTATAATCAGTATCGGTACTGTACCGGTACCAAACAAATGTTTCCGTAAGTTAGAGCGCGAAAACAGATATACGAGTACGTAGTAAGTAAAAAGTATAGCTAATAGGCAATAGAAAATATCTTCAAGATACAAATACGAGATTTGTGGTACGCAGCGGGTACCTGAATTTGGTACCGGTACCTACTTGTTAGGTGGAGTATCGGCACTCGTCTGGAACCGGTAGGTACCCGTCTGGAACCGGTACCCAGGTGCAGGTACCGAAGTAGCAATAACTGTACTTTTGGTACCGGTTCGAAGCCCTGGCTGCAGCTGAAAATCAGCATCAGGATCTACCTTGTGTTTTCATCTGACGTTATGCTGAGCTGAGGCCATTTTGGAATTAGAAGCATTGCTTTGTTTCTGTTTTTTATAGTTTTTTATACTAAGTTCCCGCGGCTTGCGATAGAACTTGACTGGTAGAATCGTCACATAATTAAAAAACGTTATGCCCCCTTCATGCGAATACCCTCTCTCTTTGTCACTTTCTATTATTTTTTTTCCCTTACACCATACAAACCAAAAACAGAAGAATAAAAAATAGAACAGCATTTATTTAACCCTTTCCTTTCCTGTAAGTTTTAAACACACAATGCACGTCTCTCAACCATGATGACCACGCCCTTACCATGTGTCATTGCGATGTGGCTAAACTCCGGTATCAAGGTCTTATTAAATTAGTATTTAGCCCACCGATGGGCAAACTGGGGTAAACATGTGTTTAGTAAGCGATTCGTTTGATTACGACGTATTTTAATCAAGTTTTGTGTTTGAGTTTTTGACTTTTTAATTTGGGAGAGTGACAAAAAGGCTTAATTTTTTGTGTTAAAACTTCTTTAGGTGCACTTACGCTCTTTCTGAACAGTGAACAAAACTGAACCGTCACGCTTGGGTGACGCTAAATCGCGTATACTCGGCTCCAGTCGGTCGGTGACGCTGAATCGCATATACTCAATTCCAGTCGGTCGATGACGCTGAATCGCGTATACTCGGCTCCAGTCGGTCGGTGACGCTGAATCGGGTATTCTCGGCTCCAGTCGGTCGGTGACGGTGAATCGGGTATACTCGGCTCCGGCCAGTCAGTGACGCTGAATCGCGTATAGTCGGCTCAAGTCGATCTGTGAAGCTAAATCGCGTATACTCGGCTCCAATTGGTCGTTGACGCTGAATCGGGTATACTCGTCTCCAGTCAATCGGTTGACGCTGAATCGCGTATACTCGGCTCCAGTCGGTCGGTGAGGCTGAATCGGGTATTCTCGGCTCCAGTCGGTCGGTGACGCTGAATCGGGTATTCTCGGCTCCAGTCGGTCGGTGACGCTGAATCGGGTCTACTCGGCTCCAGTCGATCGGTGACGCTAAGTCGAGTATATTCGGCTCCAGTCGGCCGGTGACGCTGAATCGGGTATACTCGGCTCCAGTCGGTCGGTGACGCTGAATCCCGTTCAATCGACTCCAGTTGGTCGGTGACGCTGAATCGAGGATACTCGGCTCAAGTCGGCCTGTGACGCTAAATCGCGTATACTCGGCTCCAGTCGGTCGGTGAAGCTTCGCGTATACTCGGCTCCAGTCGGTCGGTGACGCTGAATCGCGTATACTCGGCTCCAGCCGTAAGTTTTCACTTCTGTCGTGTGGTCATAAGCACACAGCTTCTTTTTTATATGGTGTTGTAACAGTATCTCGCCTGATGGTAAAAATGACCTATGGATGTTGGTTTTACTCAGGGTTTTGAAGGTCAGATAGTCAGTCACTCCATGTAAAATATTGATAGGTATTCCGCCGCCGATTCTGATCAACAAAGTTGGGAAAAGCTTAGAAAAAGCGGCCAAGTGCTAGTCGAACTCGCACACAGAGGGTTCTGTTTGCCATAATAGTACACACTGTGAACATTTCAAGTGTCTACCTATTACGGTTCAAAAGATACAGCCCTGTGACAGACGGACGAGTAGACAGTGGAGCCTTAGTAATAGGGTCCCGTTAATAACTTTTCGATACGGAACCCTAAAAATGATGATTGACAGGAGGCACTCCAATGCGTCTTCGTTTCGCGATAGATAACCAGCAGGCTTAGCGTGACACTTTCTATGTCTACTATACTGTATAATAGAAATCGCTTGTGTACATTTCTCGGTAGAAAACTGTCAACTGTGTACACGGAAACGTCATTTTTGTCTACTCTTCCGTCGACACGAGCCCCTATAAACAAATTGAAAGTAAAAGGTTCTAATTTCAGCCTAAAAAAAGACTGTGAACGCTATAGAGAAAGAATATCCTAGTCCAGGGATTCCCAAGAGACCCCTTTTCCAAAATGAACTGATACCTCAGATCCCCATAGCCGGGCTTGCGGACGGTGAGCAATGGGTAGCTCGCCGTCCGATAAGGAGCAGGGGGGCAACTACGGCCTCTTCTTGCAGTACTTATTATTTTAATATTGCTTTACAGTGGGGAAGAGATGGAGCTATACCCTGGGCTATCCCCTGGGGGTATCCATCACCTCTTATAGCAGTATTATTTCAATATTACTTCAGCGTGAGTAAGAGATGGAGCTATAAGTCCTGTACAGCTCCATCACTTTCCCACTGTGAAGTAATATTATAATAATACTGCTATAAGAGGTGATGGTTGGCCCCCTGGACTGAAATCCCCCCTGTATAGCTTCATCTCATTCTCACACTAATGTAATATTAAAACAATACTGTTATAAGAGGCCGTGGTTGCCCCCCAAGCCCGGGTCGACGGCGCGTTATGTTCCACGTGCGCCTCAAAGAGATGGCAGCACAAGTGTAGGGGCCAATAGGACCGATGCCTGCCGGGGTCGCTGGAAAGTCCGAAAGGGTTACCGAGGCCCCTGGCAACACAGGCAACGGAAGGAACACGGGAAGGTTTTAGTCAGTAAGAGTCTGACACACTCTCCCGCTTTTTGTTATCTTGTACGAACTTGTGCACGCATCGACACAACACAACTTATACAGTAAATATAAAAGAGTATCTTGAAAGTTTCAAATAAGAACTATTTTTTTTTGGGTGCGAAATCATCAAAAAACTTCTCCCGCTCTGGGCGGAGCGGGAGGGTGTGTCAGACTCTTACTGACTAAAACCCACCCGTATTCCTTCCGTTGCCTGTGTCGCCAGGGGCCTCGGTGACCCTTTAGTACTTCCCGCGACCCCGGTAGGCATCGGCCCTAGTGGACCCCTACATTTGTGCTGACGACATCTCTGTGACGCGCGCGTGGAATACAACGCGCCGTCGACCCGGGCCTGGTCCTTTCCGGACGGTGAGCTACCCATTGCTCACCGTCCGCAAGTCCGCGCCTACAGTGGCCGGAAATCCGCCCAGGATTCCCGACACCCAGGGCGTCTCCTGCGGCGGCTAGGGGCGAGAGGGCGCGAAATTTGCCTTTTCGTCAACCGTCCCGCCTCCTCCTTCGCGAGCATTACAGCTTTGCAGAAGGAGGTGACGGCTGCCCATGCCCTTTCGCTCCCTATCATGGCCTGAACCAGGGCCGGACGCGAGAGATCTCTGCCGCCGATTGCCTCCACGAGGACACGGCGGTGCTCTGCCCAAGCCGGGCAGTCCTCCACCGTGTCCTCCGGGCGATCCACGCAGTGGTGACACCCGGGCGTTTCCTCCCGCCTTATCCAACACAGGAACCTCCCGATGCTGCCGTGTCCGGTGAGGACCTGCGTCAGGCGGAAGGTGAGGACGCCGTGGCGCCTCTCTACCCACTCCTCAAAGAGGGGACTTATCGCAGCAATTGTGGCGTGCCCAGTACTGGGTTGTGACAACCGTACTCTCCATATCGCCATGAGATCCCGCCGGAGCTCCGTCCGCTGTGCCGCGATTTCTCGCGGCAGCGGAGTTACGCCCCGGCGTTTCGCCTCCTCGCGCCGCCACTCCCATACGTGCGCGAGGATATGTCGACCCCTGGGAAACCAATTTCAATTTCAAAAAAAGGGTCTATATCGACCACTTTGGGAATCCCTGTTCTAGTCGAAAGAACGTTCATCTAACTTTATTATCTCCATTTTTAACTATAAAAACCGACTACTAGCAGGAAAAGGTCACACGTTATTTTAGTCCTTCATACAAGTTAGTTTATCTGCCTATCCTTTTCCAACTATGAGTATATTGAAGTCGGCTTCCAGTCTAAACGGATGCACCTGAATACCAATATTTTACATGAAGCGATTGCCCATCTGACCTCCACAACCCAGTTACAGGGTAACACGATACCCCTTGGTAATACTGTTTGTCAGACTTTCGGGCTTGACTACCCGTAACGACTGTCAAAGATCTACGAATGACAGCCGTGCTTTCCGAGGCACGAAGGAGTCGAGATATTATGTAATCCACAAACCGACCGCGGCAAGAGTAGCGTTATCTTTTAGCCACATGTCCCTCATCGTCACGACACGACATGACCTTCGATTGACTTTGACTTTTAAATATGGTCTGTTGTGAATAACTACACGAATCGTATCCATAAGTTTCTCGCCTTATTGACGAAGACCTTCGATTTTCTATATTTTTACTGTTATGTAGGTAGGTAGGTAAATGATATTTTCAAGATGTGCGTACAGAATTACTGAATACTTATATTATATTTAGTAATATTAAGTAAGTAAGTGTAATATAATGAGGGTTTTCAAGAAAATTCACGCCACCAATTGGCGCCATTTTGACAAGAGGTCTTCCATCGCGACAATGAATATAAAACATTATGACGGCGTTCATCATTCGTTCCATTAATTCGTTCATCATTCAATCACGATTAAATAAAATTTAGGTGTTTTTATGACACTTTTGACAGGTGCCAAGACGACCTGACGTCTCAGTGCTGTCAGAAAACCCTCATTTAAGTACCCAAGTTAAACATCCTGGTATTTATTTTTATAATTTTTTCTATCAAATTATTTACTAGTGTGATTTAGGTACTTAATAGGTAAATAAATGAAGGTAGCCAAAGACACTAAAAAAAAATTGTAGTTTTTAGGGTTCCGTACCCAAAGGGTAAAACGGGACCCTATTCCTACGTCTGTCACGATGCTGTATCTCATGAACCGTGATAGTTAGACAGTTGTAATTTTCACAGATGATGTATTTCTGTTGCCGCTATAACAACAAAAACTAAAAAACAGAATAAAATAAATATTTAAGGGGGCTCCCATGCCTATCTGACGGACAGGGCCGTCATCTACCCCGGTCACCAGGGAGTGTGGAACCGACAAGAGATGTCGTGCGGTGTCTCACAGGGATCGGTCCTGGGGCCGCATCTGTGGGTCATCGGATAAGACTGGGTGCTGCGCGCCGACCTCCCTAGCGGCGTCAGCGTAGTGTGCTACGCTGACGACACGTTGGTCCTGGCACAGGTCGCACCAGGCGGCGGCCGAAGTAGCGGCACGGGGTTACGACAATCGTCGAAAGGATCCGGATTTCTTTCTTTCTTTCATCGGCGTCGAGTCGACGATGAAGTACCTGGGACTCGTCCTCGACAGCCGGTGGAACTTCGTGGAGCATTTCCGACGTTTGGCTCCCAAACTGGAGCGGGTAGGCGCTGCATTGAAGCGGCTCCTGCCAAATCTAGGGGGTCCGAACGCCTCCTACCGGAGGCTCTACGCGGGGGTCGTGCGGTCCATGGCCCTCTACGGGGCTCCTGTATGGGCGCATTCTCTGGCGCTGCGGCCAGCCCGCCGGTTGAGCGCGGCCCAAAGAGTCATGGCCATCCGGATGGTCCGGGGATATCGCACGGTCTCCTGTGAGGCAGCGAGCCTCCTTGCCGGATTGCCGCCATAGGATCTGGAGGTAAAAGTCCTCGCGCACGTATGGGAGTGGCGCGAGGACGCGAAACGCTGGGGCGTAATCCCGTTGCCGCGAAAAATCGCGGCACAGCGGACGCAGCTCCGGCGGGATCCCATGGCGACATGGAGAGTACGGTTGTCGCAACCCAGTGCTGGGCACGCCACGATTGCGGTGATAATACCCCTCTTTGAGGAGTGGCTAGAGAGGCGCCACGGCGTCCTTACTTTCCGCCTGGCGCAGGTCCTCACCGGACACAGCAGCTTCGGGAGGTTTCTGTGTCGGATAAGGCGGGCGGAAACGCCCGGGTGTCACCACTGTGTGGATCGCCCGGAGGACATGGTGGAGCA
The DNA here is from genome assembly GCA_905333075.3 of Atethmia centrago. Lineage (NCBI taxonomy): Eukaryota > Metazoa > Arthropoda > Insecta > Lepidoptera > Noctuidae > Atethmia > Atethmia centrago. The sequence continues at coordinate 1,127,852 of HG995396.1, forward strand.
TATAGAGGTCTGCCCGGCTTGGGTAGAGCACCGCCATGTCCTCGTGGAGGCGTTCGGCGGTAGAGATCTCTCGCGGCCATGGTTCGGAGCGGAGCGAGAGGTCGTGGGCAGCCGTCACCCCTTTCTGCGAAGCAGTAATGCTCGCGAAGGAGGAGGCGGGACGGTTGAGGGAAAGGCAAATTTCGCGCCCTCTCGCCCCTAGCCGCCGCAGGAGACGCCGTGGGCGTAGGGAATCCCGGGTGGATTTCCGGCCACCGTAGCTGCGGGCTTGCAGACGGTGAGCAATGGGCAGCTCACCATCCGGTAAGGACCAGGCCAGGGTCGACGGCGCGTTGTATTCCACGCGCGCCTCAAAGAGATGTCGTCAGAACAAATGTAGGGGTCCACTAGGGCCGATGCCTGCCGGGGTCGCGGGAAGGTACTAAAGGGTCACCGAGGCCCCTGGCAACACAGGCACTCGTACTTGGCCGGTTTTTAATCCCAGATAATAATTTGACATTTCAAATATTTGTTGTTTGTTTTTTACAATTTGGAGTTTGACATTTGCATCTGTCAAATTACTCTCTGGGATTAAAAAAAACGAACTTGAGCTAAGCACTGATATATTACTTTTAATAGTGGAGAACTTATATCTATTTTTAAGTATTATTTGTAAGTAAAAGACGCTAACCTAACATTTTTAAATACATGATTATTAACTTAGATAACAGTTCACAAATGAGATACATATACATACATATGTAATTATAATTATCATATTTGCCTCTGGGGTGACGTAACAGGTAACATACATGTTTCTTAAGTTTTGTTTTAAATATGTGTATACTATACATATATATGTATAAACTTACCACTTTTATTATCTAAAATCTACATACTTATACATTTTGTCTCTTATCAATTAATACAAATAACAAAATTATATCCTAAATATATTATAGTTTTATTATTATTATTTTAAAATATATTAACTTATATTTACTGTTATAATTACCACGTATAATAATTATACGTCACACAGTCTTAAGCAAAAAAAAAACAAAACAGCAAGTTTATTTTGTTATTTAGATAATTCTCCACACCAATATCAGTAGTAAATTGTAGGTACAACATATTGTAACAATATTAAAAGGCCACGTCAGACCACGTGTTTTGTATCCGATCCAACATGAATCGACTAACGAGAGCGTTGCTTCATTTGCCTGCGAAAACAAGCATTGTCAATAACACACGTAACATTACGCCCTGTTGTCATCTACGGGTCAGGCAGAGAAGCCACATTTTGTCATATTGACATAAGTAATCTGTGTGTCTAGTTGTCGCAAGCTCTACTGCTGAGCATGAGGTCCAGGATCCGATTCTCAGGTCGGGCAAAGTGTTTTTGGAAATTCTCAGTAGCAGCCGGGAGTCTAGATTTGTGCCCGGTTGACGGCAATAGGCTCGCCCCCTATTACATGGGACTTATACATAACTGGAGAAATGTGGGTGTACTAAAAGGTACACATCTGCCCAACCCTTCTGAAAATACAGGCGTGATATTATGCGAATATAAATATTTTACAAATATATTATACTAGATGCGCCCCGCGGTTTCACCCGCATAAGTTTTGACCCCGTGGGTATATCGGGATCGGAAAAGTATCCTATGTGTTATTCCTGGTTATAAACTATGTGTGTGCCAAATTTCATCCAAATCCGTTCAGTACTTTTTGCGTGAAAGAGTAACAAACAAACATCCATCCATCCATTCTTACAAACTTTCGCATTTATAATATTAGTATAGATTTTCTTACTTAATTAAAGCTATGTTGTTAAAATATAGTTGGATAAATATCTTTCAATAGTCTCGCACATTTCTTAAGCATATCTTTATTGATTAATAAAGTCAAAGTCAAAATTTTTATTTCAAATAGGCACATAAAGGGCAATTTGAACGGCAAAATTCACAAAAAAAAATAGAATTGATTCTAGTCGCCCCGTATGGAGAAGAATGGACAAGAACCTCCACCGTTACTCTTTTAAAAATGTTTTACAATATTTTGTAAAGGTACATTGATTATATAATTATACGTGAAGACATAACGCCTGTTATCCCCGAAGGGTCCGGGCTGCTACTGAGAAATTCCAGATGACAGAAAAACCCGATAATAAGTAAACTAGGTACCTAATTAAATTAACCAATAATCTACTATAAAGTAACCCATTAACTATTTAAGTAATTATTATTATTGTGCGCGGTTGTCCTCCAATCGGAGTCTCCGTCGGTCGTATCGAATTATCACATTTTTAACATTGAAGATACCGTCACAAGTCCTATGACTATGAACAGACTTATTAATCAAATAGAACTCACAGAAAAACTTAATCTTAAATTAATATTAAGTTAGGTACTTACCGGCTGCATTTTTAGGGTTCCGTAAGTAAATAAGGAACCCTTATGGTTTCGCCATGTCTGTCTGTCTGTCTGTCTGTCTGTCCCCACTTTAGCTCAGAGACGCTTAGTACTAGAAAGCTGCAATTTGGCATAGGTATTAATCACGCCGACAAAGTGCTATAATAAAATCTTTTTTTTAGCGTAAACCTCCCTTGCACATAATGTGGGCATGATGTTTTTTCTCTCGTCTACCCCATGGTGTGGGGTATCGTTGGATAGGCGATCAAAAATATTGCAGGTCTGGGAACACCTCTTTTCGATTCAAGGATCCACTTGCGTAATATTAAGCATTAAAGTGCTAATTTATTTAGAGTTGAGTGTCCCCGCAAGCTAAACGGTTGTTTATGGAAATATGAAAAAGATCATGACAGTAGGTAGTGCATAATTATAATGAAATTATAAGGAAAACTATCACAGCTAAGTGGACTTTACAAGTTAACGAGTTATAGTCGACCAACTTAAATTTGCAGTTGGAGAATTGACCGTGGCATATATCGAGGTACGGGAGAACAGGTTTTCATCTACCATGTTAAGTTTGTTTTTTCAAGATTTTATTTCAGCACTTTGTCGGCGTGATTAATATACCTATGCCAAATTACAGCTTTCTAGTACTAAGCGTCTCTGAGCTACAGTAGGGACAGACAGACAGACAGACGGACATGGCGAAACTATAAGGGTTCCTTGTTTACTAAGGAACCCTAAAAACGATCGTTAAACGTCATAAAATAATTTTAGTTGCAATGGAAACTGAACCATAGACTATTAAGCTAATATTTTTAATCCCAAAGTGTGCAATTTTCTCGTCTCATAGTTTTGAGTAGGTAGGTATGTACTTACCATACTATGTAGGTACTCACCTCCTACCTACGCCCGGGCCCCGTAAAGAAAAGGCATTCAAAAAAGTTTTAAATTACAAGCTAGTAATACTTTGTAAATCTTCTAAAAATAGCAGACCAAAATCAATGTGAAGTTTTAAGGCAGGTAATCTATACATAATCAGCCTATAATGTCCCCACTGCTGGTACACAGGCCTCCTCTCTGTGAGTAATCTATGCTTCATTGAAATTATTGACCTAAAGACAGTTGGTGATTGAGTAAGACAGTGATGCTGATGACTTGCATTAAAACAAAAAGCATCATCATCGTCGTCAAAGACGTCCACCGCTGGAAATAGGCCTTCCCCAAGCACCGCCACTTCGACTGGTTCTGTGCTTCCCGCATCCAGCGGATTCCTGCGGCCTAAACAAAAAGCAACGTAACCATTCATCATCAATTCATCATCTACATCAGCCCACAGCAGTCCACTGCTAGACATAGGCCGCTCCAATTGTCATTCAGCTCGATTCTCTGCAACTAACCTAACGTTTGCCGATTTGCGGTCTCCACTCAAGAACACGTATACCCCAACGATCATCAGTTCTACGACTAATATGGCCGGGCTTGCTTATTCTGTGAGCAATGTCGACAACTTTGCTTCTTTGCCTGATCATCTTGCTCTGGATTCTATCCCTCAGATTCCAAGCATAGCTCGATCCATAGCTCGCTGAGCGACCTTGAACTTATGGACCAGCCGTACCGTGAGTGTCCACGTTTTGTCTCCGTAAGTCATAATCATAATCAACCCTAATGACTATCTTAAAATAACCAGCTTCACTGCAGGTATAATAGAAACATTTCTCAAAATATAAATGTGCAATCTATACTATTTATAACTCTACAGTCTCTCTCTCACACACAGTACACACACGCAAATACAAATTCGTAGTTGTGTTTGTGTGTGTTTGTCAACATGCTATGTTTTCGTTCGTAGTATGTGGATGGTAATGTTTAAATTATTTTAAACGTTAATATGACCAAAAAAATAAGTAGGTATCCTCTGTTTTTTTGAAGACGGTTTGTTTCCATAACTAATTATTTCATTGTTTTGAATTTTGTAGGTTTAAATGTTCAGTTTGTGTAGGCACCCACTAGGTACCTCATTTAATATTTGAAGTGGATTACTTTAAGACGTAATATTTTATTTTCTATTATTTTTAATAAAATACAATGAGAATAAACAATTTAAAATTAAAACAAAAATCAAACACGTCAAATCAGGTTCCGTTCAAATTAAAAACTTGTCTATCACGACCTTACACAATAAATAAAATGTAACAAAAAAAAAATAGGAAAAAAAACGTCGTATCCACTGTATGCTAACAAAATGGGAAGACATTCCGGTTTTCACGCACACAGACAAACACAAACACACACAAAAACAAAATTGAATATGTTACAGTCTTGGCAAATCTTATTACGGTTGCCAAAATACTTTGTATACAATTTTAAACCTTATGACAAAGTGATTAAGGTTGTGTAGTTATTGTGGGAAGGTAAAATAAGGTTGAGTGCACATATCTCGCGTATTAAAGTCTGTTTCAACAATAAAGGTTAAAAATTGGTGAAATGACTTGGAGAATTAATGAATAGTTACAATGTTATGATTGTTTCATATATTATTAATTTTGTTTTATTTTTCCATCTCGTGAGCCGCAAAAGTCGGAAGTAAAGGATTACTTAATTTTTTTAATATTTATTTTTAGAAAAATATAACTAAAACTGTTTTTTTTTTAAGTTTTGTTTTTTTGCTATCTATATATTTTTATTTAAATTTATATTGTCAAAATCAACAAAATTGCAAAAAAGAAATATCTATTGTGTTTTAAAATAGGTCCACCAACAAAAGTACAAAAACTACCTTAACACTACATTTAAAACAAGCTATTTATCTAATCTGCCCACCCCAAATACTAGCAAAAAATATCACAGAAAAAAAGGCGAACCCACACGTAAAAACTAGTCTATGATATGTTTTTGTATGCAAAATGAACGAACAGGATAGACTGAGAGCGAGTGAGAGGGACGGCGATAGTCAGACAAAGGTGTGCGAGCGAGACGGATATATAATTAAAAGTTTTGTCGCAGCGGCTTTCCGAGGGTACGCTCGATTAGAACAAAGAAAACTATGAAGAGGATTTTCTTTTTCTATAATTTTTCTATGATTATTTTCATACAATTTTGGATATCGGATGTTTATTTATTTCTGAAATAAAGTTTTCAATAGAATTAAACAAGGATAAAAGATTAATTTTTATTACTTAAAAACACAATACTGGTAAGTAGTGTGTGTAGTAGGTATACGAGTACTTGTTATAAAAATCAGTCACGGAACAATAAAGGTTTGAGTTTACAACATAAATCTTTGGAACAATGAAATAAGGCCTTGCCCCCTTGAACGCATCGTAAGGAAACCGGCATGTCCTAGAACAAAAAAATCGAAGACATGTGGCATCCACCAACCCGCACTGGGCCCGCGTGGTGGATCACTGCCCACCAGCCACTCTTTCTCACAGAGAGGAGTCCTGTGTCCCAGCAGTGGGAATATTATAGGCTGATTATGGTTTGAACGCTATCTTGCTTGGTAAATAATACATAATGATTGATTTAATCTTTAATTATTATTATTGTCGTAGTTATTTCATGCTTTTGTTTTTATCACCGCGATTCATTCTAAACTTACTCAGATTTTTTATTAATTTATAAGAAAAACACTACTTTCCGGTCCATTTCAAGCTTTTTTTTTATGTATGGCATCTCGTAGTTGACCTTGAGAGGTCATGACTACTCAACCGGACTATCCTGTGGCTGCCTTAAGCGGACTCAAAGCCTCCAGCCAGGGGCGAATTACTTACATTACTAAGCGACTGCAAGCTAAGGGCACCCCCTGTGGGGTACGGACCTCGGCTTAGGGCGTCGCTGGGGGGAGGACAGCAAGGTGGAACTGGCTGGATCTGAACAGAACCTGACCTATTTCAAGCTACACAAACTTACTATGTATAACTGTGCATAGTCTAGAAACAGTCATTTATGCAACGACATGAATATTTACTCTGTGTAGTATTATATTGTTTTAATTATTGTAAATGTGAAGACTATGTGGGTCATTGTTTAATTTTGTTTTATTCTCAGTTAGATTTTAACATGGTCTGGCAGTTTGAGTATTTTTTGCGGCCTAGCCAAATGTCCTTTCTTTGGTATTGTTCGTTGAATCGTTGAGCTCCTTTAGTTCTGAGTTGAGCTGCACAACTACTGACAAATGCGTGCACTGACTGGACAGGTCCACTCAATCTGTGTGGTTCTTTCATCAAAAGACCATTTCAGACACCAATCGATATGGTCTTCACATGATCTGACCAAGATTATGTCTTGACTTTAAAAGAGAGTGTGACCTCTGAGTTTGTTTCGGCCTTTCTTTTCAGAGTAGTCAGATAGGAAACGCCGACCTCATCTAGTTTAAAAAAATATGTTTGACGTGTAAAAGTGTTTGTAAAAACCTACTTACAGAAATAAAATCATTTATCATTTATAGTCGCCAGCACATCAGGTTATACTAAACTTCAAATTACTCCAAATGATTTCAAACCTTAAAATATTGATGGTTAAGTTCACAATTGAATGAGAAAATTTGACAGTTTGTGATATCTTGATATGCTGGCGACTGTAGTTTATATTACGTACTAGCTTCTGACCGCGGCTTTCATCCGCGTGGAAATCAACTATACTCGTACACTAAAATATATTCTATGGCACTCGATCGGCATTAGTGTAGCACTAGTGAAAGAAAAATTGTAATCGTAATATTTTTAATTTTACACATAAAATAACACATAATATAACATCGCCTTTATACCCCGAAGGGTTAGGCAGTGGTGTATAGTACACCCACATTTCGCCAGTTATGTTTAAGTTACTTGTAATCAGGGGCCAGCCTAATGCCATCAACCGGGCACAGATAAGATAAGATAAGATAAGATTAGAGATAAGATTTATTTATTTGTTTAAACATACAAGAGCATGCAAGATATAACATTGTTTAGAGTCCAGTCATGTTTAGCCGTAAGTATCGGCGGACAAATACATATTTCCATAACATTAAAAATAATTAAGAAAATGAAAAATCGAGAAATTACCTAGAACACTTATAAAGTGTTCTAGGCACTTACAAAGTGTTCTAGGCACTTACAAAGTTTATAATTTAGAAAATTTATGAATTAGAAATTATTTTTATGTTCTAATGTTAAAATTCCATATTCATATAGATTTAATATAAGTGTCAGAAAGTAGATCATAGGTATAGATTTAATATTAGTGTCAGATCCAGACTTAGGCTGCTACTGAGAATAATAATTATTTAACCTCTTTAAAATATTAGTTAAGTTAGGGCCTGTGCACACCACGTTTTTTAAACGCGCCGTTGACGCGCGTTTGTAGCGATACAGACGTGATACGCACGCGAGTCAGACGCAGCCCGTAGACCTTCTGTAGTATAAAAGCGCGCCGTCGACGCACGTTTCTATAACGCGCGTCAACGGCGCGTTTAAAAAACGTGGTGTGCACAGGCCCTTAATACGTTTACAATCAAGTTTACAGACCAGCAACAAAAAACATAATTGGAAGAAAAAAATTACAACCTCTCTACTCCACAGATTCCTCTGTCCCGTTTTTACAGAATATATTCCGATGAGTTCCGTTTATACCCTCCTTAACCGACTGCAAACTGCGAGGTTCTGTGTTTGTTAGTTATTTCCTGTTGATTTACTTACCTTAATTAGTCGCTTCAGATACCGATCTAGCCTTAGGATTTCAACATTGTATAATGTAACCAATATTTTGATTTAAAAGAGTATCCGTGAAGTTTCTTGTCCGTTCTTCTCCATAGGAAGCCGACGCGTACCCTAATCCATCCAAAGGTTGTCTTTAAAAGATCGCTTTTACTGATAAGACCGGCCATTGTGTAGAGTATTTTAGTCTATTCTACGCTGGGCTAGGGACCAATATAATTATATACAAGATCGTACATACAAAGAAAGAAAGAATAACGTTTATTTGGATACAGTTCGTGAACCACAAAATAAAAATAACAATAAAAAAGTGATAATAATGTTTAACGAAAATAGTGTGTGCCTCACGGCTGCACCAAAAAGGTTCATTTCAGCATTAATACAAGACATTTAAAAACTAATAAGATGTCCCAGGTAAGAAAAACAAGTTTATCTACGGCGTTATATAATTACATCATTATATTGAATACCTGCTACACAATCTAATTATACAATTTTTTTTTATCGAGTAGTAGTAATTAATACTTACATAAAGAACAATGCGATTTTTATAATGAAATGAAATTATTATTCTCACACATAAAATAATGCCCGTTTTTCCCGAAGGAATAGGCATGATTAGATCATTACAAGCTGCACCCGGCTGATAATATCGGGATAAAAAGTATACTATGTCTTAATCCAGGTCATGGTCTACCCATGTGCCAAATTTCATCCAAATCCGTTCAGCCGTTTTAGGGTGAAAGCGGTTTTTCTTACATAAGGTCACCCGGGGCGAAAGCAACTAAAAAAAAATATTCTGAAACTTTGCTGCCCTCCACCATGAGCTACTTAAATAATAGGGATATTCTAATAAACGTACTTCATTGCACAGCTTTCGATGAACAGTTTCGACATAAATTAAGTTACAAATAAACTTTGGTCTTTCATTAATTTGCATTATTGTTGAATAAGACCAGTAAAAGTTACATTCACCCCACTTTGGGGTAAATGTGACTATTCGTTATAACTCAGTTGTAATCTGTTTCTAAATGTTGATGTCAAGAGTACATGTAGATGCACACAGAATTATCTGTAAAAGTTATCTATAGTCGCTGAGATAGAGTTCAGTTTCAAGCAAATTTACTTTTCTTTTTTATGGGGTGAATGCGACTGTCTTCCATACTGACTAGTGTTGAGATGTAGTACCCACTACTTATCGATAAATATTTGTGAAGACATTCTTCGATAATTAACAATAATGAAAGGTTTTAAATATAGGTTTCTTAGTGCAAAAACGCAAAATCGATCTGAATAAGATCAATAAACTATATTATACTCAGCTAGAGTAATTCTATTTTATTAATGGAATTTAGGACATAAAATAAGAGCAAGAAAAGATTTCTTGTGACTTGTGTATGTAAAATGCTTTGACAAATATACGATAAGTACGCATTGATGACTAATCTAATATTTAGGATTTAGGTAAAAAAAAGCGATTTCTGCCTGTATTTTATCATAACTTTTTTTTTACATATTTTTTCGTAACTATACAATTTCTTTTAATATATTCTGACACTAATGCCTTGACTTCTTTTGACGTCAATGGAAATCCGTTTTTTTTCATTATAGGATATAGGAAATAGGAAGATATTTCTTGCTCACATGATCTGGACAATACAGTATTTTTCCAGGATTTGCCTGTCTAAGCCCGCGCGTAGCGTATACATGTGATATTATTGTTGAACGAGGAAATTGAAGCGTTCCGCAGCAGCATAACTGGTTAACTGTTTTTCCTTTACTAGTTGTACAGCTTCAAGAAGTGTTTCAGAGCAGTAAGTTTTCTCCTTTTTCTTTTATAGTTTTGGACCATCTGATAACAAAATTTGGATTTTGTATTAACTTGGTACATTTTTTATTTAAGCTATCTATTTCATTTTGTTAAAACTACGCAAAATCTAAAACACTTCATACTAATTGCAGCTAAACATTTATGCAAATACGCGAAATTCACTTATCGAAATATCGACACGGAACGTCACTAGTAATTTGCAGTTTTCGTACAAAAAGCATGGGGCGATTGTAACTGCAAAAATAGTTGCAATAACCCACGTGCATGAAAAGTTGAGGTTAATGTAACTATATCAATAAAATGTTAATTATAACACCTAGAGTTTAACCAAATATACCAAAAACACTTACGTTTTATCTTGTTTTTAGGATGCACTTCTATTTTTCCTTGCATCGACTTGAAATATTTTTAATGTCATAAAACAAAACACAGGACGCGGCAACACGTTGCTCCAAAACGGCGGCTGACAGAAAATGATCTGTCAGTACTACAGTAGGTGAACTAGCGATGCTATCTGTACTTTATTTGAAAAAACTATGATTCCGCTTTACTCCAATAGATAGAGCTATCTACAAAAATGATTAGATTGAGAGAAAATTGAATTAGTTGCTTTAGCCTCATAGTTGCTTTCGCCCCGGGTGACCTTACTTTTTCTGTGTGCACAAAGAAAAAAAAAAATTTAAATTCTATTCAACGTTTTCAGTTTTTCTAATCTGTTAAAAAACACCATGAAATAGTAGCCGCCATGTTATTACGTCATACCGCTATGTAAACTAAAACGTTTCAACTGTCAACTGATATATAGATAATAGATCAGCACATTTGTTTACATAGCCAAGTGACGTCATGACCACAGAGCAACATGGCGTCCACTGCGTCCAGCGTTTTCGTCAAATTACGCGCGAAATTTGAAAATGTATAATTTAAATGCATTTTTAAATGTAAAATTTAAATGCACTTATCGATTGAATAAAAATTTTTGGGGCATAATAGCACTATAGAATTGAATTAAGACACTTTTCAAAAATGGGTGTAAGACCCTATTACAGGCACTTTTGAATTGTCAAGGGGTCGGTCAGTCAGAAAGATGAAGCTATTTGCCAATTCCAAAGCGTAGTAGGTTCCTATGGAGAAGAACGGGCAAGAAACTCCATGGACACTCTTTTAAGTTATATTGTTACATCAGACTGCCCCTGTACGTGACCGTCGTTAAAGTATCTCACAGGATACATACACAGGTTAGGATTGGCTAAATAACGAAAAAAAAATAACTCTCACAAAAGTATATCACAACGAGTTAGAATCGAATCGATACAGGGGATAGAAAGGGTTATTGCAAATGAAAGAATATTACAAATAAAACGTTTTGTTTATATTTAGTTTTTTTTCTTTTTTGTTTGAACGCGCTAATCTCAGGAACTACCAGTCGGATTTTAAAAAATCTTTTTGCCTTTGACTACCCAATTTTTGAGGAAGGTTATATGCTATTAAACATCACGCTACAACCATTAGGGACCGAGCAAAATTAAAAAAAAAAAACAGAAAGAATAATTGAAACGGCGGGTGAAGCTGCGGGGTACAGCTAGTTATATGTATGAAAAGAAGTAACTTTAACGTGTTCATGTAATATGTTGTTGATAATAAGCACTGTTATGAAGTTGATTTGACAAATTACTTACGACAAGTCGTACATAAAGTCGTACAACCTGTAAATTAAAGAATTATTTTTACAACTCGCGATGTTTTGGCTTTGCCAAACAGGTAGATGTGAAAAAAGAACATGAAACGGAAGTTAAAAAGAATAAAAAAAAAGAATATGCGAAAAAACAACGCAAATTAAGGCATATTTCTTATTTTCGTGAATTAATCATTATAAATTTGCATCAATCTAAAACAAAAGTCCAAAAGTGTGACAACCAGTCTTACCAAGGGGTACCGTGTTACCCAGTAACTGGTTTGTGGAGGTCAGATAGGCAGTCGCCCATGTAAAATACTGGTATTCAGCTGCATGCTGTTACACTGGACCGACCCCAACGTGGTTGGGATAAGTCTAGGCAGATTGATTAATTGATAAAAGAAAATTGGATTTTAATTATGATAATCCAAGTTTTCTATAAATAATCATAAAAGTAAATATCAATGTAAGTAACGTGCACTGTACGATGACTAAACAGCAATTTCAACCAAATGGATACGACACGCGGTGTGAACACACTACGCGAAATATTGTCGATGATAACATAATTATTATTATTATTTTGTTTAACTTTTACTTAGGCTATAATTTTATGTTTATTAGTATTTTATTATAATTTTTAATCGAAATTCTGTAAAGGTAAGACTGTTGAATTGTGTATGTAAGTTTTTTTCTCACGCGTTTTAAAGAAAATTGACCATAAATAATGAGTTTGATTTTTGGTCGAAAATCTTATTAGATTTGAGCAGTCAGGTTTGTACGCTTAGGACTAAGCAACATTCACACGTTTAAATTAAACAACTAACTTCTTAACAAGAGAATACACATATTTTTGTACTTACCATCGTAAACCCAACGTATTTCTTTTCAAACTTAATAAATCTTCAAAAAATACAGATAGCTATATATATTCCTAACCAAATTGAACAAAAATATCAACTTTAATGAGAAATACTAAACAAAATACAACAATAAAAGATAAAAACAAGGTGAAGTTTTCCCCCCGTGCGAATACACTGACCCGTACGCCGCTTGCTTCAGCAAATGAATGTGTACAGACATCGTACACACTGCGTACACTTTTGCTGTACAATTTAAATATGTATTATTTTTGACAAAAAAACGATTTTTAAAGTTAGGTTTTGTTCGACACGATTATTTAGCTGTTTCAGTAAACCTTAATTAAATATAAAAATTTAGTTGCATTTTTAGTAATAATGCAAAATTCTATTATATTTTTTTTGTTAAAACATACGGCAAACATTTTTGTTGTGTGGTTAAAAACAATATTATACTACAGGTAAAACAAAAAATATAAGTATCTACCTACTTATAATAAGAACGTGAACGAAGCAAATGAATTACCTATTACGAATCGAAAATGGAAAAAAGTCGTGAGTTTAGGTGTGTTGTAACTTGTGTAAAAATAAAATTACTTAATTACAAAAAACAAAAAATACCTACTTGAAAAAAAGAAAGGTTATGCAGTTTACGAGTTTTTATTGGAACTTTGGAACGTGGAACTTTTCTGAGTTTATCTTGACCATTACTGACATTGGGGTAGGAAAAACATCGTGAGGAAACCAGGGACTTATAGTCTATACAAGTCTGAAATCCTCAACCTGTCATGAGTAAGCATGGCGACCAATGTCGTGTGAAGGGCGGGCATTTTTGGGGGACTGTCTTATGTAACTTTGACGTTCGAAAAGTGCTGATTTTCAGCCTAGTTTGTATAAATGATTTTTTTTTATTTTTTTTCTCCGTGTCTGATGAGTTCTGCAGGGGGACAATCATAGGCTGCTATTATTATTTATTCCACACACGTGTAAAATCTAAGTGTGTTTTATTATATTATTACAAACAGGTTTAAGCAATTCTTTATCAAAGTCAAAGTCAAATTATTTATTTCAAATTGGCACATAAAAGGCACTATATAACGTCAAAAATTACAAAAAAATAGAATTGATTCTAGTAGCCCCTTCCAAAAGGTAGTTTCGTATGGAGAAGAATGGGCAAGAAAATTCACCGTTACTCTTTTAAAATGTTTTACAAAATTTTGTATAGGTACATTTTAAAATTATAACCGGGTATATAATATATCAACGGTTGACCTAGAACACAATGTTGCTTTAAAGACATTTTCCTTTCTACTTCAACTTAATTATTCTATACTAATTTAATAAAGCTAAAGAGTTTTTTTGTTTGTTTATTTGAACGCGCTTATCTCTGGAACTGCCAGTCGGATTTAAAAAAATCTTTTTGCATTTGATAGCCCCATTCATGAGGCAGGTTATAGGTTATTTAACATCACGCTATGACCCTGAGGAATCGAGCAAAAATTCACAAAGAACACTAAGCGAAATCAAAGTAATCGCGCCGGCGCGCGATGCGATGCGACGCGGGGGCCGAGGGAGTTATATAAAAATGTACTTAGTTGATATTTTAGTGTATCTTACGACATCCAGGCGCACGAAGTCGCGAGCAAATGCTAGTTACATATAACGCAAAATGTAATTTTGTTGTCCGATTATCCGTTGCCATGGTAACATACATTTTATTAAAAATATCAGTAGATAAATCGAACTTCATCTCTTAGGCCGATTCCTAGAACGATTAAGTAAGTACGACGCACGACATGGCCTGAAGACAGTTCGATCTGAAATATAGGCATTATTATTTCGTCTAAAAAAGTAATTTTCGTTTGTATAACAACCTTCTTATAAAATCTAGTTCTCTTCTGGCAGCCATAAAATAATAGGCGCCATTTTTTTGACAGCTCTCTCTGACACCCATTTTTTTTTTTTTTTTGTATTTGTATGTAGGTAGGTAGGTAGGTATGGGAGATTCAGCCAATGATTACTTTTTACATTATTATAATTGAACATAATATATTGAATTGTTATAATAAACGTATATGTGGTATATTTTTCCTTACAAAGGTCGACATGTTATATTTATTACGACATCTGAGTAAACATGTACGCTGTACAAATTATTAATGTGTTTAAGTTTTAAACATAAATGTATTTATTTGTGTAATTTTTTCCAATAAGTACCTAGCCGATAACATCTTTCGATTGCATAAATGGCTTTTGTTTTTAGGTAAATGAAAGACAAAGTTAAATCCTAAAGATTATGAAGCTTTTTTTTTCTAAAAAAAAATTTAGAGATATTTATATGGTAATACCAGCTTTTCCCCGCGTGGAGTGAATGAATAGTATCCTTAACCCAGGTCATGGTCAAAAAATTTCATTCAAGTCCGTTCAGCCGTTTTAGCGTGAAAGCGTAACAAACACACTCACTTTCACATTTAGGTATAATATTAGTTAGGATTACATAAATAGTCGACAAATAATTTAGTCAAAATGTTAATTAGTTTACCTGTGAATTTTCTCTATTCACGCATAAACTTTACTCGCGACCACGCTCATTTAAAAAGAGAAGATTTAATGTAAAGTTCGTTTTTTAATCCCAGAGACTAATTTGACATTTCAAATTATTGTTTTTTGGTTTAGCACTATGGAGTTTAGACATTTGCACCTGTCAATTTAGTCTCCGGTCATATTCCAATTTCGCTGCCTACCTTCCTTCCAAATCTGTCGTGCCGATCATCGT
Source organism: Atethmia centrago (assembly GCA_905333075.3). NCBI lineage: Eukaryota > Metazoa > Arthropoda > Insecta > Lepidoptera > Noctuidae > Atethmia > Atethmia centrago. The sequence continues at coordinate 1,143,088 of HG995396.1, forward strand.
ATATGTAGCTAGGTATTGCTAAATCAAGATTATTTACATTGTTTCACAAACAAGCGAGCAGACAAGCAGACATTTTGTTTGCACGTTCACTTGACTGACTCATGCCACGTTCTAAGTTATGCAGCCGACTTTGTTTGCAATTTTTACTGAACATGGCAATAGGCCACCCTCTATTACATGGGACTTAAACATAACTGGCGAAGTTAAGGGTACCTATACTATGGGTACATCTCTGCCCCACCCTTGGGGATACAAGGCTTGATGTTATGTTATGTTTTACTTGATAATTATTGTCACAGACGTCGAAATCAAGGATTTTATTACAAGTTCGTTTCATTGCTTTCAGAGGCATACTTTTAAGTTTGGGGTCAAATTTCCGTAAACCTTCAATAAACTCGGTTGGATTCGGTAAAAAACTCGTAAAATTATTAATTTTCTTCAAAAAAAAGCAACTTCGTATTATTACGATTAACAAGCTAGCTTGTCCGGTTTTAAAGGAATATCTTCGATTATTATTAAATCAAAGCCAAAATATTCGAACGACCGAACATTCAAATTTCGAACGAAAAATCGTCAGCCATTTTGAATTTTTGAATCATGGCACCAAAATTACTCAAAATTGATAAGTGATCATCAAGCATCTATATTATTTCATTCTACAACGAGTATCGATTGCAAATCGATTAGAAATCGTAACTTGTGTGCATTTCAATAGCATTTTGCGGAAATCCATAGGCTAAGCTAAAAATAAATTAACTAAAATACCGGACAGTCTATAATATGAGAATGTAGTATAAGTTTGACTTGCAGAACCTTTTTAAAGAATATTTTCTTGAATATTAAGTTGGTAGTTTTCCAAATTAATGTTTTTGACTAACCAAAGTACATAAAATAGTATTAATCTTATCATAATAATATACACAAGTATCGATAAACACCTGAATTGCCTGCTTGTACAATCATTTGGTGCAAAAGTGAGGTAAAAAATTAAAATATCCGAAGCTATTTCAGCAATTCATCAGTAAATTAAATCTACTCGTACTTTCATCCCAATACGCAAATTAGTAATTATTCCGGTAAAACTGGTAATATTTAACGCATAATTGTCATTCCTATTAAGTTAGACCATTTAAACAATATAAGATATTGGTAAGCATAACAGTGATTAAAACTTCGATCAATTATTGATCGAAGGATTGAAAGCTTACATTATTATAAAAGGAAACCTTTTATAACAGAGGGTGACATTATGGGTAGGTAAATAGCACCGAATAATCTAAATAATGCTGCGACGCATTATTTAGATTATTGATGATGCATGAAGAGATGACGCATCGTGAACACCTTGTTGAAGTCGGTAAAAGATATACACAGAACCTCGCCCTCTGCAGTTGATCTTGCAAACAAGGGCTGGATTTATAGGTGTAGAGGCCTCGCGACAACCACAAAGTGGTGGCTCCGAGAATTATTGAAACAAACGAATAAAAAAACACATTTTTCAATCATTTACACTAAAAATATACAAAAGAAATAAGATAAATGCTAGGCGAATGGAACTTTGCGAGCTTTTTTCGTCAAAAAATCATTGATGACTTCGGTGAAATACAGTTCTCGGAGTAAATCACTTATACCTACTACTCAGTAGGAATAACTTTTAACTACTACACAATCCTCAGTTGAAATAACTTTGTTAGGCGGTTTTGTGTCATTGTAGTACGAAGTATTTTTTTTTATAATTTGCATCTTCGAAAAAATGTTCCTTGTAATTGTGAACTTTTTTTTATAAAAAAAATAATCATATTGTGGAGGCCCCGGGTCAGTCAAGATAGGGCGCCTTAAATCCGGCCCTGTTGCAACCACTAAACCAAAGCAAACTTTTGTAAATAAAAACTACTTAGTCCTTCATCATTCTTCTGCCCTTATCCCAACTTGTTTCGGGTCCTCGCAACATGTCTCTTCCTTCCATACTTCTCTATTAGTCGTCATCTCGGTAGTCAATCCCTTTCTAGCTTTAAAACTACTACTGCGTCATATCTAAGAGATTGCATGATTGAACCTAACATAACTGATCATCAGATTCAGTCATGTTATTTATATACCGACTTAGTAAAGTCAAACAAACAAACAAACAAAGAATGGACCTACAAACTTTTTTCCTCGAAAGGTAAAAAAAAAATACCAAAAAGGATTATTAGGTAATCTCTTTCTTTTCCGTGTACTATGACAATCTTTATTTACGTAAAAAATATGTATAGAAAACGTTTCATTTGTGTGCGTGCAAATCTTTGTGTGAGTGTCAGGGCTGCCACGTGCGTTTTGGCGTAGTTTTAATTTTTAATATTAGTTTTATTAAATTCCTGATTTAAAGAAAGGTTTGAAGAATTAATTTAGTTTGGTTGTCATTGCATGTGAGAAATTATGTTGTTGGTGAATGATTTAAAAACGTTAAAAGTTCGGAATATAAGTTTTAGTTATCGAAAGAAGTAAAATTAAATACTAAAGAAGAATATGACATTTGAAGACAAAGTTGATATTGCAAACATACTCGTAGGCAATTATTGAAGAATTTTATAATTTAACTTCAATGACAAAAATGAAGACTTACTTACTTTTAAGCTGCTGAAAGGTAATTAAAAGTAAAGGCAACTAAGATAAAAAGATTTCACTTACAGTAAGTGAAATCTTTACCAGAGCTTGGAAAATTTAAAAGCAAATTAAAAAAAGGACAACTTTAAAAACAAACGTTTAACACAATAATAATTATCTGCTAAACTAAAAACGGTGGTAATTTACCATTTAAAAATAAAATAGTACGAAAATAAATTTAAAATTAAATTCAAAATCCAAAAGCAGCCCTGCCAAGTCAACGTGTGAGCGGGCAAGAGAATACGAAACGAACACAGATACGGACGGGCCGCGTACCGACATGGCCGCGCGCGTTTTCTACGTAACGCGCTCTCGTGTTTTCCCTCATATCTGTCGAAATACGCCATATTGTTTTATTGTTCACTATTATTTATAATAACCAAAACATTTTGCAAATATTCAAAGTGATTTTCACGTCAAAATAACAACTTAACGGATTATGTCAAATGATAGATGTCATCATTACTTATTGATAATTGTAATATTTATCTCGCTTTATCACGATCGGCGATTCGTTTCGGACGTGTGTAATAAAAAAATCGGAAATTATGTTTTATAATTAAATGTATAGGTATACGCGTGCGTGAGTGTTGTTTCTAAAAATATTACGTTGAAAAATAACTGTTTTGTACTCAGTGTTGTGTTAATTTTAGTGCAATGTCTACGGTGAACGTTAAAATAAGAATGCATTTATTATTGCCATTGTTTTAAAATTGTTATATTAGCAAAAATGGTTGTGTTTGTGCAGTGATATGGATTATCCTTTGTGTTTCGGATTGTAAAAATGGATAAACCCTCATTCAAGGTATGGCATTATGATTTTTTATCTCTTCTTCGGATTTAATTCAAACATAGCGGTCAATACAAGTTCCTTTTTTTTACAAAATTTGCATATTTAATCAATTAATGTACAATTTGTTAATAGATCGATTTAGGTTTATGAAGAGAAGGTTGACTAAGTAAAGTAAGCTCATGATTATATCGATCTGTTTAAAGTGGTCAGATAATTATTGGCAGTCAAAATACTTGAGTAAACCGAGTGACGTCACCCATTGTCTCTAGGTCTTAGGAAGACTTCTCACTGCGCGGATTTCTTCCATTTATTGTTTTCAAACAAATCTTAACGCTCAATTTATTATTTTTGATAATTATTATTTTGGTAATTGACGGGTGATTATCAGTTTGAGACATATAAAAGTAAAGAAAATGTTATTATTAGTCCCTTACCCTGCCTCTGTCCGCCATATCAGCAAGTACTAGTGTTGTGGCGCAATAATAAAATAATCGACATCGATGTTTCGAAATTTCAATTAAGTTTCAACATTTTTATTCACTTTCTGTTTGAGTTTATGGGTTTTGTATACTCGATTAGTCATTGGATGATTTACCGACGTGTGTTATGTGCCAACCATAACACACTTCCTTTTTTTGGACACTGGCCGAGTTCAATTAAAAAATCCGGTACTAATTTGTTGATTTTTAAACGAAAGTGATTGTCAAACGCGATTAATTTTTAAAAACGACTATTCAAATAACCAAGATCTACAATCATTTCAATATTTTAATGAGATTCGATTAATTTAGAATTCAAATTATCATTTCCATATTACTTGTGTTGTTAACGAATTAATGACAGCAGTTTTATTCATACATAGATGACACACTAATCTGCCTACAAGGTATTATTTAATTTAATTCGTAAGTAATGAAAGGTTATTTTTGAACGGACGAATCGAGTATATTTTTGTACGACGACGCTTGAGTAGGTCATCTCGGTACTAAATATTTAAATCGTTGTCTAAATAAAGTTTAAGCGACACAGTTTTCGACTTCCATTTTGGTAAACGTATTTAACTTTATCTTTCCTAGTTGTGGGGAAAGATCCCGTAGTCGCCCAATCTCTGTTGCATTTTATTTATTTACAAAATGTACATACAGTTACGGGCTATGACCATGCTATAACATAGAGTACTTACATGAGTCGGTGTGTATGATTTTTCTGAAATCTGTCATTGCTCAACATGCAAAAAGAAAAATTACAAAAAACGTATGAATTTTTGAATCTTTTATTTTTGACGTTGTTACTCCGAATCAAAACCAACAGAATTGGCTATCCAGCAAGATTTTGTCCATTTTGAAAGCATCCGCCAACGCAGAGCGTGAATACTTCGAGTAATCGGCGACCCATAAACCCTAAATTAGAACATCTATTTATAAAATGCAGCGTGTCTCACTCTAGGACTGCTTTATTGCCGTTTAGTTTAATTTATTGAGGTATTGTTTAGTTAGTTTAAATAAACCGCTGAGTAGGTTGTTTTAGAACCATTTTGTTTTAACTTAATTGTGGCCATGTGGCAGTTTTGATGATTCTCTCTCGTTTGTTAGATAGCCGAGTAATAATAATAATGTTATCTGTGCAAGAATCTTATCAGCCTGGCAGTGTAATATTAATGTGATTTTATTTGATTAAATAGATAACAGTCATTTCGTGGTATTAAGCGAACTTATTATGTTAAGTGAAAAAAGAAATGTGACAGCGTATTTATGTTTTTTAATAATACCGATAACTTTGTCTTAATTACTCATGAGCTGATTTGTGCTGCTGGGGAGTTTGTTGCGCCACTTCTTCTTCCCAACTAAAGCACTAGGAAGTGGTCAAGGGCGGGCGTTTTTGAGGGACTGTCTTATGTAACTTTGACGTTCGAAAAGTGCTGATTCTCAACCTAGTTTGAATAAATGACTTGATTTGATTTGATTTGTGAAGAAAAATGTAGTGCAGTGTAGGTGAAGCCACAGCGCAGTATCAGTTAAATTTAACCTTAGCCACAAAATAGAAACTGTACCAACTGTTTATTTACGTAGCGACTTACAAGTCGAATCGTCGCAATCTAATTTGATCTTTAACTGTAAACAAATAAAGATCAAAATATATTGGATCGTTACTTATCAATTTAACTGAAGTAAGCACTTAATGGCGGAAATCATTTTATGTAAAAAAATAATTTTGGAACTAAGATAATGATGGTTTTTATTGCAAACATTGTACATAAAATTAACTACAAGAGAATAATTCCTTATAAATCAAGTACCATTGCCTTTTTTCACATGAATATCTATGTTTTTATTACTTAAATACTAGTACGATAATGATGTTTAATTTATTTTGTAATTAAGTTAATTACTGCTGCGTAGCATTGCATTTTATGGCTAAGTTTTAAAATTGGAATACGGTCAATTATCTGAATAGGGTTGTTGACATTTATTTTATATAAATCTGATTACTACTTACTTCTACTTTATATTTACTTGATCACTCTCCTGCCCTTATCGCAATTTATGCGGGGTCGTCACAACATGTCTTTTCTTACATACGCGCCACTTCTTCCCAGCTAAAAGCACTAGGAAGTGAAGTGGTAAAGCGCGGGCGTTTTGGGGGACTGTCTTATGCAATTTTGACGTTCGAAAAGTGCAGATTCTCAGCCTAGTTTGAATAACTGGATTTTGATACTTAAAACTTTACTAACGACATTTTCCTCAATCTGCCTCACTACTTACCTACTTACCAATTTCTCAATAAATTATACCTTGATACCTTTTCCCAAACTATCGACATTGACTCATATCGATATATTTTACGCCACAGCGCACTATCTCGGGGCCATTCATTCGTTGGCATTAAGAGCCATTATATTCCATTTTTTTTTTCTCAACTGGAACGACGCGACTTTTCTACGCATTCTGCCGATAACGGTGACGAATTTTACATAAAAAAAGTTTAGTTTGTTAATGGTACAAAAAAATGTCATTGGCGCCGATTCCCTTGTTCACAAACTAAACTAAAATTAAGTTCAGTGCATCTTTTTCTTTCTATTTCATTAAGAAAAGGACAGAAGATACATTTTAGTTTAGTCCTGTCAAATTAATCAGCGCTTGACGTAAATTGACGTAATTTTAGTAGGCAAGTTTTTAATCACGTCTAAACTTGTACAGAGTAGTGACAGGCGCTGATTAATCTGACAGGACTAAACTAAAATTTATCATCTGTCCTTTTCTTAATGAAATAGAAAGAAAAAGACGCACTGTACTTAAATTTAGTTAAGTTTGTGAACAAGGGAATCGGCACCATTGTTTTTTTTTTATAAATTAATGCAATCTCAAACTCATAACATTTATTTCAAATCAACCAATTACAGGTACTTTTGAATTGTCAAGAAGTCGGTCAGTCAGAAATATGAAGCTAGTTGCCAATTGCAAAGCGAAGTAGGTACCTATGGAGAAGAACGGGCAAGAAACTCCACGGACACAATCAATTGTTATTAGTATTCGTTTGTTACTTATTATTCGTTTAAACAAGTAAAAAAGTTTAGCCTTAAATGGGGTCGTACTAACTTGACTATGATATTTAATTATGAGAATAACTTACGGTTCCTACTTAAGGGTCGGATAATCGCCGTTGACCTTGGTCATACAAATGCCCGTCGCGCTCACGCCGCGCCTTCGTTCGGTTTCATAAGGAATATTTATTTTTAATAACGAAAAAATTAATAAATGAAAAAAAACACAGATAGAATTATTGATAATACAATAGTCTGTTCATACAAAAAAAGAATCATGAAAATATTTTATGTAGTTTGAAAGTAATATCGTTTTTTAGGGTTCCGTACCCAAAGGGTAAAACGGGACCCTTTTACTAAGACTCCGCTGTCCGTCTGTCCGTCTGTCACCAGACTGTATCTCATGAACCGTGATAGTTATACGGTGGAAAATTTAACAGACGATGTATTTCTGTTGCCGCTGTAACAACAAATACTAGAAAACAGAATAAAATAAATATTTAAGGGGGCTCCCATACAGCAGACATGATATTTTTGTCGTTTTTATAGATAATGGTACGGAACCCTTCGTGCGCGAGTCCGACTCGCCCTTGGCCGGTTTTTATGCTTTCCCCCCCTAATTTAAGTTATAAAGTATTTTACTACAGTACTTAAATATTCACATAAAGAATAGATGTGTATGTGTTCTAGTTTAACATACATTTTTGTACATAACTTACTTGCGTTATAATAATATGAAGGCGTAATAACAGATTTTATACTAAAACCATATATCTGCGCCTTAAGGCGCTGACAAGACCCAATTGGCCAAAATAAGGTTCTCTTAAGAAAAAAAATTGCCAAATCTGTATAGTTTCTGGTAGCGGAAAAAATATATGTTAATTTTGAACACATTTCCCAGAACTTGGTTGTTACCAAAACACGCTTTGAAAAAAAATCTCGATACAAACTAACGTTAAACTAACCTCTTACCTTGAGTTCTAATCTAAAATATCTGTATTAAATATCAACATACGTTAAGTATTTAATTAATAACAAGAACGTCTTATTTGAATGCAGAACTTGGTTGTTTTTTATTTTCGATTACTCAACTCAATTTTGAATAAATAGATAACTGATTCATATTTTGCAATAAATTACAAGCGTTTTGTCATCGCGCTTCTCTTTCTTTTTTATGCAATCTGACAGTGACCGCAGTTTAGGTGTTGTCAGCGTCTTAAGGCGGAGATTTCTTGAAAACGGTCAAATAGCTGGTTTTTAAAGCAGTGTATCTCTTAAACCAAAAATAATTTTGAAAAAAAAAATGATATTTTCTAAACTCAAAACACAATTAGACATACTTTAATACGTCAAAAAAATCTTCAAAAACACCTCATAATTATCTTAAAAAGCATTTTATATCTTCATTAATAATTATAATTATAATTAAAACTACATCATAAAATTTCGAATGCCAAACTGCATCCAGTGATGGATTATTTATTATTAAATTGTTAATATTTAATTTTATACGATTTTATTTTCATTTTTTCGACAAGCGTTGTGTCATCGCGCTTCTCTTTCTTTTCTATGCAGTCTAACAGTGACCGCGGTTTACGTGTTGTCAGCGTCTTAAAAGACATCTTTTAAGACGCAGTTAATATAATATTGGGGGTTATTGTACATTACTGACATCTGTGAAGGCAAAAAACATCGCGAGAAAACCTGGACGTATCTTAACTAAATATTATAAATGTGAAAGTGTGTTTGTTTGTTACGCTTTCACGTCATAACTACTGAACCGATCATCATAACATTTTGCATACACGTTGTCAGAAAAGGTACAGAAAAGGACATAACCTTTCATCCAGAAAACCCGGCCAAGGGCGTGTCGGACCACGCACAATGAAGGGCTCTGTAATTGGGATAAATTTGTCTTAAGCAATAATTGTTATATTATATTATATTTAATTCTATTTTATTTTCTTATGTAATTCAACTACGTGTACAACTATTTGGACGTAATTTCTGTGCACTCAATTCACAATAATTCCTAAAACTATATGTGATTTTTGTTTGTGTATGTCTTAGTGAGTAACTCGTTGAAGTGCCTTGTAAATAAATAAATAATAGGCTGAAATTATTACATATTAGGATATTGGGGTTACTTTCAGAGTCGAAATCATCTTCCAAAAACACTACTACATTCTACGAAAAAAGTAGCTAATAGACAGATATAGGACGATAAGTAGTTTAGAAGTTATGAGGGAACAGATGAACATACATAAGTACATACATCATCTTAATCAGCCTATAATGTTCCCACTGCTGGGACACAGGCCTCTCGGTGAGAGGGAGTGTGCCGTAATCTACCACGGTCACAAGTCTTACATACCCACAAAATTATAACCCTCCTTTTTGCTTCGCCGTAGTCGGGTAAAAACACATTACCAAGCCAAGTCATCTACACGTTGTGTCACACATCAAATGAGATACGAGTTCCTTACGTCATCATCATTGTCCTGCCCTCATCTCAATGAGGGTTTTCAAGAAAATCACGCCATCAGTTGGCGCCACTTTGACAAGAGGTCTTCTATCTCGACAATGGATTAAAAATATATGATGACGTTCATCATTTGTCTCATTCATTCGTTCATCATTCAGTGATGACTAAAGAAAACATAGGCGGTTTGATACTTTTGACAGGTCCTGACCTGACGTCTCAGTGCTGCCTGAAAACCCTAATTCAGTTGCGGTCGGCGTAACAAGTGAAGTGTGCGAACACCTCTGCCTACTCCTCCGGAGAATCATCATCATTCTCCTGCCCTTATCCCAATTTATTTGTGGTCGGCGCAACATGTCCGTTTCTTCCATACTTCTCTATTAGTTGTCATCTCGGGAGTCGCCCCCTTTCTAGCCATATCATCTTTCAGACAGTCCATCCATCGTTTCTTTGGTCTTCCCCTACTCTTATAGCCATCCACATTCATACTCAAAACTTTCCTCACGACATTTCCCTCATTCCTCCGCATCACGTGCCCATACCATAACAACAGCCGCGCTTTTCCAGCTGATCAATTTAGAGGCCTTGTTCATGGAACTATTTTGGATATTGCTCCTTAATATTTTTGAGTCTTAGAATGTACTCGTATCTTCATAATTTCTTGTTTATCTTTTTGCATGCCTGTTTAATGTTTAGGATTATCATTAACACATAATGGTGCCGATTCCCTTGTTCACAAACTAAACTAAATTTAAGTTCAGTGCATCCTTTTCTTTCTATTTCATTAAGAAAAGGACAGAAGATCAATTTTAGTTTAGTCCTGTCAAATTAATCAGCGCTTGACGTAAATTGACGTAATTTTAGTAGGCAAGTTTTTAATCGCGTCTAAACTTGTATGGAGTTGTGACAGGCGCTGATTAATTTGACAGGACTAAACTAAAATTTATCTTCTGTCCTCTTCTTAATGAAATAGGAAGAAAAAGATGCACTGAACTTAAATTTAGTTTAGTTTGTGAACAAGGGAATCGGCGCCATTGTAATTTAATTGTACCAATCTAAATGTAAGCGCACATCGCATGAATTTTATAATTTGTCTTTATAATATGTGGTAAATGTCGTGGGTTAAACATTTACTCACTCTGTAGCTTAAATTTTGTGTAATACTTTAATGTGTAACCGTTTATTTTCCCAAATAAATAAAATAAAACAGATTTCCACCCAACTTTTCAGTAACCGCTGCCACTTTCAGACTTCCTCTTAAATTAGTTACTTACGTAATAGTGTACATTATTATAGTTTTTAAGGGTTCCGTACCCAAATCGTGCCAACGAGAGACTATAACTAAGGCTCTGCAGTCCGTCCTTGTCCGTCTGTCACTGGGCTGTATCTTTTGATCCGTAATATGTAGGTACAAACTTGAAATTTTCAGAGTGTACTATTATGGCCGGTATAACCTAACATCATCTGCCTGCCTTTTGTGGTCGACTTCCAGTCTAAACCGATGCAGCCGAATACCAGTATTTTACATGAAGCGACTGCCTATCTGACCTGCACAACCCAGTAACTGGGTAATACGATACCAATTTTGGGGGGGATTATCAAATAACTTACTGACTATAAAACCCACCCGTATTCCTTCTGTTGCCTGTGTTGCCAGGAGCCTCGGTAACCCTTTAGTACCTTCCCTCGACCCCGGCAGGCTTCGGCCCTAGTGGACACCTACACTTGTGCTGACGACATCTCTTTGAGGAGCGCGTGGAATACAATGCGCTGTCGACCCGGGCCTGGTCCTTACCGGACGGTGAGCTACCCATTGCTCACCGTCCGCATACGACACCCCTTGGTAAAATTCAAATTCAAAACATTTATTTCAGACTCTTCGGTCCATAGAGTGTTAGTAGTACATCAAGATGACTTAAAACTATGTTAGTACGACACAAATACAACAAATAATAGAACACCAGTCAGCCTACAATATGTGCAGCCCAATCCAATGCCTCCAAACAGGACTATGGACGTAGTCTGCAATTACCCTCAGGTAGCTGTTGGGACTGCCCCTCACCCTTCGCATCAGCGAGGCTGCTCTTTTACGTAAAATGGCGTGAAAGCCATTCACTTGAGCTTCAGCAAACATCGCTGACGCACTGCAGTAGCGAGGCAATCCCATCAGCAACCTGAAAGCATTGTTATATTGGACCCGCAGGGCACTGACGGTTCGCTGCGTGTAGCTAGTCCACAGACTACACGTATAAAAAGACTGGCAGTATGCCCTAAACAATGTCTTCTTTACCGCATAGGAACATCGGGAAAATCTGCGTGCCAGCATATTACAACGAATCGTCAGCGCCCTACGTTCCCTCTCTATATCTGCTTCGTCGGTCAGGTCCTCATTTACAACATGACCTAGGTACACAAATTGCGTAACTCTTTTTAGAGCCACCCCCGCTAGTGTCACGGGCGGAACGTGAGAGGGACTCCTACGCCCAGCCCGAAACACCAGCAGCTCACTCTTCTTGACATTGTATGCCAGGCCATGAGTCTCCGCAAATACCTCACACACGCTAACCAGTTTTCTCAAGGCACTGATCGATGGGCTCAACAGCACCATGTCATCCGCGTAACTAATGACTTTCAGGCTTCTGACGACCCGTAACGACTGTTAAAGATCCACGAATGTCAGCCGGCACCAACGGCTTTACGTGCTTTCCGAGGCATGGAGGAGTCTCGGTATGTAAAGATGGTCACCCATCCACGGACCAACCCCGTAGACCGTAATTTAACCTAATGAATCGACCCAGCCACGAGCTCCTCTATAACAACTATAACTGTGACAACAAATATATAACAATAACTAAAACAACAAGCCTCTTTAACAACAAATAATAAAAATCTATAACAAAAACTTTACGTATTTCGAGAAAAAAAACTTGTACAGCGTTAAATATTGTACATTGATACGGAACGCTTCGCGTGCGAGTCGTCGCTGCCAGTCAAGGCGCTTTTTAATTTCTTCACATTTTCCTTCACTAAGTGAAGGAAACTAACAATATTCTCAAGGACAATTTAAGTTTCCTAGATATTATATTAATGAATAAGCTTGCGGCGTACAGGGATAACATGATAACTGCGTATTATGTACTTGATCGTGTTAAGGGGACTACAGGACCTAAACGCAAGTTTTATAATGCCTGAAAGTATATGATCCACTGCAGTAAACAAAATCAGAAAAATATATGATATTCTTAAGGATATATGCTAGGTAGATAGTGTGTTGAAAACATAATATAACTAATTTGATACGATGGAAAAAAATCACGAAGATACCTCTAAAAAAATATTTTAACTATTAAAAACCACACTAATATAAATGCAATCATTCTGATTTTTTGTCAGATTATTCTACAAGCAACACATTAGCATAATAGTGTTTTATTTTTTTATACAATCTATAGCTTTTTTGTTAATCGATAATTGCTTCATATTTTGTAAAAAATTACCAGCGTTGTGTCATCGCGCTTCTCTTTCTTTTCTATGCAGTCCGACAGTGACCGCGCTTTAGGTGTTGCCGGCTTCTTAAAGTAATTTTATCGAATCATATACTTTAATGCCTCGTTGGTCTAGTGGTCGCAAGCGCTAATGCTGAGCATGAGGTCCTGGGTTCGATTCCCTAGAATTGCCTGGGCAGTGTTATTGGGTTTTTGACGTGATAAAGTCTTATAAATCGATGAACGCCGGCTGCACGCACGAAAAAGTGTCACGTTCCGCCTGAGCCGAGCGTGCAAGCGAGAGCGCGGAACTAGCGATAGAGAGGCACGATCAGCCTAAGCGTTCGGCTTGTGACGCATCTCTCTCTCGTTATCACGTAATTTTTTTTCTATCAGGAATTTCTCAGTAACAGCCCGTAGTCTGGATTTGTGCACGGTTGATGGCAATAGGCTCGCCCCCAATGGGGGAGCCTAGCCTAGGGGCGAGGGTAGTTTCAGTCCCATGTAATAGGATACTTTTTATCCCGATATTCCCGCGGGATCGAGACTTATGCGGGTATCACCGCGGAGCGCAGCTAGTCAATTATACGTACACCTCTGTCTAACCCTTCGGGGAAATAAAGCGTGATGTCATGTTATAATAACTTAAGACGCTGACAACACCTAAACCGCGGTCACTGTCAGATTGCATAGAAAAGAAAGAGAAGCGCGATGACACAACGCTTGTAATTTATTGCAAAATATGAAGCAATTATCTATTTACTCAAAATTGAGTTGAGTAATCGAAAATAAAAAACAACCAAGTTCTGCATTCAAATCAGACGTACTTGTTATTAATTAAATACGTAACGTACGTTGATAATTAATACAGATATTTTGTATTAGAACTCAAGGTAAGAGGTTAGTTTAATGTTAGTTTGTATTGCGATTTTTTTTACAAAACGTGTTTTGGTAACAACCAAGTTCTGGGAAATATATTCAAAATTAACATATATTTTTTCCGCTACCACAAACTATACAGATTTGGCATTTTTTTTTTCTTAAGAGAAGCCTATTTTGGTCAATTCGGTCTTGTCAGGTAGGTACAAATTAACGTTAAACTAACCTTTTACCTTGAGTTCTAATCCAAAATATCTGTATTAAATATCAACATACGTTACGTATTTAATTAATAACAAGAACGTCTTATTTGAATGCAGAACTTGGTTGTTTTACATTTTCGATTACTCAACTCAATTTTGAGTAAATAGATAATTGCTTCATATTTTGCAATAAATTACAAGCGTTGTGTCATCGCGCTTCTCTTTCTTTTCTATGCAATCTGACAGTGACCGTGGTTTAGGTGTTGTCAGCGTATTGTGCTAATAACGGATATCGTGCCGATAGGTTTAACATAATTTGAGACAGCGAAAACGTGACAAAAATACCAAATTGCGAACTTTGAGTGCCACTGCCTCAAGATCCCTAGCGTCATTATTTTGTACACAAATGAAACGTTAAGCTATGCACCTTCAGGGGTCGGCAGAGTTGCTCAATCTGTAGGTAGCTTTAAAGCTCAACCTTAAAACGAATACTCTTGATAAATTGCTCTTCTATTTATAAATTAATGTCGCTTTTCGTGTCTGTCTGTGTGACCGCGTTTTTTATTTAAACTTAGTAAAGGATTTGATGTGGTTTCACCATCACTTAAATAATTTATTCCGGAAGGTTTTGGTGATACATAATATTATATAAATATCAAAATATACCTATAATAAAGAAATCTCGAAATTTAAGAAAGTTTTACCTCTGTATTAATAGAAAAATGTTATTATACTGTTCAAGATTTTATAAATTATATTTTTTAGTTTATTTTTGGTTTTGTTTTTATTGTTTGTTTCATGTAGTTTTTTTTTAAATTACATTTTAATTAAAATTTGTATGCCTTCGCGACAAAACAGCGCTCAAATATGTTAACCTAACACCATTACACATAGGTATTTACCTATGTTTAACAAATAAAGATTCTGATTCTCTATGTTTTGTCAAGTTTCAAAAACCGTGCGAAGCAATTAATAACACACTTGATTTAATTAGGATCTAAATACTGAGGTTCTTTCAAACACCGTCGCCATATCTATATCACGAATGATCAAATTAAATATTTATAAACAATGAACCTACTCTCCTAACACGTGTACTCTAATAATCATTGTGTTGACGGTTATCGATAAAAGTGATCCCATCACTATGACTAAAGAAATGACAGCAGTCATTCGAAAATCAAATGTGCCCGGATTTTTTACATACAGTTCGTTTTTTTAATCCCAGATACTAATTTGACAGGCGCAAATGTCAAACTCCAAATTTAAAAAAAACAAACGACAATCATTTGAAATATCAAAGTAGCACTGAATTTTAGTTATGTGGTTGGTAGTTCTGTTCGTCAGTCGCCATTTTAAACTATATTAAAACGAACATAATTGAGTGCTACCAATCTCGTCAGACGTCAAGTTAAATATAGTGAACGCACTATACGTACGGCGCGGAGGCGCGGCGTTCCAGTGCAGGGCAAAATCTGATACCCACGCTTGCAGACGATTGCAGCCGGTTTTTCCTGTCAAAATCTGTTATTCCGCCTAATACTAGTTGATCGATCAGACATTACTTCCTGAATTTATTTCATAAAGTATTTTACTACAATTCTTAAATATTCACATTAATTGATGTGCACGCGTTCTAGTTTAACATAGTTTTTTTGCATAACTTGTATTATATAAAAGCGTAATAACATATTTACATAATCAGCCTATAATATTCCCACTGCTGGTACACAGGCCTCCTCTCTGTAAGAGGCAGTGGGCCGTAATCCACCACGCGGGCCCAGTGCGGATTGGTAGATGTCACATGTCTTTGAATTTTTTTGTTCTAGGACATGCCGGTTTCCTTCACCGTTTTGAGGGCTGTAGTGATGAAATAATTTCCACAAATTAAAGCGCCTGTTAGGGTTCGAACCTACGACTTACATCTCGTAAGACGTGGACGTTACCACTGGGCCATCACTGCTCTCACTAACATATTTAAAATACATTAAAATCGTATATCTGCGCCTTAAAATACTATTTATTCTATTTAGTTAAAAATCAACGCTGGTTTATACTTTAAGAAATAATCTCAGTAAGTTTGAGCACCGCTGGCCAGCGATCCCTAAACCAATATACGGGTGTTACATTAGAGAATAGGGTACCGGGGTAGGGCTGCCACTTCTGGATTAAGAATTATTGTTACAATACAAAAAATAAATACAGTAAACGACACAAAGCAAAATAAGTATGTAAGGATCGTAGCAGGTGGCGTTCTGTAGTCTCTGCCTACCCTCATGGGAAAAAGGCATGAGTTTAAAACATGATAAGGTTGCTGTGTGACGAAGTGTTGAATGAAAGTATGAATATTTGAAAAGAAATCACAGATAGAATTATATATAGATAATAAAATAGTCTGTTCATACAAAAAAACATGAAAATATCTTAAGTAGTTTGAAAGTAATATCGTTGTCTATGGTTTGTGTAGACATTACTTCCTGATTTTTTTTAAATATAAATTTTAATATATCGCACGCTGAGAATGAAAGTGACTTAAGTCGAAATTGAACTGATTGAACAAGAACTGATTGCGTCCCTTTCATTCCGGCGCAGGGAGAGTGAAATGCTCAAAGACAAAGGGACCGAAAATACCTCTATCCCTCTCAGACCATAAACGGGCTGTTTTTTAATATAAGTCTGATAGAGTGTACTTTTTTGAGTCATTTTGTATATTTAACTCATTTTACTAAAATTTTGAGATAGGTCACTTTCGTTCTCAGCGTGCGATATATTAAAAAAGTTACAGTTTTAAGTTAAATTAATATAAGTCTTGTATTAATTTAATTTAAAAGTGTAACTTTTTGGCGATTTTACCAGTTTTTCAATGTAAGCGCTTAATACTGAATTAGTTGTGTTATTTTAATTTAAAAAAAAAATGATGTGTTTGTATCAGTAAAATAAATAAATAAAGTATTTTAGTACAATAATACTTAAATATTCACATATATAATTGATGTGTACGCGTTCTGGTAACACTTTTTTTGCATAACTTACTTGCAATATATGAAGGCGTAATAACAGATTAAAAGTCACTAAATGTGCGCTATATCTGCGCCTTAAGATTGCATGTCATATACATATTAAAATTATTTAGTTAAAATTATGATAATACGGTACTTAATTAACACTTTGCGAGACATTAAACGCTCTCAAACGTAATAACAATAAAACTTCTATTGTGTCTCGTTCAGTGTCCTTCAACCGATTAAGTCAAATAATAAGCAATCTTTGGGGGACTGACGACAGAAGCGAAAACTTAAAACTTTGGAATAACATGTAATACTGGATGCGCTCGCGGTTTCATCCGCATAATTCTCAATCCCGTGGGAATATCCGGATAAAAAGAAAATGATATGTCGTAATCCAGGTCATGGTATACCCATGTGCCAAATTTCATCCAAATCCGTTCAGCCGTTTTTGCGTGAAAGCGTTACAAACAAACAAATAAAGAAACTTAACTTCGCGTTTATAATTAAAAACTATTAGTTAGGATATGCGAATACTTGTACACAGGCCGCTGCGCATCGCCAGTCTGGCGCAACACGTCAGATTAGCACGTCGGTGACGCGACCCCATATGTTTTTCCCCTACACAAAATCTTTCTTGAAAAACAATAAATTACTTGCAAGGAGGTGATCTCCTTTCTTTATCAATGAATTACCTTCAAGGTACGATATTCCAATAATATTGAATCCTATCAAATAACCAAAGAAAACTAACGTAACAACACAACACACCTTTAACCTACCGCAGTCAGTTAAAACTTTGACAGCCCTGAACCAAACCGACTGTAGTTCACGGTCGTATATTGTGAAAGCCGCACGTGCGACAGAGAGGACACACCGCCATCCCCTTCGCACTTTACCTAGCTCTGTGTATGCCAGAGATTACCGAAAATATGTTTTAAATAAAAAACTTTTTGAGACTGTATATATTTTTGGGTTAGGATAGAAATGTATTTTTAAGAGATTGGATAGCAATTTATTATTGAAATCAGATTAGGTACATAAGGTACTCCACCTGTATTCTACGAATAAAGGCTCCTGCAGACAAGCGCGACTCTAATAGAACAATTTCTATGTAGAAATGGTTCTACTAGAATCGCGTAGCACCGTCGCGTCGTCGCGTTGTGCCTGTCTGCGGGAGTCTTGAAGTGAGTTGTATGTGTCAGTGTCTAGATCATTTCGCCAATTATATATTACTAGCATCTGCCCGTGACTTCGTCCGCGTCAATTTTTTTGCTCCCCCGTTGTTCATACATACTTGTTATGGTCGTGAATCATATTTTGATCAAGATACGACTTGACCTAATAAACATTATGTTGATGATTTTTGGCATTCAAATAACTTGTGAAGTAGAGAAGGTTGAACACCAAGTTACTATTTTGCGAGCGGGGCAGTGGGCAGATGGATACAGCATGCAGGATATTTTTGTAAATGGCTGCAATCTTGGCCCTTGATCTATCAATTAAGACAATAATTGAAGAGACCGCTAAGTCCTGGCTATTCATTTGTGTGTAGTTGGTTATTAGCGCTCCTTTATCTATGGCACAAGCCCGCCACTAAAAATGAATGTGAATTATCATCTGTCTGCCTTTTCCCAACTATCTTGTGGTCAGCTTCTAGTCTAACCCGATACCGCAATTTTTAACCCAATTCTTGAGGAAGGTTCTAGTGTATTTTAACATCTCGCTACGAACCTTTTTTTTTAATTTTTTGGGTGGGAAATCATCAAATAACTTCTCCCGCTCTGGGTGGAGCGGGTGGGTGTGTCAGAATCTTACTGACTAAAACCCACCCGTATTCCTTCCGTTGCCTGTGTACCCAGGGGCCTTGGTAACCCTTTAGTACCTTCCTGCGACCTCGGCAGGCATCGCCCTAGTGGACCCCTACATCGCTACGACCCTTAGAAGCCGAGCAAAAAGAAAAAAAAAGTCAGAAACAACGCGAAGCAAAAACAAAGTAATTTGTTAATAATCCGATTTCTTTAAAATTAAACGGCGGGTGAAACTGCAAGGCACAGCTAGTGTAATATAACAATTGCTCCCAAAAAATATTGCGACGAATCTGCTGATCCTCCAACACAAGTGACATTAATATGAAGTCGTTACCTTACAGGCCATATTTCGGCAACAGATTTACCATTTTTTATCAAAACCATCGCTCAACTTACAAAAAAGGCGGAACCAATAGATGGATACCCGTCTCCTTCACTCGTAAGTCGCGGTCTCCCTCTAACCAGGCTGCTTCAATTTTATACTTATTGATTCCGAGTTGAAACTCTTTGGAAGTACCGTTAGCATGTTAAGCGTTGTTTTTTTTTTCGATTTTAGTTTTATGTATTTTTATGGCAGGCCGTTTTTTTTTTGTTGCTAATCAGTTGTGGCTGTTGAAAAAAGGGGTATGAGTGTGTGTGTCTGTTTTATTTTGTGATGTTAATTTGTTATTAGCAACCAAAAAATTGATACATATCATTTTGAATCCTTTAGTGGCTTTGATAACTGCCATGTTTAGAGGAAGTGTAATTTTTCGCACTATGATCAAAACTTATAATAAAAAATCGAAAATTGTTGTATGAATTATTGAAATTTGGACAGAACATCTGTCGTGTCAGCTAGTTTGGAATAAAATCGTGCATTGATTGTGTTTTAAATCAGTTCCTATGTCATTGTCATCATCTTTCTGCCCTTGACCCCAGGTTACTTGGGGTCGGCACAACACGTTTTTTTTTCCATTCTCCCCTGTCAAACCTCACGCTTTCATTCACTCCCTTTTCATTCATATTATTCCTCACACAAATCATCCATCTTTTCTGTAGCCTGCATACGGCTTTTTAATGAATATTACAAGTCAACAAGTCATTCTTGTAATTGAATCTATAGCATATATAAGCAGGTATTAGGTCATCAGATTCCCACAGTTAAGTTGACTCATTCCATTATGTTATTATATATTATAAGGTAAACAGTATGTTGTAAGTACATTCTTGTACATTTCAAAAACTACTTTTTGAATGCGGTTTTGCCTGGTAATGTTTTTTTTGCGAATGTGAGAATATAGGCAGTGTTTTTGGATTTGAGTTCAGAAATGAAAGGTTTTTAATCCATGAATCTAATATATTTATTTGCTTGATTAGGGGTACACGAAGTGAAACCTAGGTATAATTTATACAAGGTGTAATTTTGCATCCTGGTAACTATGCTAATGATTCTCGACACGAATCAATAATAAGTAGGGCTTTTTTTTTTCTTCCAAATTTTCTGAAATTGTGTGGGATACGCACGTTAAAACGCTACCGGTGTGATACCGCACTGAAACTGCCCTTTTACACACACACTACCAACGCAACGGGGTGATTCTGTTATGTGAAAGTGGTGTATTCTAAAATACTGTCAAACTTAAATAACAAAAAAAAAACAAGTATGTATAAACTATTGAGCAGGTGTCGTAATTTTATTTGATTATGTATGTCTTGCATAGCAGCCTCCTGAAATTTGACGAGGATGCAAAACGACACCTTGTATAACAAAGGTTTATACCCGTAGGTATTATAATTAAGTCAAATATTTCTTAAATGAATCATTCATTTATCTATTACAAATCAGTGGGCCCTATCAGAATACCAGCGCTGCGGTATATGTTTTTTTTTTTTTCAAATATCGCGGGGTATCATGCTGAGATAGGAAGAGCCTTTTTGGCTTTGCACAGGTCTTCTTTTTTTCACGATTTTGTTAGTTTTAATGTTCTTTTTTTATTGTTTTCATGATTTTATTTCCTGTGCCCTATTCCCCAAATATTTTTTTTTTTTTTTTACAAATATATTAGAGTATTTTTGGTGAATTATTTTTATTCTAATTAGAGAATGCAATCTCGTTCTGTATACCGAGGCCATATTTACCGAGATTAATCTCGGCCGAAAATCGAACGAGATGTCGTGAGATTAACGGGATTGCACAGGAGGAGCATGAATACATATGTTTTTCGTAGCGGAGAATGTATTTTTCGGGGTTCTAAGGGAGAACTCTACAGTTTGCAGACAATTGTTTGAGCTCTGTAGACCCTAAAAGAGCGTTTTCTGCAATTTAGCCTGCAAAATTAGAAGTCGTGTGTCGAAACATGGATACTAGATAGATACTTTATGCTTTTTACGAAGCTACTTCCAAGGACTAATTTTTGACTTCCAAAGACTGATTATTTGATTAATATTTTTTTTTATAAATAATAATCATAAAAAAATACATCAAATTTGTTATTATTTTCCTATCAATTATGCTATTAAGTATTGTGACGATAAAAAAACAAACAGATCCACCAATCTCGGCGAGATCTCGCTAGATTGATCTTTCCGGTCTCGTGTGATCGCGGCTTCGCCAAAATCCCGCCAGGTTGCATTCCCTAATTCTTATTTGTTTTTGACAAACACTTACACATTTTGTTAAAATTACTAAATATGTGTGGTTGTAATGTTGTTAAATTCAGACTTACTTTACTGATTAATTATATCTATACATAGTTAAAACTAGCTGTTGTTATAATTACCGTATATACTTTCATTTACATGCATCTAATATAAAGTTGTTATTTTGGCATTACAAACAGACACTTTAGTTTTATTTTTTTGTATATATTTATAAAAACAAATAAAATAAAGCTATCAGCTATTTGCCAGTTAAAGTCCCGTCAAAATCGGTCCAGCCGTTTCAGAGATTAGCTGGAACAAACAGACAGACAGACAAAAAATGTTATTTTGGTATATGTACCGTGTATACATCCATATGCATTTAGTAAAAAGCGGTTATTTTAATATTACAAACAGACACTCCAATTTTTGTTTATCTGTATGTATATCTTTATAGATGAAAAACGCTTTTTGTGTCTGTCTGTGTGACCGCCTAGTCTAAACTACAGAACGGATTTTGATGTGGTTTTCATCACCATTTAGAGAGTGGATTCCGAAAGGTTTATGTGTATAAATCAACTCAGCCTATCGCAGTCCACTGCTGGACATAGGCTTCTCCCAGGCTGCGCCACAACACCCTGTCCTCCGCCTTCCACATCCAGTCTGCCCCAGCCATTATGTGTATAAATGATAAATGATTTATTTTCTGTAAGTAGGTTTGTACAAACACTTTTACACGTCAATCATATTTTTAAAATAAAGCTACATGAGGTCGGCATTTCCTATCTAGTCTTTTTTTTTTTTTGTGGGCGGAGCGGGAGGGTGTGTCAGACTCTTACTGACTAAAATCCACCCGTATTCTTCCGTTGCCTGTGTTGCCAGGGGCTTCGGTGACCCTTTAGTACCTTCCCGCAACTACTCTTAGGCCGAAATAAACTCAGAGGTCACAGTCTCCTTTAAAGTCCAGACATAATCTTGGTCAGATCATGTGAAGGCCATGTAGATTGGTGTCTGAAATGCTCCTTTTGAGGAAAGAACCACACAGATTGAGTGGACCTGTCCAGTATAATACATTAATATTAAAATTACATTTAATAAAGAAATCTTGATGTTTTGGCAAGTCTTAAAAAACCTTGTGATGCAGGGGCGCGTCGCTAAATAACCAAAAGAAAAATAAAGGCCACATTTTTCAATGACCAATTTTTATGCCAACGGTGCTTTGTCAAACGAATCGCTGTTCGAGGTTATCGCTGTCCACGATTTTATACGCGGTTCTTATAAGGTTTTTTTTACTTAATTTTGCCTCTTGTACACACAACACAATTATACCTCGATTTACTGAAACAATTGAAAAATATGAAATTTTCTAGACGATAACACAAAGAATTCAATCATTCAAATTTGGTGACGGGGAGGAAGTCCTCATGGATTTCCTCCGTCCTGGGGCGGACGTAAGCGTAGTCTATTTTTTAGTATTTGTTGTTCTAGCGGCAATAGAAATCCATCATCTGTGAAAATTTCAACTGTCTAACTATCTCGGTTCATGAGATAAAGCCTGGTGACAGACGGACAGCGGAGTCTAAGTAATAGGGTCCCGTTTTACCCTTTGGATACGGAACCCTAAAAACTAACATCGTGAGGAAACGTGCACTCTAATTGCACACCACACTTTCATCACAATCTGAATGAGTCTGGAGTATATTGGTAATCCATTGCTTTATATGTTCGGAAAATGTGTCTGCTCAGCAACGCAATCAATGTTGTTGAACTGTCAAAATGTTTGCTACTGATCGTGGGCTACGTGTTTACCACGCTCGACTTATCCTACTTCCTACTAATATTATAAATGCGAAAGTTTGTAAGGATGGATGAATGGATGGATGTTTGTTACTCTTTCACGCAAAAAGTACTGAACGGATTTGCATGAAATTTGGCACACAGATAGTTTATAACCAGGAATAACACTTTTTATCCCGATATACCCACGAGGTCAAAACTTATGCGGTGTTATTACAAAACAAAGATTTCTTTTGACATGGGTTAAACCATCGAACCAGTTTTCGTAATAAGAACTTTACTATGATTGAAATGCAGTACAAAACTGACTATTTAGTCCGGTACTAAGTTGACAGTTTTTCATTAAGAACTTTAACGTAGTCGGAATAAAGTTCGAAATTCAGAAATGGCTCCATAATTTAAACCTGGGTCTGAAGATAATCCTTGTTTTGTAATAAGACGGTTTCGGTTTAAACCGCGGGGCGCATCTAGTAGTTAATATAAGTCTGAAATCGCCACCGTCTTGAGCAAGCGTGGTGATCAATGGTTGTGCCTTTTCTGTATGAGACTCTTCTCATACAGAGGCCTTTGCCCAGCAGTGGGACAGTTGTAATATTATTTATTACTATAATCACAGAGAGCTGTGGAGAGCATGGTGGCCCAGTGGTAACGGCCGCAACTTACGTGTTGCGGGTCGTAAGTTCGAACCCAGACAGGCGCATTACTTTATGTAAATTATTTCATCACCATTGCTCTCCAAACGGTGAAGGAAAACATCGTGAGGAAACCGGCATGTCTTAAAACCAAAAGTTCGAAGACATGTGACATTTACGAACCCGCACTGGGCCCGCGTGGTGGATTACGGCCCACTGCCTCTCACAGAGAGGAGGCTGTGTCCCAGCAGTGGGAACATTATAGGCCGATTATGATGGAACATCAGGCTTTTAGAGAGGAACGTGTTTAACGGAACCTCAACTAATTCCCATTTTGTTTTCTTAAACATATGATTAAAAACTGTAGTATAATGAATACGGATCTTTGACAGTCGTTACGGGTCCTCAGCCCGAAAGTCTGACAACAAGTCTTACCAAGAGGCATCGTATTTCCCAGTTACTGCGTTTTGGAGGTCAGATAGGAGTTCGCTCCATGTAAAATACCGGTATTCAGCTGCAATTCGGTTAGACTGGCAGCTGACACTAACATATTTGGGAAAAAGCTAGGCAGATGATAATTCCTCTTTTTGTGGATTTCATCTTTTAATAGATAGAAGATAGAATACTCTTTATTATGTACACCATAAAAAATACAGATAGGGTGAAACAATCGCGGGCTTGCGGACGGTGAGCAATGGGTAGCTCACCGACCGGTAAGGACCAGGCCCGGGTCGACGGCGCGTCATATTCCACGCGCGCCTCAAAGAGATGTCGTCAGCACATAGGTAGGGGTCCACTAGGGCCGATGCCTGCCGGGGTCACGGGAAGGTACTTATGGGTCACCGAGGCCCCCGCAACACAAGCAACAGGAAGGAATACGGGTGGGTTTTAGTCAGTAAGAGTCTGACACACCCTCCCGCTCCGCCCAGAGCGAGAGAAGTTATTAGATGATTTCCCATGAGAAGGAGAGACAAAACTGCAGGTAATCTGTGGTGTACCATTTACATATAATACAATAAATACATACATACATAAAACATATTAAACTTATCTGTATAATATCATCATCTGCCTGCCTTTTCCCAACCATGTTGAAGTGGCTTCCAGTATTACCGGATACAGCTGAATACCAGTATTTTACATGGAGCGACTGCCTATCTGACCTCCACAACCCAGTTACTGGGTAAAACGATACCCCTTGGTAAGAATGGTTGTCAGACTTTCGAGCTTCTGACGACCCGTAACGACTGTCAAAGATCTACAAATGAGCCGGGACCAGCGGTTTAACGGGCTTTCCGAGGCACGGAGGGGTCTTGGTATGTAAAGATGGTCACCCATCCACGGACCGACCGCGGCAATCGACCCGTGCGGCTGTTATTACTTAGCCACAAGCCTCTCTAAACTTATCTACATATAATATAATATATTCAATAATAGGAGACAGTGTATATATTTCAGACTTAATATTATTATTATTAATATTATTTTACATGGATTCTTGTGTACGTTGTGAATGTGAGAACGTTGTAGGCTTAATAGACTAGATCTTTTTTTCTTTAGACCGTTTCCTTTTCTCTTTTTTTTTTGTTAAGTACTTTTCGACAGGCCTACACTGTTCTCCCATACTTAATTTGTGTAATTTGAAAACATTGTAAAAGCCAATTATTTTTAAAAGAGTAACCGTGGAGTTTCTTGCCGGCTCTTCTCCATAGGAAACAACCAATTGGAACCGTGCACCTAGCTTCTGACGTTTCATAAGTGCCCATGTAGGTTTATGTGAAATAAAAATATTTTGATTTTGATTTTTTGATTTTGATTTTATAATTCCCATTTTGGGGTTCTTGAAATGCTAAATAGCCAAGTACTTAACTGTGACCAACTTGAATGTAACGTAGCGCTCGCCGGCCGACTGTGACCAACTGTGAGAAACGATCAGTTTAAAAGAGGCAAATTTTTTTTTTAACGTGTGTTTCATTAGAAGGCTAAATAGTTTTTAGAGGTTCGTTAATTGAAAAGTGTAAGTACATCATTAGAAGGTCAATAAGTTTTTAGAGGCTCAGTTAAATACTTCCCTTTTAGAAACCAAGATACGTAAGTGCAGTCAAGGAACAAATATGTTAGGCCTCTTAAGAGGACTACAGGACCTAAACGGAAATTTTGTAAGTTTTATAATGCCTAAAAGTATATGATCCACTGCAGTAAATAAAATAAGAAAAATATATGATATTCTTCAGGATCAATGCTAGGTAGATAGTGTGTTGAAAACATAATACAACTAAGTTGATACGATAGAAAAAAATCACGAAGATACCTCTGAAAAATTCTTTTAACGATTAAAAACCATACTTAATATACATGCAATCATTCTGATTTATTGTCCGATTATTCTACAAGCGACATATTAGCATAATAGTGTTTTATTTTTTTTATCCAATCAATAGTTTTTTGTAAACAGATAATTGCTTCATATTTTGCAATAAATTACAAATTACAAGCGTTGTGTCATCGCGCTTCACTTTCTTTTCTATGCAGTCCGACAGTGACCGCGGTTTAGGTGTTGTCAGCCTCTTAAGGTTAATTGTTACTTGCACCTCTCGCTTTTCTGTGGGAGTAATTTCGTGGAAAGGGACGGTAATGTGTAGACAGGAAGTGACAGCTTTTTTTTTTTTTTGGGTGAGAAGTTATATGAGCAGCGACAGAAACTAACCTCAGATTAAAAAAATGCTAAATAATGAAATATTTATTCTTTACTAGCGGTCGCCCCCTGGTCGAAATTAGACCCCCTCTATTTACAATTTATATAGTACTTACTAATTCCATGCTATTAAAAAGTACTTATTTATTCCATGCTCAAGCTGACACTTCTTCTGTCGGGGTCGCGGGAAGGTACAGAAGTGTTACCGAGGTCCCTGGCAACACAGGCAACGGAAGGAATACGGGTGGGTTTTAGTCAGTAAGAGTCTGACACACCCTCCCGCTCCGCCCAGAGCGGTCTTCCGCTCTGGGCGGAGCGGGAGAGTGTGTCAGACACACAGCGGGAGATGTGTATTTGATGATTTCCGAACCAAAAAAAAAAAACAGTATTTCCTAGTAAATGCGCAATTTTTACAGGTTTCACTGAACAGATAAACGTACAGATGGCTTCATACGGCGTACGGCGATCATCTGCCTGCCTTTTCCCAACTGTGTTTGAGTCAGCTTCCAGGCTAATCGGATGCATCTGAATACCAGTACTTTACATGGAGCGAATACCTGTCTCGCTTCCACAACCCAGTTCCTGGGTAAAGGCTCCTGCAGACAGGCGCGACGCGACGGTGCGACGCGATTCTGGTAGAAGATTTTTTTTATAGAAATTGATATACTAGCTAGAGTCATGTCGCGCCTGTCTGCGGGAGCCTTAACGCGATATCCCTTAGTAAACAAAATTGCGATCTCAAACAAATAATGTCAAATTGGAAGGCCTCCTATAAGGTGGACCGATGACCTTGTGAAGGCCGCAGGAATCCGCTCGATGCGGGATGCACAAAACCGGTCGAAGTGGCGGTGCTTGGGGGAGGCCTATGTCCAGCAGTGGACGTCTTTCGGATGAAATGATGATGATGATGATGATTGCCAGTCGCGAGTTGCAGCGGCTTGCGTTCGCTGTTTGTGGACACGTGTCTGAGTGCGTGCGTGTGTGGAGGCGACCTGCTCTGCCTCTATCTAGAATTTATAAAATTCTCCTCAATTGTCAATGAAAAACATCTGTATGGTGATTTAAAGTTAGAATTACGAGTACGGGTATAAGTTTGCAACAATCAAATCAAAGCACTCAATTTTTAAGTCGTAGCTACTACAAATTTGCCATCCACAGGCACGTTTTCTGACCCATTTGTTTACATTTTCATCAGATAGTTTTGGGACAGACTATAGGCACGTGTAGAGTACCACCGATTCCCTGAAACTCGGAACAATTGGTACTTGTTGTGTTAGCCGAATACCCGAGCGAAATTTCGCAACATGTTTACGAACTAGATTTTGAAACAATTTCGTTATGAGGTAAAATGGGGTAAAACTAAACTATGCAAGTACATAATGTACTTTTGCGTAATAATTGGTTCTCTTGAACCGACAGCAAAACAAATCTTGTCGAGGTCAAAGGTTTAATTGAATTCATTTTGATTTATCTCTGATCTATTTTAAACTGGTTTGGTTTTAATTGCTTTCTATTAATCGTTGAATTGCCGCGGTCAGTTCGTAGATGGGTGAGCAACAGTTTGAATTGAGCGGGTTTTCTTAGAAATTGGGGTGAAACGAAACTCGGAAAATTTCTATTTGTTCGCCCCCCTATTACATGAGACTTTCTAATTTTGGTAAAATATAAGTGTGGTGTACTGCGAATCTCTGCAAACCTTTTCGAGAAATACAGGCTTGATTTGGGTGTGTTTTCTTAATAGAGATCTCATGATGACTGGCTCTTGGTCTTGTGGTCGCAAGTTCTACTGCTGAGCATGATGTCGATTCTCAAGTCGAGCAAAATGTTAATGGGTTTTTCCATCTGGAATTTCTCAGTAGCTGGCCCGGAGTCTGGATTTGTGCTCAATAAGCTCGCCCCCTATTACATGGTACTTAAACATAACTGGTGAAATATGGGTCTAGTATAGGTACACCTCTGCGTAACCCAGAAATTGATATCGCATGATGACTTAGGGGCTGATTCACACCGGAACGGCGAAAATCAAATTTTCTTACATTTTTTGCAATTTCAGGTCAGTGTGAGGTTGTATCTTGAACAAAATATGATTCACGACCATAACAAATATGTATTTACAGAATTATAATCATTATTACATCTCTCTAATTTAGATTTGTACGATAAGAACAATTTGTTCTTATGGAACAAATCTAACTAAGAGGATAAGCATTGCCATACAACGTGGCAATGCCGCCAGTCTAGAAATATAGAATCCGCCAGTATAGAATCCAGTTTTCTTTCTAACTGAACTGCTGTGCAGCTGGACAGGTTCCGCTACTTCTTCCCAGCTAAAGCACTAGGAAGTGGTGAAGGGCGGGCGTTTTAGGGGGACTGTCTCATGTAATTTTGACGCTCGAAAAGTGTTGATTCTCAGCTTAGTTTGAACAAATGACTTTTGATTTGATTTTTTTTTTATGAATCTCTTGGGTACATTACCAGTTGACAGCAATGCGGAGGATGTTTTCAACGCCATGCTTTAGTTTGTTAATAGTTTTAGTAAGGTCAGGATAAAATATTATATTTTAATTTAATTAATTAATAAAATATTGGGATGTAACAGAAGACGTCTCTATTCAGCATCATCTGCCTTGCCTTTTTCCAAGTATGTTGGCATTGGCTTCCACATAACCAGGTTGCAGTTGAATACCAGTGTTTTACATGGAGCAACTGTCAATCTGACCTCCACAACCCACTTAGCTGGTATAAAACTGGTTCTCAGACTTGGTCGACTGCCTACCCGCCACGACTGTCAAAGATCTACGAATGACAGTCACAACCAATGGCTTCATGTGCTTTCCGAGGTACGGAGGATATGTAATAGAAGGTCACCAATCCATGGACCGACCTTCGCAAGCGTTGCTTAACCTTGAAGATCGACCTGCGTGGCTGTTATTACTTAGCCACGAGCCCCTCCCTATTGTCACTGTATTTCAAAAAGTAGTCGTAGCATAGGCTTACCAGGGTTTGTGACATACGGTGAGCAATGGGTAGCTCGCCGTCCGATAAGGAGCAGGCCCGGGCCGACGGCGCAACGTGTTCCACGAGCGCCTCAAAGAGATGTCAGCACAAGTGTAGGGGTTCGCTAGGGCCGATGCCTGCCGGGGTCGCGGGAAGGTACGGAAGGGTTACCGAGGCCCCTGGCAACACAGGCAACCGTAGGAACACGGGTGGGTTTTAGTCAGTAAGAGTCTGACACACCCTCCCGGGCCACCCAGAGCGGGAGAAGTTATTTGATGATTTCCCACCCAACAAAAACAAAAGAGTTTGTCACATCCAAAAATCGCTTCGGCCCCAGATTACTCTCTGGCTTTGTTATCGCTCTTCAGTCTATAGCCAAAATTGACACAGCACTTCCCCCGCGTCTTCGTTCGCGTGAATTTCGTATTTTCTCCTACAAATTCTAACACTTCCAACGCTTGAAAATGAAAATTAAACCCATATCGCACAGACGTAAAATATCGCGCACTGGATTTTTAACCTTGTTTTTGAGCCGAGAATTGAGAATCTAACAGAATCCCAGCGCGTGTATAAATAAAACTCAGTTGGATTTTCAACTCTCGGCGCCAAACAGAGCATTGAAAGTCCATTGCGCGAAAAAACATCGCCGCGGGATAAAGTCGCTCTTGTGAACGTGAATTATGATCATAATTCTTACTTATTATGAAACAAAGTCGTCGCCGTGTCTGTATGTCTGTCTAAACGCGATAAACTCAAAAACTACTGAACGGATTATCAAACAGTTAATTAACCATTGGGCGGGCTGATTCATGAGATTTATGTACGTATGTATAATTCATTAAAGTTTTGTGTAATTTGGCTGAAATATGACGGTTATTGTTGAAGATGTCGGAAAATCATGATGACTGCAAGCTTTTCTGGCGTGGGTCGCGTAAACCGTTCGAGATAGGTACATATAATTAATGTTCAACAGGATTGTGCATCTTAAAAAGTTCAACAAAAAGTCCGCGATAGCATATGTCTATCTTCTAAGGATGACCCACAGTAACCATTTTTATCTTTCACATTTTGATAAAAACTTCATTGATCCGAGGCTATTTTAAGTGGTATTATATGAATCTTTAAGCAATAAAATATGTTATTTAAATTGGGCATTTAAATTAGATGAAAATATGCCTTTACATCATATCATATAAATTAATGCTTCAGTTTACGCGGCGGACGCAGCGCTTGGCTATGCGGTATATGCGATTGCTTTCGTTTCCTTTTAATCCCGGTAGTAGGTTCCCGTGGGATATTTCCCGAAATCCACACGGGCAAAGCCGCGGGCAAAAGCTAGTCTTAATTATATAATTCGACACACCGCCCGCCCGCACTATTACTTCGTTTTCGCTTAGCGTATTAGTAGTTTTTCTGACTTTCTGCTCGGCTTCTAAGCGTTGTAGCATGTTATAGCCTATAATCTTCCCCAAGAGTTAGGCTATCATAATGCAAAAAGAATTTTCAAATCCGACTGGTATTTCTAGAGATTAGCGCGTTCAAACAACAAACAAACTCTCAGCTTTATTCATTAGTATAGATTTATGTTTTATCCTCACTCTATGGCCCCAGTTTCAGTACTACCAGAGGTTACTTCGTTCAAAGGAAATCGGAGGTATATTCATGAAAGCACTGAATTCGATCACTTGGTATTTCAAACAATGGTTATGGCAGACAAGCTCCTAAAACCATTGCAATATCTCTCTATAGCTTTAAGGCTCCTACAGACTATTGCGATGTCGCCCCAGTGTGCACGAGCCTTTAAGGTTTGCTGTTCGAAAACTCAATTTTGAGTGGCAATGTATAGTCTAGGATTAAATATGTTATTTATTTATTAGATCTGCAACAACGGCTACACAACTATCTGCAGGTTTTTTTTTTTTTGGTGTGAAATTATCAAATAACTTCTACCGCTCTGGGCGGAGCGGGAGGGTGTATCAGACTCTTACTGACTAAAACCCACCCGTGTTCCTTCCATTGCCTGTGTTGCCAGGGGCCTCGGTATCCCTTTCGGACTTTCCC
The DNA here is from genome assembly GCA_905333075.3 of Atethmia centrago. NCBI lineage: Eukaryota > Metazoa > Arthropoda > Insecta > Lepidoptera > Noctuidae > Atethmia > Atethmia centrago. The sequence goes on from HG995396.1 coordinate 1,174,737, forward strand.
GCGACCCCGGCAAAACGTACAGTCTTGACAACTTACTTTACCATGAAATGTTTTTGGTGGGATCTACAAGTTTACAAGAATCGATACAAATATTATCGTGAGTTTTCAACTATAGGAAACCACCTCATCATAATCTTTCTGCTGTCCTTATCCCAATGTATTTGGGGTCGGCGCAACATTATTTTTTTCCATACTTCTAATAATAATCTAATCATTTAATTCAAGTAACAAGTTACAAAGTGTTAGTAACAAAATACTTACAAACTATGTTAGCAAAACATTAACACAAACAATATGTGACATCACTGCTGCAAGGTCACAGGCCCAGCCGATACCCTGCCTAGCCTGCTTGCTACCATAGACAGGATGCTGTTGGTGCTGCTCCGCACCCTACTAACCAGAGATGCGCACCGCTTCGGCATCACAGTGTAGAAGCAGTTAATGCGAGCTTCAGCAAACATCCCCGACGTGCTGCGGTATCGGGGCAACCCCATCAGCACCCTGAATGCGTTATTGTATTGAACGCGAAGGGCGCTGTATGATTTCTTAGTATAATGAGCCCCCACAGACTGCAAGAGTAAAAAGACGTGCAGTAAGCACTAAATATGTACAATATGTAACAAAAACCCTGTTGTTCCTTCTACCTACGTTTTAAGAATCGGTTTACTAAGCGATAAAGCAACTCATTTATAAAAAACTGTTCAATAAAAAAAAATAAAATTAATATTTAATTATTAATATTTGTAATGTTTAATCGATTTGTTACCTCTGCAATTCAGCATGAAGCGATGACGCGAAACCAGAAGTAGATAGAACGTTCCCGCTCTCTCTTTGATCGGCGCCGCCGCGCCGCCGCTTATCTACCTATTTTTCTACGCAAGTTCGTGACCTTGTCAGCTGTTGTTTACCAGTATCACTTTAACGAATTAATCTTTGAAAATCTTGGTTTACACAGCATTTTTAAGCACAATTGATATTTGTTAAAACTACATTTAACACTTCACTATATTAAAAAAAAACAAATTCGCCACGTCTGTCACATAAAACCTGATGTACCTATTTACATTTTAATGCATTAATTTATTATGATAGCTACTTGACGGCCACGGAGTTGCTGTTCGATATGACCACCTTGTACCTCTACACTTCTTGGCTCATAGTCGGGGGAAGTAGTGATTGGACACGACAATAGTGAAATGGGTGCTGCCCATCTTCTTTGAGTACTCTCTTAACGCGCATATGATTTACTCCGAGTTCGTGTCCCACTGAGGGTGTACTTCGCGTTGGATCGTGCTCAAACAAGTCCAAGACTTCTGTCTCGAGTCCTCGGTCTGCCTGCGTCAGCTCGATGTCAGGTCTCGCCCGTGCACATTGACGGTATTGTACGTACGTATGTGCAAACATTGGAATGCCATCGCCGACGGTAATGATCGCAAAACGTTCTTGGCAGAGTCTGCGTGCTTCTGCATAATTGCAGTCACATTTCCGAAGACCCATCAACATATTCTACGTTAGAATAAGACATTGTCAACGTTTACGTAAATAAAACACAGTTCACTCACTACGTAGGTCAACAATAACATCCATCCTGAAGTAAAGTGCGCGGGAGACTAAAGGAGAGGGAGACTATTCGCAGGGAGACCGGTGGCGGGGCGGCGGGGTAGGTAAGCACGTGGTACCGACCCGCCGACATACGCGGCGGAACTTTTTGGCGGCACCTTTTGTCGCATTCAAAGAAAGCCGCCGGCAGCTAGTAGGCTATTCAGCGAAATAAAGATGTACTTGTAAAATCAAATACTGTAAACATTTTTTTGAATGTGTCGATTTTAATAGTTATTTGATTTTGACCTCTCGACTAGCCAATGCTTAATTTTTTTAAATTATAATTTCATCAATGTTCTGCTTATAGGTAAATGTATACGTTCCTAAAAGGAACAACAGGGTTTTTGTTACATATTGTATAGTGCGTTACACCTCTTTAGAGGCACGCCTGAGAGGAGACCACATCGTTTCCTTAAAATTTGGGTAAAATAAGTTAAGCTCCTTAAGATGATGGCTATCTTTTCGGTTGCCAAGTGAGCTCTTCCCTTTTTTACCCGACTGCGAGATGCAGAGGAGGGTAATGTGTTTATCAGCCTATGTATGTATGTTTGGACTGCCTCGTTGATCTAGTGTTCGTGCTACTGCTGAGCATGAGGTCCTGGGTTCGATTCTCGGGTCGGCCAGTGTTATTGTGTTTTTATATCTGGAATTGCTCAGTAGCAGCCCGGAGTCTGTATTTGTGCTCGGTTGATAGTAATAGGCTCGCCCCTTATTACATGGGACTTAACATAACTGGCGAAATGTGGGTGTATTACAGGTACACCACTGCCCAACCCCTTCAGGGAAACAAGACGTGATGTTTTATGTATGTATATTGGTTCCTTCCTTTGTGGCGCTCTAGAGACCAAACGCATGGGCCGATTTATATGATTCTTACGTCAATCGATTTGTCTTCAATCTTGTGAGTGTCACTAAAGACATTACAATAATCAAAATTCAAGATGGCGACAACCAGACGCCATATTGAGTATAAGAAAAAAAAATAAAGTCGACGAACAAGTGGAGTATCATTGAATAGGTCTTTGAAAATGATCTTTAAGTTTCTCTAATCATTTTTCATTTAGGCTTTTATAGCCTAAATGAAAAATGAAACGGTTTAAAGTTGGCTAGTAATCATTCTCACTGAAACTTTCAAAACTTATAATAAACCTGTGATAAAGTTCTTGTATAATCGAATTTTAGGTCTTATTTAACGTGAAAAATAATGATTAAAAAGTGTAAAATAAAAAATAATAACTGAGAGCAGTGTTGGCCCAGTGGTAAAGGGTGCGACTTACGAGTAGGTCGTAGGTTCGAACCCGGACAGGCGTCACCACTGCTCTCAAAACGGTGAAGGAAAACGTCGTGAGATAATCGGCATGTCCTAGAACCAAAAATTCGAAGACATTTAGTAATAAAAGTTAAATTAAAATTTAAATCACCCCCGACACTAACAAAAACATCTTAAAAGTAACAAAATAATACGTATTGGGCCCTTTCTGTTTAATATAAATTTAGGTAATATTTTGAGCCAAGCGTTGTCTAGTCGGGGACAGACAGACGGACGGACATGGCGAAACTATAAGGGTTCCTTATTTAATACGGAACCCTAAAAATGACAGAACAATTGGAAACGGTGACATGCGCCCGTTATGTGTTAGGGAATTTGTTTATAAACTTGCTTGACAATTGCGCTTCTTGACCGAACATTATTGATTGACTGCTTCGGTCGAGTGGCTACTGAGTTTAAGGGTCTTTAGCGCTGGACCTTATTATTTTTCCGGCTACGTCATTGCCAACATTTTGAATGAAAATGACAGTTGAAATCGGTGACATGCGCCCGCTCTGTGGAAAGGAATTTGTATAAAAAATTGCTTGACAATTGGACTGCTTCAGTGGCCGTAAGTGCGGCTGCTAAGTATCCGTGTCTTAGGCTCGATTCTCAGATCAGGCAAAATGTTGTTGTGGTCTTCAATTAAGAATTTATCAGTGGCAATCCGGAATTTCGATTTCTGTACTTCAATACATCTACCAACCCGCGTGGTAAATTATATTGTTACAGATTAGTATAAATAATGTTGAATTTAAAACTAAATGTACGGACGATGTAAAAAACGCGTACATAGTACAGCAAAATAAAGATAAACCGGCCAAGTGCAAATCAGACTTGCGCACGAAGAGTTCCGTACCATTATCCATGAAAACGGCAAAAAAACATGTCTGTTGTATGGGAGCCTCCTTAAATATTTATTTTATTCTGTTTTTTAGTGTTTGTTGTTATAGCGGCAACAGAAAGGGGGTGATGGCTGATCTTTGCGTTATGCTCGTGAACGGGTGCTGCTTGTGGTGACTGGTCGTCTTGCTGATCATGGTTTTAATTGTTATTAGTAATTGTTTACTTATTTTACTTCGATGGGGCTAGTTTATCATTTCTCACTTCGAGCTACAGCAATTGCCTTATGTAAGCGGGCACGCCCTTTATGCCTGGAGGCTTTTATTTAGGTATTAAGTTCTATTTACGTTTTTTTTATGTTGAAATTTTTATCTGCTTGAGTACAGTTTGTTCATTGTTTTGTTGGTATACTGGCGCGTGCTAGCTAACGTATGGCAAGTGTGTAATTTAATCAAATGTTTTGTGTTTCGTAATGTTAATTACTTTGCATACGATTTGTATAAAATCAAGTTTATATAACTAAACAGACAGACGTGCTGCTGGGGAGTTTGTTCCACCACTTCTTCTTCCCAGCTAAAGCACTAGGAAGTGGTGACGGGCGGGCATTTTTGGGGGACTGTCTTATGTAACTTTGACGTTCGAAAAGTGCTGATTTTCAGCCTAGTTTGAATAAATGACTTTTGATTTTGATTTTGATTATTATTTTCTTGCTAAAACTTAGTGTACTGAGAGAGAGGTTTGATGCTCAGCCAGATCGGAGAAAATATTATTGAGCTTCTATATCAGGAATTTCCCAATTGCTATATTACATGAGATTTAAACTTATAACAAGTGAAGTGTGCGAACTCCTCTGCCTACTCCTCCGGAGAATCATCATCATTCTCCTGCCCTTATCCCGATTTATTTGTGGTCGGCGCAACATGTCCCTTCCACTATTAGTTTACTTCTCTATTAGTTGTCATCTCGTTAGTCATCCCGTTTCTAGCCATATCATCTTTCACACAGTCCATCCATCGTTTCTTTGGTCTTCCCCTACTCTTATAGCTATTGACATTCCTACTCAAAACTTTCCACACGACATTTTCCTCATTCCTCCGCATCACATGCCCATACCATGACAACCGATTTCCGCAGAACTTTTCAGTCACCGGTGCCAGTTTCAGACTTCTTCTTAAGTACCCATTTCTTATTCTATCCATTCGTGTCACACCACACATCCCTCTTAGCATTCTCATCTCAGTTGCATACAATTGCCTTTCATCATCATCTTAAGTTTAAAAGGAATGCGGGATTCGTCGCAGATTGTTCCCGCGACATGCTACTCCTCCGAAGAATATAAGCAACAAACAATATTTGGATTTAAAGCGTGTCCATGGTGTTTCTTGCCCGTTCTGTTCCATAGGAACCTGTAACGCTTTGGAATGGGCAACTAGCTTCATCTCTGCCTGATCGACTCCTTGACAATCCAAAAATGCCTATAATTGGTTTTATTTGAAACTAGCTGACCCGAGAGCCGTTGTCTTGGTCAAATTATAATAATTCATACAAAAATCCCATAGAAAATGCAGTTTCAGTTTTTCCCGAACTTTCCGGGCAATTTATAAAATTATTCTTTTCCTAAGAACTTTATTCGGACTAAAAAGGCTCGTGCAGATTGGGGCGCTTAGTCTGCACGAACCTTAATGAGGAACGTAAGACCTTTACGGTCTCTGGTATACTTTACTCAATTTTGGTATTTTTGTGGATTGGATCCTTTTCGTGTAACTACGTCCAATTAAAAAAAAAAAACAAATAAGTCGAGCCAGTTTTAAGTGATGCCCTTCATTTTTATTTATAGGTATATAAGATGGATAAATGCTTTGGATTTGAGTTTGAAACACAACAACAAATTGTTTTTTTTTTGCACTTGTTTAGTAGACCATGTCACCAACCTCCTCATCCTTGTTACAGCTGGTGGGCTCCCCCTGTGGTCAGCATGGCCAGTACACCTTCTACAAGGCGCTGCGGCTGTCGGGACCCACGGAGAAGATCATAGCCATCGGGGACTTCTTCTTCGTCAAGGTCTGGCAGGACTCCGAGCTAGTATCTATAGGTAAGTCTTAAAATAGCATCTTTAAATACTAATTGTAGGTAGATCATGGCACGGCAGGCATGGTGAACTCACCAGAGGTTTCTCTGTGGCTGTCTTTGGTTAAGAGTTTGCAATATAAGCCCTAATTCCAGTCACCGACTAGCCTATGAGCTAGAAACCATGACATGAATAACCAGCAAAGATCCGTAGCGTGGTCAAAAACAATATACCAGTGTGGCGGCATCTACATCGCCACATGCGAACTACGCAACATCCTCCAACACTGACTTCACGCAAAATCCTGCATCGCGCAAGCAGAGTTTACCGCGACTAGCATATGTACAACATCCCGTAGGGTTACCAGGCCTAAAAATGCAAAATCCTGTCTGACGCGATGACGTGTCTAAAAATCCTGATTTTGAAATAAAAGTCCGGTCACGCACCTGTATTAAATAAAAATCATAGTATTTATATTATTTAGACCCATATTTTTGGTTGCTAGCAACCGCATGCAAAAAGTTGTTTTTTTTTCAGCTATTTCGCAATAAAATTGTTCACACGTCACGTCTTTATGGCTCAGTGCGTGCGGCACCCGTCGCTTGAGCGGGCGGGAGGACATGCAAGTATGACAAAAATCCGGTCTGACGTAAAATCCGGGCGAAGTCCGGTCTAACACGTAAAAATCCGGTCTAGACCGGCTTTATCCGGTCAGATGGTAACCCTATCCCGACATCAACCGTCGGGCAGTTGCCCACCAGACACGACACCCGTCTGCTCGGAGGTTTCTCCCTTTTCTATGGAGGATGAGTGAACTGTACACCCTGTTCTCCATGGCTATACCAGTTTCTGAATGCTTAATAAATAAATTCAATTGTCAAATCTCATATCTAGAAATATTGGTGTAAAAAGAATCTCACTTATAAAAATACATAAGCATGCAAAACATAACCCTGTCTTTTCAGTCGCGCACTCGGGTAAAAATGGTGGCCATTATATTTTTGAACGAGGGAACAAAAACCGTTCCTAATAGCTAACACGGGGTTTGACAGCAGATAATTTACTGAATAGTGACATAATCAGTCTTTCAGAGATCCTCAAAGCATCCATCATCAGATGCCGACTGTCCCTCAAAAAATCAAAATCAAAATATTTTTATTTCACATAAACCTACATGGGCACTTATGAAACGTCAGAAAGTCCCTTTTAGTTTTCGTCACTCATCAAAGCCTGCCTAATGCTAACAAAATTGTGTTGTCAACAGGAGAACTTCAACTGCTATGGACAGACCGGGTGTCAGACCAGACGCTAGTCAGCCTCCGTCTGTACTTCCTGCCAGAAAACACGCCAGAAGGGAGGAACCAGCATGGGGAGGTGAGTCCTAGATCCTTAGAACTTGGAAGACCGAGAGGTTGTAGGCACATGAGACTGTTGTTTAAACTCTTCAGAAAGGTATTCACATTGATATTAAGGCTCCCGCAGACAGGCGCGAAGCGACGCTAGTAGCACAATTTGTATGAAAACTCCAAGGAAATTGACGCGCTGCGCATCCTGCTGCCTGTCGCACCCGCGATATCGCGCCAGTCTGCACGACCTTTTAGTGTGTGTATTCGGGTTTTTTAGTATTAGGGCCGTATTTTAACATGTTCTGACATTGCGACATAATTGTCAAAAAATTGCAAAATTTTACATGGCAAGTGCTGTTTTAAGCTAAGCGCACATTACATCCGCATCGGTTCCGCCTGTACTGTGCGATAGTTAATACAAGGTGTACGAAAATGACGGAAGAAGACTGGCAAAATCTGCGTCAGCCTTAATAAAGTAGGTCGGCATCCGGTGGTACCGGAGTGCCTCCCTGATGCAACTACAAGGCAGGGTGTTGAAGGCATTCGCGATGTCTAGAGACACCGCCAAGACGACCCCACCCTGGACCACAGAATTCCCCGTCTTTAGGGCCCGCACCCGCATGTTGGCGTAAGGACCAGGCCCGGGTCGACAGCGCGTTGTGTTCCACGCGCGCCTCAAAGAGATGTCAGCACAAGTGTCCACTAGGGCCGATGCCTGTCGTGGTCGTGGTAAAGTCCGAAAGGGATACCGAGGCCCCTGGCAACACAGGCAACGGAAGGAACACGGGTGGGTTTTAGTCAGTCACAGTCTGACACACCCTCCTGCTGCTCCGCCCAGAGCGTGAGAAGTTTTCTGATAATTTCCCACCCAAAAAAAAGCCTTAATAAAGTACAAAATGTATTTAATAAAAAAAACGGATTTTTGACTGTCACCTGTGTGGGTGTATTTCTCCTGTGTGTTTATTAATTAGACCCCAGATCTAAGGTCTTTAGATAAACACGAAATAGCTATAACGTTTTTTAGCAAAATTGTTCAGAAATTCACTTGAAGTTGAGAACTTGTCAAACCTTAGCTTAGCGTTACTTAAGGGTCGAGTAATCCCGTTGAACTTGGCCTTACAAATTCCTCATTTCGGTTTTATCGGGAATATGCATATTTAGTAACGAAAATATAAATAATTAAAAAAAAAACAGATAGAATTATAGATAACGAAAAAGACTGTTCATACGAAACAAATCATGAAAATATCTTATGTAGTTTGAAAGTAATATCGTTTTTATGCTTTGGGCAGACATTTCTTCCTGAATTTATTTCATAAAGAATACTTTATGAAATAAATTCAGGAAGTAATGTCTAAGTATGTGGAAGTAATTGTATATGTGAATATATGAATACTACGGTAAAATATTACTGTAGTATTTAAATATTCACATATAGAATTGATGTGTATGCGTTCTCGTTTAACATACATTTTTGCATAACTTGCTTGCATTATGTGAAGGCGTAACAATAGATTCAAACGTCACTAAAATGATATATCTGGGCCTTAAGGATCACCTTTTTTTTTTTGGATGGGAAATCATCAAATAACTTCTCCCGCTCTGGCCGGAGCGGGAGGGTGTTAGACTCTTACTGACTAAAACCCACCCGTATTCCTTCCTGTTGTCTGTGTTGCTAGGGGCCTCGGTGACCCTTTAGTACCTTCCCGCGACTTAAGGATCACCTTAAGGCCGATTTGTCTCTTGTCAGCGCCTTAAAGGAATCATCCTTTACAACATAATTCTAAGAACTTGGATGTTACCAAAACACGATTTGAAAAAAAATCTAGATACAAACTAACGTTAAACTAACCTCTTACCTTGAGTTTCAAACCAAAATATCTGTATTAAATATCAACATACGTTACGTATTTAATTAATAACAAGAACGTCTTATTTGAATGCAGAACTTGGTTGTTTTTTATTTTCGATTTCTCAACTCAATTTTGAGTAAATAGCTAATTGCTTCATATTTTGCAATAAATTACCAGCGTTGTGTCATCGCGCTTCTCTTTCTTTCCTATGCAGTCTGACAGTGACCGCGGTTTAGGTGTTGTCAGCGTCTTAATGTAGTCCGCAAAATTTAAAATCTCTCACGGGTAATATGAACTTAGAGGGTTGTGTTGATGATTTTAAAGATAATTCTATAAGGCCGTGAATCTATTTTTTGACCACCTAAAATCTAACACCGATGTGGATGTTGCAAAAAACGATTTCGCGGGTCTTAGCGCAATTCCCCTTGACTTATGATCAGGGCCGGATTTACAAGTGTGGAGGCCCTGGCAACCAAGAAGTGGAGGCCCAAAAAATTTGTGGAAGAGATGAAAAATTTAAAAAAGATGTTTTGTGATTGTGAACTTTTTCTTTGAAGGGCACAAAGGATGTATTTTTCCTTATCTTACAAACAAATTGTGGAGGCCCCTTCTTTGTGGAGGCCCAGGGCCAGTGCCCCTGTTGCCCTGCCCTAAATCCGGCCCTGCTTATGATAAAGTAGAGTTTTACAAGTTCTCAGCTTCAGCTTCTCAATTCAGAAACCACAATCGAATGGATAAACTCTAGCTAAGAATATCTCAGAAATCAATTATTAATAAACTAGAAACACAGACTCTAATAGCAATAGCCATTCAATCGGTTCTCCAATCCTGGGCAACACAGGCAGATGACCCAATCCTGCCCGCTTGGGTCAGATGCATACGTATAGAAATTTAATCAATACCTATCATCCGCCAGAAACCACTGAAAACTTGCTTTACAGAAGGTTAATTTTAAGCTATCCTTATCGGTGATGGCATAATACAAGGTGTCGTTTTGCATCCTCGTCAAATTCAAAGAGATAACTATGCTAATGATTCTCGACACGAATCAATGATAAAATAAGTAGGACTTTGTTTTTTTTTTTCAAATTTTCGGAAATCGGCATGTGTGGGACACGCATGTTAAAACGCGGCCCGTGTGATACCGCACTGTAACTGCCCTTTTACACACACACTACCGTATACGCAACGGGGTGATTCTGTTCTGTGAAAGTGGTGTATTCTAAAATACTGTCAAACTTAAATAACTAAAAAAACAAGTATGTATTAATTATTGAGCAGGTATCGTTATTTTATTTGATTATACATGTCTTTCATAGCAGCCTCCTGAAATTTGACGAGAATGCAAAACGACACCTTGTATAACATCACGCCTTGTTTCCCCGAGGGGTGGGGCAGATGTGTAGGTAGGTACCTGTAGTACACCCACATTTCGTCAATTGTTTTTTAAGTCTCATGTAATAGGGGGCACAAATCCAGACACCTACTGAGAAATTCCTATTGGAAAAGCCCATTAATACTTTGCCCGACCTGGGTATCGAGCTCAGGACCAACGAGCCAGGTGATGTTCTTCAGCGTGCGTGTATGACCAGCACCCTAATTGTATAAAATACTTTCTTTCACATTCCGAAGAATTTTGAACGAAATTCCTAATTCATTGCTTTTTAAGTTTGATAATTTCGTGTGGTCGACAATGTAAATAATGCAATGATTGTTAATGAACTGTCAAAATTAAAGGTATTACTATTCTAAGTGTGTCACGCAACTACAGCCCCATTCAAACTTTATGGCGGCTCGGAACATGAGGCGACTCGCTGCGCAGTAACGAATTCATGTGTGCAATGGGTAGCTCACCGTCCGGTAAGGACCAGGCCCGGGGCGACGGCGCGTTGTATTCCACGCGCGCCTCAAAGAGATGTCGTCAGCACATAGGTAGGGGTCCTCTTGGGCCGATGCCTGCCGGGGTCGCGGGAAGGTACTTATGGGTCACCGAGGCCCCCGCAACACAGGCAACAGGAATTCGGGTGGGTTTTAGTCAGTAAGAGTCTGACACACCCTCCCGCTCCGCCCAGAGCGGGAGAAGTTATTTGATGAATTCCCACCTCAAAAAAAAACAAACAATTTATACGTATATAGAAAAGAGAGAAAAAAAATCAATACATAAATAAGATCTCATTTCGTGCGCGGATACTCGTATATGATTGTTAGAGAGTGATTCACACTGACCTCCGTACTAGTAAAAACTGTATCACGGTAGGTCAGTCTTCCTCGTTCTCCAATAATCGCACACTTAAACACTTTATATTGAGCATAATATTTCGAGACATTTAGCAGGTGTTCGGTATTTTAATTAATACATTGCTATCATCTACCAATTGTAATGTGGGTAAAACTAAAAATTATTAAGTATATGCAAAATATATAGACAAAAAATTGTTTAAAGAAAGTTGTTGTGTTGATGTTTGTATGATGTTGTGTGTTGATGTAATTGGTATATGTGACTGAATGTGTGTGGATACGAGTTATGTGTTTGTGTTAACGTAATTAATCTGAAGTAGAAATTCATTTAAAATCTTTTTGCAATTATAATTTGACGAATCACGTAACCTCAGACTCCTAGACAACTGATTATACAAATGAGGCCCGATGTGATCAAAACACTTATTAGCGAATACCGTTTTGGTTCTAGGAACACAATACACTAAATCCTTTCTACGCCTGGTTGTTGTAAGAGGTAACTTGAGAGTGTTGCTGTAGGATCGAAGTTTTTATAAACAATTGTCTAATCGTAAGTAATGACAATTCATTATGTAGTGTATGTGTGGAGTACATAAATCTCCTGAAATTCATTTCTTTAAGTACAGCTGGTTGCGCTCTTTCTAGATGATGCTCCCGTGGACAGTCAGCTCCATTACCACCTCACCGTCTGCATATAATATTTTTACCCAGGCATGCGTACTCTTAAAGTTAGTTTTCTGAGTTTGTTTTATAGTAACAGTTCCTGGAAATAAATACGGGTCACGACTTTTAATGTCTATAGATAGATTGAAATTATGTCCTGAGACTATATGTACTGCTATTTGTATAATACATATATACAGAGCAGTGGTGGCCCAGTGGTAACGGCCCCGATTTACGAGTTGTAGGTCTTGGGTTCGAACCACTAGGGTTGCCAACTTTTTTATTTATTTATTTAACAGTTTTGTACACACATATAAACAGACAAGAAGAAAGGAACAGAAAAATACGTACAAAGGTAATGCTTATTTCTAAAAAAATCTCTTCCAGCATACCCGCGATAGGACAGTAGACAAAGAGATGTAGACACCGTGTGTAAGAGTAGAAGAGAAAACAATATACATAAAAACCAAGTATAGTATCTTCGAAGCCATTGCCTGTAAAAATTGAGTAGATACCTAGCGAAATAATATATAAATATAAATATATCATTTATATGTTTCAGATATTTTTTTCTTTAAATGCATTTTTTGCTACTGTGAGCTTTTTTGATGTCTTGTAACTATTTTTAAACTCTAAGGTTACCAAATACCATTAATTTTGTATTGAAATGATTTTTATTTTTTTTATTTTGTGTTTTTTTTTCTTCTTTAGATTCTATAGTATTTGCTCTAACATAGCAGGATAATAAATTATATACTTAATAGGGTTGGCAACCCTAGTTGGAACCCTGGCAGGCGCTTTACTTTGTGTAAATTATTTAATCACCACTGCTCTCAAAACGGTGAAGGAAAAGATCGTGAGGAAACTGGCATGTCCTGGAACCAAAAATTCGAAGACATGTGACATCTATCAACCCGCACTGGGCCCGCGTGGTGGATTACGGCTCACTCCCTCTCACAGAGAGGAGGCCTGTGTCTCAGGGAACATTATAGGCTGATTGTATAATTATAATGATGATGTGCAGCTAAAGCAAAAAATATCAACAAACATCAAACTTATTAGATGCAAAATTAATCTGCCCTAACTCTTTAAACCAAAAATGTACTGGAAAATGTTTCCACAACAAGGTGTCGTACTTAGGACCTCACTTTTGCAGCCTTGTTTAGAACCACTGATGTATTTCTAATTACCATTTATTAATAATAACAATCTCCAACAAAAACATAATGAAACACATACCATATAATATCACCCCTATATACCCGAAGGGTTAAGCAGAGAATAGAATATAATACTCTTTCGTACACAATAAAAATACAGATACAAATGTTGCAGAGGTGTACCTAAAGTACACCCACATTTCGCCAGTTATGTTTATTTCCCATGTAATACATAATAAAAATAACATAATTAACAACTAAGGAACCCTTAATAAAAGCACCATCTCACCACTAACCCCTAAAAGATTCGTTTAAAATAAGCGAAGCTCAGAAATCGAGAGAGCGCTGCAAACGCGGCTATGTGCCATCTCCCTCGCACGCCTACGTTGCCATAGTGCTGTCTCGCTCTAATCCCTATTTGGTAACACCAACTATTTCATGGATGAAATTACTGTTCGCGTATGGTGTTGGTCAAGAGCCGTAGCGGGAGCGATTTTGATGGTTAGAAGAATGGATTTGTGAAGAAAAACGGAAAATTGAAGCTATTTTTAACTTGCTCACGTAATACTTGTAATAATGATTTTCTGAGGGAGAATTTGTTTTTATCAATAGATTACAAAACTTTATAACTTATTTGCGTAAAAATCAGGTATACAGGTATAAAAATGGTTGGCTCCGAGTACGGCCAAGAAGCGTATATGTTTAAAAGCAATTATCAAAAATAGTGGGCGCTTGTCGCCTTTTAAACTGTCAAGTTCCTTCAAAATGTTGGCAAAACATGGTTCTATAAATAAAAAGGTGCATGCACAAACTGTTCTTAAGGTGCTTAACTTTTTATTCCTTGACTGTACAGTACATTCTACCATTTGGCATGCCAACGTTAAAACATTTTAACAATTATAGCAACTTGTTGCAGTTTGTGTAGTTTAGAATTCAGCTTATTTTCATTCTCTAGGATTTGTTTCACCGTGGAAGCAATAATAATTTCCATCTAAACAACCGCTGACGTTCTTAAAATCACAGTGATTTAACTTAACATTATAGTAAATTCATTATTATTGACTCATCTATCCAAATTCTTAGATATAGTGCGAGTTTGCGGTATTTCCCAAATGAAATCTTGTTAAAGTTTAAGTATATATATGTATATAGTAATTAATAAAGTCAACTCTTATCAATCACGCCTTACGCGCGTGTTATCAATGGTACAAATAGGTACAAATGATATGATTAAAAAGTCCCGAGGATTTACGAAAAGATGTAATTGTGAACAGTGATATTATTATTGGTAAAAAAATTGGGCCTTTGTGTCGTTTTAACTATGTTCGGATCCGGATATCTTCTATAATTCTATCTATACTAATATAATAGACCTGAAAAGTTTGTTTTTTTGTATGTTTAGTAATAGTGTGGGTGGGCGATGCGATGCGACGCGGTAAGTCGGGCGGGGTCTGAAATTTCAAGGGGCCGAAGTCGCGGGCAAAACCTAGTCTTACATTACGTTGGAAAATGAAACAGAATTTGTATGAAATTATCTGCCAGATCAGATAACCAAAACTTATTATCAGACTTGATAACCCCTGAAATGTTGATTGATATAGGTATGTGTAATATTTAGATACATACTCGTAACATATCGCCTTGTTTTTCCGAAGGGTTAGGCAGAGGTCACCTATCTATAGTACACACACATTTCGCCAGTTATGGTTAAGTCCCATGTAATAGGGGGCGAGCCTATTGCCATCAACCGGGCACAAATCCAGACTCCATTTTGCTACTGAGAAATTTCAGAAAAGCTCAATAACAATGCTCCACCTGGGGATCGAATTCAGGACCTCATGCTCAGCTGTAGCGCTTGCGACCACTAGACCAACGAGGCCATCGACATTTAGATGTCAATCGCAATAATAAAAATGGTTTACTAATATATCCCTAAATTACACGGAACCCATTAAGAAAATAATAAGTCAATTTCTAGCTGAATAAGAAACTTAAAAAGACAAAGAAAAAATACCTATATATTTGTTTTCGCTTGTACCACAAAGCCATACCTATTGCCTGACATACGCAAGCGATATTCGCTCTTATGTATAAGATATAACCGCGAGATTCCCTTGTATGGTCGTGGAGTAATTTTGTTGTACGTTATGGGGATTTTTGTACTAGGACCAAATAGTTTTGGGCTTTGATGTAATTTTTGTCTAAATATAGGTTATTTGCTGTTTAGAAAACCTTTGTACTGTAATTAATTGTAATATTTTGACATTAATATATTAAATATGTATTTGTATGATCTGCAAGTAATTGTTCCGGGTCTGGGTGTTTATGTTTGTGTTGTGAGTCTATGTTTGTAAACGCAGCCACGATACAGGAAGAAATTCCTTGTGTGGCGCAACGTTAAAAAAAATATATATATAGAGTAATTAATTATGTTAAAGTAGCGGATGTCTACAAAATGCTTGTTTGAATTTAATTTATTCAGGTTTTAACGAAGTTTCATGAGCTTATGCAGTATTAAAAATAAAAAGATTTTAATGCCACTAATAAAATAATACAACTAATGATTTACACTAGTTACCTACTAAATTATTTTTAACTAACTTAGGTAACAATACAATGTTTTTTTTTGTTATAACACTTTTACTAAAATTTAAGAATCTTGAAACCAAAAGCAAGCATTTTACCTTTCTTAAATTCAAAATGTTGTTTCAGGGAAACTTTATTCAGACCATAATTTGAATACACGTCATAGTTTATTGAGTGCTAATTTATAATATACTAATAATAAATGAACACTGTAAAAACAACATTCTGTAATAAACTTAAAACAAACTGTACAAATAATATAATTAATTGTATTCCAATTAACAGTACTGGCAATATAAGTAACTATGTGAAAGATAAAACATTTAACAACTTTGCTTTGTATTCTTGATACGTATCGAAAATGTTTTTTAACACAATCAGACGGCGTAAGTTTATGTATGCATGTAAAATCAAAATCTTCCCTTTTACCCGACTGCATTGAAGCTTAGGAGGATTATGTTTTTTGTTTATATTATTATAATTTATCAAAAGAGAAAATAAATTGTTCTAGTGTTTAATAACGTTAAACATTGTCCTTATAGACGACCACTATTAGGAGCATGTCCCATTGTAATTAAAAACCGGCCAAGTGTGAGTCGGACTCGCACACAAAGGCAAAAAACGTCGAAAAAAAACACGTTTCTTGTGGAGGACCCCTTCAATTTTTAACTTTATTTTATTTAATTATTTGTGGTTATAGCGGCAATAGAAATACACAATCTGTGTGAATTTCAACTTTCTATCTTCTACGGTTCATTAGATACAGCCCGCTGATAGACAGACGGTCGCTTAGTAATAGGATTCCGTTTGGGACCCTTTGGGTATGGAACCCTAAAAATGAAGTAACTGGGAGCTGGCAGGGATATATTGTTCACCCCTATTCTGTCAGTTATGTTATAAGACGACTAATAGAGAATTATGGAAAAAAAAAGAAATGTTGCGCGGACCCAAAATAATTTGGGATAAGGGCAGGAGAGAGATGATGTCATAAGGTCTATGTTATAGGTGACAAGCCTATCGCCAAAAACCAGACACAAATCTAGACTACTCAGAAACCCCAAATTAGAAGTACGGTAATAATAATAACAGCAAATATCAAGACCGGTCGGTGTAGTACACAATACACTAGAACTGCGACGCGCCATGTGACGACTTTAGAGCTAGAGACGCGGTGGAATCGAATTGATACTGAAAATATTGTCATTTTTTGTTGTGCTATCCTTGTTTTTTTTTGGTTAGTGCAATAGGAGTAATAAAAATGTATAAACATTGTGTCTTTTCTTTAACACGTTGCGGGACGGTACTGACTTTTTCAAATTATACGATATAACAGTAAAATTGCCCATACAAGTTACGAACACTGCTATATCCGTACTGCCCTAGAGCAATACTAAAGAATAATAACACGACTACTTTCATATCCGTAAGCCGGTTATAGCCGTACTGTCATATAATTATGATTAATCATATAATTATGATGATATACTGTCATATAATTATTAAATATTAAAATTGTACGGCGGTGCCCGTACTGTCATTTTTCAGCTTCAAAAAATCTACTGCTTATGTAGTGCGTCCTGCAACGTATTAAGTATTCGTGACGTAAACTGTGACTTTTATAAATTAGGTGTACGTTGTTATAATCGTACATTTTTATCATTATAAGTCGACATTGTTTGATGCGATTCAAGATTAATGTGATACCTACTTATATCTGAGTTTCATTCATGATAATGCTTAAGACATCCTATGAAACATTTTTCATTTACTTTCAATCATTAAATGAATCAAAGTATTTATAGGTATCAGTTTCGATTACAACGTAACGTGGCGTTACGTTGTAATCGAAACTGATAACTATAATTGAAAATGATGAATTATTTTATAAATATGTAATTTTGTTCCTAATTACCACGGTAATCTGTTAAATTAACCGATTTTTAAATGTTATTATGTCGTTTATGAAAAAAAAGTAAATCGTAACTTTAATTTTTGTAAAAAATTTGCTCAAAGCTAAGCTACCATTAAGGCTCCTACATACTGGCGCGACTTGTCGCGCGACGCGACGCGACACAAAGACACCGCGTGTAGAGCTACAAGCGGTGCCTTTGTGTCGCGACGCGTCGCGCGACAAGTCGCGCCAGTATGTAGGAGCCTTAAAGGCTCCTTTAAGGAGCCTTTAAACGGTTATCCGAGGTGTAACTCTGTATGAACCAAACTTTTTTATTTAATTTATTTATTTATTTATATATACTTTATTGTACACCACTAAAATACATAACAAAAAATAAATCAAACACTACAAAATATACAATGGCCGGCCTTATCGCTTTCTGCGATCTCTTCCAGGCAACCATGGGATGGACAGTGATTTGCCTGGACATAAAGTGGGGCTGTCGTTGGCGTAAAAAATAAATAAATACAATATACTAAAAATGATAAACAGATATATATGTATCCTAAATAATATATACATAAATACATACATATTAAATGTATAAGCAACGAAAATAAATGAAGACTATAGATAATTACAGTTACGAGAACAAGCTCACAGCGACAAGTAATGTTCCTTTACGAGTCTTTTAAATGCGAGTACCGATTGCGACGAACGTTGTGGAATGCATTTTTGTACCCATGCACATGCATGAAAATACACTAAAATCACATTATATGTATGATTGGGTTTTAAATTACCCCTGTCGGTATGTGTAAATTAACAGAAATTGTACAGGATATAGATAAATTATTTAGTTTTCAAACATGTTCAATGTCGGCAGTATTGAATTATTTTCCCTAAGAACAAAACCTACTCAATTTAAATGGTTGATAAAATAGTATTATGCATGTAGTTATTGTATTCAAACACCTACTGAGAATTTTTTTATAATTTTACATAATTTTACGTCTGTATTCTTTAGGGTTATGCAGAGGAGTCTGTATAGTTCACGCAGATTTCGTTAGGTTGCGTATCCAAGGGGGCTAGCCTATTGCCATTTTTTTAAACAAGTTTTATAAAAAATACATAAATCTCTTTCTCTTGTCAATTTATTAAAACATATTTATTTAATTAGCCATGCCTTTTTATTACTGTACATTTAAAAGGATTTTAAAAATACTCTGAGAATGTGCAGTTTGGCAATAATCGCGAGTTTCGAGTGTCCCTAGGTATAACGTTTATCTTATCTTTGAGTTCATTTGCTGTGTAAATAACTGATAATACTGGCCGTTAGTACAGACGAGTGATTAAGTGAGAACACATTTCATTATTTTGTACCTATTTGTTTTTGGTGTTTTGTATTCGTGACTAAATTGGGAAAAACGGAAAGGTAAGTGAGTTTCCGTTTCTCTATCTGTGAATAAAGTAATATTTTTAGTTTTTAAATTAATTTTGTGAGCAACAAGCTTTATTATTCATATATTAATACAATTACGGGTTTTAAGGATTTATCAAAAGTACGACAGTACAGGGGAAAAACTAGGTTTACATTTTATCATAAAACTACAGTATTCAAATAGATGATCAAAATAACATTAATCTTCATTCGTATACCTCTAGTAGAATTTTCCTCAGCACTTCAATTTGAAATGATCTTATTTTTAGATCTAAAACTTTTTTACCGCGTGGCACCTAGATCATTTTAGAAACCTAACATACCTATTGTTTATCAGCTAAAAGTGCTATCACAGACCTTTTACCATTCGGCTGTACAAAGTAATAATCGCATTGATATGTTTTTATGTCGTTCAAAACTGAAATAACTTTTTTGTGTGACAAGATAAGTAAAGTAACCGATTCTCAAAGTTTCTTTTGTAGGCCAATTTGAACGTTTGTTTTCATTAATGATGACCTACTACTGATATATGTTTGAGAACGAATAAGCTTCAGCAGTTGGTTTTAAACCGTTTTTTTTTTTACTTAATTACCGCCTATTTTAAATCGCGAAATGTGCCTATTATTTACCCAGATCAATGGTAAATATAAATATGTACATAAAATATTATGCAAGCACTGCCTTTGCATGTGTGGGTGTAGTTAAAAATGGGTTTTTCCTTTTATTCTGGGTTAGCAACGACATGTAAACGGTTTTATTTTTCTACCGTCGTCGGTTTTTTAATTAGAACATATAGTTAACTCTTCAGATTACTGAATTAAAAGCACAAAGGGCCTTATTATAGATCCTTACTCAAGACTCAAGCATTACTTGAAACTAGTTTCAACCAATCAATAGGCTTTATACGAGTTTTAAGTAATGCTTGAGTTTTGAGTGAGGTTTTGTAATACGGGCCTAAGATTAGTCTTAGGCAGTAATGTTAGCATTACTCTCGTTTAATGGTCCGAGCGCCTGACTCAGATAAAGGCTTGTGCAGATAGAGGCGATATTGTGGGCGCGACCGGCATTTTGCTGCCTGTCGCGCCCGCGATATCGCGCTAGTTTATCTGACCAAGATTATGTCTGGACTTTAAAAGAGACTGTGACCTCTGAGTTTGTTTCGGCCTTTCTTCTCAGAGTAGTCGGATAGGAAACGCCGAGCTCATCTAGTTTTTTTTTTCTAAATATGATTGACGTGTAAAAGTGTTTGTACAAACCTACTAACAGAAAATAAAATCATTTCATTTCATTTCATCATCATCATCATTTCATTTCATTTCTTTTCGTTTCTCAGCAGCAGCGTTTCTTTGCACTGTGGCAGCAGCCCACAGTCTGGATTTATGTCCGATTGGCAGGAAATGTGGATGTACTAAACAACTCTGTCTACCCCTTCACGAATAAAAACATTGTTATTTGACGTGCTAATCCATAATTAAACACATGCTAGACAAATCACGATAACCCATTAAAATTCCTTTGTTACGTCTAAATATCTTTACACCGCACTCCTCTCCACGGATTCTCAGTTAAGCAATTATTTACCAGTGACGCGGCGCTCGGGCAGGGCTGCCAACCAACAGATTATATTTTTTAATGATGCCAACATTTGAATTTCGAATAAAGTAGTATGTGCCACGTGACCCGGGGTTCGCTTACTTTCTTGACAGTCTTGCACTTGCTTATGATCGGAAGTACTGCACATAAACACGCGGCGTTTTTTTTTTTTATAGTAGCAATTTTTTTTGGTAGTATCTTTGATTAATACTCGTAATAGTACGAGTAGACACTTTATAGTGTATTTTTGAAAACCCCAAAGTGCGCAAACCATATGTGCCGTAAAACAAAACGCCAAAGATTCTAGATCACCTGGCGGGTCTAATTTTGTTTCCATGCGTTTCCATCCATAAAGATGGCGTAGTCGACGGATTTTTTTGTCGAAAACTAGGCATTTGCTCAGTGTGAAATTTTGCGAAAGCATTCTAAGTACATAAATACATCTATACGCTAAAAAATGTTGAAGCTTCTTAAGCGCGGTTGCTCTAGTGAAGTGTTGCCAATCTTCTCTTGAAGTTACAGGAACACAGCACAGGAACTGTAAATAATACGAACCTAGAGAATATAACACACACTGGCAAACATGTCATTTGGTTTAAGTAGGTTTTTATTTTTATTATTTTATTAATATTTTACTTAGATTCTTGTGTATTTTGTGAATGTGAGAACGTTGCCGTTGTAGGCTTATTAGACTAGATTTGTAGACCATTTCTGGTTCTTCTTGATAGTCCTATACTGTCCTCCCATACCTATTAACACTGTAATTTGAAAACATTGTAAACGCCAAAAGAGTAACCGTGGAGTTTCTTGCCGGCTCTTCTCCATAGGAAACGACCAATTGGAACCGTGCACCTAGCTTCTGACGTTTCATAAGTGCCTATGTAGGTTTATGTGAAATAAAAATATTTTGATTTGATTTTGACTAAGTACACTGCTACAAGCATAGAAATATAAAAAAAAACAGAAACTTCTTTCTTATATCTATGGCTTCTAGGAACTTTTGGCGCGCGAATGAGGGGAAGCTGTTAGTAAACATAATTGTGTAATTGTTTTGTGAAATGTGTTGACGAGTTCCGATTTTGGGCAAAAGGACCATAAATACACATTATTGGCATGTCCTAGAAGCAAAAATTCGAAGACATGTGACAACTACCAACCCGAACTGGGCCCGCGTGGTGGATTACGGCCCACTGCCTCTCACAGAGAGGAGGCCAGTGTCCCAGCAGTGGGAACATTATAGGCTGATTATGTTATTGTTGACCTTATATTGCTTTACATAGAGTCAAATAAAATTTGTTAACGAAACTCCGAAGTATTGTTTTTCGTGTGTAACAAAGTTCCTCTCGCTATATGTGGGAGTGATTTCGTAAAGAGGTACGGAATGTGTAACAGGAAGTGTCAACTTGAGCATGGAATAAGTAAGTACTTTAAAACAGCATGGAATTAGTGTACTCATGGAATTAGTATGTACCTACTATATTGGTTGTAAGTTCAGGGGGTCTAATTTCGACCAGTGGGCGACCACTAGTAATTAATTTATTCGAATAAATATTTCAGTATTTAGCTTTTTGAAATTCTGGGTTAATCTCTGTCGCTGCTCAGTTGCTTACTACCAAGGTGAGATGTCAGATGTTACACATAATATGCGAATACTGTAAGGCTCGCTCGTATTTTGACGTGATAACGTCTTATAAATCGATTAACGCCGGCTGCACGCACGAAAAAGAATGACTCATTGTCACGTTCCGCCTGAGCCGAGCGTGCAAGCGAGAGCGCGGAACTAGCGATAGAGAGGCACGCTCGGCCAAGCGTTCGGCTTGTGACGCATCTCCGTCTCGTTATCACGTAAAATTATCGTCCGTAAACCGACTTTACAAACAACCAATTTAATTTAAACTGTTGTTTTAAGTGACTACAATAACTGTGGTTGATGACCTCAAAAAAAAAAAAACATCGAATTGCCTGACCAGTGTCGGAACTATCTTCTCCATCTTGTTTTCAATAAAACCCCTGTCAATATCAATCAAACGTCAAAAAATCTAACGTGACACTTCTGTTTATTAGAGTTCTATATTTTTAACCGGCTTAAAGAAAATATCTTATGCATTTGATGACTTTTTTTAATTACTTACTCAAGTAGGTATTAATTTAGGGATTGTCAAACTAGTTAAAGATCTGAACTCGAGGTCAACGAGATTTTTTAGACGTGATAACGTCTTATAAATCGATGAACGCCGGCTGCACGCACGAAAAAGTGTCACGTTCCGCCTGAGCCGAGCGTGCAAGCGAGAGCGCGGAACTAGCGATAGAGAGGCACGATCGGCCTAAGCGTTCGGCTTGTGACGCATCTCTCTCTCGTTATCACATAAAATTATCGTCCGTAAAACCGACTTTACAGACAACCAATTTTTGTAAATAATAAAGAGAAAAGAGAAAGTGTTTCTTTGTAGCGTTTTTACTACAAAACTGCTGATTCCGATAACGACGATTACATGGAACTTTCATACGTTACCTTCACGGTTCACTGGTGGAGGGGTAGGCAGAGTAGAAGCACTAGCAGCATAAATACTGTATTAACTAATGAGAGACTAGCTTTTACTCAAGGGTTTCAGTTGAGTGAAGTTTTTAATTATTCCAAGAATAAAAAGTAGGGAGGTACTTTATGATCTACAAGACTTATGTACCGAAGTAGGCCTTGTGTGAAAACTCTTGAATATCGGTTTAGTAGTTAGCTGTGATTATCGTTACAAATAAACAGACACACTTAGTATACAGGGTATATCTAAATATGATAAAAAAAAGAAATTGATTAGTTTTTCTTTCATCAACCGCATGTAGTCACCGTCATGCTAAGCCTGCTGATGTATGAACGTAAACGAAGCAAAAGGAGTATGTAAGGAGCGTAGCAGGTGGCGTTCTATAGTTTCTGCCTACCCCCATGGGGAGAAGGCGTGAGTTTATGTATGTGTAAGTATATGTAAATTGAGTGAAAACTTGTCAAAACACAATACAATTACACACGTATCAAAACAAATTATCCTAATGTTGTTATAGATAAAGTATAAATAGAGAAATCTATTCGATACTTGCTGAGACGAATGCCGTGGTCCATAAATAGATCGGTGACAGGCAGACAGGCGGGACGCGACTCAAAAGTCGTTTTTTTTTCCTTTTTGGCAACTGAGCCAAAGTCGACTATTCTGCCAGCGTCAACTTATTAATTCACTAGTAATCTGACATGTGCTAGCTGTCACTTTGTGTAAAAAAATGGTCATATTTATTGTATTCTAGACTTTTACACTTATTAGTATACATTTATTTTTACAGCTATATGTATAAATCGATAAAACTAAGCAATCACAATCATAACTATTTTATTGCATTGCAAATTATTCCAGTGAATTAATAATTCGGCTTATTAGCACAATTTCTATTAAAAACTTCATGGCAATTGTTCTACTAGAATCGTGTCGTCGCGACCCGCCTGTTCCTGTCTGACTTAAGATGTTGACAACACCTAAACCGCGGTCACTCTCAGATTGCATAGAAAAGAAAGAGAAGCGCGATGACACAACGCTTGTAATTTATTGCAAAATATGAAGCAATTATCTATTTACTCAAAATTCAGTTGAGTAATCGAAAATATAAAACAGCCAAACTCTGCATTCAAATAAGATGTTATTGTTATTAATTTAATACGTAACTTATGCTGATATTTAATACCGGTATTTTAGATTGTTACTCAAGGTAAGAGGTTAGTTTGTATCGAGATTTTTTTTCAATAGGTGTTTTGGTAACAACCAAGTTTTGGGAAATATGTTCAAAATTAACACATATTTTTTCCGCTACCACAAACTATACAGATTTTGCATTTTTTTTTCTTAAGAGAAGCCTATTTTGGTCGTTTGCCTCTTGTCAGCGCCTTAAGTGTCAGTACTTAATGTTCAGTTGGCAGTATGTTCTAAAAGGTTACTAAGGGTTTTTCCCAGGGGGTGGCCAGTGGCGTCCTCCTGTCTGCTAACTACATCAACTACAAATGTAACATGCTTTGAAAACCGATCGGTTTGCCAAATGATTTTGGCAATATTCTTCATTCACCGTTCAGACCTCTCTCGTGTTAGCACGAGTTACACAAGAATATCAAACGCCCGTAGTATCAAGAAGAACGGCGGCTATAGGGTGACAGCTGCAGAGGGTGACGGGGTCCGCATGTAACTCATGCGGGCCAGTACGTGGCCGGGGGACGTGACGAACTGCGCAAGTGCTCCAGCGCAGCGGCCAAAGGTAGTTGAAGAACACCATGTGGTTTGAGTCATTAAGAGTCTGGCAGACTCCGCCTTCTCAAGGCGGAGGACATCCATGAAGATGTCATGTCAAAAAAAGAAGCTGTACTTATCACACGAAAGAAGTGAAAACTTACGACTGGAACCGTGTACGCGATTCAGCGTCACCGATCGACTGGAGCCGAGTATACGCGATTCAGCGTCACCGATCGACTGGAGCCGAGTATACGCGATTCAGCGTCACCGATCAACTGGAGCCGAGTATACGCGATTCAGCGTCACCGATCGACTGGAGCCGAGTATACGCGATTCAGCGTCACCGATCGACTGGAGCCGAGTATACGCGATTCAGCGTCACCGATCGACTGGAGCCGAGTATACGCGATTCAGCGTCACCGATCGACTGGAGCCGAGTATACGCGATTCAGCGTCACCGATCGACTGGAGCCGAGTATACGCGATTCAGCGTCACCGATCGACTGGAGCCGAGTATACGCGATTCAGCGTCACCGACTGACTGGAGCCGAGTATACGCGATTCAGCGTCACCGATCGACTGGAGCCGAGTATACGCGATTCAGCATCACCAACTGATTGGAGCCGAGTAAACGCGATTCAGCATCACCGACTGACTGGAGCCGAGTATACGCGATTCAGCGTCACCGATCGACTGGAGCCGAGTATACGCGATTCAGCATCACCGACTGATCAGACGAGTATACGCGATTCAGCGTCACCGATCGACTGGAGCCGAGTACACTCGATTCAGCGTCACTGACCGACTGGAGCCGAGCATACCCGATTCAGCGTCACTGACTGACAGGAGCCGAGTATACCCGGTTCAAGGTCACCGACGAAAGTGTGCCTATAGAAGTTTTCACTTCAAAAATATGCATAGGATATAATTATATGTAGATTAGCTGCGCTATCATCATTATCATCGTTTCATACAATTGTCGAAAGAACTTTCCGAACTATGTCGGGGTCGGCTTCCAGTCGACACCGGATGCAGCTGAATACCAGTATGTTACATAGAGCGACTGCCTATCTGACCTCCACAACCCAGCTACTGAGTAACACGAATCTCCTTGGTAAGGCTGCTTGTCAGATTTTTGGGCTTCTGACTACCCGTAACGACTAACTATCAAAATCCATGAATGACAGCCGGGACCAACAACTGCTTAGCATGCTTCGAGGAACGGAGGGGTCTCGATATGCAATGGATGGTCACCCATCCACGTACCGACCGCGGCAAGCGTAGCTTAACCTTCGATCGACCCGTGCGGCTGTTATGATATAACCATTAGCCCCTGTCAAACGTATAACATTGCTGGCGAAGACGATACCAAGTTTTTTATTATTTGCCTCCGTGAGCCATCCGAATCGAAGTCAGCTGTATTCGTTGCTGTACTGATGGCAAAAAAGTTGTGAAAGGAGTAATAATTTTTATTAAAATTAGAAGGCCATTTTAAAACGACGTTGACTTTGTTTTACGTGAATTTAAGGGCCCTTTTACCTGTACTAGTTCATTTAAAATGAAATTAAAAATATACAAAGCGTACCCAAAATGCTGTTTAAGAATCTTTCGGCGCATGGCCAAAAACGGCGCTAACCTGGCCATATTGTTTTTACAATGCATTTCATAAAACAATTTCAAAAAGTTTTACCAACAGCGTTTAAGAATGTGTTTTCCATTGTAATATATATCAAAATCAAAAGTCACTTTTCAAACGTCAAAATTACATAAGACAGTCCCCCAAAAACGCCCTCCTTTCACCACTTCCTAGTGCTTTAGCGAAGAAGAAGTGGCGCAACAGACCCCCCAGCAGCACACCCGTCTCTCCACAATTCCATTGCCTACTTTAGGTTGCCCATCCGGTACGTCTCTAATAATCCTTCCATATCGCAAGGGCACGTCTTTCCTTCCATTACCGCGCCCCCTTTGATATGCAATGGTCTCTGTAGTCCCATGAATCATGAGGCTCCAGAGGCTAGTGTGAATCTTTGGGTTCATTCGAGTAATCGGATCTGGTCAACCCACCCTGGGGTCAGTACATTTTATTCATTCATTCATAGTTCCGATTTTTGCTTAGTGTGTTAGGTTAGGTTATGATGAGACCTAATGTACCTAACATTAGGTCTCATCATTTTCAAGTAAAGGCCCAGTGTCGGACTGTCGCGCGACAGATTCTATGATGATATAATTATGTTTTCATAGAAATTGTGCTACTAGCTCGCGTTGTCGCGACGCGCCTGTTCGCGGGTGACTTTAACGTCATAAATGTCACACTGCACATAATATTTTATCTTCAGTGTTTTTGCTATCGGTATTGCCTTCCTCCGCTAGGTATATCAGAATAACTTTGCTGACTCAAACCGTACGCTCGAGCACAAAAGAGTTTAGTATAATACAGTCATTCAAAATTAACACAAAATCACGTCGAATTTACCGAAGAGGTAGGCAGAGAGGTAATCACAGGACTCATGTCGCCAGTTGTTATAAGTCCTAGTGCAACAAGGAACGATTCCACGCTAAGCCGTTGATCTCGGTCATTCGTAGATTTTTGACAGTCATTGCGGGTAGTCAGAAGCCCGAGCCTGCAGAGTACGCAAGCTGAAGTGGCAGTGGGCTGGCTATGTTTGTCGAAGGACCGATGGCCGGTGGAGTAGACGAGTCCTGGAGTGGAGACCGCGTAGTGTGGGACGGCCCCCAGCTGAACCGGAGACCTTAAAAAGGTGGCTGGGACAGATTGGATGCGGAAGGCGGAGGACAGGGTGATGTGCGCAGCCTGGGAGAGGCCTATGTCCAGCAGTGGACTGTTATAGGCTGAGTTGATTGATTAAGATGCCCGAAAGTCTGACAACCAGTCTTACCAAGGAGTGTTGTGTTACCCAGTAACTGGGGTGTGGAGGTCAGATAGTCAGTCGCTCCATATGATATATTGGTATTCATTTGTATCCGGTTAGATTAGAAGCTTACTCTAACATAGGTGGGAGAAGGTTAGGCAGATTATGAGCAAACGGCCTTTTCAAATTTAGCGAAACCCTACCTACCAAGAACGTTGAATACCTACAGACAAACAAGCAAACAATAACATAAAAATATGTCAATAAGTTTAACTTAACGGCATGTAATACATAAATACATAATGTATTGATGTCAAGGTGGCGATGCGCTGTGCCGTCGACTGTACAGTCGATTACCGTGCTCTGACGAATGAGAAAAGATTTAAAACACTATAGTCTGTTCCAAAAGTATCTGAAAAAAATCTAAACAAACCCTGTTCAGATTAAATTCTTGCGTAATCAACTAATCAATCACTCTCTGAAGAGAATCAGTGAAACATTATTTTATATTTTAAAGATTTTAACATTAATCTCACCATGATTTTCAACAATGATTGTTTTAATAACATTAATTATTAAATAGTAATTGAAAAATCCTCGTCGAAAATTGAGGTTATAAAATTAACCTATATTGTCAAATTCAAAACATCTTTAAAGTGATTTAAAATTTCTAATTTCGTATTTAAGTAATACATCATCAGCCTATAATGTTCCCACTGCTGGGACACAGGCCTCCTCTCTGTGAGAGGGAGTGGGCCGTAATCCACCACGCGGGCCCAGTGCGGGTTGGTAGATGTTACATGTCTTCTAATTTTGGTTCAAAGACATGCCGGTTTCCTCACGATGTTTTCCTTCACCGTTTTGAGAGCAGTGGTGATGAAATAATTTACATAAAGCAAAGCGCCTGTCTGGGTTCGAACCTACGATCTACAACTCAAGTCGCGGCCGTTACCACCGCTCTCGTTCGTCTAAGTAATAAAATTATCGAATTAAAGCAATTTGTTAGTGGGGCAACAAATTAGCATCCGCAGGTACGTTTTATGATCAATTTATTTACATTTTTATCAGATAGTTTTGGAACAAGCTACTGTGTATGTACCTAACATAACATCCAGACGGAGATAGAAATAGGCTTGCACCCTATAATGTTCCCACGGCTGGGACACAGGCCTCCTCTCTGTGAGAGGCAGTGTAGGCCTTGCGTGATCCACCACGCGGGCCCAGTGCGGGTTGGTGGAACTTACGCACCAAGTCAATTTGCCATGTTATAGCCATTTCATACAACTGTTTTTTTAATGACAATTGTGATTTGAATATACGGACAATTTAAGTTCCATATCAATTAATTTCCCTGACTGACTTCACTTAGGCTCCTGGCTAAATGATAACAGGGTCGTTTAAAGGTTAAGCTACGCTTGCCGCGGTCGCTAAATGGATGGGTGATCATCCATTACATATCGAGACCACTCCCTGCCTCGGCCAGCATGTTATGCCCTTGGTCCCGGCTGTCATTCGTAGATCTTTGCCAGTTGTTACGGATAGTCAGAAGCCAAAACGTCCGACAACAGGTCCTACCAAGGGTTTCGTGTTACCCAGTAACTGGGTAGTGGAGGTCAGATAGACAGTCGCACCATATAAAATACTGATGTTTAGCTACATCCGGTAAGACTGGAAGCTGACATAATCGACAGATCGACTCAATTCTTCACATTTCGTCATCACACACAACAACTTCATTTTGTTTATTTATATTCGTCTTTTGATCATTTAACTTCAATGATTGACCGACATAAAAAACAGGTTCTTCATTCGACCCGTGTGTTTGTAAGCTCGCGATTTTCTCAAAAACCAATAAATCCGTTTTGAAAACTCTGTCACTAACGTAATCTAGTTACTTTCAGGAAGGTTTTAGTACCACAAATCTACAATATAGTCGTTTGTTGTTAATAAAACTTGTTGAATTATCTTGTTTCAAATCGAAGCTCCCTCCCAGCTGCTCCCTCTCACAGAGAGGAGGCCTGTGTCCCAGCAGTGGGAACATTATAGGCTGATTATGTATGGTAAATCTAAGAGCGCGGGGTGGGTAAATTTTTTTGCACGCTGTTTTACCTTACAACAGTTTAACAGGGACAATAATCACTTATTATTAAAAAAATATACTAAAAATAAACAAAAGAAAAAACGTCCTAAAGATGGTAATTGACTACTTAACTTGCCTCAGACTTTACCTCTACATACGATTTTCAACCTTAACGTTTTAGTCATAAAGTTCATTATACATAACACGAGCGGTTCCTTAAGGTAAACTCAACTGTATGTGCATAGGGATAAAGTTGAATTTCCAATACATATGTAATGTTGATTCGGATCATGGTTTGACTGTTTTTATCATTCGTAACGTGGGATACCATGAATCTTAAGATATTCGGGAATGTTTTCTTCATTCACGTAAAATAAGTAGTTTGATTTTTGTGATTTGTCAAACAAGGAGGTGGCCTACCTTCTAGTAAAATAAGGTCTGCGTAACATATAAAATGGTAATCAATCGCAATGCCTTTCATTCTGACATCCATTGCTTCCTAGGTTTGAAAATTCGTCAGCTCAACAACGTAAATATCACAATGAATGTGGCTGAACTGTCAAAATGAAATGGCATTGAGATCGAATGCCATTTTAAGTGTGTTACGCGGTCGGCCCGCAGGTTGCCATCCCAGAGACAAAGCAGAAATGTGCCACGTGCTTGTAATTAACTAATGACACTGGCACCCTTCAACCTGGAACAAAGCAACACTGCTGCAGCAGAAATATGTATGATGGTATGCAATCTGCAGCCCTAGGGCACGTGGCAGGCTACTGTCCACGGCCGCCCGCACCTTGCGCCTGAGACTGCGTGCGCCATCTTCGTGTCCCCCCTAACGGACAAAGCCGAGGGCAGTACTCTATTTAAAAAACACTATCTCTCTCCTTAAACATATTTTATTTTCTTTGTTCTTTGCACATGTTTTTGTTCTGAACACTAGTTTTATGATTCTTATTAAATATATTATATAGATAATTTTAATATGTTTTATGTATGTATGTAAATGGTACACCACAGACTACCTGCAGGGTAAAAATCTAGTATCGTTTGGCAAGAGAAGGGGGGTGGGATTGGGGGGGGGAGGTTGGGGGGGGGTGCACCTTGCCCCCTGGCACCACTCCCGTGAAAAGGTAACGCACCGTTCTTGATAAAAACAAATTATTGTAACCTAACCTCAAAACTCTTAGTCCCTTAAAAAGCCGTAGTATGAGCCCAGCTTCGCGGGGGAGATTGGGGGAAGGGTGCTCCCTGCCCCCTGGCACCACTCCCATGAAAAGGTAACGCACCGTTCTTGAGAAAAACAAATTAGTGTAACCTAACCTCAAAACACTTAAAGTCGATTAAAAGGCGTAGTATGAGGCCCGCTTCGCGGGCCTCTAGGGTTTAAAAAAAAATAACCTCGAAGGGGATAGCGGGGTCTGAGTTCGCTCGCTCCGCTCGCTCACTAGACCCCGCCATCCCCTTCGAACCTAACCTGTCCGAGTCGGGGTGCCCCAAGTCCCGAGCTCGCTTCGCTCGCTCTTGCATCCTAAGTTCTCCTAGTAACAGTAGTAACATTGCCTTTTGTACACATATACGATCAGTGGAAGTACTAAAACAGAGAAAAAATTCACGCAACTCAAGGAGAAACGGAACGATCGAAAACAAATGACAGTGACACATGACGCAAATGGCATACCTGTTTTATTGTTTACGTTCCGTGTTATCGAATTTGCCCGATATTTTAGACCATGGACTGACTACAAATACT
The DNA here is from genome assembly GCA_905333075.3 of Atethmia centrago. Taxonomy (NCBI): domain Eukaryota; kingdom Metazoa; phylum Arthropoda; class Insecta; order Lepidoptera; family Noctuidae; genus Atethmia; species Atethmia centrago. The sequence goes on from HG995396.1 coordinate 1,206,292, forward strand.
GATACTGGATACTGGATACTGACTACAGATACTGGGCAGATTTGGTTGTCAATCGCCCATTTTAAACGTTTCGTTTTTCGCTTCTTATCGGATTTGAGGTTAGAAACATTTTTTATTAATTTCTCGAAAAATATGCATTACCTTTTAATAAGAGTGGTAGCGTTATAATCGGGGACCCAAACCCTACCAACTTTAGCCCCTTTTACCCCCCAACTCCTGCCAAACGATACTAGATCCAACTCGTATTCTATTCTATTCTATTCTATTTTATTTTCCAACCAACGACCGTTGAAAGACTTGAGCCGTATTCATTGTAAACATTTGTTTATAATCATAGTTGCATTCAACATTTCTTGCAGTCAACATTTGTGTTTCTGGGTTGATCACGCCATGTTGAAGAGTTGCCGCTCGGCAAGCGAAAACATTGTGACGTTGAGAAACTTTGGTGTTGACCAACTGAAGATTCTGTGCTCGTGCACTAACTAATAAATGTGTTTTTAAGTGGGATCTTGTTTCAATCTTGTCTACCGTAATTTTCCTGCTTCCACACTGCTGGGACACAGGCCTCCTCTCTGAGAGGAAGTGGGCCGTAATCCACCACGCGGGCCCAGTGCGGGTTGGTAGATGTTACATGTCTTCGAATTTTTGCTTCTAGGACATGCCGGTTTTCCCCACGATGTTTTCCTTCACCGTTTTGGAACAGTGCTGATGAAAATAATTTACACAAAGTAAAAAAAATAAAGTTAAATGATTTATGCTTACTAGTTACGCAAGCACTACGCGGACTACGCCACAGTACTTCTCCGGACGAGTTCCTTCACAAAAAGCCCTACTACTACCAAATCTGCTGGCTACCCTTTAGATTACATCATCACTCCTGTTTTTCCGAAGGGTTAGACAGGTGTACCTAGTACACCCAGCTTTCGCCAGTTATGTGTAAGTCCCATGTAATATACAAAATACAAAGTTTAGTAATACATACATAAATCAGTACATAATTAAACAGGGCTTATTCATGGTTAATTCATTTACGAAGCTAAAATTTTAGTTACAACCCAATCACCACGGTCATGTGATCGTGTAGGATTTCAACTGATTATAATTTGATATCGAAGTTATTAGGATAAGAGTTCAACGTCCTGTCAATGACAATATTAGGTTGTCTAGATTTGTCCTTTTTGAAGATCAAAGTTGAAGTAAATACAGCGTGTAGCAGAAAGTTGTGGTCATATTTAAAGGTGTGATTAAAATTATCAGTTGTCCCATTCATTTGGATCGAGATTAAAGTTTTGTATGAGGCAGTTGATAATTCGCGATTACGACGTTGTTTCCATGGTGAAAGTTGTTCTGGGGGGCAACCATCACCTCTTATAGCAGTATTATTTCAATACTAGATGCGCCCCGCGGTTTCACCCGCATAAGTTTTCACTCCGTGGGTATATCGGGATGAAAAGTATCCTATGTGTTATTCCTGGTTATAAACTATCTGTGTGCCAAATTTCTTCCAAATCCGTTCAGTACTTTTTGCGTGAAAGAGTAACAAACATCCATCCATCCATCCATCCATCCATCCATCCATCCATCCTTACAAACTTTCGCATTTATAATATTAGTAGGATTCCTTCAGCGTGAGAAAGAGATGGAGCTATAAGTCCTGTACAGCTCCGTCACTTTCCCATTGTAAAGTAATATTATAATAATACTGTTTTAGATGGTTGGACTCCTGGTTTGATGGTCTGTACCACACTTTTCTAATACACGCTGTATATTGCTGTGAAATTTCTTGCGCCACTTCTTGTCAGCTCAAACACTAGAAAAGTGATGAAGGGCGGGCGTTTTGGGACTGTCTTTTGTAACTTTTGACCTTCAAAAGTGTCATTACCAGCTCAATAAATTAAATGATTTTTGCCTTTATTTTGACTCAAGAAGGAACTAAAAATAATGGCATACTAGAGCTTAGACCGCTACTTCGCCAGCGTGGAAGCTCCAAATAAATTTACCCGACTGCAAAGAAGGGTTATTTTTTTTACTAATCATTTTCACATGGTTAATGGTTAAGCAGTGAACACATGAAAAACAGTTGGACAGACAGACACACATTTTTTCTTTAAAATGCTAATATGGATGATTTTTTATAGACGTGAATGTATTAACGACCCATTTTCAAGGCTAAACCTAATCGTATATTAATCCTATAAATTATCAAGAAGATACCTACTTTTGGTCGATATTAACTGATTTAAAAGTTTATTAATCATCATATCTTCGTTAATAATGAAACATCCTTTAATTAGACTGCCTCGTTGGTCTAATATCTCTACAGCTGAGCATTAGCCCCTGGTTTCAATTCCCAGTGTTATTTGTCAGAAATTTCTCGCACGGGTCGATCGATCAGGTTAAGCCACGCTTGCCGCGGTTGGTCCGTGGATGGGTGACCATCTTTACATACCAAGACCCCTCCGTGCCTCGGAAAGCACGTTAAGCCGTTGGTCCCGGCTGTCGTTTGTAGATCTTTGACAGTCGTCAGAACCTCGAAGGTCTGACAACCAGTCTTACCAAGGAGTATTGTGTTACTCAGTAACTGGGTTGTGGAGTTCAGACTGGAAGCCAACCTCAACATAGTTGGGAAAAGGCTAGGCAGATGATGATGTCAGAAATTTCTCATGAGCAACCCGAAGTTTGGATTTGGGGCAGATTGATGGAAATAGGCTCGCCCCTATTACATGGGACTTAAGGCTCGTGCAGGCTAGCGTGATATTGCGGGCGCGACAGGCAGCTATATGCCTGTCGCGCCCGCAATATCGCCCTAGTCTGCGGAAGCCTTTAAACATAACTGGCGGAGTTTGGGTATACTATGGGTACACCTCTGCCCAACCTTTCGTGGTATCAGGCGTCATGTTATGTTATCTGTAAATCCTATGATCAGAGTACCTAGAAATAAAATCTCAAATATGACTAGTGTCAGAGGTTTGAAATAAGACACGAAACAAATGGACAAAGCGTTATTCTTCAATACATTTTTGTACATGACTTACCACTTTTGTAATCAATTATAGCATGAGACATTGTGATGCTAACGTGACGCTAATTTTACCATTATTGTTCTCTAGAAGGATTTTATTTACCTACAAATCAATCAATCTGCCTGCCTTTTCCCAACTAAATATGTTAGGGTCGGGTTCTGGTCTAAACGGATGCAGCTGAATACCAGTATTTTACACGATGCGACTGCCTGTCTGACCTCTCCACAACCCACTTAGTTCGTGGAGGGCAGAGAGACAGTCGCTGGGTAAAACGATACCCCTTGATAAGACTGATTGTCAGACTTTCGGGCTTCTGACTCCGTAACGACTGTCAAAGATCTACAAATGACAGCCGCGAGCATGATTCTATTACCCTACAAATAACGTTTTAAAAAAACTCAAATCTAAATTCAAATTCTCAAAAAATCCAACCAAAACCAAACGTGTGCCGTCCCTACTAGCCGTATCGAAAACATTATGACGTAACAAACTCACCATCCAGCGCAATATGAATTTAGCTGCCACGAAATAAGGTTGATAATCAAGTGTACGGGTCGTAGATGTAGTAGTGACCGTAAAATTATCTGGCCATGTGTGTGTATATTAAACATGGAAAGCTGAGCGGAATAGGATTGCAACTCGGTTTGTAATTTGGTAATGGGTTCGTTTATAGTTGTCAATCGTTTATAGTTGTCAATCGTTTATAGTTGCTTATATGTGTTTATTACAAGAATTAGTAAAGAATTTAGGACGTGTTTATTTCGGCCTTGAAATAATACTAGAAAACAATTTGATAGAGAATGACGGGTGTAATTTGTGACCAAGTCATGATTCTTCTGCTCCCATCCCAATTTAGTTAGGGTCAGCGCAACATGTCTTTTTCATACATACTTCTTCCCCCCCTTTGTAGCCATATTATACAGGGTGAATATATACCTACCTACATTTATGTTCGCATTACACATCAAAATGTATAGAACATTAGATTTTTTTTCGCGAAAACAGCTTTGGTCCCTTAGTAAAAGTTGTTCATAATGACGAGTACAATCTCCCATTTCTGTTTGTCGCATGTTTTCAATTTCAATCTGTATATATTTCACACAGTCCATCCATTGTTTCTTTGGTCTTCCGCTCCTTTTTTAAGTAACATACTTAATGGCATTATTTGCATCTGTTTCAGTTGTATTTTTTTTCATACAACATCGTTTTATGGCAATGATAAAACTACTTGATACTGAATTGTAGACTCTACTGCAGTAGTCTTCTTCATAGTGTGTCAATGGCAAAAATAACACAAAAAAATATGTCCTTTTAAAATTTGTGTGCAAACGGTATTCGCGTTGCTGAGATATGGGCATATCTCAGCAACGCGAATACCGTTTGCTGACGCAGCCATTAGCTCTTTGGTAGAGTAAAGAGTGAGAAATTAAGAATACAAATAAAATTCATTCATTAACAATTATAAAATTCTTAGTTTTAATAACAATGGACAAAAGATTATGTAAATAAATCTATATTAATAATATTTTTATTAATACCGCAAAAATTGCAATTACACTTATTTAATTATGTATTGTGTAAGGTCTTAATAATCTACATTTATGAGTGGCACTGTGACTCGTAAGTGTATTTATAAACAATAGTAATTAATTAATTAATTAACTGATTACCATTGTTATTTACATGATGTATATATTATTTTATTTAAGGGCTATAAATAATTAGCATCCGCCCGCGACTTTTTTTGCGTGAAATTTCTTGTTTTAACTTATAATATATCCTACGACTTACCGCGTCACATCGCATCATCGCGTATTTACTTTGTTTTTGCTTAGCGTTCTTTCTGAGTTTTTTTTCTTTATGTTCGGCTCCTAAGGGTCGTAGCGTGCTGTTAAATAGCCTTTAACCTACATCTACAATGCAGAGGGCATTGTAGATGTAGGTTAAAGGCTATTATCAAAGGAAAAATAATTTTCAAATCCAATTGGTCGTTCCAGAGATTAGCGCGTTCAAACAAAAAACAAACTCTTCAGCTTTATTATATTAGTATGGATCTTGTCGTTCATCCATGTTATTGAAGTAGGTCTTTCGCTCTTTGACTTTATTTCACTTGCTGCATTATGATCTTAGTAATATTTTCATAAGAGTTTCATATTGAGAAGTATGGAAGAAAGGGACATGTTGCGCCGACTCCAAATAAATTGGGACAAGGGCAGGGGAAAGCTGATGATGAAGTGTTTCATATTGTTAATGTTAATGTCTTAGAGATTTAGTACTAAACTAAATTGTAAACTTCAAATTTATAGAACAAAAAATAGTTGCGAATTTTTATCAAATAATAAAAAATCCAGCTCGCTTTGCCAGAATTCGATGATTATCGAAACGCAGCCTTTAGATTAGTTCTCGTTACTTTTCTTTATGTGAAGAGGTCTTTGCCGACACAGCACATCTAAACACAAAATTACATACAAAACTCAAGATTTCCCATTGGGGTAGGCAGAAACTACAAAACGCCACCTGCTACTCTTACATACTCCGATCTACTGCGATCCTTACATACTCCGATCTACTGCGATCCTTACATACTTCTTAAGCTTCGTTTACGTTCATAACGCACACCGGTTGCGAGTACTACCTACGCACCTGACCTTTCTCCTTTCTGAAGGACATCACCAATAAGGTCATCATATTATAATGTCCTATAGGGCGTCCCATGCCGTTTCCACTCATATCTGCTTTGTTAGGCGCCTGTCATTCATCCTCTCAACATGCCCAAACCATCTAAGCATACTTTTAGATGGCAAACCAAAAGTATTCTTAACAAAGAAAAATCAGTTTTGTCGACTATATTATCTTTCGCTATCAGAGTTACAACGCTTGGCCGCTCAGCCGCATAAATATCAATGTACAATCGAGGTAATTTCTCTACTCTGCTATATGTTCAGACGTAGGGTTCGCCCGTGCTTTAAATATTAAATGGTTTAGTTGAATATTATATTATTTTTGTTTTAAAATAAATAGTTAACTGTGAACTATGGATAATTGAATCAAACAATCTGCGTAACCTTTTCTTAACTATATTGGGGTCGGCTTCCAGTCTTAACTGGATTCAGATGGATACCAGAATTTTACATGGAGCGAATGCCTTTTTTTTTATTTTGGGTGGGAAATCATCAAATAACTTCTCCCGCTCTGGGCGGAGCGGGAGGGTGTGTCAGACTCTTACTGACTAAAACTCACCCGTATTCCTTCCTGTTGCCTGTGTTGCGGGGGCCTCGGTGACCCTTCAGTACCTTCCCGCGACCCCGGCAGGCATCGGCCCTAGTGGACCCCTACCTATGTGCTGACGACATCTCTTTGAGGCGCGCGTGGAATACAACGCGCCGTCGACTGCCTGAAATGTGTTTTATTAAAGTTTTAACATATACATATATTATACATTTTGTCCCTAATTAATTAATAAAAAAAAAATATCCTAACTTATCTAAAACAATTCACAAACTAAAATATGGCGTCGAAAAATTCATCGACATCGCTGTCGACTGGTAATGTACCTAAGAGACTGGCGGCATTGCCACGTTATATGGCAATGCTTAGCCTCTAGCCCAGGTAAAAGCCAGTCCTTGGGTCACGGGAAGTGTCAACCAGCCGTCTGGAAATTTCCTTAAAATGGATACGAGCACTCGGACCCCACGGCCCGAGGGTTTTAACCCCAAAACGGATCGAAAATATAATGACCAACCAGGTTATTAGACTTAGCGACTGCCTATATGAACTCCATAACCCAGTAACTCCTGGGTAGCACTGATTGAGATTTTTCATATGCCATAATAGGTACATTTTAATCTAAAAATATTTCTAATCTACGATGGATGGACTGCGTAAAAGATGATATGGATAGAAGGGGGGTGAATACCGAGATGACATCTAATAGAGAAGAATGGAAGAAAGGCACATGTTGCGACGAGCACAAATAAATTGGAATAAGGTCAGTTTATTGATGATCACACAAAAAATATTTAAATCAAACCATTAACACGAAATAATGAGCAACTGTTCAAACACCAACAAGTTTCAAGTATGAATCACCAATTTATTTATAATTATAACACAACGTTTTTGGTGTTTTTACCCAACTGCCCCAGAAGGAGGGTAATGTTTTTCGAGATTATGTATGTATGTATGTCTCGTATGTATGTATGTCTATTTCTTTGGCACGCTCTGTAGCGTAAACGGCTTGATGGATTTTAACATAAGAGGTGTCGTTAGATTCGTCTTCATTGTGGGAGTGACATGACAATATATAATATTTATATATTGCATCTGCAAATACAAAAAAAGGGGGGAAGGTTTTTTTTTTTTAAATAAATTATAACAATATTGATATCAAATCAAAGCTACTAATGAGTCAATTCCATATATATATATTAATAAAACTAAAAAGCTTGAAATAAAACAAATTATTAAAAAAACAAAAATTCTACTGCAAAAACACATAACTTAAAAGAGAAAAAGAAATTGTTTGTCCCCGGCTGCGATACCAAAATTCTAAAGATTATAATGTTCCTTTTCAGTTAATGTGTTTTTGCAGTCGGGTTTTTTGTTTTTTAAATATTTTTTTATGCTACGGCTACACTGTCGCGGTAATGCGAACTATATTTCAACGCTCTCTGTTGTACAGCGAGACGTCGATCGGTGTGCGAGAGAGAGAATGCGAAGTGGAGTGTGGTGGTTTAAAAAAAAAAATCATTTCCGTCGGTCTACTCTGTAAATCTCACCAAGAAAACTTAGGCGCACTGAACTGTCATTCCACCTGACATTAGGGATTGACACTGACACTGTTGACAGCTCACGTCAACGTCAGTTCCGCTAAGTTTTTACGAAGGAGCTATCCTTCGTTTTGTAGTTAAAGTATGAGCCAGTCAGCAGGATAACGGGGAAGTCTGCCCATCGGGGAAATTGCGTGAAGATTATTTAATTTAAGGTGGATCCGCGTAATTCAAATTTTCTTACGTTTTTTTTTTTGCAGTTTGCAGGTCAGTGTCAGGTTTTAGAGTTGAAAGTCGTAGGTTCGAACACGGACAGGGCTTTACTTTGTGTGAATAATTTCATCACCACTGCTCTCAAAACGGTGAAGGGAAACATCGTGAGGAAATCGACATGTCCTAGAACCGAAAATTCGAAGACATGTGACATCTTCCAACCCGCAGTGGGCCCGCGTGGTGGATTACGACCCACTTCACAGAGAGGAGGCCTGTGTCCCAGCAGTGGGAACATTATAGGCTGATTATGTGTGTGTGTGTCTCAGGTTGTACTTTGCTTTTTGATTCGCGACCATAACAAATATGTACACATATACAGAATTAGAATCCTACTAATATTATAAATGCGAAAGTTTGTAAGGATGGATGGATGTTTGTTTCTCTTTCACGCAAAAAGTACTGAACGGGTTTGGAAGAAATTTGGCACACAGATAGTTTATAACTAGGAATAACACATAGGATACTTTTTATGCCGATATACCCACGGGGTCGAAACCTATGCGGGTGAAACCGCGGGGTTCATCTAGTCATTAATAAATCTCTCTTCATTATATTAGTTCCACAAGAACAAATCTGATAGGGAAAAGTTCTTATGGAACAAATCTAACTTAGAGAGATGTATTAATGATTTTAATTCTCAAATACACCTTAAAACTGCACGCCCTTTTATAGCGTGCAATTGCGTATAAAATAAAAAAATATTTTTTTTACGCATTTTTTGTATTTGAGAATTAAAATCATTAATACATCTCTCTTGTAATGACAATGCGTACATTTTGACAGTTCAACAACATTTATTGCCTTATCTATGTAGTCGATTTGACGAATTATTCAAACATATATGAAGCAATGGATTATGATGATTTCGTTCAGTATGTGATTGAATGTGTGTTACATAATTGGGGTGCAGGCTGCTCCCTATTTTTACCCGACATCGGCAAAGCCAAAGGAGGGGGTTAGGATTTTAATCTAATATCGCCACGTGATTGCTTTTTTAATGCAAAGTTGGCGATAGAAACACCCGGAATTAAACATAACTGGCAAAATCTGGGTGTAAGTTAGATATTTATTTTTGTAAATTAGTTTAAATAAAATACTTTTCCACGTGAAAATTAAATTATATTTTAAAACTAGATCGAGTTAGGTATTTCCTAACTGACTACTGTGATAAGAAAGGCCGAAACAAACTCGGACGTCACACAGTCTCTTTTAAAGTCCAGACATAATCTTGATCATTGGGGCTACGCTGGCCGCGGTTGGTCCGTGGATGGGTGACCATCTTTACATACCAAGACCCCTCCGTGCCTCGGAAAGCACGTTAAGCCGTTGGTCCCGGCTGTCATTTGTAGATCTTTGACAGTCGTTACGGGTCGTCAGAAGCTCGAAAGTCTGGTACTGGTATTCGACCCCAACATAGTTGGGAAAAAAGTCCAGGCAGATGATGATGACATAATCTTGATCATTATACACTTCTGCCAATCCCATCAGGGAATACTGGCGAGATGTTATGTATGTTAATCAAGTGCTATTTCTCGACGGAACCATTAGTATTTTATCGAGTAAAGGAGGTCGACTCAGCGGAGATCCTTTTCTAAATATAGGTAGCCAATCCCCTCTTCTCCGCGTTGTCATGGCAACGGGTAATACTTAAACAGACGAATCGTTATACTTACCATTGCTTACATAACATAACATAAGATTACGCTTGTATTCCCTGAAGGGTTAGGCAGAGTTATACCTATATTCTATAGTACACCCACATTCTGCCAGTTATGTTTAAGTCCCATGTAATAGGGGGCGAGTCTATTGCCATCAACCGGGCACAAATCCCTCATGCTTGTGTCGGATAAGGCGGGAGGAAACGCCCGGGTGTCACCACTGTGTGGATCGCCCGGAGGACATGGTGGAGCCTGCATGGTGGCCGCAGGAGACGCCCTGGGCGTCGGGAATCCCGGGCGGATTTCCGGCCACCGTAGGCGCGGGCTTGCGGACGGTAAGCAATGGGTAGCTCACCGTCTTGTAAGGACCAGGCCCGGGTCGACGGCGCGCTGTGTTCCACGCGCGCCTCAAAGAGATGTCCTCAGCACATGTGTGTCCACTGGGGCCGATGCCTGCCAAATCGTGGGAATGTCCGGAAGGGATACCGAGGCCCCTGGCAACACAGGCAACGGAAGGAACACGGGTGGGTTTTAGTCAGTAAGAGTCTGACACACCCTGCTGCTCCGCCCAGAGCGGGAGAAGTTATTTGATAATCCCAAAAAAAAAAGCACCTCATGCTGAGGAGTAGCGCTTGCGACCGCTAGACTAACGAAGCAGTACGCACCAATTACCAATACGGTAACGTTGCCCCCCAAAAGTGACCTCCGTATTCAAAATTCATTTATTTACGTTACACGTCCGTGTTTGGGTCACAGAAGTTCATATGTATACCGAATTTCAACTTAATCGGTCCAGTAGATTCGTAGCAAATCGGCTGTGGCAGACGGACATACAGATACTACAGGTTCCGTTTTTTCCAAACATGTCAAACATGTCATTTAGTTTAAATAGATTTTTATTATTTTATTTATATTTTACATAGATTCTTGTTTATTTTGTGAATGTGAGAACGTTGTAGGCTTAGTAGACTAGATTTGTAGACCATTTATTTTTTGTTAAGTACCTGGTACTTGTTGACAGGCCTACACTGTCCTCTCATACCTATTAACACAGTGAATTGAAAACATTATAAAGCCAATTATTTTTAAAAGAGTAAACTTGGAGTTTCTTGCCGGCTCTTCTCCATAGGAAACGACCAATTGGAACCGTGTACCTAGCTTCTGACGTTTTATAAGTGCCCATGTAGGTTTATGTGAAATAAAATATTTTGATTTCCGTTTGAGGTACGAGTATGTAACCCCAAAAATGACATTTCCTTGTAGACAGTTGAAATTTAGACCAGCGATTTCTCTTAGTAGTCAGTAGAGTAGGCGTCATGCTAAGCCTGCTGTACCTCTCTCACTGCAGGATAAAGGCTTCTTCTTATAGAGAGAAGGGATAACCATTGTTCACCGAATCGTTGAGCTCCTTTAGTTCTGAGTTGAGCTGCACAACTACTGACAAATGCGTGCACTGACTGGACAGGTCCACTCAATCTGTGTGGTTCTTTCATCAAAAGTCCATTTCAGACACCAATCGACATGGTCTTCACATGATCTGACCAAGATTATGTCTGGACTTTAAAAGAGACTGTGACCTCTGAGTTTGTTTCGGCCTTTCTTCTCAGAGTAGCCAGATAGACGACCTCATCTAGTTTTAAAAAATATGTTTGACGTGTAAAAGTGTTTGTAAAAACCTACTTATAGAAATAAAATCATTTATCATTATCATTTATCACCCACCACGCTTCCTCACTGAATATTTAAAACATCTTAAAGTATTAGCGATATTAAAGGGGTCAGTCGCTTAAAAAGCGTATTACTTACATATCTGTTTACCCTCCATCTAAAGTCGTGAATATACGTATTATGATGATTGAAACTGCCTGTAGAGGTAGGTTAATAAGTTTTATAGTTGAAACAACCGTACTTGTAGCACAGGGCAAGCTGAAATATCAGAACAAATATTTCTAGTGTGGAGGTCAGATAGGCAGTCCCCATTAGAAATATCTGTTCTGATAGCAGTCGCTGGAGTTCCGGCCACCGTAGGCGCGGGCTTGCGGACGGTGAGCAATGGGTAGCTTACCGTCCGGTAAGTCGTTGTGTTCGACGCGCGCCTCAAAGAAATGTCGTCAGCACAAGTGTAGGGGTCCACTAGGGCCGATGCCTGCCGGGGTCGCGGCAAGGTACTAAAGGGTTACCGAGGCCCCGCAACACAGGCAACGTAATGTATACGGGTGGGTTTTACTCGGTAAGAGTCTGACACACCCTCCCGCTCCGCACAGAGAGAGCGAGAAGTTATTCGACGATTTCTAACGCAAAAAATAAAGATACGCAGTCGCTCTATGTACAGTACTGGTATTCAGCTGCGGTTAGACTGGAAGCTGACTCCAACATAGTTGGGAAAGTTTAGGCAAATGATATCCTAACTAATACAAGGTGTCGTTTTGCATCCTCGTCAAATTTCAGGAGGCTGCTATGAAAGACTTATATAATCAAATAAAATTACGATACCTGCTCAATAAATACTTGTTTTTTTAGTTATTTAAGTTTGTCAGTATTTTAGAATACACCACTTTCACAGAACAGAATCATCCCGTTGCGTATGCGGTAGTGTGCGTGTAAAAGGGCAGTTACAGTGCGGTATCACACGGACCGCGTTTTATCATGCGTGTCCCACACATGCCGATTCCCGAAAATTAGAAACAAAAAGATCTACTTATTTTATTATTGATTCGTGTCGAGAATCATTAGCATATTTACCTCCTTGAATTTGACGAGGATGCAAAACGACACCTTGTATAATAAATGCGAAAGTGAGTTTGTTTGTTTATTACGCTTTCACGCGAAAACGGCTGAACGGATTTGGATGAAATTTGGCACATGGGTAGACCACGACCTGGATTAGGACATATGGCAAGTCCCGTCAAAATTGGTCTATCTGTTTCGGAGATTAGACGGAACAAACCGACAGACAAACAAAATTAAAACAGTTTTTTTGTTGTTTTAAGTACCGTGGGTATATATTACTCTCATATGGATTTAGTAAAAAGCTATAAATTTGACATTACAAACAGACACTTCAATTTTATTTATGACTTCTTCACGGTCGCAGAAACCTTAAACTTTGAACTCTGTATTAACATTTTTGTAAGTGAAATCTTATAAAATATTATAACTTATGAAGGTTTTGTAGTTGTTTTTAGGGTTCCGTTAACCACTGTCAAAAGTACTACAGTCTCCTAAACTGTCTTTGATTTGATTTTTTAACCGACTTCAAAAAGGAGTACGTTCTATGTTCGTCTGTATGTATTTTTTTTTTATATAAATGTTCATCGATATTTTCTTCCGACCGATTTTAGGAATTCTTTTGGTAGAGGAAGCTTGCGCGGTGGTCCCATGTAACTAATGTTGTTAACTTTGCTTGGGTAGTTTTTAAGTTAGCTTCAATAACACGTATCCTTCCCACTTAGTCAACTATGTGGATGATGTTATAATAATTTCCTCTGTCACTTTTATTTAAAAATAGCTTTAATTTCGGAAGTCGGTGGCAAAACTCAAAGACACCAACTTCCGAATTAAAAGTTATTTTTCACTGTGTAGTGTTTTTTTGGAAGTCGGTTGGTTTTTTTTTTCCATAGTCGTGTAAAGGTTGCCTTCCACCTGCAGATCTATTCAAAGTTCTCACATTAATTTTTTTTTACTCTCTTTACCCGACTGCCCCAGAATGAGGGAAATGTTTTGGAAATTTCTTGTAAAAGTATCCAAAGCTATATCACGCTAGCTCTACGCCACATGCCTCTTGTACCACATACGACTCGCTAGCCTCGTTGATAACGTTTTATACTCGAGCGCTGATAACACGCGCTTGTACTCATTGTCTTAAACTTACGCGGCCATTGTTCTACGTTTCTTAAGATATGCTGGACATTCATCCAGCAGCCTAGCCTTTTCCCAACTATGTTTTGGTCAGCTTCCTGTCTATCCCGAAGCAGGTAAAAACCAGTAATTTATATGGAGCGATTGTCTATCTATCCTCTACAACTCAGTTACTGGGTAACACGGTAGTAAGAATGGTTGTCAGACTGAGTTTTTGACTACTCGTAACGACTGTCAAAGATCTACGGACGTCAATCGGGACTGACGGCTTAGCAACCGAACATTGGGCTAAATCAATCTGTATATCATCGTCACAATATAACAGTCCACTGCTGGGCAACGGCATAGGAAATAGGCCTCTACAATCGCACCCCATTCTACTCGATCCTCGGTTACTCTCATCTAGCTGTCATCAAAGATCGTCGATTCACTTAAATCAAAATCAAAATCAAAAGTCATTTATTCAAACTAGGCTGAAAATCAGCACTTTTCGAAGGTCAAACTTAGGAAGCCATTGCTGGATTTTGAGCTAAATCATTTTGGATATCATTATCAGAAGAGTGCAGTCCAACACAAAGGTTTGTGGACGCCAGATAGGCAGAGGCTCCATGTAAAATACTGGTATTTCGCTGCATCAGAATACCAGCGTTGATGTATTTGTTTTTTTTTCTTCAAATATCCCAGCATCATGCTTAAAAAAAAAATCTGTGCAAAATAAGTTTCGGTGTAGTTGTAAAAATCTCACCGTGAAAATTTCGTTGAAGTGAGTTGTTGAGCTGTCATGGCATCTGATGCCAAGGGATTAACAATATTCACGGCTATTGGCATGTACATGAGACATTTCAGCGTTTTCTATTAGGTCATTTAACACATGACGGATACTCAATATACGAGGGCGGGTCAATAAGTCCGTGACTTTTTGAATTTCTGACCTCTTTACTGAAACAGCAACACTGCTCCTGTCAACAGGCATCTGTCAGTTGACTCCTGTCAAAATTTAAACTTGCTGCGTCAGTTAGTTTGTGTTTGACAGCTATTTTTATCAGACTACTCACTAATTTGAGGAGAAAATGGAAAAAAGTGAATTTCGTGTGCTTATTAAGCATTATTTCTTGCGAAAAAAAACCATTACCGTGACCAAGGCTAAGCTTGATAAATACTATGGGGACTCTGCACCATCGATTTCAATGGTAAAAAAGTGGTTTACTGAATTTCGTTGTGGCCGTACAAGCACTGAAGATGCCGAACGTCCTGGACGCCCAGTTGAGGTCTCTACACCCGAAACAATCGAAAAAATTCACGACATGGTGTTGGCCGACCGAAGATTGAAAGTGCGAGAGATTGTGGAAGCCGTAGGGATCTCGCATGGCTCAGTGGTTTCAATTTTGAATGATCACTTGGGCATGAGAAAGCTTTCCGCAAGATGGGTGCCGCGTTTGCTCACAGTCGACCACAAACGCAATCGTGTAACAACTTCACAGGAAGGTTTGGCGTTGTTGAATCGCAATATGGAGGAGTTTTTGCGCCGTTTTGTAACCGTGGACGAAACATGGATCCATCACAACACACCAGAGACCAAACAACAGTCAAAACAGTGGGTTTCTAAGGGTGAATCGGCGCCGAAGAAGGCCAAGGTGGGTTTGTCAGCCAATAAAGTTATGGCGACTGTTTTTTGGGATGCACGCGGGATAATCCACATTGACTACCTTCAAAAGGGAAGAACAATCAATGGGGAATATTATGCCAATTTATTGGACCGATTCAATGACGATTTGAAAAAAAACCGACCTCATTTGACCAAGAAAAAAGTTCTTTTCCACCAAGACAATAATGCAAGGGTGCACACATGTGCAGTTGCCATGGCAAAAATCCATGAATTGGGCTATGAATTGCTCCCTCATCCGCCCTATTCTCCAGATTTGGCTCCGAGCGACTACTTCTTGTTCCCAAACCTGAAGAAATGGCTTGGTGGAAAAAGATTTGACTCCAATGATGAAGTCATCTCGCAAACAAAGGCCTATTTTGAGGACCTCGACAAATCATTTTTTTTGGAAGGGATAAAAAAATTGGAGAAGCGTTGGACAAAGTGTATAGAGCTCAAGGGAGACTACGTTGAAAAATAAAATAATTTTTTTATCAAAAAATCTGTGTTTTATTCCAAAAGTCACGGACTTATTGACCCGCCCTCGTACCTAGTTAATGATAATAGCCACGTGCGTCGATCAAAGGCTACTTACTACGCTTGCTTCGGTCAGTTAGTAGGTGTCTGACCATCCATTAAATATCGAGACCCCTCCGTGCCTCGGAAAGCACGTTAAGGCGCTGACAAGACCCAATTGACCAAAGCAGGCTTCTCTTAAGAAAAAAAATTGCCAAATCTGTATAGTTTGTGGTAGCGGAAGAAATATATGTTAATTTTGAACATACGAGTATTTCCCAGAACTTGGTTGTTACCAAAACACGTATTGAAAAAAAATCTCGATTCAAACTAACGTTAAACTAACCCCTTACCTTGAGTTCTAATCCAAAATATCTGCATTAAATATCAACATACGTTACGTATTTAATTAATAACAAGAACGTCTTATTTGAATGTAGAACCTGGTTGTTTTTTATTTTCGATTACTCAAATCAATTTTGAGTAAATAGATAATTGCTTCATATTTTGCAATAAATTACAAGCGTTGTATCATTTCGCTTCTTTGACAGTCGTTACGGATAGTCAGAAGCCGGAAAAACTGACAAACAGTATTACTAAGGGGGTATCGTGTTACGCAGTAACTGGGTTTTGGAGGTCAGATAGGCAGTCGCTCCATGTAAAATACTGGTATTCTGCTGTATCCGTTTAGACTGGAAGCTGGCCTCAACATAGTTGGGGAAAGGCAGGCCGGTGATGATGAGGCATATACAAAACTAACTAATTTTCCAAATAATCGATGACGCGCGCCCACTAAAAGCATCGCTTCGATTGACATCAATTTATTAAATCATAAAACAAATAAAAATAGAATACTCAACAGTCAGCTACTTACATAAATGCTACTTTAAACCCTTCGCGAGTGTGGGAGCGAGACGAAAGATGTTCCAGTTAAGGAGTGGAGACGACGCGACGGATATTAATTACTTGTGGAAATCTTTTGTGAAAGTGATTTATTTTCATGTTTGAATCACTTGTGGTTGTATAAAATTAGATAATGTTAGATCCTCGTAATAAAAGGCGGCTAATATAATTTTAATTTCATAAAAGGAAAATGTAGTCTTTTGTGTTGCAAGAAACACCAAATTGACAGTTTTAAGTACATACAGCTCCCAACTACGGTCATTTGAATATGGGCCTCAAATAAAAATATTTTTGCAGTTGAACGCTTTTCGAAAATGCCAAAAAAATATTTATTATAATAGTCAATATTACTTGAGTGATTTTCATCACCATTTATTTTTAGTTTGGCTCAAAAACTATACCTATACCCAAGATTATGCATATTTATCCAAGCTATTATAAAAGCCTATAAAAATAATTATGCGTTTCAATTAAAAACCTCACTTCACAAACATTTAACAAATGTATTCAAAACGAAAAAATATAAAGTCGACTCCATTGGACATTTGTTCTAGCAGTAAAAAAATATCGGGCGCATACTTGCTGCGGCTTCAGGGCTGTCACGCGGGCGTTATTATTATTACTTACAATTTTATTTTAG
Source organism: Atethmia centrago (assembly GCA_905333075.3). NCBI lineage: Eukaryota > Metazoa > Arthropoda > Insecta > Lepidoptera > Noctuidae > Atethmia > Atethmia centrago. The sequence continues at coordinate 1,223,574 of HG995396.1, forward strand.
TTTATTGTGCAGTGCGGAGTTTAGATTGTGCCCGGTTAGTGATAACAGGCTCGCTCCCTATTAGGGGGGACGTAAGAGGGAACATGGTCACTTGGTGATTGGCGTTTATTCCGTACATACGTATTCCTGTTTTTATTTCTTCTAAAATTAATATAATTTTGCGAAAGTGAGTTTGTTTGTTACGTATTCACGCTAAAACGGCTGAACTGATTTGGATGATATTTGGCACATGGGTAGATCATGACCTGGAGAAGGGCAACAGCTAGTGTTTAATAAGTTAATAAATAATGTATGTACCTAACTGTATCACTGTCAGATACAGTTAAATACATTAACTTTTATTAACTTATTTATTAACTTTTATTTTCTCTAGACATTATTTTCAACTGATAAGTGAATACTATTTTTATCTGAAACTGATAATATTTTAGAGTGTTAACGTCTCCATGTAAATATTGTAAATAAATGTAATAAAAAATTTAACAAAAAAAACGGAACTTTTTCATGTAATTTATATTTCGTGATATAAATGTTTGAAGGAAAACGAGTAAAGTTTCTAAACTGCATACATTACGAAGTTCAGTGAGTGGGTAATACAGGATAATAATTTAACTGAAGTATTCTATTATTTATTATTGAGAAGAAGAAGATTCAGAAACCATACTTTAGTTGTAGTTCGAAAACCTAGCTAACACATTCCTAATTATAACCGACTTTAAAAAAGGAATTTATTTTCTAAGTCTTTCAATATTGAGTGATTTTTCCCGTATAGTGATATTAAAAATAGAAAATTACAATTTTTTTTAAATAAAATAAGCATTAATAAAAATAGAATCTGAGATCGAATCAGAAATTAAGAGATCCATAGAAGACCCAAGGTAACCGACACAGCCTGAAGATTGAGCAGGGCACATTGCTCCCTAACAGATGGCCAATGGGGCCGAAAGGTTCTGGATGGCAAACGCGTACTGGAAGACGTAGCGTTGGAAGGCCCAAGGCGGACCGATGACCTTGTGAATGCCGCAGGAATCCGCTGGGTGCGAGAAGCTCGGAACCGGTCGAAGTAGCGGTGCTTGGGGGAGGCCCAGCAGTGGTCGTCTTTCGGCTGAAATTATGGTAATGAGAGTAGATAATTTCTAATCTAAAGCTTACGTCATCATTGAATGACCGAGTGATATATGTTAACTGATAAGGCCGTCATATTATAACGAGGCGTCACGATAACAGTGATAACATAAATTATGCTTATTAACCGATGACTTACTAAAAATGTCATTGTAATCAGTTTCAGGGTTCTGTGCTTGAAGGAACCTTATTAAATAAGTTTATTATTCCCAATGCTTTGGTTGTACCTACAAATTACATATTTTTTTATAATTTTTTGATCGAAACAAAACACGATCTACAAAAAAAATATCTACATAGCCTTTTTCCCAACTCTGTCGGGGTCGGCTTCCAGTCTAACTGGATGCAGCTGAATATTATATGGAGCGACTGACTAGCAGACCTCCACAGTCTCAGTCTCTGGGTATCACGATACCCCTTGGTGAGACTGGTTGTCAGACTTTTGGGCTTTTGACTACCCGTAACTATTGTCAAAAGTCTACCAATGACATCTGGGACCAACTGCGTAACGTGCAGCAAAGTCCTTCTTAAGAATACCGAAATCTACAGTAACACGGAGTACAGAACCACAGTACAGAATTACTTGCATTGAACGATAACACATGCTTCTTTCATGATGATTTTTAAAACAATATTTTTATTTATCTTTATGTAATGATGGATGGACGCTGAGAAGCCAATCTGGCGTTAAGTAACATTGAGCAATTTTCTCCTCGCGCTTGTATTCTCAAAAGGGCTAGGCAGAGGAGGATAGTACAACGACAAATTCAAAGGCAAATCATCTATTTCAAATAGGCACTTAGAAGGCAGTTATGAACATCAACATTTACAAGAAAATATAATTGATTCTAGTTGCCTCTTTACGTGATGGTCAGTCTGCAAGATAAATACTCAATAATTTTTACTAAAAATTTAAAAAATTATATACATAATTTAAAAACTAATAAACTTAAAATAATAGTAATTGTATGTACAATTATATAAAAAAGGGACGGCAAAATATCACAGGGCATCAAAAAATTCGTCCGCATCGCTGTCAATAGGAAAAATGCCCAAGAGGCTGACAGCATTGCCACGTTGTATGGCAATGCTGATGCTTTGGCCAAAAAATAGTTGCCTCTTCCAAAGGTACTTTCGTGTGGAGAAGAATGGACAAGAATCTCCATAGTTACTCTTTTTTTTACAATATTTTGTATACATTAATTATATAATTATATGTGAAGACGATGCACATAGAATAAAATTATTATACCACAATAGGTAAAAAGCATTAAAGCAATGACAGATACATAAACTATGTGATAAAATACATGGTGCTCACATATTTACAATTATTGTAAAAGTAGACGATTTTCCAAAAAAAATAACAAATAATTAGTCAGTGTGTGGGTTAAACTAATCATAATCACAGAATATAAAATTAATGTCATCAAACTAATAAATTATACATATAAATGTTTAAGTCCCATGTATCCCAGCGACCCAGACTAATTTTCTTTCCTTTCGTGAGCTCTCTGATGACTAGAGATCGGATATTTGGATGATTATTCACCTAAAGTTGAGATGTTGGCTAATATGGAATGCGCGTTTGTATCGCAAAATCCCGCGGCTCTGGGAATACAAATTTAGGTTTCTGATTATAGAATCGAATGTATATTAACTTACTTTCAAATGTTAGCTTATACGGAATGCACTTTTGTATCGATCGTAAAAATCCCGCCCGCCATTCCCGAATCGACAAATTTTATGTTTTTTCTGACTACATATGTAATTGGATGCATATGTACCTACCTAATATTATGATGTAAAGTAGGTAGAAACATTAATTTTAAATAAACATGCAATCCAATAACCCCGGGTTTTTTTTTAATAAATATTTTTGTAGAAGTCGCTTCCATACTATACACCGGACTAGTTATGCATTCCCGTTGTTCGTGGCCTCTTTAAAAAAAAGATTTTTAAGAAGCCGCTTCCATACTTTCATAGCTAAAAATTAACTTTAGGTAAATATGCATCCGAATATCCGATCTCTGCTGATGACTGGAAAAACTTGACAAATTTGGTCTTGAAAACCCTGTCACACCTTGTACAGAAGTGCTGTAAGTCCCACGTAATAGGAAGCGAGCCATTGACTTTAACGAGTCACAAATCCAGACCCCGGGGTGCTACTGAGAAATTCCAAAAACGAAAACCTAATAACACTTAGCACAACTCAGGCATCGAACATAAGGCCCGACGGCACTCGCGCTTGCGACCACTAAACCAATCAGGCAGTTACAAAAAAAGTTATAGGCATTCTCGCAAAGGAATATTGATGAAACTATAGTTTTAAAAATAAAATCGTCAATCCATAAGTTCCACCTTTTTTTAAAGTCGGTTTAATATAGATAATATTATATTGTTTAAGTTTTGGCAACCCTAAGTCCTCAAATGTTCGCTTGCCGCTGAGCGCTTTAGCTGCAAAAGTGCGCTAGTGCATATTTGTGTTACGTTAATTTTATAGTTTTTTGTTACTTTCTTCATTTTGTTGCATTCGGAGTTTCGAGTAAACAAGGGTAATTGTGCACCTGTATTTATAACGTTATTGATTAATCGATCATGTTATTTGTTTTTATTTTTACTAGAAATAGGTACTTGGTGCATTCATGTAGGTACGATGTAGTGTTTGAGTCACGGATTCTGTCAAATACTTTTTTGTCGATGAATATTTGACAAATTCCGTGACACATCTCTTGTAGTTTATTAGATATATATAAAAAAAGAGTAATGGGTAGGTAAGTAGTTTGATAAATGAGAACTTATATTGTTTTTATTCTTTTAAATAAACAAAGTAAGTTTTCACTCATCGTAAGTTTGTACTGGAGCCGAGTATACGTGATTCAGCGTCACCGACCCGAGCGTAACGGTACAGTTTCGTTTAATTTGCGCTCTTTCTGAAGAGCGAAAAGTTCGCCTAAAGAAGTTTTCATTTCAATTATATCATAAATCTCATCAAATTAACAATTACACCGCATCAGTTTCACACGTAAACATCGCAAGTATTATTATAATATTACACTTAAAAACAAGAACAGTATAAAATCGTTGTAACATCTAGATATTTTGCCGTTACGTTTTTCCTCACTTCCGCTGCAAACGTTTCGTAAGCTGCGCGACGTCACATTCCAGCCGTGTACTGCAAGTACTCTTGATACTTTGTTTATTTTTACAAGAAAATTACAACTATGCACAAAATATTTGTGTATTTAATATTTTTTAATTTTTTAATATTCAGCAATTTCAAATACGGAAGTAAATGTAGGTAAATGATTGAATTTTAATTACTGCAGTTCTGTAAGTATACAAAATTAAAGCCATGTTTTGTCAAACATGGCCTAGTGAGGATTTAAATACTTTTTGCGTAATCATGGAAAGGAATTGATAGTATCTTGTTACGAGCAGTGGTTTATGTATCTGGTCCTGTGATTGCATGTTGATACTAAAACGCAGTCTGCGTTATCTTTATTTATAAAAAAAACTTTTTATTTGTGTGTTTTTTAAAAAAGTTATTTTTTTTTCACTTTTTAGTGGGTTAGTTTGTAATGTATCTAAGTTACAATAGCCTAATGTCAACTGCTCATTACCTTTTATAAAATATTGCTTTTCGTTATTTTACGTTAATTGTTGAGGAGTTCCCCTGGTGAGAACCAGGAGAACTGCACTATAATATGCATTGTGACGAGCATAAAATGCTTAGTAACCATACTAAATTACCTAATCGAATAGCAACTCGTAAAATACTAATTATTAAATAGTTCCGGTAGCCATCTGTGGTCTTCATCATCACTTCACCAAATGGTACTTTCCAAGAGCAAATGCAAGAGTTACTATAAAAAAATACTCATATCGCTATGGGTGTGCCTGTAACCTTTAAGGGTGTCCTTCGCTTTCTATAGGATCCTTTCATCAGATTTTGTCTTGTTGGCAATGTGACCACCTCGAGAGAATATCCTTTCAAACATTTTTTTTTTTGCTACTACATATAAAAAAAACAAACATACAAACATATAAATCCTCTTTGGATGTCGGTTAATTTTTGTTATTAATCTCTATTTTATAAATAAAAATACGAATACGTATTTTTGTTCCTTAGCTATTAAACAGTCCATACATCCACTAAGAAATATAAACATACATATTATTTATTTATTTACTAGATGCGGCCCGCGGTTTCACCCGCATAAGTTTTGACCCCGTAGGTATATCGCGATAAAAAGTATCCTATGTGTTATTCCTGGTTATAAACTATCTGTGTGCCAAATTCCATCCAAATCCGTTCAGTACTTTTTGCGTGAAAGAGTAACAAACAACTATCCATCCATTCTTACAAACTTTTGCATTTATAATATTAGTATAGATATATTGGGTGTACTATAGGTACACCTCTGGCTAACCCTTCGCGGATTACCGGCGTGATGATATGTTGTAAATATTAATCGTTCAAACTAATGGCATTCCTTGCGACTCACAATAAAACTTACGTCATTCCTAGGACAAGCAAAAATACTGAGATTACCAAATTGTTTATAACACGAAAACTCAGAATTTTAGTTAGCATATAAAAATGTGCAGTTACGTCCTTCGCCGCAACTTCGACACGACATTACATCAATTGTACTGCGACCGCTCAGTCTTGATATTTCGGTTCTTTACTGGTTATTACTGGATCGTCTGTGAAGACTATTGTCTCTTTTATGAATATAACAAATAACATAACATAACGCCTTGTTTCCCCGAAGGGTTGGGCAGAGGTGTACCTGCAGTACACCCACATTTCGCCAGTTATGTTTAAGTCCCATGTAATAGGGGGTGAGCCTATTGCCATCAACCGGGCACAATTGCAGACTCCGGGCTGCTACTGAGAAATTACAGATAGAAAAACCCAATAACACTTTGCCCGACCCGGGAATCGAACCCAGGACCTCATGCTCAGCAGTAGCGCTTGCGAACACTAGCCCAACGAAGTAGGGGATTAGGTTATTTAGTATCTGTGTGTCAAATTTCATCCAAATCCGTTTTTTCTATCGTACCGCAGAGTCATTGACTCCCGCGCCGCCGCCGTCAACCTTAATTATTTTGTTACGCGTAATTTTGAATCTGTGATATATTGTAAAGTTTTCGTTTAAATGATATGATTCAAGGCATATTTTATATAAATTAAATGTCCATTTTAAATAACATACGAGTATTTTATTGGTTAAGGAATAATAATATCAAAATAGCTAACAGAAATAACAAAGATTTTTTAAATCAAATTCTGTGAAGGGTTCCGTAGTTGGGAAATTGGAATTAATTTAACCCAAAAACAAACATAACATTGTAGTTAAAAACATGTTCTCCCATACATCGATATATGCCACAATCAATTCTCCAAGTTGGTCGACTAGTACTCGTTAACTTGTAAGCCTACTTAGCTGTGATAGATTTTCTACTGCCATGATTTTTTTCACATATCCATAAACAACCATTTAACTGGCAGAGGGGCAGAGCATTAATATTATGCAAGCGGATCCTTGAATTGAAAAGTGGTATTCACAGACCCGCAATATTTTTAAACGGCCTATCCAAAGATACCCCACACCATGCGTTAGATGACACAAAAAAAATCATCGCCACATTACGTGCAAGGGAGGTCCCAAAATTTTTTTTCCATGATTTTATTTTAGCATTTTGTCGGCGGGATTAATATGTATACTTATGCTGAATGACAGCTTTCTAGTACTAAGCGTCTCTGAGCTACAGCGGGGACAGACAGACGGACATGGCGAAACTATAAGGGTTCCTTGTTTACTACGGAACCCTAAAAAATGGTTGCGGTGGGTCATCCCTAGAAGATAGACATATTATTATGCTATCGCGGACTTTTTTTGTTGAACTTTTAAAAATGTACAATCCTGTAGCACTGTATACATCGTATGTATCTCTTACGGTGTACGCGGCGTACGCCAGTAAAACTTCCAGTCGGCATGATTTTACCAACATCTTTAACAATAATCGTCATATTTCAGCTAAATTACACAAAACCATAATTAATTATACACCTAAACTTTCCTCATGAATCGGTCCGTCAATTGGTGAAAACCGTTTGAAAATAGTTTTTCGAGTTTATCGCGTTCAGACGACAGATACGGCGGGGAACTTTGTTTTATGATAATTATGCCAACCCGTTTTAAGCAAGCGTGGTGATCAATGCTTGTGCCTTCTCTGTATGAGAAGAGGAATTTGCCCAGCAGTGGGACATTAGTAGGGTGGCATTATTATAATGTTCTTATACAAGGTGTCGTTTTGCATACTCGTCAAATTCAAGGAGATAACTATGCTAATGATTCTCGACACAAATCAATAATAAAATAAGTACTTAGATCTTTTTTTTTCAAATTTTCGGAAATCGGCATGTGTGTGACACGCATGTTAAATCGTGGCCTGTATGATACCGCACTGTAGTTGCCCTTTTACACACACACTACCGCATACGCAACGGGGTGATTCTGTTCTGTGAAAGTGGTGTATTCTAAAATACTGTCAAACTTAAATAACTAAAAAAACAAGTATGTATTAATTATTGAGCAGGTATCGTAATTTTATTTGATTATATATGTATTTCGTAGCAGACTCCTGAAATTTGACGAGGATGCAAAACGACACCTTGTATAATTCGTGCCGGTACGCAGAGTACACGGACTCCTCAGTCTTAATAAGTTTGTTCTGATTTAACCCACTTACAGTAAGTTGTCTCTTGGACCATAGTTACGTCATAATTAAAGGAAATTGACCATTTGAAGACAGTGTGGGATGTGGGCTAGTTCGCTCTTCATGTAATACAATTGGTTTATATCGTCAAATAAAGATCCCACCTGCTGGTTAGCGGTAATCGCTAATTATACAAAGCTTTTTGAGGATCTGCAGGCTTTTTTTTTTTTTTTTTTTTGACGGTGGGAAATCATCAAATAACTTCTCCCGCTCTGGGCGGAGCTGGAGGGTGTGTCAGACTCTTACTGACTAAAACCCACCCGTGACGACCCAGGCTTAGCATGACACTCTATTTCTTCGAAGAATAGACACGACTCTTTCCATACAAAGTGACATTTCGTTTCTCCTTTTTTGACATCCCACCGTAGAAATCCTGTAAGTCTTTTTCTTTTTTGGGTGGAAAATTATCAAATAACTTCTCCCGCTCTGGGCGGAGCGGGAGGATGTATCAAACTCTTACTGACTAAAACCCACCCGTGTTCCTTCCGTTGCCTGTGTTGCCAGGGGCCTCGGTATCCCTTTCGGACTTTCCCACGACCCCGGCAAGTACTTAAAAGTCTACTTGGGCTTTTAGGGGCTTGTAGCAAAGTAACAGCCGTACAGTTCGAACGATCAAGGTTAAGCCACGCTTGCCGCGGTCGGTACGTAGATGAGTGACCATGCATTACAAATAGAAACTCCTCCGTGGCTAGGAAAGCACTTAAGCCGTTGATCCAGGCTCTCATTCTTGGATCTTTGACAGTCGTCACGGGTAGTCAGAAGCCTGAGACAACCGGTCTTACGAAGGGGTATCACCCAGGAAGTGGGTTGTGGAGGTGAGATAGCCAGTCGCTCCATGTCAAATACTGGTATTCAGCTGCAACCGATCAGACTGGAAGCTGAACCGAACATAGTTGGGAAAAGGCTAGGCAAATTGATTCACTTAACAATCTACCAATAACGAGTTATTTTCTGTCAATGGATTAAATATGTTCTCCATTCAATTCGGTTGTCAATTTTCTTTATTATGTTGGTAATTTAGCGCTAATGAGCGATTCTAGGTTCCTATAAATAGTCAATACCCATATAATATTACCTCCCCATTCCCCCTACTCCACCAAGGGTGGTGTTCTGTTTACCACTGAAATTCATCCCAGTACGCTTCCGTGGTTGATCTCATAGGAGCTGTACATTTTTTCTGGAAATAAAAGCAGCCTATGTCACTCTCCGGCTAATAAACTATATCATTGTATGCAAAAATATCACGTCGATCTTCTGCTGTGTGAAAGGCGGAAAAACAAAACTCAAAAAAAAAACACAAAATTTGTCGATTCCGGAATCGCGGGATTTTTACGATCGATGCCTATGTGCATTCCATTTAAGACACACATTTGAAAGCAAGTAAATATACATCCGATTCTATACCACCTCGCACCTCGACCCCAACTCGCATGCGAGCTAGTTCCAACAGCATCTTGAGCGTATTGACGGACCGGTGGGATTCTCCGATGCGATTCTCCGATGCTTGAGCGCTGGATGCGGCTCCACGCAGTGAAGTAGCGTACATATGCGTTCAGCAGGCTTAGCATGACACTCCCTATGTCTTCGAAGAATAGACACGGCTGTTTCTATACAACGTGACATTTCGTTTCTCAGTTTTTGACATCTCACCGTAGAAATCCTTCTACAATCTGTCATCTTATCTTTCGTTTCTAACGATCTTTGTCTAGGTCCTTTTTTATGTAGAAAGATTTCTACGGTGGGATGTCAAAAAAGGGGAAACGAAATGTCACTAATGTGTCAGACTCTTACTGACTAAAACCCACCCGTATTCCTTCCTGTTACCTGTGTTGCGGGGGCCTCGGTGACCCTTTTGTACCTTCCCGCGACCCCGGCAGGCGTCGGCCCTACTGGACCCCTACATTTGTGCTGACGACATCTCTTTGAGGCGCGCGTGGAATACAACGCGCCGTCGATCCGGGCCTGGTCCTTACCGGACGGTGAGCTACCCATTGCTCACCGTCCGCAAGCCCGCGCATGGTATGGGTTTGTGACTGCCAATTGTTGGTCAAATGGACGCAACGTTGACTACTGGACATGGTGAGAACGTGTGGCACTCGGTTTAGGAATTTCTCAGTAGCAGCCAGGAGGCTAGATTTGTGCCCGGATAGGCTCGCCCTTGTTACATGGGACTTGAACATAACTAGCACCTTGCACCTACCTCTTTGGGAAATACATGCGTGATGGTATTTTATACTAGCTTTACCCGCCCGGCTTCGCACGGGTAGCACTAAGTATCTTCTCTACCTATCCTACCTTCCCTACCTACCCTACTTAGAAATAAGGTGTCAATTTTTATTGTATTCATGGCAGAATGTTTTATTACTTACTCGACACTTATCAGTATCAATCAACTCATCCTATAACAGTCCACTGCTGGACATAGGCCTCTCCCAGGCTGCGCCACAACACCCTGTCCTCCGCCTTCCGCATTTAGTCTGTCCCAGACACCTTTTTACGGTCGTCGGTCCATCTAGCTGGGGGGCTCCCACACTACACTTGCCGATACGCGGTCTCGACTCCAGGACTCGTCTGCTCCACCGACCATCGGTCCTTCGACACACATGGCCAGCCCACTGCCACTTCATCTTGCTGACTCTACTAGCTATGTCGGTAACTCCGGATCTCTTCAGGATAACTTCATTTCTGAACTTATCCTTCAAAGAAACTTATCCTTATCAGTATATTTCGGACAATTGTGTATGTTGGGGATGACTGCCTATTTGACCTCCACAACCCAGTTACTGGGTAACACGGTACCCCTTGGTAACACTGTTTGTCTGACTTTCGAGCTTCTGACGACCCGTAACGACTGTAAATATATACAAATAACAGCCGGGACCAACGTCTTAACGTGCTTTCATGTAAAGATGGTCACCCATCCACGGACCAAACGCGGCAAGCGTAGCTTAACCTGATCGATCGACCCGTGCGGCTGTTATTACTTAACCACAAGCCCCTCGGACAATTCACACAATATCTTTATAAATTATAGCCTATGTGTTATTCTGATGTACATTATTGTAAAGTTTCATTAAAATCCATTCAGTAGTTTTTGTGTGAAAGAGTAACAAACATCCATACATACATACATACATACATACATACATACTCACAAACTTTCGCGTTATAAACTACTAATATATGCTATATACACATATATCAGCACGTCTGAGGAAGTGCAGGTGTTCGTTCCTCACACAATACGAGTGAAACCGCGGGCAACGACTAGTTAGAACATAAAAATAGCTATATATTAATTCATATCTAACAACGACTGCGCAATTATGACAGGAAATTGCTAAAAGCAGTCGTTTTCTTTGAATTTCAACAAAATATTACTTTGTTGTGTTACCTACATCGATCTGTGCAATAATACTGTTGTTTCATAACCCTTTTGTAAAATTAAGTTATTGGAAAATCGATTTCGTATTCTCCTCATTTTTTTCATTTCTCATTGTAGCCCAACAGTTGGCAACTAGTCTTACCAAGAGGTATTATCAGGTTACCCAGTAACTGAGTTGTGGAGCTCAGATAGACAGTCGCTCCATGCAGGATACTGGTATTCAGCTGCATCCATTTTACTGGAAGCTGACCCCGACATAGTTGGGAAAAAGGGACAGACAGATAGCAGATTGGTCTTCTTTTCACATTTATTTCAGTTATTATCCGTCCGTAGTAATAAGTCACCCTGTATATGACCTAGTTAACGGCATAAGAGTCATATATTATTCAGTCCATTACTTACCTATATCTGTTCTTACAGGCAGTTAGAATCTAGAAAATTCGATAATAATGAAAAGCGTATTTTATTTTTTAGTCATACAAGCCGTGCGCGCGTTGGGAATTCCCATCAGCAAAAATGTGGAACTTCCATACAAACTTTCATCCCTTATCCCCTTTAAGGGATGAATATTCAAAAATCCATCCTTAGTGCTTAGTTTCGTTGTATACAGGGTCCAATTAAATAAGCTGGCGAAGCTCCGCAGATGTGATGAGTATTGGTATCTCAACATCAATCAGCACAGCCTATAACAGTCCACTGCTGGACATAGGCCTCTCCCAGGCTGCGCCACAACACCCTGTCCTCCGCCTTCCTCATCCAGTCTTTTTAAGGTCGTCGGTCCATCTAGCTGGGGGTCGTCCCGCACTACGCTTGCCGATACGCGGTCTCCACTCCAGGACTCGTCTGCAGGACAAGCTATCCAGCTCGGTATGCACAACTTTGAGAAAGAAGCCAACAGGAGGATCCGATTGGGTTGGGCAGCGTTTGGAAAACTTCGTCAAGTCTTCTCGTCGCCAATCCCGCAGTGTTTGAAGACTAAGGTGTTCAACTAGTGCGTCCTACCCGTTATTACATACGGTGTCGAAACATGGACACTGACAGTCGGCTGGTCCACAAATTCAAGGTCGCTCAGCGCGCCATGGAGCGGGCTATGCTCGAAGTTTCTTCGAAGGATAAGGTCAGAAATGAAGTTATCCGGAAGAGATCCGGAGTTACCGACATAGCCTGCAGAGTAAGCAAGCTGAAGTGGCAGTGGGGTGGCCATGTTTGTCGAAGGACCGATGGCCGGTGGATCTCAACATAATAAAAAGAAAAAAAGTAAAAAACAATGGATTAATATTTTTTTTGGGTCAACTACCTTTAAGAAAATCAGTTTTTTTTTGTTATATCGTGATTAGATGTGGATACCAATGACGTCACAAAAAAGTGCCTGTAAATGTTTTAAATGAAATAAATGCTTTGAGTTTGAGTCTGAAGAAAGTTTCTTTTAAAGCTGATATTTCAAGTGACTACCTGCGGTGAAACCCAAAAAAAAAAATCATTTCTTTTTTGTTTTATTATCTTTAGATATCGATACTCATCACGTCGGCGGAGTTTTGCTAGTTTATCTCATTTGACCTTGTATAAGGAGCTCTTGTGCAAAATTCCATGCTTCGAGATCCAGCGGTTTAGGATGTACGTTGTTAATCAGTGAATGAATTTAAGATTTTTATTTAAGTTGATTAAAAACTATAGTTTTCTCTCCGCGTTGGTAAAAATACTCGTCAGTCAGTAATGTGGTGGCGGGGCTGACTGTCCAGTAGGCTTAGCATAACGCTTTCTATTTCTAACTCTACTCAAAATCAAAATCAAAAGTCATTTATTCAAATCAGCACTTTTCGAACATCAAAGTTACATAAGACAGTCCCCCAAAACGGCCACCCTTCACCACTTTCTAGTGCTTTAGCTGGGAAGAAGAAGTGGTCAACAAACTCCCCAGCAGCACAGCTGTCTGTTCAGTTAGAGAAAAAAAATGGATTCTATACAACAGTATGCAAAACAATTTACTTTACATTACATTACATTACACAAAACATTAAATTATTAGCCATATGTCAGCTAGCACACCACTACACAAAAAAAAAGGACTGTAGAATAGATATCGCTTGTCTACATTTCTCGGTAGAAAACTGTCAACTACATGACATACATGGTCAGCTTATAATGTTCCCACTGCTGGGACACAGGCCTCCTCTCTGTGAGAAGGAGTGGGCCGTAATCCACCACGAGGCCCAGTGCGGGTTGGTAGATGTCACACGTCTTCGAATTTTTGGTTCTAGGACATGCCGGTTTCCTCACGATGTTTTCCTTCACCATTTTGAGAGCAGTTGTGATGAAATAATTGAAACAAAGTAAAGCGCCTGTCTTGGTTCGAACCTACGATCTACAACTCGTAAGTCGCGGCCGTTACCACTGGGCCACCACTGCTCTCAAACTGTCAACCGTCCACATGTCATTTTTGTGTATTCTTCCGTCGACAAAACGCTTCTCTACGGTTCTCGTGCTAAGCCTGCTGGATCCTGCCGGGGTCGCGTGGAAGTTCGAAAGGGTTACCCAGGTCCCTGGCAACACAGGCAACGGAAGGAATATGGGTGGGTTTTAGTGGGTAAGAGTCTGACACACCCTCCCGCTCCGCCCAGAGCGGGAGAAGTTATTTGATAATTTCCCACCCAAAAAAAAAAATCCTGCCGGATGCGCCACATGTCCGGTCAGGCCTTTAAACGCAGGTTTTACTTGCCGTGATAAACTACGATTTATTCGCCGGGTGTTGGCACGGTCGTCTGTGTTGTATTGATCTCTATGGAAGCTTGTCGACAGACACGTCTTTTCTTCGGCGCGGTACGCTGTACCGTAAAGAAATCGTGTTGTGAAGGGTCTCGAGTGTTCCTACTCGTAAAGGCGACTGTTTCACCAAAATGACAAATACCAATCATATAACATTAGACCAGGGAACCATCACCTCTTAAAGCATTATTATTATATTATTACTTCACAGTGGGAAAGTGATGGAGCTATACAGGACATAAAGCTCAATCTCTCTCTCACGCTGAAGTAATACTGCTATAAGAGGTGATGGTTACCCCCCTGGGGTAGGTCAAGGATTGGTAAATATTTGTGAAATTGTCACGGAAATTGTGTTGACTAAACAAAATGGCGGAGTTAGTTCCAATTTTGGACACACGCCAGAAAAACCTTAAGGCGCTGACAAGACCCAATTGACTAAAGTAGGGCTTCTCTTAAGAAGAAAAATTGCCAAATCTGTATAGTTTGTGATAGCGAAAAAAATATATGTTAATTTTGAACATATTTACCAGAACTTGGTTGTTACCAAAACACGTTTTGATAAAAACATCTCGATACAAACTAACGTTAAACTAACCTCTTACCTTGAGTTCTAACTTCTAATCCAAAATATCTGCATTAAATATCAACATACGTTACATATTTAATTAATAACAAGAACCTCATATTTGAATGCAGAACTTGGTTGTTTTTTATTTTCGATTACTCAACTCAATTTTGAGTAAATATATAATTGCTTCATATTTTGCAATAAATTACAAACGTTGTGTCATCGCGCTTCTCTTTCTTTTCTATGTAATCTGACAGTGACCGCGGTTTAGGTGTGTGGTAAAAAACCGCCAAGTGCGTGTCGGACCACGCACAATGGTCCGTGGTTGGGATTACTTGGGATGAATTTATTCCAAAAACAAACTTAACATTGAAGTTGAAAAACATGTTCTCCCATACAGCGATTTATGTCACGGTCAATTCTTCAATCGCAAATTTAAGTTGGTCGAGTATTACTCGTTAACTTGTAAAGCCTACTTAGCTGTGATAGATTTTCTACTGCCATGATTTTTTTCACATCTCCCTAAACAACCATTTAGCTGGCAGGGGTCACACCTGACTCTAACAAAAAATAGCACTTTAATGCTTAATATTACACAAGTCGATCTTTGAATCGAAAACTTAATCGGTCCAGTAGATTCGGAACAAATTAGCTGTGGCAGAAGGACAGACAGACAGATACACGAGTCATCCTATAAGGGTTCCGTATTTTGTTTTGAGGTAAGGAACTCTAAAAAACAACAACCGGTCATTGAAGGCGGGCGTTTCTGGGGGACTGTCTTATGTAACTTTGACGTTCGAAAAGTGCTGATTTTCAGCTTAGTTTGAATAAATTACTTTTGATTTTGGTTTTGATTACTCATATAATTTAGAAACTCAAAGCAAACGATTTACAGGCACTTGTGAATTGTTAAGGAGTCAGTAAGAAAGATGAATCTAGTTGCCCATTCCAAAGCGTAATAGGTTCTTATGGAGAAGAACGGGCAAGGAACTCCATGGACACTTGTAATAAAAATCAAACCAAACTTGAGAATAAGTCATTTAGGGCTGATTTTTAGGGTTCCGTACCCAAAGGGTAAAACGGGACCCTATTACTAAGTCTCCGCTGTCCGTCTGTCACCAGACTGTATCTCATGAACCGTGATGATGTATTTCTGTTGTCGCTTTAACAACAAATACTAAAAAAACAGAAAAACATTAATATTTAAAGGGGCTCCCATAAAACAAACATGATTTCTTTGCTGTTTTTATAGATAATGGTACGGTACCCTTCGTGCGCGAGTCCGACTCGCACTTGGCCGGTATTTCAATAGTCAGATAACTTTTATCTGAGAAATAAATATTGCTGTATTACAGCTTTGGTATAAGCTTTAGACATAAGTCAAACTGTCATATTTATTCTTCAGATAACAGTTATAGGACAGTGACCTCATTGGTGATGTTCTTCAGGAAGGTCAGGAGCGTAGTACTCGCTACCGGTGAAATGTGGGTGTATTGTCACACCTCTGCCTACCCTTCGGGGATTACAGGCGAGATGTTTTGTATAACAAAGTTTTCTGACTATTGAAAAACCAGCCCTTAATTAACATATTAAATAAGCCAATATTCCCCAAAGCGTAATTCAGAGCATCCATATTTCATCACAAATTAGTTACAAAAACTAAGTGTAAACACACAACCCATCTCTTGGAAGTCGGTTAGCTAACTCAGCGGTACGTACTGTCATATTTAAGCTCCGTATATCGATCGGAGCACTAATAATAGAACCGGTAGACGGTTGGCGCAAGTCATGAGCGGAGCGTTTGTTTTACATTTTTTTATGAAACGTTTAAGTGGCCGACAACGCCTAAAGCGCGGTCACTGTCGGACTGCATAGAAAAGAAAGAGAAGCGCGATGACACAACGCTGGTAATTTATTGCAAAATATGAAGCAATTATCTATTTACAAAAAAACTATTGATTGGATAAAAAAATGAAACACTATTATGCTAATATGTTGCTTGTAGAATAATCTGACAAAAAATCAGAATGATTGCATGTATATTAGTATGGTTTTTAATAGTTAAGTTATTTTTTTAGAGGTATCTTCGTGATTTTTTTACTATCGTATCAAATTAGTTGTATTATGTTTTCAACACACTATCTACGAAGCATATATCCTGAAGAATATCATATATTTTTCTGATTTTGTTTACTGCAGTGGATCATATACTTTTAGGCATTATAAAACTTACAAAATTTGCGTTTAGGTCCTGTAGGGGATAATGACAAGTCCTTATTACTTGTTGCTGGGGAGTAACTCGCTGTTGCCCGCGACTTCGTGTCGATCATGTTTTAATATAAATATCCAGGATGAATATTCAGCTGCATTCGGTTAGACTGGAAGCCGATGGAAAGGCTAGGCAGATGATGATGATCACGGATGAAAAATATCTAATATTAATAAAAAAAAACTAGATGATGATCACGGATGAAAAATATCTAATATTAATAAAAAAAAACTAGATGATGATCACGGATGAAAAGAATCTAATATTAATAAAAAAAAACTAGATGATGATCACGGATGAAAAGAATCTAATATTAATTAAAAAAAATAATAAAATCTAATATATTAAATTAACTAAAATCTAACATTATAAAAAAAATATCGTAATCTTATTGTTATTATTTATTTATTGCAAAATTTAAGTAAATGTAATTGTTTCTGATCTAATTTAGCTTTGTAGCTATAGCTAGATTTATAGTCACTTATTTATTTATTACAATATATTTTTTAATTTTGGTTATGCTCGTCTACCATTGATCAAAAAATATGTGTTATTTGCGGATAATGCAGTGGACTGCAACATGGCAACTTAAAGTTTTGTTAACCTTACGTATTATATATGTTGTAGTTGTTTATTATTAAAATAAAATAAGAAAAGTAGCCTAAAGTCAAATTATTAATTCAATGGAGTAATTTGACAGGTGCTAGCTGTCATTTTGTGTAATACAATGGTCGTATTTATTGTATTCTAGACTTTTACACTTATTATTATACATTTATTTTACACTTATATAAAACGATTAAACTAAACGATCATTAAGACCATTTTATTACACAAAGTGACAGCTAGCACATATCAGATTTGCTCCAGTGAATTAATAATTCGATTTTATGTCTTTTTCCAGCGGAGTAGCAATGAGTTTAATTTTGACACTTCAACAACATTCAATGTGTTATTTACGTGGTTGAGAAAACAAATTTTTCAAACTTAAGAAGCAATGTATTGGCAATATACTTCAAAATCATTCAGATTGTGATGCAAACTGTGTTACGGAATTAGAGTGCTGGTCCCAGGGTACTATCTCCTGCCGGGGTCGCGGGAAGGTACTAAAGGGTTACCGAGGCCCCTGGCAACACAGGCAACGGAAGGAACATGGGTGGGTTTTAGTCAGTAAGAGTCTGACACACCCTCCCGCTCCGCCCAGAGCGGGAGAAGTTAAATGTTGATTTACCCAAAAAAAAAAGGGTTACCTATCTGTCAAACATAACTATTGGTTCCAGGATTTTGGCGTGAAGAAGCAACAGACACGTTATCATATTATATAGCACAGGTTATCTATTTCTTGTAAAAAAAATTGTCTTGATCGGTGTTTGACATGCATTCATAATTAATAATTCATATTTTCACCCGTTTTGCGTTTGCCAGAATACTTCTTTGACCGTTTTTTGTTTTGTTCAATGACTGACGTCGAAACGTAGTCAAAGGACAGTCCCAACGATGATGTGGTCACCTTCCAGTGTTACTAGAAGCGCCGAAATATGAATATTTTACATGGAGCTATTGCAATCTGAACTCAACTGAAACCGTATCTTTAAGAGGCTGACAACACCTAAACCGCGGTCACTATCGGACTGCATAGAAAAGAAAGAGAAGCACGATGACACAACGCTGGTAATTTATCGCAAAATATGAAACAATTATCTATTTACAAAAAATGTATTGATTGGATAAAAAAAAATAAAACACTAATAAGGTAATATGTTGCTTGTACTCGTAGAAGAATCTAACAAAACATCATCATCACAAAATATCATGATTGCATGTATATTAGTATGGTTTTTAATAGTTAAAAGAAATTTTTAGAGGTATCTTCGTGATTTTTTTCTATCGTATCAAATTAGTTGTATTATGTTTTCAACACACTATCTACCTAGCATTTATCCTGAAGAATACCGTATATTTTTCTGATTTTATTTATTGCAGTGGATCATATACTTTTATGCATTATAAAACGTAAAAAAATTGCGTTTAGGTCCTGTAGTCCCCCTACGAAATAGTCGGAAATCGCCAACACGCAGTGAGCGTGAGATCAAAGCTTTTCTGTATGAGAAGTGGTCTTTGTCCTTCAGAAGGACAATAACAGGTACCTAATATTATTTCCATACCGGTGACATTATTTGCGAACACAAAACTAACTCCTTACAAATTTTAGGAAAAAAACGGGACAAAAAATACGTTTCCCTAATCTCCAAATTCTATGTAAGCTAGTCTTTATTAATAAGTTAAACAAACAACTTTAGTAATTAAGACCTTCTCCTTTGTATGCTAAGGTTCAAAATCAATTGGCAATTAATGTAGTATTCGGTACTTACGCCTTTTTGAAAGTAGGTATTGAAACTTCGTGAGCAGTTGTTTACTGAGCTCGGGAAGTTTTGATACTTTTATTTTTGTTATGAAAATGGAAAAAAATGTTTGTGTTAGGTATTTGGATGTATTTTCTTGATTCTTTGAGGGGATGACGCGATTTGTTTTTTTATTTTGATTCTGTGTGTACTCGTAAGTAGAAAAATATTTCGTGATAATTCTCGATGTTTTTATTTTTAAAGCGAGCCACCTCTGTTTCGTAAACTTCTTAACCCATATTAGGGCAAGAGCAAACTGTGTGTGTTTGAAACAAAAACGCAGTTATTTTGGCATTATAGGAGTCTAGTGTTGTAGGATTGTAAAACAGTACATCCCCAAGTGTTTTCTGTTTTTCAGGAAAATATGTGGGAAAATAATGTTTTCGTTCGTTTCGCGAACGAGTCTTTTGGCCCAAGCCGTAGGTCAAATCATAAAGAAAAAAATGACATTGAGATTTTGTGGGAACAGTTACACATTTGCCCGTTTAAATCAAGGAATTGATATGGGAATAATGTTCATCTTGTCCTATTAAGGGTAAATCATCGAGATGGCTTTATTTTATGTAAATTTAATGTTAATGTATTGTACAAATATATACTAAATGGTGAAAACCGCATCCGAATCCGTTGCGGAGAGTAAAACAACGACGCAACGCGGTCCCACAGACAGACACGAACAGCGACTTCAATTTATATTATCTATGTATTTATATATGATGACTTGCAGTATAGGAAATATGCCCTCTCATAGATAGATCACCCGTCTCTCCACTATTGCTTACTCTAGGATGCATATCCGGTATGGCTCTAATTATAATCCTTCCTATCCTACGGGCACGTCTTCCTGACCATTACCGCGCCCCCCGGTCTACTCTTTGATATGCAATGGTCTCTGTAGTCTCATGAAACATGAGGCTCCAGGGACTAGTGTGAATCGAGCAATCGAGTCTGGTTTAACCACGCTGGGTCGCTGTATTTTGTTCATTCATTGGGGGCTTACTTATTTATTTATTTATTTATTTATTTATTTATGAAATCTTATTATTATTAAATTTAAATTTAATTATTACTAATAAAAAAAAATACAAAAATGTTTTTTTTTCTCAAAATAAAAGAAAAGGTTTTAGATAGACGCTGACTTAAACATCCTTGAAAAATCTTTAACAAACAGAATATTATTATTCATATTAATATTATCTTAGCGTGTTAAGACTGTTAAGCATAAATAATTGTTAATTTCTTTATTATCTTTGTGCATGAATATGAAGTTATTCTAAGTAGGTTAAATAATAATTACATTTTTCAATATTCATTTTATTATAACGTAAACTGCCTCGTTGGTCTAGTGGTCGCAAGTGCTATTGTTAAGCATGACGTCCTGGGTTCGATTCCCAGGTCGGGCACAGTGTTATTGGGGTTTTGCATTAGGAATTTTCCAGTAGCAGCCCGCAGTCTGAATTTGTGCCCGGTTGATGGGAATAGATTCGCCCCTATTACACGGGACTTAAATATAACTGCTAAAATGGGGGTGTACTACAGGTACAGGTGTGCCCAACCCTTCGGGGAAACAAGGCGTGATGTTATGATATTATAATTTTATTAGAACAATGTTAAGGAGGAAAATGGTTCTAACAATTTTGTGTCGTTATCCTAAATAATATTATAAATGCGAAAGTGAGTTTGTTTTTTTCGCTTCCAAGCTAAAACGGCTGAACGGATTTGGATTAAATTTGGTACATCGATAGACCATGACCTGGGTTAGGACATAGGATACTTTTTGTTCCAACACTCCCCGGGATCGAGACTTTGCGGGTGAAACTGCGGAGCACAGCTAGTAGTTTATAAATTGTTTGTTATTAATTTTGTCAAGCTTGGTTCATTTAGAAGTTACGTAATTCATAATTTAGGTATCAATAATTAGTGTTGAAAAAGCCACAAATTTACTTGTATCATCGAATTGAGAGTTCTCCACATGGTTTACTACAACTGGTTAGTTTCAAATTAACCACAATGTAATGACTTTGTGGTTATTTTGAAACTAACCAGCGGACTACACAATCCATACTTTAATATTATAAATGCGAAAGTAACTCTGTCAGGCGGTAACCTCACGCCAACGGCTGAACGGATTTGGATGAAATTTGGCATACGTATAAACCATGACTTGGATTAGGACACAGCACACGCTTTTTATCCCTATGATATGCTTCCGTGGGATAATTTTGGACCACCACGTGGGTGAAGCCACTAGAAAAAGGTTGGCTTCGCCCGCGTGGTCTAACGTTATAATTATGCAAAAGTTTTATTAAACCTACTCAAATTATTACAAACATTGTCATTTCAACGTATCAATTAATCTGCCTAGCCTTTTCCCAACTGTGTTAGGATCGGCTTCCAGTCTATCCGAATACCAGTATTTTACATGGAGGGACTGCATATCTGGCCTCCACAATCCAGTTACTGGGTAATACGATACCCTTGGTAACACTGGTTATCAGACTGGGCTTCTGACTACCCGTAACGATTGTCAGAGATCTACGTACAAATGACAGATAGGACAAACAACTTAAAGTGCTTTCCGAGGCACGGAGGGGTTTCGATATTTAATGGGAGGTCATCCATCTACGAACTGAGGTCTAGCTAAGCCTTCGATTGACCCGTGTGGCTGTTATCATATAGCCACGAGCCCCTCGCAAGCCCCATTCCAACGTATCATAGAAGTATAATGTAATTTCGCACGATGATTCAAAGCAATGAAAGAGTTACGTAATAGATGCAAGTATCAAGATGGTCGCGCCGCAGTCTGCGACCCGACTCTCATCTTTCACTGCTTTCCTTCGGGGACGGACTCGGCCGAGTGCTTCATATTGTTTTTTTTGTGAGGATTTTAGAATACGTTGCGAAAATTGGAATTTTAAATTGATTTTTCGAGTTCTTGTGGCGGATTCTATAAATAAAGTATCTATGGAAGTGGTTTTTAGATACAATTTTAGGATTCAATAAATGGTAGGTAATTATTGACAAATAAAGAATAATTATTAAAATAATAATAAAAACCATCCTGTATATTCTATGGTTTTAAAGATCTAATTCTTGACTTGTGATTGATCAGGTTTTGATAAAAAGCAATTATGCTAATTTTGTTTAATATGCAAGATAAGTAATCCATAATCTAGACATTAATCGATTAGCGATTTTTTATTAATAATATATCTAAACTGGTATTTTTTTTATATTTCAAACAAATACCAGATGTCGTTTTGCATCCTCGTCAAATTCTAAGAGGTAACTATGCTAATGATTCTCGCCACGAATCAATAATAAAATAAATACGTCCTTTTTTATTTTTCTATTTTTCGGGAATCGGCCCGTGTGATACCGCACTGTAACTGCCCCTTTTACACACACACTACCGTACACGCAACGGGGTGATTCTGTTCTGTGAAAGTTGTGTATACTAAATACTAAAATACTGTCAAACTTAAATAACTAAAAAACAAGTATGTATTAATTATTGAACAGGTATCGTAATTTTATTTGATTATATTATGTCTTTCATAGCAACCTCTTGAAATTTGACGAGGATGCAAAACGACACCTTGTATAATACAACATGTTAGAAGTGTGGTCAGGTTTAAGGGTGTGGTTCTTTCTGACCATCGAGCTGAACAACTTTCTTCGTGGGTTCAACATAATCAGCTGTCCTATACAAGACTTCATCAACTTTAAACATCAAACACATGGACATTTAAAAGAACTTTGTCTTTTGTATCTCTTCTTTGAACATTCCTCCGTCCTTTATAAGTTCTAATTATGAAAAAGTTATAAATTATTGAAGTCGCTGTTCAATAACGTATAAAACTCGAAAATACATTGTTTATAACGAGTTATTACATTTTAATTAGAAAAAAAAACATAGTTTAGGATTTTTTTCGGCAATGACCAACCAAGTAGTGCTTTCTACGGTTTGAGGATATGGATACACTGAGTACTAATTACACGCGGTACCACAGTTCGATTTGAGTACCCCACAGCCTTGCCGTCTCCTTGTTAAATATTATATGCTTAGTACTGTATGTAGGTAAATATTTGCTAGTTTCATATACTAGTTGAACTGTATTACTGTTATGAATAAAAGTCTATACATTTATGCTTAAGTATTAGTTCAGTCATTAAAGACATAAAGGGGGGTTCGCTACAAAAGGTCAAGAAGAGTTCTAATTTGGCAGTGTTACAGTTTGGTGTCCTAATTAATATTCCGAATTTGCGACCTTGAGCAAGCACCGCTTGTGCCGCCATATTGGAAAAATGGTACCAAAAACCAGTTTTTCGAGAATATCTTCTCATCAGCGTAATCTAGGTTATAAATGGTCATTACAGAAATTGTAGAGCATGTTGTCTGGAAATTAGTGGGAAACATTAAAACAAAAAAAAAAATGTTTTAATGTTTCCCACTAATTAAAACATTTTTTTTCTTTTTTCCGTGATTTATTTGATAACTTAAATTGATCTATTTTATCAATCTGCTTACGACTCTAATTAAATACCTAATCATTCAATAGATTTAAGCCCGAAACATAATTATCTCACAAGGGTAAAGAAAGGTGGAACATTAGGAGTAGCAGGACCGTAAGGATCGAAGAACCAGTAATTTTAGAGTTAGAACGAGGATCTCAGTACATAATGTTGACCCACTGAGCCTATGGCAATCTCATGCATCCGTTATCAACATTGGTACAGATATCCTCGTCGTCTCTTCGTCACAATAGGAGATATGCATATCCAATGGAGCAGCTATAGGGAAATGAAATCATGTGCAAGATATTCTGGGTCATTATAAATTGGCTAGCTAAACTCCGCAGACGCGATGGGTCGACACCCATCGCGTCTGAGGAGTTTTTCTAGAAAAAAATTCTTGAATAAAAGATTTTTACCACCTCCCCGTCGCATCGCATCGCCCGCCTGCGCTATTAGTTTGTTACTGCTTAGCGTTCTTTCTGACTTTTTATAGTTTTGCTCGGCTCCTAAGGGTCGTAGCGTGATGTTAAATAGCCTATAACCTTCCTCAGGAATTGGGCTATCAAATTCAAAAAGAATTTCAAATCCGACGGGTAGTACAAACAAACAAACAAACAAAAATTAACAAACTCTTCAGCTCTATTATTAGTTAGTATAGTGTGATACAGAGGAATGAGTGACATGCCATGAGTAAAGTTGTGAGTACGAACGTGGATGGCTAAAATAGAGGAAGAGCAAAGAAAGGATATATAGGTTATGCAAAATATGTTAATGTCAAAGAAGGAGGGGGTGACTACTGAGATGACTGCTGATAGAGATGGATGGAAGATGCTGCGCCGACCACTAATAAATTTGGATGAGGGCAGAACGACGTACGTCATCATCTGCCCTGCCTTTTCTCAACCACGTTGGCGTCGGCTTCCAGTCTAACCGGATGCAGCCGAATACCAGTGTAAAATCATGGAGCGGCTGCCTATCTGACCTCCACAGCCCAGTAACTGAGTAATACGATACCCCTTGGTAAGACTGGTTGTCAGACTTGACGACCCGTAACGACTGTCAAAGATCCACGAATGACTGCCGGGACCAACGGCTTAGCGTGCTTTCCGAGACATGCGAGGGGTCTCGCTATGTAAAGATGGTTACCCATCTACGGACCAACCGCGGCAAGCGTAGCTTAACCTGATCGATTGAGCCGTGCGGCTGTTATTATTTAGCTACTAGCCCAAGGCAGAAGGACGTATGTGTAAGTGAGTAAAAAAGAAGTGTAATGTGTATTATTTATTAATTAACCTGTTGATTTATGCGAATGATACAATGTATTGATCACACACAGTATTTAATTAAAAGATAAAGTTGACTATAAAGTGATGCTTTGTTTGACCTTGACGAAACCTGTTTAAGTATAAATTTAAACAGGTTTCATACAAGATGTATGAATTTTATGACAGCTTATATAAATGAGAATATAAAATGATAGAATTAATTGTTCAAATATACACGCCTACATAAATTAAATATTTATTCTAAGCTTAGTACATATTTACTACTCTAGAATACTTTAATGAAAAAAAACCTTAGTTAAAATTTACTTACTAAAATATTTCAACTAATCGATGCTAGTTATATAAAAATACTGGGTATTTTAATAACTATTAAACATTTTATATTCAAGGAAAATTCTATTTTTAGCCATCCAAGTCAATGACTACTTAATTGTGTAGCATGAGTTGATTTTTTAAGTATCACAGCATTTTTCCTTAAATAAAACAAACAAACAAAAAAAACAGTTTTCTTTGTGCAATGTTCTCATCTAATTTTTATAAAACAATTTACTCTGTCAATTTTATAAAAACGCATAAGAAATTAACAAATAATAATAAAGATAACAAAAACGTTACTAAAAAAATGGCAATTCTATTATCCTGTAACAATTATTTCAACCAAACTTACCTCATAAAGTAGTTACTATTAATAATAAAAAAAATCAAAAGATAAAATGACAATAGCTAGTTAAATAATAATACTTATACGTGCGGAGTGCGTCCCTGTGTCCCCCCCAGCCCCGCGTCCCGCGCCGCCATTTCGTGTTATTGAGAATTTATGTCGCTTAGGACGCTTACACACTGCCGGTGTTAAGCCTTAAACATTAATTTGACTAATATTATAATAAGAGAATATTTATTTCATTATTTGATTTGGATTAAGTAATTGTTAAAGTTATGAAAATTAGTTGTGTTGACAGTAACAAATATAAATTCATTAGAATACATGGATACCTTTGCCTCTTTCAATTCATTGACATAAAAATAAAAGACCAGGGGGCCAACCATAACCTCTTATAGCAGTATTATTATAATATTACTTCACAGTGGGAAAGTGATGGAGCTGTACAGGACTTATAGCTCCATCTCTTTCTCACGCTGAAGTAATATTGAAATAATACTGCTATATGAGGTGATCAGCTTCATTACATTTCTGTGCACATACAATTTGTTGCAAAGTTTGATGGGTAGTTAGATCCACCAGAACCAGCGGGGTAATAGCGTAACAAACTTACGGTAGCAATGGCTTTTATTTTGTCAGTTTAACAACATTTATTCCGTTATTTACATTATTGATCAGACTAATTTAATAAATACAACAACATAATGAAGTAATAGATTACCAATATCCTTCAAAATCGTTCAGAATGTGATTTAAAGTGTTTTACTTAATTATGGAGCAAGACCAAAAAGTTGTTAATAATTGATTGAACACTATTCTGGGGTGCGAAATAAAGATAAAATAAAACCAATATAAATAATCAAAAACGCAAGTAAAGAAAATATATTACTTTCATTGTTAGAATAATCTTAACTTTGAATAAAGTACTTCAAAAGTTAAAGATTAAAATTCTTATATTTCAAACTAGTTTTTGACCCCGGCATTTATTTTAATCAGTGTGACCTTATGAACTGGTTTATTAACAGAGAACTGTTATTTTATGTTGGTTTTTGATGAACGGCAAACGTTTAGTTTTGTTTTAGGCTTCTTCTGTAGAATTAAACTGGAGTAAAAACAAAATCAAGGATTATTTATATTTAGATCCATTAATATGGATCTAAATATAAATAATCCTTGATTTTTAAATTTTTTTAAGTAACTATGTCTGTAGTAACCTTTACGGATTAGGATGAAAGGCAAACGGGTAGATCATGACCTGGGACTCTGGGAGGCAACCACGGCCTCTTATAGCAGTATTATTTTATATTACATCAGCTGAAGCTATACGTCGTGGGAAGATACCAACGGGTTACCGAGGCCCCTGGCAACACAGGCAACGGGAGGAATACGGGTTAGTTTTAGTCAGTAAGAGTCTGACACACCCTCCCGCCCCGAGAGCGGGAGAAGTTTTTTGATGATTTCCCACCCAAAAAAAAAGCTATACAAGGGGTATAGCTCCATCTCTTTCCCACTGTCAAGCAATATTAATATTATACTGCTATAAGAGGCGGTGGTTGTCCCCCGCGGTTAGGATATAGGATATTTTTTATCTCGGGATACGTTTCCATGTGAAAATTCGGACCACCACGCGGGCGAAGCCGCGGGCAATAGCTAGAAATTTATAATTCACGCATAATATTTAATGATACATTTTCTCAGGTATACATACGTATAAATCTCGTTAATTATTTTTTTTTAAGTTTGTATAAAAAATTAGAAAAATATAAGTATTGTTTTTACAATATATTTTTTATGGTATTTCGTTTTTACCTCGAAGAATACTGATCTCTTAACATACAAATCTACTATAAATAATAATGTATCACAAACAAAACACAAAAAAACTAAATTTTGCATAATGTGCAAAAAAGTCCGTCCGCGAATGTGAACGCACCCTAAAGGCCGGGGCGTTGCACCGAATAGATCCGACGAACGCTATCAATTGTACATGTGGTTGTGTGCGTTTGTATGTGTGTGTCACATGTGGTACTTACAGCGTGTTTATTTTTTGAAGGGATTTTTTTTGTGACATTTAAAATGTATGAATGTACCAAATCCACCTCATAGTCTATGTGTGTTTGGTTGTAGATGATGTAATAAGACGATATGATCAATAGAAAAAAAAAAAGATTTTTTGTTTGTGTTGTACTTTCTTTGTCTTAAGGATATTATGTTATAGTCTTCTCTGTAGCTAAATTGAGTTGAATGAATGATATATATAAGTCAATTGTGTAACTGTAGGCCTTTCTTAATAACAAGTTAATTCTTCAATACCTAAATTAAATAATACTGATCAAGAAATAAGCGTATTCTTGTATTATAACAAAGTATCACACGTGTTACAAGTAAAATATTTATTAAATTTTTACAACAATCTTAATGTTGTTACATAATTTTTGCACTATATAATTTACTTATCACTACTCTTCCAAAGCAACAGATCGATTATCTTTCTAAAAACTACAATAACACCTCCACCCACAACTTAAATAAAAATAACAAGCAGAAAAGCAACACGGCGAGCCTATTGCCATCAAGGTCAACCGTGCACAAATCCAGACTCCACTTACAAAAAAAAAAAACTTTAAAGACATTTCTGTAAGTATAATGTAAAGATTACTCGTACGTATAAATATCGATAACTATAACAAAAACGATATTTTTTTTAATCAACATAAAATTATCCGACTATTTAATTCTCTTATCTATTAAAACTATAATTCATCAAATATCTTTCTAAAACTACAGCCACCCTGTTTCCGCCCACAACTTAAATAAGACAAACAAGCAGAAAAGCAACACGCTGTATAAGTTCACCTTGTTTCCACACACGCATAATCTTCATATTATATACTTGTGTATGTACGTGTACAGTATCGGGTCGTAGTTTAGTTCAAAATATTGGATTTTAGACTGCAGTATTAAATATTTAGTAAAAGTTAGTTTTAGGAAACTAGTTAACTTTAGATTTGTGTATTTTAAATCTATACATTTATACAAATATATCATTGAATTGTCTGTTTGTAAAGTCAATTTATCAGCTTTTTACTTATTGCTTAAGAAGTATACACGGTAATTGTAAAAAAAACATTTTTTTTTTATTTTTTGTCTGTCTTTCTGTCTGTTTGTTCCGACTAATCTCCGAAACGGATTTTGACGGGACTTTCACTGGCAGATAACTGATGTTATATGGAGTAACTTAGATTAACATAACTTGATGTTAAGTTACGTATACTTGTTCGTTTTTGTATTTGTGTTCCTTCTTTGCGTCATGTTTACTGCAAATAAACGTATTTTTCTTTTTGTAATTTGTTTTATTATCATACTAAGTGCTCCTAAATATATTACTAGACATGGGTCAAATAAAAGGGTTTAAAGGGAAAATATTTTCATATTACTAAATTGACAGACGGATGGCTATCGCAATAGGTATCGAGTATGTATGATAAGTTGATAACTGGTATTACATACATATATCATATTATGACATTGACATTTTTGAGGTCTTTACCAATCGTCACCATCTATAAACCATCTACAAGTACATATAATACAAATAAATAAAAAATTAAGTGTTTGTTTGAAATGTCAAAATAACAGCTTTTTACTAAATACATATGAAAGTATTTATAATAAAAACATTAAAAAAAAATGTCTGTCTGTTCCGGCTAATTTTCGTAATGGCTGGACCGATTTTTACTGGCAGATAGCTGATGTTATATATAAGGAGTAACTGCGGTTACATTTATTTAAGAAACAGCCAAGCGGGCGAAGGCGCGTGCTGCAGCTAGTCATAGATATTTCTCTACTTTGCGTTCGGCTTCCATCACCTTCATCTGCCCGCCTTTTCCCAACTAAGTTGGGGTCGGCTTCCAGTCTAATTTACCAGGATGCTGCTGAATACCAGTATTTTACATGGAGCGACTACCTATCTGAACTTTACAACCCAGTTACTGGGTAAATAATGATGATAATAATTATTTAATAATAGTGTACTAATAATAATATAATCTGCATAATAATTATGAATTTATGATATTTAAACATAAATAATTTGCACGCTGGCTTGCAGGCAGAATACAATGACTTTATGGCTGTAAGATCTTCCCTTGTAAACTATGTTTTCTTGCAAATAAACATTTTGAGCTTTTGAATTTTGAATACGATATCCTTTAGTAAGACTGGTTGTCAGAATTTTGGGCTTCTGACTGCTCGTAAATACTGTCAAAAAACTGCCAATGACAGCTGGGACCAATGTGCTTTCCGAGGGATGAAACGTACGGTTATCCATCCATGGACCGGACCTCTACAACCACGCTACTGGGTAATACTCTGTAGTCGGCTTAGTCTTAAGGCGCAGAATATATGATTTTAGTGACTTTTAAATCTGTTAATACGCCTTCATATAATGCAATGCATGTAAGTTAAACTAGAACGCATACACATAAATTATATATGTGAATATTTAAGTATTGTACTAAAATACTTTATGAAATAAATTCAGGAAGCAATATCTACCTACCCAACGCAAAAAACGATATTACTTTCAAACTACTTAAGATATTTTCAAGATTTTTTTTTTTATGAACAGATGATTTTATTATCTTTAATTCCGTCTGTGATTTTTTTTAAATATTCTTTATTTTTGTTACTAAAATTAAATATTCCCTATGAAACCGCACAATTGTGTAGCCAAGGTCGATAGCGATTACCCCGAACCTTAACAAATTGAACTGAATATTAACTTGTTTTGTCGTTACGAATATAGAATTTCATCATGACAATATTCGTAAAGTATCAAATGGTGGCCTTAGTACTATTTTTAGAAATGTTTATTGTTTCGTAAATATGGACCTTAGTACCATGGAAAATGATTGGTTTTACCTTGAAATGGGTTGAGTTATGAACTTTGACTTTTATAAATACATACGTTTGATGTAGTTTTTTTTTTTACTTTTCGATGTATTTTTTATATGGTTGAATAGTTTGTGAGGGGTGATAATCAGTAAAAGTATGGTGACATAATGTTCGCCTTTTGTACTTGAGATATCGGGTTCGAATCTTAATTTAATACTAGCTTTTGCCCGCGGTTTCGCCCGCGTGGAGATCGGAACTTATCCGCCGGGAACGTACCACCGGGACAAAAGTATCGCAAGTCCTAACCCAGGAGTGTCCGTGTGCTGCACATCTACTGACATCAAAATCCATTCAGCCGTTTAGGCGTAAAAAGATAACAGATAGACAGAATTACAACTACTACTCTGTTTGTCTACCATGATTATTATAGTAATCCTCTTTTTTTACCGTATTTTTTTAGAAAAGTCCTCGTTACTAAAAACCTTAATAATCTAAAAAACAACAACCTGTACATAAACTCACACATAGACAATGTATTAAAACACAAACACACACACAGTTATGTTAAATTTAATTGTAAATGTACACCGCGTTCTGTTCTCGTGTAGAATTGGGTTCTGTAGACATTTTAAGGAGGATCACGGTTCCGCGGATAAGGAAAAATAAGTATTCTTATCCGATAACTGAAAATCACACCTGTATTCCTTAAAGGGGGCAGGCAGACTACTTAGTACACCCAAATGACGCCAGTTATATTTAGGTTTAAAGTAACGGGAACAAATCCAGAATCGCTTGGATTCTGGAAGCAAGCTAGTAAGTTACTGTTGCCTGACCTTGGAATCAAACCCAGGACCTCATGTTCAGCAGTAGCGCTTGCGACCACGGCAAGCAATTAAAAATAGTCTTCGAATCCACCTAAAACTACCATAAAATAAATAAAAAAAGTAACTCTTATTTACATTCTAATCTCCCCGCTTGCACCCATAGACCAATTATTTACATTCTATTATCCCGCTTGCAAACATTTTTTATTTTGTGTGTGAAATCATCAAATAACTTCATCCGCTCTGGGCGGAGCGGGAGGGTGTGTCAGACTCTTACTGACTAAAACCCACCCGTGCTTTTTCCGTTGCTTGTGTTGCCAGGGGCCTGTGTTGGCATCGGCCCTAGTGGACCCCTACATTTTGCAACCATACACCAACGATGTAGTCAGAAACAAAATATCTATTAGTAAATGAAACAAGTGAAATGATCTTGTATCATCCGTCATCATTCTTCCATTATGCTGAGATAGGAGCCTTTTGGCATCGTACAGGACGTTTTTGTTTACTTGTTTTTAGGGTTCCGTACCCAAAGGGTATAACGGGACCCTATTACTAAGACACCGCTGTCCGTCTGTCTGTCTGTCCTTCTGTCACCAGGCTGTATCTCATGAACCGTGATAGTTAGACAGTTGAAATTGTCACAGATGATGTAATTCTGTTGCCGCTATAACAACAAATACTATAAAAAACAGAATAAAATAAATATTTAAGGGGGCTCCCATACAACAGATATGTTTATTTGGCCGTTTTTATAGGTAATGGTACGGAACTCGCACTTGGCCGGGTTTTTTTTTTTAATGTTTCTTAGTTTAATTAGAGTGTTTTTTAGTTTAATTTGTGATCTTCTGCGCAAGTCACAGCAAATACAATTCCTGTCTTTCTTTCTTTCTTTCTGCTCTCATCCCAATTTATTAGTGGTCCCACCATCTTTACATACCGAGACTCCTCCGTTCCTCGGAAAGCACCGTTGGTCCCGGCTGTCATTCGTGGATCTTTGACAGTCATTACGGGTAGTCAGAAGCCCGAAAGTCTGACAACCAGTCTTACCAAGGGTATCGTATTACCCAGTTCCTGGGTTGTGGAGGTCAGATAGGCAGTCGCTCCATGTAAAATACGGATATTCAGCTGTAACCGGATAGACTGGAAACTGACCCTAACATAACTATGTTAGGGTCAGTTTCCAGTCTATCCGGTTGGGCAGGCAGATGATGAGGTTGACCTGCTATAAGAGTGTGTGTAAAACCTCCTGACCTCATCATAAAATTCAGAATGTTTATGAGCAAAGCCGCAGGAAAAAAGGTTATTAACTAAATTGCGAATTACTATGAAGCATTCTTATGAAGGGGCTAAAATAACTCGCGGGCTTATTCTGGAAGGGGGCATGTATTTCACTGATCTGAAACGGCTTGAATCTAGAAAGTTCCATGAAATTACAATCAAGAAGGTCTTTCTAATGTGTAACTAGTGTGTAGATTTTACCAGCGGCTACACCCGCGTAGACGTGGGTAATTATCTATTATATATAATATATATCCTGGTCATTGCCTATCCTTGTGCCTAAAGTCCAAATTCGTCCAGCCGTTAAGGCGCAGATATACGATTTTAGTGACTTAAATCTGTTATTATTACGCCTTCATATAATTAATGCAAGTAAGTTATTCAAAAAATGTATGTTAAACTAGAACGCATAGTCTTCAATTCTATTTATATGTGAATATTTAAGTATTGTAGTAAAATACTTTATGAAATAAATTCAGGAAGTAATGTCTACCCTAAGCATAAAAAACGATATTACTTTCAAACTACTTACAACATTTTCTTATTTTTTTTTTTGTATGAAACGGGTGTTTTATCTATAATTCTATCGAAAATGGCCGAAAGAGAAAAAAAGTCATCAGTCAGAGAAACACTAATGATTTTTTTCCAAATACAATCCCGTTATTATCTAAAGAATGAAAGAGAAGAAGCATATCCCCATCCTGTTCTACACCAGCTGACTGTCAAAATCAGCTGTCCCATATACAGCGTGATACCGTTTCGGCATAGCAGCGAGATCGCGAACCCCTCTCTAAATATCCGGGGGTCGGTTACTTATTCGAAAGCAATTTTAGTTGAACCCCACCCACCTTCATTTAGAATGGTGCAGGGACGGATTTGGGAAAAGGGTTTTTGAGTTTTGGTAATTATATAACATACTATCACGCCTGTGATCAACGAAGGGTTAGGCTGAGATGTACCTTAGTACACCCACATTTGGCCAGTTATGTTTAAGTCCCATGTAATAGGGAGCGAGCTTATTGCCATCAACCGGGTTGCACAAATCCAAACTCCGGGTTGCTACTGAAAAATTCCATAAGGAAAAAGCCCAATAACACTTTGTCCGACTTGGGAATCGAACTCAGGAGCTCATGCTCAGCAGTAGAGCTTGCGACCACTAGATCAGCGAGTAGGTATATATATACCTATAGGTGTAGCATTTATTGTGCTGAGTAGTGGAAAGGGAGATGTGGCGGTTTGTCGAATACCTAGTGTTTAAGGCGATACTATAATAAATTGGGCCTTTTTCGTAGCCAATTATTTCACTATTACAGCATAAATATATGGATTTATTTTTTGCATAAATGTTCATTGACTATTTGATTAATACTCTAAGAAAAACGCTAATAGGTTGAATTTCCTCGATAGACTTTAATTCCGAAAATACTACTTGTTATTTATTTTTCTATAATTCTAAAATTATTCTAAGTATTTCAGTGAAAAATTGCATTCAAAATGTGCGTATTAGGTAATTGAAAATATTTTTGATACATAGCTTAATTTATTTTTAAACAATTTCTATTTGGTTTAGCGCTCTTACGTTTTTTTTTTATTTGGTTCCAGCGCATTGTTGCGGTCTCTTATATCGCATGTGGAAGTAATTGACTCTGTCCCTTTCTTATGCCCAGTTTGGTATGTTTTTTTTTCGTATCACCTTAAACGGTAATAGTCTTAAAGATAGGAATCTCGACCAAAAACTAAAAGGCTGACATGATACATGTCGCGTATTTTTATGGCGAATTTATTTTTCACATTTTTTATATACAACAATCAATCAACTCAGCCTATGGCAGTCCACTGCTGGACATAGGCCTCTCCCAGACTGCGCCACAACACCCTGTCCTCCGCCTTCCGCATCCAGTCTGCGTGCATCCAGCGCATCCAGCATCCAGTCCAGTCCAGTGTGCATCCAGTCTGCTGTTAATAGCGTTATTATCATTAAAAACTTAATGAAAACTTGTGTGTTAAAAATCAGTACATACGACTTACGAGAGCCTATTTTAATGTCCGAATCTGTATAGGTTATCTTCTAGAAAAAATAAAAATTGAACTGAATATCTTAGTTTTAGAATTATCTACCAGAGTGACAGACAAGATAACCGGTACTTATCAGTTGGTAAAGCCGGCCATAAACAAACAGATTGATATAATGTGTGATACCTACTCGTCAAAGTTAACTTAACTAGAAAACTAAAGCAAGATACTCGGTAACTCACATTTTTGCATCCTTTATGAACAATTGGAAATTACCAACACATAAACATCACGCCTGTAACTTCCATGTACACATTCATAAACTCAAGCTTTCTTCTCATGGGGGTAGGCAGAAACTACAGAACGCCACCTGTTACGCTCCTTACATACTCCTTTTGCTTCGCCTACGTTCATACATCTGGTCATACAAGCACGCCGGTTGCTAGTACTACGCACCTGATCTTTTTGAAGAACATCACCAATTAGGTCACACGTTGCCTGATAACCACCAAAAATAAAGTAAAATAACCTATTTAAAATAAATCTCACCCCTAACTCCCAAGTCCGTTCCCTGGCCACCTTCCCCACCCGCCTGTAACTCGGGGAGCTGCCCCCCTCCGATTTATTTGTGCCTGCTTTAATTATGTACACATACTGTGGTAGCGTCAGCATTCTAGGAACCAAGTAGCGTCAGCAATGTTAGTGACTTTATGGTGTAGGCAGATCTTCTCGTGGCTTAATACTAAGAGCTGCACGGGTCGATCAAAGGTTAAGCCCCACATGCTGCGGTCGGCCGAAACGGATGGTCCCTCATCGAGTGACCATCCACTGTTACATACTGTGCCTCAGGAAACACTTTAAACAGTTGGTCCCGACTGCCATATGTAGATCTTAGACAGTCGGTACGGGCAGTCCCGGAACCCGAAAGTTTGACAACCAGTCTTACCAAAGTATTGTGTTACCCAATGACAGGGTTGTGGAGGTAGACCGAAAGCCGACCCTAACAGTTGGAAAAAGGCAAGCCACATTGACTGAGATAGCGTCAGCATTTTATAACCGTGTAGCGTCAGCATCGTTACCGACTTTATGGGGTAGGCTGGTCTTGCAGTTATGATGTAATTCTCTCGTATCAGCAGGAACTGTAAGAAAATAAATAGCTCATATAATCAGCCTATAATGTTCCCACTGCTGGGACACAGGCCTCCTCTCTGTGAGAGGGAGTGGGCCGCAATCTACCACGCGGGCCCAGTGCGGGTATGTAGATGTCACATATCTTCTATATTTTTTCCTATAGTTCTAGGACATGCCGGTTTCCTCACGATGTTGTCCTTCACCGTTTTTGAGAGCAGTGGTGATGAAATCATTTACACAAAGTAAAGCGCCTGTCCGGGTTCGAACCTACGACCGAACCTACAACTCGCAAGTCGTGGCCGTTACCACTGGGCCACCACTGCTCTCAAACAGCTCATGCCGAGCTAAAAATAGCCAATTCGTAGTGGAATCTAGTTTGAAGCATTTTTATCTCTACTCAACGATAAGAGCAGTGGTTGCCCAGTGGTAACAGCCGCAACTTACGAGTTGTAGATCGTAATTTCGAACCCAGGCAAGCGCTTTATGGTACGGAGCGAGAGGGCATGGGCAGCCGTCACCTCCTTCTGCGAAGCAGTAATGCTCGAAAGGAAAGGGAAAGGCAAATTTCGCGCCCTCTCGTCCCTAGCC
Source organism: Atethmia centrago (assembly GCA_905333075.3). Classification (NCBI taxonomy): domain Eukaryota; kingdom Metazoa; phylum Arthropoda; class Insecta; order Lepidoptera; family Noctuidae; genus Atethmia; species Atethmia centrago. Next base: position 1,260,070 of record HG995396.1, read on the forward strand.
GCCGCAGAAGACGCCCTGGGCGTCGGGAATCCCGGGCGGATTTCCGGCCACCGTAGGCGCGGGCTTGCGGACGGTGAGCAATGGGTAGCTCGCCTCCGGTAAGGACCAGGCCCGGGGCGACGGCGCGTTGTATTCCACGCGCGCCTTAAAGAGACGTCGACACCACAAGCGTAGGGGTCCACTAGGGCCGATGCTTGCCGGGGTCGCAGGAAGGTACCAAAGGGTTACCGAGGCCCCTGGCAACTATCCCACCCAAAAAAAAGGCAAGCGCTTTGCTTTGTGTAAATTTATTCATCACCACTGCTCTCAAAACGGTGAAGGAAAACATCGTGAGAAAACCACTCCCTCTCACAGAGCAGAGCATGACCACAGTAGAAACGATATACAAAATAATGGATTGTAAATAGATTTCAACGGCGCAATGTCAAAAATGCCCAGTAATTAGACAAATAGGGTTAAATTAATGTCAAAAATGAAGAAAAGTGATGTCACTAGGTATTTTTGTGAAATTTTCCGTAGATCTTTGACAGTCGTTACGGTATTCAACCCGAAAGGGTCTGAAGGGGGCCAGGGTTCGAACCTGCGAGCAATGTACCATTAATTTGACTTAGTAAACCAAAACACAACGTGACGTAATTTTTTAATTGCTTATATTAAGTACCTATTTAATTACTATTTTATTTCAAGAGATTGACCTTGTCTTGGTGCCAGAAGTTTTTTTAGCGCTACGAGCCGAGCAAAAAGAAAAAATTCTGAAAGAACTCTAAGGGCCTGTGCACACCACGTTTTTTAAACGCGCCGTTGACGCGTGTTTTAGAAACGTGCATCGACGGCGCGCTTTTATCCTATAGAAGGTCTACAGGCTGCGTCTGACTCGCGTGCTTATCGCGTCTGTATCGCTACAAACGCGCGTCAACGGCGCGTTTAACAAACGTGGTGAGCACAGGCCCTTAGAGCCAGCGCGCATTTGTAATTTTTTATCGGGCGATACTTTGATCGTTCTAGGATTCAGTATGGAGTTATATGGATTAAAAATCGATAGCCTTACGATAGCGACTAAACTATCGGTCGATTAAAAATCAATAACAAGTGCGCGCTGGCTCTAGGCGAAAACTAAGTAACAGCGCGGGCGGGCGATGCGTTACGACGCGGTGGATCGAGGGAATAAGAAATTTAACGCGGCCGAAGTCGCGTGCAGAAGCTAGTTTAAAAATAACTCGCTAACTGCGTTATTCTGTAAACGTTTGAAAACGGAAATTAAACCATTAGTTTAGTGAGAATAACGGGTTTAGGAGTATCTTTTGTGATTGTTATCTCCGAAAGGATTAAACAGGCTTTACTTAAGGTGGATCCGCAGGGGTAGTCCGCGAAATTCAAATTTTCTTACATTTGTTTGCAATTTGCTGGTCAGTGTTACGCAGGCACAATTCTCTTATAGAAAAGTTCTTATGGAACAAAACTAACTTAGAGGGATGTATTTCGCGGGAAGGTACCAAAGGGTTACCGAGGCCCCTGGCAACACAGGCAACAGGAAGGAATAAAGGTGGGTTTTAGTCAGTAGGAGTCTGACACACCCTCCCGCTCCGCCCAGAGCGGGAGAAGTTATTTGATCAAAATCAAAATCAAAAGTCATTTATTCAAACTAGGCTGAAAATCAGCACTTTTCGAACGTCAAGAGTTACATAAGACAGTCCCCCAAAAATGCCCGCCCGTCACCACTTCCTAGTGCTTTAGCTGGGAAGAAGAAGTGGTGGAACAAACTCCCCAGCAGCACGTCTGTCTGTTTAGTTATATAAACTTGATTCTATACAAATCGTATGCAAAGTAATTAACATTACGAAACACAAAACATTGGATTAAATTACACACTTGCCATACGTTAGCTAGCACGCGCCAGTATACCAACAAAACAATGAACAAACTGTACTCAAGCAGATAAAAATTTCAACATAAAAAAAAACGTAAATAGAACTTAATACCTAAATAAAAGCCTCCAGGCATAAAGGGCGTGATGATTTCCCATCCAAAAAAAAGGGGATGTATTAAAGATTCTCATGATTATAATGCTGTAAATACGACGGAGAAGGTACGTTTCTCTCGTTATCATCAGCCATATTTTAACTACTGTGGGCGCACAATGGGAAGTGTTTGTTATTGCCCAATAGAAAACCGTTTGCAGTTTAAATCAAATTAATTTACGATCAAATAATCACACTGGCTATTCACACACTGTAGGTACACTACACTACACTATACGGAACGCGCGACAGTTTCTAAACGTATTCACTCCTTGACCGCCTCCGACCAACTGCCCTTAACTCGGGTCGAGCTTTATGTTGTAGATTCTGTCGAGCGCCGTTTGATGGCGCTGGCGTCCCGATTAGTCAAACGAGTGACTAACGTACTTCCGACAAATACATATTTGTTAAGGCTCGTGCAGACTGGGGCGATATCACGCTAGTCTGAACGAATCATAATATGATTCGTTCAGACTAGCTATCAAAATATTATTTTGATCAAGATACAACCTGACACTGGCCTGCAAATTGCAAAAAACGTAAGAACAACTGCGGATCCGCCGTAATAATCGTAAATACAATAAACGTAATCCTTCAATGTGGCCCGCGAAATTCAGAATTTGTTACGTTTTTGCTATTTGTGGCACTTTTTACGTTGTATCTTAATTAAAATTCTATACGCAGCAATTATGATTTTGCTGCAAATCGTCACATTTTCACGAAATAGTCTTTTTGCAGCAAATATTTTACATAATAGCATGCTGAAGGCTGTGGCGGCAGATACTTCCCCCGCCATTGTAAGGCAATTTGTGCCAGGACTTAAACCATAGTTTCCATTTCTCGTCGCGTCTGGTTGTTGGATGGTCTTCTCATTAAATCGTCTTTAGTTTAAGTTATTAACAATAGTATTTTAAGTGCAAACTTGGTACTAACATTTTATGAATCTTTTATTTGTCTAAATTAAAATAGTTTAATTAATTAATTAATTAATTAATTAATTAGGACTTAATCTAGTATCCAGTAAGAAAGTTTTGGGGTGAAAGGGGGTGTGCTAAGGAGGCGCCGCGTACCTTAGCGCACCTCCCTTAAAGGGCGGGTAAGCGCCGTTGACCTTGGCCATACAAATTCGCGTCCCACTCACGCCGCTGCCGCTGCCGCGCTGCCGTTCGGTTTCAAAGGGAATATTTATTTTTAGTAACGATAATATGATTATTTGAAAATAAATACGGATAGATTTACATACAAAAAAGGTCATGAAAATATCTTCAGTAGTTTGAAAGTAATATCGTTTTGTATACTGTGGGTAGACATTACTTCCTGAATTTATTTCATAAAGTATTTTATTAAAATACTTAATCAAATTACAAAATGGTTATTAACATTAACTAAATTAAATTAAAACTAAGCTAAACCTAAAAAAGGCCCTCGGGGCATTGTAACGAGGATGCTGGCGGCATTTCCTCGCTGAATTGCAATGCTGATGCGTTACGCGAGAAAGCCGCCAGCTTTTCGGTCACCAGTTACATCAACTAGACGTTTCGCGATTTCCGCAAATAACTTATGCGCACTGGGAGCCCACGGACCTAGGTTCTCGACGCCAAAGGGCACAAAGTTGTACTCTCTGCCAAATACAATACTTAAATATTTATATATAGAAATGATGTGTACGCGTTCTAGTTTAACATACATATTTTGCATAACTAACTTGCATTATTTGAAGGCGTAATAACATACCTATTTAAAAGTCACTGAAATAATATATCTGCGCCTTAAAGGTTTAAATTGCAGATGGTTTGAAGTGGTGACCACTAACATCAATTAATTATTTTTTTAGTTTTGTACAGAAAGACACGCATTTCTTTTAATTAAACTTAAAAAGGTTTCATAAAACTTAAGAAAGCTACGACTATGCACAAGAAATAATGTGGTTCAAATAGTAGACGTTCTGCTTTTTTTAAAGTTGGTTTGAAAAAGTTGTTTTTAATTCTAAGGAACTTTCCATGTTCAATAATTTTGTAGTTACTCGCATACGGAATTATTTTACCTCGAAGTCATTATGATTATGAGACCCTTATCCAGCGACAAAATAAAAGTATCATACATACATACATACATAAATAACATCACGCTTTCTTTCCCCGAAGGGTAGGACAGAGGTGTACCTGTAGTACATCCTCATTTCGCCAGTTATGTATAAGTCCCACGTAATAGGGGGCGAGCCTATTGCCATCAACCGGGCACAAATCCAGACTCCGTGCTGCTACTAAGAAATTTTAGATAGAAAACCCAATAGCACTTTGCCCGACTCGGGAATCGAACTCAGGACCTCATGCTCAGCAGTAGTGCTTGCAGCCACTAGATCAGTGAGGCAGTAAAAGTATATGTGTCTATAATTTTAGTTTCTCCACTTGTGTCAGCCGAATTTGCGCCTAACACTAATAGGGTATTTTACTATATACGAGAAAAAATCTATAAATATATTATTGAGATAGTTTAGGCAAAAAGGAGTTGGAAAATGTTACTTTTAATTCATAAAATAACAAAATAAATTTTAAATATCAATTCAACGTTTTCAGTTTTTCTAATCTGTTAAAAAACACCATGAAATAGTAGCCGCCATGTTATTACGTCATACGGCTGTGTAAACTAAAACGAGTCAACTGTCAACTGATAGTTAGATAATAGATCAGCGCATTTGTTTACATAGCCAAGTGACGTCATGACCACAGAGCAACATGGCATTCGCTGCGTCAAGCGTTTTCATCAAACTACGCGCGAAAATTGAAAATGTAAAATTTAAATGCATTTTGGCACTTATCGATTGAATAAAAAATTTGTGTTTTTTTTTTGGAACATATTAGCATTATAGAATTTAATTAAGATACTTTTCAATAATGGGTGCAAGACCCTATTGCGCGGGAACAAATATTATAAATCCTAGCGTCTCTCGACGCTTCCGTGCTCTGTGACTATCAATTATAACACTTAACATCTTCTCTGACCACCTGTTCCTCCTCTTTCCAGGACGAAGTACTAGCCATCAATGACAAGGTAGTCCTCCGCGCAGACGACCTGCTCTCCTGGATGTGCGTGGGCACCGAGTGGCGTTGGGGGCTGCGGGCAGTATGGCGCGGCGCCTGCGCACCTCCGACCGACCTGCCCCGCCACGCGCCGCTCACACATACGAAACTGGACTTCAGTGATGTTGATACTGAAAAGAGAGCTATTGGTAAGTCCATAGAAATAATTATATAGCTGTGGGTAAGCATAATCATCCTTTAATATTCCAACTGCTGGGACACAGGCCTCCTCTCTGTGAGAGGGAGCGGGCGTAATCCTCCACGCGGGCCCAGTGCGGGTTGGCAGATGTCACCTCTTCGAATTTTTGGTTCTAGGACATGCCAGTTTCCTCACGATGTTTTTCTTCAGCGTTTTGGGAGCAGTGGTGATAAAATAATATACTCAAAGTAAGGCGCCTGTCTGGGTACGAACCTACGACCTACAACTCGTACGTCGCGGCCGTTACCACTAGGCCACTACAGCTCTGGGGTAAGTCAGAGTTGAACTGCCGATCTGGCAAAAACCAGGCAAGTGCGTGTCGGACCACGCACAATGAATGAATGAAAAACATGAACATTAATTGAAAAACAAGTCCTCCCATACATCGATATACGTCACGGTCAATTCTCCAACTGCAAATTTAAGTTGGTCTACTATTACTCGTTAACTTGTAAAGCCAGCTTGTAGCTGTGAGTGATAGTTTTCTTTTTAACTTCGTTATTATATACTACTGCCATGATTTTTTCACATATCCAAAACCAACTATTTAGCTGATAGGGGGGGGGACACTTGACTCTAACAATGGTTTTCACAGACACGCAATATTTTGAACGGCCTATCCTACGATACGGTAGACGAGAAAAAATATTCATCCCCACTTTACGTGCAAGGGATGTACCCCACAATTTTTAATTTCAATTTTTATTTTACCACTTTTTCGGCATGATTAATATGTATACCCATGCCAAATTACAGCTTTCTAGTACTAAAAATCTCTGAGCTGAGCCGCGGACAGACAAACAGACACACGGACATGGCGAAACTATAAGGGTGCCTTGTTGACCACGGAATCCTAAAAATCTCACCGTGAAGACTTTGGTGAAGTGATTCCACCTGATGTTATGGATTGACACTATGGACAGCTTACTTCAAGCTCTGTCCACCTAACTTTTCACGATGAGGAGGTACACAATAGACCGACTGGTGGGCATGTGATTGTGTGAGTATGGCGTAAATTTTACTGCTACAGGATGTGTACGGAGTACCAAGCTAGATTTCAGTGATGTACTTAGTCAAACCCAAAATATTATATTTCACATAAACCTACATGGGCACTTATGAAACGTCAGAAGCTAGGTGCACGGTTCCAATTGGTCGTTTCCTATGGAGAAGAGCCGGCAAGAAACTCCACGGTTCATCATCTGCCTAGCCTGTTCCCAACTATGTTGGGGTCGGCTTCCAGTCGAATACAGCTAAATACCAGTATTTTGCATGGAGTGACTGCCTATCTGACCTCCACAACCCAGTTACTGGGTAACCCCTTGGTAAGACTGGTTGTCAGACTTTCGAGCTTCTGACGACCCGTAACGACTGTGAAAGATCTACAAATGGCAGCCGGGACCAACGGCTTAACGTGCTTTCCGAGGCACGGAGGGGTCTTGGTATGTAAAGATGGTCACCCATCCATGGACCAACCGCGGCAAGCATAGCTTAACCTGATCGATCGAAGAAACTCCACGGGTACTATTTTAAAAATAATAGAATGCTGTTGGTAAGTTGATGAGCTCAGCATGGGTGTATGGACGGCATGAGGAACAGGGTGTTCATTTCCAAATCCTACATAGGAAGGAACCTCCGACCAGGCAGGTGTTGTTTCTGGTGGGCTACTGCTCAACAGTTGTTGGTGTGTTTTATATATGCTAGTCGTGCGGTAAACATTGCTTGCGCGATGCAGGATTTGCGTGACGTCAGTGTGATGCGTAGTTCGCACGTGGCGTTTGTAAATGCGGCCACCTGTGTCCGCTAGTAATTGCACTCTAGTGATGGGTAAATCATCAATTTTATTTGAGTTGAGCTCATGAGGACCGCACTTTACCTCGTGAGTACCTCACTTTACCTCGTGAGGTCCTCACGAGGCACCCCTCATTTGAGGTGAGGAATCGTCAACGGCGTATTCATCTCGAGACTCGTAAGCCCGAGCCGAATTCAGCCGAACGTACGAGGGAGTGAGGCGAGCGGCTGTGACGACGACTCACGAGTACTCACACGCGACCCGCGAGTACTCGCGAGTCACGAACTCGTTCGCCTCACCCCTCGCCACGATTTTGTATTGTCAATGTCAATTTTTGAGGAAGCGTGTACGAGTGAGGTGTGGTGAGGTGGTTCAATGAGGAAATTCGAGTAACTCTTTCAATTTGCGATCATGAGTACCTCAAACGATACCTCGTGAGTGAGGGACTCATTACTATTTCACTCCTACGTAGGACGTGCACAGAGAGGTTCGCCACGTTGGCTGCGCGGCTCATCTGATTGCGAGCCACGCATTCGTGCGCAGCGTGAACGCGGGTCGCAGGGGACGATCCCGCCTACATTTTTTTTACGAAGCGAAGATAAGACAAGTTCTTTTTTGACCGTTCTATTGTAAACACGTTGTCACAATTAATAATTTATTTATCAAGAAGTTAGCCAGATTCGTTTTCTTCCATCTCAACAAGTACACATTCGTAACTTAGCTGTGGGTTGTGTAGTGGCGCCTTAAGTGTACGTTAAATGTGAGAACAGACTCTGCATGACAGATCTTAATAACGGAGCATGTAGCCATCGTCATTTGACCAAGTGCGCATGTGAATATTTCGTCATGTGTGCATGTGATCCCGTGATAGGCAGGCCATGTAACCAACTGAACATGTGAGAATTTCACGTAGTGTGCATATGGCTCGGTGAAGTTTGGGGTCCGATTCTCAGGTCAGGATAAGATATAATATTTTTTATGATGTTAAAATATATGGTGAAAAAACAATAAACAAGTTCGGCCATAGTTTACGAGTACTAGTAGGTGTTATTGGGTTTTTCCAAATGGGATTTCTCCTGGAGCCTGTTGTCTGGATTTGTGCCCGGTTGATGGCAATAGGCTTGCCTCGATTACATGGGACTTAAACGTAACAGACGAAACGTTGATGTTATTATGCTACCATCATGTTTCTGCCCTTGTTCCATGTTACTTAGGGACGGGTTTTTTTCTCCCATCCTCTCCTGCCAACCGCCACGCGATTCACTCCTTCTTCATTCATGTCATCCCTCACACAATCCATCCATCTTTTCTTTGATGTAACTATGCAACCCTGCGGGGAACACAGGCGTTTTGAAGTGAACATAACAAATATGCATAATTCTTTTATTTACATAACCAAATTACAAGATGATTATTAACATTAACTAAATTAAATTGCATTTTAATTGAATATTATTTAAATGCTGTGCTGGTGCCTACGCTTATATATGGAAGTGAATGTTGGGTGTGGCAAAAGAAGCATGAAAGTAGAGTAAATGCTGTGGAATGCGTGTGCGATAAGTCAACGGTGTGGTTTAAAGGAAGATGACAATTGACTAAAATTTAAAAGAGTATGCTTAGATGGTTTGGTCATGTTGAGAGGATGAATGAAAGGCGACTAACAAAAGTTATTTACAAGGCAGATGTGAGTGGAAATGGAGGGGACGCCCCAGAAAGACATATAGTGACTTCATTGGTGATGTTCTTCAAAAAGGTCAGGTGCGTAGTACTCGCAACCGGCGTGCGTGTATGACCAGATGTATGAACGTAAACGAAGCAAAAGGAGTATGTAAGGAGCGTAGCAGGTGGCGTTCTATAGTTTCTGCCTACCCCCATGGGGAGAAGGAGTGAGTTTATGGATGGATGTATGTATGTAAATTAAATTAAAACTAAGTTCAACCTAAAAAAGGTCCTCGAGGCATTGTACCGAGGATGCTGGCGGCATTTCCTCGCTGAATTGCAATGCTGATGCGTTGCGCGAGAAAGACGCCAGCTTCAACATTTTAACAGAAACACATTATAGCTGTCTGTAATCCCCGAAGGGTTAGGAAGAGATGTTCTACCTGTAGTACACCCACATTTCAACAGTTATGTTTAAATTCCATGTAATAGGGGGCGAACCTATTGCCATCTACCGGGCACAATGTTTATGTATGTTATTAATGATCCCTTCTCTTACAGTGGTGGACACAGATGCTCCAGGCGTGGTGGTCTTCTCCTACCCGAGGTACTGCCGTTACAGGGCGCTGATAGCCAGGCTCGAAGGCATCCAGGCTTCTTGGCTGCGAGACTCCTTGGTCGCGGCTCTAGGAGGGTACGCGGCCCCGACTAGTAACACCAGGATACTGTACTGCAAGGTGAGGCGTTGCTCCGATGATGTAGAGCATAGCTCGAAGGCGTTCAGACGTCATGGCTGCGAGACTCTTTCGTTGCAGCCCTATAGATGCCTCTATGAAATTAAATTAAATCGTCGTATGTAGGAATTGTTAAATGTTATAGGTACAGCCACAAACATTACCTTACACTCATGTGAAATTGCAATGCGTTTTTCTCGTGAAATAAAAATTTTGAGAAAATACCTTTTACATAGTACTTACGTAGTATGTATTGGATAATATTATGTTCATAACACCATAATATATTTATTTATTTAACAGTTTATGTACACACATATATAGACAAGAAGAAAGGAACAGAAAAATACGTACAAAGGTGATGCTTATTTCTAATGAAATCTCTTTCAGCATACCTGCGATAGGACAGTAGACATAGAGATGTAGACACCGTGTGTAAGAGTAAAAGAGAAAACAAAATACATAAAAACAAAATAAAACTATTCACTAATTTAAATATACAATAAGAGAATATACTTACATAAATACATACTTCTAAAATAAATATCACTAAAATACTTATATATAATTAATAGTATGAAATAATAAATACATAATATGCAACTATGGCAAAGTGGAATGATAGTGTTCTTTCACTCTTCTTTTAAAAACAGCAACAGTTTGGCAGTGCCTAATGTCAGGCGGAAGTGAATTCCACAGCCGAACCGCCTATATATATTAATACTTTAGGAGAAAATTGCTTTTGAATAGAAATATATATAATTTATTTTCTAATAATGTAGGTATAAGATGGAATTTTTGTAATAATAGTACCGGTACATTTTTACCGGCAAAATTTCGAGTAATCAAATTTATATTAATCATAGAATTCCTTTAATTTTTTATTACAATATTATTATGAACTCTTCTTCATTGGTATTCAGAAGAGACAGTAGTTAAGTTAATTTAAACACAGATCTAACACAAATCTATACAAATAAATAAAATTTACATGTCTATCTGTAATAACTGTGTGTCAAAATAACTGCTTTTTACTAAATAAAAATCAATTTTTAAAAATGTTGTTTGCCTGACTGTTTATTCCGGCTGATCTCCGAAACGGCTGGAGCGATTTTGACGGGAATTACACTGGCAGATGGCTGATGTAATAAGAAGCAACGCGGGCGAAGCTACTGGCAGTAGCTAGTACAAAATATAAATTACTTATCAAAAATATTATAATAACGGCGTAATGATAACATGGAACATTCTACTAAAAGTCTTTCCGACTTAAAAGTGATTACGATATCCTATTTACAGAATAAACAATTGTATTTAATTTCCACTTTTTGTTTGTGTTTTTCATCAATCATCTCCACTTCCAGGACACATTCGAGTACCCCGAGCTGGAAGGCCACGAGTTCGTGTGCAACCACCTGGCGCCGCGCCTCAAGGGCCGGCCGCGCGGGCGCCGGCGCCGCGCGCACACGCCCGACCTGTCGCACGCCGGCGAGCGCGGCTCCGACAGGTCGGACTCCGACGACCCGCCTGCTTGCGGACCCGCCCATAGCAGCGACCCGCCGGTCAGTTACTTAATACTTACCTTTTAGGGTCCAGATCCAAGAAGATAGGGAAGGCAATGTCCAGTGGACTGGTGTAGGCTGATGGGATGGCTGGGGGATGATTTTAATATATTTATTTTATTTTTTATTTGGCTCACCAACAATTGAATACAAATATATGAGATACATCCAATAGACTTAGACTAGTGAACCAATTTATTACAGGTAAGCACATCATGCATTACTTATATGTCGATTAATATTGAGCATCTACTTTAAATTAGATGAGTTCTTTTACCCACGGAACATAATTATGTTTTCAACAAAAATTCTAAATTAAAATCATCATTTAAATTAATATCAAATCCACACTTACATTAAATTCATAATCCACACTTAAATTAAAATCAAAATTAAAATGATTGGGACTTATATCATCTTGTATCATCTATAATCATCTTGTAATTTGGTTATGTAAATAAATCTTAGTTACATAAGCAAATTACAAGATGATTATTAACATTAACTAAATTAAATTAAAAATAAGTGAGCCTAAAAAAGGCTCTCGGGGCGTTGTACCGAGGATGCTGGCGGCCTTTCCTCACTGAATTGCAATACGTTCCGCGAGAAAGCCGCCAGGTCGGTCACCAGTTACATCAACTAGACGTTTCGCGATTTCCGGAAATAACTTATGCGCACTGGGACCCCACGGACCGAGGGTCTCGACGCCAAAGGGCACAATATTGTACTCTCTGCCAAGGCCTCCATATTTAATAACTTACAGATTTTCGGCATTTTCTGCCGCTGCACCCGCTTTAGAAGTAGTCCGTTGGAGATGGGAAGGTGCCAGTGTGTCTACACAGATAGCGTCCCACACAAGCATCCGTCCCAAACTCCACGGGACCAAAGACACACCATCAGGGCCTCAATTCTGCTATTACAATAGTGTCAGAATGGTTTATTATTAATTTTATAATTGTTGATTTTGACAAGTTTGGTAATCTACTAATATAATGGCGTCATTAATGAGGATCGGAACAGACCATTCTGACACTATTGTAATAGCACACTTGAGGCCCTGGTCTTTTGCCGTCATCTCTGACAATGCCAGTCGGCTCAAGAAGAGCAGGCTCATTTATGCTGGCAAGAGACCGGCGGATTATGTCATTTGATTTCACAAGTTTTTGTACTTACTTATTTTTTTGGTACTTACCAAGTGAGCAAACGACGACGAACGGTTAAACCACGCTGAGGTCGGTGCATTTCATTCATTCATAATACTTCGGTACTTACCAAGTGAGTCAGAGTGCACATCAATAAGATTACTGCAGCTATTTAATAATTTACATAGGCGCATTGGAGATTGAGATGATAATGACATATCTCATAAATCGACTAATTTTATTGTTAAACTAGCAGACCTGACGGACGTTGGCCTGTCCATATTACAAAAATCCAATAGAAAAAAGGACGTTCGGTTTTTACCGAATATGAAAATGTTTCGAGAAATTTGTCTTTCCATAAAACCTAATTCGGACTATTTTTTGGATATTTTTTGTTTTAAAATGTTTGTGACATTTTAAAACAAAAAATATCCAAATCGGTCCAGCCGTTCTCATGTGATGCGCTTAGCAACGAACAGAATTTAATGTTTATTATACAGTGTGAAATTCAATTAGCTAGCGAAGTTCTTCACACGTGATGGTTCTAGATATTTAAACACGATAAAACATAAATGATTCGATTTTTTTTTTGTTGGGTCATCGACCCCTGTATTTTGAGAATTTTGTTATTTGAAGCATGAGTTGAGAACAACTGTTTTCTTTTGTGTTATCGCGTAGCTATCGATGGCGACACCCATCACGCCTGTAAAGTTGACTAAAAAAAAAAACAGATTTTTGAAACTTATCTTTCAAATGCCGATGACCCCCCAACAAAAAACAATGAATTAATTTCTGTTTTTGTTTTATTTTGTTTGGATATATCTATACACATAGAGTGTCGAGTTTTGCGAATTTAATTTGACCCTGTATAACTCAGTACCGAAGTAAATAATCGGTATAACGTCCTTGGACCGTCGCTTGAGCCCAATCACCTGTCCCTCGCACACTCTGCGCTCAACGCTCTCTTGACGCTAAGCCTGACTGTGATGTGATCGCGTACGAATGGAAGATCTTGTCCGTATATCTGGATTCTGGAGTATTGTGAGATGAGCGTATGCCTGTCGTGGAGTTGTATATTTTATTTTGTATTGTAAACATGACTTTAACTAATGTAATTGGCCTCTGGACGTGTTGTGTTAAAGTAATTAGAACAAATGACATGTTCTTCATCCTCTCTCCCCAGACCCCCCGCCGCCTGTCCCTCCGCAACGGCGCCCCCCCTCCCAGCGACGAGGACGAGGAGGAGTACAAGCGAATAGAACAGACGCCCGAGGACAGAGCTTTCCTCCAGGCCCTGAAGATGTTCTACAAAAGCAGGAGCGAGCCCTTCAAGAGTGGACACACTCTGAAGCACTGTGAGTAGAAAGATTGGTCATATGTTCAGTGCAACGGCTGAGTAGAAAGATTAGTCTTATGTTCAGTGCAACGGCTGAGTAGAATGATTGGTCATATGTTCAGTGCAACGGCTAAGTAGAATGATTGGTCATATGTTCAGTGCAACGGCTGAGTAGAATGATTGGTCATATATTCAGTGCAACGGCTGAGTAGAAATATTAGTCATAAGTTCAGTGCAACGGCTGAATAGAATGATTGGTCATATGTTCAGTGGAACGGCTGAGTAGAAAGATTAGTCATAAGTTCAGTGCAACGGCTGAGTAGAATGACTGGTCATATGTTCAGTGCAACGGCTGAGTAGAATGATTGGTCATATGTTCAGTGCAACGGCTGCGTAGAAAGATTAGTCATATGTTCAGTGCAACGGTTGAGTAGAATGATTGGTCATAAGTTCAGTGCAACGGCTGAGTAGAATGATTGGTCATATGTTCAGTGCAACGGCTGAGTAGAATGATTGGTCATATGTTCAGTGCAACGGCTAAGTAGAATGATTGGTCATATGTTCAGTGCAACGGCTGAGTAGAATGATTGGTCATATATTCAGTGCAACGGCTGAGTAGAAATATTAGTCATAAGTTCAGTGCAACGGCTGAATAGAATGATTGGTCATATGTTCAGTGGAACGGCTGAGTAGAAAGATTAGTCATAAGTTCAGTGCAACGGCTGAGTAGAATGACTGGTCATATGTTCAGTGCAACGGCTGAGTAGAATGATTGGTCATATGTTCAGTGCAACGGCTGCGTAGAAAGATTAGTCATATGTTCAGTGCAACGGTTGAGTAGAATGATTGGTCATAAGTTCAGTGCAACGGCTGAGTAGAATGATTGGTCATATGTTCAGTGCAACGGCTGAGTAGAATGATTGGTCATATGTTTAGTGTAACGGCTGAGTAGAATGATTGGTCGTAGTTCAGTGCAACGGCTGAGTAGTCAGATTGGTCATATGTTCAGTGCAACGGCTGAGTAGACAGAATGTTCATATGTTTAGTGCAACGGCTGAGTAGAATAATTGGTCTATGTTAAGTGCAATGGCTGAGTAGAATGATTGGTCATATGTTCAGTGCAACGGCTAAGTAGCATGATTGGTCATATGTTCAGTGCAACGGCTGAGTAGACAGATTGGTCATATGTTCAGTGCAACGGCTGAGTGGACATATTGTTCATATATTCAGTGCAACGGGTGAGTAGAATGATTGGTCTATGTTAAGTGCAATGGCTGAGTAGAATGCTTGGTCATATGTTCAGTGCAACGGCTAAGTAGAATGATTGGTCATATATTCAGTGCAACGGCTTAGTAGAAAGATTGTTCATATAGTCAGGGCAACGGCTGAGTAAAAAGATTGGTCATATATTCAGTGCAACAATTGAGTAGAAAGGTTCGTCATATATTCAGTGCAACGGCTGAGTAGAAAGATTGGTCTTATAGATGGCAGAAGCTAGATAATGAAGAATGCTCGTTCCTTCTTAGAATTAACACATAACGTAACATCACGCTTGTATTTCCCGAAAGGTTAGGCAGAGGTGTATCGTTAGTACACCCAAATTTCGCCAATTATGTTTAAGTCTCATGTAATAGGGGGTGAGTCTGATGCCATTAACCGGGCACAATTTCAGATTCCGGGCTGCTACTGAGAAATTCCTAATGGAAAAACCCAGTAACATTTTGCCCGACCTAGGAATCGAACCCAGGACCTCATGCTCACCAGTAGCGTTTGCGACCACTAGACCAATAAGGCAGTTCTTTGAATGAAAGCTTTCTCCCGCATCATTCCTTGTGCCTGAGGCATGTAGGGCGGATTCTATTAATTCTTGGTGAATAATATAGTTAATTCCTTACGTTGCAGTGTCTCTCCGCGCGCTGTACGTGTCGGTGGTGTCGCGCGGCGGCTACGAGTCCGTGTGCCGGCGCCAG
Organism: Atethmia centrago; assembly: GCA_905333075.3. NCBI lineage: Eukaryota > Metazoa > Arthropoda > Insecta > Lepidoptera > Noctuidae > Atethmia > Atethmia centrago. The sequence continues at coordinate 1,275,562 of HG995396.1, forward strand.
CTGTGGCGCGCCCTGGCCCGCGACCAGCCCGCCCGCACCCGGCGCCACTACGAGAGGTACGTGTTGTGTACGTAGGGACTGTGGCGCGCTCGCCCGCGACCAGCCCGCCCGCACCCGGCGCCACTACGAGAGGTACGTGTTGTGTACGTAGGGACTGTGGCGCGCTCGCCCGCGACCAGCCCGCCCGCACCCGGCGCCACTACGAGAGGTACGTGTTGTGTACGTAGGGACTGTGGCGCGCTCGCCCGCGACCAGCCCGCCCGCACCCGGCGCCACTACGAGAGGTACGTGTTGTGTACGTAGGGACTGTGGCGCGCTCGCCCGCGACCAGCCCGCCCGCACCCGGCGCCACTACGAGAGGTACGTGTTGTGTACGTAGGGACTGTGGCGCGCTCGCCCGCGACCAGCCCGCCCGCACCCGGCGCCACTACGAGAGGTACGTGTTGTGTACGTAGGGACTGTGGCGCGCTCGCCCGCGACCAGCCCGCCCGCACCCGGCGCCACTACGAGAGGTACGTGTTGTGTACGTAGGGACTGTGGCGCGCTCGCCCGCGACCAGCCCGCCCGCACCCGGCGCCACTACGAGAGGTACGTGTTGTGTACGTAGGGACTGTGGCGCGCTCGCCCGCGACCAGCCCGCCCGCACCCGGCGCCACTACGAGAGGTACGTGTTGTGTACGTAGGGACTGTGGCGCGCTCGCCCGCGACCAGCCCGCCCGCACCCGGCGCCACTACGAGAGGTACGTGTTGTGTACGTAGGGACTGTGGCGCGCTCGCCCGCGACCAGCCCGCCCGCACCCGGCGCCACTACGAGAGGTACGTGTTGTGTACGTAGGGACTGTGGCGCGCTCGCCCGCGACCAGCCCGCCCGCACCCGGCGCCACTACGAGAGGTACGTGTTGTGTACGTAGGGACTGTGGCGCGCTCGCCCGCGACCAGCCCGCCCGCACCCGGCGCCACTACGAGAGGTACGTGTTGTGTACGTAGGGACTGTGGCGCGCTCGCCCGCGACCAGCCCGCCCGCACCCGGCGCCACTACGAGAGGTACGTGTTGTGTACGTAGGGACTGTGGCGCGCTCGCCCGCGACCAGCCCGCCCGCACCCGGCGCCACTACGAGAGGTACGTGTTGTGTACGTAGGGACTGTGGCGCGCTCGCCCGCGACCAGCCCGCCCGCACCCGGCGCCACTACGAGAGGTACGTGTGTTGTGTACGTAGGGACTGTAGATAGACTGTGGTATATATTTAAAATTTGCGCCTTCTATACTCTATGCTATGCTAGGCAGTGGTGGCTCAGCGGTAATGGCTTACGAGTTGTAGGTCGTGGGTTCGAACCCAGACAGGCGCTTATTTTTTGTAAGTTATTCTATCACCACTGCTCTTAAAACGGTGAAGAAAAACATCGTGAGGAAACCGGTATGACCTGGAGCTAACAATTCGAAGACATGTGACATCTACCAACCCGCACTGTGCCCGCGTGGTGGATTACGGCCCGCTCCCTCTCACAGAGGCCGCAACATAAAATTTAAATTCCATCATTTAAAAAAAATCTTCTTCCAGATTCCTCCTCCCCTTCGAGAACCACGAGCGACGCAACGGCTCCTCCCTAAAGCTGAACGGCAAGCTGGACGCGGAGCCGCGCACCATCGCCACCATCGACCTGCCCGACTCGCCGCGAGACTGCGCGCGCAGCCCCGAGCCCGCGCCCCACGGCCTCGACAAGCTGGACACGTTCGACAAACTCGACCAACTCGGAATCGACAGCGAAACTGGAGAAATAACCACCAAAGATGAAATTATAGTCAAGAACGCCGAAGAGCTGAACAGAGAGTTTCTGGACTCTCTACCAAAAGAGGAGAAAACTGTGAAGATATCAGTAAAACCGGTCGAGAAGCTGATCGAGCCTGTTAAGGCTTTTGAGAGCCTGGATGTGTCTAAGTTGGAGGGACACAAAGATGAGGGGAGGGATTTTAGTCAAAGCTATTTGAGTGATATGCAGAAATTTAGTATGGGTGAGTTTTGAGCTCTTTGTAATAGAACTTTCTGGATAGGTCCACTCAAATCTGTGGGGTTTTACCTCAAAAGTCCATTTCAGACACGGATCTACACTGTCCTCACATAATTTGACCAAGATCTGGACTTTAAAAGAGATTTTAACCCTAGTCAGATAGGAAATGTCGACTCCATTTAGCTTATTTTTTATATGACATAACAGTGATTCCGACATCTTATTTACAAAATAAACAATTTCATTTCATAAAAAAATAAGGGGCTAATTTTCTAAATCCAATCACAATTTCATCTCAGCAACAACCAATGTCAAAAATTTAGGGAATAGGAGATATTTTTGACATTTTGAGTCAGATTTGAAATTGTCCCTATCATAGGTTGTTTTATTTTATTCTTGTGTAGTAAGTTACTAATAGCCAAGTTCACCACCTCCGGATAAATTTCGATTAATTTATCGGGCAGATTATTTCACACAAAGTCTGTGTTCATTATTAATTATTAATTTATCTGAAAGATATTGCTTATCCGGGGACAAGCTCATATCATTACATAACTAACTATTTATGGAAGCAAAAATCCTACAAAATCTTGATTTAGAATTTAACGATAGCTGATTAGATTATCATTCGATACTTAATAATATTCTATACGACAGTAATGTTTACGATATTTATTGATTATTAAAAATACTGGACATAACACGAAAAAAAACTTTATGTCTATTTTCTATTTGAATTCTTTATATTTGTTTGACATACTAAGAAACAGTATTTATAGTTGAGCCATACAAGGCTACCTCAGCGGAAAAAGATATCGTCGATTACTAAAAAAAAAGTCTGCTCTTCGATACGTTTTGACCGGGTAGAACTTTTGTATTAAACAGTAGATTTATTATTTAATAACTTGTGGATGTAGAACCATGACCACAACCCCTTGTATACTCATGAGATGCTCCAGGAGCCGAGCCGCTGCCTCGCGCGCCGCCCGTCAACGGGCACGCCGCGCCGGCGCCCACCGACCTCGTGAGTTTTATTATACATATTATATTTTATTTTTGTATTACACATAACATACTATCTTTAACATATACCATATCATCACGCCAGTATTCTTCGAAGGTTAGGGCAGAGGCAATGACTATATATATAGCCACTTGACTGCTAGTCCGATCAACGAGGCTTATGTAACCCGAAAAATTCTCCTGCCTATGAAATTTGGCATGTGATGAAGTTAGGTAATACAGATTACAGATGTACAATAAGCCAACAGTTTTTTTTACGAGAATTTAGGTATTTTTACCTAAACATGAAAATCGCTTCTAACTCCCTGAGAATATTTCCTCACACTGAAATACTTTCTGTATACGTACGTATGTACTAGTTAGAATATGTATGTAAAGGCATCCAACATTTTTTCGAATTCAAAGATACCCCAAATCTAACTTTTAACATTTTGCGCTATAACTTCTACTGAAAAATTGGTCTGCTAATTGTTATTTTTTAATATGTTTTTATATCCTTAAATACATAGCCTTGTTTAGTTATCCAAAATATTTTCCTTTTTAATCAATTTTTTTTGATTTTTGCTTAACTACGTAATGTGAAAAATAACTCCGTCAATTTTTATACCTTTATTATTCATATGATTTAATATTAAAACAGATTTACCAATTATCCAACAATTTTTCGAACGTTTTTGTATTTTTTAAGATATGTTCGCTGATTTATGCTAGAGCGTAAGGGTTGACCTTCACCTGACCGCTCAGTACTGCTTTGCCACGCACTTCTGCAATAGTGTAGGCGAAGGCGAGTTTGGTGGCCACAGCTTTATATGCACAACGTACAACAGGCGTTTAGAAATTGGAAATTTTAAAAGGAATATTATTTTATTAAATGCATTTAAAATAAACGTTAGATACTTCCTGAAGGACTTTTTACAATATGCGAAAAAAAAAGGCAATAAGTCTAATAATGTTTAGAAAGGGACCTACTGAGGATATATCGAGTTAAGAAAAAAAAAAAGTTTCGTTCAAAAGTGTCCGAACAATATACAGGGTGTACCTGAAAGATGAGGTCAAATTTAAGGATGTGGTACAGACCATCAAACTGAACAACTTTCTCCATGGGACCAACATCGTAATCGCGAAAAAAATATCAGCCGTCCCATAAGCGGGATAAAGCTGGTCCCGTCCATAAGTTTTACCACCTTCTCCAAGGCCCACCCTATACGTGTCCCTCGGGTGGTGCTAAATGAGCAGCAACGCCGAGCAACAGGTGGCGGTAAATAACCTGCCCACAGGCATCTGCAGGCCTGGGTAGGATTAAATCCCTTCCAAAAGTGCGACCTACCTACCTGTACCTTGGGCAAGTGCTGTATGTATGTCCTAACTCGTAAAATGAAAGTCTGAATGATAACGACGTCGATTTGACATGCGTTCCGAACGCCCGGCGCTCGCAGGTACCCGGGCGAGTAGGAAATTGGTTACCGAAGTCTGCGCAGGGGTAGATAACCAGGCCCCTGTGACAGAAAATGCTACTGGCAGCACAACAAGGAATCTTATACAGCAGGCGTTTCATCCGAGCCTCTTTATGTCAAGACCTAGATCTTCCTCGCTTGGAAATAAACCAAGCACAATTAGCTCTACAAAAGGGAAAGACTTACCTCCCACATCACCAGTGAGGATCACCTTAGAGAATGATGACAACATGTGTCCTCTCACATGGCAAGAATACCCACCCAACGCAACCCAAAGAGAAAAAGAGGCTATCTAATAGCCCACCTTCTACGGAAGGACATAAGAACCTATCACAGAAGTGTCAGAGCTCTATTAATACTTCCAACAGATACAGTGGACTTCTAGTAGATACACCTGATGACTCCGCTTAACCAATGGAAAGTCAAGGTGGTGGTTTGTTAAAAAACTTAGCAAACCACCACCGATAATCCTATATGGTATTACGAACATATCAAAACTGAATAGTTCCGTACCAAGCGTCACTTACACCTATAAAATAGTTAATAGATCAGTTGAGAGTAATGGCGCAGAAAAGTGAAGCGTACAAAAATATCATAGACCTAATTCGAAAGAATGGGCTATACGTTCACACAGATAGACACGAGGAGCTGCAGAATCGTGATTAAGAATCTGCACGACACGACACCAAAAGAAGTCATTGTTGAGGAACAAACTGGTAATAAAGTCAGAGGTGAAATTATATGTGCACTCTCAAGAAGAAACAAGAAGCCACTGAACATGTTTTTCGTGAATGTAGAAGATGGCCCAAACAACCCCGAACTTAAACATATATATTCTATATACCATACGAAAGTTAAGATAGAATATCCACGAAAAAACAAATGAAATTCCTTAATGCGCTAGATGTCAACAACATAGGTACAATAAAAATATATGCATGCGACTTTACCGTTGCGTTAAATGCGCAGAAGGACATAGAACTATAGACTGCCTAAAAAAGACAGGAACAAACCAGCCACATGTACATTGTTCCTTGGAGACCCCCCGCCAACTACAAGGGGTGCCAAGTATACAAGAAGATACGCGCAAGGAAAATTTCACAGCAACCCCACAAAAAAGCTGCATTACCAAATATTAATCCACGAAATAACTCTTTTCTCCTTTCAAATTGATGACTTTCCACAATTACAGCCAAGAAGCCACGTTAGACAACAACCACCTAATCCACGCACTCAAGACACAGGAAACACTGCACAATGGCACAAAAAACAAGAGAATAGGTATACAATCTCAGCCAACAAATCACTAAACAATCAGAGAAAATAGATATTCTCATACAACAAATAGGCACCCTAATGGGTCTCCTTGCGACTCTAGTTACCCAATAGATTCTCCTAATCTCAGAGTCACACATGACTGACAAAAAAGCCATCCTTATCAAAGGATATAACATATATCACCCTAATCATCCCGATGGAACATCACATGCTAGGACAATAATAATAATAATAAAAGAAAGTATAAAACAACACTCTCTCCCAAACCTTAAGCATGCATACCTACAAGCTACTATTGTATCGATAGACGATTGGCAGGGCCCACCTAACATCGCTGCTCCCCGCGTCGGCATCAAGTTGATGAACAAATGTTTAGCGATTTTCTTAACACGCTCGGTGGCAGATATGTCGCTGGAGGAGATGGGAACGCCAAAAATATCTTTTGGGGCTCCAGACTAACCACAACCAGAGGCAGAGAATTGACGGAGGCAATAGATTTAAATTCACTCAATATACTGACTACAGGATAGCCAACTCACTGGCCATCTGATCCCAACAAAACACCTAACCTCATCGATTTCTTTCTTACCAAAGGAATGTCAGAACTATACACAAAAGTCGAATCATGCCTGGACGGTAACACCGATCATTCACCAGTAACATGCACACTAAGCAGAACAATTATTTGTAAAGAGATATTTCTAAAACGCGTCGCGCTCGCACTCGTGCGTTGAAACTCGAAGAAACAAGAAAGATTCGTGAAATTGCATACTTATCGTCGCTTCAGGCCTCCAACGCATCCAGTAAGGTATTGTGCACCCTTTCCTTTGTACAAACTGTCGTTTTTCGCCCAATTTCTCTCCAAACAGTATTGTACGCCATACATTGTTTTTTATTGTAACACCAACGCAAAATCTATCAAGTTCGCTTATTCGCGCATCCACCATGTATAAAATACAATCCTCAAAAACAGGATTATACACTTAAAATAAGGGAGAAGGTAGCTGTAAAATGGAGACTGAGACGACAATGGTAAATAAGCAGGAACGTACATGATAAAAGAACCCTCAATAAAGAACAAAAGGAATTAAAGGAAACGCTTAAAGAATAAGATAACGCCACTCTGCAAGATAAACTAAAGATTTTATCACCCCACAAAGCAAATGACTATTCCCTATAGAAAATAACTAAGTCACTAAAACGGCCATAAAAACTCACGCCTCCTTTAAGACAGCCAAATGGTGAATGGGTGAGAAAACCTGCTGATAAAGCCGCGCTATTTGCTAAATTCTTAAAAGATGTATTCAAACTAAATGAACCCGTCATCAAGAAATTGACAAAATTCTTGAGTGATCAGCAAATGTCTCTACCGTTGCGACTGTGTACCCCAATAGAAGTTTGGTAAGCTATTAATAACTTGAAGAAGAAAAAGGCTCCAGGTTTTGATCTGATTACATCAGAAGTCCTTAATCAACTACCGAGAAAAAGAATTGTCTTGCTAACCATTCTGTTCAGTGCAGCGTTGAGACTACACTATTTTCCTCTAATCTGGAAAGTCTCAATGATAAATATGGTAGGTAAACCTGGAAAGCCTCTTACTGAAGTTTCCACGTACAGACCAATAAGTCTTCTTCCCCTATTGTCTAAACTGTTAGAGAAATAATTGCTACAACGACTGCTACCTCTACTTGAGGAACAAGGGATAATTCCAGAGCATCAATTTGGTTTCCAAGTACACCATGGAACGACAGAACAAATACATAGGGTGGTTCACAGAATCCGGCTATCCTTTGAAAGAAAGGAGTACTGCTCAGCAGCTTTTCTTAACATACAACAAGCATTCGACTGAGTATGACATAAGGGCCACCTGTGGAAACTAAAAATTTGCTTACTACACACCGCTTACATGCTGTTCAAGTCATACTTGGAAGACTGAATGTTCTAAGTTAAATCTGGGAACCTATCTTCATTCTATCCCATAGAAGCTGGCGTTCCCCAGGGTTCTATGCTGGGCCCTGTTCTGTACACAGTCTACCCTGCTGACCTACCCACCTCAAAGCAAACAAGATTGGATCATGGCTGAAAAAGTAGAGAATCAAAGCTAGTGCTGCCAAGTCTGTCCATATTACCTTCGCCCTACGAATACTTAGGTATGCACATCGACAGAAGACTTACCTGGCGTGAACATATAAATGCCAAAAAGAAAAATTCACTGGCTCACAGGCAGATAATCATCACTAAGCTTCGAAAACAAACTTCTAATCTACAAATGCATCCTTAAACCTGTATGGACATATAAAATAGAGGTCTGGGGATTGGCAAGCCACTCAAATGTTGAGATAAAATAGCGCTTCCAAATTAAAGCACTAAAAACCTTAAGTGGTGCACCCTGGTTCACAAAAAACATTGAAGTTCATGAATGCCTACAAATCCCAACTATCAAGGAGGTTGTAGAAAGGTCCTCCAAGAGTTATAAGGAAAGACTTCAACGGCATAAAACTGAACTCGCTGTACAGACTGTACCAACAGACTTAAAAGAGAACGAACAGCGTCAATCTAACCAACACTAATAAATCAAATAACGAGATGACGCATCCCAGGATGTGAACAACCTCGAACTGCTTAAAGCTTGAATTAAAGCTCAAGGGCTGATTGTCCCGGAGGACACGGTGGAGGTCTGCCCAGCTTGGGCAGAGCACCGCCGGAGCGAGAGGGCATGGGCAGCCGTAACCTCCTTCTGCGAAGCAGTAATGCTCGCGAAGGAAGAGGCGGGACGGTTGAAGGAAAGGCAAATTTCACACCCTCTCGCCCCTGGCCGCCGCAGGAGACGCCCTGGGCGTCGGGAATCCCGGCCACTGTAGGCGCGGGCTTGCGGACGGTGACCAATGGGTAGCTCACCGTCCGGTAAGGACCAGGCCCGGGTCGACGGCGCGTTGTATTCCACGCGCGCCTCAAAGAGATGTCGTCAGCACAAATATAGGGGTCCACTAGGGCCGATGCCTGCCGGGGTCGCGGGAAGGTACTAAAGAGTCACCGAGGCTCCTGGCAACACAGGCAACGGAATGAATACGGTTGGGTTTTAGTCAGTAAGAGTCTGATACACCCTCCCGCTCCGCCCAGAGCGGGAGAAGTTATTTGATGATTTCCCACTCAAAAAAAAAGGGCTGATTGTAGATCGAAATAATAAAAGAAAAAAAAGCCGTCGCATACATTTGCGTCCAGTAGGTATTGAAGTTGACAATTTTGTGATCTATGGGTCAGCTGATAATTTTTCGCAATTACGGAGAAAGTTGTTCAGTTTGATGATCCTTTTGATCACATTTTTCTGGTACATTCTGTATAAAAATGTATTGTACATTTTTTCAGCATCTGCGTTAACCGATAAAATTTAATTATGTTGTAGAAAACACTATAATATAAACATAGCTGGGCACCGTTAATCAAATAGTTAACTTCGTTAATCGTTAATCCGCTACAAAAAAAGTTAGCTTCGTTAAACGTTAAAGCGTTACATTTCGCAAGAATTAACGCAAGTTAACGTTAATCGTTAATCCGTTAATATGTGTAAAATTGCATTTTTATATCGTTGCGTTATCACTAACGCAACGATTTAAAAATGCAATTTTACACACATTTTTACAATTTTTTGTTCACACTTATAAAACCTGTTGGTTTATGATGTTAAGAAGAAACTGGAAGTTAGGAAGAAAACAAAATACTTGTTTAATTCAAATGTGTAATTTAATCGCCGGGCATAAGGTGCATATTCCCCTTCATGAACATTAACATATTGAAGTTCTCGTCTGAAAGGGAGGCTCGCTTTATATCAATAGTAGCTGTACCCATTGGATTAACGATTAACGGACTTCTGACTGATGTTAACGGAAGTTAACGTGTCCGTTAACATTTTTAAAAGTTAACTTAAAAGTTAATCCGTTAATCAAAATATTAACTTCGTTAATTAACGATTAACGGATTAACGAGTTAATGCCCAGCTATGAATATAAACATAAAATACCTCTTGGTAAAATCACGAAGAAAATGTGCCGCCCGCGCCAACGCACCTCTGCGCGAGCGTCCCGCACCCCTCTTCACACCCGCAACCGATCGTTGCTAAGCGACGGCAATACTTGTACTTAGCAAAAATGAGATTGTAAAAACTTTGGTATTAGGTCGAATTTCCATTGGCTTCTATTAAAATACACCGACTCATAAGTAATAAACGTATTGAATTAACCTGAGCAATTATTCACATAAGTATGTTGTTCGAATACTTTTGAACAAAACTTTTTTTTTTCTCTCCTCAGTAGGTGCCTTTCTAAACATTATAAGACTTATTGCCCTTTTTTCGCATATTGTACAAAGTCTTTCAGGAAGTATCTAACGTTTATTTTAAATGCATTTAATAAAATAATATTACTTTTCAAATTTCCAATTTCTAAACGCCCGTTGTAAGTTGTGCATAATAATTAAGCTGTGGCCACCAAACTCGCCTTCACTATTGCAGAAGTGCGTGGTAGTAATGTAGGTAGTATTCCCGACTTCCCGTGGGTGCGACAGAGAACGCACGCTACCGCTGCGTGCGTCGGCGCTCTGACGTATGATAGTATAAATAAGTAAGAAGCGATAAATTCACTTCGCACTTCATAGAATTTCGCAACTACATTTCATTTGCTACATGCTACATGAGCATTCGCATGCTAACATTGAATGTGAATGCTAATTAATCCATCACTAGTGCGTGGCAAAGCAGTACCGAGCGGCCAAGTGAAGGTCAACCCTTACGCTTTAGCATAAATCAGCGAACATATCCAAAAAAATATATGAACGTTCGAAAAATTGTTGGATAATTGATAAATCTGTTTTAATATTAAATCATATGACTAATACAGGTATAAAAATTGACGGAGTTATTTTTCACATTACGTAGTTAAGCAAAAATCCAAAAAATATGATTAAAAAGGAAAATCTTTTGGATAACTAAACAAAGCTATGTATTTAAGGATATAAAAACATATTAAAAAATAACAATTAGCAGACCAATTTTTCAGTAGAAGTTATAACGCAAAATGTTAAAAGTTACATTTGGGGTATCTCTGAAATCGAAAAAATGTTGGATGCCTTTGCATACTTATTCTTACCAGTACATACGTACGTATACAGAAAGTATTTCAGTCTGAGGAAATATTCTCAGAGAGTTATAAGCGATTTTCATGTTTAGGTAAAAATACCTAACTTCTCGTAATAAAAGTTGTTGGCTTATTGTACATCTGTAATCTGTATTACCTAACTTCATCATATGCCAAATTTCATAGGCGGGAGAATTTTTCGGAGTCTTCATACAATAAATATCCTCGTTGATTGGACTATGCGGGCATGCGGGTGACTCAGGCTCACGACACTTAAATGAAATTGCACTTATATTAGCTAACGATACGAGTGACCATTTTAATTTTGACCAGTTATTGGATCTCTGCACACGCGCTTATTTTGATATCTTTTAAAACATCTCTGCATAAATAAAAACAATTATGAGTTCCTGTTCAATTAAACAGTGTGGGAAATCGTCTAGAACATCCAGCTATAAAAAAGATGGCATAAATTTTCATCGGTAAGTAAAATATATTTATAATTATGAATAATTGCAGGGCTCAAGCTAAACTGGTTGTTTACGTAAAATGTCACAAAAATGTTCACCGCGTTGATGTCTTTTTGAAGTCTCTTTCTCTCACTAGGGTATTGTCAATGTCTGTCCCTTTCTACCTGTACTAATACTGTAGTGTTGTGACAACTTCAAAACGAAGGTCGATATTGATGATAAAAAATTATAGATGTTTCCTAATGGTAAAACAAGTAATATTACTTAATGTTTACAAAAAAAAGTTTTGTAAAAGTGAGAATTGAATTTCTTTCACAAGGAAAATTGGTTTCCAAAAAACTATAGCGTTATTTGTTCAAGGCATTTCACAGCTGATAATTTATGTACTTTAAACAGACAGTGACCCCTGAGTTTGTTTTGACATTCCCTATCAGAGTATTCAATTAGGAAATGTTGACTCCAGCTAGCTTGTTTAATAATTACGTCTAAAAGTGATTTTTAAATCCTAATTGCACAATTAATTACTTGAATTTAATTTATGAGAATTTATTTGTTCTTAAAATGTAGAATTAATAGAGGTCGATTTTATCGATATCGATATTATTGTTGCAAAATTGACTTGTGCATCACTATGTTTGGAACATTCGTCCTGACATTGTTGCATCGACCAATCACAACTGCTGTATGTTCTTCGTCCCCCGGCGTGTTCCTAGACAAAATCGGTCTATCAGCTTTAATTCTCTTTGGGCAGAGGTATAAGGGTAACCCCACATTCCGCCAGTTATGTTTAAGTCTCATGTCTTATGGGGCGAGCCTATTGCTATGTACCAGGCACAAATCTAGACTCCGGGCTGCTACTGAGAAATTCCATCATCATTATTTTTGTATTTGTGTATTATGGTCCTATATTTATAAGCGCTGCTCGAAAAGACACATTTAAACGTCAATAAAAATATGGTTAAGGCGCAGATATATGATTTTAGTGACTTTTAAAGTTATTACGCCTTCACATAATGCAAGTAAGTTATGCAAACATGTATGTTAAACTATAAGGCGTAAATAAGGGAAAAAAATGCGTTAATTGGCATTACAGCAAAAAAATATACATCATTAAACTAAACATAATCAGCTTATAATGTTTCCACTGCTGGGACACAGGCCTCCTCTCTGTGAGAGGGAGTGGGCCGTAATCCACCACGCGAGCCCAGTGCGGGTTGGTGGAAGTCACATGTCTTCGAATGTTTAGTTTTAGGAAACCTTAAAGCAACATTTTTCAATAAGGTCTTTTATGCAAAATAATTTGTTTTTGAGCAAAAGTTGGCTAGACATGTGGATGTACACTGTATTTAGAGAAAGCGGACGACTACAACATGAGTCGTGTTTTACAAAAAAATCTAATTATAGTATTTTGACAAAACAGACCCTTGCTTTACTGGAAATAGAGTGCATATTTTCTATTGGGTTTTAGTATTAGGAATCTCTCAGTAATAGCCTGCGACGTGGTTGTTGGCGGTGTGTCGCGCCCTGCGCGTGCGCACACGCCTGCACTAACATATCCCCCGCGCCGAAGGCTGCCATGCCCGAAATTCGCTTTGGAGGATTATATATTCCTATAGTATATCTCAGTGTATTTAAAACTATCGAAATTTTAATATGTCATCATTAGAGATCGGATATTCGGATGCATATTCACCTAAAGTTTAGATGTTGGCTAATATGGAATGCGCTTTTGTATCGTAAAATCCCGCGGTTCTGGGAATACAAATTTAGGTTTATAGAATCGAATGTATATTAACTTACTTTCAAATGTTAGCTTGTATGGAATGCACTTTTATATCGATCGCAAAAATCTCGCCCGCCATTCCCGAATCGACAAATTTTATGTTTTTTTATGACTACATATGTAATTGGATGCATATGTACCTACTTAATTTTATGATATAAAGTAGGTAGAAACATTAATTTTAAATAAACATGCAATCCAATAATTCCAGGTTTTTTTTTAATAAATATTATTTTAGAAGTCGCTTCCATACTATACACCGGACTAGTTATGCATTCCCGTTTGTTCGTGGCCTCTGTTAAAAAAAAAAGATTTTTAAGAAGCCGCTTCCATATTTTCATAGCGAAATATTAACTTTAGGTAAATATGCATCCGAATATCCGATCTCGGGTCATCATACGTAGGTAAGGAATGTATTTATCTGTTGTTGCACGGCAGAGTTGTAAAGCCCGTCGTCCGTCGTTCCAGAAGCAGCCCCGGCCGGCCGGCCGCAGCTCGCTGCGCGCCGTGCGCGTGAAGCCGGCGCGGCCGCCGCCCCCGCCGCCCCCGCCCGCCACGCGTGAGTGTGCACTTCACTTATGTACTAGCTGACCTCACAAACGAGTGAACATTACAGTAGCCGCTTATGATGTGTAACATCTGACATCTCACCTTGGTAACAAGCAACTTAGCAGCGACATAAACCTCAAAATTTAACTAAATACTGAAATATTTATTTGAATAATTGTTAATTACTAGTGGTCGCCCACTGGTCGAAATTCAACCCCCTCTACTTACAATCTTTATAGTACTTACTAATTCCGTGAGTACACTAATTCCATATTATTATATAGTACTTACTTATTCCGTGCTCAAACTGTCACTTCCTTTTCCAGTTTTAAAGTTATTTAATAAAATAGATGTAAATTGACCATTTAAAGTTTACACCAAGCCTAAAAAAAGAAAATATGTATTTACTTATAAAATACAGGAATAACTATCTATGGTGTTAAAATAACATGGTAAATCTCTTAATATTGTGCGTACAAACTTACATTTGAAGTTGGAATATATGTTGGAACATGTTTTTCAATTACAATGTTAAGTTTGTTCTTGGGATAAAAAGCAAGGTTTAAAACATATTCATTGTACGAAACCCTCACCACGCAAGTTCAACTCGGATTTGTCTGTTTTTTTTTTTGTGTAGTTAGTGACTAACCTGGTGTCAGAGTTTTTACCCCACCCGTGGGCCTCTGACTTGGCTTCACACGCCGTCGAGAAATATCTCTCAGGCGTTTCCTCACGATGTTTTCCTTCACCGTTTTTTGAGCAAGTGATACTCAAAGCACTAGGAAGTGGTGAAGGGCACGCGTGCCGGGGAACTGTTTTATGTAATTCTGATTTTCAGTTTAATTTGTATAAATAACTTGATTTAATACTCAATACTTTATTGCATTCCACAATGTATATGTATAAGTGGTAAACATTGGCTTTAGAACAATCGTAGACCCTGTCGAGCACAGCAAAAGAAAAATTGTGGTGATGAGGACCTATCATTTATCTTATATCTAACTTACTCTAAAAAAAATAGTAGATTGTACAACTAGTGCATAAAAGAAGCCATTTTACCCCGAGATGTTTACATCCACCCGTGCCGCAGGCGAGGATGGATAGTTAAGTCGAGGGGTAAAATGACTCGTTTATGCCAGAGTTATACACTCCGCTTTTCACCTCGGTTGCGAGAAAATGAAACAGGCATAAAGTACATAACAGTATTCCACTGTTTTAGTTTAATTACTTTTCACTGTTCAAAAATATTGCAAAATTGAAGAAGAGAATAGCTGATTCCCGCCAAAAAACTTTTAAAAAGTTGTTTTTTAAATTATCTACGTGTGTCATTCGACTTGGGTACTTCATACTGCCAAGTCATAAAAACGTTTCTTTGCGTTTTAAAATAATAAAGGACACTTATTTTATCTGGTTTTATTAAATTAACGATAGAAAACACAGTGATATAAATTAAAGCAAATGAATAAAATAACGACTTTAATTTGCGACGTTTTATTGTGCGTGTGGCTGTTGGGCCTGATTATCTTAGTCTTAGAAAAAAAATACATTATGCACTAGAGCATAAAAAGCTACTTTATGTCGCCTACACGCAACATATAGACGAACTTTTAGAGCATGAGAAGTGAAAAACCTTTTTTATGTATTTTATTTTAAGTTTTAGGGATATTTTTTATTTTGTAGGGGTCTTGTCAATAAAGTTTTCCAAGTGCATGTATTGTGTCACCGCACATTCTACAATACATTGTCTCACTGCAGCCCCTCACCCGCTGCGGCCCGAGTCGGTGCCGGTGTCCCCGCCGGTCACGAACTTCGGCATCCACCACCCGCCGCCGCACTGCGCGCACCACGACGACGACATCGTGGAGGTAACGCATTACGTCACGCCGGGCGGCCTCGGGGTTAGGCAGAAGTGCATCTGTACAACACCCACATTCTGCCAGTTATGTTTAAGTCCCATGTAATAGGGGGCGAGTCTATTGCTATCAACTGGGCACAAATCCAGGCTCCGGGCTGCTACTGAGAAATTTCTAATGGAAAGACCCAATAACACTGCCCGACTTGGGAATAAAACTCAAACGATAATATTTAGGTATCTACTAATTAAAATCTTTCTAACCCCAGGTCCCCTACAAACCGAAAACCCCAGAAATTATCGACTTAGACGAGTACCCAGAGAGCCCTCAATTAGTAAAAAAGAAGAAATTGGACATCCTCAAAGAGCGAGGTCTCGAAGTGACCGCCCTGCCGGCCCCCTGGCAGGGCGTGGGGCCCCACATCATGGGCCCCCCCATGCTCCTCAACCCAGCAGTACAGCACCAGATCATGACGCAAGCGCAACTCTTCCAAATGTACAACATCATCCCTCAAAACTATGCCAACGGAATACAGCCTCCGAAAGTCATCCAAGCGTCTTCTATCTTCGGTAACACAGGGCCTGAAAAGACTGTCTATGGCAACCCCAAGGATCCCTTCATGCCACCTCCTCATGTTCTTCACGGAGTACCAGTCAAACCTTTGAAGACTGCCCCTCCTCCTACCATTCCTCAGGATATCCTAGACCTGACCTGCAAGTCTTCAAGCCCCCCTCCGCAGAAACCAGCAGTCGAGATAGTAAGGGTGCCCCCCTCCCCCTCTCCAACGGCTCAGAATTTAACAAAGAATTACACTTTAGTCGACGGAAAGGCAGTCGTCGGGTCGAATTTAGAAATAACTTTAGTCAATAAAGCTTCGAGTCCGGGCAAAAATCGGCCTCCACAGAAGAGGTCGAGCAACGGAAAGTTCATGTCCGCTAAAACTCCTACCCCGCCTAAGGAACCCTACCCAAAATACACGTCGCCTACCACCACCCAGAAAAAACCACCCATTAACATCCCCAACTACCAAATCAGAGAAGATTCTTCTCCTACCCAAAGCCAGGTTCTCCAGAACGCAATGAAAAATCAGAATCTAGCTCAAATAATGGATTTGCAAAAGAACTCAGTTCCTATGACGTCTTTCATGGACCCTTACGTGGCTCTATACAGCAGTTTGGCCGGTCAAATGGACCCGAGACAGCTGGCTATGTACCGAGACCTAATGACCAATCAATTTAGATACCCAGGACTTCTTAACCTTGGCGTAGCTACACCGACAACGAAAAATTAGATTCTAGTCTTTGGTTATTTGTGATATACAGTTTTACGGTGGCTTTGTGTTCTTCAGAGGTCAAAAACAATTTTGAATTGGGGAAAATCTCAAAAATTTACGAAAGTATCGTCTTTTTTGGGGTTTGTTTAATTTGTATAATAAATTTTGTATACGACTGTAATATATTTATAATGTGACCTTACTCTATGGAACGCTAAAAACCCAGTGGCTCTAAGAGACTGTCAAAGAACTATTAGTGAGTTCAAGAGGATTAAAGGATTGTCGAAGATTCCAAGACCCATATGAGGTTAAAATTACTGCCATTGTCTACTAAGAAATAGGCCTACGACCCTAGGAACTTCTACAAAAGACAAAAAAATGGCTCTAGGAAACTATAACGGACCTAGGAGAGTTAAATGATTGTAAGGGACTCATAAATGAATCTGGAACAGTCTAAAATTATTCTAGAGGACTCTAAATGGTTCCAGGAGACCTCTAGTTTTATAAAGAACTACAAAAGCCACCACAATGATCTCCGGGGAATGATTTATAATAATAATATTGAAAAAAAAATATGGGAACAATTAAAATATTGTTTCTAAATGAAAAGATAAAGTTTTGTAAATATTTGTTTGTAAGTTATTATTAATAAATAATTGTCGATAGCTATTGCAAAGTTTTTATTTAAGTGGGCGGTCATTTGTGTTGTTACTCTGTTTGTGTGTGTTCATCTACGAAACTTGACCACTAGAGGAACTGACCTAATTAAAGAAAATGTTATATTATTTTGGTTTATGTATCGATCTGTTTTTAAAACAATAAAAGTTGATTTTGTTGATAATGTTACTAAAAAAACAGTTGACTAGGTGAAAAATACTTTATCATTATTTTAATGTTATTGAAGAAAAAATCTATAATTTTTAAGAAGCTCCATTAAAATCTGTCAAACAGTTACTAAGATGAACACAACATACGAGTTATCATTACCACACACTATACTGTAAAATAATTTGTGTTCTAACTATTAGCTGAATTTGTAGTTTAAATACATTCTTCTTGTTAAACGTCTAACTGACCTCAGGATTCAAGGTTTGAATAAAGATGTACACGTCTTTAGTGGTAAAAACATAGAGCACGAAATCACCGACAGGATTAATAAAATTCATGACACCGAAATTAGGATTTTCTGGCAGCACTGAGACGTCAGGTCAGGTGACACCTGTCAAAAAAGTCAAAGCTCCTATAATTTTATTTTCTTTAGTCATTACTGAATGATGAATGAGTGAATGACACGAATGATGAACGTTATCATATATTTTATATTGTCGAAATGGAAGACCTCTTGTCAAAGTAGCGCCAACTGGTGGCGTGAAATTTCATGAAAACTGCAGCGTTGAGTGCAAAGCTTATGTCATATTCGCCATTCAAAGCCTATACGTCATTCGTGTCGGAGTGCGAGTGAATGATGACACGATTGGTTTGTATGTCAAGTGTTGACAGCGCCATCTCTAACGGCGGCTGCGTCTCCGTGCTCTGTGAGTATCTCAAATCGTATAAACAAGCACTCAATTAAATACTAGTTCACACTGTTCGAGTTACTAATCTTAACTAAAGATATGTAACCAAGCAATCTGTTGGTCAAATACAATCCTGAAGTATTTTAGATGTGTTGAAACAACTTTTTGATAGCAAAAACCACTATATCGGCGACATTATAATTTATTTCCCTTTATAGGATTCAATACCAAAGTTTACATGTATTCTATGAAGGATTGGCAGAGATGTATGGTACACCCACATTTCACCAGTTATATTTAAGTCTCGGGAGCGAACCTATCTCCGGGTTGTTACTGAGAATGAAAAACCCAATAACATTTTGACCAACTCAGGAATCGAACCCGGAACTAATGAAGTGGTTTAATTATAATCTAAAAGTTGTTTCACAATAAATGGTTCCCGTATAGAATAATAATTGTCTTCGCAATTTGTAAATATAGAATTATATAGCAATGTTTGTGCGACTGCCGTACAAAATAAAATTATTAAAATTTTCTACTTGAGTATCATTTACCATATTACCCGTCTGCCAGACACTCAAAATCAAAAGTCATTTATTCAAACTAGGCTGAGAATCAGCTCTTTTCTGACACACCCTCCCGCTCCACCCAGAGCGGGAGAAGTTATTTGATGACTTTCCATCCAAAAAAAAAAAGGCTGTTAGGTACTGAGAAATTCCTGATGTAAGACTCAATAACACTTTGCCTGACCTAGGAATCGAACCCAGGACTTCAAGCTCTTTAGCAGCGCTTGCGACAAGTAGTCCAGCGAGAATCAAAATCAAACGTCATTTATTCAAACTAGGCTGAGAATCAGCAGTTTTTGAACGTCAAAATTACATAAGACAGTCCCCCAAAAACGCCCACACTTCACCACTTCCTAGTGCTTCAGCTGGGAAGAAGAAGTGGTGCAGCAGACTGTCCAGCAGCACATCTGTCTGTTTATTTATATAGACTTGCTTCTATACAAATCGTATGCAAAGTAATTAACACTACGAAACATAAAACATTAAATTAAATTACTTGCCATATGTTAGCTAGCACACGCCAATATACCAACAAAACAATGAAAACTTAAGCAAATTACAACATAAAAACGTAAACAGAACTTAATACCTAAATAAAAGCCTCCAGGCATAAAGGACGTGCCCGCTTACTTAAGGCTATAGCTGTAACTCGAAGTGAGAAATGATAAACTAGCACCATCGAAGTAAAATAAATAAACAGTTAATTACTAATAACAATAATAAAACCATGGTCAGCAAGACGACCAGTCACCACAAGCAGCACCCGTTCACGAGCATAACGCAAAGATCAGCCATCACCCCCTCGCCATATTGAAGGGAAGGAGGCAACCCGTCCCCGACGCTACCGCAGGCAGTGACATCTAAGGGAGCATGACGAACTTGCTGCCGATTGCGCAAGAATGGTATGATCAATTGTCGAGGTCGGTAGCTAACCACTTATTGCAATACAATTCATAAAAAAACACATTGTACATGAGTAGATTATGTCACTAATAAATTAAAATTAAATTAAATAAAATATATTGACTAACAGTCAAATAATAAAAAAAAAAACATTTGAACTCATATAACCAACCTGTCAGTAGGTAAGCTAATTTTAGAGAAAGAACATAAATATTGTCTTGAGTTAATCACAGCACAGCAAACAACTATTCTTATCGTTTAAGTAGTCATTGATACAATTATGTTCTTAATCCAACCTTTGTTCAATACCTTTGAACAAAGGTTGGATTTTACTTTAGTTTTAAACGCATTAAAAGGCAAATCTAGCAAAGAAGAGGGTAGCATGTTATAACTAAACAGGTACTAAACATTATGAAAATGTACCTGATATAGTCTTGAATGGTAACCCTTTAAAAAGGGTTACTAAATTTAAGTATTTAGGTCATTGGGTCACTGAGGATTTAAAGGACAGTACTGACATTGAGAGAGAGCGCAGGTCGTTGTCTGTTCGATGTAATATGCTGGCTCGCAGGTTTGCACGCTGTACAACACAAGTAAAGGTAAAGCTTTTTAAGGCATACTGTCAATCCTTTTACACGTGCAGCCTGTGGGTTAGCTATTTGCAGAGGGCATACAGTGACCTGCGAGTGCAGTATAACAATGCGTTCAGGATGCTGATGGGGCTGCCGCGGTATTGCAGTGCCTCTGGCATGTTTGCCGAGGCCAACGTCGACAGTTTTGCGACAATCATGCGTAAACGTTGCACCTCGACCCTAACTCGCATGCGAGCTAGTTCCAACAGCATCTTGAGCGTATTGACGGACCGGTGGGATTCTCCGATGCTTGAGCGCTGGATGCGGCTGCACGCAGTGAAGTAGCATACATGCGTTCTGGTGTCGGATTGTCCTAAAATCTATGTTTTTGTTTTGTTACTAACATTAGCTCTTAAGTATTTTCGTGTTACTTACTAACAATTTATATGGAGAAATCTGAAATAAATTATTATTATTATTATTATAACTCTCGCCCCTAGCCGCCGCAGGAGACGCCCTGGGCGTCGGGAATCCCCGGATTTCCGGCCACAGTAGGCGCGGGCTTGCGGATGGTGAGCAATGGGTAGCTCACCGTCCGGTAAGGAACAGGCCCGGGTCGACGGCGCATCGTAGTCCACGCGCGCCTCAAAGAGATGTCGTCAGCACAAAAGTAGGGGTCCACTAGGGCCGATGCCTGCCGGGGTCGCGGGAAGGTACTAATGGGTCACCGAGGCCCCCGCAACACAGGCAACCTGAAGGAATTCGGGTGGGTTTTAGTCAGTAAGAGTCTGACACACCCTCCCGCTCCGCCCAGAGCGGGAGAAGTTATTTGATGATTTCCCATCCAAAAAAAAAAAGCATGTTATAAAAAGTTATACCAAAGTTATACCAAGCCCAACAAATGAGTTATGAACCTTATGAGGCCGGTGAAATGGAGCTCGTAATTTGTCCTTATTCATTTTGGTGTTAATATTGTGAATACCACTGTTTTTAGTGTATAAGTGTATATTTTCCCTAATATATAAGATGTTGGCGAAGATGAATTGTGTTGCTACCGTGAGAATACCAATATCTTTAAAAAAATCTCTCAGAGATACTCTGACACCAAGCTGGTAAATTGCTCGAATAGCTCGTTTTTGAAGAATATTACCCCTAACTTACTTATTATTATAGCCCCACAGCAGAATACCGTAGGACATAACGCTATGAAATTAACTAAAATAAACTAATCGAGCTGTATCAACGTCAGTGTATTGTCTTACTTTTCTGCAGGCATACGCGGCCGAACTGAGCCTGCCCGCTAGGCTTGATATATGAGGCCCCACAGCATCTACGGTTATACCAAGAAAAAACTGCCGAGTCTACAGTTTCAAGCACCCCATTATCTAAGACGATGTTGGGACCAAGATTCCTAACATTTGGTTAGGCGAACTTTGTACATTTATACGTGTTTTACTGAAATCAAAACCAAAATATTTTATTTCACATAAACCTACATGGGCACTTACGATAGGTGCACGGTTCCAAATTGGTCGTTTCCTATAGAGAGGAGCCGGCAAGAAACTCAGATGCAAACAATGTTTTCAAATCACAATGTGAATAGGTATGTGAGGACAGTGTAGGCCTGTCAACAAGTACCAGGTACTTAACAAAAAATAAATGGTCTACAAATCTAGTCTATTAAGCCTACAACGTTCTCACATTCGCAAAATATAAAAGAATTATGTAAAATATTAATAAAATAATAAAAATAAAAACCTACAACCAAACCAAATGACATGTCGAATATTGTATTACCCAGTTACTGGGTTGTGGAGGGCAGATAGGTAGTTGCTCCATGTAAACTACGAGTACTCAACTGAATCCGGCTAGACTGGTAGCCAACCACAACATAGTTGGGACAAGGCAGGCAGATTGGTTTTGCCTGGCACTGAAATCCTAATTAATATTATAAATTCGAAAGTGAGTTTGTTTGTTACGCTTTCACATTAAAACAGCTGAACATATTTGGATGAAATTTGGCACATGGGTAGACCATGACCTGGGTTAGGACATAGGGTACTTTTCATCCCGGTGGTATGTTCCAGTGGGACAATTTCCGAGCGCGGTAGCGGGCAGACTGACCCAGGTATGCCTATCGACGTTTGTGAAGCCTCGTGAAGAAGAATTTTAATAGGTATTTTTTTATAAATATTTATTTCACAGTTTTTGTTATTGCACCTACCAGTTTTGTCTCTGCATCACCCAAAGGTTGACTGGTAGAAAATGCCTGTGGCATTAAGTCCGCCTCTGTACATTTGTGTGAATCAGAATGCTTTATTTGTAAACATAGGTCAAATTACAACAGAGTGTGAGATGTTACAGATAGGTATCTTCTATGTTTTGCCCAGAGGCGTACAAATGTGCTTAAAGTATTAAATAAATAGGTACTAATAGAGTTAAAAAAAGGAGGTTTTGTGTTCAACCCGTATGTATGTACATAATATGTCCACGATTTGCGCGAATGAATCATTTACAGCCAACAACGTACTGCCAAGAAGATTTAAGTATACAGGGTTTTTTAACCTTAATCCACGTCAAAAAGCAAAAACGTGCCCTCGGCGCCAAGCTACGAATTATTCCTTAAAACCGGTCATGTAGTCGTGACCGTGGCGTGCTGGGCACATTTTGCCCTGTCATATACAAGACTGTGGCGGTCAAAAGGTTAAATGAACTGGGTGTTTCATAAAATCATAGGATTCAGTAAACATTAAACTTACGGGGTCATGTCGCGAGTTACTTCAAAATTATGAATATTAATAAATAAATAATAAATTATCCAGCGAGGAAATTAAAGAATACGTTATGGACTAAACGCAAATCCTCTTAATAAAATCACTGAAATATTTCCGATTAACTTTATTCCGTACATACATATAATCTAATATTACAGTCTAGGCGAGGTCGGGCGCCCACAGTTTGAAGGTCCTGTCGTACGAGCACGTCGCTATGAACTTGTTGTCGAATGAAATGTCCGCGCTCATCACCTGGAAGTTATAAAAAAAACACTTTTAATACTGACAAACTCCAAATTTTAGCTTGCAAAGCACAACCAAAGAATAAATAACAAAACGGCGGAAGAGTTTAATGGGCATCAAAAAATTCGTCCGCATCGTTGTCAATGAGAAAAGTGTCTAAAAGGCTAGCAGCATTGCCACGTTGGATGGCAATGTTGATTGTTTGAACTAAAAAAAGGCCAGCCCCCTGGGCCTCAAGTCTGCTATTACAAGAGTGCCAGAATGGTCTGTTCCGATCCTCATTAATGACGCCATTATATTAGTAGATTACCAAACTTGTCAAAATCAACAATTATGAAATCAATAATAGACCATTTTGACACTATTGTAATAGCAGACTTGAGGCTCTCGTCACGTGAAGACTACCAACCGTTTGGCGATGTCCCGAAGAAAAGGATTAAGTTATTAATTTCCTAGTTTGTTGTGAAGACTTACATTTTATGGTTTATTCTAAACCACAAAATTTTGGTTTTGTACACCATAAATGGCAAAACATGCAGATATACCTGTTATTTTAAGACCTTGCCTTGCACAAATACGAGACCTTAAATACTAAAATATTTATTCGAATTATTCATTGCTAATGGTCGCCCACTGGTCGAAATTCAACCCCCTCTACTTACAATCTATATAGCACTTACTAATTCCATGCTAATAAAAAGTACTTATTCCATGCTCAAGCTGCCACTTCCGTCCCTTTCACGATATCACTCCGATAAAAAGCGACAGAAAAGATTTTACACAACAAAAAGGGCAGGTTACCTTGTTGTCGTGGCCGGACAGCGTGCGCAGCGGGTGCCAGGCGGGGCTGGACCACAGCCTGGCGCTCTTGTCGTACGACGACGTCAGCAGGAAGTGGCCGTGACTCTTCTGGTAGCGCACGTCTGAAACGTTACGTTTTAATACCACGGCTGTTCTCCCAAGTTACGCGTTCGTGTATAGTGTACACGAGTTAAGTTATTGGGGGGCGAGAATACTGCCATTAGAAAAAAAAAAAAACGTCTGCGGTCGGGGGAACCCCGTCAGGAATTATAACTTCATAAAAGATTGCTTGATCTCTGCGACAGCTGTCAGTAAATTCACGCCTATGAAGTCCTGAATTTAACAATAGTACAGACAGTACCTGTCAATGTCATACTTTATGGGCATGCCAACCTCATTAGTGATGGGCGATGATTCATCGCGACCACAGACTATAAACTATCGATATTTTAAATAAAAATAATTTATCTTTTAATTTTAGTGTATATTTTAATATCATAACATTATTTACATTTACATTTGGAGTGGTTTTTAAAGTTATTAGATAATTTAAAGGAGCCACATTGCATTATTATGGATAACGCCCCATATCACTCGGTCCAAAAGCACGAACCACTTAAAAATTGCGGTGGAAATGTATCTGCAGAAGACTGGAAGAAGGTGGTAACCAAATGCAGAAAACTAATGGAAGTAGATTGGGAGCGGGACGTCCGATTTGATAATAATTGCGAACAAGAGTTTGTAATAAATTTACCAGATTGTTCTAGCGATTCAGAAACTGATTCCGATATGGATTTGGGGTGTACTCCTTTAAGAGAATAAATGCATTTTATACTAAAATAATCGTTTAATTTAGTAACGTTTGTAAATAAATGAAACCCAATTATATGTTACATTAGCATCGATAATAGTAAGAAACGTCGATAATTTTTATCGACAATTTTTTATATCCTGACAACCTTAAGAATGTCAGTTTGCCATAAATGTCGCAGAGATCAAGCTATCTTTTATGTTCCTTCTCACGTATGATTAAAAACAAAAAGTTTTGACACTTATCGCCTGAGACCTTCAAACTGACTTTTTTTTTTTTTCATAGACTGTTTTACCCACCCACCGATGCGTTTTTAATACAGAGCCATCTAGAATCGAATTATTAATTCATGCAGTAATCTGTCATGTTCCGACTCTCTTTACGACTTTCATATTATGATTTTCCATTCAATATTCTTACACTGAAAAAGGTAGGACTGAAAGAAGTAAATACTTTTACACTTATATAAATCAATTAAACTGATTACAATAAATATAACCATTTATTACACAAGTGACAGCTAACACATTTTTTTCTTAATTATTAAATTACTTCAGTGAATTAATAATTCGGGTATAAGTTTTTAGCTTCTAAAAACTTCACCCTTTCTGTGTCACACAGAGACAGACAGAAAGTCGCACCACTGCTATCTAATCGAGCCCGTTACCAAGCAGATTGATTGGCCGGACATTAATATTAAATTTAACCACTAAGACGCTGACAACACCTAAACCTCGGTCACTGTCGGATTGCATAGAAAAGAAAGAGAAGCGCGATGACACAACGCTTGTAATTTATTGCAAAATATGAAGCAATTATCTATTTACTCAAAATTGAGTTGAGTAATCGAAAATAAAAAACAACCAAGTTCTGCATTCAAATAAGACGTTCATGTTATTAATTAAATACGTAACGTATGTTGATATTTAATGCAGATATTTTGGATTAGAACTCAAGGTAAGAGGTTAGTTTAACGTTAGTTTGTATCGAGATTTTTTTTCAAAACGTGTGTTGGTAACAACCAAGTTATGGAAAATATGTTCAAAATTAACATATATTTTTTCCGCTACCACAAATTATATAGATTTGGATTTTTTTTCTTAAGAGAAGCCTATTTTGGTCAATTGGGTCTTGTCAGCGCCTTAAGTTAGGACTGTTATGAGTTATAAAGGGAATAGAAAAAAAATATTTATCAATAAGGAAGAGAATCGGAATTTATTTTAAGTTAGTTTTTGACTTACCACTTAAAAGATGTGTGTGCGACGGTATTGTGTATAACGCTGATCGTCTTCTGAGATCCCATATTTTAGTCTGAAAATAAACAAACAAAAAAAATTGGTTGTCTGTAAAGTCGATTTACGAACGATAATTTTACGTGATAACGAGAGAGAGATGCGTCACAAGCCGAAAGCTTAGGCCGATCGTGCCTCTCTATCGCTAGTTCCGCGCTCTCGCTTGCACGCTCGGCTCAGGCGGAACGTGACAATGAGTCATGCTTTTTCGTGCGTGCAGCCGGCGTTCATCGATTGACGCCAAAAACATTTAACAAAAAACTCGTTTTCAAGAGTGGAAAGCGTGTTCCAGTGCATGTTCAGCCTATTATGCTTAATGGTGCGACTCTGCGGCTGGTGAGCAGCTTCAAGTCTCTGGGGCACATTGTGACAGAAGAGTTGCAAGATGACGCAGACAGAGAGGGCGCGCAGAGCTTTGGCAGTCAGGGGGAATAAGGTTGCACGCAGGTTTGCTCGCTGCTCGAGGACAGTGAAAATTAGCGTACTGCCAATCGTTATACTCGAGCAGTCTGTGGGTAACCAATAGGGTATTTAACTACATACGAGAAAAAATCTATTATTGAGATAGTTTAGGCAAAAAGGAGTTGGAAAATGTTAGTTTTAGTTCATAAAATAACAAAATAAATTTTAAAATTCAATTCAACGTTTTCAGTTTTTCTAATCTGTTAAAAAACACCATGAAATAGTAGCCGCCATGTTATTACGTCGTAACCGTATGGCTATGTAAACTAAAACATGTCAACTGATAGTTAGATAATAGATCAGCGCATTTGTTTACATAGCCAAGTGACGTCATGACCACAGAGCAACATGGCGTCCACACCGTCCAGCGTTTTCGGCAAACTACGCGCGAAATTTGAAAATGTAAAATTTAAATGCATTTTTATGGCACTTATTTTAGATTGAATAAATTAAATTTTGTGTTTTTTTTGGGGCATATTAGCACTATAGAATTTAATTAAGACACTCAAAAATGGGTGTAAGACCCAATTCTGCTGTGTCCAGTACAACAACGTCTTCAGGATGCTGATCCGGCTGCCTCGCTGTTGTAGTGCGTCCGGAATGTTAGCGGAGGCGCCAACGGACGGCTTTTGATGTTATACGGAAGAAAGTTGCTCCACTTGTTATCCTGCGGATGGTTGTATCACGTCCGGATTGCCTATCCAGAACAAATTGTTCCGGGGTCGTCTGAAAGGGATACCGAGCCTGAAAGGGATACCGAGGCAAAAAGCAACGGAAGGAACACGGGTGGGTTTTAGTCAGTAAGAGTCTGACACACCCTCCCGCTCCGCCCACAGCGGGAGAAGTTATTTGATCATTTCCCACAAAAAAAAAGACTACCTAAATGAATGCATATTGTGATGGATATTCACTAACACAATAACCCACCTATAATTGTAATAATTTACTTCTCTGTATTTTATTTATAACTAGTTGCTGCCCGCGGCTTCGCCCGCGTGACCTTTTCTAAAATAAAAGTAACCTAAGTTACTCCTTATTACATCAGCTATTTGCCAGTGAAAGTCCCGTCAAAATCGGTCCAGTCGTTTCAGAGATTAGCCGGAACAAACAGACAGCCAAAAATTGTAAAAAATGTTATTTTGGTATATGTACCGTGTATACATCCATTTATGCATTTAGTAAAAAGCGGTTATTTCAATATTACAAACAGACACTCCAATTGTATTTATTTGTATAGATTGAGTTTATCTGAAAGAAAGTGATTAATTATAATACTTATAATTAGTTTAAACTTCGTTGCGGAGGTCAGGCAGGCAGTCGCTCCATGAATAATACTAGTATTCAGTGGCATCCAGTTACACTGGAACCCGGCCCTAACATGGTTGGGGGGAATGGCTGACAGATGATGATGGTTTGAAGTATGTTTTAATTGGTCAAGGACAGCTAATGAGCCACAATTTTTTTTCCTATGGTTTGACTCCGAATCGGTGTCGCGCGGGGCTTGACCGGTTAAGGCGCTGACAAGACCCAATTGACCAAAATAGGCTTCGCTTAAGAAAAAAAAAATGCCAAATCTGTATAGTTTGTGGTAGCGGAAAAAATATATATTTATTTATTTATTTATTTAATACTTTAAGCACACAAATGTACAGAGGCGGACTTAATGCCGTAGGCATTTTCTACCAGTCAACCTTTGGGTGATGCAGAGACAAACAGTGGTAGATGCAATAGCGAAAACTATGGAATAAATATTTATTTAAATATAAGGATATACATACATATACCTATTAAAAACTTTAAATATATACCTAATTATACATAAATATAACACCTAATAAATACACATAAATACACGAATATACTAAAACAGATGAGACAAACAATGTGAAAACATTACCATTGTGACGATACTGCCAGCTTCTTACGAATATGCTCGCGAACTTTGACTTTAAAGGATAATCGGTTGGTTGCCATCCTGATTTCCTGGGGGAGCGCATTCCACAGAGAGATAGACTGAACGAAGAAGGAAGAGTGAATGAAGTCAGTGCGGTGAGTGGGACATTGAAGAAGACGATTGTGTGATGAACGTAGGTTTCTACTGTGGTTCGCGCAAATGTACTGAAAGTGGGGGGCCAGATAACTAGGGGAAGAGGGCGAGTCAAGAAATGAAAACAAAGTGGTCAGCGCCCTTTGCTCTCTGCGCTGACGTATGGGCAACCACTTTAGAAGCGACCGATGCGCAGAGACATGATCATATTTACGCAGATTGAAAATGAATCGAATGCAGTTATTGAGAAGACGGTCAAGTTTGTCGAGGAGATCCGCATTCAGGTCGTAGTAGCACACATCACCATAATCGATAATAGGGAAAATTAAGGACTGCACAAGCATTGTCTTGGTATTTGATGGTAATAAATGTTTTAGTCGGTATAGAGCCCGCAGCGTTCCAGTAACCCTCTGGCTCACCCTAGTGACTTGCGTACGCCAGTTCAGGGTACAATCGATGTGCAAGCCTAGGTCTTTGACGTCAGTGCTAAATGGAACGATCATACCATTGAAGAGAACTGGTGGCAAGGTTGAACCATCCACCCTACTAATACTACGATGACTCCCAATGATGATCGCCTGACACTTGTTAGGGTTTACTGCAACACCAAATTTATCAGACCAGGTTTTAATGGCTGTCAAGTCCCTATTTAACTTGTCGATAGCGTCAGGTATTTCATCAACCCTCCCTTGACAGTACAACTGCAAGTCATCTGCATACAGATGATACGCACACTGAAGCTCAGAAGTTATAAGATTAATAAAAATAGAAAATAGAAGAGGAGAAAGAATACCGCCTTGATAAATGATAAATGATTTTATTTCTGTAAGTAGGTTTTTACAAACACTTTTACACGTCAAAACATATTTTTTTAAACTAGATGAGGCCGGCGTTTCCTATCTGACTACTCTGAGAAGAAAGGCCGAAACAAACTCAGAGGTCACCGTCTCTTTTAAAGTCCAGACATAATCTTGGTCAGATCATGTGAAGACCATGTCGATTGGTGTCTGAAATGGTCTTTTGATGAAAGAACCACACAGATTGAGTGGACCTGTCCAGTCAGTGCACGCATTTGTCAGTCGTTGTGCAGCTCAACTCATAACTAAAGGAGCTCAACGATTCAACGAACAATACCAAAGAAAGGACATTTAAAAACTAACTGAGAATAAAACAAAATTAAACAATGATCCACATAGTCTTCACATTTACAATAATTAAAACAATATAATACTACACAGAGTAAATATTCATGTCATTGCATAAATAAAATTCATCAATGTCAATGTGTATATTCGGACATAATCTTGGTCAGATCATTTGAGGACCATGTAGGTTTGTGTCCGAAATGGTCTTTTGAGGAAAGACCACACAGATTTGAGTGGACCTGTCCAGTCAGTGCACGCATTTGTCAGTTGTCATGCAGCTCAACTCAAAACTTAAGGAGCTCAATGATTTGACGAACAATACCAAAGAAAAGACATTTGGGTAGGCCGCATAAAGTACTCAAACTGCCAGACCATCATTAAAAGTAAGAGACAAAAAAAAAAAAAAAAAACAAACAAACAATGACCCACATAGTCCTCACATTCCTAATAATTAAAATAATATAATATAATACTATACAAAGTAAATATTCATGTCATTGTTTATATAGAATGTTATATAGAATAAGAAAATATAAATAGCTAGCAAAATAAAAAGAGTAAAAAAACAACATTCACTGTAAGTTTATTGGAGCAGCTCAATCCCAAGCCTTTTTGTCCTCAATATAATCTTTAACAGTATAAAAGGCTTTTAGGCACAGTTTCTGTTTTATAAAACATTTGAATTTATTAAGGCTTAGTTCTTGAATGTGGCTAGGAAGTTTATTATAAAAACGTATACATTGGCATCTAAACGAGCTGCCTATTTTTTTGAGCCTGGTTGTAGGAACAACAAATTTGTGTTTGTTCCTAGTATTTACATTATGGATATCACTGTATTTTTTAAACAAATTGATATTTTTATGTGCGTACAAAAGATTTTCATAAATATACTGAGAAGCTACAGTCATTATATTAATCTCTTTAAATTTTTCTCTGAGGGAGTATCTGGGAGGAACGCCAGCCTCCAAATCACACCAGCATGACGAAGAATCCCCAACATGAACGGCCTGTTGACGTTCCTGAAGGTAAGAGGAGAACCATTCCAGTGCTTCTGGAGAGACCATAATATAGGAAAGAATAGCTAACAGGATGTCGTGACTGACGGTATTAAAGGCATTCGAGAAGTCGACCAAGACTAGAGTAGTAACTTTGGTCTCCTCCAGTCCTGCCCTTATATCGCCAGTCACTTTAAGTAGAGCGGAAACAGTACTATGCCCAGGCCTGAGCCCAGACTGAAATGGGCTAATTAGTAAATTACGATGAACAAAATTGGAGAATTGTTTGTGGACACAGGCCTCGAGCACTTTCGATAGGAAGGGAAGTATAGAAATTGGACGGAAGTCGGTAGGAATAGAGGGATACTTTAGGTAGTGGACGAACATAGGCTTTGCGCCACAGGGAAGGGAATACTCCGGTGTACAGGGAAAAAATTACAATGTGGGTAATCGCGGGTAGGAGATGATCCAGAATAGTTACGACCATACCACGGGTGATATTGTCACATCCCACCGCTTTCGATTTGATAGAGAGAATGATCTTTCTGATCTCTCCCGGTTCAACTGGAATGAAACTGAAGGGATTAATACGAGGACGCGTTAGACCAGATATTAAAGACAGAGTTTGTTGCTTGGTTAGACGATCTATGGTAGAAACAGTGGAGAAATGACGGTTGAGATCGTCTAAATCAATTGAACTAGGAAGGTCTAAGTGTCGCGGTTTGCCGATACCAAGAGTTCCAAGAAATTTCCAAATATCAGCAGAAGAGGAAGAAGTGATAGTATCCAGAATATGGCGGCGTTTAGCATTGCGTATCATCTGATTGCATCTATTTCTTGCAGCCTTGAATAACGTCCAGTTCTCATCAGTACGATCCCTCTTAAATTTACGAAACGCGCGGTCCCTACGTCGCATTGCCATCTGTATCCCTCTTGTCATCCATGGCGCAGGTGGGCGTTTCAACTTTACTTTTCTGACAGGAGCATGGATGTTATAAAGGTTTACTACAATATCATGATCTACAAGATTGCAACTTTGTCGTCAACTGATGCGGCTTCCATCATAGGCTCCCAATCGACCACAGATGTATCCCCCTTGAGCTTCTCGACATTCATCCGCGCAAAACAACGCCTGTACAGAACCTTGGGTTTAGGTTTGGGAGGTTTCAGGATATATGAAAGGAAAATCATGTCGTGATGAGAAAAGCCAGGAGCGTCATGTTGACCATGGTTGGAAACGAGGGAAGGATTCGAAGTAAGGATCAGATCGAGCCAGGTATCATCGCCGACAGTGTTATGATGAGTAGGCTGGAGCGGCAAGACGTGCAGACTAGCTGACTCGATAAGATGGACGAGCTTACGGGATCGAGGGGAGTTGTGGGCAAGGAGGTTTGTGTTGAAATCACCCATGATAATGTGATGTGCATACTCCGAACCCAAAGATTCAAGTACTGATTCGAATTCAGTGAAATAATCAACAGTAGGAGGACAATAGACAACACCAATAATGGTTTTGGCTCCTTTGACACACACTTCAAGGAAAATAAACTCGGCAGAAGCAGAATAATGTGAAGAGGAAGTAGCAAGTATTTTATAAGAAAAGTCACTGCGAAGGTATATGGCCACACCACCCCCACCTTTATCAATCCGATCATTCCGTATAAGAACGAAACCAGTAAGAGGGTAAGTAGTGGACAAGAGATGCGGTTTGAGCCAAGTTTCGGAGATCAGGATAGCGTGAACGTTGCTGTTATTAAACGCGTCGTACAGCTCGCTGTAGTGGCTTGGAACACTTTGAGCGTTAATGTGACACACATTCACCAACCGATTAGACTTATCCATGAAATTGTGTTGTAAAAAGTCACCAAGGGTGTCGCTGAATGAACAAAAGCTTTCATCACTTGAAGAGGCAGTAGATTCGTTAGCAGAAAAATAAGATTCATTGTCTGACATAAATATAAGTACGTAGTTAATATATTGAAATAAATATATAATTAATTATACTATTTATAAACACAGAGACACTGCACCACCCACCAGCTAACACTAACACTAATAGCAATTTAACAAAAGGACAAAATTACATACACATACAATAGCCTGACATACACTTACAATAGCATGAGTTAACATTTTTGCCCACTTTACTGGAAACAAAGCGAAAATCGTATTTACCAATAATATAAGAGAGAAAAAAAATAAAATAAAAATCAAAAGTAACACACCCAACTGCAGATTGAGCGAATGAAGCGCATCATGAAACGTAACGTTAGCAATAATATTTGTGTGAGCGAATAGCACTGACGAGATCATAGGATGTTTAGTATTTCAGAACGTATTCATGAAACGTCAACATCAATTAATATTATCAACGTCAATTTTATTTGACAAGCTGACAAACTGACATTTAAACTTTGAACTAGCTAAATAAACACTGTTGAGGGTATCGAAAAACCGATACACCTCGATAGAAATTGAAACAGAATATGTAAACAGTTGGGCACAAAACAAAATAATGATAACTAAGACGGGACAACTACAAAACGGTAAGTAAAGATTACAAGTATATGAAACTACAAATTAGAAAGATTATCAAACCATCAAAAATTCACCTTTAATATTTAGTTACTGTCTATTTCAGGCTCCCGGCTGCGTCGCTACTTCTTCATCTCGTTGATGGAGTCGCGCCTGGCGCCTTCGGATACTTCGCTATTAAGGGCTTCAGCTCGTCTATGGAAGTAACCTTGTGCCGACTTCCATCAGAGACCTTTATGTAAATGACGCCGTCTTGAGTCCAACACGACCGCATACTAAAATGCTCGCGCGCCTTACCGAAGACAGCTTGCCTGGTCCTGGTCAAGAACTCCTTCACTGCTATTTTGGACCCTTTTAAGCCTGTCTTCGCCTTCCAAACCACGGCCTTGATGTCCACACTGGCGAACTTTACCAGAATTGGTCTGGGATGCTCCTTGCTAAGGGCTCCAAGTCTGTGACAGGCTTTAATTGAGGACACTGAGAGATCCTTGAGGGCAAGCTTGGTATGGAGGACCTGCAAAATTGCTGCTGTGCTGTCTTCATTCTCCACTTCAGCAAGCCCTTGGAAAACCAATGCTTTCCGCCGGTGCCTGGTCTCTAAACCATCAACTTGTTTGGCACACTCACTGATCTGACTTCGGAGCAGACCAAGCATAGAAAATATGAGCTCTCTAAAACTGCGGAACTCATCAGCAATCTTTGCCACTGTGTCCTTAGCAGGGCCGGCACACTGGATCTGTGCTTCTAGTTCACCCATCTTCCTCAAAAAGTTGTCCTCAAGGGTCTTCTGTGCAGCTAGGACTTCAGCAAATTGAGACATTCTGTGATGTGTAGTGCTGACAATGTGTTATTATATAGTGCAGTTGATTAGCTGGCAGGTGGTGATTATAACGTACATCTATGTCACATAAATGTGCCACAAATTTGAGTACTTGTGGTAGAACTATTTTAGACTAAGTACTGATGTAAACTTAATCAGTATTTTTAATAACTAATATTTTAAATAAACTTCCGAATTTGAGCTACGTCTATACTTTTTTAACATCTACCCCCGAAAGTATATTAATTTTGAACATATTTCCCAGAACTTGGTTGTTACCAAAACACGTTTTGAAAACTAAATCTCGATACAAACTAACGTTAAACTAACCTCTTACTTTGAGTTCTAATCCAAAATATCTGTATCAAATATCAACATACGTTACGTATTTAATTAATAACAAGAACGTCTTATTTGAATGCAGAACTTGGTTGTTTTTATTTTCGATTACTCAACTCAATTTTGAGTAAATAGATAATTACTTCATATTTTGCAATAAATTACAAGCTTTGTGTCATCGCGCTTCTCTTTCTTTTCTATGGAATTTGACAGTGACCGCGGTTAAGGTGTTGTCAGCGTCTTAATATAACAAATAACAAAACCGGTTAGGTGCGAGTCGGACTGGCGCACGAAGGGTTCCGTACCATTGTCTATAAAAACGGCAAAAAAATCATGTCTGTTGTATGGGAGCCCCCTTAAATTTTTATTTTATTCTCATTTTTAGTATTTGTTAGTATAGCGGTAACAGAAATACGTCATCTGTGAAAATTTTAACTGACCAACTATCACGGTTCATGAGATATAGCCTGGTGACAGACGGACAGCGGAGTCTTAGGTACGGAACCCTAATAATAACAATAATGTACAACAATTTAAGGAGTTTTTTTTTACGAAGCCAAACTGTGTGAAAAATGTGAAAAGAACAGTTAACACTTTCTATGCCAAGCACCCAGCATATGGGTCGAAAAATAATTCGTTCGTGTGCCCACAACTCGCATCCGAGTCGTCGCTATATGTAGCTAAAGATGACTTCTGTTCAGATGACTTCTGTTGATTGAATTGTTATAGATTTGCAATAAACATTATATGGCATGCCAATTTGTATGTATTCTATGTACTTAGCGGTGAAAGTGTTAACTATTCATTTTGATCAGAATTTATTGAATTTTTGCATGTGAGTAGATCATTTTGTAGTCTTCATAGAACGAGCGAATAAATATATAAATGGTTTTGCTTCAAACCTGAATCCGAACTCGCTATCTTTTTCAATGGACAATTTGATAAGTTGTCTTCATCGGTCGCAAGAAAAAAAAAATTCCATTGCAATTGTTTTGGTCAAATTTCTTCAAATTGTCCATAAATGACGAGTCCGGATTCAGGTTTGAAGCAATAACATGATCCCACATAAATGACAAAATATCAAGGTCTACACACACGTTGCTTACAATAGAAGTTGTCGCAATACCTCGATAGATGGCGTTGGGATCGAATTAGATCTCGCTATGGTTTCGTTACAAACGCTTGCTTATGTAGTGTCCGAACTTAGGGTTCAATAATATATGGGCTTAAGGCCTTTCGGTTAGAAAATTATTTTTGAAATGGATCTCGGAGTACGCAAGTACTGAGATCATAGAAATAAGTAAACAATTGGTAGTCCGTAAAGTCGATTTACGGACGATAACTTCACGTGATAACGAGAGAGAGAGATGCGTCACAAGCCGAACGGTTAGGTCGATCGTGCCTTTCTATCGCTAGTTCCGCGCTCTCGCTTGCACGCTCGGCTCATGCGGAACGTGACAATTTTTCGTGCGTGCAGCCGGCGTTCATCGATTTATAAGACTTGTACTGCGCACTGTACTGTACCTGATGGTCGGCGGCGGCGGTGGCCAGCTGGTGGCCGGCGGGCGACCAGTCCACGCCCAGCACGGGCCCCAGGTGCCCCTCCAGGAACATGACGCAGCGCCCCGTGCGCAGGTCCCACACGCGCCCAAACGCGTCCATGCCACTGGGAGAGGACATAAACAAAATGGGGACTTATACCTCTAAGACTGAGGTCTATACAATATGTAACAAAAACCCTGTTGTTCCTTTTAGGAACGTATACATTTACCTATAATAAGAACATTGATGAAATTATAATTTTAAAAAACCTTTTCACCGCCACGCCATATCGGTATTCCTATGCCCTGTACGCCAAGCCCGAAAATCTTAATTAAATACCTACAAAAAAATAGGGATTTCAACATTATATCGATACCCATTATTATTATTTTTTTTATCAATACTTGCCAGATAAATGGTCGATCATTAATATGTTAAAAAGAACATTCCAATATTAAATATTTTACAACGTTCCACTCAAGTAGTTCCGAAGTTGTTAATAACATAAAAACAATGATTAAGACACACAACAGTTAAAATGAAAATAACTCTAGGTACAGCACTATTCTCAGTACTGATGTACCTCACTGTCGGGAATAGCCGACATTGGCGCCGTCGACGAGTCTTTTATAAGACATCGTTGCATGTACATTAGAGTTGTACCATAGTGTCATACAGTTTATCGATGTTAGTATCTAATTAAATTCAAAGGCCACAGTAGTTTGTTTTTATTATTCTTGAAATTTACACTTATTGCAACAATTTGGGTTGTTAATGGATTGAATGCAAATAAAACTATTTATTTACCAATCACTTAGTTTAATTATTGAGTTATATTATTAATAATTACTTTGAGATCATATTACTTACATGTCACTTATGAATAATATTATCACGTGATATTATTACATAGCAACAATTTTTATAACAGGAACTTTCTAATATTCTCACTAATCAGATTAATTATATGTATAAAATAAATCAAAATTTTCGTATGAAATTGCGTAGTATATACGTAACGATTTTTAAGTATAACGATATTTATATTCTTAAAATAGATACATTATTTAGTTTCTCGTATCTAACCTAATTAAACATTAAAGGATCAACAATCAACAATTATAAATGCTCACTGATCAGTGTTCAAAAACTACAAAACTCACTAAAAATACTTATAAAATATCAACAATAGTACATAATTAGGTATAGTGTAATAGTGTTGCAATAATAGAAATATCTCTTAAAATGAAATACTGAAAATAAAATTTACTAAACCATTTTTTAAATTAGTCCTAAATCTCGTAAAAATCTATAAAAATTCAAAACATACAAATGTCAGTTATATTAATTATCATAGGTACTCAATAGTCAGTCTTGTAACGATAAAATGACACAGAAAAATAATAATATTCTTATAATAATCAACAATTGTATATAGATAATTTTAAATATCACAGATCAACATTAAAATCACATATTTTTTCTCAAGCTCAGTTGAATATGATTATATAGGTACCCTTACAAAATGTAAGCGAGTAGGCGAAATAAGAGAGCACTCTTTAGAATATAATAACCAATTAAGTATGTACATACTTACATGTAAAGCAAAACATAACTTTAAATTAAAATTAACTTACCTCTAAATCATCTTCATCTAAAGTTTCAGAAAACTCATCGTCTTCAGTACCTTCCAAGATACGTAATAATTGTTCAGTGGTAAATACTTCTTGTTGTTCCATATTTCCCGCACTAAAATTCACTTTATACGCTTACGACGTCACGAGTCAGTCGACTTCTGCCGACAATGGCGCAGAGGGGACTGCTTATCGAGAGCTTGCTAGGGATGCGCATGATTGGCGATAAGGGAATATCGAAAATGTATTTACGCAACTATGTTTCAGTTTTTAATATAGTAAAACTACTTTTTTCTCAGTGCTTACAATCGTTTATATTTTGTTAGAACAATAAAAACTGTAATGACAAATATTACAATACCTTAAGTTACCTAAATTAATTTAAGAATATAATATACGTCAACATGATACTACATCACTAGCAGTCGGCTCTGCACGACATTGGCGTCATGGGACTTACTTTTTTAACCATAAATTATTTTACTTTTTATCATCAAATATTTAAATGAGGAATATGCATTTTTGTTTACTGTATGCAACTAAATAATGTTTAGACATTCAGCTTTCAAGGTGTATCAATAAAATACATAAAAGTAATGATTTAATAGGTTTATTTTGTATTTTTCTGCGACCTGTTTTTTGTCGAGTATAGCCGTCGTTGGCGCACAGGGCACGCTTGCTCATGTCGGCTATAGCCGACATTGGCGTTCAAAAGGTTAAGCATTGGCTAGTTGAGAGGTCTAAATCAAATAACTATTAAAATCGACACATTCCAAAAAATGTTTAGAGTATCTGATTTTACAAGTACATCTTTATTTCGCTAAATAGCCTACGAGCTCGGCGGCTTTCTTTGATGCGACAAAAGATGCTGCCAAAAACTACCACCGCGCACGTACCCCAGGTCGGCACCACGTGCCTACCTACCCCGCCGCCCCGCCACCCGTCTCCCTGCGAATCACTTCCTTAGATTCCCGCGCAGCTTACTTCCGAATGGATGTTATTGTTGACCTACGTAGTGAGTGACTTGTGTTTTGTTTACGTAAACGTTGACCATGTCTTATTCTAACGTAGAATATTTTAATAATAGGTTGGGGAAAAAGTTTCTTCGCATTTTTTTTTTTAAGAAAATTCATTCAAAACATTTTTTAATATAGTTTAATTACATTTAACTAAAGTATGTAGGTACCACTTTGTTCGATAACTTTTTGCCATCTTGTAGGTAGGGACATGATCCCATTGCTATAGAAATTTTGGGACTTCTGATCAAAATACCGCGACAAGTGGTTTTGGCAGTCCTCTCGTGATGTTAACCTGACACTGCCTAAAGAATTTTGAAGAGACCGAAACAGGTGGAAATCTGAAGGTGCAAGGTCAGGACTATACGGCGGATGCATTAACACCTCCCAGACAAACTCTCTTAATTTTTGCTGAGTGGCTAAAGATGTGTGAGGTCTAGCGTTATCATGATGAAAAACCACACCCCTTCTGTTGATTAATTCCGGCCGCTTTCTCTCAACTTCTTGCTTTAATCTCATCAGTTGTTGGCAGTAGAGTTCAGAATCGATGGTCCTGCCTGGTGGTAACAGCTCATAATGAATAATGCCCTTCCAATCCCACCACACACACAGCATCACCTTGTTGCGAGTTAACCCGGGTTTCGCCACAGTCTGTGAAGCCTGACCGGCCTTTGTCCGCGACCTCTTTGCACATTCTTGTCGTACGTGATCCACTTTTCATCACCAGTTATCAGCTTCTTCAAAAATGGTTCGGTTTCATTACGTCGTAATAAAGAATCACAAATGAGTACACGGTTCATTAGGTTTCATTCAGTGAGCTCGTGAGGTACCCAAATATCGAGCTTTTTTGTGTACCCAGTTTTTTTCAAATGCACCAAAATTGTTTTGTGGTCAATTCCCAGTTCTTCAGCTACGTCGTAAATACTGATATGCCGATCTTGCTCCACTTTTTCAAAAATGGCATCTATTTTATCCGTAATAGGGCGACCAGAGCGACGTGCATCTTTGACATCAAAATTTCCAGATTGAAAACGCTTAAACCAAATTTGTGCTACTCTCACAGACACTGCACTAGGTCCATAAACATCGCAATTTTTTTTCGCGGCTTGCGTTGCATTTTTACCTTTTTGTAGTAAAATTTTAAAATGTATCGAATTTCTTCATTAGATTCACTCATCTTGACGGTACGAAAAACAAATGAAAATCACACATTTTCCTAATTTGAATTCGGAATTATGTTCTTTAAAATTTAAACTTTCAATGATACCAAAACCAGCCAGATACAAATAGTATATCCAAAGAGATTTTATTACAAGTTCATACATACTATAATGTGAAAAGACTTTTTCCCCAACCTAATATGTTGATGTATCTTCGGAAATGTGACTGCAATTTTGCAGAAGCACGCAGACTCTACCAAGAACGTTTTGCGAGTCTACCATTACCGTCAGCGATGGCATTCCATCGTTTGCACATACGTATGTACAATGCCGGCAATGTGCACGGGCGAGACCAACATCGAGCATCGATGCCTGCGTCAGCAGGCAGACCGAGGACTCGAGACAGAAGTCTTGGACTTGTTTGAGCACGATCCAACGCGAAGTTCACGCTCAGTGGGACACGAACTCGGAGTAAACCATATGAGCGTTAGGAGAGTACTCAAAGAAGATGGGCAGCACCCATTTCACTATTGTCGCGTCCAATCACTACTTCCCTCCGACTATGAGCCAAGAAGTGTAGAGGTACAATGTGGTCATATCGAACAGCATCTCCGTGGCCGTCAAGTAGATATCATAATAAATTAATGCATTAAAATGTAAATAGGTACATCTAACATCAGGTATTACGTGACAGACGCGGCGAATTTGTTTTTTTTAACGTGTGTGTGAAGTGTTAAATGTAGTTTTAACAATTATCAATTGTGCTTAAAAAGAGCGTAAACCAAGATTTTCAAAAATTAATTAGTTAAAGTGATACTGATAAACAACAGCTGACAAGGTCACGAACTTGTGTAGAAAAATAAGTAGATATGCGGCGGCGGTGTAACGGGGCGGCGGCACCGTTCTATCTACTTCTGGTTTCGCGTCATCGCTTCATGCACAATTGCAGAGGTAACAAATCAATTAAAAATTACAAATATTAATAATTAAATATTTATTTTAATTGTTTTTATTGAACAGTTTTTTTATAAATGACTTGCTTTATCGCTTAATAAACCGATTCTTAAAACACAGGTAGAAGGAACAACAGGGTTTTTGTTACATATTGTAGAACCAACTTTAAATCTTATACATACGAAGTTAATGTTCACATTCAAATAAAACGCTTGGTTCAAATTCGCTTATAGCAATACAAGCCGTGTCCATGGGCCATTTCTTCACTTGTAGGTCGAAAAATACAGTTGTGTCTTCGTTATTAAGGCGCTGACAAGACAAAAAAAATTGCCAAATCTGTATAGTTTGTGGTAGCGGAAAAGATATATGTTAATTTTGAACATATTTCCCATAAATTGGTTGTTACCAAAACACATTATGAAAATAAAATCTCGATACAAACTAACGTTAAACTAACCTCTTACCTTGAGTTCTAATCCAAAATAACTGTATTAAATATCAACATACGTGTTTAATTAAATAACAAGAACGTCTTATTTGAATGCAGAACTTGGTTGTTTTTTATTTTCGATTACTCAACTCAATTTTGAGTAAATAGATAATTACTTCATATTTTGCAATAAATTACAAGCGTGGTGTCATCCCGCTTCTCTTTCTTTTCTATGCAATCTGACAGTGACCGCGGTTTAGGTGTTGTCAGCGTCTTAATATTCTCATAATACTTCTCCGGTATCGCTCAAGTATTGCAGTATTACAGCTTGGGAAATGTGTCGCTTCCATTACCAAAAGTTACCCACTGCTGGACTTAGGCCACCCCCAAGCACCACCACTTCCACCAGTTCTGTGCTTCTCACATCCAGCGGATACCTGCGTCACAGTGGATTCCGGGAAAACCCGTGTCTTTTGAACCGGGAAAAACCGGTTCCGAGGCCATATTTAAAAAAAAATCTAAAATCCTTCCTTAGTGCTGACTTTTGTTATACAATTTCAAGCTCCTAGACCCCAGCGGTTTTTGCGTTTATGTCAGTTTGCGTTGTATGTCAGTGAATTTAAGATTTTTATTATGTAAATGCACATAACTTCATACAAATTAGGTTAATTTTCGAATTAAACGTGTATTTAGCTTAATTTAAGTCTAATGCACTTTGTCTTCACGTTTGATCCTATTAAATTTAATAAAAGCAATGAAATGAAATAAGAGCGAAACTTCACGTGATAACCCATCGCTTGTGTGAAGTAGTGCCAATCAATTTAATTAGACCTTTTGGAGTATTGTAGCTGCTTACCCCGTGACGGCGAGGGAGCCGTCTCCCTGGAACGCGACGCTGTACACCGGCTTGGCGTGTCCTTCCTGATGCAACACCTCCGTTGCTGCAACATAACCGTTGTAACATCAGAATAGGGTATTTTACTATATACGAGAAAAAATCTATAAATATATTATTGAGATAGTTTAGGCAAAAAGGAGCTGGAAAACGTTAGTTTTAGTTCATAAAATAACAAAATAAATTTTAAAATTCAATTCAACGTTTTCAATTTTTCTAATCTGTTAAAAAACACCATGGAATGTAGCCGCCATGTTATTACGTCATACGGCTATGTAAACTAAAACGTGTCAACTGTCAACTGATCGTTAGATAATAGATCAGCACATTTGTTTACATAGCCAAGTGACGTCATGACCACATAGCAACTTGGCATCCACTGCGTCCAGCGTTTTCGTCAAACTACGCGCGAAATTTGAAAATGTAAAATTTTTAATGCATTTTTATGGCACTTATCGATTGAATAAAAATTTTGGGATATTTTTTGGGGCATAATAGCACTATAGAATTTAATTAAGACACTTTTCAAAAATGGGTGTAAGATTAGAAAATAAAAACTTTGCCAGCGACTTCGTTCGTTCCCTATCTCGAGGGAAATTCGAAAATACACAATATAACGTAACATTACGCCTTGTTTCCCCGAAGGGTTGGGCAGAGGTGTACCTGTAGTACACCCACATTTCGCCAGTTATGTTTAAGTCCCATGTAATAGGGGGGCGAGTCTATTGCCGTCTACCGGGCACAAATTCAGACTTCGGACTGCTACTGAGAATTTTCAGAAGGAAAACCCAGTAACACTATGTCCAACCTGGGAGTCGAGCACAGGACCTCATGCTCAGCAGTAGTGCGTGCGACCAACCACGTACACCAACAAAACAGTCATTATTGTTTTTACAATGTGTTTCCTCTTGCTTCTGTGAGAGTGATTTAGTGAAAAGGGACGGTAGTGTGTGGCGGCATCTACATCGCCACATGCGAACTACTCAACACATTGACGTCACTCAAAATCCTGCATCGCGCTAGCAGAGTTTACCGCGCGACTAGCATATATACGACATCAACCGTCGGGCAGTACCCACCAGACACCACACCCGTCTGGTCGGAGGATCCTCCATTTTCTATGGAGGATGTGTTCCTCATGCCTCTATATTTGTAACAGGAAGTGACAGCTTGAGCATGGAATAAGTAAATACTTTATAATAGCATAGAATTAGTAAGTACTTTATAATAGCATGGAATTAATAAGTACTTTATAATAGGATGGAATTAGTAAGTACTTTATAATAGCATAGAATTAGTGTACTCATGGAATTCGTAAGATTGTAACTAGACGGGTTCGAATTTCGACCAGTGGGCGACCACTATTAATGAATAATTATTCGAATAAATATTTTAGTATTTAGATTTTTTTCATTCTGTCGCTGTTCAGTTTGTTACCAAGGTGAGATGTCAGATGTTACAGATCATATGCTACTACTGTAACGCTCGCTGTTTTTCTGTGCTTTCTTATTGTTTCGAATAAATTTTCTTTCGTTCTTTGCAAAAGCGGCACTTACCAGTTTGCAGGTCCCAGAGCCGCCAGGAGTGGTCGAACACCGTGGTGGCGAGGAAGCGCCCCGACGGGTGGAACTCCACGCGCGCCACCCGCGCCGGCCCGTGGCCCGGCAGGGACGCCACGGGCGCCTCGCTGGAGACCAAATCAAAACTCCTTTTTTCAAACTAGGCTGAGAATCGGCACTTTTTCAACATCAAAATGACATAAGCCACCAGTCTCCACTCCGCAGATTTCGAGCACCGTGATCCGTCAGTGGAAACGCACCCTTATGTATAGATATAATAGCAGAACTCCAGTTAAATTATTTACGTGTAAATTTGTGAAGATACTGAAATCGGTGAAATAATAACATCATGAGGAAACGTGGCCTTATAGTCAATATTAGTCTGAACTCGCCAACCCGTCTGGAGCAAGCGTGGTGATCAATACTTGTGCCTTCTCCGTGTAAGCACATTGCCCTGCAGTTATAACAGGCTGGTATTTATTTATTTTGGGAAGATAAAAGTCACAAATATATTTCGAACCTGCTGAAGTTCCACAGATGAACAGTTCCGTCGTAC
The DNA here is from genome assembly GCA_905333075.3 of Atethmia centrago. Lineage (NCBI taxonomy): Eukaryota > Metazoa > Arthropoda > Insecta > Lepidoptera > Noctuidae > Atethmia > Atethmia centrago. The sequence continues at coordinate 1,319,949 of HG995396.1, forward strand.
GCGCACGTAGCCATGGTAACTGCTTCTGACGTTTCTGTGGCGTCTGACGTATCCATGGGCGCCAGGGCACCCTCTGGAGTCGGGTCTTCGTTCTCTTCTTGCAGCTGAAAACGTACGGCGAGACTATTATATTTGGTGAGATGAACAAGTGAGACAAAAAAGATACATCATAATATCGCGCCTGTAGGTATTCCCCGAAGGTTAGGTAGAGGTGTTCCTATAGTACACCCACATTTCGCCAGCAGGGGCGTGCCATCCATAGAGGCAATTAGGCCTAGCCTACCCTATCAACAACGTAGCCTACCCTACCAACAACGCCAAATGCATTTTAACAATGTAATACAATAATACAAAATATAAAAAAAAACACTCCTTTTAAAACACTTATATCAACTTGTCGCAGACGCCACGTGACGTAACTCACAGTTCGACGGAGCTTGGTACGGTAGGTATGCGCGATTTATTAGGCAAGCACTCGGCTAGCCTATATACCGTTGATAAATTTACGCACACTCGTGTCTTTTCGTGTGTATGAACGGCACACAATAGTGACATGGTTTAAATTAGGGGCGTAACTCCTGCGGCAGGAGCTCGCCACCCATTGGCTGTGTGTAAAGTCAAGATTTAATGAATGAAAAGTATTGAAGACCAGGGTTCCCAATTTTTGGACAATTCCCCAAATTGCGGGGAAGTTTCCTTCTGACTACTAGAGACAATTAAAAAAACAGGGTGGTATTGTCGAATTTATACCTTCCAAAAAAAATTATAAATTGTAAGGAATAGCAAAAGCTCTATAAAGATAATTAAAAACTTCATAATTTTTTATTATATTTCTCATATTTGGGAAATTTTGCTTTGATTTTTGGGGAGTTAGGAAAATAAGTTTTGGCAACCCTGGACTGTATTATCCGGCAAAATTTGGTAGTCCCTTTTGTGGAAGAACACGGTATGACAGTGATACAATTTTAATGGGTAGTGTTTGTTTCATGTGACAGTGACACACAATTTATATGTGATCTTGAATGTTTTGCTTTTTTATATCTTATTATGTTATAAGTAATTCGTTTTGAAACGTAAAGTAGTGTTAATATTATTTGTTGTGTTATTATTTCTTTATTTACCGAAGGATGGTGTTGTGTTGAGAAGTTTGCACCGATAATGTGTGTTGGTTAGAAGTTAAAAGCAGTAAAGTAAAATAATAAATATCACTAAAATACCTATTATACTTAAATACCTATATGCTGTGTTATAACAGGAGTTTAACTTCTTTTTTAATATTTTCTATTATTGTAATACATAGTTAAAATAAATGCATTTGGCGTTGTTGGTAGGGTAGGCTAGGCCTCTATTGACGGCACGCCCCTGCCTCCTTTATCTTTGGCGTAGTCGGGTAAAAAACAAAATTCCTTTTCCAGAAATTAATTTTGCAAAAAGTTACTTAGTATGCGTAGATGACGGCTTTGTGATGGAATATTTAAAATCCTGTATTATAAAGTTACCTTCTTCAGGAAGTGGTCCGGCATGGCCGCCTGCGGGTGGAAGGCGGCGCCGCTCACGTTGCACGTGTGGCCCTTCAGCACCTGCAGCGGCCGGCACTCCGGCACCGACCACACCTTGGACAGGCCGGACCTGGATTGGTGAAAAGCCACGACCAAAATGTATGGAGCAGTTGTGCCTTTTTGTAGCCAAATGGTAAAAACCGGAACCCTTTTAATGACAATGACCAAAAATGGAGCAATGGTGCTTTTTAGGGTTCCACCAAGGAACCCTTATAGTTTCACCATGTCCGTCTGTCTGTCTGTCTGTCCCCCCTGTAGCTCAGAGACGCTTAGTAGTAATATTAATCACGCCGACAAAGTGCTAAAATAAAATCTTTTTTTAGCGTACCTCCCATGTATGTAATGAGGGGATGATATTTTTTTTTCTCGTCTACCCTATGGTGTGGGAAATCGTTGGATAGGCCGTTCAAAAATATTGCAGGTCTGTGAACATCACTTTTCGATTCAAGGATCCACTTGCGTAATATTAAGCATTAAAGTGAAAATTTTTGCTAGAGTCAAGTGTGTCGCCCCCCCTGCCAGCTAAATGGTTAATTATGGAGATGTAAAAAAATACATGGCAGTAGTACATATAATGAAATTAAAAGGAAAACTATCACAGCTATCACGGCTTTACAAGTTAACGAGTTATAGTCGACAAACTTAAATTTCTACATAATCAGCCTATAATGTTCCCACTGCTGGGACACAGGCCTCCTCTCTGTGAGAGGGAGTGGGTCGTAATCCACCACGCGGGCCCAGTGCGGGTTGGTAGATGTCACATGTCTTCGAATTTTTGGTTCTAGGACATGCCGGTTTCCTCACGATGTTTTCCTTCACCGTTTTGAGCAGTGGTGATGAAATAATTAACACAAAGTAAAGCGCCTGTCTAGGTTCGAACCGACGATCTACAACTCGTAAGTCGCGGCCGTTATCACTGGGCCACCACTGCTCTGACTAAAATTTGCAGTTGGAGAATTGACCGTAACATATATCGATGTATGGGAGAATAGGTTTTACACCTACAATTTTAAGTTTGTTTTTAGAATAAATTCGTCCCAAGTAATCCCACCTACGGAACCCTTCATTGTGCGAGGTCCGACACGCACGTGGCCGGTTTTTTATTTGTTCTTGATATTATAGAAGAGGTCATTGAACTCACCAGCTCGCAGTAATCAACATCTTGCTGTCACTACTGAATCTGCAGAAGCTTATAGGTCGTGTGTCGCCGATCTGAAAGATCAGAACATAGCTTCAATACAGGGTCAAATTAAATTAGCTAGCATAACTTCACAAACAAATCTAAACAAAATAAATAAAAATAAAAAAACTTCTGTGACATATAAAATAATGACGAAACCGGAACCGTTATCCTAAGTTCCTAATTAACATAGCATCACGCCATGTTTCCCCGCAGGGTTGGGCAGAAGTGTACCTGTAGTACACCCACACTTCGCCAGTTATGTTTAAGTCCCATGTAATAGGGGGCGAACCAATCGCCATCAACCGGGCTCAAATCCAGACTCCGGGCTGCTACTGAGAAATTCCAGATAGAAAAACCCAATATAATAAATATAACACTTTGCCCGATCCGGTAATCAAACTCAGGACCTCATGCTCAGCAGTAGCGCTTGTGATCACTAGACCAACAAGGCAGTATATATACGTCCTAAATATAATATTATAAATGAGAAAGTGAGTTTGTTTGTTTATTGCTCGAGTTTCGAGTCGTTGAGCTCCTTAAGTTCTGAGTTGAGCTGCACGATTACTGACAAATGCTTGCACTGACTAGACAGGTCCACTCAAATTTGTGTGGTTCTTGCCTCAAAAAACCATTTCAGACATGGATCTACATGGTCCTCACATCATCTGACCAAGATTATGTCTGGACTTTAAAAGAGATTTTGACCCCTGAGTTTGTTTGGGACTTTCTTCTCAAAGTAGTCAGATAGGAAATGTCGACTTCATCTAGCTATTTTTTTTTTTAATAAGACGTGTAAAAGTGATTCTGATATCCTGTTTAGAGAATAAACAATTTCATTTAATTTCATTTGTTTCTTTGTAACGCTTGACATCGTAATTTCATCCAAATTTGTTTAGCAGTTTTAGGGTGAACGCTTAAACAGCTGATTGGATTTTGCTAAAATTTGACACATGGGTAGACCACGAGCTGGATTTGGAGGATACTTTCTATTCCGACAGTGTCGAGACTGATGCGGGTGAAACCGCGGGGCACAGCTAGTAATTTATAAAAATGTTTACAACATGTAGCGAAATCTGAACTCTACGTGTGGGAGTAAAAGTGTTACAACAAAAACACAACGAGTGTAAGCCCACGTTCGCTCGCGACGATTTTTTTTCGCGCACTGGATTTTCAACGCTCTGCTTTGCGCCTAGAGTTGAGAATCCAACAGAGCACATCACAACGCGTCAAGAAAATACACTTTTGTTGGATTTTCGACTCTTGGTGTAAAGCAGAGCGTTGAAAATAAAGTGCGCGAAAAAACATCGTCGCGTAACCAAAAAAACTGTCAGCTGTAGGACTGTGAAAACTTCTTAGCGTCATAAATTGTAAACATCTGTATATATGTATCTGAGTGTGACGTCACACTAGTTCAGTGCTTTTTCCCCATCCCAAAAGTGTCCAACGTGCCTAAAGAAGGTTTCACTTCAGGAATCGTCGCATAAAAAAGCGCCCGTGCGTACCTCCGCTAAACGAAGTTGAGAGTCAATTGTTCTTCCCATCAGTTTGGTCATTTTTTTTTCTACCCTTTTCTATTTTGGGTGAGAAATTTTCAGATAACTTCTCCCGCTCTGCTCGTAGCGGGAGGGTGTGTCAGACTCTTACTGACTTAAACCCACCCGTGTTCCTCCCGTTGCCTGTGTTGCCATGGTATTCCTTTCGGACTTTCCCGCGGCCCCGGCAGGCATCGTCCCTAGCGGCCCCTACACTAGTGCTGACACCTCTGCGAGGTGCGCGTGGAACACGTTGCGCAGTCGCCCCGGGCCTGCTCCTTACCGGAGGCGAGCTACCCATTGCACACCATCGGCAAGCCCGCGCCTACGATGGCCGGAAATCCGCCCGGGATTCCCGACGCCCAGGGCGTCTCCTGCGGCGGCTAGGGACGAGGGCACGAAATTTTGCGAGCATTACTGCTTCGTAAAAGGAGGTGACGGCTTCCCATGCCCTCTCGCTCCGTACCATGGCCTGGACCAGGGCCGGACGCGAGAGATATCCGCCGACTTGACCATACCTGGGAACCTTCTGGTTACGGACATATTGAATGTGAAACTTTTCCATTTTTTTTTTTACGTTTTTTTCCGAAAACTTGTTACTCCATTGCGTCCCATGCATGCAACCAAAAGCACAACGTTTTGCGCGCTATCGTAAACAGTGATTTTTCACACCAAAAATAAAAGTCGTTTCCAAGCAACTATTTTTGCTGAGTGTGTACTTAATTTGGTGCACAAAATGTGTAGATAATGACTATGTGATGAGTCTTCCAGATGAGCAGTGGTGGCCCAGTGGCCACCGCCGCGACTTACGAGTTGTAAGTCATAGGTTCGAACCCTGACAGGCGTTTTACTTTGTGGAAATAATTTCATCAGCACTGCTCTCAAAACGGTGAAGGAAAACATCGTGAGGAAACCGGCATGTCCTAGAACCAACAATTCAAAGACATGTGACATCTACCAACCCGCACTGAGCCTGCGTGCTGGATTACGGCCCACTGCCTCTCGCAGAGAGGAGGCCTGTGTCCCAGCAGTGGGAACACTATAGGCTTGAGTTAGGGAATCTAGCCTTATCCTTTTTTAATATAAATTTTATAATTATACAATTTATTTTAGCAGCAAGGCAAGACAAGGCAGATGTGAGTGGAAACGCCGGGAGGGGACGCCCCAGGAAGACATATAGTGACCTCATCGGTGATGTTCTTCAGAAAGTTCAGGTGTGTAGTACTCGCAACCGGCGTGCGTGTATGACCAGATGTATGAACGTAAACGAAGCAAAAGGAGTATGTAAGGAGCCGTAGCAGGTGGCGTTCTATAGTTTCTGCCTACCCCCATGGGAAGGAGCCCTTTATGCCTGGAGGCTTTTATTTAGGTATTAAGTTCTAGTTACGTTTTTTTATGTTGAAATTTTTATCTGCTTGAGTACAGTTTGTTCATTGTTTTGTTGGTATACTGGCGCGTGCTAGCTAACGTATGGCAAGTGTGTAATTTAATCCAATGTTTTGTGTTTCGTAATGTTAATTACTTTGCATACGATTTGTATAAAATCAAGTTTATATAACTAAACAGACAGACGTGCTGCTGGGGAGTTTGTTCCACCACTTCTTCTTCCCAGCTAAAGCACTAGGAAGTGGTGACGGGCGGGCATTTTTGGGGGACTGTCTTATGTAACCTTGACATTCGAAAAGTGCTGATTTTCAGCCTAGTTTGAATAAATGACTGTTGATTTTGATTTTTGGAGGCGTGATTTCATGTATGTATGTGTATGAGTTTTAGCAGCCGCCGCGCCCTCACCTTGGTCCACTCTACACACCCAAGAGGGACACGCCCCACTTGTTGAGAACCCATAATGTGGAGTGCCTCACCTGGCTGCAGTATATGGACATGGCAGAAGCCTTCCTCTGCGACTCCTGCTTAGCAGCGGCTCGCACGCTGCCAGCTAGCTTCAGATCCTCCCGCGCCTTGCACAACCTACGAGCACAAAAAAACAAACTGTACCGACATATATACCACCATATACGAACTATGACTTGAAACAAACTTGAAAAACAAAGACAATAGTAATTAAAAAAAAAATGTGTTTTAAAAGAAAATTGAAAAAAATTGAAAGAAAGAGAATTGTATGGTTAAAAACCTGGGTTCGACCATGGATTCCTACTTATCGTGGACTGCCCATGTTGCTCAAGTCAGTCGCAAAGTGCACTACACGTTCCATTCGATGAAATGTCTCCAGAGCTTCTTGCCCTTGAACACCAAAATCTCCCTTGCTCAAACTCTCATTCAGCCTATTATAGATTACGCCGATGCCTGTTATTTGGATGCCACCGAGGAGCTTTTAAACAAACTTGAGCGTTTGCAAAATATCTGTTTTTAACCTTAAAAAGTATGATCACGTTTCTAATTTTCGCAAGATACTCAAGTGGCTCCCTATTCGACTTCGCAGGAACTCTCGGATATTGTGTCTGCTATTTAACCTCCTTCACAATCCTTAAACGCCATCCTATTTGCGGGAGCGTTTTTCCTCCGCTTGTCCTTCAGATGCGCCTTGCAGGTCGCATCTTAGAAACCTTCTTAAGTCCCCTCCCCACTCCTACTCCTTCACTGTTCACGCGGTCCGGTTGTGGAATTCACTTCCGTCTGACATTAGGAACTGCCAAACTATTGCAGTATTTAAAAGAAGAGTGAAAGAACACTATCTTTCCACTTCGAAATAGTTGCGTATGTATTTATTGCTTTAAATTATGCTGTATTTTTTTTTAAATATTCTGTTGATATTTATTTTAGATGTATGTATGTATGTTTGTTAGTATATTCCCATATTATTTGTTTTGTAAATTGTTTCGATTTTGTGTATTCTATTTTCTCTTTTACTCTTACACACGGTATCTACATCTCTTTGTCTACTTTCCTATCGCAGGTATGCTGGAAGAGATTTCTTTAGAAATAAGCATCACCTTTGTACGTATTTTTCTGTTCTGTTCTTCTTTTCTGTTTTTATATGTATATACATAAATGGTTAAATAAATAAATAAATAAGGATGAAAATAAATTTATTTGACCCAGGTTAAGACACACAATATTCATACAAAAACAAAAAACAGAAATTACTTAAAACAGTAATGTGTGCCTCACGGCTGCGCCAAATAGGCCCAGTTCAGCATACATGCCAGACAACTAGTGCCTAACGCTGGTTTTCAAATGGACCTCGCGTTGAATGCAGCTGAATACCAACGAATGCCTCCACAACCCAGTTACCGGGTAACACGATCACCCATCCATGGACCGACCTCAGCAAGCTTTGCTTAACCTAGAACATTGACTTGCGGCTATTATTTTAGCCACGAACCACTTTGTTGTGCATGTATATATAAACTAATATTTGATTTTTTGTATGTTTATTTGATACGCTTTTACGCTAAAACGGCTGAACAGATTTGGATTAAATTAAACACATGAGTAGACGATGACCCGGGTTAGGAAATACGATACTTTTTATCCCGATATTCCTACGGAGTCAAAACTCATGCATGTGGGACCGCGGGACGCAGCTAGTATTAGATAAATAAATTACTTAGCAAATTAAAGTGCGGTCTAAACATTGAACTAAGCCACCTCTCACCTGAGCTTGGCCTTTGGTAGCGAGTACCGCGCGATCCACAGCCTCGCGTCCCTCAAGTCGAGATGATCCTCATGGTACCACGTGCCCTCCCGTCTTCTGTATCCCTCTATCCTAGCCTTCTCTCACCTAAGCTTCGCCTTCGGTAGCGAGTACCGCGCGATCCACAGCCTCGCGTCCCTTTAGTCTAGATGATCCTCATGGTACCACGTACCCTCCCGTCCTCTGTATCCCTCTATCCTAGCCTCCCCTCACCTAAGCTTCGCCTTCGGTAGCGAGTACCGCGCGATCCACAGCCTCGCGTCCCTTTAGTCTAGATGATCCTCATGGTACCACGTACCCTCCCGTCCTCTGTATCCCTCTATCCTAGCCTCCCCTCACCTGAGCTTCGCCTTCGGTAGCGAGTACCGCGCGATCCACAGCCTTGCGTCCCTTTAGTCTAGATGATCCTCATGGTACCACGTACCCTCCCGTCCTCTGTATCCCTCTATCCTAGCCTCCCCTCACCTGAGCTTCGCCTTCGGTAGCGAGTACCGCGCGATCCACAGCCTCGCTTCCCTCAAGTCTGGCGGCCCCTCGTGATACCACGTCCCCTCCCGTCCTCTATCTCTTTCTATCCTAGCTTCCTCCTCTTCTAGCTTCTTATGGATCGCGTCTTCTCCTAGACTGGAATCAGAATTAGAATTTTTTATTTGTCAGAATGTAGTTTTAGCTACAGCAAGTATCACAAATGTATGGTCGCATCTAAGGGCGCGGTACAGACCACCAAACAGAACAACTTTATCCATGGGCCCATCGTCGTAATCACGAAATATTAATCAGCTGTGCCATACAAAACTTCAGAACCTACTACTCGACCCAAAGCTATGGGACAGTATAAATATATATAATATAATCAACCTATAATGTTCCCACTGCTGGGACACAGGCCTCCTCTCATCGAGAGGGAGTAGGCTGTAATCTACTACGCGGGCCCAGTGCGGGTTGTTAGATGTCACATGTCTTCGAATTTTTGGTTCTAGGACATGCCGGTTCCCTCACGATGTTTTCCTTCACCGTTTTGAGCAGTGGTGATGAAATTATTTACACAAAGTAAAGCGCCTGTCTGGGTTCGAACCTATGACCTACAACTCATAAGTCGCGGCCACTGTTAGTTTTATCACTGGCCACGGCCAGTGTTATCTCTGGGCCACCACTGCTCTATGGGACTGTATTGATTATTAATTAAAAAATCATCGACAAAAGTTATAAAATGAACCTCCATTGTAAAATATAAATTAGTATTTCGGATTTACATACACATAATATAACATCACGCCTTGTTTCCCCGAAGGGTTGGGCAGAGTTGTACCTGTAGAACACCCACATTTCGCCAGTTATGTTTAAGTCCCATGTAATAGGGGGCGAGCCTATTGCCATCAACCGGGCACAAATCCAGACTCCGGGCTGCTACTGAGAAATTCCAGATAGAAAAACCCAATAACATTTTGCTCGACCCGGGAATTGAACCCAGGCCCTCATGCTCAGAAGTAAACGAGGCAGTCAGAGTCGGAGTCGGCATTTCGGATTTAAGTATTCAAATAATCAAATCACATTTTGATCTGATACTTTTAGAACAGAACACTATTATACTTACTAGCTGAGCAGATCTCTGAGTCGCACCCTCCTCTCTGCCGGTCCCTCCCCGAACAGACACACTGGCTCACCCAGCTGACGAAGACTCCTGCGTACCTGCGGATGATGATACACGTTGTTGTAGACAAAGTATTCTGTTATTGCCACGAACTATACATTTATTTGATTTTAAGAAAGATGGCACGCCATTCCGTGCAGTTCCGTGTGCCTTGGACGTGGAGTTTTTTCACTGAAATGTAATTGACTGTCGAGCCATCGACACGAAGAAGAAGAACAGAATCTATACTACTATAATAATCTATCTATACTACAATCTAATAACGCTGAAGAGTTTGTTTGTTTTGACAAAAAACACCTGGAACGTCGGATTAAAAAAAATCTTTATACATTTGACAGCTAATTCTTGAAGAAGGCTTAGATAGGCTATTTATCATCACGCTACGACCTTTAGCAGACGAGCAAAATGAAAAAAAGCAGGTAGAACGAAGTAATAACTCGGGCGGGCGATGCAATGCGACGACCCGGGTCGGGGAACAAAAAATTTCTCGCGACCAAAAGCTAGTTAAATTATAAAATATGGCTCTTTAGTGCACTAAGCTAACTATTCTGCCTCAAGGGTGCCACACCCGGAGGACAAGGTGGAGCATACGATGGAGCTCTGCCCGGCTCGGGTAGTACACCGCCATGTCCCCGTGGAGGCGATTGGTGGCGGAGATCTCTTGCGTCCGGCCCTGGTCCAGGCCATGGTACGGAGAGAGAGGGCATGGGCAGCCGCCACCTCCTTCTGCGAAGCAGTAATGCTCGCGAAGGAGGAGGCAGGACGGTTGAGGGAAAGGCAAATTTCGGGCCCTCTCGCCCCTAGCCGCCGCAGGAGACGCCCTGGGCGTCGGGAAGCCCAGGCGGATTTCGCCTCAAAATGGATGTTAGCACATGTGTAGCGACCCTGGCTGGCATCGGCCTTAGTGGACGGGGGTCCACTAGGGCCGATACCGGCCGGGGTCGCGGGAACGTACGAAAGGGATACCCGAGGCCCCTGGCCACACAGGCAATAGAAGGAACACGGATAGGTTTTAGTCAGTAAGAGTCTGACACACCCTCCCGCTCCGCCTAGAGCGCGAAAAGTTATTTGATAATTTTCCACCCCAAAAAATAACATTCGGCACAGCCGGGCGGCAAGAACGAATATGTAGCAGTGTACATTTTCGGGAAAATCCGCTTGGCTTAGCTCGAATTCTGCCGATCCGACCCGAATATGATTCAGCGACGGTATATGCTGAACGGAGTTTTTCGATCGATAAGTGCGATTTCTGCTTGTATAAAGCACAAATATTTTTTTTTATAAATGTAGGTATATGATTTGGGGCTAAAAAACAGATGTAAACAAAGCAGATTCGTGGTAAATAACGTCACATCATACCCGCGATAGAAACGATCGTTTGAACTGTAGTAAGAGATTGTTGTAGTTTCATAATTTTTTTTAGCAACAAGCAGTAGTTGAATATAACTTTAGCTGGGAAGAAGTGGCGCAACAAACTCCCCAGCAGCAATTCTAAAGTTGCCTGTAATTGATTTAACTAAAATTAATGCTTTGAGTTTAAGAACACACACTGCCGAATTGAATGTGCCGACCCGAACAAGTGTGTCCTCCACCCTCTTAACTACGCCATACCTCATCATCATCAGTGGACACGTTCAGCTGGCGGGCCTTCCGTCTCCTCTCGAACTCCTCCAATAATGCCTTCTTGTCCCGAGACATTTCTTCCTCGAGTTCCATGTATTCTGCACACAGAGAAGAAAAACTGATAAGTGAGAAAATAAAGGAACCGAAAATAACTCGAGAACAGCTTATAAACGTGGCTCAGAAATGAGCTGGGTCTGTAGTTCTTCAGCAAGGTTTTGTCGCCTTTTTTGAAGAACAGAACCACCGCACCTCTGCTCCACGCCTCCGGCGTTGTGCCTTCTAGGATGACTGATGCCGATAATTAATGTTGACTATATTGTACAATTTATGAATAATATAAATTAACATTTAAAGCATCTCATTGGACATAAATATTGTAATGTTTTGCACGTCAAATGTCTGACTATGTATTAGGAACTTCATTACTTATTTTAACACCGACACTGTACAAATACCTTTTGCAAAAATAAATGATTATGATTATGACGGAGTTGAAGAGACTCGCAAGCTATTTTAGGACTGGAGCCCCACCCGCTTTAAGGAGCTCTGTCGTTATTCCGTCATCACCAGGTGCCTTGTTGTTCTTTATCTGCTCGAGAGCCGCCCTAATCTCGCACTGGTCGACAACCAGGATGTTGTCCGTGTAGTGGCGAGTTAATTCGGCTCGATGGTCATCTTTACTATGCCCCGCTGGTTTCACCATTCGCGTTGAGTACAAGTGCCCGTAGAAATCCTTGACTTTCTCGAGTATCTCAGACTTCGAAGTCACGATCCTACCATCCGCAGTTTTCAGTTTCGTCAGATGGGACCTCCCTAATTACTGAGCGAACACTTTCGACCCTCGGTTCTGCTCAATCGTCACCATAATATCACGAGTGTTACAGCACCGAAGGTCGCGTCGCGTTAGCTTCTAATTTTTAGGTTTAAGGCCCTGTTATCTGATGAAGACGGCGACGTGAATGGCAACTCTCGTCTTTCCCTCATAAGTCCGAGAGTCACCGAGGAAATTTTGGACACCTTACTTTTTCGTTGCGATGGGAAAAGTCTGTGGGACACGGCGCGTAGTGCTTTGATCACCTCGTCGGCCTTCTCATCAATAGTGCCTGTGGTTTCCAGCAAGGCGAATCGATTTTGAAGTTCCAGTTGGAACTTTTCGGATTCTAAAGCGGCTTGAAGCTGCGTAGGTCGGAGAGTAGGCCTCATCATGCAGATTCTCTCGGCTCGAAAATTGATATTTTGAGTGCCCCGGACAAGCCTGTTATCGCTTCCGGTATTAAACCTGCTGATCACGTAGACATCTCTAAATATGTGTTAATGAATGTGCTTGACTGTTATTTAACAGAACCAGATGGAGGAAGGTCATGAGGCGAGATACGTCTACACCTGCGATTGGATCAACCCATCGAGACCACAACCTCAAGAGCGAAGCGAAGAAGAAGATAAGCTTCTTCAAACTATGAAATGATTTCAATTTCTGCCCACTAAGGTACTTATAAAAAATACTACCTGCTGTACTGTTCTAAGATATGTTCTTTCTGCTAAATTTACTGAGAATTTCCTGAAGGGTAACTCAGTCAGGGATCGTCTTAGGGGCTCCTAAATCGCATCTTATCAGCACTGCAAAATAAATTTAAGGAATCCTTACCACTGGAGATTTGTATATCTCCCAATTCTTTCCCGCCAAGATCGTCAGCGCCTTCCTTAGCAGCAGCGGCCAGGGCCGCCAGCCGTGCCTTCTCCTGTTCTTCCAAAGACCCATAATGGACATTTTTTGGCTTCTTCACCAAGATAACATCATCATCATCAGACATTTTGAGGTTATGTTTATTTTCTAGATACCACTTGCTTAGTACTTTTAATTAATAGATTCTGGGAAGATTTAACTTAGTTTTAGATAAATAATTTCGACATGCATTAGTGGGTTTTATGAAGTATAGATAAACTTCTGTAAACCAAAACACAAACAGCCAAAAACAATTAACAACGTTTTTGTTTTGCTGTCAATGTCAATTTTTGACTCTGACAGAAGTGATCACAGATAACTATAAAAGTGAGAGGAAGTGATCACCATGGAATGAGTATGTACTTTATACTTGTTGTTAGACCCAGACACTGGATCGCACTCAACATAATATTATATTACAAGCTTCAGCCCGCAACTGCGTCCGCATGAAATTTCACCCAGTGACCCACCGCGTCACATCCCATCGCCCGCCCGCACTGTAACTTCGTTTTCGCTTAGCGTTCTTTCTGACTTTTTCTTTTTGCTCGGCTCCCAAGAGTCGTAGCGTGATTTTAAATAGCCTTTAACCTTTCTTAAGAATTTGGCTAAAAAATAAAAAAGAAGCTTTCAAATACAGGCAGTTCCAGAGATCATCGCGCATCATCTTTCGATTTTACCCAACCAAATTCAGGCGCATGGCCAAACGTGGCGCCTCGGTTTGCGGTCTTATCTTACTACGGCACATGGTTTGATTTTGGCAATCATAACCATTGGTTGATGATCGAGGGATGTACACCATATGTTTGTCGTTTACTATGAATGACTGATGAGTAGGCCACGGGGGCCACGGCCACGGGGCCACGGGGCCAAACTATAGTTGTGTTACTGGTTTCGGTGTAATGATAATTTACAATCATGTTATTATTATCGTTCATTTACGAGAAGCTTGACATAATTCAAAAAGAGTAGTTTTGGGTATGACGAATTAAAAGTTTTAAATCAGCGGTCAGAATGCGACGCAGTATAAAGTCACATCTGTCTAGCTCCCTCATTCTCCTGCTCATCTCATATACACCAACGGCAAAGGCAATTGCAGACGTCGACTCGTCGACGGCTTATGCAACTGCGGCCAACTCAAAAATGCTGATTTTTTGTTATGTCACTCTTCTTGCTATATCTTATAGAATATACAACCTGGCTCAACCTGCACATAGTGCACAGCTGAAAAGTTTGCTTTTGATCACGCTAATTAATCTCCGGAACTACCAGTCAGATTTGGAAAATTCTTCTCGCATTTGATCGCACTTGAAGCAGGTTATAGGTTACCTAATATTACGTTAAAGGTAAAAGGCCCTCAGGAGCCGAGCAAAAAGACAAAAACTCGTAAATACTGCTAAGCGAAAACAAAGTAATATTGCGGCCTGGGCCGAGCGATGCGTCGTGACGCGGTAGATCTGGGGCCAAATGAGTTTTATAAAAAAGCAGCTGTTATTTTAATATATTGTGTATGTACGATTTCCACGCGAACGAAGTCGCAGGCAAAAGCTAGTAGAGAATAGTAATAAAAATCTGTCTGTGCTGGTCTGTGCTGACTGCTGCTCTATTATATAAAAAGTACAAAACTACTCTGTGTGCTCTGCTCTATGCTATCTAGTCGTTGTTTACGTCAGTGCTGAATAGAAATACAACTACAAAATATTCCAACAAATTCCAACTAAAATGTAAAAATTCATGACGTATTACAATTACAATATTAATCATTTACGTTACTGTAATTTCCATGTTAAAACCAATAATTGTGTAGACATTAGTGACATAACCTAGAAGTGCGTAATAATTGCGTGAATTTCTTTAAACCATGGCTCTGCAGTTATCAAGGCGGGAGGTTGAGGACCTGAGGTCTTCTCTCGACCGCGCGATTTACAGAACTATAGGAAAATCGGATAGTTCTTTGCTATCCACGGTTTCTGCTTGTCTTTCTAGCGGGTAAGTGAAATGGCATAGAAACGATGTTTAAGAATAGTTTATAAATATTTTATGACATTTACAACACTGATGGGGCTATAGTAGCATTTAGGTATTATTTTAAAACCTATGGAGCAGTTGAAAAGATAACATAAATTGATATGTTCCGGTTAACCATGTTAGAATTTTCTTGTTATTGTACGCTGTAGAACTAGTTGTAAGGTACAGATACTTTTGAGGGCTCCGTACCCAAATGGTGCTAACCGGTCCCTATTGTTGGAGCAGGTAATAGGGTAATTAATAATACAGTAACTGTTTAATTGTAAGGCTGTATAATTATTTATAGGTACTCATATTGTTTGTTATATGACATGTTGTATAAAATAAAAAGAACTTCACTATTTCAGTGTAGCAGTCGCATAGATAATTATGCATTGAGGTTGTATTCCGACACATATTACGAAGGCTCTAATATCCGTCCGTCCGTCTGTCTGTCACAGTGCTATATCTTTTGAACGGCTGCTTTTTTTACTAAAGTATTACAAAATCATATGGAGTGTTAAATATTGTATGGTGCTACGGAACCCTCCGTGTGCCAATCCGACAAACACTTGGTCACTTTTTCATTTTGACCAACTTTATTTGTTTACCACCCGCAGCAACAATTAATAATATTTTATTCCATACACCCCGTTGATTTTCAAAACAATAGTCTCTATGGTGATAATCCGATCTATGTTAAGTAACATGTATATATACAGGGTGAACTTTTGAGATGGAGCAGTAAGGGCAGATACCTTATTCGTTGTTGCTACAAGAAAATGGTCTTAGGCGACCGCCCTTAACTTTATAAGATATTATGATCTACATTCACAAATTTAAAAAAAATATACACTCAGTGGTGGCCCAGTGGTAACGGCCACGACTAACGATATGTAGGTCGTAGGTTCAAACCCAGGCAGGTGCTTTACTTTGTGTGAATTATTATTTTATCATCACTGCTGCTCTCAAAACGGTGAAGCAAAACATCGTGAGGAAACCGGCACATCCTAGAACCAAAAATTCGAAGACATGCGACATCTACCAACCTGCACTGGGCGCGCATGGTGGATTATGACCCACTGCCTTTCACAGAGCCAAACCCAGCAGTGGGGACATTATAGGCTAATTATGATGATTACTTTTAATTAATTTAAAACTATGCACAAGTAAAAAAACTACCCTACAAAGGCGGACTTAATGCCTGAAGCATTTTCTACCAGTCAACCTTAGGGTTATGCAAACACAAAACATGGCAGGTGCAACATAAGGCATAGATAACTCGAAAATCAACAATATATACTAATACATAGAAACATACATAAATATAAACAAAATAAAATGTGTCAGGAGAAATAACAATTGGTAGGGGAGAAAACAAATCAGCGCTGGGATGGTTCTGTCAACTTCTTATGAATATATTCCCATGCCTTCACTTTAAATGGTAATCAACTGGCTGCCATCCTGATGTTCAAAGGGAGTGCATTCCAAAGAAAAACCGCTAATCTTCTCGCTTATTAAATTCAATATTTATTTTCAACCAAACTAACAAAAAATTATAAACTTTCTAGCTATGAACGCAGAAAAATTATAGACAAGATATCGGCCCACATTGACTCAAAGAAAGCAAGCAAGCTTGCAGACAAGGTGATAGCGTTGGCTCAGGAGTTGATCTCTACCTCAAAGTCACAGAAACGGAAGCACGAGTCCAGTGACCGTGATAAGGATGTCAAGCGCTCCCGGCATGATGAGGTTTGAATATTTCATTATTGGCTTACCAACTACAGTATAATACGTTTATTAATAACACACAATTATACTCTGATTTTTTATTTTCTTGACTAAAATGACATTTGGTGCTTACCAAATGTCATTTAGTCAAGAAAATAAAGAATCATGTACTAGTAAATAATCTAGTTACCGAGTGACTCTCACCAAGGACCACTGAATCATTCTCTGCAAGAGGACTTTCACTGTTGTTGTGTTATCTCTGTAATATTAATTCTTTATTGTGTTATTTAAAAAAAATAATGTTAATCACTGCTTTTAATTTAATTTTTGACCCAAATTTGACATTTTATTTTTATTCTGTGACCTTTATAATTTGTACTTATTAATTCGTAGATGTATTTAATTGTATTGACATTTTATTATATTCTGTGACCTTTATTATTTGTACCTATTAATTTGTATATTTAATTGTATTGACATTTTATTCTATTCTGTTGCAGTTTTGTGAAATTTTGTTTTATTTTGTGTAATATGGGTTTTGTCTGAATTAAACGAATTTTATTTTATTTATTTACTGCTGTCATTTTGGTCTAACAAATTAAAAATCAGAGTTTAGGTCGTAGTAACTGGACCGTCTTAAGTACATAGCAAACACAAAATAAAAATAAAACTTCAAAGGACTACATATTTATACAGAGTTATTGGTAATTGGGTACATTTGTGCAGAGTAGATTTCTCACAATTAGTAGTTTTTGGTTGAGAGAGGTTGAAAATTTCCAGAAAAACTTAAAAAGTTTGATTACTCTAAAACAACCCATTTTGGATCACAAGTTATTGGTGTCACAAATGTTGGATATTAGCTTTAGTATAACCCATTTCTAGGAATGCACCCAATTGCCAATCACCCTGTAGAGCATATTCAACTTTATCAAAAAGAATAACTATTTAAATGTTTTTAATTTTGACGTAAGTAGTCAAGAATTTTTGTATGATTTTGTGTTTTATTTAGATTGTAATATAAAAAAAAACAACATTTTACTTTTGATATTAACACTTAAGATGTTGCTTTAATTCTTCTTTTTAATTGCTTCTTTTTACCTATTTTGGTATAGTAATTTTATTCTAGGTGCATCCGTCTTCACATATAATTATATAATGAATGTACCTATACAAAAAAAAGGCACTTTTGACATTCAAAAGTGCCTTTTATGTGCCTATTTGAAATAAATAATTTGACTATGATTTTGCTGTCAACAACCGCGATAGTAGTCTGCAGCTTCCATGGGTTCTGCTGACTGATTATATGAATTCCTTAAAAAATAAGGTGCTTTCCTAGGCACAGAGAGGTAACTTCGTTAAATGATAAACATATTAATGATGTTATTCAGAAAGGTCAGGTGCGGAGTACTTCAACCGGCGTGCGTGTATGACCAGAAGTATGAACGTAAACGAAGCAAAAGGATTATGTAAGGATCGTAGCAGGTGGCGCTTTATACTTTCTGCCTACGCCCATGGGAAGGTTTGAGTTTTTGTGTATGTATGATAATCTGAAACATAACATATTTTTATTTTAGGTTAAAGATGAAAAAGAGGGAAAAGATGATAGAAAAGAGGAGAAAAAGAACGGAGTAGAGTTGCAATCAGTGTTGCCGGAAGGAGAGACGGTCGGATCCAAGATGGCGGTGCTAAGTGCCGACAGGATTAAGGTACATTATTTTTCTTTTTGAACTTTTCGTGAATTAACGTGATAAACACACGTGGAAAAAGCGGTAAAAACATTTCCTTCTTTTGGGCTCCGATGCAGTTAGAGTTGCCAGGTCTTAAAACCGAAAAGCCGGACATAGCCGGGTAAAAAGGCCGGATACCATTAATTTTTTTAATCTTACAAGGTATAACACGACTTTTTTTTAAAAAGGAAAACCAGGCTTTTTTATCATTTACCATAAAATCTTCTTAAATTCTAATGAAACAACAATTAAATTGAATGAATCTGTCTTCTTTATTATTAAATCGGAAACCAACACAGGTAAAAAATGGTCAATTTTAAAAAGCCTAACAAAATGCCGGACAGGCCTTACACCGTCTAATTTGCACATGCAACCAAAAAGCCTGACTGTGTCCAGCTTTATCCGGACGCCTGGCCACGCTAGCCGCAGTCGGGGTGCTACACATTTGTTCGGGTTGGCACATTCGATTCATCTGTAATTGTTGAACAACAAAGCCGACCCGTAGCAATTACGACACATATTCGGCTTTTATTCGAATGTGTATGGTTCGTTCCAGATTGAAAGATAGGATGTTTTGGACCCGATAGGTGGCGCTCTGAGCGAAGCGGGGGCCAGTCGCTAATAAAATTATAAAATTCAACACAGCGGGGTGGTAAAATCGCTGGTCATGCCAAATCATGCCGATCTGAACAAGTGTGTAGCACCCCTAACAAAAGCGACTTGATTTTTTTTTTCTATGAAAGCTGTGCGACGTCGCAAAACGTCGCCCGACATCTCTAGCGACACGTGTCGCGGGACATTTGTCAGTGAATTTATTTTAGGCAAATGTGTCGTTATGCTTACATTTTCACCTATGATTACTGCATTCGCAATATTGTTTCCAAACATATTAAAAAAAATGTTTTTGGAAATAAATCTTTAATATCCACTCTTAAAGTTTTGTTTGCGCTACAACTTCAATATTTTTTTTACTTTTTCTATAGAACTAGGCATTCTGTAGGATCATATATTCAACCTGCTTATGTTTTTTTATACCAAAGTAATATTTACCTACATAAAAAACAAATACCTACATTTATATTACACACACATAATAACTACATACTAATTAATTAATAAAAATAACAAAATTGTATTCTAACTTAATTAAAACTATACACAAACTAAAATATGGCGTCGAAAAATTCGTCCAAATCGTTTGCGACTGGTAATGTAACTGTCATTCTGAAATCAATTTAATTTACACAAGCATAAAGTTGATATTCATATATGTGAAAATAACAAATTGGAATTTTACATTTGAATAGACTTATTATAAATATGTCTGTTTTTATTGAATTTTAACTGTGAAATAACTTATTTTTGTCTTTAATATTGTGTATGTTTTTCCCAAATAAATAGACTTTATTTTTTTGTGATAACGTCTTATAAATTGATGAACCTGCACACACGAAGAAGTGTCACGTTCCGCCTGAGCCGAGCGTGCAAGCGAGAGCGCGGAACTAGCGATAGAGAGGCACGCTCGGCTTAAGCGTTCGGCTTGTGACTTGTGACGCATCTCTCTTTCGTTATCAGGTAAAATTATTGTTCGTAAACCGACTTACAGACAACCAAATTTATTTTTTTAGCTGATGATGGCAAACGCTCAAAAGGAAATAGAAGAACGCAAACGCGCCTTGTTAGCTATGAAGGGCGAGTCCAAGACTGGTGTTAGCGCAGCCGCCGCAACCGCTCAGCAGCTGAAGATGCAAGTGCAACAGACCAGCTCTATAGCGCCGCCCAGCGTCATCAAACCAGTGTTGTATTCGAAACCTGGTAAGTAAATGATAAATGATTTTATTTCTGTAAGTAGGTTTTTACAAACACTTTAACACGTCAAACATATTTTTTAAAACTAGATGAGGTCGGCGTTTCCTATCTGACTATTCTGAGAAGAAAGGCCGAAACAAACTTAGAGGTCATAGTCTCTTTTAAAGTCCAGACATAATCTTGGTCAGATCATGTGAAGACCATGTCGATTGGTGTCTGAAATGGTCTTTTGATGAAAGAACCACACAGATTGAGTGGACCTGTCCAGTCAGTGCACGCATATGTCAGTAGTTGTGCAGTTCAACTCAGAACTTAAGGAGCTCAACGATTCAAGGAACAATACCAAAGAAAAGACATTTGGCTAGGCCGCAAAAAATACTCAAACTGCCAGACCAGTTTAAAAACTAACTGAGAATAAAACAAAATTAAACAATGATACATAGTCTTCACATTTACAATAATGAAAATAATATAATACTACACGTAAGGTAAGGTATTTTTAGGGTGCCATACCTCAAAAGGAAAAAAACGGAATCCTTATAAGATCTCTCGTGTGTCTGTCTGTCTGGGTGTCTGTCTGTCCGTCCGTCTGTTACAGCCGATTTGCTCCGAATGTACTGGACCGATTAAGTTGAAATTTAGTACAAATGAATTTCTGTGACCCAAACACGGACGTGTAACGTTAATAAATGAATTTTGAATACGAGGGTCACTTTTGGGGGCAAATGGGAAAATTATAAAAAAGTTTTTCAAACTGTACCGTCTGACATGAAATGAAAGGGCTTGTTATAAGATATTCAGACTTTTTTTAATATAATTTTAAAATATTTTTTTTTAAAGTTATTTAAGAAAATTGACCATTCCTCCTTATCTCCGTAACCACTGAGCCAAAAATTTTGAAAAAAAAATACTGAAAATAGTTCTTTACTTATAGATTACAGAAAAACCTTTAAGAAGTCTATGGTGTTAAAATAACATTGTAAATCTCTCAATATTGTGCGTACAAATTTACATTTGCAGTTTTATGGGAGAACATGTGTTTCAACTACAATGTTGTTTGTTCTTGGGATAAAAACATGGTAGATAACATATTCATTGTACGGAACCACGCGAGTTCAACTCGCACTTGTCCGGTTTTTTTAGTTATAGGCAATAGAATTGTGGTCTGTTCCTAAAGTATCTGATGAATGTGTGAAAAATCCTGGTCAGATTAAATTCTTACGCAATAACTCACTAAAAGGAATTCGTTACACAGTAATCTGTATTTAGAAGTTGTAAAACTTAGAATCTGACCATTCAATGATTCATCTGCCTAGCCTTTTCCCAACCATGTTGTCATCGGCTTCCAGTATTACCGGATACAGCTGAATACCAGTATTTTACATGGAGCGACTGCCTATCTGACCTCCACAACCCAGTTACTGGGTAACACGATACCCCTTGGTAAGACTGGTTGTCAGACTTTCGAGCTTCTGACGACCCGTAACGACTGTCAAAGATCTACAAATGACAGCCGGGACCAGCGGCTTAACGTGCTTCCGAGGCACGGAGGGGTCAAAGGTCAGGGGGGGATATAAAGTTAATAAAGAATTCTCATTGTTCCTATCAATCAGAGCACCTGCCGTCTTATCTCTTCACCACCCTTGGTTGACTGGTAGAGAATGCCTAAGGCATTAAGTCCGCCTTTGTATCTTTGTTGTATGTAAAAAGTTTAAATAAATAAATAAAATTAATAAAAAAAACTGAAATTCATTAATTCACCGACAGGACAGAGCACAGTCTGACCCGCTGGGTTTAGAAGCAAGAAATGTTTTCACAAGAATTCCTTATATCACGAAAGAGTATATAATCTATACTGATATAATAAAGCTGAAGAGTTTATTTTGTTTGTTTGTTTGAACGCGCTAATCTCTGGAACTACCACTCGGATTTGAAAAAACATTTTTGTTTTTCATAGCCAAATTCCTGAGGAAGGTCATAGGCTATATTATATTTAACATCACGCTACGACACTAAGCGGCCGAGCAAAAATAAAAAGACTGAAAGTACACGAAATAATCGCGTAGGCGGGTGATGCGATACGATGCGACGCGGCGGGTTAGGGGAATAAGAATTTCACGCGGAAGGAAGTAGCTTATAAAATAGCCATTTTAAAATTATTTTTTCCACAGTTGGTACCAATGCCATGTCCCAGGAGGAATTGGAGAAGCAGCGCAAGATAGCGGAACTGCAAGCCAGGATCCAGAGGAAACTAGCTGGTGAGTTCCTTTCAAATATGTAATTAGAAATGCGAAAGTGAGTTTGTTTAAAACCCACCCGTGTACCTTCCGTTGCCTGTGCGTTGCCAGAGGCCATCGATCCCTTTCGAACTTTCCCGCGACCCCGGCAGACATCGCCCCTAGCAGACTCCTACACTTGTACTGACATCTCTTTGAGGCGCGCGTGGAACACAACGCACCGTCGCTCCCACCGTTGGCGAGCTACCCATTGCTCACCGTCCGTAAGCCCACGCCTACGGTGGCCGGAAATCCGCAAGGCGCAGGTATATGATTTTAGTGACTATTAAATCAGTTATTACGCCTTCTTAGAATGCAAGTAAGTTATGCAAAAAAATGTGTGTCAAACTAGAACGCATACACATCAATTCCGTATGTGAATATTTAAGTATTGTAGTAAAATACTTTATGAAATAAATTCAGGAAGTAATGTCTAGCCAAAGCATAAAAAACGATATTACTTTCAAACTACTTAAGATATTTTCATGATGTTTTTTGTATGAGCAGACTATTTTATTATCTATAATTCTATCTATGATTTTTTTCGTTACAAAAAATAAAGATTTCCTATGAAACCGAACGGCGGCGGCGCAGCATGAGCGCGGCGTACATTTGTATGGCCAAGGTCAACAGCGATTACCCGACCCTTAAATGCTTAATCTCTGAATCCGCAGGCGGAGCCCTAACGAGTACAGCGGGCAGTGGCCCTGCGCCCCTGATCTTGGATCGCGAAGGTCGCACGGTGGACACTAGCGGCAAGCGTGTGCAGCTAACTCATGTCGCTCCCACCCTTAAGGTAAGGATAGACTATAATAAACGTGTATTAAGAGGCTGACAATACCTAAAACGCGGTCACTGTCCGACTGCATAGAAAAGAATGAGAAGCGCTATGGCAAAACGCTGATAATTTATTGCAAAATATGAAGCAATTCTCTATTTACAAAAAATCGATTGATTGGATAAAAAAACTAAAACACTATTATGCTAATATGTTGCTTGTAGAATAATCTGACAAAAATCAGAATGATTGCATGTATATTAGTATGGTTTTTAATCGTTAAAAGACATTTTTAGAGGTATCTTCGTGATTTTTTACTATTGTATCAAATTAGTTGAATTATGTTTTCAACACACTGTCTACCTAACATATATCCTGAGAATATCATATATTTTTCTGATTTTGTTTACTGCAGTGGATCATATACTTTAAGGCATTATAAAACTTACAAAATTTGCGTTTAGGTCCTGTAATCCCTCTTTAAATGATAAATTATTTTATTTCTGTAAGTAAGTTTGTACTCTAAAATCTAGATGAGGTCGGCGTTTCCTATCTGACTACTCTGAGAAGAAACGCCGAAACAAACTCAGAGGTCACTTTTAAAGTCCAGACATAATCTTGTGAATCAACAAAATCTTGTGAATCAAATCATGTGAAGACCATGTAGATTGGTGTCTGAAATGGTCTTTTGAGGGAAGAACCACACAGATTGAGTAGACCTATCTAGTCAATGCACGCAGCTCAACTCAGAACTTAAGCCGGCTCAGAGCTCAACGATTCGACGAAATATACTAAAGAAAGGACGTTTGGGTAGGCCGCATAAATTACTCAAACTGCCAGACCATGATGATGCTGTTCCCTATAACTGAATGCCATAGGACCATATAGGCTGATTATAGCTTTGTATAAGAAGGTTTTATTTTCCAGGTGTAATTGGGAATATGCATGTAATTTTTTTTGTTCAATTTATCAATAATAGACAGTAATATAAACCCAAGAAAAGTATTAAAAGTTAAATTCAACTACTGCTTGTTGCTCAAAAAAATTATGAAACTACAATAATTTTCTACTACAGTCCAAACGACCGTTTCTGTCGCGGGCATGATGTGACGTCATTTACCACGAATCTTCTTTGTTTACAACTGCTTGTAGCCCCAAATCATATAAATTAAATTATTTTTTGTGCTTTATTCAAGCAGAAATCGCACTTACTAAGTGAGATTTCAAGCACTTTGCTAAGAATACATTTTATTAACATAGTTTCTTTGGTCACTTCCGGCATTTTAAATTTGCGTTCCGTTTCACCATAAAAACGCAACATAAATGAATGAATTATATAATAAGTAATGCATTAAAAAATGTAATAAGAATGGGAATTTGTTTCTTGACTGCTACACAATGTATATTTAAATAATGGGTAAGTTTTGAATTACTTGCATGTTCCCTTTGTAACTTTCGACCAATTATCTAGTAGCACTTTCTTAGTGTCAGTCCAAGTTGCTTCCGTTTCGCAAAAATGTGTTTTTTCCAAGCAAGACGTTTAAAAAAGGTATAAACGAGGTATAAACCAAGGTATTTGACATGGTCAACTTGAGGTACTTGTATTCTATTTAACCTGTGAAGCCCCGCGCGACACCGATTCGGAGTCAAACAATAGAAAATCAATTGTGTCTCATTAGCTGTCCTTGACCAATTAATTGTACTGGTGAGCAAGTATCTTTCCTCCTAGTGAATGTGACATTTACCGATTTGGTAACGCTGGCTTTTATCCTCCATTTTTTGAGCCTGAGTTCTATGTCGTCCAGACAGGTCTGCAGCATAGGTGATGCTATTTTATGATCAAAATCAAAAGTCATTTGTTTAAACTAGGCTAAGAATCAACACTTTTCGAGCGTCAAAATTACATAAGACAGTCCCCCAAAACGCCCACTCTTCACCACTTCCTAGTGCTTTAGCTGGGAAGAAGAAGTGGCCCACAAACTGTCAAGCAGCACAGCTATCTGTTCAATTAGAAAAAAATAAATGGATTCTATAGTATGCAAAATAATTATTACAAAAAAGTTAAACTCCTGTTAAAACTCTTATAGCAACTTGTCGCAGACGCCACGTGACTCAAGTTCGACGGAGCTTACGTATGCAAGGCAAGGATTCTTTTCGCCTACATTTCGTTCATAAATTTACGCACACTCGTGTATATTTTCGTGTGTATGAACGGCACACAATAGTGAAATGGTTTAAATTAGGGGCGTAACTCCGGCGGCAAGAGCTTGGTCCTCATTGGTTGTGTGTAAAGTGAAGATTTAATTAATGAAAAATATTGAAGACCAGGGTTCCCAATTTTTGGACAATTCCCCGAATTGCGGGGAAGTTTCCTTCATGACTACCAGACTACTAGAGACAATTAAAAAAAGGTGGTATTGTTGAATTTATACCTTCCAAAAAATTATAAATTGTAAGGAATAGCAAAAGCCCTATAAAAGTAATTAAAAACTTCATAATTTTTTTTTTTTTCTCATATTTGGGAAATTTTGCTTGGTTTGTGGGGAGTTAGGAAAATAAGTTTCGGCAACACAGTCCAGTGTGTGTCAGTGTTATCCGGCAAAATATGATAGTCCCTTTTGTGGAAGAACATGGTATGCCAGTGATACAGTTTTAATTGGTAGTGTTTGTTTCATGTGACAGTGACACGTAATTTATATGTGATCTTGAATGTTTTGCTGTTTTAGATCTTATTAAGTTATGTCATTGGTTTTGAAACGTAAAGTAGTGTAAAGATTATGTGTTGTGTTATTATTTGTTTATTTACCTAAGAATGGTGTTCTGTTGTGAAGTTTGCGCCGATAATGTGTTGGTTAGGTTAGGTTAGTCGCACTTGTCGTTTAATGATAAGATTCAAGTTGTGTCTAAAGGTAAATGTGTGCCCGAATTACGAGAATTTATCCAAAAATATGATAATTCATGACTTCGGATATCTTGCAAGTGACGTGATCTGTAATTATCACCCACCCACTTGGTTATGATATTTGAGGTGGTCGAATCTTTCTTCTGTTTGCATCGTTAGAAAATCGTTTTTTAAACCTTGAATAATGTGGTGAGTTCTTGTATGTAGAGCCGCGCTGTGATGTTGCGCGAATTAGTTTTTTTTTTTGGTGTCAGTATGCGTGGCCTACCCTCTGTGGAGAACCACTGCACGCCACTGATCGCACTCTTGTGAGACCACCTTCTTTCGCCTGATGGGGTGAAAGCCATCAGTATGGGCTTCCGCGGACAGCATCCTAAACGCGTTGGATGCGGATGACGTTGTAAGCTCGTCGTGAATACCTGACCCTCAGGCTGCTGGAGTAAAACGACTGGCAATAAGTCTAAAATAATGTAATTTTAATCCAACCCCCGTTTTTAGGGTTTCGTATTTCAAAAGGAAAAAACCGAACACTTATAGGATCACTTCGTTGCCTGTTAGTCTGCCAAGACATTTTTTTTTCGGGAATACGTGGAGATATCAAGTTGAAATTTATGTGAAATACCTAAGTCTACGGTCCCTTGGTGCTTTAAAAAAAATGAAGTTTGTAAGTCAACGCAGTAAAAAAAAATATGGCCATTTATGCGACATATTTTGATACTCGCAAATAAATCAAAACTTACTGGGTACTTACAGTTGATCTAGAATCATGAGTTTTGGCAAGAAGCAAGGTCTCACAGCACGAGTAATGGAAAAAGTCTGAAAATTGTTAATTTGTAGTTTTTTGTTTAAACTTATATTTTCAGTTGGAGAATTGACCATGACGTACATCCAACTATGGGAGAACATGTTTTTCGATTACAATGTTAAGTTTATCTTTGAACCCTTCATTATGCGTGGTCTGACATGCACTTGACCGGTTTATTAATAGGCTGGTATTATTATTTTCATGATCTCCAGTGCGTCGTGCCTCAGTTCTTAAACTTCTTTTCCAGGCCAATATCCGCGCCAAGCGGCGCGAGGAGTTCCGCCTGCAGCTGTCGGGCACGACGTCGGCGGAGCCGGCCGCGGCGCCCTGGCACGACGTGCGCGTGGGGGCGCGCCCCGCCGCGCGCGCGCGCCGCCCGCTGCGCTTCCACGAGCCGGGCAAGTTCACGCAGATGGGCGACCGGCTGCGGATGAAGGTACGGACTTCTTTCTGCTGTCCTGTATTACCATTTCAACTTGTTCCTATGTACAGCCTTCCAAAGGCAGTATGCGCTTCGGGAACTTACCTCCCCCGCTTCCCCGCAATCTCACTTCTACATATACCCAGACACAACTTTTCAAAGAAAATGCGCATCGGGAATCATCGTCTATCTTCGGAAATACGAACGCACAATGTTGAGATCTAATATAAAGTCGAATTATTATTAAAATTATTAAATGACCGCATTTACTGTATTCTAGACTTTTACAGTTATTATTATACATTTATTATCCACTTATATAAATTGATTTAACTAAACGATCACCGTTACAATAAATATGACCATTTTATTACACAAAATGACAGCTAGCAGATGTCAAATTACTCCATTGAATTAATAATTCGACTGTTGTTACAACCATGGAAAGATATTTTACAGTATCGTAAAATTTTATTTGATTTTATTTTAGTTTTAACTAAATTAAAATGCCTGCCCTTATTCCAATTTATTTGTGGTCGGCGCAACATGTCCCTTTCTTCCATACTTCTCTATTAGTTGTCATTTCGGTACTTACTCCCTTCCTAGCCATATCATCTTTCACACAGTCCATCCATCGTTTCTTTGGTCTTTCCCTACCCTTATAGCCGTCCACATTCATACTAAAAATTTTCCTCACGACATTTTCTTCATTCCTCCGCATCACATGCCAACCGATTTCCGCACAACTTTTCAGTCACCGGTGCCACTTGCAGACTTCCTCTTATGTACTCATTTCTTATTCTATCCGTTCGTGTCACACCACACATCCCTCTTAGCATTCTCATCTCAGCTGCATGCAATTGCCTTTCATTCATCCCTTTTGTGGTCCAACATTCTGATCCATACAAGACAGCAGGTCTAACCATTGTTTTATAAATCTTCTTCTTTAGTTTATCAATCCAAAGTTGATTTTGTTCATATTCAATAGTAAATTATTATACACCTAGGTAGCTATTTAATTTAGTTATATTAAATTTTGTTATACTATATTTATTATACTAAATTTAGTGTAACTAAATTAAATGACTTACTAACTTCAAATAAATACAAAAACAAAAGGTCATTAGCTGTTGAAGTACTCGTCCACATCAATGTTATCCGGAAAAGTGCACAGAAGACTGGCAGCATGTTTTTAGAGTTCCGTACCTGAAAAGGAAAAAACGGAACCCTTATGCCTTATAGGATCACTCGTGTGTCTGTCTGTCCGACTGTCACTGCTAATTTGCTCCGAATCTGCTGGACCGATTACGTTGAAATGTTGTACACATATGAATTTCTGTGACCCAAACACGGACGGGTAACGTAAATAAATGAATTTTGAATATGAGGGTCAATTTTGGGGGCAAATTAAAAAATAGTGATAGAATAGCTCTATACTTATAGATTACAGGAAAACCTATAAGAAATTAAATGAAATTGTTTGTTCTGTAAATAGGATATCAGAATCACTTTTACACGTCATATTAAAAAAAGATTTAAAAAACAAGCTATATGGAGTTCGACATTTCCTATCTGACTACCCCTGAGAAGAAATGGCGAAACAAACTCAAGGGTCAAAGTCTCTTTTAAAGTCCAGACATAATCTTGGTCAGATCATATGAGGACCATGTAGATCCATGTCTAAAACGGTCTTTTGAGGAAAGAACCACACAAATTTGAATGGACCCGTCCAGTCAGTGCAAGCATTAATTGTTAGTAATCGTGTAGCTCAGCTCAGAAGTCTATGGTGTTAAAATAACATAGTAAATCACTCAATAGTGTGCGTACAAACATACATTTGCAGTTGGAATGTATGAGAGAACATGATTTTCAACTACAATGTTTGCTCTTGGGATAGATTCATCCCAACTACAGAACCATTCATTGGGAGTCGTTCGACTTGCATTTGACCGGTTTTATTTTATTTAATAATTTAAGTGTCGGAGACTTGAGTGAGTAATTTATATAAACTTTCCATTTTTTTACTTAATGTATAAAATCATTCCATTTGTTTTCCAGGCACAACTTGAAAAGCTACAGAACGAAATATCTCAGATAGCGCGCAAGACTGGCATCTCGTCGGCTACCAAACTAGCTCTGTTGGCTGCGGACACGCCGGACTCCGACAGAGTGCCAGATATTGAGTGGTGAGTTATCAAAATCAAAATATTTAATTTCACATAAACCTATATGGGCACTGTTACGTACGCGAATACTAGGAAAAGGGGTACACAAGTGAAACGCTTGCTAGCTAGCAACGCACTCGTTTATTCGAGAGTTGGACTCGCTGTTACAGTAGATGGCGCGCGGGAGTGCGCGCTTTGCACACATACATAACAATTCCTCCCTCTAGTCCATTAACACCGAATACAAATTAACGTCCTTGGTAGGTATTTATAAACATAGTATACTAGTACTACGTAACATCTTACGCTAGAAGTACTTTTTAAAACAAACAACGGGGCGATTACGTAACGATCTCTTTGGTGTAACAATTATTGACTCATCGTGTTGTGTGGTCTGGGTATCGAGTTCAGTCCCTGCTTTGTGACCAACATCCTCGGAGTTCGACTGTCTCTCTGTTCTTTCTACATCTACGTCGTTCGTACCAGCTTGTTGTTCATCATCATGGGCCTGTTGTGGGTCCTTCTCAGACTCGTATTCTCCCGACGATGAAGGAATACTTCGTGCGCACAGTTCTCCTCTCCTCCTTCTGGCCGAACTACCCGGCAAGGGATCTGGTAAGTAAATTTCCGGCTGGAGTATGTGCGTTTTTGGAGCAGTTGGCGACGGGGAAGGCAGCGGTGATGACGGTGGTGACGACGACGGCGAGTGTGGTGGTGACGGTTGCGGTGCAGGAGGACAAGATGGCCCAGGTAAATTCACGTTCGGATGGACGCTATCCTCATAATTGTTATTTATTCCTTTATAAAGCATCAGCTGATTTATGTGCCTTTTGTAACTTTCTAAACTGTTACTGTCTTTCACTACGTACTAAACTTTTCCTATTCTTTTAAGTATCACGCCCTTACACCAAGTATACTTTGCTTTATTAACATACTTTTTGTACAATACAATATCGTTTTTTTCTAAATTTTTTGTTTTATTTTTCCCTTGTTGTTTAGTTTGCATACACTGTTGATTTTTTACAACGTTAGATACAGACGGTGACAAGGGTGCCAATGACTTTGGATCTATCAGATCTAATCGCGACCTTAACTTGTGCCCAAACACCAATTGCGCAGGGGACAACCCAGTAGCCGAGTGAATTGAATTACGATAATCCATTAGATATTTTAGTAACTTCAGCGATGTTTCTTTCGCGTTTTGAGTTGATATAATACAAGACTTTATTCCCTTTTTAATTACTTTCACAAAACTTTCGGCCTGGCCGTTACTAGGTGGGTGATAGACCGGTGACGTCATATGCGCAATCCCGTTAGCCGCGCAAAATAGTTCAAATTCCCGCGAACAAAAAGCTGTGCCATTATCACTTACTATCGTTTTCGGAACTCCGAACCTTGACATGAAATCACATAGCTTCTCAATCACAGCGGTCGAAGAAGTAGCCGTGTTCATGTTGTAAACTTCTACCCATTTGGTATGTGCATCTACCGTTACCAAATAAACGCAACCTTTAATCGGACCTAGGAAATCTATGTGTATTCTGTAGAAGGGACAAGGTGGAAATTCCCAGTGAGCCGGCGGCGCGCGCGGCGGTGAGGGGCGCAACTGAATACACACATCGCAGGAACCTATGATTGTTTCTATAGCCTGGTCAATTCCCGGGAACCAGAATCTTGATCGCGCTTCGGCCTTAGTTTTTACTACGCCTAAATGGGAAGAATGTAATTCTTTAAGAATGGTTTTGTTTAAGGTCGAAGGAATAACCACTTTGTGGCCTCTCATGACACAACCATTCTCATAGGATAATTGTGATCTACATAAGTAATACGGTTTTACCCTTATATCGTTCATCTTCGGTGGCCAACCATTCAAAACAAAGTCTTTTACTAGCCTTAAAACTACGTCACTATTTGTCTCCTCGCGCAATTTATCTAATGTCACGGGCATGCTTCCGTCTATAACAAAACACACATAAGTCGCTCGGTCGTATGATACTTCGCAATCACAACACTTACACTGTTCGGTGCACGCGCACTCGTGAACCGCTCGCGGCAAGCTCGCGCGTGAGTAATAATCCGCGCTGTTGTCAGCGCTGCGAACATACTCTATTTTATAGTTATAGCTACTTAAAAACAAGCCGTATCGCTGTAACCTATTTGCTGATATTTGTGGTATGCCCTTATGAGGCCCAAAAATTGCCAATAGGGGCTTGTGATCCGTTCGAAGAATAAATGGTTCCGATCTGCCATACAAATATTGATGAAATCGACGGACGCCGTAAATAATGGCGGTTGCTTCCTTTTGGATCTGAGCATATCGCTTTTCAGCAGAGTTTAAGGTACGCGAAACAAATGAAATGGGTTTTTCCACACCGTTTGACCCTACTTGTGAGAGGACCGCTCCCAACCCACTTGGAGAAGCGTCTACCGTTAATATTATCGTCGCGTTCGGGTCAAAATGTGCGAGGATCTGTTCCGATGTCATGAACTCTTTTATTGACCTAAAAGCCGAGTCATGAATATCAGTCCATGTCCACTCACAACCCTTTTTTAATAAATCGTACAACGGACTGAGAATAGTGGATGCGTTTGGTATGAAATTCCTGTAATAGTTAATTAGCCCCAAGAACGATTGAACATTTGTGGGCACCGGTGCTTCCAACATTGCTTTAATTTTTTCCGGCGCTTTTTTTAGGCCATCCTTAGTGATAATGTAACCTAGATAACTGATTTCGTCTTGAAAAAAACTACATTTTCCTTTTTGTAATGTTAATCCTGCTTCTTCTAAGCGCTTCAAAACTAAATTTAGTTTTTGTAAATGTTCCTGCCTATCCTTTCCTGTTATTAAAATATCGTCTAGCAGGCACAACACTCCGTCTATACCCGCTAACAAGCCCTCGATAGCGCGCTGGAAAATAGACGGCGCGCTGGCTAACCCAAACACTAAACGTGTAAATCTATACAGGCCGCGGTTTGTGTTTATGCAGGTTAGATTTTTTGACTCATCGTCCAAAACAAAGTGGTTATAGGCCATTGATAGATCAAGTTTGCTGAACTGTTGACCCCCATGGATCTTTGAAAATAGTTCGTTAGTCGTGGGGAGTGGATACTGTTCTACTAGTAACTGTTTATTTATACTAACTGAATAGTCGGCACACAATCTGACTGTTCCGTTTCGCTTTAAAACTGGAACTATCGGTGAAGCGTATTCCGAATATTCAACGGATTCAAGAATACCTAAACCGACCAATCTATCGATTTCTTTGTCGACCATTGCACGCAACGCAAACGCTACGGGGCGCGCTTTACAAAAAACCGGTTTTGCTCCTACCTTCAATGATAGTTTTATTTTGTACTTGTTAAATTTTCCCAATTCATCCGAAAATAATTTCGGGTATTGCAATTGCAATTCCGAAATTTCACAAAAGTTGACCGGAATTAATTGTAAGCAAAACAATGATAAGAAATCTCGACCAAGAATAGGCGGCCCGCCGTCGCGGACTACATACAAGTACATAATATTCGTTCGATCCGCGTAGCGTATCGGTAGACGCAATGTACCTAGGCACACAATTTTCCCGCCATTATACGTTATGAGCTGTTTACATGTACTTGATAATGGCACCTTTTTGAAATTACTTTTGTAAAATCCCTCTGAAACAACGGTTACCGCGGACCCGCTATCAATTTCGAATTTGAATGGCACGTTGTCAATCCAAACAGTTTCCACCATGGGTTCTCCCCTGAATGAACGGATATAATACAGCTTACCGTCATCGTCATCCTCACCCTTGTCATCGCCATCCACCTGTACGTAATTCACTTTTGGACACATTTTACGTATGTGGCCCTTTACGTGACACTTTTTACAGACATAATTTGCGAATCTACAGTCTGCCGATTTATGATTCGTGTAACCACATACACTACATTTCACCTTCACGACACTACTACCACTTTTTCCGATGTCCGCTATCTTGAAGAGCTGCCGGTCTGCCACAAACGCCTGTGTCAGCGTTCCCGCACTGGCCGCGGCCGCAGCGCGCGAACATCTGAGGTTTTCTGCCATCTCCACGACCTTGGCCAGCGTGAGGTCAGCCAGGTCTTTCGTGTACAGCTTCTCCTTCTCTTGTCCTGGCTGCATACCCATAATGAACTTGTCGCGGAGTGCCTCCTCCACGTTGAGAAAGGCGCATTTTTCTGTCAGCCCTCGCAATCTCGCTGCCCATTGAGAATGAGATTCTTCTGCTTGTTGAGATGCTGCATAGAAGTTGTGACGCTCACCAAACCCGACACATTTAGGAGTAAAATGGTTGTCCAGTAGTGACAAAAGGTCCTCGTAGGGCACATCTTCAACATATTTAGGTAAAACTAAATCCGTTGTTAGTTTATAGGTACCCTCAGTGAGTGCGCTGAGCAAGATAGCCTTCCGTTTTTCACCCGTGGAATCAGTCTTTTCGTTGACGCCATTTGCCACAAAATATTGTGCTATACGCCCTTTGTACGTTTTCCATGTCTGTGTGTTATGGTCGAACGTATGTAGAATACCAAATTGCACAGAACTAGACATTTTCAACACGTGGTGGGTAAAATTCTCGTCGCCAATGTTACGTACGCGAATACTAGGAAAAGGGGTACACAAGTGAAACGCTCGCTAGCTAGCAACGCACTCGATTATTCGAGAGTTGGACTCGCTGTTACAGTAGATGGCGCGCGGGAGTGCGCGCTTTGCACACATACATAACAGGCACTTAAGGCTCCTACATACTGGCGCGACTTGTCGCGCGACGCGTCGCGACACAAAGGCACCGCTTGTAGCGCTACAAGCGGTGCCTTTGTGTCGCGTCGCGTCGCGCGACAAGTCGCGCCAGTATGTAGGAGCCTTTATGAAACGGCAGAAGCTAGGTGCACGGTTCCAATTGATCGTTTCCTATGGAAAAGAGCCGGCAAGAAACTCCACAGTCACTCTTTGAGAAAATAATTGGCTTTTACAATGTTTTCAAATCACAGTGTTAATAGGTATCCTGCCGGGGTCGCGGGAAGGTACTAAAGGGTCACCGTGGCCCCTGGCAACACGGGCAACAGGAAGGAATACGGGTGGGTTTTAGTCAGTAAGAATCTGACACACCCTCCCGCTCCGCCCAGAGCGGGAGAAGTTATTTGATGATTTCCCATCCAAAAAAAAAAGTGTTAATAGGTATGGGAGCACAGTATAGGCCTGTCAACAAGTACCAGGTACTTAACAAATCTACAGTCTATTAAGCCTACAACATTCTCACATTCACAAAATATAAAACAATCTATGAAAAATATTTGTAACTAAAACGAGCGAGCCTTACAGGAGTCGCATATTATGTGTAACCTGACATCTTACCTTGGTAATAAGCAACTGAGCAGCGACAGAATTTATCTATTTCATTTATTTATATCATCATCATCATCATCATTCCAGCCGAAAGACGTCCACTGCTGGACACAGGCCTCCCCCAATATTGGGAGGGTTTGCCATAATCGCCACGCTTGGCAGGCGGGTTGGCGATCGCAGTATGGTCTTAAAATGCATAGAGAACGCTGCTGCCCATTCTCTAGTAAGTCACTTAGTCGCCTTTTACGACACCCATGGGAAGAAATGGGATGGTACTATTCTTTACGTCCGACACCACACGGAACACTGGGATTACTTGGGACGAATTTATTCCAAAAACAAACTTAACATTGTTGTTGAAAAACCTAGGAGATCCTGTGTCTTAGGAGTCAGTGTTCTGCTGTCACTCTGGATACCAAGAACCTTTTACAAAATATTGTGTTAATCAAAACGAAAATCAATATCAAAAGTCATTTATTCAAACTAGGCTGAGAATCAGCACTTTTAGAACGTCAAAGTTACATTAGACAGTCCCCCAAAAATGCCCGCCCTTCACCACTTCCTAGTGCTTCAGCTGGGAAGAAGAAGTGGCGGAACAAACTCCCCAGCAGCACACCTGTCTGTTTAGTTATACATATAAACTTGATTCTATACAAATCGTATGCAAAGTAATTAACACTACGAAACACACATTAAATTAAATTACTTGCCGTTAGCTAGCACACGCCAATATACCCTCAAACAATGAAAACTACTCAAGCAGATAAAAATTACAACATAAAAACGTATACAGAACTTATTACCTAAATAAAAGCCTCCAGGCATAAAGGACGTGCCCGCTTACATAAGGCTATTACTGTAACTCGATGTGAGAAATGACAAACTAGCACCATCGAAGTAAAATAAATAAACCATTACTAATAACAATAATAAAACCATGGTCAGCAAGACGACCAGTCACCACAAGCAGCACCCGTTCACGAGCATAACGAAAAGGTCAGTCAGCACCCCCTCGCCATATTGGAGGGAAGGAGGCAACCCGACCCCCGACTTCCTGCCAGTTGCTCTGGCAAGAATAGTATAATCAATTGTCGAGGTCGGTAGCTAACCACTTATTGCAATACAACACATAAAAAACACGTTGTAATGAGTAGATTATGTCACTATTAAATTAAAATTTAATTTAATTAAAATACATTAGACTTATATTATACAGTCAAATAAAAAATAAACAAGAGGGTCTTACACCCATTTTTGAAAAGTGTCTTAATTAAATTCTATAGTGCTAATATGCCCCAAAAAAAAAATCACAAAATATTTATTCAATCGATAAGTGCCTTGAAAATGCATTTAAATTTTATATTTTCAAATTTCGCGCGTAGTTTGACGAAAACGCTGGACGCAGTGGATGCCATGTTGCTCTGTGGTCATGACGTCACTTGGCTATGTAAACAAATGCGCTGATCTATTATCTAACTATCAGTTGACACGTTTTAGTTTACATAGCCGTATGACGTAACAACATGGCGGCTACTATTTCATGGTGTTTTTTAACAGATTAGAAAAACTGAAAACGTTGAATTGAATTTTAAAATTGAATTTGTTATTTTATGAACTAAAACTAACATTTTCCGACTCCTTTTTGCCTAAACTATCTCAATAATATATTTATAGATTTTTTCTCGTATATAGTAAAATACCCTATATATGAGTTCACTCATATAACCTGTCCGCTAATTCTGGAGAAAGAACAAACATTGTCTTGAGTTAATCACAGCGACCAACAATTATTATCATTTAAATAGTCTTTGATAAAATAGTATGCCTTTGAACAAAGGGCCAATTTTACTTTACTTTTAAACGCATTAAAAGGCAAATCTAGCAAAGAAGAGGGTAGCATGCTATAAAAAGTTATACCAAGCCCAACAAATGAGTTATGAACCTTATGAAGCCGGTGAAATGAAGCTCGTAATTTGTCCTAATTTCTGGTGTTAAGGCGCTGACAAGACCCAATTGACCAAAATAGGCTTCTCTAAAGAAAAAAAAAATCTTAAGTGAAGCCTATATATATTTTTAGAACTTGGTCGTTACCAAAACACGTATTGAAAAAAATCTCGATACAAACTAACGTTAAACTAACATCTTACCTTGAGTTCTAATCCAAAATATCTGTATTAAATATCAACATATGTTACATATTAATGAATAACAAGAACGTCTTATTTGAATGCAGAACTTGGTTGTTTTTTATTTTCGATTACTCAACTAAATTTTTAGTAAATTGATAATTGCTTCATATTTTGCAATAAATTACAAGCGTTGTGTCATGGCGCTTCTCTTTCTTTTCTATGCAATCTGACAGTGACTGCGGTTTAAGTGTTGTCAGCGTCTTAATATTGTATTACATCGGTATACAAAATCATGGCAAAAAACACAGGTTTGAAGACATGCCAATCCCGCAGGTGGGACAGCGTGATCCTGCTGACGCCGGAGGAGCGCGGCGCGGGGGACGGGCGCTCGGCGGCGCAGCGCGTGGAGGCCTGCCACGTGGGCGCCGACCTCATCGTGGACAACCTGAACGAGGCCGCCATCACCAACCTGGTGGAGCACCCGCAGCAGCTGAGGCCGCCAAGTAAGTCATCAACATATAAAACCTACTTAAGGGGACTACAGGACCTAAACGCAAATTTTATAAGTTTTATAATGCCTAAAAGTATATGATCCACTGAAGTAAACAAAAAATATATGATATTCTTAAGGATATATTCTAGGTAGATAGTGTATTTCTTTTTCTTTATTTTTATTTCTTTTTTTTTTTTTTTAAAAAACGTTGCCCCACACTAGGAATTTCTTCCTGTATCGTGGGTGCGTTTACAAACATAGAAACTCACAAACACAAACACCCAGACCCGGAACAATTACTTGCAGATCATACAAATACTTGTTCCGTGCGGGGATCGAACCCGCGACACGCTGCGCAGCAGTCGATCGCTCAGCCATTACGCCAACCGTGTCGTATTGAAAACATAATATAACTAATTTGATACGATAGAAAAAAATCACGAAGATACCTCTAAAAATTTCTTTTAACGATTAAAAACCATACTAATATACATGCAATCATTCTGATTTTTTGTCAGATTATTCTACAAGCAACATACTAGCATAATAGTGTTTTATTTTTTTTAAACAATCTATAGCTTTTTTTGTAAATCGATAATTGCTTCATATTTTGCAATAAATTACCAGCGTTGTGTCATCGCGCTTCTCTTTCTTTTCTATGCAGTCCGACAGTGACCGCGCTTTGGGTGTTGTCGGCCTGTTAACCCACGGGGGAAAACGCGTAAATTTATTTAAATGAAAAAGTGCTATTATTATACTTAACCAAATTACAAGATGATTATCTAACTAATGACTGCACGTGCACGGACTACTTACGGCAAAAAAACAGTATTAGTGGAGGGAGCACAACTGTTCAATGATTAAAAATGTGCAATAATATTATATATTTAAGAGAAAATTAAAAAAAACACGTATGTATAACCATATATAACCTCACCATCGCCCCAGAGGCAAATATTATAGTATAATTATTATGAAGAGAAGAAGTACTTAGTATCTCATTTTAAGTGAACTGTTATTCATAAGTTCTTATGAGAAATCAATATCTTTAAACCTAATACTAACATTAACTAAATTAAATTAAAACTAAGTTAAGCCTAAAAAAGGCCCTCGAAACATTGTACCGAGGATGCTGGCGGCATTTCCTCGCTGAATTGCAATTCTGATGCGTTGCGCGAGAAAGCTTTTCGGTCACCAGTTACATCAACTAGAAGTTTCGCGATTTCCGCAAATAACTTATGCGCACTGGAAGCCCACGGACTGAGGGTCTCGACGCCAAAGGGCACAAAGTTGTACTCTCTGCCAAGGCCTCTATAATTAATAAAAAAGTTAATTTTGGTGATGTGAATGTGCCCTGGCGGCTCATCGGTCATGCTCACTCAAATGTCTCGCTGATGGTGGCGCGTGTGTTGGATCATTTAGCTCCCTTCGAAACGGTTGAGCTGAATGGTGGTCAGTATGGACTGGTCATCTTTTAGCTTATTTAGGCTTATTTTTTATGTAAAAAACATAAAAAAAATATTTTTATTATGGAAGCTTTTGACGTTTTGCATTGTTCTCACATGTATAATTTCAATATGAATGATGTCACCATATGTTTATTTAAAAGAGTGTCCGTGGAGTTTCTTGTCCATTCTTCTCCATATGGAGCTACTACGCTTCATATTGCTGACTGACCGAGTCCTTGGCAATACAAAAGTGCCTGTAAATGGTTTAATTGAAATAAATACTTTGAGTTTGAGAATCAGTACGTCAAAATGACATAAGACAGTCTCCCAACACGCCCGCCCTTCACCACTTCCTAGTGCTTTAGCTGGGGAGAAGATGTGGCGCAGCAAACAGTCCAGCAGCACAGCTGTCTGTAATAACTTCAACGCCCCTGACACGTCAGACCAACTTAGTTGAACATATGCAGCAGTTGAGCCCTCCAATTAAGTGTCACTCATGTTATACAACACAGCACAACCATTCAACAGCTTGTCGAACCGAAAATGACAC
Source organism: Atethmia centrago (assembly GCA_905333075.3). Taxonomy (NCBI): domain Eukaryota; kingdom Metazoa; phylum Arthropoda; class Insecta; order Lepidoptera; family Noctuidae; genus Atethmia; species Atethmia centrago. Next base: position 1,359,478 of record HG995396.1, read on the forward strand.
ATTTTCAATTATAGTATTTTTATCTCACGAAGCGACGCGCGCTTTACTTGTGGTAACCAAGTGTTCAAACACGCTATGAATGTGGGCGTGAAGACGAGTAGCGTCAGCACGTAACACACACGCACATCCGACTTCGCCATTGTCTCGGACGGTACCGAGAGCTCCTGCGCTTACACACACATTCACAGCGTGTTTGTACACTTGGTAACCACAAGCAAATCGCGCGTCGCTTCGTGAGATAAAAATACTGTACTAATCTGACTTGCCACCGACAGCAAATAGCTGTCGGAAAAATGGCGGAACTCGAAGATTTTGTGACGATATTTAATTTAAACTGACAAAGTTTTCGGGTTTTTGATTTGTGAATAGCCTTTAGAAGACTCTTTTGATAAAATTGATTGATGGTCGATCCGGCACGGCAGCGTATCGAACGGTTGCAGAGCACGCACGTCTCGCAAGCAGAGACGTCGTCGGTACAAATAAAATTCGAGCGTCAGGGACCGCCACGGCGCTAGTAGCCATCTTATCTAATATTATAAAACTAGCTGCGCCCCGCGGTTTCGCCCGCATAAGTCTCGATCCCGTGGGAATATCGGGATAAAAAGTGCCCTAAGTCCTAATCCAGATCATGGTCTACCCATATGCCAAATTTTATCCAAATCCGTTCAGCCGTTTTAGCGTGAAAGGGTTACAAACAAAAAAAAAAAACAAACTCACTTTCGCATTTATATATTAGATAAGCGAAAGCGAGAGTTTGATGTTTGCCACATGGTTAGACCATTGACCTGTATTAGAACATAGGAACTATTTATCCCGATATTCTCACGGGATCGAGGCTTTTGTTGATGAAACAGCGGGGCGCAGTTAGAAGATTTATATTACCTCTGTGACTAAACACCACGTGGATCGATAGATCTGGGAGGATAAGCTGTGCTTGTCGCGGTCAGTCCGGGGATCGGTGACCGTTTTTAAAATCCCGTGCGTCTCCGGCACGTGGTTGCGTCAGATTGCCGTCTCTAAGGGCTATGAGTAGGGAAGATGGAGCGCACCTGTGTCTCCACCCACATACACTAGCTGAGCACTATAATATCTCCCAAGTTGGCTAGTCTCCCTTGAGATTGGTACTTGTCGTGGCCGAAATACCGTTTTCACTATTATAGAGAATTTGTTCGAGAAGTTTTATATGCATTATGTGGCGTTCTGTAGTTTCTGCCTACCCCCATGGGAAAAGGCATGAGTTTATGTATGTACATTAATTAATATTAAACTTACATAATTATAATTAAGAAATCTCGATGGTTTTTATTGTATACTAGAAATCGCCCGCGTGGCTTTTCCTAAAAAAAAATCCTTATTACATCAGCTATCTGCTAGTGAAAGTCCCGTCAAAATCGTCCCAGCCGTTTCAGAGATTAGCCGGAACAAGCAGACAGACAACATTTTTTATTTTGGTATATGCACCGTTTATACATCCATATGCATTTAGTAAAAAGCGGTTATTTTAATATTACATACAGACACTCCAATTTTATTTATCTGTATAGATTTTATAGGTACGTTATGCATTTTTTTTTTTAATTACCTTTAAAAAAATAAACTTATTTTTCACCGACTGACCGATGTTTCTTATTTAATCAAATCAAATCAATTTATTTGTGAAACATAGGTTTTATGATAGATGGATCTTAAGAACTAAATAGTGCGCTATGTCTTGTCAATTTTGACATACAAATATTTTTAGAGGAAACATGCGTAGTCAATTATCAATAATAAAATTAACATAATGGATTAATGGTTGGTTTACACTAAATTTCAATATTAATTAACATTATCATTTAAAAAGTCTTCAATTTTATAATAACATTTGTCAATTAGGAATAATGTGAGAGCTTTTTTAAACTTTACTAGAGGCATATTTTTAATATTGTCTGGTATTTTATTATAGATCTTTGGCGCAATGCCAAAAAAACTCTTTTGCATTAAGGATGTCTTGCATTTTATATTACATAACTGTGACAAATATTGAGCACGTATTGGCTTTCTTTTATTATCAGACATTTTTTCGAATAAGTGGGGGTTGTTTTTTATAAATATTGCAGATTCTAAAATATACAATGCTGGTAGTGTTAGTATTTTCAGTGATTTGAAGGATGGTACACAGCTATCAGTCTTTAATCCACACATAGATCTTACACAGCGTTTTTGCATCTTAAATATAACCTCCCTATCAGTTGACTGTCCCCAAAATACAATTCCGTACCGAAGCACTGAAGCGACTAGTCCATGATAAGCTGTCAGTAACGTGCTGATATTTACCTTTTTAGACAATTGATAGAGTGCGTACGCAGATTTACTCAGTCTGTTACATAGGTGTTCTATATGTGGTTTCCATGTCAATTTATCGTCTACCATTATACCCAAGAACTTAGCAGTATTAACTAATTCTATTTTTTTATTTTTATGAGTCAAATTAATAGTAGGATTTGCCCGACGTTGATGGAATTGCATGATTTTTGTTTTATCTAAATTTATTACTAAATTGTTACAGCTAAGCCAATGTATTATTTTTGTCAGTGAGTCATTAACCGCTCAGGCCCGTGGCTCAATAACGTCATCTCTCAATCTCAAAAAAAACATTTTTATTCGATAACTACTTTCAAATCGCGCGCCGCGAGGGCTCCTATTCGGAGCCATTGGGGCTTTATCGGTTAATCTCGTTTTCATAATTTTTGGGATTAGTGCATTCTATTATGGCTGTGCTGTCATCGGCAAAGAGAACCATTTTTTGTTGTGTCATCTTTGGGAGGTCGTTGATATCTATTAAGAATTAACTAATTTATTAATTCCTAATTAAATTTTTCTTAGCAAAATTCAGGCTATAGGCTCTCTCGTGCCCGGAAACCTCTTCAAAAATATGGATTAGTGATCGCAGTATGATCTTTGTTATCAACCTGTTCTTTCCAAACCGCGCCTACTTATACAAACTCTTGTAACGAAACCATAGCGAGATCTAATTCGATCCCAACGCCATCTATCGAGGTATGCGACACCTAACGGCAATTTTAAAAAGTTTTTATTCGAGTTCTTTTGTTTAATTAGTATGTCATTTTGTTTATTACTTATGATTATTTTGGGGGAATAATTTATTTCTTGAGAATTTTGCTTTTATTGGACTTTTTGTGCTGAATAATGTTTTGATCAAAAATGAAAAGTGATATTTCCTTCAGGTGTATTTTTTTGTTGAAAATTATATAATTTTCTGTGTTATTTTGTTGTTAATTGGTTTTATTATGATACGCTTTTATTAAGTTCACTTGTAACAACAAACAAACAATTTAACAAAATCATAGATGTCAATTTTAACCTACTTCTATTTGTAGTATGGAAATGAAACTTGGTATGTATCTGTAGTTCGGATGAAAATACTATAATTTGGTATCTTGGAGCTGATCTGATGATGGAGCCAGGAGGTGGATAGTTTAACTCTTCAGTGGCTACTAGTAAACCTTGCGAGTTTGGGGTCATATGTTTCGTTTGATGAGTCCAATATATTGATCTTGGTGTCGAGGGTCTGATTATGCAGCCAAGAGACTTGACCAGTTTACTAGTAGCCACTGAAGAGTTCGACTATCCATAGTGGAACTCTTCAGGGGCTACTAGTAAACTACATAATCAGCCTATAACGTTCCCACTGCTGGGACACAGGCCTCCTCTCTGTGAGAGGGAGTGGGCCGTAATCCACCACGCGGGCCCAGTGCGGGTTGGTAGATGTCACATGTCTTCGAATTTTTGGTTGTAGGACATGCCGGTTTCCTCACGATGTTTTCCTTCACCGTTTTGAGAGCAGTGGTGATGAAATAATTTACACAAAGTAAAGTGCCTGTCTGTGTTCGAACCTACGACTTCCAACTCGTAAGTCGCGCCCGTTACCACTGGGCCACCACTGCTCAGTAAACTGGTCAAGTCATAACTTCGTTGACTTTAGACTTATTAACTAAATGAAGAATATACTAGACAAAAAGTTTAAAAAAATATGTAGTTTAAAAAAACTACATATTTTTAAGATTAGATTTTTAAAACCTACATATTTATGAGCCTTACAGTAGTCACATAAGATGTGTGACATCTGACATCTTACCTTGGTAATAAGCAACTGAGCAGCGACATATATCAACATCGGAATTAATAAAATAAATTATAAAAAAAAAAACAAAAAACCCGACTGCACACACACATAACTGAAAAGGGAAAAACAAGCATTATAATGTATAGAATTTTGGTATCGCAGGCGGGACAATCAAAAGCTACACCATATTTCAGGTTATTCGACTGTCCCCGCCTGCATGACCAAAATTCTATAGATTATAATGCTTGTTTTTCCCTTTTCAGTTATGTGTTTTTGCAGTCGGGTTTTTTGTTTTTTAAATAATTTATTTTATTTCAAGCTTTTTAGTTTTATTAATATTATATATTTGAAAATTACTCATTACTAGCTCTTATTTGATACCAATATTGTTGCAATTAATTAAAACAAAAACTTCGCCTCCTTTTTTTGTATTTGCAGATGCAATTTATAAATATTATATAGCCTATGTCACTCCTACAATTAAGACGAATCGAAAGACACCTCATATGTTAAAATCCATCAAGAGGTTTAGGCTACAGAGCGTGCCAAAGAAATAGACATACATACATACATACATACATACATACATACATACATACATACATACATACATACATACATACATACATACATACATACATACATACATACATACATACATACATACATACATACATACATACATACATACATACATACATACATACATACATACATACATACATACATACTCTCGAAAAACATTACCCTCCTGAGGCAGTCGGGTAAAAAAAAGCTAAATACTGAAATATTTATTCGAATAATTATTCATTACTAGTGGTCGCCCACTGGTTGAAGTTGAATTTGATTTGATATATAGTACTTACTAATTCCATGAGTACACTAATTCCAAGCTATTAAAAAGTACTTACATATTCCATGCTCAAGCTGTGACTTCTTGTATACACACTTCCTTCCCTTTTCACGAAATCTATTACACTTTAAAAATGCGTTTTGCGCTGCCTTTTGTTTAAATTAATTAAAAGTAATCATCATAATCAGCCTATAATGTTCCCACTGCTGGGTTTGGCTCTGTGAAAGGCAGTGGGTCGTAATCCACCACGCGGGCCCAGTGCGGGTTGGTAGATGTCACATGTCTTCTAATTTTTGGACATGCCGATTTCCTCACGATGTTTTTCTTCACTGTTTTTAGAGTTTATAGAATTAAAGTACACAACCGAAAACCGCTCCAAGCTATTTGAGTTATTCATTGGATATAAAAAAGGGACATTCTGCATGGGTAATTATATCGTAACTAATGCAAGTAAATATGGAGGCCTTGACAGAGAGTACAACTTTGTGTCCTTTGGCGTCGAGACCCTCGGTCCGTGGGGTCCCAGTGCGCATAAGTTAATTGCGGAAATCGCGAAACGTCTAGTTGATGTAACTGGTGACCGAAAAGCTGGCGGCTTTCTCGCGCAACGCATCAGCATTGCAATTCAGCGCGGAAATGCCGCCAACATCCTCGGTACAATGCCCCGAGGGCCTTTTTTAAGCTTAACTTAGTTTTAATTTAATTTTTCTCGCGCAACGCATCAGCATTGCAATTCAGCGCGGAAATGCCGCCAGCGTCCTCGGTACAATGCCCCGAGGGCCTTTTTTAAGCTTAACTTAGTTTTAATTTAATTTAGTTAATGTTAATAATCATCTTGTAATTTGGTCATGTAAATAAATATCGTTGTAAATGCAAGTCAATTTAATTATATTGTATAGTTTTTTTTTACTAATGGGGTTTATTACAAAACAAGGTTAATCTTTAGACCCAGGTTAAAATCTTCGAGCCATTTTTATTTCGAACTCTATTTCAACAAAGTTAAAGTTCGAATTTCAAAAACTGACGCCAAACCAACGGAGTTTTAAGTGAGAGAGAGTCAATTTTGTATCAAGAACTGTACCGTGCCCTGAATAAAGTCCAAAATGCAATAACTGACTCGAAGGTTTGGCCTTGGACAACAATATTTTCGAAAAATATTGTTACAGTTAAATTAGAGCGATTTTAAATTTTCCATACAAACAGAAATGTCCAATTCTATTTTTTTTAAATAGACATTTCGAAAATGTTTTCTACTAACATTTTAGACAAATGTATCCTGGTTGTTTTTTTTTTTTGATGGGACATCATCAAATAACTTCTCCCGCTCTGGGCGGAGCGGGAGGGTGTGTCAGACTCTAACCCACCCGTGTTCCTTCCGTTGCCTGTGTTGCCAGGGGCCTCGGTAACCCTTTAGTACCTTCCCGCGACCCCAGCAGGGGGAGGGGACACTTGACTAACAAAAATTAGCACTTTAATGCTTAATATTACGCAAGCGGATCTTTGAATCGGAAAGTGGTGTTCACAGACCCGCAATATTTTTGAACGGCCTATCCAACGATATCCCACACCATGGGGTAGACGAGAAAAAAAATATCATCCCCACATTACGTGCAAGGTTGCCTGTGTTGCCAGGGGCCTCGGTGACCCTTTAGTACCTTCCCGCGACCCCGGCAGAATGTATCCTGCTAATGTGTGTGAAGTTTTATTAAAATCGGTTCAGTAATTTCGAAAAATAAGGACATGAAAATTTGTATGAAATGCCGTACGGCGTAAACGCTGTTAAAGGCCGATTTAGATGCCAATTCGAAGGAAGTTAACGGGGAAATATGAAATATGATAAGTAAAATAAAATGTACCACAATTATTTATAAATTTATTTACAATAGACGCAATTGCTTAATTAATATCTTACATATTTCCTTATAGCGAAGATAAAACTAATACAATTATAATTAAAACATATTTGTAGGACAAACAGGAAACATTTAAACATTTTGGGCCTTATTACAAACCAAGGTTTTTCTTTAGAACCAGGTTTAAACCATCGAGCCATTTTTGAATTTAGAACTTTATTTCAAAAAAGACAAAGTTCTTAATACAAAAACAGATTTTTAAACCGGGCCTAAGTGATCAATTTCGTATAAAGAACTTTACTACGGTCAAAACAAAGTTCGAAATACAAAAACTGGCTCGAAGGTTTAAGCTTGGATCAAAGATAGAACTCGTTTTGTAATAAGATGGTTAGAGTTTCATGATGTTATTGTTTTATTAAAACATCATCTGTTAAAAGATTTTATTTCGGAAGGTTGATATCATCATCTGCCTGCCTTTTCTCAACAATGCTGGGGTTGGGGTCCAGTCTAACCGGTTGTAGTTGAATACAAGTATGGACATGGAGTGACTGCCAATCTGACCTCCACAACCCAGTTACTGGGTAACACGATATCCCCCTTTTTTTTGTGTGGGAAATCATCAAATAACCTCTCCCGCTCTGGGCGGAGCGGGAGGGTGCGTCAGACTCTTACTGACTAAAACCCACCCGTGTTCCTTCCGTTGCCTGTGTTGCCAGTGGCCTCGGTAACCCTTTAGTACCTTACCGCGACCCCGGCAGTACACGATACCCCCTGGCAAGACCGGTTGTCAGACTTTCGAGCTTCCTACTGCCCGTAACGACTCAAAGATTTACAAATGACACCCGGAACTAACGGCTTAACGTGCTTTCCGTGGAATGGATGGTGACACATAACATCTCGCCTTGTTTCCCCGAAGGGTTGGGCAGAGGTGTACCTGTAGTACACCCACATTTCGCCAGTTATGTTTTAAGTCCCATGTGATAAGGGGCGAGCGTGTTGCCATCAAGCGGGCACAAATCCTGACTCCGGGTTGCTACTGAGAAATTCCAGATATAAAAACCCAATAACACTGCCCGACCTGGGAATCGAACCCCTTGCGATCACTAAACCAACGTGGCAGTCTTTAATACAGTTTATAATACATTAATATTTAATTTAAATATGGCACAGAAATCTTAATTTATTGACGTGTCGAATGCACCCGTGTGAAGCAGATACGGGGTCGCTAAGTATTTATTATTTCACTAGATGTGCCCCGCGGTTTCACCCGCATAAGTTTCGACCCCGTGGGTATATCGGGATAAAAAGTATCCTATGTGTTATTCCTGGTTATAAACTATCTGTGTGCCAAATTTCATCCAAATCCGTTCAGTACTTTTTGCGTGAAAGAGTAACAAACATCCATCCATCCATTCATTCTTACAAACTTTTGCTTTTATAATATTAGTAGGATAAGTAGGATGGCCGAGTGCCGAAATTCAACATCGTTGGCCGATCCGACGATGTTGGATTTCGGCACTCGGCCAAACCAAACGGTCGAAAAAATGAAATTCACTAATGAATGAATGAATGAATAAATAAAATAAAATCATTTTAAAAAAAAATAATGAAAGGAGCAGATGAAAGATAACTCTTATGTAATTTTGTCGTTGTCGTGTGAATGTGAAATTAAACAAAAATGAACATCCACTTTATTGAAGCATTTGACACCAGAAGGACGATTCCCGTATTTTTAAGAATGTTTGCAGGTCTCAATCTGTCAAAAATACCTCTAATTTTCCTACATTTTAGACATTTTTTTGACATTAACGTCGCTGAGTTGAAATTGTGACTAGATTTTGCACGTTATCAATAATCGCCAGCATCGTCACGTACACAGAATCTACCAAATCTTCTCATGAATTGTGGACAAGGAATATTACAAATAACACAGGCGTTCGCTATGACCATTCTCTCCGTTGTCGTCACTGTCAAATTTACGTCATTTGGAGTAAGGACAGTGTTGTTGACAGGAGTATAAGGCAAGAAAGTGTTGTTAGACGTGGCAGATCCGTTGTTGAAGTTAGGTGCATAAGGAAATAAATTGTCTTTGTTAAAAGGTGTTGGTATGCTGTTAAAATTGTTGTTGTAATTGGCTGGGGCGTAAGGCAAATTGTGGATTCCTGAGTTGTTGTTGATGTTGTTGGCAAAAGGAAAATTGTTGTTGGTGGTATTTGGTGCTGGATTTTGAGTGTAACTAGGTGGATACGCCGCTAAAGGGTTGTTCCAGGAAGGATAGTTGTTGACATAAGTGTTGTTGGGCCTAGGAGTAAACGGTACGGGAATGTTGTTATATCCGGGCGTAAAGTTGTTATATCCGGATGTATTAGCAGTATTTCCGACATATCCGCCAAAGTTTTGTGCGTCCGGATTTTGGTAGTTGTAAAAGTATGGTGTGTTATTGTTGTTTTGATTTCTGGGGGTAGAAAGTCCGTCACTTCCGGTTGCTGCATTCGTTTTCGGCCCATATCCAGGAGGATATCCGTATGGATACGATCTTATTATTGGTCTATTATTATTAATAAAACCGTTGTTTACACCAGAATTGTTGCTATTATTTCTGGTTGTATTAAATAGGAAATTCCAATTTGGATTGAAGATATCATATCTGTTACCATTCCGACTTTGGCTTCCATTATTATTATTATTATTATTATTATTATTATTATTTTCTTGAGTATTATTAGATCGATACAAATCGTTATTAGTGATTCTTGTTTTTTTGTAATAAGCGTACCGTTTTTCCCTTTTTAAAACATCAGTTTTAAAATAATTATCTACATTATTATTTGAACTAAAATCTTGTTTTGCAGTATCTTTTACACTTCTTCGTACTCGTATATCAAAGTTGGGATCTTCAATTTTAATTCCATAATTGTGGTGTTGGGCAAATATGTTGATTAGACCAACAAAAAATATGGGTAGCATGTTTAATTTCCTAGCGCGGCACCTAGCTTGATGGATCGACTTTTAAAAGGTGGCTGGGACAGTGTGGATCAGTAAGATGTTCTTTTTGTGACTGAACTTCTTGCTTTAATAAGCTATGGGTTTCGGAAACAAATAGATGGTATTCTTGAATTAATTGTTAGGACGATACTTGTGTTGCTATTCCAGAAACAATGGGGCGCTTAATATTGTGTACAGCGAGGCCTGTTCATTGCACGTTACAGGAACTGATGGACGCGGCTAAAGGTGCCGAATTACCTTAGCCAAATTCTGGGCTGACTCAATTCAAGGGAAGTTTTTTCACTAAATTCACTGATCAGATTGTTTTTTTATTAAGTTTATTCAATATATTAGTTGTTATGCTCTGTAAAAATTACACTGAATGTTCACTGAGTTTTTATTTGAGCGTATAGTTTTTAACACTTCACTTACTGTTTTTAATATTTTTAAATGATTTTTTTTTCACATTGATTCCTTTTGTTTTATCAGCAATAACACTAATTTCACTTATTAATCAAATATAAATTGTCTTGTGATTATTTTTTTAATATATTAAAAAAAAAATGGCACTGTCCACATAATGATAAGTTTTTATTTTCCACGTTTAAAGATCGTCTTTAAAATACACCTTATTATGACCTTAAAAGGACTCTTTTTCACTTAGCACAATTTTATTTTAAACTTTGTACGCAGACAGTGTGTTTTGTATTGCATATATGTCATCACAGTTACTATATAACTTATCATAATCTGCCAAGCATTTTCCAAACTATGTCGGGTTCGGCTTCCAGCCTAGCCGGACGCAGCTGAATACCAGTATTTTACATGGAGCGACTGACCTCCACAATCCAGTAACTGGGTAACACGATACTCCTTGATAAGACTGTTGTCAGACTTTCGTGCTTCTGACGACCCGTAACGACTGTCAAAGATCTACGAATGACAGGCGGGACCAACAGGATTCTTATTATATAACCACGGTTTAAAATAACAATGATTCTCGATTTAACGAGATGAATTCGAATACTATATTTATATACTATATTTACTGATGAGATGACTCGGCTTATCAATTAATTGAATATGACGTAAGCTTAGTTAATTAATTCTTAGTAAAATTGTTTTGTTTGTCATTGAGTTCAATGGTAAGCTTATCTATTTGTTTATTAATAACTAGCTGAGCTGACAGACATTGCCCTGTCCTTGAATCGTGTGCTCTAGTCTTGAGTTTATACAAAAATCCTAAAGAGACATTTCCCGGATTTTAATTTTTTTCGGGAAACTTTTCCAATTTTTCTTTCCTTATTGATGTGATTAGGCAACGGTGCGGATTAAAGGAAAATGTAGTGACAAAAATTGAAAAGAGTATCCTTAGATGGTTTGGTCATGTTCAGAGGATGAATGAAAGGCGACTAACAAAAGCTATTTACAAGGCAGATGTGAGTGGAAATGCCGGGAGGGGACGCCCTAGGAATACATATAGTGACCTCCTTGGTGATGTTCTTCAGAAAGGTCAGGTGCGTAGTACTCGCAACCGGCGTGCTTTTATGACCAGATGTATGAACGTAAACGAGGCAAAAGGAGTATGTAAGGAGCGTAGCAGGTGGCGTTCTATATATAGTTTTTGCTTATCTCCATGGGAAGAAGACATGAGTTTATGTAAACATGTATGTATTTTCATAAAAACCCTAATTAGTATTATAACGGACATTTAAAAAAAAATGCCAAATGGGTGCAGTCGCTCTCTAGTGATGCGCATGCGCTTACCAACGAACAGCATTACATATTTAATAAAACATACAGACTACAAATTTCCCAAGAAAAATATTTGCTTCAGGGATCTTCGTCTGTCTTGGGAAACGCACGAACGCACGATTTTGAGATTTAATATGGAATTGTGACTACCATAGAGTACATACATAATCAGCCTATAATGTTCCCACTGCTGGGACACAGGCCTTCTCTCTGTGAGAGGCAGTGGGTCGTAATCCACTACGCGGGCCCAGTGCGGGTTGGTAGATGTCACATGTCTTCGAATTTTAGAATTTTAGAAGTCAAGCGCCTGTAAGGGTTCGATCCTGCGACCTACAACTCGTAAGTCGTGGTCGTTACCACTGGGCCACCACTGCTCTGCATAGAGTACCTGCCTATTTCGTATTAATAACATGATTACAAAACGGTATTTTGACAACTCCAAAAAACTTTTCAAAAGTTTTGAGCGACAAAATGACGATCTGCGACCGGAGTAGGTACGCCGACACACAGAAACTTCATACAAACACGCAAGTACGTGACTATTTGGTATTAACATGATTACAAAATGGTATTTTGACAAGTCTATACAATACCAAAATACTTTTCAAAATTTTGAGCGACAAAATGACGATCTGCGACCGGAGTAGGTACCCCGACACAGGAAGAACTTCCTACAAACGCGCAATGATACACGCAGGAGAACAAAACTTACGAGTCTTAGGCTCTGTAGGGTGCTACTCTGTATTGCGACGTTCGGAAACACGAAGACAATCGAAGCACAAACCTTTTTTGGTTAAGTCTTTGTGTAAAGTTGTTACAGTCAGGTATTAATGTAAAGTCCACATGTTTAGCTATACAGGATATGTATCAGTTGCATGTAAAATAATAATTATTAGTTAATTGTTCTTCGATGTTGCAGATATAAGGTCAACACAATAATATAATAGTTTTATCTTAGCATTATCTCCAACGACAAAAGTCCAGCAATTTATAGTTTATTGTTAAAAATATCTTTAATGTCATTTGTTTTTAAATGAGTTAAAAACAAATTATTGTATAACAATTTTATTTCTTTTGGAATTTTGTTATAAATGCGTATACACTTGACTAGGAAACTTTTCACATACTTGGCTGATTTAGGAGTTGTAGGTCGTAGGTTCGAACCCGGACAGGCGCTTTACTTTGTGTAAATTATTTCATCACCACTGCTCTCAAAACTGTGAAGGAACACATCGTGAGGAAACCGGCATGTTCTAGAACCAAAATTTCGAAGACATCTACCAACCCGCACTGGGCCCGCGTGGTGGATTACGGTCCACTCCTTCTCACAGAGAGGAGGCCTGTGTCCCAGCAGTGGGCATTGTAGGCTGATTATGTAGTAGTAAGTAATTTTGACTGCCTCGTTGGTCTAGTGGTCGCAAGCGCTACTGCTGAGCATGAGGTCCTGGGTTCAATTCCCAGGTCGAACTGTGTTATTGGGTTTTCTCATTAATAATTTCTCAGTATGAGCCAAGTTGATGGCAATAGGCTCGCCCCCCATGGGAATTAAACATAACTGCGGCGAAATGTCGGTGTACTTTAGGTACAACCCTGCCTAACCCTTCGGGGAAATTAAGCGTGATATTATGTGTGTGTTAAAATTCTTAGAAACGGAAGTATAAAGTTCACTTTTGTAACTAATATTATTATTGGACTTCGAGGAATCGATAAATCATTGAGCATTTAAACGTAAAAATAAAACAATGGAATTAATTTTATAGTTACTCATACCACGTGGGTGTTATGCTAAATAAGGCGAGGATTAGCAAAATATAGAAGACACAAAACCCAACTGGAAAGAAAAACACTTAAAAAAGAGAGGTCGCGGGCAAGTCTTGGAACCGGTACCAGAAATATAAGTTCTGTATCGGTACTTAGCGGTTCTTGCCATTTCGGCACTTTTGCTAAAAAGTGTCGTGGCGGTCAAAATGTTATACTTTCTTCGGTCTATTTCTAATTTGCCAAGTGTGCAAAGTATGCCCGGCTTGTGCAGAGCCCCGCCGTGTCCTCGTGGAGGCGATCGGCGGCAGAGATCTCTCGCGTCCGGCCCTGGTTCAGGCCATGGTACGGAGCGAGAGGGCATGGGCAGCCGTCACCTCCTTCTGCCAAGCTGTAATGCTCGCGAAGGAGGAGGCGGGACGGTTGAGGAAAGGCGAATTTCGCGCCCACTCGCCCCTAGCCGCTGCATGAGACGCCCTGGGTGTCGGGAATCCCGTGCGGATTTCCGGCCACTGTAGGCGCGGGCTTGCGGACGGTGAGCAATGGGTAGCTCACCGTTGGGTAAGGAGCAGGCCCGGGTCGACGGCGCGTTGTATTCCACGTGCGCCTCAAAGAGATGTCGTTAGCACAAGCGTAGGGGTCCACTAGGGCCGATGCCTGCCGGGGTCGCGGGAAGGTACCAAAGGGTTACCGAGGTCCCTGGAAACAGGCAATGGGAGGAATACGGGTGGGTTTTAGTCAGTAAGAGTCTGACACACCCTCCCGTTCCGCCCAGAGCGGGAGAAGTTATTTGATGATTTCCCACCCAAAAAATAAAAAAAAGTGTGCAAAGTACAACGTGCGATAAGGAACTTAGAACCAATGCGCAACACTTAATATGGCAAGTCGATTTTCTAAAATATGTCGTCGCTATCACTGATATCCGTGTGACAGTCCCTTCCTAAAGCTTGATATGACATGTGGCGGCATCTGTATCGCCACATGAGAACTACGCATCACACTGACGACACGTAAAGTCCTGCATCGCGCAAGCAGAGTTTACCGCGCAACTAGCATATATACAACATCCAGACATCAACCATCGGGCAGTACCCACCAGACACGACACCCGTCTGCTCGGAGGATCCTCCTTTTTCTATGGAGGATGAGTGAACTTTACACCCTGTTCCTCATATCCAAATTTATACAATGCAAATACAAATACAAACATTTGTTGAACATAGGTAGGTAAGGTACAGATGTTGTAATTATTAAATAACGCTATGTCTAGCCATCAAAGATAGTTTTTAAAATCTTCAACAGCTCCAACAGTATCCAACATACATACATAAACTCACGCCTTCTTCCCATGGGTAGGCAGACACAATAGAACGCCACCTGCTACGCTCCTTACATACTCATTTTGCTTCGTTTCCGTTCATACATCTGGTCATACACGCACGCCGGTTGCGAGTACTACGCACCTGAACTTTTTGAAGAACATCATTAATGAGGTCACTATATGTCTTTCTGGGTATTCAAATGCTAATCAATTAGTTTATGCGCCCTTGTGGAGCAGGACCAGCGTTGAGCCAAGCATTTTTATTAGCGATGTAATCCCCCAATTTATAATATGCTTGGCTGCATAGTGTGCGTTTTATACAAGTTTGAAACAAATGCTTTCAGTTTGATAACGGTGGCCTAACAATTAATAAAATATATTTAAATACGCATCCTATATCTGCTAATAGGTCAAGCAGTCTCAAAATAAAACTATATAACGTTGTCTGGAGCTAAGGTTATCACAGAGGTTTAAGTACAACAATAACTAAAATTCTACAGAATGTTAGTATTGAGAACGCAATATCTATTCTTATTAAATTCGTTGGAATAACACAACATTGCGCTTGTATTCCCCAAAAGGTGAGGCAGAGATGTATTGTATGACATACTACAGTTATTAGAACCAAATGGATTGGTACGTGATGATGGGAAGAGACCAGATGGTATGACGTTGTTGCCTTGGAAGCTGGGTAGGCCTCTGGTGTGGGACGCAACCTGTGTCGACATCCTTGCGCCATCTCATGTTCCAAGCACGGCTGGCTGTGCCGGCGGCGCTGCTGCAGCTGCTGAGACCCTCAAGCGGCGCAAATACTGCAACCTTATAGGAAACTACAGTTTTGAGCCGTTTGGGGTCGAAACGCTCGGGTCATGGGGCCCAGGTGCGCGTCTCCTTTTTAAGGAAATTTCTCGCCGATTGATCGACACTTCATGTGACCAGAGGGCTGGCTCGTTCTTTGGCCAAAGAATTAGCATTGCCATTCAACGTGGCAAAGCTGCCAGTCTTCTGGGCACGTTTCCGGATGACAGCGATGCGGACGAATACTGTGACGCCTAAGTGTCCTTTTGTTTTTTGTATTAATTTGTATATATAATTAGTTATTTAATGTAGTGTCTATCTAGTGTAAATAGTTAGTAGCATCAATATTGTATATTTGTCTACAGTTATAAGTTCGATTTATCATTTCTCACTTCGAGTTACATCTATAGCCTTTCGTAAGCCCTTTATAAGTAAATAAATAAAAATAAATAAAAAGTATTTATTTCAGGTAACCAAAAAGCACCCATACAGCAACCAGAATACATAAAAGACACATACACACATAAAAAATACACAAAACAGACATATTATCGGACACAGCTAGCAACATGCCTGCTACAGCAGTGTCCGATATACGGGCAGTCAAATCTCCCGGAGATCATCGCCAGCACTGTATTGGAGCTGCCCCGCACCCTGCGCACCAAGAACGCGCACCGCTTGCGCATGGTGGTGTGGAAACAGTCGGTGCGCGCTTCCGCAAACATGCCCGAGGCACTGCAGAAGCGGGGCAGCCCCAACACCGCTCTGAACGCATTATTGTATTGGATACGAAGGGCACTGTAAGTCGCTTGTGTGTAGGAAATCCATAGGCTGCACGTGTATAGAGAAGTGCAAAAGGCTTTAAAAAGCGTTATCTTAACTTGATTTGAACAACGTGCAAACCTACGGGCTATCATATTTGCTCTTTTCGACAGTGCCCTCCGCTCCCTTTCGATGTCCACATGGTCCCTCATGTCGGCTGTTACCCAATGCCCCAAGTATTTAAATTGGTCCACCCGTTCCAACGGTACATCATTCAGGCGAATGGGTGGTACAAGTTGAGAGCACTTGGCCTGAAAGACCATGTATTGACTTTTAGCGACATTATACATGAGGCCGTGTGTGTTCGCGTAACCCTCACATACTTGCAATAACTTGCGTATTCCACAGACCGACGCGCTCAGTAGCACCATGTCGTCTGCGTAACCTATATGCCTTTATGCCTGGAGGCTTTTATTTAGGTATTAAGTTCTGTTTACGTTTTTATGTTGTAATTTTTATTTCTGCTTGAGTACAGTGTTCATTGTTTTGTTGGGATATTGGCGTGTGCTAGCTAACATATGGCAAGTAATTTAATTTAATGTTTTGTGTTTCGTAGTGTTAATTACTTTCATACGATTTGTATAGAATCAAGTTTATATAACTAAACAGACAGGTGTGCTGATGAGGAGTTTGTTGCGCCACTTCTTCCCAGCTAAAGCACTAGGAAGTGGTGAAAGGCGGGCGTTTTTGGGGGACTGTCTTAAGTAATTTTGACGTTCGAAAAGTGCTGATTCTCAACCTAGTTTGATTTTTTTTTGTAAGAAAATGCGGTGCGCTTCGGTCCGGTACGGCTGTAATGTGCACTTTTTTTTTGGGAGGGAAATTTCAAATAACTTCTCCCGCTCTGGGCGGAGCGGGAGGGTATGTCAGACTCTTACTTACTAAAACCCACCCGTTTTCCTTCCGTTGCGTCAGACTCTTACTTACTAAAACCCACCCGTGTTCCTTCCGTTGCGTCAGACTCTTACTTACTAAAACCCACCCGTGTTCCTTCCGTTGCGTCAGACTCTTACTTACTAAAACCCACCCGTGTTCCTTCCGTTGCCTGTGTTGCCAGGGGCCTCGGTAACCCTGCGGCGGCTAGGGGCGAGAGGGCGCGAAATTTGCCCTAAAGCACTAAGAAATGGTGAAGAGACATACGCGGGTGAAACCGCTGTGCGCCCCGCGGTACGCTAGTATCTAATAAAAATCCCCAATATTATTCCTGGGCCTATCCTGGGCCTGGGCCTATCCAGGGGATCGAACCCAGTGCCCCATGCAACAAGGCCGTCAACAGAGATGGGCTCGTATTAATAAAATAAATAAAATAAAAATATTAAACAAATACGCATTTATTTTACAATTATATTTTAGTTTTAATAATATCTAGAAATACAGAACAGTTCACATTAGGTTATAATGAAAAAAAAGAAAGGATAATTAACACAGCATTTTTGTTTAAAAAAAATTATAAGTTCTGCCGACCTATAGGCCGTTTGTCCACCGCACCGTCAACGAGAAACGAAATGACGGCGCCGAAGTAAAGACAAAGATTTATTTGCAGATAAATGTGGTTACAGAAGTCCTTACAATGGCTTCTTATAATACTAGTTTAACATATTTAATCATAACATAATGAGATGCAAATATTTGGTAGCGATACATACATTTACAATGCCCGCGTGTCCACCGCACACCACCTGCGGGACGTCACGATCGGTTCGAATAATATCGTTTCTCGTTGACGTCCCGTTGACGTTGTGTTAAAATGCACCTTAAAACTATAAGAAAACAATTACAATAATGCCAAAAGGGTTTCTGCTCAGCATAATGTCAGATGACACACAAGATGTACCACTTGACGCTGATTTTCAGCTGCAATCCACGAGTGCCATACGCTAGAATAATAAACACTTAGGGAAGTGTGTGTCCGTTTTCAATTAAACTGTGCGATGTGCGATGTGGAGTACTGAGTAGTATTTATTTTGACAATATACAATATCTTATATATCCAGGGTGATATGAAATCGACGCGCAACTATAAGAAGGCAATGTTGATTTTATGACCTAATAATGGCCAGCCTGGACACGTTGAAAGTCGACCAATTGCTATGCAATGTACCGAAATGCTAAATACTCTCTTAAAACCAAAGCCATACGCTAAAAAGTTAATACGAAAGTATTAAAAATTTATATTGACAGTGTAAAGAGACAACCAGTCTTGCCAAGGGATATCGTATTGCCCAGTAACTGGGTTGTGGAGGTCAGATAGGCAGTCGCTCCATGTAACATACTAGTATTCAGCTGCATCCGATTAGACTGGTTGCCGACCCTAACATACTTGGGAAAGGCTAGGCAGACAGTTGATGACATAAAAATTAAAAGGCTTGACTGACTGACTCGTCACCGCCCAGCCCAATCCCTTGGATTTAGAACGCTGGAATTTTACACAGAGGTTCCTGTTGTGATGTAGACAAGAATTAAGATTGGATTTTACGAACACAAGGTATTTACAAGGCAGGTAGAAGCGCCGGAAGGGGACGGACGCTCTAGGAGGACATGATGAGATGTTTGAACGTAAAAGCAAAAGGATTATTATAGGATCGTAGCAGGTGGCGTTTCTGCCTACCCGCATGAAACACATGACGAAGTCGCTGGCAAAGAGCTGGTTATCAATTATTCATCATAATCTTCATCTTTAACACATACACCGAAAGGCGTCATCTTCATGCCAGTTGGGCAATTATTACAAGCGATCATGCAAGCATCCATAGTTCTTTCTTCCTTCGTTATAGTAGAATTGGCTCTAGGAAGCTTACATTTACAATTCACCACACTTGCTGTATTATTAAAACCGTTACTGTTATTACGAGGCACTGCATCGTGTATGTTGAATCCTGGGTAGGGATTAGGAACAAAGCCCGTTACATTTGTTGGTGGTATGAAGGAGCTCGGTGGCGGGTAAAATGTGTTTGGCGCTGGATAACCGCTGGACGCAGGATAACCGGTGTTTGGTACTCGGTAACCGGAATTCGGTGCTGGATGGCCTGTATTTGATGCTGGGTAACCGGTATTGGGTACTGGAGAACTGTTATTTGGGACTGGGTACCCAGTATTCGGTGCTGGATAACCTGTATTAGGTACTAAATTACCCGTGTTTGATGCTGGATAACCGGTGTTTGGTACTGGGTAATAAGGCGTATTCCCGGGTGTGACAGGGTTGACCGGCTGAACGTTATACCCAGAAGGGTTACTATTACTAAAATTGTTTTTATTTGCGGGCCTTACATTAATGTTGTTGTAGTCAGGATATACGGGCCTGGTCACACTTGTATTGTAAGTCTGCCCCGGGTTGTGGCTTGATGTAGGATAACCGGTGTTTTGTGCTGGGTAACCGGTATTTTGTGCTGTGTTACCGGTATTTGGTGCTGGATAACCGGTATTCGGTGCTGGGTAACCAGGATATCCTGGATAAGGCGTATTCCCGGGTGTGACAGAGTTGACCGGAACATTATACCCAGAAGTGTTTGACGTATTATTAGCATTGTTGTTATATCCGGGTCTTACGTTAGTGAAGTTGTAGGTAGGGTATACGGGCCAGGTTACATTTGTGTTGTAATTCTGCCCCGGATTGACGTACTTCTGTGTTTTATCCGTCATATTTCCGTAAGGTCCGAGCGTGATAAGGGTAAAGTCGGTGGTATTTTTTAACGGTTCCACATATCCGGGTTGACCTGGATAAATAACTATAACGTGATTACTGGGACGAGTTTCGTTATTTAAAAATTTCTGTTCATTGGCCACGAGATTTCTGCTGGTATCCGATGTCGCATTGTTTCTTGTGATATTTATATGCCCCCATGTTGGTCTGTTCGTGAGGTTTTGGGGTACAAAATACCCCGTGACCAATCTTTTTACTCTTTGATTATTAGAAGTTTCTTCGGCATCCGTGTTAGGTATAACTCCATTATAACTTGAAGTCCGATTCTGGTATTCATTCAGTAATTTCGAGATGTAAGTCATAAAATAAGTGCTACTATTGCTTGGACGGTCTGTCGCGTTTTGGGGTACAAAATACTCCGTAACAGACCTCTTTTCTCGCTTATGTTTTATAGACGCCTCCTTATCTATGTTTTGAACAGTTTTATCGAAATTCTGTTCTCGGAACGATACGCCGTAGTCACTGTGTGCTGTTGTTATGCCAAGTCCCAGTACAAAATATATTATTAACATTTTGTATAAAACCCTTTTGACTGAAATCCCTCACGAAATATCTTAATATTTTTTGTGATTATTGCTATTTTTTGTAGCGTTCTTAGTTTATTTTTACCTTATTGCGCGGCAGCAAAGACAGGCTTATGTTATTTTCACTTTTAACACTAATATATTATTTGATATAATAATATTTCAACTGTAGTATTTGTTAAGAGGCGATTGATGACTTACTGTGCAATATTTATACACAGCTTATCTCAAAATGTTGACTTGAGTTTTGAATGATGTTTTCTTAGTAGTCGTTATTATAAATGTATATGTGAGTGGTTGACCAAAAAGGGACCCCAAGGGAAAATAATTGATTTCGAGTAAATCGCGTTTGAAGTTTTGTGTAGATCCAAAAATTAAAAAAAAAAAATAACGGTTCCAATCCCTCCAGGTCCCTTTTTGGTCAACCACTCACATATTATTATAAATGTGTATTAGGTTTGTCTGTTTGTTGTAGAGCAGTGGTGGCCCAGTGGTAACGGCCGCGACTTACGAGTCGTAGGTCGTAGGTTTGTGTAAATTATTTCATCACCACTGCTCTCAAAACGGTGAAGAAAAACATTAAGAGGTAACCGGCATGGCCTAGAGCCTACAATTCGAAAATATGTGACAACTACCAACCCGCACTGGGCCCGCGTGGTGGATTACGGCCCACTGCCTCTCACAGAGAGGAGGCCTGTATCCCAGCAGTGGGAACATTATAGGCTGATTAGATTATGTTTGTTGTTTGTTTGTTTCATAAACATACAGTCAGGGACATTTATTGTTAAGGAAATTTCCACCCTACGTCAAATTGCGGTGTTATAGCTATTTCATACAACGTGATTTAAATAAACGGACAATTCGAGTTGCTCGTAAAGTTTAAAAATAATTTCCGTGACTTTACTATAAACTAGATATTTTTCCCATGGTGGTAGGAGGCATTTATAGAACCCAGAACCCAAAAGGAAATCTAATGTCATCGTCATCATCTGCCTGCCTTAAACCAATCCAAGCCCAAGCCTATGTTCGGGTGGCGTCCAGTCTAAACGGGTACAGCTGAATACCAGTACATGGAGCGACTGCCTATCTGATCTCCACAGGCCAGTTACTGCGTAAGCTTGGTTGTCTGGTAGTTGAATAAATAGTCTAATCTGGTAGTTAAATGATATAAAATTAAAAGCCAGCAAAAGTCGAATGAAAACCTAGTCCGATTCCTACTGACTTTTTTATTTATGAGGTTATCAGTTATAAACGCAGAAGAGCTATCTTTCAAAGGAATATTCATAATAATTAGTAATCCGCACCATTTTGTCAAATAGCATTTGAGTTTTAAGAAACCCGGTTTTAGGTTTCCGTTTGGCACCCGGGTATGGAACCCTAAAAAAGAAATTAGAATTCGTGACTAAAAACGTTAAATCGTATTTACATTTAAAAATCAAAGTAAGTCAAAAACGGGTCATCGTATATTAGCCAGTTAAGTTGTATAATTGTAGAATTAAAAATGGTTATGTTTTAAAACATTGTGCAATTTAAAATACAGCTAAATTTTGCCAGTTATATTGCGCGCTCCGAACTCTTGTTCTGTGCTGGTGGAGTTTAGTTTGCCGGAACAGGTCTAGACCTGTACCGGCTCCCTAGGGTTACCCTAGGGTAAGGAGCCAGACCAAGAGAGGTACAGAAACTCGCAGGGCAGCATGTGGCGAGCTGTTGGGCAGTAGCGACCCCACGGACCCTCCCGGGAGAAGTCTTGTTCCTCATCTCTGGCTTGCCTTTATTGGCCGGCTGGAGTAAATATTGACGAGGAACAGAGCTCCCACCTCATTCTTGCTTTTATTGGCCGGCTTGAGTGGAGATTCGCAAGAGCAAACGTGCTCGGAGGAAGGGAGTATTCCAGTATGTGGTCGTAGGGATCAAATAAGTTCTCCCGTTCTGGGCGGAGTGGGAGGGTGTGTCAGACTCTCACTGACTAAAACCCACCCGTATTCCTTCCGTTGCCTGTGTTGCCACGACCTAGCAATCTAGTTATCCTACCGCCCTAACCTACCATACAAACCATACCAAACTTAAGTTATATGTATATCTGTACTAAAAATACATATTTTGCATCTTTTCTTAGTATAAGGGTTGGGATTTGCGGATTGGTTATTTTTTATCTTTGGACATTTTTCGTTTATTTCTGTAGTCTCGTGCCTTTTCTTATCTGGTGTTTCGAATTGGATTTGTTTATTGCTAATTAATCGTTTGTTTTTCTGTTTTTTGGCACTAGATCCTTATTTAGCTGGACTGTTTGTCACTTTCTTAAGTAAATAATTTTTTTTGGTCAAATTATCATTTCAAAACAAATGAATAACACTTTAGGAACATTTTGCGCGTGCACAAAATCTAAATCAAAAGTCATTTATTCAAACTACGCTGAGATTCAGCACTTTTCGAGCGTCAAAATTACTTAAGATAGTAAATGATAAATGATTTTTATTTCTGTATTTAGGTTTGTACAAACATTTTTACACGTCAATCATATTTTTAAAATAAAGCTCTATGCGGTCGGCGTTTCCTATCTGACTACTCTGAGAAGAAAGGCCGAAACAAACTCAGAGGTCACAGTCTCATTTAAAGTCCAGACATAGTCTTGGTCAGATCATGTGAAAGCCATGTAGATTCGGTCTGAAATGGTCCTTTTGAGGAATGAACCACACAGATTGAGTGGACCAGTCCAGTCAGTGCACGCATTTGTCAGTAATCGTGCAGCTCATCTCAGAACTTAAGTAGCTCAACGATGCGACGAACAATACCAAAGAAAGAACATTTGGTTAGGCCGCATAAATTACTCAAACTGCCAGACCATGATTAATACTAAATGTGAAAAAAAATAACCAACATTTCGAGTGTCTGACCTGATACTGATACCCTCAGGATTCTTGAGTAAAGATACAGATTAATGGATGACCTCTGATTCCTAAAACGCCCGCCTTTCACCACTTATTAGTGCTTTAGCTGGGTAGAAGTGGCGCAACAAACTCCCCAGTAGCACAGCTGTCTGTTGAATTAGAAAAACTGGATTGTATACAATAGTATGTAAAATAATTTACACTACGTGCTACATTTTTATACCTAAATAAAAGGCCGTGCCTACTTACATAATGCTAAAGCTGCAACTCAGCCACAAATGATAAACTAGCACCATCGAAGTAAAATAAATAAACAGTTAATTACTAATAACAATAACAAAACCATGGTCAGCAAGACGACCAGTCACCACAGGCTGCACCCGTTCACGAGCATCACGGAAAGATCAGTCAGACAAGAAAACCCACTTTGTTTTATAAAAGTAAGCGCAGATTGGGATAGTCTGCGCCGCAACGTAACGAATTGTAAAATTACTCCTTCATCACCTTAGTACATTTTCTATGAACCATGGGACACTACAGGCGGGCCATTTAAAATGCGTTGCGCTGCGGTCCGTTGCGGCTGTAATGTGCACTTGGCTTTATACGCATAGAAAGATTATAATCATATCAGTCTGTAACTGCCTCACTGCTGGACCAAGGCCTTTTCACATCCAGAGAAGTAACGAGCATTAATGACCACGCTTACTCACGTCACAAAAGCTCTCCAAATCGCACGCCATTTTGCTCGATTGATAATTGCTTAATGATTTTTATTTCTGTAAGTACGTTTGTATAAACACTTTTACACGCCAATAACATATTTTTTAAACGAGATGAGGTCGGTATTTCTTATCCGACTACTCTGGAAAGAAACAAACTCAGTCTCTTTTAAAGGATGGACATTATCTTGGTCAGATCATGTGAGGACCATGTAGATTTGTGTCTGAAATGGTCTTTTGAGGAAAGAACCACACAGATATGAGTGGACATAAGTGGTCAGTGCATGCATTTGTCAGTAATCGTGTAGCTCAAATCAGAACTTAGGAGCTCAACGACTTTTCTGTAAGCCAGCTACTCTGAGAAGATGGTAGTTCCCCCAGATGTGTTTCTGGGGAGTTTGTTGCGGCACTTCTTCCCAGCTAAAGCACTAAGAAGTGGTGTAGAAACATACGCGTGTGAAACCGCGGGGCGCAGCTAGTATCTAAAAAAAACCCCAATTTTACTCTGCCTATCCTAGAGATCGAACCCAGTACCCCATGCAGCAAGGCAGTCAACAGAGATGGGCTCGTATTAGTATAATAAATAAAATAAAAATATTAAACAAATACGCATTTATTTTACAATTACATTTTAGTTTCAATAATAATTAAAAATATAGATATTATGTTTTAATGAAAAAAAAAAAACAACTTAAAAATAATTGATAATTAACGTTAAGCAAAACACATCATTTTTGTTTAATAAATCTATAAGTTCTGACGTTTTCCACCGCACCGTCAACGGGACATCAACGAGTAACGAGATGACAGCGCCGAAGTAAAGACAAAGACAAAGATTTACTTGCAGGTATATGGTTACAAAAGTTCTTACAATGACTTCTTATAATAGTAGCTTATGTTATTTAATCATAACATAATGACTTGCAAAATTTTGGTAGCGATACATACATTTACAATGCCCGCGTGTCCACCGCACACCAACACCGGGACGTCACCTTCGGTTCGAATAATCTCATTTCTCGTTGACGTCCCGTTGACGTTTTGCGGTGGACAAACAATGATACTGTAAAAATCTCACCGTGAATACTTAGTTAAAGGGAGCTGTCCCTTGTCCTAAGTTTTCACGGTGACATTTTTACAGAATAGACTGGATGTACTTTATGAACAAGCTATTAGGCACACAGTTTACTCTCTTAAAACCAAAGCCATTAGCTTAAAATTTAATATTGACAGTATAGTGGAAAGATAAGAGACGACCAGTCTTGTCAAGGGCAATACGATATGTATTGCCCAGTAACTGGGTTGTGGAGGTCAGATAGGCAGTCGCTCCATGTAACATACTAGTATTCAGCTGCATCCGATTAGACTGGTTGCCGACCCTAACATACTTGGGAAAGGCTAGGCAGATAGATGATGACATATAAAAATTAAAAAGCTTGACTGACTCGTCAACGCCCAGCCCAAACCCTTGGACCTAGAATGCTGAATAACTATAGATATTTTACACAGAGGTTCCTTGTATGATGTGGACAAGGATTTTACGAACACAAGGTATTTACAATGCAGATATGGGTGGAAACGCCGGGAGGGGACGGACGCCCTAGGAGTACATATGGTGATGTTCTTCAGAAAGGTCAGGTGCATAGAACTCACAGTCGACGTGCGTGTATGACCACTGACCAGACGTAAACAAAGCAAAAGGAGTATTTAAGGATCGTAGCAGGTGGCGTTCTGTAGTTTCTGCCTACCCGCATGGGATGAAGGCGTGGGTTTATGTATGTATGTGTACGTTTACGAAACTTCCACGGGTTAGTGAATATAGGGCAGACGAAGTCGCTGGCAAAGAGCTGGTTATCAATTATTCATCATAATCTTCATCTTTAACACATACACCGAAAGGCGTCATCTTCATGCCAGCTGGGCAATTATTACAAGCGATCATGCA
The DNA here is from genome assembly GCA_905333075.3 of Atethmia centrago. Lineage (NCBI taxonomy): Eukaryota > Metazoa > Arthropoda > Insecta > Lepidoptera > Noctuidae > Atethmia > Atethmia centrago. The sequence continues at coordinate 1,385,525 of HG995396.1, forward strand.
AGCATCCTTAGTTCTTTCTTCCTTCGTTATAGTAGAATTGCCTCTAGGAAGCTTACATTTACAATTCGCCAAACTTGCTGTATTATTAAAACCGTTGCCGTTGTTATTAAAACCGTTACTGTTATTACGAGGCACTGCATCGTGTATGTTGAATCCTGGGTAGGGATTAGGAACAAAGCCCGTTACATTTGTTGGTGGTATGAAGGAGCTCGGTGGCGGGTAAAATGTGTTTGGCGCTGGATAACCGCTGGACGCAGGATAACCGGTGTTTGGTACTCGGTAACCGGTATTCGGTGCTGGATGGCCTGTATTTGATGCTGGGTAACCGGTATTGGGTACTGGAGAACTGTTATATGGGACTGGGTACCCGGTATTCGGTGCTGGATAACCTGTATTAGGTACTGAATTACCCGTGTTTGATGCTGGATAACCGGTGTTTGGTACTGGGTAATAAGGCGTATTCCCGGGTGTGACAAGGTTGACCGGCTGAATGTTATACCCAGAAGGGTTGCTATTACTAAAATTGTTTTTATTTGCGGGCCTTACGTTAATGTTGTTGTAGTCAGGATATACGGGCCTGGTCACACTTGTATTGTAAGTCTGCCCCGGGTTGTGGCTTGATGTAGGATAACCGGTGTTTTGTGCTGGGTAACCGGTATTTTGTGCTGTGTTACCGGTATTTGGTGCTGGATAACCGGTATTCGGTGCTGGGTAACCAGGATATCCTGGATAAGGCGTATTCCCGTGTGTGACTGAGTTGACCGGAACATTATACCCAGAAGTGTTTGACGTATTATTAGCATTGTTGTTATATCCGGGTCTTACGTTAATGAAGTTGTAGGTAGGGTATACGGGCCAGGTTACATTTGTGTTGTAATTCTGCCCCGGATTGACGTACTTCTGTGTTTTATCCGTCATATTTCCGTAAGGTCCGAGCGTGATAAGGGTAAAGCCGGTGGTATTTTTTAACGGTTCCACATATCCGGGTTGACCTGGATAAATAACTATAGCTTGATTATTCGGACGAGTTCCGTTATTTAAAAAAATCTGTTCATTGGCTACGGGAATTCTGCTGGTATCCGATGGGTCAGTAAATGTCGTATGGTTTCTTGTGATATTCAAATTGCCCCATGTTGGATTGTTCGTGAAGTTTTGGGATGCCAAATACCCCATAGCCAATCTATTTAGCCATTGATTATTTGAAGCTTCTTCAGCATCCGTGTGACGTATAACTCCATTGTTACGTGAATTCTGGTATTCAATAAATATTTTCGAGATATAAGTCATAAAATAAGTGCTACTATTGCTTGGACGGTCTGTCGCGTTTTGGGGTACAAAATACTCCGTAACAGACCTCTTTTCTCGCTGATGTTGTATATACGCCTCCTTATCTATGTTTTGAACAGTTTTATCGAAATTCTGTGCTCGGAACGATACGCCGTAGTCACTGTGTGCTGTTGTTATGCCAAGTCCGAGTAGAAAATATATTATTAACATTTTGTATGAAACCCTTTTGACTGAAATCCGTCACGAAATATCACTATGTATTTTTAATATTTATTTTCTATTCCTGTCTTAATATTTTTTGAGATTATTGCTATTTTTTTGTAGCGATCTTAGTTTATTTTTTCGTTACTGCGCGGCAGCAAAGACAGGCTTATGTTATTTTCACTTTTAACACTGATATATTATTTGATATAATAATATTTCCACTGTAGTATTTGTTAAGAGACGATTGATGGGTTACTGAGCAGTATTTATACACAGCTTATCTCAAAATGTTGCCTTGAGTTTTGAATGATGTTTTTTTAGTAGTCGTTATTATAAATGTATATTATAATGTATTAGGTTTGTCTGTTTGTTGTAGAGCAGTGGTGGCCTAATGTAACGGCCGCGACTTACGAGTCGTCGGTCGTTTGTATAAATTATTTCATCACCACTGCTCTCAAAACGGTGAAGAAAAATATTGTGACGTAACCGGCATGCCCTAGAACTAAAAATTCGAAGACATGTGACATCTACCAACCCGCACTGGGCCCGCGTGGTGGATTACGGCCCACTCCCTTTCACAGAGAGGAGGCCTGTGACCCATCAGTGGGAACATTATAGGCTGATTATGTTTGTTGTTTGTTTGTTAAACATAGTCAGGGAAATTTATTGTTAAGGAAATTTCCACCCAACGTCAATATGCGGTGTTTATAGCGTTTTCGAACAACGTGATTTAAATAAACAGACATAGGTGCTGATTCCCTTGTTCACAAAAAAATTAAATTTAAGTTCAGTGCATCTTTTTCTTTCTATTTCATTAAGGAAAGGACAGAAGATCAATTTTAGTTTAGCCCTGTCAAATTAATCAGCGCTTGACGTAAATTGACGTAATTTTAGTAGGCAAGTTTTTAATCACGTCTAATAAACTTGTATGGAGAAGTGGCAGACGCTGAGTGACTTTACATACATAAACTAGATATTTTTCCCATGGGGGTAGACTGTAGAGGCAGCATTTACAGAACCTAAATCCCAAATGTAACTCTAATTTCATCGTCATCATCTTCCCAACCTCAAAAAAATCCTTTTCTCAACTACGTTGGGGTCGGCGTCCAGTCTAACCGGATGCAGCTTCATACCAGTATTGTACATGGAGCGACTGCCTTTCTGACCTCCACAGCCCAGTTACTCGTACTTCGCGCCCTCTCGCCCCTAGCCGCCGCAGGAAACGCCCTGGGCGTCGGGAATTCCGGGCGGATTTCCGGCCACCGTGGGCGCGGGCTTGCGGACGGTGAGCAATGGGTAGCTCACCGTCCGGTAAGGACCAGGCCCGGGTCGACGGCGCGTTGTATTCCACGCGCGCCTCAAAGAGATGTCGTCAGCACAAATGTGGTGGTCCACTAGGGCCGATGCCAGCCGGGGTCGCGGGAAGGTACTAAAGGGTCACCGAGGCCCCTGGCAACACAGGCAACACGAAGGAATATGGGTGGGTTTTAGTTAGTAAGAGTCTGACACACCGTCCTGCTCCGCCCAAAGCGGGAGAAGTTATTTGATGATTTCCCATCAAAAAAAAAAGCCCAGTTACTCGTAACACGATACCACGCGGTAAGCTTGGTTGTCTGGTTGATGTTTATGTTGTGCAAATGATATAAATTTAAAAACTAGCAAAAGTCGAATGAAAACCTAGTCCGATTCCTACTGATTTTTTTATTTAAGAGGTTATCAGTTATACAGAAGAGCTATCTTTCTAAGGAATATTCATAATAATTGGTTAATTAGTAATCCGCACCATTTTGTCAAATAGCATTTCAGTTTATAAAAAAAAACCGGGTTTAGGGTACCCGAACGGTGTCAAACGGAACCCTAAAACCGGGTTTAAAAAAAATGAATTCGTGACCAAAAATCGTTAAATCGTATTTACATTTCAAAATCAAAGTAAGTCAAAAACAGGTCTTATACTAGCATTGTATAATTTATAGAATTACAAATGGCTATGTTTTAAAACATTGTGCAATTTAAGACACAGTTTCATTTTGCCAGTTTTGCTTCAGCCTCCATGATGGCAATAAGTTCGACACCTCTTGAGCTCTTCCAGGAATACCCTAAAATACTGCTCGACCCGAGGATCTAACCTATCAGTTGCGCCTGCGACTTCTAGAAGTCTAGACTAACGCAAAGGGGCAGTCTAATAATAGTCGATTATTTATTCAAAATAACTAAAAGTATTCAGAGTCGTTACTTAAACTTAATCAGTCACTAACTGTAATAGAAAAGTATGACAGATTTCATAATCAACATATTTTATTTCACATAAACCTACATGGGCACTTGTGAAACGTCAGAACCAATTGTGCACGGTTCCAATTGGTCGTTTCCTATGGAGAAGAACCGGCAAAAAACTCCACGGTTACTCTTTTAAAAAATAATTGGCTTTTACAGTGTTTTAAAATTATAGTGTAAGTATAGGTATGAGAGGACAGTGTAGATTACTTGACATTATGTATTGTATTGCCTATTTGAAATTATGTCCTGAACTTCATTTTGCATGTTAAACTTGTATTGATTTGATTGAATATGCTAATAATACATATTAAATGAGTCTTTATTATTTTAGCTTAAACTGTTTGCTTGCCTCAGTTAAGGTACGAGGGTGCGTTTTTAAGTTCGCGGAATGGGCGGGAGGGAATAACAATAGGTCATTATCGGGATGGCCACAACTTCAGCCACTCAATATTAGTATAAATACCAGGTTTTATCTTAATTGGATCAAGACAGCAAGCCTGTCCCACCTTGCTGTCCTCCCCCCAGCGACGCCCTAAGCTGAGGTCCGTACCCCACAGGGGGTGCCCTTAGCGTGCAGTCGCTTAGTATTATAAGAAATTCGCCCCTGGCTGGAGGCTTTGAGTTCGCTTAAGGCAGCCACAGGAAAGTCCGGTTAAGTAGTCACGACCTCTCAAGGCCATGAGTAGCCATACACAAAAAAAAAAAAAATTGGGTCATTAGTCTTTGAACTATCGTCAAGAAAACAACTCAATCAGGAAGAAAGTGTGAATTATGGAAAAAATCGAGTACCGTGCCGTAATAAAGTTCCTTACCAAGCAAGGAAAGTCAGTTCCAAATATACTGGAAGAGTTGGAATCCGTTTACGGGGACTCTTGCCCGGGTAAAACCATGGTTTACAAGTGGCACAGACTCTTTAAACAAGGCAAGACCTCACTTGAAGACGACCCACGGCCCGGACGGTCGATCGAGATGACTACTCCGGAAATCATTAAAAAAGTCGATAAAATAATATTGAAAGATGCCAAACTAAAGAAGAAACAGCTTGCAGAAATGGTTGGAGTATCGGATACGACAATTTTCAAAATTCTACACGATCATCTTGGCATGACAAAGGTCAGTGCAAGATGGGTGCCAAGAATGCTCACGCCGCCTCAAAAACAACACCGCGTGGAGTGTTCTCGCACGTTTTTGGACCTCTGTAACGAAGATAAGGATGGACTATTAAGTCGAATTGTTACTGGAGATGAAACTTGGGTTCATTATTATGAACCTGAGTCGAAACAGGACTCTATGCAGTGGCACAAAAAAGGCACACCACCACCCAAGAAGTTTAAAGTTTCACAATCGGCTGGAAAAATCATGGCAACAGTGTTTTGGGATTCAGAAGGGATCCTGTTGACCGATTATAAAGATAAAGGCGTTTCTATAACCGGAGAATACTATGCTTCTATCCTCGAGAGGTTGAAAGAAAGCATTAAAGAAAAAAGGAGGGGTAAATTGACCAAAGGTGTCCTTCTTCTTCACGACAACGCGCCTGTTCACAAGAGCCGTGTTGCGTTGGCTGCCCTGCATAAGGTGGGCTTCGATATTTTAGACCATCCACCCTACACCCCAGACCTGGCTCCCAGTGATTATTAACTCTTCCCAAAAATGAAAAAAAGAACTTGAGGGAAGAAATTTTCAACTGATGAAGAAGTGAAGGACTCGGTTTCAGCTTATTTTTCGGACAAAGACAAAACATTTTTTTATGATGGTATACATAAGCTAATTGAAAGATCTGAAAATGTATAAGGGTAGCAGGTGAATATATTGAAAAAGAAAAATAATTTAGTATATTTATTTTCACTTCTCACCCTCCATTCCGCGAACTTAAAAACGCCCCTTCGTAGTTAGTATAAGGATCATTTTAAACCTAACATCTGTAACTTGTACTTTTGCTGCAAATAAAGAACTGTTCTATTATATTATATCAATGTCAAATTATGAACGAACTTATCGACAGGGTTCATAATCTGTCCGTTTTTTTTCACCCGTAAAATTGTGAACCGGCCCAGATTGTTAGGTCTTGGCGGTAGCCGAAGTGGTCTCAGTAACTAAGCCAGGGCACCTTAACCAAATGGTGACCCATTTGGTCAAGGTGCCCAAGGTTAGTTTCCACGGGGTGAGTTTTACACCTCATTCCCCCCGCGAGCTTGAGGTGACCCGCAATGGCGTGCCGGCATCAGCCGGGGATCGCGGAAGTCGCACTCGATCCCCTGATCCCCGGTGCAAGTGTGGAAGGGGAACACCGGGGTGGTTTTTAGTCAGTAAGAGTCTGACAGACCCCTCCGCCTGCCCTAGGGCGGAGGACATCCATGAGGATTTTCCACCGCGGAATAAAAAAAAAGTTACAACTGTGACCAACCGCGCGCTTCTTCCAAATTGGTTGCAGTTACTTGGCTATCTAGTATTAGCACAAGGTGCGTTCGTCGCATGCAAGTTTGATACCAGCAGGCTTAGCATGACACTCTCTATTTCTTCGAAGAATAGACAAGGTTCTTTCCATGCAAAGTGACATTTCGTTTCTCCTTTTTTGACATCCCACCGTAGAAATCTTTCTACATAAAAAAGGACAAAGATCGTTAGAAACGAAAGACAAGATGATAGATTGTAGAAGGATTTCTACGGTGAGATGACAAAAACTGAGAAACGAAATTTCACTTTGTATAGAAAGAGCCGTGTCTATTCTTCGAAGAAATAGAGAGTGTCATGCTAAGCCTGCTGTTAAAAATCTGTCGGTTTGCCATAGATTAGATTATAAACTATCGAGAAATAATGCGTTAAATTGTAAATGGTTTGTTGCAGTTAACATTTTTTTTATAGTTTATGTTCTCGCTAATTACATTATAAATTAGTTATGTTCATAATCATGCGGTGACATATGCATATGAACGGTTAAAAGGTAATAAGGTATAAGCGACATTTTGGTCGAAAATGAGTTATGTTGATGATGTCGTGAATTATCGTCCTATATCAATACTATCAGCTTTGTCAAAAGTTTTTGAGAGACTAGTTCATGATAAAGTATACCCTCTGCTGCATAATACTATAATTCAACAACAACATGGATTCGTCAAACGAAGGTCAACTACAACCAATATGGTAACTTTTGTGGACTACTTGTTTAACAACATGGACTCTCGTGTTCAAGTTGATACTATATATACCGATTTCCGGAAGGCTTTTGACAAGGTTGATCATCAGCGTCTCTTGCATAAGATTGCATTCAATGGTATACGTGGTGATCTTTTGAGATGGTTTTCTTCTTACGTTTTTAATAGGACTCAGAGGGTTGTGATAAACGGTTTCATTTCTAACACCCTAGGTGTTACTTCAGGAGTGCCTCAGGGCTCCATTTTAGGACCTCTTTTATTCATCATATTTATTAATGACATCAATACATGTTTTCAAAATTCAAAATTATTGCTATACGCAGACGATCTCAAAATTTATAAGCCTGTTAAAAATTTGCACGATTGTCTACTCTTACAGGAAGACTTGGACAGGTTCTCTGCATACTGTTCAATTAATAAATTACAACTTAGCTTATCTAAATGTTGCTGTATTAGTTTTACTAAAAACAAAAATATTATCACGCATCCTTATACTTTAAATAATGTAATTTTAACTAGAGAAACACTAGTGAGCGATCTTGGAGTTCTATTGGATGATAAATTACATCTTGACGTTCATATTGATAAAATTATAAACAATGCCTTCCGTATGTACGGTTTTGTAATGAGATCAGCCACAGAATTTGTCCGCCCATATACATATTTATATCTTTACAAATCGTTAATCAGGTCCCAGTTAGAGTACGCTGTTGCGGTATGGAATCCCTTCTATAGTAAATACTCAGATGCGATTGAAAAAGTTCAAAGTAAGTTTTTGAAAGCTATGCATTTCCGTTGTTTTCGCACTTATGCATCTTATAGTGATCTTCTGAATAGGTATAAGCTACATAAACTTAAGGCCAGACGTATTATTTTAGAGACAATGTTTCTTTTTTATATATGTAATAACGCAAGTGATTGTATGGATATCACTAATAAGATTAGCTACGTAGTACCTAGAACAACCATAAGCCGAGGGGTGCGCGCACGACCTCTATTTGCAGTATCTTCTAGTCGTACAAACGCAGGCTTACGAGCACCCCTACGTCGTCTTACTGGTCAATATAATAATCTCTTCCAAAATGTTGACATCTTCGCTTTTCCAGCTAATCAATTTAGAGGCCTTGTTCATGGAACTATTTTGGATATTGCTCCGTAATATTTTTGAGTCTTACAATGTTCATAATTTCTTGTTTTTCTTTTTTATTTGCATGCCTGTTTAATGTTTAGTTTTATCATTACACATAATGTAATTTAATTGTACCAATCTAAATGTAAGCGCACATCGCATTAATTTTATAATTTGTCTTTATAATATGTGGAAAATGTTGTGGGTTAAACATTTACTCACTTTGTAGCTCAAATTTTGTGTAATACTTTAATGTGTAACCGTTTATTTTCCCAAATAAATAAAATAAAATAAAATAAAATATGTTTGCCATCCTACTTTATCTCTATTTTTAAGTAGAATGGCATTCATAACTCATTTTCGACCAAAATGTCGCTTATGCCATATTACCTTTTAACCGTCGTTTATGCTAATTTCGCGGTAAATTTTACTTGCGAGATGCAGGATTTGTGTGACGTCAGATGTCATGCTTATAGTTCGTATCTGGCGTTATAGATGTCGCCACGATGCCATATGCTGTTCAATTAAAGTTAATCATTCATTATTTTTATGTGCCGTCTTATAGTGCTTCTGTAAGTCTGGTTCCTGTGTGTCCGTAAGTCTAACAAAATCTCTGTTTGTCCTCAGCCGAGCCCCTAAAGCCAACATACATGCCAGTGTTCCTCACGAAGAAAGAGAGGAAGAAGCTTCGCCGTCAGAGCCGCAGGGAGGCGTGGAAGGAAGAACAGGAGAAAGTGCGGCTCGGGCTCGAAGCGCCGCCGGAACCTAAGCTCAGGTAACTCACGTCTCATAATCTGCCAAAAGGTTTGGTCTCCCAACGGTGTCGGGGTCGGCGTCCAGTCTTACCAGATCCAACTGAATACCAGTATTTTACATGGAGCAAACTCAAACTCACAGCATTGATTTCAGATAAACCAAATACAGGCACTTTTGAATTGTCAAGGGGTCGGTCAGTCAGAAAGATGAAGCTAGTTGCCCATTCCAAAGCGTAGTAGGTACCTATGGAGAAGAACGGGCAAGAAACTCCATGGACACTCTTTTAAATTAAAATATTGTTACAAAAATATTGGTTACATCATTCATGTTGAAATTATACATGTGAGAACAATGTAGAAAGACGTGCACGTTAAAAGTGTCCGTAATAAAAAGATAAAATCAATTGAAAAATTAGAAAGAAAGAAAGAAAAATATTTTATTTGGGACACGCACAAGAAATACAAAAGTAAAAAAAAGAAGCATTTAAAACTAAACTTCGATTATACAAAAAACAACAAAGAATATTCAATAAGAACGACTTGTGCGATGCCAAAAAGGCTCCTATCTCAGCATAATGCTGCGATATTTAAAAAATAAATACCGCAGCGCTGGCGACTGCCTATCTGACTTCTACAATCCACAGACTTGATGCTGCCCTAGCTGGAGGCCTTAATTTATAAAGACATCCACAGGATAGCCCGGTTAAGCAGCCGAAAATCTTCTTGGTTGACGCGCGAGATGACATTCAGAAAAAAAGACTAGATGCGAATCGATGTATTATAATGACAAATAAAACAACAAAAAAAAACAGAATTTCTAAACTCATCTTGTGACATAGGTACTCTAATCTCATAATTTTTTCCCAGAATATCAAATTTGATGCGAGCTCTCGGCACGGAGGCTGTGCAGGACCCCACCGCCATTGAAGCCAAGGTCCGCGAGCAGATCGCCAAGCGACAGAAGACACATCTCGAAGCCAACAAGGCGCGCGCTCTTACCAAGGATCAGAAGAGGGAGAAGGTACGTTTCACCTTACTTTATTTATAATAGATTTTTCAGGAACGTATGCTGGAAGATATTTTTTTAGAAATAAGCACTTCCTTCGTAGTTCACTTTTCTGATTTTCTCCCTATTACTAAGACTCCGCTGTCTGTCTGTCTGTCTGTCTGTCTGTCCGTCTGTCACCAGGCTGTATCTCATGAACCGTGATAGTTAGACAGTTGAAATTTTCACAGATGATGTATTTCTGTTGCCGCTATAACAACAAATACTAAAAAAAAACAGTATAAAACGAATATTTAAGGGGGCTCTCATACAACAGACATGATTTTTTTTTTTGCCGTTTTTATAGATAATGGTACGGAACCCTTCGTGCGCGAGTCCTACTCGCACTTGGCCGGTTTTATTTATGTAGGCTCACAGCCGTCTTTAATCTGACGCCTTGGGTACTTTAGGATATGGAGAATGTAGGGTACAAGAGCGAGCTCGAAAGTTATAGCAGGCCTCGGATAGGTTAGGATTAGAAAACGTAGGATGTATCTATAAGCGAGTGAAGTGAGCTTGTTTTAGCATCTCTTCTTTTTTTTTTGGCTGAGAAATTATTAAATAACTTTCCCGCTCTGGGCGGAGCGGGAGGGTGTTTCAGACTCTTACTGACTAAAACCCACCCGTTTTCCTTTCGTTGCCTGTGTTGCCAAAGGCCTCGGTAACCCTTTCGTACTTTCTCGCGACCCCGACAGTAGCACTTCGTTTGAGATTTGTTTAGATTTTTTTTGACAGTCAATAGATACGACGCCGCATGGATCGCGGGGTCCTGGGCACTTGCCCAGAGTGCCCATAGGCAAAGACAGCCCTGTGTAAGATAGAGTAAATGCGAAACACTTTTCTTTTCGAGGTTTTATTGTAACTCTGTGCTCGTAACCATATGTTACGGATATCGTCACAAATTCTTAGTAAAAGTGTTTTTGAGCTTGAACACCAGTGTTCGCTAGCTGCGAGTACGGTTTAAAGAACTTTATTCTCATTAAGACAATCGTCACTTACATGAGAACATATACGGTGTTATTACAAAACAAAGATTTCTTTTGACATGGTTTAAACCATCGAACCAGTTTTCGTAATAAGAACTTTACTATGATTGAAATGCAGTTCTTTATACAAAACTGACTATTTAGTCCGGTACTAAGTTGACAGTTTATCATTAAGAACTTTAACGTAGTAGGAATAAAGTTCGAAATTCAAAAATGGCTCAATAATTTAAACCTGGGTCTGAAGATAATCCTTGTTTTGTAATAAGACGGTAAATCTTATTACTAATTACATTATATCAGTGCGGGCAGAAGAAAAACAAAAAGCAAAAAATAAAGGATGATTATTGATTCGGCTGTTGCCGCTGTGTTTAAGGCTTCGAAATAATGGACTTTACTGGTTCTAAAATCTGTATTTTGATCTGAATTTTACAATGATAAAAATGTTCTGATTCTGAGTTTATTTGATAATATGAGCGACGTCCGCAATGCGATGGTTGAGTTGCAGAACGACTACTCGCGCCCCTAGCGGCGCGAAGTCGAAGCCGGGCGCGGCCGGCATGGCTGCACGCAGGCGTGGCGATGGTAAGTCCTGCCGTGCGCCATCTGGCGGCGGCGGGGCCGTAACGATTATTGTCAACAAAACTGGAAGCGAGTTCACTGCATTCCTAAGATAAGAAGGTGGCACAAGTTAAGGCTCGTGCAGACTAGCGCGATATCGCGGGCGTAACATGCAGCAATTTGCCTGTCGCGCCCGCGATATCGCCCAAGTCTGCGCGAGCCTTTAAAATATGTTGCTGTTTTAAACAAAAATAAACACAACACAATTAATATACTTAGTGTTTTGTCGTTGTAAACAAAAATGAATATTTTTTTTTAAATATGTTGTAGGAAGTCGCTGCTTTTACAGTCTTTGGAAGTTTAAGAGTTAACTTGTTTAAATAAAAGGTCACGAGAGAGAAATTGGTTGTCAACTGAGTTCAAAAATAAGAACTCCGCGTCCTAATTAAAAGCGATCGCCGCACGAATACGCGATCGTCTATTTTTTCGGAAAACCGCAAAACGCCCTCTGTCGGCGCGTGCACGCGTCCTGACCGCGTGGTCGCGCCGACAGAGGGCGTTTCACCGAACGAAAATTGACATATGAGCGCGACGATCACTTTAAAATAGGACGCAGCTGAAATTTATCAATTCGTCTGTAAAAACAGGTGAAAATTATGAACTTTTCAATAGAGCGTGGGCGAACTAATCCGAAACTAGAAGTACTATCGCGGGCGTCCATGTCGGACCACCGTATTGACTATTCCTGCTTGCAGCGCTCGGCCGCTATAGTAACGCTTACCTACGTTTATTAACAAATAGCATCGCTGCATCCGATTTTTGCTGAGGCTCCTGTTTTCTTTTAATGACAAAAAGACCATATAAGGTAATAGGTAAGCCGGGCTGGTGTCCGCAACTCCACGTCAATGGGCGTATTTTGCGTACGGGCGGGAAATCAATTATTCGATCCACCCCAGCTCCTCAATTAAGGCCAGCAATGCCTTGGTGTTACTGACCATCTCACGGAGGGTACCTGGGCTACCGAAGTACTTTGCCCTGTATGTGGCGACCACCGGGCAGTTTAGTAGCACATGTGCTGCTGTCTCGTCGTCCTCCATGCAGGCCCTGCCCAGCGGACTGTCTGTGACTCCTATGACAAAGAGGTGTTTGTTAAATGATCCGTGGCCTGTTATAGCTGCTGTAACAGTGCGCAGCTGTAGTTTAGTTAGTCGGAGAACCCGTTTCGTGAAGCGACGATCAATTGTAGGGAGTGCTTCCTTGGCCTGCCTGCACTCACCTTGGTCCGACCATAGTTTAAGATGTTTATCTTTGGTGCGTGTCCTTACCAGAGTGCGTAAGTACCCGAAGGGGAGTGGCACGATGGGTTCAGGTCCCACTGGTGCCATGCTCGACCCCCTTCTGGCAATTTCATCGATTGCATCGTTGCCTAGCGAACCGCTGTGTCCTTTAATCCATTGAATGATTATGTTGTTGAGGCTACCCACCTGGTTGAGGCGCTGGTGGCACTCGTATATTAGCCCAGAGTCAACTGTGTAACTTCTTAGCGCCACGCTGTCTGAGAGTATGCGAATCGAGTGGTCCTTAACTTCCCTGGCCATGATGGCTGAAGCGGCCAGAGAAATACCCATGTATCGGCCTGGAACACTGTGTTATGGACACCCAATGGTGTGGCTATGCGTATGATGAAGTCCTCCGACAAAATTCCAGCACCTGTGCCATTAACTGTTTTGGATCCATCTGTGAAGGTGCGCAGCTCTGCAGGGCACAACCCTCGCATCGGAAATCCTCGTGGAGTTGCAAAAATACCATAAAAAGAACGGGTAAAAGGTAGGCATCTGTGATCATTGGAACAGAGCCTGAGAAATTTATTTAAACAAGATAAATTATTTTTTATTGGTCGACGCAAAAAAGGGCGGTAAACAGGGGACTACTCACTAAGTCCTTCAATAAAGATACGGACCCGTCCGAAAGTAGTTGATCCGTCACAACAAGTGACAAACTCAATTTTTCGAACGGGCAAAAACACATTGCGAGTAGGGACAACTGTCAAATCGTGCTGTCAATCATTTTCTGTTCGGGCTCCGAAGTAATCTTATGTCCGTAGGTGATACGGAGTAGGAACCGCCTGTAACTTCGGCGGAAACTATAGATATAATGCTTAGGGAGTAGGCCCCCAGATGTGGTCATCGTGAGCACGGGATTTTCTTAACAAAGGGCCACGATAGGCATACCCGCGATACCACTTACATAATAGCCACAAATACGCAAAGGAGTCGCGGGGTCGATTTTGATGGAAGCTAAAACTGCATCATTAGATTCTTCGCAAATCAATTTCCTAGCTAGAATTCGAACACGATGATTTTGAAAAAACAACAAGCGAGCTTTACAGTAGGCGCATATGATGTGTAACATCTGACATCTCGCCTTGGTAATAAGCAGTTAAACAGCGACAGAAATTAACCTCAGAATTTAGAAAAGCTTAATAATGAAATATTTATTCGAATTACTAGTGGTCGCCCATTGGTCGAAATTAGACCCCCTCTACTTACAATCTATATAGTGGTGCCGATTCCCTTGTTTACAAACTAAACTAAATTTAAGTTCAGTGCATCTTTTTCTTTCTATTTCATTAAGAAAAGGACAGAAGATAAATTTTAGTTTAGTCCTGTCAAATTAATCAGCGCCTGTCACTACTCTATACAAGTTTAGACGTGATTAAAAACTTGCCTACTAAAATTACGTCAATTTACGTCAAGCGCTGATTAATTTGACAGGACTAAACTAAAATGTATCTTCTGTCCTTTTCTTAATGAAATAGAAAGAAAAGATGCACGGAACTTAAATTTAGTTTAGTTTGTGAACAAGGGAATCGGCGCCACTACCTACTAATTCCATGCTATTATAAAGTACTTACTAATTCCATGCTATTAAAAAGTACCTATTATTCCATGCTCAAGCTGTCACTTCATGTCTGCACACTTACGTCCCTTTTCATGAAATCACTCTCACAGAATGCGACAGGAACGATGTTACATATCTAAAACATTAATTGTTCGTGCCCCCTACCCCCCTACCCCTACTACTATAATTATTATTACATTTCGATTTGGTTTCTTTCTTTTCTTTATAACATAACGTTTAACCTTTTGACCGCCACAGTCATGTATAGATGACAGACCAAAATGTGCCCAGCACGCCACGGTCAAGACTACATGACAGATTTTAAGGAATAATTCGTAGCTTGGCGCCGAGGGCACGTTTATGCTTTTTTGACGTGGCGGTCAATAGGTTAATGGAATTCGTCCTAAACACTCTGAATTTAAGTGCGAGGATGTTTGGAAAAAATATAATAAGTAATAAATTTATTTATTTATATAAAATAAGCACACCAACAACACCGTCACTTACATTTCAAACAAACTAACATCTAAAATCGGAAAATTAAAGCCAGGAAGAAAAAATAAAAAGTGTGTCCAGTAAGCCTGAATCCAAAACACTACAAAAAATCCACCACGAAGGGTTCCGTACCATTATCTATAAATAACGGCAAAATATCATGTCTGTTGTATCGGAGCCCCCTTAAATATTTATTTTATTGTTTTTTTTTTTTCTTGTTATAGCGGCAACAGAAATACATCCTCTGTAAAAATTTCAATTGTCTAACTATCACGGTTCATGAGATACACCCTGGTGACAGACGGGCAGACAGGCAGACAGACGGACAGCGGAGTCTTAGTTCCGTTTTACCCTTTGGGTACGGAACCCCAAAAACTAAACAATTTGAGCTATAAAGTCGTACATTGTTAGCACTATTTATTTAAGGAACGTCTGTATGAAAAGAAACTCATAGAGAAAACTTCGATAAAGTACATTGTCAAGTTGGACCTTTCATTATATATCCATGCATATCTGATACTAGGCAAAAATAAGCAAAAATAAACCTTTGTCTATATTCTCTCTATGCCGTGTTCGCGCCAGCCCCAACACCATTCTTAGAACGTTGACTGATAGGTGGGACTCTCCGATCTTGGGGAGATTGGATACGACTGCACGCAGTCAAGTAGACATTTCCCAGGATCGGCGTGCCTCACGCAGGTTAGAATAAATCATACTAACACTAGTTTATAACTTTACTAGCTTTACCCGGCCCGGCCTCGGGTAGCACTAAGTATCTACCCTACCTTTCCTACCTACCCTGCCTTCCCTACCTACCCTACTTAGAAATAAGTTATCAATTTTTATTGTATTTATGGCAGAATATTTTCCTGCTTACTTGACACATTTTTTTTTAATTTTGGGTGGGTAATCATCAAATAACTTCTCCCGCTCTGGGCGGAGCGGGAGGGTGTGTCAGACTCTTACTGACTAAAACCCACCCGTATTCCTTCCGTTGCCTGTGGTAACCCTTTAGTACATTCCCGCGACCCCGGCAGGCATCGGCCCTAGTGGACCCCTACACTTGTGCTGACGACATCTCTTAGCATAGCACACGCAGCGTAGCACACTACGCTGACGCCGCCAGTGAGGTCGGCGCGCAGCACCCAGTCTTATCCGATGTCCCACAGATGCGGCCCCAGGACTGATCCCTGTGGGACACCGCACGACATCTCTTGCCGGTTCCACACTCCCTGGTGACCCAGTTACTTGACACTTATCAGTATATTTTGGACAATTCACACAATATCTTTATAAATTATAGCCTATGTATTATTCTGATGTGTAAGCTATATTTTTGTAAAGTTTCATTAAAATTCATTCGGTAGTTTTTGCGTGAAAGAGTAACAAACATCCATACATACATACTCACAAACTTTCACGTTTATAATATTAGTAGGATATTCAATCAACTCAGCCTATAACAGTCCACTGCTGGACATAGGCCTCTCCCAGGCTGCGCCACAACACCCTGTCATCCGCCTTCCGCATCCAGTCTGTCCCAGCCACCTTTTTAAGGTCGTCGCTCCATCTAGCTGGGGGGCTCCCGCACTACGCTTTCCGACACGCGGTCACACTCGTCTGCTCCACCGACCATCGGTCCTTCGACAAACATGGCCAGCCCACTGCCACTTCAGCTTGCTGACTGTGCAGGCTATGTCGGTAACTCCGGTTCTCTTCCGGATAACTTCATTTCTGATCTTATCCTTCGAAGAAACTCCGAGCATAGTATAGTAGGATATTGTTACTAAAATTTTTGGAAGTGATTTTAAAAGAAATATTTTTATTTATTTATATTGCTCTTTTGATTTATTTCAGGTGGACAGAAAAATCAGAGAAGATACGACGATGGGAGTTCATGTTGCAGCGTACAGGTAAAATGTTCGCTATATATTCTTATACATTCAATGAATAATAATAACGTACCATCTCGCCTGTAATCCTCGAAGAGTTGGGCAGAGGTGTACCAATAGTACACACACGTTTCGTCACATATGTTTAAGTCCCATGTAATAGGGGGCGAGCCTATTGATTAACCTATTGACCGCCACGTCAAAAAAGCAAAACCAATTACAAGCTACCAAGCTACGAATTATTCCTTAAAATACTCGTGACCGTGGCGTGCTGGGCACATTTTGGTCTGTCATCTATACATGACTGTGGCGGTCAAAAGGTTAAACCTTCCCCTATGAAAGCACCCGCTCAACACTTTAATCATTACTTCCCAGAGTAAAAGACCTCTTCGAATGCGCCTCAGCCAAGTTCAAAGTAGAGGCGAACGCACAACAACTACACATGACGGGCAGCGTTGTGCTGCATAGAGGATGCTGCATCGTTGTCGTGGAGGGGGGGCCTAAACAACACGCCAAGTACAAGAGGTACGTGAAAAAAACAACTACAAATGACAGGTAGGGTCGTGCTGCATCGGTGTCGTGGAGGGGACGAAGTAGGAGGACATACAGTGACCTCATCGGTGATGTTCTTCGGAAAGTTCAGGTGCGTAGTACTCGCAACCGGCGTGCGTGTATGACCAGATGTATGAACGTAAACGAAACAAAAGGAGTATGTTTACGAGGTTAAAAATTAATTAGTTAGCAAAACTTCGCTGACGTATCGATATCTAAAGATGATAAAACAATAAAGATATTAATTTGATTATGTTTTTTTTGGGGTCATCAACCGCAGGTAGTGTAGTCACTTAAAAAAAATATTTTTTGTAAGTATAAACTTCACAGATTATCTAGACACGATAAAATAAATAAACAGATTTTCTCAACTTATATTTCAAGTGATTAGATATATATTGCCATACGAAGTCGTTGAAACCAAAAAAAAATATTTCATCTTTTTATTTTTATTTGATTGTGTACATAAATTAAATGAAATGATGATGAAATGAAATGATTTTATTTTCTGTAAGTAGGTTTGTACAAACAAACTCAAACTCAAAGCATTTATTTCAATTAAACCATTTACAGGCACTTTTGAATTGTCAAGGAGTTGGTCAGTTAGAAATATGAAGCTAGTTGCCCATTCCAAAGCGTAGTAGGTACCTATGGAGAAGAACGGGCAAGAAACTCCATGGGCACTTTTTTAAATTATATTGATACATAAAGATTAGTACAAAAATAATGTTGAAATTATAACTAAATGTGAGAACGATGTAAAATAAAAAACGCGTGCATAGTAGCGAAATAAACAAAAACAATTTCTAAATAAAATAATTACAAATAAGCCGAGGAAGCTAAGAGGTGACCACTTTTACACGTCAATCATATTTTAAAAAAGAACTAATTGACCTCGGCGTTTCCTATCTGACTACTCTGAGAAAAAAGGCCGAAACAAATTCAGAGGTCACACTCTATTTAAAGTCCAGACATAACCTTGGTCAGATAAATATCATATCTATAGCTACTCATTACGTCTGCGAAGTTACTCTAGCTGCAATTTGACCCTGTATAGGATCGTAGCGGGTGACGTTCTGTAGTGTCTGCCTACCCCCATGCCGAAGGCGTGAGTTTATTTGTGTGTATACAAGATGTAGTTTTGAACCTGCAAAACATTTCAGGAGGTTGTTATGAAACTCGTAAATAATCATATAACAACACGATACCAAGTCAATAATCAATAATACTTTTTATTTTAAAATTTTATTGTTTTTCAGAATAACTCTCTTAATAACCCTATCTAAGATCTATGAAAGAAATGTCGGTTGGGTTTGTTTGTGTGTGTGTTTGTTTGTGAAAGCGCAGTTTAAGGACACGTGCAGACTGGCCGCGTTTTAAAAAGGGGAGTTCACACTTACCGATTTCGGAAAATAAGAATAAAATGAAAAAAAATGCCTGCCCATTTTATTGTCGATTCGAGTCGAGAAACACTAACATAATTACCTCCTAAAATGTTTTGCAGATCCAAAACAACACCTTGTATATGTCCCACCCCCACCCATCACCCATCTGTGAAGTTTCTCCCCCCTCATTTAATTTGACCCTGTATTATCGCCATTCACATCCCTAATAAACATATTACTTATTACAGACTAATGCTGCACCGCATCAAATGGGAAGAAGACCTGGTTAAAGACACGGACGGCAACGAGGTCCCCAACACTTGCAGCCTGGTGTGGGAGGGAACTGTCAAGCAGCGAGCCTTCGGGGAGATCAAATTTAAGGTAGCCTTCCGAGTTGAGCTGCACGATTACTGACAAATGCGTGCACTGACTGGACAGGTCCACTCAATCTGTCTTTCCTCTAAAGACCATTTCAGACACCACATCTGTCTACATGGTCTTCCCATGATCAGACCAAGATTATGTCTGGAGTTTAATGGAGACGGTCACAGTCTCTATTAAACTTGAGGTTGTTTCTGCTTTTCTTCTCAGAGTAGTCATATCGGAAACGCCGACCTCATCTAGTTTTTAAAATATGATTTACGTGTAAAAGTATTTGGACAAACCTACTTACAGAAATAAAATCATTTATCGTAGCTTAGCACAAGACAGCGTAACTTAGCACATCACAGCGTAACCTAGCACATTACAGCGGAACTTAGCACAAAACAGCGTATCTTAGCACATCACAGCATCATCTTAAACAATTTGTAAGTTAATAGAAAGTTGGAAGGAGTGGAGGGAAGCTTTTGTCCAGGAGTGGGACAGAGCAGGCTATGAAAAAAAAGTATTCATAAATTTTTATAAAAAAAAACACATTAAAAAAAAATAACTTGGTGGAAATAGAACAAATTATTTAAAACAAAAACCCCGACTGCTAAAGTACACAACTGAAAAGAGAAAAATAAGCATTATAATCTATATCTATAGAATTTTGGTATCGCCGGGGGGACAAACAAAAAGTTACACCATATTTAGGGTTACTGGTTTGTCCCCCCCAGATTATAATTCTTGTTTTTCTGTAAGTCGGGGGGGGGGGGTGCATTGGCATTACCAGTGGGCCACCACTGATCTCATTATCGCGCATTCGTATTACCGAAGACGGACGATGATTCCCGAAGCCCATACTTTTCCTTGGAGAACTGTAACTGACTTTTGATTTTGATATTTGTTTGACATACATTAAAGCTTATTTTTGTCTTCAGGTGATGCCGACAGAGAAGCAAGCTCGGGAACACTTCCAGAAGCATCGCGTAGAACACTACTGGGACCTCGCGTACAGCGGCGCCGTTTTGGCGCCCTCCGACGAGCCCTAGAGCCCTGGAGCCCTAGGGCTTCACTTCCTAATAAATACAATATACACACAATATAGAGAGTTTCATTTATGGTCTGTTTTATAGTGATGTAGTGACCATCAACCCACTACGTACTCCGCCTTATGAGTCAAAAGTCATTTATTTCTTAACAAAATACACTGGTGCCGATTCCCTTGTTCACAAACTAAACTAAATTTAAGTTCAGTGCATCTTTTTCTTTCTATTTCATTAAGAAAAGGACAGAAGATAAATTTTAGTTTAGTCCTGTCCAATTAATCAGCGCCTGTCACTACTCTATACAAGTTTAGACGTGATTAAAAACTTGCCTACTAAAATTACGTCAATTTACGTCAACCGCTGATTAATTTGACAGGACTAAACTAAAATGTATCTTCTGTCCTTTTCTTAATGAAATAGAAAGAAAAAGATGCACTGAACTTAAATTTAGTTCAGTTTGTGAAAAAGGGAATCGGCGCCACTGTTAAACATTTTTAGTGTTGATAAAAAAAAAAACATGAAAAACATAAAAAAAACATAAAGAAAACGTTACAGTCATATTTAAAATTAAAACTAATTTATACTTAAAAAACACCCTCGAGGCATTGTACCGAGGATGCTGGCGGCATTTCCTCGCTGAATTGCAATGCTGATGCGTTGCGCGAGAAAGCCGCCAGCTTTTCGGTCACCAGTTACATCAACTAGAAGTTTCGCGATTTCCGCAAATAACTTATGCGCACTGGGACCCCACGGACCGAGGGTCTCGACGCCAAAGGGCACAGAGTCGTACTCTCTGCCAAGGCCTCTATATTTTATGCTTTATACCGAGCTGATCAGGAACGCTCAGTTGAAATAAAGACACTCGGTAAGCTATCGGTACCGCGTTTATCGAGCACGCTGATGTCGCACCGCTGTTGCACCAACCAATCAGAAAATCTATTGAAAATGTTATTGCTGGACCAACAAGATTTAAAAGCTCTTCATACGTTTGCTTTGACATCTATACATGGATCAAAATATATTATCATCCTGTGAAAGTACTCTAACTGCAACAAATAGTCGACAATTTTTATTTTTTTTTTCAATATACGCATGTCGCTAATCGCGTTTTCGTTTTTTTCGGTAACCGAGATAAATATAACACACCACAACATCTTGATCATTCGAGAATTTTTTTTTATTTGGATTGTGAAATTATCAAATAACTAATCCCGCTCTGGGCGGAGCGGGAACCCTGTGTCAGACTCTTACTGACTAAAACCCACCTTCCTTTCGTTGCCTGTGTTTTCAGGGGCCTCGGTATCCCTTTCGGACTTTCCCACGACCCCGGCAGGCATCGGCCCTAGTGAGGCACGCGTGGAACACAACGCGCCGTCGAGCCTGGCTTGGTGCTTATCGGACGGCAAGCTACCCATTGCTCACCGTCGTCATTCGAGTATGACATATTCTTGAGAGGATTTACGTGATACTGCATAAATTATGCCGAAAACGTCTGGGGGACTGCTCTCTAAGTCCGTCAACGAATATACGGGCCCGTCCGAAAGTAGTTGATCCGTCAAAACAACTGACAAATTTAATTTTTCGAACGGGCACAAACACATCGCGAGTAGGTACAACTGTCAAATCGTGTTGTCATTCATTCTCAGTTCCGGCTCCGAAGTAATCTTATATCCGTAGCTGGGGTTCTACTCCCTAAACACGAGGTCCGTAATATCGGCCAAAGGTACGGGTGTTTCCTACTCGTACCTTATACGGACATAAGACTAGTTTGAGGCCCGAACTTTGAATAAATGACAACACGATTTGACAGCTGTCCCTAACCCCGATGCGCACTTGCCCGTCAGAAAAATTGAATTTGCACTTGTCTTGATGGATAAACTACTTTCGGAGGGGCCCATATCTGCGTCGACGGACTTAGAGAGTAGACCTCCTGATACAGAGTAGGAAACGCCCGTAACTTCTGCCGAAACTATGGATTTAGTGCTTAGGGCCCCCAGGTTTCAGCCAGAGCACTGCTGCCTCACCAATAAATCAGGAAAGAGCCTTAAGACGCTGACAACACCTAAACAGCGGTCACTGTCAGATTGCATAGAAAAGAAAGAGTAGCGTTGTAATTTATTGCATATGAAGCAATTATCTATTTACTCAAAATTGAGTTGAGTAATCGAAAATAAAAAACAACCAAGTTCTGCATTCAAATTAGACGTTCTTGTTAATAATTAAATACGTAACGTATGTTGATATTTAATACAGATATTTTCGTTTGGAACTCAAGGTAAGAGGTTAGTTTAACGTTAGTTTGTATCGAATCTTTTTCAAAACGTGTTTTTGTAACAACCAAGTTCTGGGAAATATGTTCAAAATTAACATATATTTTTTCTGCTACCACAAACTACAGAGATTTGGCATTTTTTTTTTTTGTTAAGCCTATTTTGGTCATTTGGGGTCTTGTCAGCGCCTTAAGTTAGTGACTGCGTAAGAATTTAACCTGAACGGGTTTTATTTACCACACTTTCATCAGAATCTTTTGGAGCATTAGATAATTGCTCGGTCCTTCATATTTCAGTGGTGTTAGCCAACGTATAGCTAATAATTTAATGTTTTGTGTTGAGCGTAATGTAAATTATTTTGCATACTATATAGAATCCATTTTTTTTTCTAACTGAACAGACAGCTGTACTGCTGGGGAGTTTGTTGGCCACTTCTTCTACCCAGCTAAAGCACTAGGAAGTGGTGAAGGGTGGGCGTTTTGGGGGACTGTCTTATGTAATTTTGGCTTTCGAAAATTTTTAATGAATGACTTTTGATTGATTTCGATGTCATTTCCACAGATATCAACTTTTTACTAATGTAAAGAGGTTGATTTCAGAATTATTAGTACTATTGAACAAAATTGAGTTGTAGCGCAAACTGAACTTTATGTGTGGGTTTTAAAGTTATTTTTTCCAAAAACACTGTTTACATGTTTAAAATTGAATCGCGTTTTTATGGAATTTTCTCTCTTTCTGGGATCCTTCATCAGTGATATTCACAGGGAAATATGGGATCGAAAAATAAAAATGACTGATATTTGTATTTTATTGACACCTTAAGATCTACGTGCCTCGAATACAACATGCTATCCTAAATATACAGGGTACAACAACACAAAAAAAACACGATAAAACAAAACAAAAAAGTGTCTCCCCATTCGTCTTCGCAGGAACTCTCGGATATTGTGTCTGCTATTTAACATCCTTCATAATCCTAGTACGCCATGCTATCTTCGGGAACGTTTTTCCTTCGCCCGTCCTTCTGATGCACCTTGCAGTTCAAATCTTAGAAATCTCCTTAAATCCCCTCCCCACTCTACCGACTTCTACTCTTTCACTGTGCACGCGGTTCGGCTGTGGAATTCACTTCCGCCTGACATTAGGCACTGCCAAACTGTTGCTGTTTTTAAAAGAAGAGTGAAAGAACCACTTCTTTCCACTTTGCTATAGTTGCATATTATGTATTTATTATTTTATACTATTCATTATAAGTATATAAGTATTTTAGTGATATTTATTTTAGAAGTATGTATTTATGTAAGTATATTATCTTATTGTATATTTAAATTAGTGAATAGTTTTATTTTATTTTTATGTATTTTGTTTTCTCTTTTACTCTTACACACGTTGTCTACATCTCTTTGTCTACTGTCCTATCGCAGGTATGCTGGAAGAGATTTCATTAGAAATAAGCATCACCTTTGTACGTATTTTTCTGTTCCTTTCTTCTTGTCTGTTTATATGTGTGTACATAAACTGTTAAATAAATAAATACTTAAAAAAACTTTTTTTTTCAACTCTTACTTCAAGTAACATCACTAGAAACGGTCACTGCCCCCAAAAAAAAATATCATCAAATAATTTTTATTTTATCGTGTTTTGATATCGATAAACATAACGTCTGCGGAGTTCCGCCAGCTAATTCAATTTGACCCTGTATATAATTATATAATATTATAAATGCGAAAGTGAGTCAAGGTGATTGTGCATCCCCAGACCATCCCCAGAACGAACTGTGTACGTTACTCCAGCAGGCTTAGCATGAAGCTTTCTATTTCTACGAAGAATAGACACAGCTCTTTCTATACAAAGTGACATTTCGTTTCTCCATTTTTGACATCGCACCGCAGAAATCCTTCTACATAGAAAAGGACCTAGACAAAGATCGTTAGAAACGAAAGACAAAATTACAGATTTTATAAGGATTCAGTGCGATGTCAAAAATGGAGAAACGAAATGTCACTTTGGATAGAAAGAGCCGTGTCTATTCTTCGTAGAAATAGAAAGCGTCAAGCTAAGCCTGCAGCAGGAAAGTGGCTCCTAGAGTGATATGAGTGGAACGTATAATTAGTGCGTAATCTGCTGTAAATGTGCGTCACATAAAAAAATTGTGCGCTTTGTTTTGGAAAAAAAAACTGAAAACCACGATGAAAGTGAAACTTTTTTTCGGGTCGTAGGCGTTTTTAGGGTTCGTAGTAAACAAGGAACCCTTATAGTTTCGCCATGTCCGTCTGTCTGTCTGTCTGTCTGTAGCTCAGAGACGCTTAGTACTAGAAAGCTGTAATTTGGCATAGGTATACAGGTTTAAATTGAAAACTTGCGACAAACTGAAATGGGACATTGTATACATCATTATTAACAACTTTTAAAGGGACCAAAGCTGTAATCCCAAAAAAAGAATCTGCTTTTCCTACATTTTGATGAGGTATTGCGAACATAAATGTAGGGGACAGCAGTTTTTTTTTTGGGATTGTAGCTTTGGTCCCTTAGTAAAAGTTGTTCATAATGATGAGTACAATCTCCCATTTCGATTTGTCGCATGTTTTCAATGTCACCCTGTATATATTTTTTTAGGCTACCTCCCTTGCACGTAATGTGAGGATGTTATTTTTTTTCTCTCGTCTACCCCATGGTGTGGGGTATCGTTGGATAGGCCGTTCAAAAATACTTTGCGGGTCTGTGAACACCATTTCTCGATTCAAGGATCCACTTGTGTAAGAATAAAGTGCCACCCCCCCCCCCCCCCCCCCCCTGTTAGCTAGGTAGCTAAATGGTTGTTTATGGAGATGTGAAAAAAATCATGGCAGTAGTTCATATAATGCAATTAAAAGGAAAACTATCACAACTAAGTAGGCTTTACAAGTTAACGAGTAATAGTCGACCAACTTAAATTTGCAGTTGGAGAATTGACTGTGGCATATATCGATGTACGGGAGAACATGTTTTTCAACTACAATGTTAAGTTTGTTTTTGGGATGAATTCATCCTAACTACAAAACCCTTCATTGTGTGGGGTCAATTTGAAATCAATAGTAGACAAGATATCAAACTAAATTTTCAACCGCAACACAGTGACACTGCAATGGATAAAAGGACACAGCGGATCGCTGGGCAACGACGCAGCTGACGAACTAGCCAGGAGAGCATCCGGCACGTCAGTCTGCGGACCAGAACCAATCGTACCCATCCCCTTCAACCAACTACGCAGGTGGCTACAGGAGCTCACCCACACACAAGCGGAGAACTGCTGGTCCTTGGCACCTGGGTGCAGACAGTCCAAGGAGGCTATACCATCCTTGGATAGTAAGTTAACCAGGCGCTTATTACGCCTGGACAGGACCGGCCTGCGCCTGCTGACGGGGACCATCACGGGCCACTGCTCGTTAAACAAACAACTTTCACACAATAGGCATAACGGACAGCCCCCTGTGCAGGGCTTGCATGGAGGCAGAGGAAACCGCTGCGCATGTGCTCTTCGAATGCACAGGCCTCACCCATATTAGAACAAAAACCCTCGGGGCACCCAGAACCTACACAGAGATTCTAAACAGACCAGGAGATGTGATCAACTTCTGGAGGGAGGCGGACTGGTTGGAATAACCACCAAACGGCCGCCATGGCCCACGCACAATGGTCCACCTGAAGGACTAAGTGCGGAAACCAAACCCTCTAACATAAATATCAAACTATAAATGAATACACTTGAGGAGCACTTGCCCGAATGAGTGAGACCATAAATGCTACACGGTTAGCTGATGCGAGCCGTGGGCGCCGCCATATTGGCCTTAGCTGCTCTGCCGAGCGCCTTTCACTTTACCCCTATTCCGCGGCCGACTGTAATGCGACATGCGATAGATGGCCCAAAAAAATTGAGGTTATGTAATAAAAGTTTCACTTTATAGTAATACTAGTATTATTACTTTATAGTATATAAGTTTCAAAACTACCCCTCAAATGGATTTTAAGGAGTGTTAAAGTTTGTATGGAAGAATCTTAACACGCGGTCTGAATAACTCGAAACTCAGTGCTCAAACTTTTGCAGAAAAAAAAAATTAAGAGTGTTATGGGGTTTTCATGAATCGACCCATAACGGGGGAAAAGGGGTAATTAAGGTTTTAGGGGAGGATTTTACTGAGTGCCTTAAATAACTCAAAGAATTTTACCTATACATAAATTAATGTTTAAGAACAAAAACGGAAATAACTATTCCTGCTGGAGTAACGTTGTTAACAGCAGATTATGCACTTATTATACGATCCACTCATTGATACTCTAGGAGCCACTTTCCTGCTGGAGTAACTTACAAAAGGTCATGCTCCCTGGCGGAACCACCTTATATAAATCATTCTATTAATATTCTATAATAGAATTCTATTAAAACTAATAATATATCAAGAAAATATATGTGCTAATAAAGTAAACGCCTGGAAGAACATTGTATGATATTTCACGTAAACGTTATTTGCTAAGAACTTTAATCTAGGCGCTTAGCGACTATTTCGAAGAAAAAGTTTGGGACACCTTTTTGCTCGTATATTTTAATTAGATTTAAGATTTGGGGGTACTAGTTCAATATAGAATTGTTATAGAATTATTTGATATTATACATTTGCTTATACTATGTATAGTAATAGATATAATGAAGATATATTTATTCAGTTAAATTTATGTTTATTTACATAATTAAATTACAAGATGGTTATTAAAGACATGCAACACTTAATGACATAATCCGCCGGTCTCTTGCCAGCATCAACGTGCCTGCTCTTCTTGAGCCGAATGGCATTGTCAGAGATGATGGCAAAAGACCTGATGGTGTGTCTTTGGTCCCGTGGAGTTTGGGACGGATGCTTGTGTGGGACGCTACCTGTGTAGACACACTGGCACCGTCCCACCTCCAACGGACTACTTCTAAAGCGGGTGCAGCGGCAGAAAATGCCGAAAATCTGAAAATGATTAAATACAGGGTGAAATTGAAAACATGCGACAAATTGAGATAGGAGACTATATTTATCATTATGAACAACTTTTACTATGAGACAAAATCGCGAAAAAAATATCAGCTGTTCCCTACATTTATGTTCGCATTACACATCAAAATGTATGGAACAGCAGATTTTTTTTCGCGAAAACAGCTTTGGTCCCTTAGTAAAAGTTGTTCATAATGACGAGTACAATCTCTCATTTCTGTTTGTCGCATGTTTTCAATTTCAATCTGTATAGAGGCTTTGGCAGAGAGTACAACTTCTGCCGGGGTCGCGGGAATGTACCTAAGGGTCACCGAGTCCCCTGGCAACACAGGCAACAGGAAGGAATACGGGTGCGTTTAGTCAGTAAGAGTCTGACACACCCTCCCGCTCCGATCAGAGCGGGAGAAATTACTTGATGATTTCCCACCCTCAAAAAAAAAAAAAAGAGTACAACTTTGTGCCCTTTGGCGTCGAGACCCTCTGTCTGTGGGGTCCCGTGGGAGCATGACGTCACGGACGAACTGCACCAAAATCCCAAAACACACTTGCAAAAGTGTCTAATCCATTGCTTCATATGTTTGACAATTCGTCTGCTCGACTACGTAAATAACACATGTAATTGTGTTACTCAATTACCTCGCTATTTCACTTTTTAAAATTCTTCACTCACTCTTGTCACAGCTTCTAGAAAAAACAAACAAATGATTTAGTACTGCTACTTTTGATGAGAAGAGACTTCTTTGAAGGATAAGATCAGAAATGAAGTTATCCGGAAGAGAACCGGAGTTACCGACATAGCCTACAGAGTCAGCAAGTTGAAGTGGCAGTGGGCTGGCCATGTGTGTCGAAGGACCGATGGCCGGTGGAGCAGACGAGTCCTGGAGTGGAGACCGCGTATCGGCAAGTGTAGTGTGGGACGCCCCCCAGCTAGATGGACCGATGACCTTAAAAGGTGTCTGGGACAGACTGGATGCGGAAGGCGGAGGACAGGGTGTTGTGGCGCAGCCTGGGAGAGGCCTATGTCCAGCAGTGGACTGTTATAGGCTGAGTTGATTGACTTTTGATGAGTGGCTAAAGCCGCGTCCTAATCGAAAGCAACTGTTCCGCGAATATGCGGTTACCTGATCGTTTATGTGATGGCTGAGTCCTATTTAAAAGCGATCATCGCCCTCAATCTCACTTTTTGTTTCAGCAGAATTTGCAGGATTATCGAGACTCGATAATTCTAAAACTTGATACGCCAATTTACGACCCGATACTGAAAAAATTGTGAGACCACTGCTGGCTCAGTGGTAACGGCCTCGACTTACGAATAGTAGGTTGTAGGTTCGAACCAAGACAGGCACTTTATTTTGTGTATATTATTTCATCACTGCTCTTAAAACGGTGAAGGAAAACATCGTGAGGAAACCGCCATGTCCTAGAACCAAAAAAAAATCGAAGACATGTGACATCCACCAACCCGCACTGGGCCCGCGTGGTGGATTACGGCCCAATCCCTCTCACAGAGAGGAGGCCTGTGTCCCAGCAGTGGGAACATTATAGGCTGATTAAGAATCAACTGGAAAACAAATAAAAAATGGTATTTCTCTTGTCCTATCCTACCTTCTCCTAGTTTTGATACATTTGATGGGTAGTTGTTGATTTCTTGGCACTCCGTGTATGTTCGCCAGGTGTTTCTTCACTGAAGCCGGTCGCTTGTACCTGGAATAATTAATATAATACAAGAACACGCATTAACGCCCCTTTCCCCTGCCCCGGCGGAGGTGTACACCCACGGGGCGAGCCTATTGCCATTCCAGATTCCGGGCTGCTACTGAGAAATTTAAAATGGAACACCCAATAACAATGAACGACCGGAGGATCGAACACAAGACCTGACCAGTCTGGTGGAGTCTCTGCAGTTGAAGCTGTTATATTTATTTATTACTCGACTGCGCGGCACCAAAGACAGGGTAATGTATTTCAAGGGTGTTTATGTATCCTTGTATGTGAGATTCTTCTCTACAGCGTGTAAAGAATCCCAAAAGCATCGTCGAAGCATCCGAAAAATGAAGTGTGAAAAAAGTGAGCTTGTTGACCACAAGCTCACTTTTCAAGCAATCTGATGCAGTTGGTGGCATCAAATAAGAGATTGAACTAAAATAATTGACACTTGAACTTTTCAGTTGCAGACGGATTTTTAACGCACTTCCAAAGAGGTTCTCAATTCAGATGTTTTTTATTTATTTATTTATTTATTTATTAAAACTTTATGCACAATACATATAAACAGAATAAACTTTGTCAGGAGAAATAACGATCGGTAGTGGGGAAATATCGATCAGTAGAGGAGAAAACGAATCCAGCAAAATATCAGCGCTGGGATGTTTCTGCCAACTTCTTACGTATATGTTCACGTGCCTTCAGTTTAAAAGACAACCGACTGGTCAACGTTCTGATGTTCAGAGGGAGCGCATTCCAAAGAATGTATGTTCAACGATTTCCTCGTTAATTGTGAACAGACTTTGAAAATTATTTTTTTAGTTTGAAAGGGTATGCGCCCGAGGTGGTCCCATTGTCACCAAATCAGAATTTGATGAGAGGATCTCATAGAAATCGTAAGAAATCCTCAAATTTTATAGGCACATTTATAGCGATTTAGGTATTTTTTTATAGTAACTCGTGCATTTGCTCTCCGAAAGCACCATTTGGTGAAGTGGAATTGATGATGAAGACCACAGATGGCCACCGGAACTACTTAATAATAAGTATTTAACGTGATGCGATTCGATTAGGTTCTTTAATATGGTTGCTAAGCCATTTATGCTCGTCACAATGCATATGGTGAGTGGCAGTTCTCCTGGTTCTTGCCAAGAGATCTCCTCAACAATTAACGTCCCTGAATCAAGAAGAGCAATATTTTGTAAAAGGTGATGAGGATTTATTTGAAACTTCTAAAATACTATACTATACATCAGTGTTGCCAGTTTTTTTCATTTATTGTCGTATTGTTGTCTCCACGTTGTATGTATGTATGTGTACTGTTGTATTGTTATATACTCACGTCTCAGGACATAGGTAACACAGGTAGGTGTATATCAGATAATGTACTCGGTTCTGATGTCCAGTGAGCTCCGATTGACTGCGGAACATGGCGGGACAGCGCTCACACTGAAACAAATGTATTCATAGATTATTTGCCATCACAGAGTCTAGAAGAGGGGCTTGTGGCTAAGTAATAACAGCCGTACGGGTCGATCGATCAGTTTAAGCTACGCTTGCCGCGGTTAGTGATGATAGCATAAAGTTTATATTTGTGTGCGTAAGTGGAAATAACGTCAATTGGAAACAAGAATTTAAATAGACTTTAGGTTTAAATGAAATGAAATTTATTTGCAAGAATTGTAGTACATTACAGATGGTCGGGTTTTACCCTAATAAAATGATGTGTCGAAGTATGTAAGGATCGCAGCAGGTGGCGTTCTGTAGTTTCTACCTACTCCCATGGGAAGAAGGCGTAAGTGTATGTATGTATATTCGTTTATTTATAAAAGGGTCACATGTAAAATATATACCTAAACACCTTTTATTGACATAATCTACTAATTACAATGTTTTTTTATGAGTTGTATTGCTAGCTAGCGACCTCGACAATTGATTATATTATTCTTGCCTGAGCAACCGGCAGCAAATTCGTCATGCTCTCTTAGATGTCACTGCTTGCGGTAGCATCAGGGGTCGGGTTGCTTCCTTCTCTCAAAAATGGTGAGCGGTAATGGCTGATCTTTGCGTTATGCTCGTGAACGGGTGTTGCTTGTGGTGACTGGTCGTCTGAGCAACCGGCAGCAAATTCGTCATGCTCCCTTAGATGTCACTGCTTGCAGTAGCGTCGGGGGTCGGGTTGCTTCCTTCCCTCAAAAATGGTGAGGGAGTAATGGCTGGCTTGTGGCTGATGATGATGATGGCTTGTGGTGACTGGTCGTCTTGCTGACCATGGTTTTGTTATTGTTATTAGTAATGAACTGTTTATTTATTTTACTTTGATGGTGCTAGTTTATGATTTGTGACTTCGAGTTACAGCTATAGTTATATGTGCGGGCACGCCCTTTATATCTGGAGGCTTATGTTTACGTTTCATTTTTTAATTCAATATTTTTCTGTTGGTATAGTGGCGTGTGCTAGCTGACATATGACAAATAATTGAATTTAATGTTTTCTGTTGCACGTAGTGTAAATTATTTTGCATACTATTGTATAGAATCAAGTTTTTCTAACTGAACAGACAGCTGTGATGCTGGACAGTTTGTTGCGCCACTTCTTCCCAGCTGTACAGCACTAGGAAGTGGTGAAGGGGGATTGTCTTATGTAATTTTACATGATTCCTTCGCTTCGCTTTGGATTCTAACAATCGCTCTGGCCCTGAATACATTATTTTGGTCCCTTATGACATAATCTACAATTACATTGTTAGCTGACAAGAGTGGTGCAGAATCAGTAAGCAGTACTCGAATTTGATTCACGCTGTTTAGACTGACATATTGGTGACATTTTTACTGTTTCCAAAGTTCGTTGCTATTGTTAGCTGCTCTATTTAATTCACTTTTATTGTAGTTATTTTTTAAATTCTTTAGGAGATTGTTGGAGAAATTCCTGAATCCTTGATAGGTGGTTTGGATTATTAGGTTATCAGGGTCTCTTTGTTCTTTGACGAAGTTTATCTCTGTGTCTTATACACCGAATTAGTCAAGAATAATCCAAGGTTTAATATTATACCGTTTCTTATTCACTGTAGAAACTGCCGTGTTACGTAATGTTGCTTGTTGGGCATGTTTTATTAAGTACGATAAAGCCAAATTAGCGTCAGCAGCATTGTAAACTAGACTAAAATCTAGTTTGCATAAATCATATTCGAGTTTGTTTGTGTATAATTTGCTCATAGTCAGGGGACGATTTAGCTTAGGCAGCGTTAAATTTACGGTAAGTAGGACAGCGTGATGGTCAGCAATTGTTGCATTAGTAACAAGCGTAATATATGGTTTTGATCATCATATGATTGAGGCAGGAATCGCTCTGATGAGTAGGTAATGGTATAAGCAGATATTAAGGCAATCTTGGGTCCCTGTTTTATTTTGGTTGGGAAATTATCAAATAACTTCTCCCGCTCTAGGCGGAGCAGGGGGGTGTGTCAGACTCTTACTGACTAAAACCCACCCGTGTCCCTTCCGTTGCCTGTGTTGCGAGGGCCTCGGTAACCCTTTTGTACCTTCCCGCGACCCCGGCAGGCATCGGCCCTAATGGACACCTACACTTATCTCTTTGAGGCGCGCGTGGAACATAACGCGCCGTCGACCCGGGCCTGGTCCTTACTGGACGGTGAGCTACCCATTGCTCACCGTCGGCAAGACCGCGCCTATAGTGGCCGGAAATTCGCCCGGGATTCCCGACGCCCAGGGCATCTCCTGCGGCGGCTAGGGGCGAGAGGGCGCGAAATTTAGCTTTCTCTCAACCGTCCCGCCTCCTCCTTCGCGAGCTTTATTGCTTCGCAGAAGGAGGTCGGTGACGGCTGTTCATGCCCTCTCGCTCTGTACCATGGCCTGGACCAGGGCCGGACGCGAGAGATCTCTGCCGCATCTTGGGTCCCTGCATCGCAGTTTTCGAAGCCTATATTTATATTTAAATCACATGTTAGTATAACAGTCTTAAATGGGCATAGTGCTTGAAAAATGGATGGTTTAAGGAATTGTTAAAAGGATTAGCGGAATACATAGCGATTATCGCTGTGGTTGTACCAATTTTGATGACTAAACAATTACTCATACAGTCTCGTAGAGTATGTTCGTCGACTGTGGCCTTTAATGATTCCTTAGCAAAGAGTACCACACCATCATTTTGATTGTGGTATGCAATAAGTATTACTGGGGGGTTATCGTACAGCACTCAGTCATCATCTGCCTGCCTTCCCCCAAATGTTGGGGTCGGCTTCCAGTATAAGGATGCAGCTGAATATCGGTATTTTACAAGGAGCGACTGCCAATCTGACCCAGTTACTGGGTAATACGATACCGCTTGGTAAGACTGGTTGTCAGACAATCGGGCTTCTGACGACCTGTAACGACTGTCAAAGATCCACGAATGACAGCCGGGACCAACGGCTTAACGTGCTTTCCGACGCACGGAGGGGTCTTGTATGTAAAGATGGTCACCCATTCATGGACCAACTGCGGCAAGCACAGCTTGACCTGATTGATCGACCCGTGCGGCTGTTATTACTTAGCAACGAGCCCTAGGCTGTTATTAGATAGCCAGCACTCAGTAAGTACCATAATATCACAATCAAAGTGAGTCTGTGAAGAAAAATGTTAAAGCTGCCTATGTTCTTATAAATACTACGAATGTTTTGGGTATAAAATAGAATAGAATATTCTTTTTTTTTTCATCCCATCTATTCGAAAAGAGGCGAAGGTTCCTCGATAAGTGCGAGCAAAATGGGTAATTCCGGCGCACTTATTAACAGTGATGAAATGACTTTTGAATTTTGAAAGAGGCCGACAACACCTAAAGCGCGGTCACTATCGGACTGCATAGAAAAGAGAGAGAAGCGCGATGACACAACGCTGGTAATTTATTGCAAAATATAAAGCAATTATCGATTTACAAAAAAGCTATAGATTGTATAAAACAATAAAACACTATTATGCTAATATGTTGCTTGTAGAATAATCTGACAAAAAATCAGAATGAGTGCATGTATATTAGTATGGTTTTTAATCGTTAAAATAAATTTTTAGAGGTATCTTCGTGTTTTTTTTCTATCGTATCAAATTAGTTATATT
Source organism: Atethmia centrago (assembly GCA_905333075.3). Taxonomy (NCBI): domain Eukaryota; kingdom Metazoa; phylum Arthropoda; class Insecta; order Lepidoptera; family Noctuidae; genus Atethmia; species Atethmia centrago. Next base: position 1,419,652 of record HG995396.1, read on the forward strand.
ATGTTTTCAACACGCTACCTACCTAGCACATATCCTTAAGAATATCATATATTTTTATGATTTTGTTTACTGCAGTGGATCATATACTTTAAGGCACTATAAAACTTATAAAAGTTGCGTTTAGGTCCTGTAGTCCCCTTAATTAAAAAGTTTGAACACAATTCGATCCGATAAAGTCCTGGCCGATAAAAAAGCGCGCCTGCCGACGCGGCATTGGGTAACTAGATTTAAAAAAGAAATACGCGGGAACTTCTTATTCGCTTTTCATTACTTTTTGTTAAAGTATTACAGACAATTTTAATTTGATATTAATATAAATTTGTAATTTGGTTATGTAAATATAAACATCGTCACTACTAAAAGCATCTCTTATTTATTTTTCTCATGGAGGGGGATGAAAAGCAGAGTGTGCCACACGGTACCAAAAACCTTGAGCGACGTACTTTGAATCCCTCGCTACGCTTAGGATTTTACTGTAGAATCCTTTGCTTCGCTCTGGATTCAAACAATCGCTCTCGTCCTCAATACATTATTTAAGTCCCTTGTGACACCATTTACTAATGTACACCATACAAATTACAGATATAAATGTAGAAATTTTACATAGCGTGACACAATGGGCGGTCTTATCGCTAAAAGCGATCTTTTAAAGACAACCTTTGGATGGATTAGGGGGGAAAGGAGAAAACAAAGCAAGTGAAAGCTTGGAAAGGTCAATGTGAAGTTTTGCTAGAATTAGATACAGGGATTTTCCATACATTTCTTCTTTTATTTGTTTTCACCTTAGGTACCTAGGGATTACAATAGGTTTTTGAATCGAATTACACGGAAAATTATTGATAAGTCTATGCATAATTCTGAATAACCTTCAGAATTATAAATAATTATTATTGATACTAAAATAAAACAATGAACTCATTGTGTGTTTCTTAACTAACGTAAAATCATTAATTATGTTACACATTTAAAAATATCGAACATACAAAATATTTTTTAACTAAAAAATACTTGACTACTTTTTAGGGATCCGCGAAATGGAATCGGGGAATGGCGTATTCTCCCGTTCTGGGTGGAGCGGGAAGGTGTGTCAGACTCTTACTGACTAAAACCCACCCGTGTTCTTTCCGTTGCCAGTGTTGCCAGGGGCCTCGGTATCCCTTTCGAACTTCCACGCGACCCCGGCAGGCATCGGCCCTAGTGGACCCCACACTTGTGCTGACATCTCTTTGAGGCACGCGTGGAATACGTTCCGCCGTGGCCCCGGGCCTGCTCCTTACCGGAAGCGAGCTACCCATTGCTCACCGTCCGCAAGCCCGCGCCTACGGTGGCCGGAAATCCGCCCGGGATTCCCGACGCCCTGGGCGTCTCCTGCGGCGGCTAGGGGCGTGGGCGCGCGAACTTTGCTTCTCCGTCACCCGTTCCACCTCCTCCTTCGCGAGCCTTACTGCTTCGCAGAAGGAGGTGACGGCTGCCCATGCCCTCTCGCTCCGTACCATGGCCTGAACCAGGGCCGGACGCGAGAGATCTCTGCCGCTGATCGCCTCCACGAGGACACGGCGGTGCTCTGCCCAAGCCGGGCAGACCTCCACCGTATGCTCCTCTGTGTCCTCCGGGCGATCCACACAGTGGTGACACCCGAGCGTTTCCTCCGCCTTATCCGACCCAGGAACCACCCGAAGCTGCCGTGTAAGGTGAGGACGCCGTGGCGCCTCTCTAGCCACTCCTCAAAGAGGGGACTTATCGCCACAATTGTGGCGTGCCCAGCACTGGGTTGCGACAATCGCACTCTCCATGTCGCCACGTGATCCCGCCGGAGCTCTGTCCGCTGTGCCGCGATTTCTCGGCAGCGGAGTTACGCCCGGCATTTCGCCTCCTCGCGCCGCTCCCATATGTGCGCGAGGACTTTTGCCTCCAGATCCCATGGCGATAACCTTAACCCTGCGGGGTAATTTCGTAACACAGAATCAGTAGCAATTGGTATCATTTTGACAGTTCGCTCGACCGCTCGTCCACACCCCGTCGTCCACACTGCGGACGACTGGGAATGTTGCGTTCTGTTCGTCTACACTGTGGACTAACAGAACGCATTATTCCCAGTTGTCCACACCCCGTCATCTCACGTCTAGTCTAAGAGTTAATAAAGAAAATATGATGATAGTATTTCCTTATATAATAAACATTGGTACTTTTAAAATATTCTGTACTTAGCTTTATTACTTTAGTAAGGCAAATACTTTAAAAGTACATACCTAGTAAATCTAAAGCTTTTTTGCGTATTTTATACTAAATTTATAGCATAAGAATGTTTCACATTTTAATTTTACACATTGGGTATTGTATCAATATCAGTTTCACATTTCTCGAACATATGAAGCGATGAATTAGCAATATATTTCAAAATCATTCAGATTGTGATTGGTGGTGTTTTATGTCATAGGGAATTTTCACGTAATTCAAAACTTATCCATTATTTTAATATACATTGTGTCGGAGTCCAGAAACAAATACCTATTTTTTTACATTTTTTAACGCATTACTTATTTTACAATTCATCATTTTATGTTACATTTTTTTGGTGAAACGGAACGGGAACTCAAAACGCGTCTTAAACAATGCCGGAAGTGACGAAAAATACTATTTGAATAAGAATCTATTCTTTGCAAAGAGCTTGAAATCTCACTAAGGTAAGTAAGTAAGTGCGATTTCTGCTTGCATAATGCATAAACATTCAAAATCAAAATCAAAAGTCATTTATTCAAACTAGGCTGTGGATCAGCACTTTTCGAACGTCAAAATTACATAAGAGAGTCCCCCAAAACACCCAACCTTCGCCACTTCCTAGTGCTTTAGCTGGGAAGAAGAAGTGGCCAACAAACTCCCCAGCAGCACAGCTGTCTGTTCAGTTAGAGAAAATAATGGATTCTATACAATAGTATGCAAAACAATTTACACCACGTGAAACACAAAACATTAAATTATTAGCCATATGTCAGCTAGCACACCACTATACCAACAAAAAAAAAAGAAAAGAAAAAGACCGAAAACTATTCTCAAGCAGAGATAAAAACGTAAACAGAACTTAAAACCTAAATAAAAGCCTTCAAGTATAAAGGGCGTGCCCGCTTACATATATCTACAGCCGTAACAGTCACAAATGATGAACTAGGACCATCAAAGTAAAATAAATAAAATTTATATTAATTAATTTAATTTATATGTTTTGGGGCAAAAACAGATGTAAACAAAGAAGTTTCATGTTAAATGAAGCCACATAATGGCCGCGACAAGGAAACTACTCACTAAGTCCGTCAACGAAGATACAGCCCGTCCGAAAGTACTTGATCCGTCAATACAAGTAACAAATTCAATTTTTCGAACAGGCAAAAACACATTGCGAGTAGGGAGAACTGACAAATCGTGTTGTCATTCATTCTCTGTTCGGGCTCCGAAGAATCTTATGTCCGTAGGTGATACGTAATAGGATATGCCCGTTACTTCGGCCGAAACTACGGATTTAGTGCTTAAGGGGGTAGGCCCCCAGAAACGTCATTTATTCAAACTAGGCTGAGAATCAGCACTTTTCGAACGTCAAAGTTACATAAGACAGTCCCCAAAAATACCCGCCCTTCACCACTTCCCAGTGCTTTAGCTGGGAAGAAGAAGTGGCGCAACAAACTCCTCAACTGCACACCTGTCTGTTTAGTTATATAAACTTGATTCTATACAAATCGTATGCAAAGTAATTAACACTACGAAACACAAAACACTAAATTAAATTACTTACCATAAGTTAGCTAGCACACGCCAATATACCAACAAAACAATGAAAACTGTACTCAAGCAAATTACAACATAAAAACGTAAACAAAACTTATTACCTAAATAAAAGCCTCCAGGCATAAAAGGCGTGCCCGCTTACATAAGGCTATTGCTGTTTGAACTGTAGTAGAGAATTTTTGGAGTTTCATAATATTTTTGAGCAACAAGCAGTAGTTGAATTTAACTTTTAAAACTTTTCTTGATTATATTACTCTCTATTATTAATTGAGTTTTAAAAAAAGAATTGGTTGTCTGTAAAGTCGGTTTACGGACGATAACTTTACGTGATAACGAGAGAGAGATGCGTCACAAGCCGAACGCTTAGGCCAATCGTGCCTCTCTATCGCTAGTTCCGCGCTCTCGCTTGCACGCTCGGCTCAGGCGGAACGTGACACTTTTTCTTGCGTTCATCGATTTAGTATAAGACGTTATCACGTCAAAAAAGTACAATTATATTCCCTATTAGGGTGCTTGAATACATAGTTGTAAGTACCTGTAAGTTTCTAACTCCGAAATGCTTCCTCATATGCTGGGCTATGTTAGCTCGCATTCTGAACGTGTCGCCGCATACGTCGCACGTGAATGGCCTTTCACCGGTATGCTCGGCGCGCTCGTGGTTCTACAAACATACAAATTAAAAAATTAAAACCAAAATATTTTTTTTTCACATAAACCTACATGGACACTTATGAAACGTCAGAAGCTAGGTGCACGGTTCCAATTGGTAAACGACGAATTGAGAAGAACCAACCTATGGAGAAGAGCCGGCAAGAAATTCCACGGTTACTCTTTTAAAAATAATTAGCTTTTACAATGTTTTCAAATTACAGCAATCAATCAATTAATTCATCATCATCATCATTTCAGCCGAAAGACGTCAACTGCTGGACATAGGCCCAAGCACCGCCACATCGACCGGTTTTGTGCTTCCCTCATCCAGCGGATTCCTGCGGTCTTCACAAGGTCATCGGTCCACCTTGTAGGAGGCCTTCCAACGCTACGTCTTCCGGTACGCGGTCACCATTTCAGAACCTTTCGGCCCCATCGGACATCTGTTCTGCGAGCAATGTGCTATGCCCACTGCCACTTAATCAACTAATTACATTATTGTTATTCTCAGTAGCAGCCCGGAGTCTGGATTTGTGCCCGGTTGATGGCAATAGGCTCGCCCCCTATTACATGGGACTTAAAAACATAACTGGCGAAATGTGGGTGTACTACAGGTACATCTCTGCCCAACCCTTCGGGGAAACAAGGCGAGATGTTATGTTCAAATTAGTGTCAGAACATTTATATTATAATCAACCTATTTAAACTTAAACATTCTTCGTTGAACTACAACTCATCCTTGCATGCACATAAACGTATTAAGACAAATGTATGTTCCACTCAACTGTGTAAAAGTACTCTTTCGCACCGCAACTTTTGTTTCCTTGGCAGTTATTTATACAACAAAATAAACTGTACTTTCAAAATATACCCTCTTACTAAAGAAAAGTGCAAGCAAGTTCTCACCACATATCTACTGAACCTTCATTACGATAGCACTGAAATCCTCTTAATAGTGTTAAGATAAATGTGTTTTCAGCCTACCTATACACACACCACACCGCAGTACACCACATTACATTACATTACATTACACCAAACAACACCACACAACACAACACAACACAACACAACACAACACAACACAACACAACACAACACAACACAACACCACACCACACCATACTACACTACTTCACAAAAATTTCCTCTTTATTTTGGTTTACTCTGTTCTCCTACCAAAGGTTAAAATAATCTGTTTATCTTAAGATTTAATACTCTGTTTGACAGGTTTTTCCTAGTGCAGGTACCAGTCGACAAAGGCTTTATCAGATGTAGTATCTTCATATTTTTAAGGCGCCTTTGTGGAAGAGAAATAAATCTTTATTATTATTATTAACTCAAACACAAAGCATTTATTTCAATTAAACCAATTACAAGCACGGGTCAGTGTCAAGAATGAAGCTAGTTGCCAATTCCAAAGCGTAGTAGGTTCCTATGGAGAAGAACGGAAGAGAAACTCCATGGACACTCCATGGGTCGGGTAAACGCCGTTGACCTTAAGAGGTGACCATCTTTACATACCAAGACCCCTCCGTGCCTCGGGAAGCACGTTAAGCCGTTGGTCCCGGTTGTCATTCGAAGATCTTTGACAGTCGTTACGGGTCGTCAGAAGCTCGAAAGTCTGTCAACCAGTCTTACCAAGGGGTAGATATCGTGTTACCCAGTAACTAGGTTGTGGAGGTCAGATATGCAGTCGCTCCATATAAAACACATAATTATAAAACACTGGTATGCAGCTGCATCCGGTAAGACTGGTAGCCGACCCCAAGATAGTTGGGAAAAGGCAGGCAGATGATGAGTTATCATAATTATTATAATGACTTTACCAGTAGACTGGTAGGTACAGCCGTTAATATAGCACTCGAATTCTCTAAGTCTTTGTGGATCGTCGTCTTTGTCACTCAAGCCTGCCTAGGGAGAAGTGCCAAAAAAAATCGATATCATATAGATATTTAAAAAAATATCGATATGATATATATCTTGATGTTCTCCTTATCGCTGTCACTGTGGCGAAGTTGTCAACAGTCTCAGACACCACGGCCTGTCTTGCAGCCGAAGTGCGGGTCGCTTAGCGCGGCACGCGAACATTAACGACATCATCCGACGACCTCTTGTTACCGTCGGCGTTCCAGCTGTATTAGAACCCAGTGGCCTGACACGCGACGATGGCAAGAGACCGGATGGCATGTCTTTATTTCCCTGGAAGGTGGGTAGGCCTTTAGTGTGGGATGCAACGTGTGTGGATACTCTTGCGCCATCCCATCTTCCTGGCACGGCGTGCTATGCTGGCGCTGCTGCTGCAGCTACAGAGAACCTCAAACGGCGTAAGTATAATAACCTAGTTGGTTATTATATTTTCGGGCTGTTTTGGGTTGAAACCCTCGGGCCGTGGGGTCCGAGAGCTCACGGTCTTTTTAAGGAAATCTCCAAACGGCTGGTTGACACTTCCCGTGACCCAAGGGCTGGCTTTTACCTTGGCCAGAGGCTAAGCATTGCCATACAACGTGGCAATGCCGCCAGTCTCTTGGGTACATTACCAATCGACAGCGATGTGGATTCGCGGGAAGTTACTAAAGGATCTCCGAGGCCCCTGGCAACACAGGCAACAGGAAGGAATACAGGTGGGTTTTAGTCAGTAAGAGTCTGACACACCCTCCCGCTCCGTCCAGAGCGGGAGAAGTTATTTGATGATTTCACACAAATAAAAAAAAAAAAAAGCGATGTGGATGAATTTTTCGACGCCCTATTTTAGTTTGTGTATAGATTTAGTTATTTTTATTAATTAATCAGGTATATTTGTTTTCTATATACGAATCAATATTAATAAATAAATAAATAAAAAACATTGATATCGATTTTGATATATCGTAAAAAACATCGATATACCGATATATCGGTGAAAAAAACATCGATTTACCGATATATTGGTGAAATTTTATATTTGTACTTAACGAAATACTATTGTGTTTGTTTTTTAATGTTATAAAAAATACCAAACTAGGAACATCATTACTCATCTTTAAAAAATTATAAAAATAAGTGTACTTTTTTAAGGCTCTGAAATCCAGCGTGGCGATCTGGTGACAACGGTGTTGCTATTGGAAATATATCGTATTTGATACATTTTCGATACTTGACATTTTATATCGATGTATCTAAATAATAGATATCGCCAAAAATATCGATATATCGAACAAAAAATATCGATGTACCGATACATCGATATTTGTTCTACAGTCCTATGTGTGCCTCTTTCAAAAGCTTGATGTATCATTAGCGGCCGAGCACTGATAATATTACCTGTAACTGCAACGGATCCACAGCCCTGTAGGAACATTTACTGCAAGCCAACCGTTTCCTGCGGCCATGCACGCGTTGCTGATGATAACGCATGTGGCTAGGATTCACAAACTTTTTGCCACACTCCTGTAACATATCAAACCAAGTCATTTATTCAAACTAGGCTGAGAATCAGCATTTTTCGAACGTCAAAATTACATAAGACAGTCCCCCAAAACGCTCGCCCTTCACCACTTCCTAGTGCTTTAGCTGGGAAGAAGTGGCGCAACAAACTCCCCAGCAGCACACCTGTCTGTTCAGTTAGAACAACTTGATTCTATTCAATAGTATGCAAAATAATTTACACTAGACGCAACACAAAACATGAAATTAGCCCTTTGACCGCCACGTCCAAAAAGCGAAAACGTGCTCACGGCGCCAAACTACGAATTATTCCTTAAAATGTAGTCGTCACCGTGGCGTGCTGGGCACATTTTGGTTTGTCATCTGTACATGACTGTGGCGGTCAAAAGGTTAAAATAAATGCCATTCAGCTAGCACACGCCACTATACTAACTAAAATACATCGAAAAGTAGCATAACATAAGCATACATAATTATAATCAGCCTACAATGTTCTCACTGCTGGGACACAGGCCACGCGGGTTGGTGGATGTCACATGTCCTCGAATTTTCGGTTCTAGGACATGCCTGCGTGGTTTCTCACGATGTTTTCGTTCACCATTTTGAGAGCATTAATGATGTAATAAATTAAACAAACTCGTTAGTCTGGGCCGTTACCAGTGCTCACCGTTAAGTGAGTAACTCTAAAAAACATAGTCAGTCGGGGCGACCGGCGACAGAAATGAAAACTTATCGCTCAACACCCTACAATTTAAATTCACTTACTGCTACTACAGCATGTCGGCGCGGGCATGTCGGTGATGAGAACCTATAAGTGTTTCCCATACCGAAAATTGCTCACAAAAAACCCGACTGCAAAAACACATAACTGAAAAGGGAAAAACAAGCATTATAATCTATAGAATTTTGGTATCGCAGGCGGGGACAATCAAAAGTTACACCATATTTCAGGTTATTCGACTGTCCCCGCCTGCAAGACCAAAATTATATAGATTATAATGCTTGTTTTTCCCTTTTCAGTTATGTGTTTATGCAATCGGGTTTTTTGTTTTTTAAATAATTTATTTTATTTCAAGCTTTTTAGTTTTATTAATATTATATATTTGAAAATGACTCATTACTAGCTTTTATTTGATACCAATATAGTTGCAATGAATTAAAAAAAAAAACTTCCCCTCCTTTTTTTTGTATTTGCAGATGCAATTTATAAATATTATATAGCCTATGTCACTCCCACAATTAAGGCGCTAACAAGACCCAATTGACCAAAATAGGCTTCTCTTAAGAAAGAAAATTGCCAAATCTGTATAGGTTGTGGTAGCGGAAAAAATATATGTTAATTTTGAACATATTTTCCAGAACATGGTTGTTACCAAAACACGTTTTGAAAAAAAAATCTCGATACAAACTAACGTTAAACTAACCTCTTACCTTGAGTTCTAATCCAAAATATCTGTATTAAATATCAACATACGTTACGTATTTAATTAATAACAAGTACGTCTTATTTGAACGCAGAACTTGGTTGTTTTTTATTTTCGATTACTCAATTAAATTCTGAGTAAATAGATAATTGCTTCATATTTTGCAATAAATTACAAGCGTTTTGTCGTCGCGCTTCTCTTTCTTTTCTATGCAATCTGACAGTGACCGCGGTTAAGGTGTTGTCAGCGTCTTAAGACGAATCTAAAGACACCTCATATGTTAAAATCCATGAAGCCGTTTAGGCTACAGAGCGTGCCAAAGAAATAGACATACATACATACATACATACATACATACATGTTCTCCCATACATCGATATACGTACGTAGGGCTTGTGGCTAAGTAATAACAGCCGCAAGGGTCTATCGATCAGGTTAAGCTACGCTTGCCGCGGTTGGTCCGTGGATGGGTGACCATCTTTACATACCAAGACTCCTCCGTGCCTCGGAAAGCACGTTAAGCCGTTGGTCCCGGCTGTCATTTGTAGATCTTTGACAGTCGTTACGGGTCGTCAGCAGCTCGAAAGTCTGACAACCAGTCTTACCAAGGCATATCGTGTTACCCAGTAACTGGGTTGTGGAGGTCAGATAGGCAGTCCCTCCATGTAAAATACTGGTATCAGCTGTATCCAGTAATACTGGAAGCCGACCCCAACATGGTTGGGAAAAGGCAGGCAGATGATGACATCGATATACGTCACGGTCAATTCTCCAACTGCAAATTTAAGTTGGTCGACTAATACTCGTTAACTAGTAAAGCCTACTTAGCTGAGATAGTTTTCCTTTTAATTTCATTATATGTACTGCTGCCTTGAATTTTTTCACATCTCCATAAACAACCATTTGGCTGGCAGGGGGGGACACTTGACTCTAACAAAAAGTTGCACTTTAATTTTTTACGCAAATGGATCTTTGAATCGAAATGGTATTCACAGACCCGCAATATTTTTGAACGGCCTTTCCAACGATACCCCACACCATGGGATAGACGAGAAAAAAATATTATCCCCACATTACGTGCAAGGGAGGTAACCTAAAAATTTTATTTTTTTCCATATTTTGTTTTAGCACTTTGTCAGCGTAATTAAGCTTGATTATTAAGATATGACTAAGCGTCTCTGAGCTACAGTGGGGACAGACAGGCAGACAGACAGGCGGACATGGCAAAACTATAAGGTTTCCTTGTTTACTACGGAACACTAAAAAATTACTTACTTCACAAGCATTCTGTGGTTCAAAATGTGTCTTAGCGTGACACTTAAAATTCTGCATGTTCCTCATCTCTTTGCTACATAATGTGCATCTAACTGGTCCTTCATTGTCATACGGCATCGCAGCTAACGATAACAGCTTGGCATCTTGCTCCTAAAAGATATATTAAAATCTTAACCAAAAGAAAGAAAGTAGAGAGGTTAGGTGCGTAGTACTCGCAAGTAGCGTGCGTGTATAACCAGATGTATGAACGTACACGAAGAAAAAAAGAGTACGTAAGACTCGTAGCAGGTGGCGTTCTGTTTCTGCCTACCCCCATGGGAAAAAGGCGTGAGTTTATGTATGTCTTAACTAAAATAAATATGTATTTATTTTTTATTATTACCACTTACATTTGATTTTATAGGTGGAAACCCAATACAACAATGTAGGACTTTACATTGTTGTATTGGGTTCAACTTAATTTAATTTAAAATAGACTGAGTAAAGACAAGTCATATAGAGTACAAGTGTCTTATTATATTAAGTGTCACCCTCTGGAATTCCGCCAAAGAGCAAGTAAACATATCCAATCGCAGAAAGATGCTGTTGAGTATCTTTAGCACCCGCCCCAGCGGTACAAACTTTAATTTAATAATCCTCAAATATGTATTACTAGATGCGCCCCGCGGTTTCACCCGCATAAGTTTTGACCCCTTGGGTATATCGGGATAAAAAGTATCCTATGTGTTATTCCTGGTCATAAACTATCTGTGTGCCAAATTTCATCCAAATCCGTTCAGTACTTTTTTTGTGAAAGAGTAACAAACATCCAGCCATACTTACAAACTTTCGCATTTATAATATTAGTAGGATTAGAGGATTTGTCAAGTGAGACGGCAAGGTATCACGTGACCATTGTGACAAAGCGAGTGGAAGGGGCAACACAACGTTAGAGCGGCGCTCACGCACCTCCTCGGTCACTTTTTCTCGGAAGCTCGGAAGCGACGGACTAGTATTAGGAATTGACGAATTAGAAACTAACGTTTTCACGTTATTGTGATTTATTTTTATTAAACAATTCTAGGTAATTTTGCATTTCTTTAAAAAAAAAAATAAATGAGCTTCTGATCCATTTTTTTTTGGGTGGGAAATCATCAAATAACTTCTCCCGCTCTGGGCGGAGCGGAAGGACTCTTACTGACTAAAACCCACCCGTATTCCTTCCGTTGCCTATGTTGCCAGGGGCCTCGGTAACCCTTTAGTACCCTCCCGCGACCCCGGCAGGCATCGGCCCTAGTGGACCCCTACACTTGTGCTTGTGGGTCGACGGCGCACGTGGAACACAACGCGCCGTCGACCCGGGCCTGGTCCTTACCAGACGGTGAGCTACCCACTGCTCACCGTCCGCAAGCCCGCGCCTACGGTGGCCGGAAATCCGACCGGGATTCCCGACACCCAGGCCGTCTCCTGCGGCGGCAAGGGGCGAGAGGGCGCGAAATTTGCCTTTCCCTCAACCGTCCCGCCTCCTCCTTCGCGAACATTACTGCTTTGCAAAAGGGGTGACGGCTGCCCATGCCCTCTCGCTCCGTACCATGGCTTGAACCAGGGCCGGAAGCGAGAGATCTCTGCCGCCGATCACCTCCACGAGGACATGGCGGTGCTCTGCCCAAGCCGGACAGACCTCCAACGTATGCTCCACCGTGTCCTTCGGGCGATCCACACAGTGGTGACACCCGGGCGTTTCTTCCCGCCTTATCCGACACAGGAACCTCCCGAAGCTGCCATGTCCGGTGAGGACGCGGTGGCCACTCGTCAAAGAGGGGACTTATCATCGCAATTGTGGCGTACCCAGGGTTGCGACAATCGTACTCTCCATGTCGCCAAAAGATCCCGCCGGAAGGTCCGGACCCATAAGAGTATTATTTATTTTTAGTGGGCCGTGGGTCCCGTTAGAAAGGGAGGAGCTCGTGGCTAAGTAATAACAGCCGCAAGGGTCAATGCGTCAGGTTAAGCTACGCTTGCCAGGGTTGGTCCGTGTATGGGTGACCATCTTTACATACCAAGACTCCTTCGTGCCTCGGAAAGCACGTTAAGCCGTGGGTCCTGGATGTCATTCGTGAATCTTTGACAGTCGTTAGGGTTCGTCAGAAGCCCAAAAGTCTGACAACTAGTCTTACCAAGGGGTATCGTATTCATCGATTCGGAAGCCGTCACCTCCTTTTGCGAAGCAGTAATGCTAGAGAAGGAAGAGGCGGAACGGGTGAGGGAGAGGCAAAATTCGCGCCCTCATGCCCCTAGCCGCCGCAGGAGACCTCCTGGTCGTCGCGAATCCCAGGCCAATTCCCGGCTACCGTAGGCGCGGGCATGCGGACGGTGAGCAATCGGTAACTCGCCCTCCGATAAGGACCAGGCCTGGGTCGACGGCGCATTGTGTACCACGTGCGCCTCAAAGAGATGTCAGCACAAGTGTAGGGGTCCGCTAGGGCTGATGCCTGCCGGGGTCGCGGGAAAGTCCGAAAGGGATACCGTGGCCTCTGGCAACATGCACACAGGCAACAGAACACGGGTGGGTTTTAGTCAGTAAGAGTCTGACACACCCTCCTGCTCCGCCCGGAGCGGGAGAAGTTATTTGATTACTTCCCAACAAAAAAAAAGGGGTATCCTACTACCTAGTTGCTGGGTTGTGGTCTTGTGTAGTTCAGAGTCACTCGCTCCATGTAAAATAATGGTATTCAGCTGCTTCCGGTTAGATTGGAAGCTGACCGCAACATAATTGGGAACAGGCAGGCAGATTGATTGGTCCCGTTAGAAAGAAACTGTCACACAGGTATGAGAGGACTTTACAAAGCTGAACTTTTCTAAACCCGATGTGCCATATTAACGTCTGGGTCCTCACCATCATCTTTTCAGCCGAAAGACGTCCACTGCTGCATCCAGCGGATTCCTGATTCATCATTCTCTTATCCCAATTTATTTGGAGTCGGCCTAGCATGGAGGACATGCTTCTCTTTGAACTCGTTCTAAATCGAGCTATCCCTCTACAAGAAGCCGATTCTCGCGCATCTCACAATCGTGATTATCCTTCGATTCGTACTACCCCTCCCCGTTTTCCCTCGTAAAAATCACGTTAAAACGCTGACAACATCTTAACCGCGGTCACTGTCAAATTGCATATAAAAGAAAGAGAAGCGCGATGACACAACGCTTGTAATTTATTGCAAAATATGAAGCAATTATCTATTTACTCAAAAATGAGTTGAGTAATCGAAAAAAAAAACAACCAAGTTCTGCATTCAAATATGACGTTCATCGTCGACCCCGCACTGGGCGCGCGCGGTGCATTAAGGCCCACTCCCTCTCACAGAAAGGAGGCATGTGTCCCAGCAGTGGGAACGTTATAGGCTGATTATGGATGACTGCATTCTGAAACCCGATCCACAACCCAGTTACTTGGTAACACGATACCCCTTGATAAGACTGGTTGTCCGATTTTAGGCTTTTTCTTCGAACGACAGCCGGGACCAACGGCTTAACGTGTTTTCCGAGGCACGGAGGAGTCACGGTATGTAAAGATGGTCACCCATCAAAGTCCACGGACCAACTGCGGCAAGCGTATCTTTACCTGATTGATCGACCCGTGGTACTGTTATTACTTAGCCACAAGCCCCCTAGTTTCAGAAGAGATAAATGAAAACTTGTTAAATACTTGCTTGTTAGTTAATGAAGAGTATATTAAATTAATAACCAATAATTTGTAGACAAGTATAGATCCACGAAGACGTGCTCCACTATTTTGTGGTAAAGGGGGCCGCGGGTTGTGGAATCCAAGCTTATTTATTCATCGTAGTGTGCGTGCGCACTCATAAGCGATAGGGATGGTGACAATTTTTTTTGCCCGTCCGGTACCAAGATTATTAAAAATATTGGACTCGGGTTTTCTTTTTTACGTAATCAAAAGATTACGGCGATACATTGAGTTAAAATGTGACATGACGTCACGCCTTGCTAGATTTTATACTGAATTGTGACGTAATGAGCCCCCACTCCCAACTTTAATGCGTTTTATCTACGAGTAAGTCATTTTTTATTAATATGATAAAGCAAAAAATACTTATATTATTTGACTGATATACTAAATAGGATTGTTTTTTTTTTTGCATCATCCCTATTCGTGCGTATCGACAGCACTACAACACTAGCGAAAGGATTCACACTTGTTAAGAGATTAGGAACAAGGGAGGGGGGCGCGTTTTAGGCCCCAATCTGATTTGACGCAATATTTAACAGTTGTTTGGTGTCTATTATTTAGTTAAAATGCGGCAAATTCGTTAAGCACAGTCTATAAGACCATGACCACCGCCAGGGCCGGGTTTAGGGTAGGGCAACAGGGGCACTGGCCCCGGGCCTCCACAATTTGTTTTTATAAGAAAAAAATACATCCTTCGTGTCCATCAAAGAAAAAGTTCACAATCATCATAGAAAAAAAGTTCCTCATCACAAGGTAAGGTACCTTGTGATGAGGAACTTTTTTTTTCTATGGTGATTGTGAACTTTTTCTTTAAATAGTTTTTTTTTCAACTGTTCCACAATTTTTTCGGGCATCCACTTCTTGGTTGCCCCTTTAAGTCCGGCCTTGACCACCACAATACTTTCAGTAATTTTATCCTGAAGTTCGAATTAAAAAATGACCCAATTTCTCTAACAAATCAGAATACTAATTTGATCACTGATGATTTCGCGACACGTCCCGACGTTTTTTCTGCGGGGTTATCTAAAGAGACGTGTCGTGGTCAATCTTGAATAACCTAAATACCTACTTACATACCGCGACAGGCAGCGCGACGCTTTCCATGAAGTTGTCATAGAAATTGTGCTAAGTGTAGCGTCGCGCTGTCGCGTCGCGCCTATCTGTGGGAGCATTAATATTACGCACACGGGTCTCTGAATCGAAAAATAGTTTTCACAGACTCCATTACACACAAGACACAGTTTCCATTTACACGACAACTTCAACATTGTTTAAGACTTTTTCAATAGTACTAGTCATTCTAATCTGTTTGACTACTATCTACGTCCATCTATTTCAGAGGCTTTTGGTTTCCGCTCTTAGTCCTTGATTTGGACCATTGTGCGTGGACCATGGCGGCCGTCGGTGGTTATTCCAACCAGCGCACCTCCATACAGAAGCTGATATGTCTCCTAGTCTGTTTAGGGGATGGTACGATAGGTTCGGGTCCACAGACTGACATGCTGGATGCTCTCCAAGCTAGTTTGTGTGTTAAGTAGTGATGCGCTGTGTCCATTAATCTATTGCAGTGTCACGGTTGTACTCGTATACTGTTGACTCGTTCCAGTGCATTTTAACTACTATAAATTTGGTATTTGTTTAAGTAGAATTAACATCAATTGGATACAAGTATTTAAATAAATCTAGTACTTGGCAGTAAAGCACTAGAAAGTGACGACGGGCAGGGCAGGTTTGGGGGACTGTCTTATGCAGTTTTTGTAGTTCAAGTCTCAGCCTCTTAAGCCGTTGGCGGCGAACCAGCCGGCCTCAGGCCAGCGGAAACCGGCCTCGTATTCAGCCGCCGCAGGTGGCACGGCCAAACGGGGCTCGTCGGGGCAGCCAAAGGGTGCGGCGAATGCGCAGGCGGCGAAGGCTCAAGCACCAGCGGCCAGAGCTCCATCCCCGGCGGCAAGGGCTCCGACCCTGGCGGCGGGGGCATCGGCCCTGGTGGCGAGACGGCCGCCCCTGCCTCCTTAATCTCTTTCGACCGATGCCGAATGGCAAGTAGCCGGGGAGAAGAGGAAGGCGGCTAAGGCAAAAAGGGCGGCCAAAAGGAGGGAGAAGCGGTAGCGGCGCAAGGAGCGCTCTGCCGCGGCTAGGCTCCGCGTCCCAAATTCCGCAGCTGTAGTGATCACTACAGCCGGATGCGGAAAAGAAGGGCGTGTCCTACAAGACCGTCCTTGCGAAGGTGGGTGAGCTGGTGCGCTTCGAGGAGCTCGGCGCTGCTAATAGCCTCAAAATGAGGATCACGGCGACTGGGGCCCGAATGGTGCAGGTCCCCGGTGCGGCCAGTAGCCCGGCCGCTGACACTCTGGCCGAAAGGCTTAGGGCGTCCCTAAATGCAGACAAGGTCCGAGTGTCCAGGCCCAACAAGTGCGCTAGCATGCGCATCATGGGCCTGGACGACTCCGTGACGGAAGAAAAGGTGGTCGCCGCAGTGGTTACGACTGGAGGGTGCTCTGCCGAGCAGGTGAGGGCAGGCACCATCCGTCCTGACTCCGCGGGGTTGCAAACCATCACGGTGAGCTGCCGCGTGTCGGCGGCCAAGAAAATTGTCGGGGAGGGCCAACGGCTATTGGTGGGCTGGGTTTCCGCGCAGGTGAAACTTCTGGAACCCAGACCTCTGAGGTGCTTCCGCTGCCAGGTGGACAACCACGTGGAAGCTAATGGACCGCAACGGTCTTTGCTACCGCTGTGGTCTGCCCGGGCACAAGGCCGGCTCGCGCAATGCCACGCCGCACTGTGCAGTATGTGCAGCGGCTGGCAAGCCAGCCGAGCACCGGATGGGGGCAAGGCCTGCACCTCACCCGCCAAAGCCAGGGCCAGAAGTAAGCCCTCCGCCACCGCCGTCACCGCCGCAGCCGCCGCCTATGCCACCGCCGCTGCCGCCTCCACCTCCGCCGTCGTCGCCGCCGTAGCCGCCGCGGCAGGACCCTCTCAGGGGGCTGGGAAGGAGGCTCAAGAGGGGGCTGACATGGAGTCCAATAATGGCCCCATTACGCCTCCTCCAGGCGTGTATCAACCACTGCACCACCGCTCAGGATCTGTTGCTCCAGAGCATGGCGCAGTGGTCGATTAACATCGCCGTGTTCGCTGAGCCGTACTTTGTCCCACCCAGGGATGACTGGGTGGAGGTCTAGAGCGGCTCAGTAACCCTAATTTCATCGGCCGCCGCCGGTACTCCATCCCTAGAGGCCGTCAAGAGAGAATGGGGCTGCGTAACAGCACGGTTCGGGGAGATTGTCGTGGTAGGGGTCTACTTCTCTCCGAACCGAACTCTTGCCGAGTTCCACAGCCCCTCATGAAGTTGAGAGTCGTCGTCGTTGGGTTCGGTTCCCTCCCCGTGTTCGTGCTCGGGGACTTCAATGCCAAGAATTTGGCTTGGGGTTCCCGGTTAACGGACACAAGCGGCAGGATGGTGGAGAACTGGGCCCTGGAGACAGGCCTGGCCCACGTGTGTGCGGATGCGGGGTGAATCAGTGGTGGACAACTCGTTCGCTAGCCCCGCTCTGTCGCAGCGTGACTAGCACGTCATGGAGGGGTGGAGACCTATTCAGATCACCGGTATATCCGGTTTGATGTCACCGCCCAGACCTCGAACACGCCGGTCCGACGGGCCCCGAGTCGTCTGCGGTGGGCGCTGAAGCAGCTGGACCGGGAGCTCCTCCTGGAAGCCTCGATCGTGCAAGCCTGTCTGGTGGTGACAACCACCGGATGGCCATTTACGGGGCTCTTGTGTGGGCGCGTTCCCTGGCGCTGCGGCCAGCCCGCTGGTTGAGCGCGGCCCTGAGGGTCATGGCCATCCGGCTGGTCCGGGGATACCGCACGGTCTCCTGTGAGGCAGCGAGCCTCCTTGCCGGATTGCCGCCATGGGATCTGGAAGCAAAAGTCCTCGCGCACGTATGGGAGTGGCACGAGGAGGCGAAACGCCAGGGCGTAACTCTGCTGCCGCGAGAAATCGCAGCACAGCCACGGAGCTCCGGCGGAATCTCATGGCGACATGGAGAGTACGGTTGTCGCAACCCAGTGCACGCCACAATTGCGGCGATAAGTCCCCTCTTTCAGGAGTGGCTAGAGTGGCGCCACGGCGTCTTCACCTACCGCCTGACGCAGGTCCTCACCGAACACGGCAGCTTTGGGAGGTTCCTGGGTCGGATACGGCGGGAGGAAACGCCCGGGTGTCACCACTTTGTGGACCGCCCGGAGGACACGGTGGAGCATACGGTGGTCTGCCCGGCTTGGGCAGAGTACCGCCGTGTCCTCGTGGAGGCGATCGGCGGCACAGATCTCTCGCGTCCGGCCCTGGTTCAGGCCAAGGTACGGAGCGAGAGGGCATGGGCAGTCGTCACCTCCTTCTGCGAAGCAGTAATGCTCGCGAAGGAGGAGGCGGGACGGTTGAGGGAAAGGCAAATTTCGCGCCCTCTCACCCCTACACACCGCAGGAGACGCCCTGGGCGTCGGGAATCCCGGGCGGATTTCCGGCCACCGTAGGCGCGGGC
Organism: Atethmia centrago; assembly: GCA_905333075.3. NCBI lineage: Eukaryota > Metazoa > Arthropoda > Insecta > Lepidoptera > Noctuidae > Atethmia > Atethmia centrago. The sequence goes on from HG995396.1 coordinate 1,438,470, forward strand.
TTGCGGACGGTGAGCAATGGGTAGCTCGTCGTCCGGCAAGGACCAGGCCCGGGTCGACAGCGCGTTATTATCCAGGCGCGCCTCAAAGAGATGTCATCAGCACAAGCGTAGGGGTCCACTAGGGCCGATGCCTGCCGGGGTCGCGGGAAGGTACCAAAGGGTTACCGAGGCCCCTGGCAACACAGGCAACGGAAGGAATACGGGTGGGTTTTAGTCAGTAAGGGTCAGCACACCCTCCTCCTCCTCTCCCGCTCCGCCCAGAGCGGGAGAAGTTATTTGATGATTTCCCAACAAACACAAAAAAAAGCCTCTTTTAAGAATGAATTATTTTTGATTTCTTGATTTTGAGTGTCTTGTGAAATAATTTATTTCAATTAAGTACATAAATGGCACTTTTGAATATCAACATTTACAATCGAATAGATGCTAATTGTTTCAAAAGGTAGTTTCGTATGGGGAAGAATGTGCAAGAAACTTTTTTTATTTACTGTATTTTGTATTGTATACAGAGTTCCCAAAGTAAACTTTTGTTTTTTAATTTATATAAATACCACAACATAATATTACGCCTGTAATCCCTGAAAGGTTAGGCAGAGGTGTACGTTAGTACACACTTTCGCCAGTAATGTTTAAGCCCCATGTAATAACTCCATATTACATGGGGCTTCCTCTCACAGAGAAGAGGCCTGTGTCCCAACAGTGGGAACATTATAGGCTGATTATGTTACATGGGGCTTAAACATTACTGGCGAATGTGTCTATTTAGAAATATATGACCAATATAATAATGTAAACTACCTTACACAGAAGTTTTCTCGTTTCTCTCTCCAATAACTCCTTCTCTTTCATATCCCAATTAATTTTATTGAAATCCTTAGCTTCATTTTTAATCATATTCTTAAAATCATGATCCAAACTATCGCTAGATTCGAAATCCTCTATACAAATATTTGTCTCGTTATCACTTTTAATGGAGTCTAAATCATTAACTAAGAATGGATTCATAAAGTCAGAGTCATTGCTTGATTCATAGTCTTCGATTCTGACTGAGAATTCATTTTTAATTTCATTACTATGTTTTTTGATGACAGACCTCATTTTGTTTCTAACTTTTTTTTGTTGTTGTTTGGTGTTCTTACTTTTTTTTAGTTCTCTATTTAAATTGTGTGTTTCTTTTTGCTCTTTTTGTTTCTTACTATCATTTTGAACAGTTGTAATTTCTGATGGATGAGATATTTGACTATCATTGTGGTCCGATTCGATTTTGATTGTTTTGAATGTTTTTTTGAGTATTTCTTCTGCTTGTGAACTTGATTCTCTTAGTCTTAAAGCTCCGTTTACTAGATTTAAACATAACTCGCATATTAGCTGTGTTAGGCCATCATCTGGCTCGATCTAAAAAGAAAAAATAATTTTATAATTAGAAATAATTAATAAAAATTGGTAAGTATGTAATTTAAAAAAAAATGGTACAGGTAAAAATTATTAGGCATAGCGATCTTCTCTCTAACATTTTCTTTCTGTTTTTCCTCGTAGATAAAATCGATAATTTCAAATGTTTTTTTATCAGTCTGCAAAAACAAATGAGTATTTACCTTGATTCCACAAACCAAATGTAGCTGTTTACTGCGAAAACTTACAAGATTCTTATCAGGGAATATTTGTTTTAGATCGTTTTTAGATAAACATGTTCTACAGATGGTCATTTCTATTCAATATTAATGTACAATAGCAAAAATTATCGATAAATCTAAAAAAGTGAATTCGAACGTAAATCGTAAATAAATTATCGTTTAAAAAGATCGCTATCAGTTTATTACACTAATTTGAGAGAGCTGTTAATTAAAATTATCTTTAGTCAACTTGTTGAGATTTTATCTTCGCATTTAATGTAGTTTAAAAAATATGTTATCTCAATATTCGATAGTAGATAACTTGCTTGTATGCTCATAAAATTAGCTGTTTTCAAAAGGAATCGCTAATAAAGGTATCTTTGTAAACGTAAGAGTATTTTTATTTTGACGTTTGAGGGTTGCTAACAGGGTAAAAAACATTTCCTCATTGGGAAAAAATAATAAAGGATCGTGATGATATTGATTCTAGTTCGAACATACGATAGAATAGATAGTAAAATTAATTATAATCATCTATTACTATAATACATTCAAGTTTCTATTTGTGAAAGTTTTACAAATTTTCCCTTGGATAGTGGAAGAATTAATTGAATGACTTGTAACACTGAGTAATGTCACTAGTGATGTGCGTCGTATGTGACTACTCTGAAATAATTAGACATGGCGAAATAGCTCTCTGAAAAGAAAAAGAGAGATTAGCTCTTGCACTCTAAAGAGCAATATCGCACTTCTAACTGACTAGCTCAGTGACTCAGACGTCGATTGTTAGCTCATTTGACTCATGCCGCACGCGCGTCTAAGGAGAGGACAGGAAACGGCTCGGCTCGCTCAATAGTCAATACCTCTTTTGAAGTTTAGACTCTTTATTACTCACTAGCTCTTCTATAGCTCAGTGACTCAAACGCCGATCATAAGCTCATTTGACTCATGCTGCACGAGTGCACGCGCGTCATAGAAAACGGCTCGGCCCGCTCATTACTGTATTTTCTACTTTAAGTTAGCGAAAATAAAGACAGATTTACAATGACCTATGTCGTATGATAAGTTTACAATGACCTATCGTGCCGTTGTGCTACGGAGAGCAAACAATGAAGAACAAACAATGCGATTCGAAGTATTCGGAAGCAAGCCGAATAAGTCATTCGGTCGGTAATTTCGGTCGGTTATCGGTGTCTCACTGAAGTACTGAGCTAGTAAGTGAGCTAACTGAGCTAGTGAGCTATTTAGCGAGTGAGTAATTAAGCGAGAACGACGTCAATCGAAAAGGGCCAGCTCTTTTCTATCACTCACGAGCTACTCTTATCCATGTCTAATCTGAAAGCAAGCAAAACAATGTTAAATTCCATAACATTAATAAAATAATCTTTAAATACTGTGTGTACTTAAGTCCAAAGGTAAACCATTAAAAACGTATACTGATCACTTAGTCATTTTACTCAAAGTGCAAAATGCATCGACTTACAACATGGCTTTATGAGTAAAATTTTGCCTATAGCAGAACTACCTAAGTAGCAGATTTGTGAGTCATATTATCACGATTCACAATGTAACATCATGCCTGTATTCCCTGAAGAGTTTATTTATTTAATACTTTAAGCACACAAATGTACAGAGGCGGACTTAATGCCGTAGGCATTTTCTACCAGTCAACCTTTGGGTGATGCAGAGACAAACAGTGGTAGGTGCAATACCGAAAACTGTGGAATAAATATTTATTTAAATATATGGATATACATACATATGCCTATTAAAAACTTTAAATATATAACTAATTATACATAAATATAAGACCTAATAAATACACATAAACACACGAATATACTAAAACGGATGAGACAAACAATGGGAAACATTACCATTGTGATGATACTACCAGCTTCTTACGAATATGCTCGCGAACTTTGACTAATCAAATCAAATAAAACTTTGGATAATCGGTTGGTTGCCATCCTGATTTCCTGGGGGAGCGCATTCCACAGAGAGATAGACTGAACGAAGAAGGAAGAGTGAAGTCAGTGCGGTGAGTGGGACATTGAAGAAGACGATTGTGTGATGAACGTAAGTTTCTACTGTGGTTCGCGCAAATGTACTGAAAGTGGGGGGCAAGATAACTATGGGAAGAGGGCAAGTCAAGAAATGAAAACAAGGTGGTCAGCGCCCTTAGCTCTCTGCGCTGACGTATGGGCAACCACTTTAGAAGCGACGGATGCGCAGAGACATGATCATATTTACGCAGATTAAAAATGAATCGAATGCAGTTATTGAGAAGACGATCAAGTTTGTCGAGGAGATCCGCATTCAGGTCGTAGTAGCACACCATAATCGATAATAGGGAAAATTAAGGACTGCACAAGCATTGTCTTGGTACTTGATGGTAATAAATGTTTTAGTCGGTATAGAGCCCGCAGCGTTCCAGTAACCCTCTGGCTCACCCTAGTGACTTGCGTACGCCAGTTCAGGGTACAGTCGATGTGCAAGCCTAGGTCTTTCACGTCAGTGCTAAATGGAACGATCATACTGAGAACTGGTGGCAAGAGTTAAGCAGACTCACTCCATTTTAGGCCATTTCTAAAACATGTCCTACAGCAAACCTTCAAACTTTAGGTATAGTGCATGAGGTTCCCTAAGTAACCTTAATGGAAGAGAACTTCTCCTCAAAATTCATGAAATGGATATTATCTAGTTACAGCGGCCAATGCTCAAGCTTACAGTTTTTATGATAACTCGCAGATTCTCACGTTGTTTCAAATTAGTCCAGACGACACTTCTAGAGTCTGCTGTACCTTTAAGGTTCGATTTGGTCAGTGGGGTCTTAGGGGCGCAGTTTACTTACACGTGCAGCGTGAGTGTGGAAGCCCTCCTCGCCCAATATCACAAACAAAAAACCATTTATTATCGTATTATTTCTCTGTTCTAGTGTCATAAAATCACATAATTTAATCTAAATTCCTATAGTAAAGTTTCTTACTTTATGCTTAGCTCAATATAAACTATCAAATTAACGCAAAGATTTATTTTACTGCATCAATAAACTGTTCAATGAAACTTTATTGTTACTCGTAAAACGCGATAAGACCGCCATTTGAGCCGTTTCTATGAATGCAAATTATTTCTTCATCTAACTACCTACATGCAATTATTCAACTTGGTCTACTCTATCAATCATTGGTATCTCTCATCTCTCCAAAGTTTTGTTTCGTGCTGCTTTATATTTTACAATAAAGCATACACCCTGTAAATAAAATAATCTTTACAATTTAATTTTATTCATAATCTATGGATTGTAAGTTCCGAGAATATTTTTACATCTCAATTCGGTCAGACGGCATTCCCATCCCTATACTGAAATGTCATTGACTCCATAGTCGGACAGAGTCGGACTCGATTGTGGAGGGCCGCTCGTCGTGCAATAAAAAGCTCGTGAACACGGCGCAAGCGATAATTACAGTTCATCCTTCAAAACATTTGGTCGCCACATGTGTTAGCTCTAAAATATAATCACTAAAACGCGACACAGATCAATTAAACCGCCGCTGTACGATAAAAATCTCGCTTCGTGATTAATATATACTTGATAAACATAAATATATCGTGTTTTATACGTTTGTGTGCAGTTCTACTTCCGTGGTGTCTCGCGTGTGCATTTGCGAGTGTATTGTTAGATCAGGAAGATGGTTATTGAAAAGATTTGCTGTTTGGGAGCTGGTTACGTTGGCGGGCCGACATGCAGTGTAATAGCCCTCAAATGCCCTAATATACAGGTAACAGTCTGCGACAAGAGTGAAGACAGAATAAACCAGTGGAATTCTGATAAATTACCGATTTATGAGCCAGGTTTAGACGACGTTGTGCAGCAATGTCGAGGTAGAAACTTATTTTTTTCGACAGACATCGCTAAAAGTATTCGTGAAGCTGATTTAATATTTATATCAGTGAATACGCCCACCAAGACGTTTGGTAACGGTAAGGGAAGGGCAGCAGACTTGAAATATGTTGAAAGTGCAGCCCGCATGATTGCAGATTTGGCTACGAGCAACAAGATTGTGGTTGAAAAGAGTACTGTGCCCGTTAAAGCTGCAGAAATTATCATGAAGATATTGAGAGCTAACACTAAGCCTGGTGTTGAGTATCAGATTCTGTCTAACCCTGAGTTTTTAGCAGAAGGAACCGCTATCGTGGACTTGGTTGAGGCTGAGAGAGTGTTAATTGGTGGTGAGGACACCCCTGAAGGTCAGAGAGCAATCCAAGACTTGTGTTGGGTCTATGAGCACTGGATACCAGCGAAAAACATCCTAACCACAAACACATGGAGTTCAGAACTGTCTAAATTGGCAGCAAATGCATTCCTCGCTCAGCGCATCTCAAGCATTAATTCCCTCTCAGCAGTATGTGAAGCTACTGGTGCTGATGTTTCAGAAGTCGCCAGAGCTGTGGGTAGAGATTCTCGTATCGGACCGAAGTTCCTTGAAGCGTCAATAGGGTTTGGTGGCAGCTGCTTCCAAAAAGACATTCTCAACCTAATCTACTTATGTGAATGCCTAAATTTGCCTGAAGTTGCAGCGTACTGGCAGCAAGTACTGAACTTAAACGACTATCAAAAGACCAGGTTCACGAGGAAAGTCATAGAAGCATTATTCAACACTGTCACGGACAAGAAAATTGCTATACTGGGTTTTTCGTTTAAGAAAAATACAGGAGATACTCGTGAATCCCCAGCTATTCATGTATGTAAAACTTTGCTTGATGAAGGAGCAGAACTCCACATATACGACCCAAAAGTTGAACAAGACCAGATCTTTTTCGAGCTAACAAGTCCGTACTTAACATCAGAGCCAGAAATTGTAAAGAGTAACATAGAAATCCACAATACAGCGGTCTCAGCTTGTACAGGGGCTCATGCGTTAGTTCTATGTACGGAATGGGACGAGTTCAAGTCACTAGACTTTAAAAAGATCTATGAAGTGATGATGAAACCAGCGTACATATTTGATGGGAGGAAGATCTTGAACCACGAGGCACTGCAGAATATTGGGTTCCATGTCCAGACAATTGGCAAGCGGCTGAGCAGAGTTGGCAGTATAAGAGCTCAAGGGAGCCAAACTATGCCTTAATGTGAGTATTTTAATTACTTTAATTTTTTATCTTGTAACTGAGGGCCCATTCCCGTATTTTTAAGAATGTTAGCATTCTAATCTCAGTATGAAGTATTTGACATTGATTGTTGCCGAGATGAGATTACGACTGGATATTTTGTACGATTTTAATACGCGTATTTGCCATTCTTTTTAATAAAAACGTGCTTTTTATAATTTTTCGACCTCAAAAAGAGGATCACAAAATCCCGAAAAAAAATCACATTCATTTATGCTAGAGATAAACATGCCTAAAAAAACTCTATGGACCAATTGAGGTTTGAGCACTAGAAAAGTCAGAAATTGCAAAAAACTATTCCCATGCATTTTGATGAAATTACAACCTACATTTTTACGATGGATAGACGCCGAAAATAAACCGGCCAAGTGCGTGTCGGACTACGCACAATGAACGGTTCTGTTGTTGGGATGAATTGATCCCAAAACCAAACATACCATTGTAGTTGAAAAACATGTTCTCCCATATATTGATATATGTAGGTACCTCACGGTTAATTATCCAGCTGCAAATGTAGGTTGGTCGACTATTATTCGTTAACTTGTACAGCCTACTTAGCTGTGATAGTTTTCCTATTAACATCGTTATATTATACTACTTCCGTGATTTTTTTCTCATATCCAAAAGCAACCATTTAACAGGCACGAGACACTTGACTCTAACAAAAATTAGCTTAATATTACGCAAACGGATCCCTGAACCGAAAAATTGTGTGAAAGAATGAAAGAAAAATATTTTATTTCGGACACGCACAAGAAATACAAAAAATAAAAAAAGGAGCATTTATAACTAACAAAATTTACATATTAACAAAATTATTTTGTTCGATTAAAAACAAAAACCAACAAAGGAAATAAATAAAAACGACTTGTGCGACGCCAAAAAGGCTCCTATCTCAGCATAATGCTGCGATATTTAAAAAATAAATACGGCAGCGCTGGTATTCTGATAGGGCCCAAGCCGAATACAGCTGAATACCAAGTATTTTACATGGAGCGACAGCCTGTCTGCCACTACTCAGTTACTGGGTAACACGATCCCCCTTGGTAAGAATGCTCGTCAGTCTTTCAGCTTTCTTGAATATCCGTAACGACTGTCGAAGATCAACGAATGTCGGCCGGGACCAACGTGCTTTCCGAAATTCCGAGGCTAAAGACGGATGGTTACCCATCCGTAGCGTAGCTTAACCTCGATCGAACCGTGCGGCTGGAACCTACGAAACACTCTGGGTAAACTGACCATGTAGTCTTTACTCTATGGCTAAACCCAGGCATCACTTTGCCTAACCGTAAAATATGCTTATCAATAAATTTCTGATAAGATTTTTCACAGAATTAATTTCCTTATAAAATTATCATTGACCCCATTCCATGATTCATTCACATACAAATAAATTACAAATGCTGGTAAGTGTGAGTCGGACTCGCACACGAAGGGTTCCGTACCACCGTAGATACAATATTTAACACTATATACTCAAATAAAAACCAAGACATAGCGCTGCGATCATTTATTGAAGTCATGCCAAAACTACGCCTCGCTCTGTGCATACACGCTCACGCGCACACATTTACAACCCATTTCAACTAAACTACACCTCACTAAGTGCACAAATGTTTGCGAAACTGGCTTCACGTCACTGTTGATAGCGCTGTGTCTTGGTTTTTTATTTGTTCTGAGACTACATACAGTCTTTATAATGTGCACATATCGAAACGAGAGAATCTATGCTTAATTTTATAGACGGAAAAAAAAAAAAAAAATCTTTTAACACTTTGTAGAAAATGTTATGATTGAGATATAAACATACTATTTTTTTTCTATTGGGTAGCTAATACGATGAAGAATAACTTAAAGTAATAAAAATGGTACGTAATGGTCTTATTGAGAGTTTTTTCGATTATTGTAAAAATTTATGGAAAACACACAGATTTTAAAAAAAAAAACATGTTTATTTTCAATTGAGGGTAGTTTTTTTCCACAAATTTCTTTTTATGAGGATGCCTACTTACTTGCAATCATTATGGAGGTTGTTTCATCGATAGATCATTTAGTTTAAAAGTTACACCGTTTTGTTTACACTGTTGTCACAATAGCGAACACAATTTTTTAAAATTCTAAAGTAATAGCAAAGAAAATATTTAGGTTTTTTTAAATATTTTTTCCGTCGTTAACATTAAGCATACATTCCCTCATTTCGATATGTGCACTTTATAAAGACTCACACTGTATAAAAAAAAACACTTCTATGGTTAAAAATTAAAGGGGTTCCCTTTAATGTTTACCTTTGATTTCATTTTTATGCATGTTATTAAAGCGGGCAGTACACACTCTGAAAATTTCAAGTATCTACCTATTACGGTTCAAAAGATACAGCCCTGTGACAAACGCACTGATGGACGTACAGCAGAGCCTTAGTAAAAGGCCCCGTTGCCACCCTTTGGGTACGGTACCCTAAAAAATTCGGTATCTGTGTATTGTTGTTTAAAAAATAAAAACAACGTTAGATAATCTAATTATGTCGAACGCTGTCGGAGGACTCAAAAAAAACCGAAATTTATTATAATGCTTTAATTAAAATAAGTATTACAAACTTTACTTAAAATTAGAACGAAAATCTAGTGTTCAGATTCGAAGTAGGAATCGGAATGAACGAGCTTGATGGTCACGTAGGCCACCGCGCCGCGCGTCGCTTACACGTGCCGCACCGTCAGCGTTTCCGTCAGTTTGCCAATTCTTTGTATGTGGGTCATGATGGTACGTTTCCACCGTTGATGCGCCGTCAGCGATATAGGTATAAGGCCGGCGCATAACACCTCCCCCCGTAGCTCAGCAACTATTTTAAGACGTTTAGTGAAAATGTTGCTGGCATCTGAGTTTTTCCTTGGCGTTGAGATGGTTCTGGAACTTCATAAGGATGATCTTGATTTGCAGCAGCAACGTTGGGTAATGATTGCTCTGCAGGTGGCTTGAGTCTCCAGGCGTTGCAGCGGTGACGCAATACTATGATGGTAGTTAGTAAAAGTGCACCAAATAAGATTACGTAGAATGGTATGGTTGTATGGTAGAGTGATGGCGTCTCCAGACTTTCCAGTTGCACAGGTGTTTGAAGATTAATCTCATCTTGTAAGTTATGTAGGTTTCTTAGGTTGATAGAGTTTATCTGGAGCGGGCGTTGAGGTACGTGATCTTCATACAATTTTGTAGTAATTTCGGTTATCTTCACTGGCTGACCATTCACTCGATCATTGATGTTAACTATGGTGAATTCATGTGTTCGTAGCAGACAGTTACGTGGGATGGTAACCAGGAAGCTGCCGGTTAATGTGTTAAATTCATCTCGTTCACAGGTGAGTTGCAGTTTCGTAGGTTTTGGGAAGACGACTACGTAGTGGCGGTCGTCCAGCTTATCCATGGCTTGTCTTGAGAGTGAAATGGTTGTCTTCACGCAGGAGTCATCCGTCATTTTGCCATCTATTATACGTTGTATACAATCTGGTTGCGATCTTAACTGATGATTGAGTTTTTCTTCGCATAAGTACTGCTCGGTTAACTTCGGGCATTCAGCCTCTATGTACACGTGAAAGTTTCTAGTGATAGCTATAAAGGGGTAAGGGGGAACTATGATCTGCTTTCTTTCGTTCGGTACTATAGCTAGTCTATATAGAGTATATTTAAAGGGAGATAGGATAGGGAATTGAAATGCTATGATAATATGTTGACCGTTATAAAATGATCCTGGCTTTATGACGTTATAATATTCCCTAGCTTCCAGATCTAACAGCTGGTCCTTATCGTAAATACTACTAAGTTTTCCTAACATACTAGTCATTGTCTCTAACTTTATCATAGAATGGTGCGTGCTTCCAGCACGACTGAAGGCTATTGCATCTTCAATTCTATGTAACTCATCTAGTAACTTATCTACATTATCGCTAACTATACCTAGGATTTGCGCGAACTTCGCAAATTTTAATAGACTGTATTGAGCATACTTTTGTTTGTCCAGTAAGTCATGCAGAGTGTTGTTAATTCGGGACTGATTTTCAACAATTTTGGTTATAATTTCGGTATGGTGGCCCATCCAGTCTTTGCTGAGACTGATATGATGGTTTTGTTCAGCAATTACTTTATCCTGATTATCCTTGAGAATTTTAATGGCATCATTGTACCTCATGGCATCCGTATAGTCCAGATTTCCTGTTATGCTTTTTACTACGGATCCTAGACCGTCCATAAGACCTCTTTTGGGGCGGTTAGGCTCTAAGCTACTTAGTTGAAGCGAAGCCTTGTTTAATTTACTTGTTAAATGATCAATCTGTAACTCGTACAGGGCATAAGTATAGTTATCTAGGGTGTCTTTGATTTCGATTAGTTGTGTTCGTACGGAGCTAATTTTATTATTTATATCTTTAAGTTCAATGTATTGTAAAAATGTATGGTAATGAGTTGTAAGTCTCATAGGTCCTAATTTAAAAGGTAGAATCCCTGGTCCATCGTTGAGTCCCTCAAGTTTTATCTCCTGCGCCTGTATCAGGTGCAGGACCAACATCAGTAGTGGAATCCTGTAACAATTTGGCACTGTTAGGGACTCGTTTAAGTCTCGATTTTGCTATTGGACCACGTTTCTTAGAGGTGTATATGTGAATTGGGAGATCTGCCAGAACCGTATCCTGAGTGTATCTCGGTGCGAGCTTTTGACGGCTAGCACTTGGGTTTGTGACGAATATCTGCTGTTGTGGCTGATATTCTACATCTGATTCACGACCTTTGTTCCTATTATCCATTATTGCAGTTCTATTAGAGAGAGATGTTTCATTAATTAGCTCGTAGACTTTCTTCATTTGTTCCCTATGTGAATTTGTGTATTGCTGTAGCAGATGTTCTGTTAGGTCAATATCTAATGGATCTCTTGGATCTGTATGTCCTAAAATAATATCGTATGGCCTACATTTCGTGAAACTGTGGACTGAGCTGTTATACCCTATCAAAGCATATGGCATTAGGTTAATGACAGATTCGTCCCGATGCTGTAGTTTTAGGATGCGCAAATGTTCTAGCAAGGTTAGGTGGAATCTCTCGATGTTGCCGTTATCATTCGGCGCATGAGCCAATGTTTTATGATGAGTTATTTTATGTGTTTTACAGAACTCCGAAAACATTTGGTTTGTGAATTCTGTACCCTGATCGGTTATAATGGTGAGTGGCAAGCCGTGATGAGTGCTGAATGTTAGTAGTGCTTGTATAACGCTTAGTGCGGTACCATCTTTAAGGTTATATGCCTGTCCGTACTTAGAAAATACATCTATAAAAGTTACATACTTTTCATTTTGTGCTGTAAATAAGTCCATATGGACAATTTCGAACGGTTTTGTGGCTGGTGGAACTATATTGAACATCGGTCTGACAGGGTTCCTATCGTATTTTGCCTGTCCACATATGGTACAGTCATTGATATATTTAGAAATATGTTCCCTCATTTTTGGCCAGTAATACCTACGTGATAAAGCCAAGTAACACTCGTTAATACCACGATGGTTGGTTTTCCCATTGTGGTAATGACGGATAATTTCTTGTTGTCTAAGGTACTCCTTGACATTTTCAATTTCCGTTTTGGCTATTACTAGATTCATGGCTGAATTCCTGAATTTTTCCTGTAAAATGGGCACAATTTTGTACATGCTTAAAGGCGGATTTATTAGGAGGGCTGTTTTAATTTTAGGGTTAACATATTCTTTTATTGCATTAACTAGATCTTCCTCTAGGTTTGACTCGGATAGCTGCACAGATGTTCGGAGGTGAGTGTCGAAGGGTTTAGTCACTGTCGGTCGTCTTTTAATGTCCCCTACAATGGTCAAACATAATTGACGATGAAATTTGTTGAGTGGATCGTCAGTGATAGGTATTTCTAGTATAGGGTTTTCATTGTCGGTATGTGCGGTGAGGGTATTTGAGTTATCTAAGGTTGGGGGTTTGACAGTCGGATTGGCTATCATCGAGTTAGTCTCCTCATTGTTTAGCTCGATGCGGGATAGGGCGTCGGCATTAGTGTTGTTTTTGCCCTTTTTATAAACGACTGTAAAATCGTACTCGCTTAATTTTAGCCGCCATCGAGTTAACCTTGAGTTTGGTTCTTTAATGTTCATAACCCACTGTAGTGGTTTATGATCCGTCACGATTTTGAATTTACGCCCAAAAAGATATGGCCGAAAGTATTTAGTGGCCCAGACAATCGCTAATAGTTCCTTCTCTATCGTACTGTAGTTAATTTCGCTTTCATTGAGAGTACGTGAGGCGTACGATACGGGTCTATCTGATCCTATGGGTCCTTGTGATAGCACCGCGCCTATTGCATAGTTGGAGGCATCAGTCGTCAGTACGAATTCTTTTGTGAAATCAGGGTACCTCAGGATAGGGTCATTAGTCAGTAACGTCTTGCATTTCTCAAAGCTGTTAATGTAGTCGGGGTCAAATGTAATTTTTTTCCCTTTCTTTAGACACTGTGTTAGGGGTTTTGTAATCCGGGCGAAGTCGGGAATAAACTTCCTGTAATATCCTAAAAGTCCTAAAAATTGCTTTATCTGTTTAGGGGTTTCCGGTAGGGGATATTTTTCTACGGCTGCTATCTTATCGGGGTTAGGTTTGATGCCTTCACTGCTTATTACGTGACCAAGGTAGGCGGTTTCCAATTTTAAAAATTCCGATTTATCTAGCTGAATTTTGAAGTTGGATTCACTCAGCCTTTGGAAGACTTTCTCTAGGTTATCCATATGCTCCTGTAATGACGTGCTGAATACGATAATATCGTCTAAGTATACAAGACAGATAACATTCTGGAGTCCTCTGAGGACATTGTCCATTACACGCTGGAACGTAGAGGGTGCATTCTTAAGTCCCATGGGCATTCGTAAGAATTCGAAATGCCCATGTTCTACATTGAAAGCGGTCTTGGGAATGTCGTTGGGGTGCATTTCAACTTGGAAAAATCCTGAAGCCAAATCAAGGGTTGTAAAATATTGGCATTTTCCTAATTTATCGAGTACGTCATTAATATTCGGTATTGGGTACTTGTCGTCGATCGTCTTCTCGTTTAGTTTACGGAAGTCGATGACGAGACGCCACTTTTGCTTTCCTGAAGCGTCAACTTTTTTTGGTACTACCCAAATGGGTGAGCTCCATGCTGATTCCGATGGCCTAATTATCCCTTGTTCTAACATGTTTGATATTTGGCTAGTAACTTCTTCCCTATGAATAAATGGGTATCTGTAACTTTTGGTATATACGGGGTTTTCATCGGTAGTTCTAATGCAATGCTTTACTTTATTGGTGAAAGCTAATGGTTCCCCTTCGATATAAAAAATGTTAGCATATTTAGCGCACAGTGATTCCAGATTGGCCTTCTCTTCTAAATTTAAATGATCAGTGCGCAACTTTGATATAATTTCCTTTACACGGGGCGAAGATTGTGTCGAATGAGTGTACTCAATATTAAACACTGATGCCTGTGCCGGATGGTCTAATGAGAATATCATATCATTAGGAGTTGGGTTCTCAACTTCTACTATACCACGGTTACTTAAAACAGTTGTTAGGCATTCATGAATAATACAGTTACAAATTATCTGTTCGTTAACTAAAACTTGTCCGTCCTGTGCGTTAATTGGTAATCTTAGTAGTTTTTTGCTGTGTGCCGGGATGATATTTTCATACAAATTTAAGTTGCTGGAGTTGTATATTTTAATACGATTTACTGCGGATTTCGTGGTCAACGTCAATTCTTTAAGGTCCAATTTAGCATGCCATTTTGCAAGTAGGTCGAATCCTATAAGACCATCAAAATGATTATGAAATTTATACACAAATAGTTTTACAGGCTCTGGATCACTGAATTCGGAGAAGCATGGTATATTAATGGAGTGACTATGTCTACTTGTTGCATGTACGTTCGTGACCTCGAATGGATCATGGTTCAATGGTAAATGTGCAAAATATCTCTCCACAGCATCCGGGCTTATGAAGGATTGATTAGCGCCGGTGTCTATTAATAGGTTTAGGTTAGGGTTAGCAATATGAACGTATGGTAACTGTCGCTGTGTTTGAAGGTTTAATTCTATTTTAATCTTTTTGATTTCGTGGCCCCCTGAAAATCCTCCTCGCTGGTGAAAGGCTGGGGCTGTTCTCTTACTTGAGTGCTACCGTCATTTGTCATGTCAGTCGACACCTCAGTCTGCGGAATGCCATCGTATACGCATGGATAATTGCCGTAGTAATCCATAGGATAATAATTTTCGTAGTAGTTAGGCTCCTGCTCATACCCATAATACTCAGGGTAGGAGAAGTCTTCGAAACTTGAACATTCGTTGACATTTACATCGCGCGTTCTGAAGTAATTAATGGGTGGCGGATTGCCTTGCCTAGACCAATCCCAATTACTACGAGTAGGAGGTAGTGGCTTAGCAACGAAATTGCTCACACCACTCATGGGCTTGGCCCCTTGATTTTGTGATGGGGGTCTTGGAGCCATACCGAACGTGTTACCTCGCGGATTGTAGTTTGGAGGTGGGGCGCCAAACATTCGTTGCGTATGCGAAGGCATACGGGGCTGATTATAGGGTGCATTAAAAGTATTAAAACCTGCATTAAATCTATAGTTATTTGGTGGCTGTGGTTGCATCATGCGTGGTTGCATATAAGCGGGCATGACCGGGTTAGGTACGGGCATAGCGTTATTATTGCGTGGACTGTGGAAGCCTGCATGCATGGGTGACTGGTTAGGCTGGGTTGCAGACTTGGGATGAGTGTTAGTGAGTTTAGGTAAACTGTCGTTTCTCTGTTGCAGATACATTACATTCAATTCCCCTTGTACGTACTCTAATGCTGTCTCAATAGAATCTGGTCGCATGCATCGTATGCGCGAACCTAAAGGTTCCTTGAGCCCGCGCACAAAGGCCTGCATTGTTAACTTTTTATACAAATCGCGCTTAGCGTTAATAGTCGTAGTCAACGTTTCATGAAGTGTAATATATGTCATGATAGTGCTAAATAAGGTTTGGCACCTATCATAAAGTTCTTGCGGCGTATCATTACCCTGTGTCTGCAACGAGAGGTCATTATAGAGGGTGGTTTCATCCCTACGATCAGCAAAGTTATTTATTAACACGCTTCTGATGCCATTCCAGTTCTCGGGGATACCGTTAGAGTTAACAGTTCGAGCAGCATTGCCTGTTACTTTATTTAATATGCCACTAATCAAGGATAAATTGTTTAAGTCATGCTCAGGACCTTCACGTATATACGCATCCACTAACTTATCGCAAATTCTAATAAATCGAGTTAAGATATGGGGGTTCCCATCAAATTCCGGGACCAGGCGAATGGCCTTCAAAATGCCATCGGGGTCGTGTGCCATTATACTATCTATGTTTATATCTATGTTCCTATTACTATCCACTAAATCTTCCCGTCTCGACTGCCTATAAGAAACAGTCTCGCGGGTCCCTAAATTCCTAGGGTAAAAAATCTTGAAATAAAGTATCAAGGGTTAAGGGTAAGGGAAAGCGACACTAGAAAGATTCTCGTGCACTTACTTGTACATCTCGGCTTCTCCTGAGCAGTATCAATGTCTGGATCTCCGCAGCTCTTCGACGATTCGGGATACTCGTTAGAGGTGCCTAAGGCCACCCGGGCGGCTCGCCTAATTTCAATATTCGGGAATCTATATCGCGAACCGGCCCGCGAGTATCCTACCGACTGCGCCAATTATGTCGAACGCTGTCGGAGGACTCAAAAAAAACCGAAATTTATTATAATGCTTTAATTAAAATAAGTATTACAAACTTTACTTAAAATTAGAACGAAAATCTAGTGTTCAGATTCGAAGTAGGAATCGGAATGAACGAGCTTGATGGTCACGTAGGCCACCGCGCCGCGCGTCGCTTACACGTGCCGCACCGTCAGCGTTTCCGTCAGTTTGCCAATTCTTTGTATGTGGGTCATGATGGTACGTTTCCACCGTTGATGCGCCGTCAGCGATATAGGTATAAGGCCGGCGCATAACAATCTTTTCTTTGTTGTTATTGGTATCTACATATTTATAGATAGCCATAATATTATAATCCACGTCGCGTTCTAAATGTATTAAGTCTGTAGGTTAATAGGCCGCCGAGAGCATGCGTTCCTTACACCTGCAGGCTTAGTACGAGAACCGTAAAGAAGCGTTTCGTCGACGGAAGAGTAGATAAAAATGACGTTTCCATGTGGACAGTTGACAGTTTTCTACCGAGAAACGTAGACAAGCGATTTCTATTCTACAGTATAGTAGTAATAGAAAGCGTAATGCCAAGTCTGCTGCACGCGTAGAATGACCAATTCTATCTCTATTTTACCAAGAAGAAACAAAGTTCTTTCTATCCAACTTGACATCTCTTCTGCCCGAGCACGGGGCGACCCGTACACTCGCGTTTCTATGAAGATAAAGACACATTATTATTTCCTTACTAACAGGGAGGTAGTGATGTAGATAAGCTAAGAATTCAACGATAATATTACGTTTCGTTATCGAAAAAAATGTGTCAAACGCCAAGTTTGAATTAATAAAAACCAGCGAAAATTCGTTTTTTTTTTGTAAACAAAAATAAATGGTAATTAAAATGTCTCGAAAACGGTACGTCCTAGGCAGACAATAACAGAAATTTTACCCCTTCTCCCTTTTTTTTTTTTGGATACGAAATTATCAATAACTTCTCCCGCTCTGGTCGGAGCGGGAGGGTGTGTCAGACTCTTACTGACTAAAACCCTACCGTATTCCTTCCGTTGCCTGTGTTGCCAGGGGCCTGGGTAACCCTTTCTTACCATCCCGCGACCCCGGCAGGCATCGGCCCTAGTGGACCCCTACACTTGTGCTGACATCTCTTTGAGGCGCGCGTGGAACACAGCGCGCCGTCGACCCAGGCCTGGTCCTTATCGGACGGCGAGCTACCCATTGCTCACCGTCCGCAAGCCCGCGTCTACGGTGGCTGGAAATCCGCCTGGGATTCCCGACGCCCAGGGCGTCTTCTGCGGCGGCTAGGGGCGAGAGGGCGCGAATTTTGCCTTTCCCTCAACCGTCCCGCCTCCTCCTTCGCGAGCATTACTGCTTCGGCCCTCTCCGCCCCTGTGACACCATTTGTGCAAGCAGCATCTCAACATGATTTTAAGGAATAAATATTGATCGCAATGGGTTTCATTTTCATAGTTCACCCACATTTATTACGTTATTTCCTTTGTTGAGCAGACGATTTTTTGATACCTATGAAGCAATGGATTAGCAAAATCCTTCAAAACTCTCGGATTGTGATTCTAACTGTGCTACGCAATTAGGGAGCAGGTTGATCAGTGAGAAGAAGGGACGGTAAAAATATTGAATAGATTCTTGTCTAGGTCTAATGTGGTGTAGACTTAATGCTTGTTGAGAAGACATGTTTCTTCCCCCAAGTGTCAAAAGTAGAGAAAAATTGGTCGGGCTTAGCATGACGCTTTCTATTTCTACTCTACTGTAGAAAAGAAATCGCTTGTCTACACTTCTCGGTAGAGAAATGTCGCGACAAAACGCTTTTCTACGGTTCTCGTGCTAAGCCTGCAGCAGGTTTAGCACGAAAACCGTAGAGAAGCGTTTTGTCAACGGAAGAGTAGAAAAAAAAATACGTTTCCGTGTAGACAGCTGACAGTTTTCTACCGCGAAATGTAGACAAGCGACTTCTATTCTACAGTAGAGTAGATTTCTACTCTACCGTAGGATAGAAGTCGCTTGTCTTAAATACTTATAAATCGCAT
The DNA here is from genome assembly GCA_905333075.3 of Atethmia centrago. Taxonomy (NCBI): domain Eukaryota; kingdom Metazoa; phylum Arthropoda; class Insecta; order Lepidoptera; family Noctuidae; genus Atethmia; species Atethmia centrago. The sequence goes on from HG995396.1 coordinate 1,457,066, forward strand.
CAGCATCGCAATTCAACGAGGAAATGCCGCGAGGGCCTTTTTTAGGTTTAACTTACTTTTAATTTAATTTAGTTAAAGTTAATAATCATCTTGTAATTTGGTTATGTAAATAAGACTTCTTAAATAAAACTAAACTTACAATAGCCTAATGTCAACTGCTCATCACCTTTTACAAATTATTGCGAGACTTACAGTAGTCTCATACGATGTGTTTAAAAAGACATCTCACCTTGGTAATAAGCAACTGAGCAGCGACAGAAATTAACCTCCGAATTTAATAAAGCTAAATACTAAAATATTCATTACTAGTGGTCGCCCACTCGTCGATATTCGACCCCTTCTATTCACAATTGTTGTGGATTGTCTATGTACGATTATGAATAAAGCAGTTGTCATCCAGACTTGTCTTTCATTACATTACATGGTGACAGCGGTGGGATTTTATTCTATTTAAATAGTATAGGTCGGTAATAAAGGCACGTTGTGGATTTTAAAATCGTCCGGGACGGTTCAAGAGCGCTATGGAACACGCGCGACCACCAACAGAATTATGTTTGGAGGGCAGCTCCGTCAGCCGGGCTGACGCATGGCGGCGTTGGAGGTCGCAATTTATGTTATTTTTAAAAGCATCGGGGGTGCAAAAAGAGGAAGCTGGTATACAGGCCAGTTTAATGATAAATTTAATCGGACCTGAGGGGTTTGAAGTCTTTGAGACATTTTCGTTTGACAAGGAGAGCGATAAGGATGATGTCAATCTATTGCTTACGAAATTTAATGAATATTTTGGAGATAAACAGAATATAACATTGGCAAGGTACAACTTTTTTACAAGGGGTCAGGAAGTAGGAGAATCAATAGATCAGTATGTTACAGCATTGCGTTTACTGAGCAAAAATTGTAACTTCAAAAATTTGGAAGAGGAGTTGATTCGCGACCGTATTGTTTGTGAGATACAGAGTACTGGAGCAAGAGATCGTTTATTGAGAGCAGAGAATTTGACGTTGGATAAACCAAATTTCAATAGATAATCGACGTTTATTGGACGTGGACAGTGTTGCTGTTGGTTCCATCACAGCGCCAAGATCTGTTCATTCAAGTGAGACTGGTAATTGTCTCAGGAGTGGAGGCCAATCCAATGAACCCAGTTTATGTCCGGCTATTTCTGCGCAGTGTTATTTATGTCAAAATCAAGGCTGTTTGCCAGGCGAATATCACATTGTTGTAGACAAAACTGTGATGCCGGTGATTTGTGCAACCCGTAAGGTGCCATTGGGAGTTCGCGATAAGTTACAAGATGAGTTAAATAGAATGATTGAGTTAGGTGTCATTAGGAAAGTGAGTCATCCAACACCATGGGTGAATTCATTAGTGATTGTTGCTAAGAAAAATGGACAATTGCGTATATGTTTAGACCCGAGGCCGCTTAATAAGGCGATACAGCGTGCACATTTTCAACTTCCAACAATAAATGAATTGGCTTCGAAGTTGCATGGTGCTACAGTTTTAGACGCATTTTCAGGGTTTTGGTCGGTTAAACTAGATAATGCAAGTGCAGACTTATGTACATTCAGTACACCGTTTGGACGATATCAATATTTGCGATTGCCATTTGGTCTTAATTGTGCACCTGAAGTGTTTCATGCGAAAATCAAGCAATTACTTGAAGGCCTAGAGGGGGTAGATTCGTTTATCGATGATATCATTTGTTGGGGAAGGAATAAAGATGAACACGATCTACGTTTGAAAGAATTGTTAAACAGGGCACGGGAAATTAATTTAAAATTCAACAAAGATAAATGTCGTATATGTGTTGACGAAGTAACTTATTTGGGTCATATTTTTAACAAAGATGGAATGAAAATGGATTCTGAGAAAGTAAGAGCGATATATAATATGCCGGAACCGTCGGATCGGAAAAGCTTGGAAAGGTTTTTAGGTGCTATAAATTATCTTTCAAAATTTATCCCTAATTATTCAGAGCATACTTTTCAACTGACCAGATTATTAAAAAAAGATATGACTTGGTGTTGGGAAACTAGTCATAAAGAAGCATTCAATAAGCTTAAAGATCTGATATGTAATGCGCCAGTTCTGTCTTTATACAATGTTGGTAGTCCGGTGGTGTTATCAGTGGACGCGAGCAGTGTGGCAATGGGTGCTGTGCTCATGCGGGAAGGGCGTCCAGTAGAGTATGCGTCACGCACGCTCACTGACACACAACAACGATACGCACAAATAGAAAAGGAAATGTTGGCAATAGTATTCGCTTGTGAAAAATTTCATCAGTATATTTATGGAAAAAGTAATGTGGTCGTCGAATCGGACCATAAACCACTGGAAAGCATTTTTAGAAAATCTCTAGACTCAGTCCCGGCTCGCTTGCAGCGTATGATGTTGAAGGTTCAAGCTTATGAGTTGATGGTCACTTATAAGCCTGGGAAATTCATGTACTTACCTGATACATTGTCGCGGGCATCTCTTCCGGATTTGTATGACGATAAAATTAGCAGGGCTATACTATGCCAAATAAAAATGGTAATCGATAATGTACCCATGTCGCAGAATAAGTTTAGTCTCGTCAAGGGGGAAACTAATAAGGATGAGTGTTTAAAATTATTGCTAAAATATATCAATCAAGGGTGGCCTAATAAGTTTAACATACACAATGATTTAAGATACTATTGGTCTATAAGAGATGAATTGTACAGTGTAGATGGTGTTATATTTAAAGACAAACAGGTTTTGATACCACATTCTATGCAAAGGGACATGTTAAAGCTTATTCACGAAGGGCATTTAGGGATTGATCGTTGCAAGAGACGTGCTCGTGAGGTAATATTTTGGTCGGGTATAACATGAGATATTGAGGATTATGTGAGAAGATGTAAAGTATGTCAGGAAACAGCAAACAAACCGTGTAGGGAACCTATGATTCCAGTAGCTGTACCAGAACTGCCATGGAATAAAATTGGAACAGATATTTTTGAGTATGGAAGACAAAGTTATTTAATATTAATTGATTATTATTCTGGTTTTATTGAGGTTGCATATTTGAAAGATACTTCGTCAAACTCAGTAATATGTATTATGAAAGAAAATTTTGCACGGTATGGTATACCGGATACGGTCATCAGTGACAATAGTCCACAATATTCTTGTCGTAATTTTATTAAATTTGCTTTAGAATGGGGTTTTAAACACGTCACTTCATCTCCGTATTATGCTCAATCAAATGGTAAAAGCGAAAGGGCAGTTCAAACAATTAAGAATTTATTGAAAAAATCAGTAGACAGTAAATCCGATTTTTATTTAAGTTTGCTAAGTTACAGAAATACACCGCGGGAAAATTTGAATTCTCCTGCACAATTAATGATGGGCCAGCGATTAAATTGTAGACTACCAGTCCATTCAGATTTATTAAAACAAAAAAGTTGTGATAACTTACAACATCAAAAAATATTGGAAAAACAAATAAAAATTAAAAGTTTCTATGATCAGCATTCTAAACTGTTACCTGAGTTGAATGTGGGCGATGAAGTTATAATGTTAGGAAACACAAATAAAAGAAGTCATGGCAAAATAATGGGAAAAGCGTCGACTCCACGTTCTTATATTGTTAGAAACAGAAAAGGTATTTATCGCCGTAATCGTAGACATTTGATAAGATCCGTAAAGGATCCTGCAGACAATATTTTGTCTGATATTGATGATGAGTATTTTTCGGGGGATGATAGAGATAATGATTATGTGCCAAGCACCAAAATAAATGTATCGTCATCTTACTCGCCACCTCATACCCGTAGTAAGATTTAACAATTTGTATAATTATGTATTTCAATACCTAATGTATGAATATCTAATTATTTACTTTAAGTTTGTTTTTGTGGAATTAATGGATTATTAGTTTGCTTTTTATTATTATTTTATCTTATTTAAGGGGAAGATGTTGTGGATTGTCTATGTACGATTATGAATAAAGCAGTTGTCATCCAGACTTGTCTTTCATTATATTACAACAATCTATACATATACTAGGTACTTACTAATTCCATGAGTACACTAATTCCACGCTATTATAAAGTACTTACTTATTCCATGCTCAAGCTGTCACTTCATGTACACACTTCCGTCCCTGATCACACAGAAAGCGAGTGGAAAGATGTAACACATCAAAAACTTTACTTGGCACGTTAATTTAAACGTGCCATCTCCGACATATTTATTATTTACTTAGCAGTATAAAACCATTAAAATAGTTACTTAACGAAATATTTAAATTAACAATATTGATACAAGTGCCCAAAAAAGGTGTGTCATGCTTACGTCTATAATATCTGTGATAATATCCATCACTCTCCTGGCCCCCATCCCAATTAATTTGTGGCCGGCACAGCACGTTAATTTGTAACGACTTCCAAAAAAGCTTGTATTTTTGGAAGTCGTTACAACATATTAACCTCAGTTATATGTTCGTGTTGATTTTAATATGTATGTGTTGTTGAAAATTATTGTTTTGTTTGATAGGGTATGCTCTCGAGGTGGTCCCATTGTCACAAGTCTGTCAATCTGCTGAGGGGATCCGAGGGAAATCCTCAAATTTTATGGGCACACCTATAGCGAATTGGGTAATTTTATAGTACCTCGTACATTTGCTCTTGGAAAGCACCATTTAGTGAAGTGAAAATGATGAAGAAGACCACAGATGGCTACCGGAACTACTTAATAATAAGTATTTCACGGGTTGCGATTGGATTAGGTACTAAAATATGTTTGCTAAGCAATTTATGCTCGTCACAGTTAAATGATTTTTGTGACTTTTAAATATGTTATTACTCTTTCATATAATGCAAGTAAGCTATGCAAAATGTATGTTAAACTGGAACGCATACACATCAATTCTATATGTGAATGTTACAGTTTTGTAGTAAAATACTTTATGAAATAAATTCAGGAAGTAATGTCTAGCCAAAGTATAAAAAACGATATTACTTTCAAACTACTTAAGATATTTTCATGTTTTTTTTTTGTATGAACAGACTATTTTATCATTTATAATTCTATCTGTGATTTTTTCAAATATTCAGTTTTTCGTTACAAAAAAAAAACCCTGTGAAACCGAACGTCGCGCCGCGCCTTTGTGAGGTCAAGGTCAACGGCGATTACCCGACCCTCAAGTCCCACGTTATAGGCAGTCGATCCATGTAAAATACTGGTATTAAGTTAGACCGGAAGCTGACCTCAACATATGATGATATTGATGTTATATGAGGCGAGCCTATTGTCTAGCAGTCCAGTCTCCGGGCTACCGAGAAATTCCTTAACGGAAAACCCAATGACTTATTCATTTGCAGAATAAAAATAAAACTTATCTCATCAACAAAAAGAAGGTTATTTTGCCAGACGCTCACACACTCGTATTATAATAATGACGGTATTCAGTGATTAAGTTTCCAAGAAACGTGCGTTTAATACAGACACACGCACGATTTTGGCATAACTTTGGAGTTCGGTAACCGACAGGAAAAGAACGGGTTAGGTATTTATACTAAATAAATAAAGTTGAAGAGTTTGTTTGTTTGTTTAGACACGCTAATCTCTGGAAATACCAGTCGGATTTGAAAAAATATTTTTGCATTTGATAGCACAATTTTTGAGGAAGGTTGTAGGCTATTTAACTTCACGCTACGACCCTTAAGAGCCGAGCAAAAAGAAAAAAAGTCAAAGAACGCTAAGCGAAAACAAAGTAGTAGCGCGGGCGGGCGATGCGACGCGACGCGGTGGGTTGGGGGAAAAGGGAGTTTTCTAAAAATGTGGCTGTTATTTTAGTATATTGTGTAAATTTGTGTATCTTACGAATACCACGCGTGGTTTTCATGGCTAAATAGCGGTCGAATGCATCAGTTTATCTCAAAGGTAAACTTGTCTGTTTTAACAAACGTTCAGGTACAATATCCGATAGTACATCGAGGTTTTGATTATGAGAAGTTCGTCTTTGTAGAGCGTCGTCGTCTCTGTCATACGTTTGTGACAGTCTCTTTCTAAAATTCTATAATTAGGCGAATTGTCTTTTATATAAAGTTTGACCGGTACCGCGCCTTAGGAATACGCGGCTAGGCGGGGGGCGGGACGCCGTTAGCATTGACGAATAAGTGGCCTTCATTGCCCCCCGTATCGCCGCGCACATACCTAAGGCGCGGTACAGCGGTATCGGTCAAACTAACCCCACGAAACTCAATTATAAAGTTATTTCAAATTGCAGATCTGTATTTACAAGGTTCGTAAAAAGCGATTTATCGTCATCATCTGTCTAGCCTTTTCCCAACTATGTTGGTCGGCTTCCAGTCTTATCGGATACAGCTGAATACCAGTATTTTACATGGAGCGACTGCCTATCTGACCTACACAACCCAGTCACTGGGTAACACGATACCCCTTGGTAAGACTGGCAGTCAGACTTTCGAGCTTCTGACGACCCGTAACGACTGTCAAAGACCTACAAATGATAGGCGGCACCAACGGCTTATAGTGCTTTCCGAGGCACGGAGGGGTCTTGGTATGTAAAGATGGTCACCCATCCACGGACCAACCGCGGCAAGCGTAGCTTAACCTGATCGATCGACCCGTGCGGCTGATATTAGTTAGCCACAAGCCCCATCGTAAACTATGTAAATAAAACTGCCTCGGTGGTTTATTCATCGCAAGCGCTACTGCTGTGCATGAGATCCTGGGTTAGATTCCCGGTTCAGGCAAAGTGTTATTGGGTTTTGCCATTTGGAATTTCTCAGTAGCAGCCCGGAGTCTGGATTTGTGCACGGTTGATGGCAATAGGCTCGCTCCCTATTACATGGGACTTAAACATAACTGGCGAAATTTGGGTGTACTATAGGTACACCGCAAAACGCCTGCGTTCGATTCTGCTTCTCGGTCCCACCAAGAAGTCACGTAACGCCATTCTTAAATAAGCACTCTATCCTCAAGATGAAGTCACGGCGCAAGTTGCACTTAGCATGCCTACTGTTTGGTGTTATAAAGTACAAACAGCGGACTTACTTGTACAATAAACTGAGCTGGATCGCTAGTAGAAGAGAATGCGCAAGTAGACAGTGCTCGCAGCAACTCTCCACTCAATCGCACAAGACAGCTGCTTTCAGGGGAAGTTTTAGATACGCCGCATCCAAATGCTGGAACAATATTCCCCGCCGATAAATACAGGGTGTCCAGTAAATAGCACGACATACTGCAGGGGGTGATAGCTAGGGTCACTTCAGCAAAATCATACGGATTTACAGTTTTACAAAATTTTCCGAAATACCGAAAAATCTCTACCTTGAAACAGATTTTTAAGCATCTCGTAATGAAAAATTCCTTTTCTAGTCCTTTTTTTTACATAAAATTATTTGTGAATAGTAACTTTACTCATTGATAAGTCTTTTTTCTATCAAAGACAAGAATGTTTTCAAGAAATACTATTTTTTGTTTAAATTTGCACAGAACTATTTTCTTATCACTTAAGTTTAACCTACAATGGTGAAAAAAAAATGTATGTGGCAGTTTTGTACAACAAACTTAAAAAATAGCTTGTTTAATGGTGATTTTGGATATATACAATACTAGTACATTTTAATTTTAAAAAATACGAAAAATAAGCTATTTTAGTTAATAAGAGCATTTTATTTTAAATGCAAGTAATGTGACTTTGAATTCGAATCGTTGTAAGGTCGTACTACGGTTCCAGATACGGTCTACGGTACAAGATGTCATTTACAGACCGGCCGGCCGGTCTGTAAATGACATCTTGAAGGATAAGGTGATAGTAAAAAAAACAGAGGAGTTAACTTTAATAAACATTTATTTAAATAAATTACAATAAATGCTCAAATTGCTTCCCTTGTGCCCTAATACACGCTCGGCATCTTCTTAAAAATGAGCTTTTGAGTCTTCTCAGGCTTATTTCCGATATTTTTCTTGCTGCAATGTAACCCTTGCTCTCAATTCATTGTCATTTTGGATCGGTTTTTCATAGACTTTGTCCTTCATGGCACCCCAATAAAAAAAATCCAGGGGGTTTAGGTCCAGAGACCTAGGTGGCCATAATATCGGTCCCAGTCGCCCAATCCACCTGCCTGGATAAGCTTCATCTATGTAGGCTCTTACTTCCCGGCCATAATGAGCAGGGCACCCATCATTTTGAAGCCACATCACCTCTCTTTGCTCACTCGGAACATTTTCAAGGAGCATGGGTAGGGTTTCTCGTAAAAACTCCAAGTAATTATTGGCATTTAATGTAGGTGGAAGCTCGACGGGACCCACAATCTGGCCATTAAAAATCCCATACCATAAATTTATTTTGAATTGGTACTGGGACCTGTCTTCTCTTGACACATACGGATTTTCTAATTGCCAACTATGTAAATTATGCAAATTCAAGTAGCCGTCCTTTTTGCAGGCTGACTCATCACTCCATAACACCTTATTAAAAAAGTTTGGGTCCTCCCGATGCATTTCAAGCATGCGGCGGCAGAATTGAACTCTCGGCAGGTAGTCTCTAGTTAAAAGAGTTTGCACGCGTCGTACGTGAAGTGGATGGTATCCATACCTTTTAAGTACTGAATGAACAGTGGACTTCGGTATCCCTGTGCGCCGTTGTATCGCCCTAACCGAAGTTGTCGGGTCTTGTTCTCGTTCCTGAAGCACTATTTCTTCGTCAACAACTTGAGGCCGTCCACCGCCACGTTGACCAGGGAGTCTGCCTTCCATGTAGGAGTTATGCACTCTGGTAAACATTTCATGGTGTGGATGTCTCCTATCGGGAAACCTTTCCCTGTGGAGGGTGGCAGCAGCTCGGGAACTTTGGCCAGCTTCTCCGTAAATAAGGTGCATCTCAGCATACTCTCGCTGCGTATAACCAGGAAAAACGCGGCGGTTGGCCATGTTATAAAACACAAAAGTCCAGGTGGTCGCCAAGTCGTCGTAGTGATCACAATAAAAAATCCAAATCGTAAGGCAAACAAAGTCCGGGGTCCAAGGCACAAAACAGTCGTCAGTACGAAACAATAATTTGTGAACACAGAGATGCGTTGCGCACGGTTTAAGGTAGCGTACTGACAAGTGTCGCAAATAAGGTTGAGAGTGAGACACAAAATCACAATGCAAGAAAGAGCGGGATAGCACATGCGCTTCTTTTGTTAGACAGTAACCGGTCGGGTCGGGTCGGTCGGCGAGCAGGTAAAAACCTTTAGTCATTACGCGTGCACGTCGCATTTTACGTGTCACAACTAGTTTTATAATAATTCGTGTAAATGAGCAGCTATTACTTATTCTCATAGCGGTTTTTGTCAAAATTACGTTAATTACATTTTCAACTAAATCAGCTTCTCTGGAACTAAAATAGCATGTTTTTGTATTTTTTTAATGAAAATGCACTAGTATTGTATCTTTCCTAAATCACCATTAAACAGGCTATCTTTTAAATTTGTTGTACAAAACTGCCACAAACATTTTTTTTTTCACCACTGTAGTTTAAACTTATGCGAAAAGAAAATCGTTCTGTGAAAATTTTAACAAAAAAAACTATTTCTTCAAAACTTTCTTGATAATTTTTTTGATAAAAAAAAAACTTATAATGAGTAGAGTAACCTATTCACGAATAATTTGATGTAAAAAAAGTTCTAGAAAAGGATTTTTTCATTACGAGATACTTAAAGATCTGTTTCAAGGTAGAGATTTTTCGATATTTCGGAAAATTTTGTAAAACTGTAAATCCGTAAGATTTTGCTGAACATATATTGTGTTGTATTGATAGGTAGTGACCCAAGCTATCACCCCCTGCAGTATGTCGTGCTATTTACTGGACACCCTGTATATATCCCCGCCGATCTTAAATGTCTTGGTACCTTCAGAGTTCGACTGCGGCAGTTTCTTATCGCCTCGCAGGAGAAACTGGGTATGACTATTTCGAACACGTCCATTATGTAACTGGCTGTCGTGTTCTTCCCGAGTCAATCTGACTATACTATAAGTAGCGTAAATCTGTGGACAGAGGATTACCGTAATTGAATGGTTTTTGGATATTATGTTGTAATAGCTGTAATTCACATTTTATTTACCTTTAACTATTTATTGTGAACATATTTTCTTGTTGTCAAGCCAAATCGTTTATTTTATTCACACTGAAGCCACTGTAACTATAATAGGATTATTCATTTAGGTATATAACTTTCTAAATTATCAAGTAATCAAACTACAATCAACACATTCATGAACAAGAAAGTTTCCCAATACAAAACTTTACTGTAGAATACATAATTTTAAGTTGCGGGTATACTTACACAATTTCACTCCACGCATAACACTTTGTCACAACACCAATTTATCTCGTCTGCTCGACGTCCGTATGTCACTGCAGGGATCCAGCAGAATATCTGCGTCAGGTATATTTGCCTGACACATGCTAACCTGGACTCCCATTTCGTACAACCTTGAGACACACACCGCACCTTGTTCGATAATTAATTTAAGTATGTCATAATGTCACTCTATTTCTTTAAGCATGTTTTTCTTTTTTTTTGTATATTGGCACCTTGTTTTTATATATATTCCTGTAATTTGTTATCCATGTATTGTGCTATTGTGTGTTGTGCTACGAGCTCGTATGTCTTTTGTGTGCCCTGAAAAAATGTTTTATCTATCTATCTACCTCTGCTTAACCTTTCGGGAAATACAGGCGTGATGTTGCTAATGAAGCAAACATCTCTTTTTATCACCATGTAGAATTTCTCAAGGTTTCATTAATTTGCCGGATGTCGGTCAATTTTAAATACGATAATGTTTAAGCAGATGTTACTCTGAATAAATACAACTAAACTTTACTTTGCAACAATGCATATCAGACCATGCATAATGAAACATTTGAGATTCGTGTGTGCTCGAAATGTCCACTCCATGATTTCGACCACCGTGATTGACCAATTCACGGTCCGATCCTCTCCACTCCGCACAGCTCCGCGTCAGTGGAAACGCACCTTTACTGGGTAATACGATACCCCAGCAGGCTTAGCACGAGTGCCGTAGAGAAGCGTTTTGTCGACGGAAGAGTAGACAAAAATGACGTTTTCGTGTAGACAGTTGACAGTTTTCTACCGAGAAATGTAGTCAAGCGATTTCTACTCTACAGTAGAGTAGAAGTAGAAAGCGTCATGCTAAGCCTGCTGGTCAGACTGGTTGTTAGACTTTCAGGGTTCAAATACAATTGATTCAGTTATTTCCCCTTTTCCTTTACTACAGATAAGGAACCTACGTCCATGTAATTGAAAATAATGATTACCCACTTAAAAAAATAATGTATATCTTTAAGTACCACTTCTAATAACTATTTTGATGGCACTATCTAGGCGTGAATCAGTTCCTTGAAAGATTGACATCACTCCAAAGCACTGAAGATATAATCTTGTGTTTGTAAGTTACAGTAGAGTAGACGCACGTCAGAGATGTGGCGGCATCTACGTCGCCACATGCGAACTACGCAATACACTGTCATTGCGTGAGCAGAGTTTACCGCGCAACTAGCATTTATACATCATCCCGACATTAACCGTCGGGCAGTTGCCCACCAGACACGACACCCGTCTGGTCGGAGGATCCTCACTTTTCTATGGAAGATGAGTGAACTTAACACCCTGTTCCTCATGCCTTTATAGTGGTAACACTTTGACATTGAGTTGCCCTAGCGTTGTCAATCAATCAACTTAGCCTATCGCAGTCCACTGCTGGACATATGCCTCTCCCAGGCTACACCACCCTGTCCTCCACCTTCCGCGTCCAGTCTGTCCCAGTCAACTTCTTAAAGTCGTTGGTCTATCAAGTTGGGGGGCGTCCCACACTACGCTTACCGATACGCGGTCTTCACTCCAGGACGCGTCCGCTCCACCGAGCATCGGTCCTTCGACAAACATGGACAGCCCACTGCCACTTCAGTTTACTTACTCTACAAGATATGTATGTCGGTAACTCCGGTTCTCCGGTTCCGCTCCAACATAGTAAGGACTTTTTTTATCTCACCTGATGGTAAGTGATGATCAGGCCGAAAGTGGAAGCGAGCTCCACACGGAATCCTCAACCACAGAGGAACTGACCAACTGCTGAAACAATGCTGTTAACATTGTTGTTAATGCGACAGACTTAGAAAAGATGGTGGTAGCTAGCCAGGCGGACTTGGAACAAGCCCTATCACCAACCAAACTGAGCAGGAGAAATAAAATAGAATAGAATAGCCTGCTTTTAGTGGTTTTGTTACATTGACGTGCGGCCTTTCGTACGCGGACTTAAAAATCGCACATCGCGTTTTAGTAAAAGCTCTAGTCGCGCGTCGTCTCTGTCAAAACTCTCTTTCTAAAGCTCTTAGTGACATATTAACGCCTGGGCATTGTATGTTGCTTGGCTGACTCATAGTTTAGTTGGTAAAAGTGCGGCTACTGAGCGAGGGTCATTTGGTTTTTCCCATCTGTCTGTTCTTGGTAGTTGCCCGAAGGTTGGATATCTGCCTGGTTAATGGCAATAGGTTTCCCGTTTTTTATGGGACAATGTGGTGAAAGGTGGGCGTACTCTGCCTACAGGTTGGAGGACATACTAGGCTTGATGTTATGCTATGTGCCCTAGCGAATCAATCCTTCCCAGCTAAAACACTAGGAAGTAGTGAAGGGGGACGGTAAAGAAGTGCTGATTCTCAGCCTAATTTGAATAAATTACTTTTGATCAAAATCTAAAGTCATTTGAACAATACTCGTATCATTATCTTCAACATTCGCTTTAGGCAGTGGTCGCTCCGACCATCGTAAGTGCGTAGACAAATGGTACTGATTTTGACGACTCCAGACGAATCTGAAGAACGAACTGAACATGTATGCTAACCTTACTACGGGAATAAATTCTTGGGCAATAGCTCGCAATATTTAACAATGTCATAAGATAATTACATCATTGGCCGCGGAGCCAAAATCTCGTTTTATTTAGACTACCTTTACGTTGAATTCCATTCGTATAATCGAGATCAAATCTAGAATATTTATTAGCGAATACAGACTAGATTCGTACTATAAAAGGTCAGAGGTTTGCCAAATATTGAGGACTCACACGGTTAGCAGAGCACATAATTATGCATACATTTTTTTTTGTCGTAGGTCCGTATCTGCCAAATGCGTCGAGCATGTGGGTTAGATTCAAATGTAGCTGATGTTCATCATACGCGCTTTTTTTTTTTTGGATGGGAAATCATCAAATAACTTCTTCCGCTCTGGGCGGAGCGGGAGGGTGTGTCAGACTCTTACTGACTAAAACCCACCCGTATTCCTTCTTGTACTAAAGGGTCACCGAGGCCACTGGACACTGTCCAGTGGCCTCGGTGACCCTTTAGTACCTTCCCGCGACCCCGGCAGGCATCGGCCCTAGTGGACTACCTACACTTGTGCTGACGACATCTCTTCGAGGCGCGCGTGGAATACAACGCGCCGTCGACCCGGGCCTGGTCCTTACCGGACGGTGAGCTACCCATTGCTCACCGTCCGCAAGCCCGCGCCTACGGTGGCCGGAAATCCGCCCGGGATTCCCGACGCCCAGGGCGTCTCCTGCGGCGGCTAGGGGCGAGAGGGCGCGAAATTTACCTTTTCCTCAATCGTCCCGCCTCCTCCTTTGCGAGCATTACTGCTTCGCAGAAGGAAGTGACGGCTGCCCATGCCCTCTCGCTCCGTACCATAGCCTGAACCAGGGCCGGACGCGAGAGATCTCTGCCGCCGATCGCCTCCACGAGGACAAGGCGGTGCTCTGCCCAAGCCGGGCAGACCTCCACCGTATGCTCCACCGTGTCCTCCGGGCGATCCACGCAGTGGTGACACCCGGGCGTTTCCTCCCTCCTTATCCGACACAGGAACCTTCCGAAGCTGCCGTGTCCGGTTAGGACCTGCGTCAGGCGGAAGGTGAGGACGCCGTGGTGCCTCTCTAGCCACTCCTCAAAGAGGGGACTTATCGCCGCAATCGTGGCGTGCCCAGCACTGGGTTGCGACAACCGTACTCTCCATGTCGCCATGAGATCCCGCCGGAGCTCCGTCCGCTGTACCGCGATTTCTCGCGGCAGCGGAGTTACGCCCCGGCGTTTCGCCTCCTCGCGCCACTCATATACGTGCGCGAGGATCTTACGTGCTTGGAGTGTTTTCCATCGCCATATTTCAGCTAATTTCACTCACACTCCATTCGCGAAAACGGTACGAAAATCCGTTCGGTAGTTTTCGAGTTTATCGCATTCAGACAGACGGACGCGGCGGCGGACTTTGTTTTATATGCAGTGATAGTGCCAGAAAGACAGGCATTCTATGTATTCATCTCGTTAGTACGGACAGGGTCAACTCGACGGTGCTAAAGCGCTTATTGGCCTGTAACGATTCCACTGCTGGGACACAAGTTTCTCCTCTCACCACGCGGGCCCAGTGCGGGTTGGTGGATGTTACGTCTTAGAATTCTGTCCTTATGTCTGGAACTTTAAAGAGACGATTGCCATGAATGATGAGACGATGGATCTTTGGGTTTGTTTCGGTATTTCTTGTCAGAGATCCGTCTGTTAAGAAATGCTGGCGAGAGAAGAGTTGTAGAGCTCTTGTTTAATGAGTTGGTTCGGGGTACCTTACCAGCAGCGTTGTTGTTCCGGTGTGAGTGCTGGCGGAAAGGATCACACACAATGAAGAGTAGTTAGGATGAATTTATCTCAAAAACAAACTTGACTTACATCGATATACGTCGCGGTCAATTCTCCAACTGCAAATGTAAGTTCGTCGACTATTACTCGTTAACTTGTAAAACCTACTTAGCTGTGATAGTTTTTCTTTTCATTTCGTTAAGTATACAACTGCCATGATTTTTCATATATAAAAACAAAACCATTTAGATGGCGGGAGGGAGGGATGACTCGAACAATTTAGAACTTTAAAGCTTAATATTACGCAAACGGATGCCTGAATCGAAACATGGTTTCCACAGACCGGCACTATTTTTGAAATGCCCACCATGTATAATGCCAAACTACATCTTTATAGTCTTCGATCAATATATTGATTGATTGAGTACTAAGAGTTTTTGAGCTTAGCCGGGGACAGACAGACGGATATGGCGATACTATAAGGGTTTCATGTTGACTACGGAAGCCTAAAAATAAAAAAGCTTTGCATGCATCAGCATCATCATAATTTCAACCGAAAGACGTCCACTGCTGGTCATAGGCCTCCCCCAAGCACCGCCACTTCGACCGGTTCTGTGCTTCTCGCATCCAGCCAAAAACAGGCGTTAAGCACGTCGAATTTCCGTCGCGTATGTTCGGCTGGGAAGAGCGGTGTGTCGATCCTCTAACACCTAAACTCTTGGATTAATAAGTATTATTATTGATCGAAGACCTAAACTCTTCGGTTAGTAAGACACATGACTCATGTTTAGTGTTAGTTCGGTTACAATATAAATATTTATACATCGGAGAAACGAAGCCGTTTATAAGTACTAGTTCACATCGCACGGCATAATGTAGACAGTACCCATAACATTACGCCTGTATTCTCCGAAGGGTGAGGCAGCGGTGTACCTATAGTACACCCACATTTCGCCAGTTGTGTTTAAGTCCCATGTAACAAGGGGCGAGTCTATTGCCATTAACACGGCACTAATCCAGACTCCGGGCTGCTATTGAGGAATTCCAGATAGAAAAACCCAATAACACGTTGCCCGACCCGAGAATCGAACCCAGGAATTCATACTCAGCAGTAGAATTCATTCTCATTTTTTTAATTTTTTTGGGATTTCTCAGTAGCAAGGTAGAACATTCCGAAAAACACTGCCCGATTTGGAAATCGAACCCAGGTACCCGAAAAGTGACCATATTTAAATTTCTTATAGTCTCATTGCCTTTTCGTGTTTAAATATCGATGCCATCACATCTGTGAAATTTACACAAACAAAAAATCAGGTTTGTTTAACTAATATTTCAACTAACAATACCACAAAAGGTCTTTCAACCAATTTTTTTTATCGTAGTCTTTTGTTTTATCACGTTTAAACCTATCACGTTTGCGGAGTTTCGCTAAGTAATTTATTTCACCTTGTAGTCTCAATTTAGCTTGTACGATAATTCTGAGCAGCAGGCTTAGCATGACGCTTTATCGGCGGCGGAGATCTGTCGCTTCCGGCCCTGGTTCAGGCCATGGTACGGAGCCAGAGGGCATGGGCAGCCGTCACCTCCTTCTGCGAAACAGTAATACTCGCGAAGGAGGAGGCGGGACGGTTGAGGGAAAGGCAAATTTCGTGCCCTCTCGCCCCTAGCTGCCGCAGGAGACGCCCTGGGCGTCGGGAATCCCGGGCGGATTTCCGGCCACCGTAGGCGCGGGCTTGCGGCCGGTGAGCAATGGGTAGCTCACCGTCCGGTAAGGACCAGGCCCGGGTCGACGGCGCGTTGTATTCCACGCGCGCCTCAAAGAGATGTCGTCAGCACAAAGGTAGGGGTCCACTAGGGCCGATGCCTGCCGGGGTCGCGGGAAGGTACTTCTGGGTCACCGAGGCCCCCGCAACACAGGCAATGGAAGGAAAACGCGTGGGTTTTAGTCAGTAAGAGTCTGACACACCCTCCCGCTCCGCCCAGAGCGGGAGAAGTTATTCGATGATTTCCCAAACAAAAAAAAAAAAAGCATGACGCTTTCTATTTCTACTCTATTGTACTATAGAATAGAAATCGCTTGTCTAGAAAATTGTCTATTTCTCGGTAGAAAACTGTCAACTTACACCAGGGATTCCCAAAGTTTTTTGGGCAAGAGATCTCCTTTTCCAAAATGAACTGATACCTCAGACCCCCATAGCCTATTTTTTATCTTGTACGAACTTATGCACGCATAAAGACTTGTTGAGTTTTTTTAAAGTACAACAATGATTATTCCTACTGAAATATTAGTCATTCATATAACAAGTTGGTACACGTAACACAACTTATACAGTACCTATAAAATTTCAAATGAGAACTTGTGTTAATTAATAAGGGTCGATTTTTAGACCTCGTCGACCCCCAAAATCAGTTTTCGTTTATGTCGAGCCCTGGGAAACCGAATTTGCCCCAAGGGGTCGATATCAACCACTTTGGGAATCCCTGCTCTACACGGAATCGGTGATTTTTGTCTACTCTTCCGTCGACAAAACGCTTCTCTAGGGTTCTCGTGCTAGGCCCGCGTCCTTTAGTCAAAGTTGTTGATATTCATGATTGCTACTAATTAGTGATGTTCCGGATATCCGTATCCGCGGATATCCGCGAGAGAAAAAGATCCGTATCTGTAACATTTTTGACGGATTATTATTTTATTTATTACAGATCTTTTACCATATTCATTGTTAATACATAGATTCAATTTTATATGTAGCTGATTAGGTAGCAATAAAATACTACTAAATTTCAATAAAATTGTTGTATTTCTAAAAATCTAATATTTGGCATCTTTTTATTGCAAACATCTATAGTAATTTAGAATGAGCTTTATCTATTCTTCTTAAAAATAGAAAGCGTCATGCTAAGCCTGCTGGTAATAGGTATCCACACTTGTACTAGGTAAGCACAGTGTAAGTCTACCAACATTAGTATAAAATATTCGGAATATTATAGTAGTAGTGATATGATTAAAAATGTAGATCCGCAGATACGGATCATGATACGGATCATTGGCGTCAAGATCCGCGGATGCGGATACGGACACGGATCTTAACTTTCTAATTAGAAATAATTATTTAATTACAATTTAAAATGTTACTCAGATTTAAGTTTTGTTACAAAAGTGATCATATAACTTTATTAAATATTACAAAGATTTAAACACAACTGATATCATTATAAAGATATTAATTAGTGTTTAAATAAATATATATTAAATAGTTGATTTAGTTTTACCTTAAGTTAATAAGTCCCATGAAGTAGGGGACGAGCCTATTGCCATCAACCGGGCACAAATCCAGACTCCGGGCTGCTATTGAGGAATTCCAGATAGAAAAACCCAATAACACTTTGCCCTACCCGGGATTCGAACACAGGAACTCATGCTCAGCAGTAGCGCTTACAACCACTAGACCAATGACAGCACAATACAAAATACATAATATATGAAATAATAAAATGAATAAAATATATCTATCCCTCGTCTATGCTAATAATAGAACTGAAGAGTTTGTTTGTTTGTTTGTTTGAACGCGCTAATTTCTGGGAACTACCAGTCTGATTTGAATTTTTTTTTAGACTTGATAGCTCAATTCTTGAGTAAGGTTATATATAGGCTTTTTAATATTACGTTATGACACTTAGGAGCCGAGCAAAAAAAAATCAAAAAGAACGCTAACCGAAAGCGAAGTAATATCGCAGGCGATGCGATGCGACGCGGACGATCGGGGGAACAAGACATTTTACGCGGACCAAGTCGCGGTCAAGCTTGTCTATACATATTTTAAGTTAAAGTCGCTTTTCGTGTCTGTCTTTGTGAGCTCGTTGGTCTTCTAAACTGCACAATGGATTTTGATGTGATTTTCATCATCATTTAGAGAATGTATTCCGGAAGTTTTATATGTAAAATACATTATTTATTTATTTTAATGGGTTCACCAACAATTGATTACACTGATGCAAACACATAATACATTAAAAAAAAAAACAGTGCGTCAGTTACTTCTAGTTAAACACCACATGAATAAAACAATGAATCAAGGAAATAAGCTAACTTGCTTAATAATAAGCGCTAACATTGAAAAACTGGCAACATCGGTAAAAAGTTACATTTAAATTTATTATATGTGACGGAAAAGGTACGTCTCTCACGTTATCGTCAGCCATATTTTAACTACTGTGGGCGTACAATGGTAAGTGTTGGTTATTGCACAATAGAAAAACCGTTTGCAGATTAAATCAAATTATAATTTACGATCGACGATTTAATCACACTGGCTATTCACACACTGTAGGTACACGACACAACTATACGAAACTCGCGACAGTTTCTAAACGTGTTCACTCCTTGACCGCCTCCGATAATACTGAACTTAACTCCGGTCGAGCGTGATGTTGTAGACTCTGTCGAGCACCGCTTGGTGGCGCTGGAGTCCCGAATAGTCAAACGAGTGACTAACGTATTTCCGACATATATTATAAATAAATTATAGTTGATGTAACTGGTGACCGAAAAGCTGACGGATTTAACGCGCAACGCATCAGCATTGCAATTTAGCGAGGAAATGCCGCCAGCATCCTCGGTACAATGCCCCGAGGGCCTTTTTTAAGCTTAACTTAATTTTAATTTAATTTAGTTAATGTTAATAATCATCTTGTAATTTGGTTATGTAAATAAACTAATAATAAAATTTAAATTTATAGGTAATTCCGATAAAAAAGTATAAAATAAGTTAAGTTAATATTGAATATTCTTTGACATTAAAACACAAATCGGTAAAATTGATAAGAAAAAAAAATTGTAAAAATTGATAAATTGTTGATAAATTAATAACATTAAGCAAATTCATAAAATTTATTAACATCGGCAAATACATAGAGATGAAACTAAGATAAATGAAAAAAAAAATATCGATATATTTATCACAGTGATTAAATTGACAGAATTCATATACTTGATTAGGATAAGGGGTTAGCCTGTGGCCTGTGGGTACATTTTACGAAGAGATCGTACAGTGCCCTTCGCGTGCAGCACAATAATGCTTTCAGTGTGTTGATGGGGCTGCCTCGCCTCTGTAGCGCATCAGGGATGTTTGCGGAATTGCGGGTTAATTGCTTTTATGTATTAATGCGTAAAAGATGTGCGTCCTTGGTGCGCAGGGTACGAGCCAGTTCCAACAGCAGTGCTGACAGGCTGGACTGCTGTATTGTGAGTCGTTGCTCCAGTATCTCAGCTGGAATGCTGAGCAGTGATTATTTTGTATTTTGTTGTGTGTGTTTGTGTAATTGTTGTTGTAATTGTATTACTAACCTAGTTGTAAGTTTATTTTATTGTCACTAACACTGTATGAGTGTCATCGTTACTCTCAATAAAGAGTTTGTTTATTATTGTTATTATTTATAGCACAGAAATCTCGATGTTTTGACAACATGTTGCCAAATCAGTAGGTATTGCTACCGTGCGAAGCACCCGGGTCTACTCCCTAAGCACAAAGTCCGTAGTTTACGGGCGTTTCATACTTCGTATCACTACGGGCATATGATTAGTTCGGGCCCCGAACTAAGAATGAATGACTGTACGATTTGACAGTTGTCCCTACTCCCCATATTTACTGTGAATTCATTATAAGTTGACGCGTGACGCCATTGGTAGCACTGAATTTTGCAGTCACGTGATTGGTAGTTCTGTTCTGTCAGTCGCCATTTTGAACTCTATTAGTATAGAATTACAAAATTCAGTGCTACCAACCGCGTTACGCGTCAAGTTATAATAAACGTATTAAAAACGCGCGTCGGAAAAATTGAATTTGACACTCGTTTTGACGGATCAACTACTTTCGGAAGGGTTCGTATCTTCGTTCACTGACTTAGAGAGACCCGTAGGGGCGGGTCGTTAAATATGACTACAGAAATACAGATGTGATGATATGACCTACAGCTTGACCGTAAAGAGTAGAAAAAAAAAGAGGGCGCCACGTTCATTCAGTTATGTTAGAAGTTTTCCGGCTTGATATTCCGCCAAACATCTCTTAAAAACATTGTAGATAACTTCTCTGGGGCCACTTTTTTATCGTCTTGTCAATTTCCAATAACAATTCACCGACTAAAACGTTTAATCTACCGAAAATCACAAGAATTCACAAGACACCTTTTTTATTTTGACTGTTGTTTGGCATTTCTTTAGAGTTGCCATGTCAAGAAAAAAAATTGTTCATAATTTTAAATTTCTTCTCTTTATGGCCAAGTTGTATCAATTTCCTCTTTTTTTTTTTCTTAGCTAATGAAAGTGTGCAATAAGGAAGGATTTTTGATAATTCATCCCCCTGAAGGGGTTCAATAGGGGATGAAAGGTTGTATAGACGTTCGTCATTTTGGCTGATGGGGAATCCCTTCGGGCACATGGCGTGTAGACACAGGTTATTCTGTAACCTACCTAGTTAAACAATAAATCTTTATTAACATAATGTAACATCACGCCTTGTTTCCCCGTAGGGTTGGGCAGAGGTGTGCCTGTAGTACACCCACATTTCGCCAGTCATGTAATAGGGGGCGAGCCTATCGCCATCAACCGGGCAGAAATCTAGACTCCGAGCTGCTACTGAGAAATTCCAGATGAAAAACCCAATAACAGTGCCCGACCCGGGAATTGAACCCTCCTGCTCGGCAGTAGCGCTTGCGATCACTAAGACCAACGAGGCAGACAAATCTTTATTAATATAATAAACAATAAAATGCAACTCTCTGTGTCAGTCTCTCTGTCTTGAGCTAGTGTGGACCAACCAAATCAATCAATCAATCAAAAGTAATTTATTCAAAGGCACTTTTCGAACGTCAAAGTTACATAAGACAGTCCCCCAAAAATGCTCGCCCTTCACCACTTCCTAGTGCTTTAGCCTGTAAGGGTTGGTCCACACTAGCTCAAGACAGAGAAGAGTGGAAAGGAGCAAGGGAGCCTCGCAGTGGGACAACACAGGTTAAAAATAAATAAAAAACTTACTGCTGAAACTTTTTTACGATACAAAGAGTGGGCTTGTCCTGACATTTGGCACACATGAGTCAGATGTTTTATTGCTCATGCTCAATTTAGGGAGCTCAACGACCCGGGACCCATTGCACATTGTATTCATTTCATTAACGGCTTCGTTGATCCAGTCGTCGTAGGCGCGACTGCGAAACTGTGGTCTTCAGGTCAGGCAAAGTGTTATTGGGCTTTTCCAATAGGAATTTCTCAGTATCAGCCGGGCTTAGTTTGTGCCCAGTTTATGGCAATAGTCTCGTCCAATATTTTAGCTTTTTAAAGGACTACATCAATAAGGTATGTCCTTCTTGGGAGGGCGTTTTCGCTTACGTCCAGCTTGTTATTCGCCTTTCATTCATCCTCTCAACATGACCAAACCATCTAAGCATACTCTTTGCAATTTTTGTCACTAAGTACATTTTTTAAATTGCAGCGTTTTCTGATCACATCGTATCTAGCACGTAAAGCCGTTGGTCCTGACTATCATTTGCAGATTATTGACAGTCGTTACGTGGAGTCTGAAGCCCAAAAGTCTATCATGTTACCAGTCGTGGAGGTCAGATAGGCAGTCGCCCATGTAAAATACTGTATTCAACTGCTTCCGGGTAGACTGGAAGCTGTAAACATAATTGGAAAAAGGCAGGCAGATGAAGATGACACCACATTACATCCGGAACTTATTAATTCGTACGAAACTATAGTTGGTTTAAAATTTCATTCACGACTAGCCTTGCCTATTAAGCGAGGCTAATTCGTGATTGATCAATTAAGGCCCAACAATCAATTATTTCGCTCTTCACACACATTGATGTGTGTAGCTGTAGACAAATAAAAAATGTAGGTCATGGGTCATGCGTTTGACTGACTACGAATTTCCTCGTCGAAAGGAAAGAGGCACAATGCTGTGCCACTTTTCCAGATAAATGTGCAAATTATTTGATAAAAGTATTTAACTACAAATACTTTTTGTGTTTTCCATTTCAAATGCAAATACGTACATAATATAATTCTTATTGTAGGTACCTATATACTAAATGCAAAATACCTTTTTCAACGAAAATGCTTTATAAAGAAAAAATACAAGTTTTCCTTATTGATAAGTAAAAATCCTAACTGCTAAATGCGAAAGTGCGTTTATTTATTTCTTTGTTTGTTTGTTACGCTTTCACGATAAAACGGCTGAACGGATTTGGCACATGGTCCTGAAATAGGATGCTTTTTCCGCCTACAAAATGCCAATGACATTAAGACCGCCTAGAAAATGCCTATGGCATTAAAATTACTTTATTTACATAACCAAATTACAAGATAATTATTAACATTAACTAAATTAAATTAAAACTAAGTTAAACCTAAAAAAGGCCCCCGAGGCATTGTACCGAGGATGCTGGCGGCATTTCCTCGCTGAATTGCAATGCTGATGCGTTGCGCGAGAAAGCCGCCAGCTTTTCGGTGACCAGTTACATCAACTAGACGTTTCGCGATTTCCGCAAATAACGTATGCGCACTGGGACCCCACGGACCGAGGGTCTCGACGCCAAAGGGTACAAAGTTGTACTCTCTGTCAAGGCCTCTATATTTCATAAGTTTCTACGGCATTAAGTCCGCCTCTGTCATTTTGTGTGCTTGAAGTATTAAAGAAATAAGTAAGCTGTATTAAAGCTCTTTAAGGAACTCTTTTGGGGAAGTACTCACATATAAACAGGTTCAAATTATAATAGCTAGCGGTATCGATATCGAATATTTATTTTCCGTAACGAAAGAATGAATATTTAAAAAAAAATCACTTATAGAATTATAGATAATAAAATAGGCTGTTCCTACAAAAATAAAAACATGAAAATATCTTAAGTAGTTTGTAAGTAATATCGTTTTTTAACCGACTTCAAAAAAGGAGGAGGTTTCTTAATTCGACCGTATATATGCTTTTTTATGTTTGTTCGCGGATAACTTCGTCGTTTATGAAACGATTTTGATAATTCTTTGTTTGTTTGTTTGAAAGGGTATGCTCCCGAGGTCACCAAGTCATAATCATGGAAATCGAGGGAAATCCTCAAATTTATAGGACGACCTATAGCGATTTAGGTATTTTTTATAGTAACTTGTGCATTTGCTCTCGGTAAGCACCATTTGGTGGAGTGCAATTGATGATGAAGACCACAGATGGCCACCGGAAGTACTTAACAAGAAGTGTTCAACGAGTTGCGATTTGATTAGGTACTTTAACATGCTAGCTAAGCCATTTATGCTCTTCATAATGCATATGGTGAGTGGCAGTTCTCCTGGTTCTTACCAGGATAACTCCTCAACAACTAACGTCCCTGAATCAAGAAAAGCAATATTTTGTAAAAGGTGATGAGCATTAGGCTATTGTAAATTAGATAAATTACAAACAGACCCACTAAAAAGTGAAAAAAAAAAACAACACTACAAAGTGAAAAATAACATTAATTTCGGAAGTCGGTGGCAAAATACTAAAATACAGATCCAAAGACACCGACTTCCGAAATTAAAGTTATTTTTCACTTTGTAGTGTTTTTTTGGAAGTCGGTTGTTTTTTTTTTTTTTTTGTAAAAAGTTTTTTTAAAGCTTTGGGTAGAAATTAATTACTTCCTGAATTTACTTCATAAAGTATATTAAATAATCACATATAGAATTCATATGTATGCGTTCTAATTTAACATATTTTTTTTGCATAGCTTACCTGCATTATATGAAAGCATAATAATAGATTTAAAAGTTAGTAAAATCATATATCTGCGCCTTAATGTTTACCAAAAACGCTTCCCTGTCAACGTCATCCGAGCGTCAAAAGCTTGTAGCGGTTAAAACGTATTATTTTTATCTACAAGGAGGTAATTGTGTGTGTTTAAACACACTTGCACTTCCGCGATCGTATATTTATGTGGGCCAAATAGTTTTTGAAACAGTTGTTACAACATACATCCATGTGGATATTTATTTGTATTACGTTTCAGCTATTATGTTCTCAGTATAGACTGAGGTTAGAAAACCTGCTATTACGTAAATAAAACGCCAGAGAAGACCCGGTTTCTGAATTGAGAATTTGAAGTTGAGAACTTGTCAATACTTTGGCATATCTTAAGGTCACGCCCGCGAAAATCAATATTTAATTGCAAAAAACGTAAGTTTTGAATTTCGCGGGCTACATTTGAAGGAATCAATGTAATCTTACCCTACTAATATTATAAATGCGAAAGTTTGTAAGGATGGATGGATGGATGTTTGTTACTCTTTCACGCAAAAAGTACTGAACGGATTTGGATGAAATTTGGCACACAGATAGTTTATAACCAGGAATAACACATAGGATACTTTTTATCCCGATATACCCACGGGGTCGAAATTTATGCGGGTGAAACCGCGGGGCGCATCTAGTCTTAAATAATGTTAAAGTAGAGTTTGACAAGTTCTCATCTTCAAATTCTCAATTCAGAAACCGGGTGTAACTCTGCTGCCTAAGCATCGCTCAAAATGAGTAGAGAATTATTTTTTTTTTATTTCTGCTGACGAATGTTGCGTGGCAGTGGGTCGGTCATGTCTGTTGAAGAATCCATCGAAAATCATTTATTCTGTAGAGCAATGGCAATCAATCTGGGCCTCAAGTCTGCTATTACAATAGTGTCAGAATGGTCTATCATTGATTTCATAATTGTTGATTTTGACAAGTTTGGTAATCTACTAATATAATGGCGTCATTATGACCTTCCAATGGTCAACCACTGACACTCCATTGAAAGAAATGGCATAGAATGGTAATCTCGTACATAATGTTAAATGAATGATTGGCGTATGCGGTAATCTGCTAAAATTTTGACAGTTCTTTTGATCAGTGACCTACCATTAGAACGTCATTGTGCAATCATTGCTTTTAATAGCTCGGTTGTCAAAAAGTGCTTGCTATCTATCGTGTTTGTGGAATATTGAATGGAGAAATGTATTCACTACGAACAAATATTCTCGAGCTAGCCAACCCAGTGGATGCTAGAGAAAGAAGATGGGCGGAATGCAAAGGACGTCGTCGAGCCCGTCGCAAGTTATACAATTATTACTATATGTTTCCCACTATAATTCTGCAAGACTGCCAAAAGAAAAGTATTGCTTAGGTACCTGTTGCACTTTTTTCACTCTTCTGTGATTTAGTTTTCTTTAAAATTTTACTTTTATATTCAATAAAGAACTAAAAAAGTGCACAAATTACAATCATGATACATTTCATAATGCATAGGTACCTATTACTAAATAATACTGTATTTAAGTACTTACAGTGCGCCATTCTGCCGTGTCGTTTTATTGGGGCAGTCCACCAATATCGTTTGGATAAACTTCTTGGTGGTTTTCCAGAAAATCAATTAGAGCCGAAATTTGCTCAATTATCACCATTTTGTATAAAATGTAATAAATAAATAAAAGATAATTTAAATACACAAACAAAAATATAATTAAAACACTCATGAAAATAAATAACTAACAAAACACCGACCGCTAGAAATAAAAACCGGCCAAGTGCGAGTCGGACTCGCGCACGAAGGGTTCCGTACGGCAAAAAAATCATGTCTGTTGTATGGGACCCCCTTAAAAAAATATTTTATTCTTTTATTTAGTATTTGTTGTTATAGCGGCAACAGAAGTACCTACAACATCTGTGAAAGTTTCAACTGTCTAACTATCACGGTTTATGAGATACACCCTGGTGACAGACGGACAGACAGACAGACGGTCAGTGGAGTCTTAGCAATAGGGTCCCGTTTTACCCTTTGGGTATGAAACCCTAAAACAGATTAACCTCAGTAAGCAGTAATTTAACATTTGACTTTGACAGCTAAACTGATAAAATATTATTGAGTTGTATAGTTTCACATAAATTTAATGTTTTTGCTATTTACGAACTTCTTGCTACTTCAGATTGCTTATAACACTAATAAATAATATGTAAATACATATATAAATGAAATCTGGCATGACTGACTGTTCAAATTAAGTAGTAGTTTTTCGAAAATCATTTCTACTAACGGGTTTTATAATAATGGCAATACGACAATGTCATTCTACCACGATTCTATTACGAGACCATTGACCGACCAATGATCGACCATTATGAATTTAGCAGATTACGAACTTTTAGCAAAATGACAATGGGATCGTGTTGGAATGACGAGTTTATTAAAAATAGCAGACTTTTTTTTTTTTGAGGGTGGGAAATCATCAAATAACTTCTCCCGCTCCTGGCGGAGCGGGAGGGTGTGTCAGACTCTTACTGACTAAAACCCACCCGTATTCCTTCCTGTTGCCTGTGTTGCGGGGGCCTCGGTGACCCATAAGTACCTTAACGCGAAAAAACAAAAAAAAAAAAATAGCAGACTTGGGCCCCAGATTAATCGATTGCCATTGCTCTACAGAATATTTTACATAGAGCGACTGCCTATCTGACCTCCACAACCCAGTAACTGTGTAACATGATACCCCTTGGTAAGACTGGTTGTCAGACTTACGGGCTGCTGACGAACCGTAACGACTATCAAAGATCTACAAATAACAGCCGGGAACAACGGCTTAACTTGCTTTCCGAGGCACGGAGGAGTCTCAGTATGTAAAGATGGTCACCCATCCACGGGCCAAGGCCGGCAAGCGTAGCTTAACCTGGTGGATCGTGCGGCTGTTATTAGTTAGCGATTGCTGTAGAGTAATGTATTATTTACATAATGTAGTATATAATAGAATACTCTTTATTATGTACACCATAAAAAAACAGATATAGATGTAGAATTTTTACATAGGGTGACGCAATGGGCGGTCTTATCGCTTAAAGCGATATTTTAAAGACAACCTTTGGATAGATTAGGGGGAAAGGAGAGACAATACTGCAGGTAGTCTATACAATAAAAAAATATATACAATAAATACATACATACATTCATATATGAAACATATTAAAATTATCTATATAATATATTCAATAATAATCATAAAACTAATGTTAAGAACAAAAACAGGTGCAAGGAACCAAGAAAATAAAAAATATGTTTAAGGAGTGATATAGTGTTTTTTTTATCATAATTTTAAAAATGGACAGAGATTGAGCACGCCTTATCGACGGGCACGGCATTCCACAACCGTACTGCTTGGACTGTAAAAGATTTATCATAGAAAGCGGTGGAATGCATCGATCTCTAGTCTCAAGTTTTCCGATGACCTCAGGTATCTATTATGTGTGTCATTTAGGAAACTGAAACGTTTCTTAAGATAAGAGGTCCCATGTAGGATTGAACAGAATACTGTAGAGCTGAAACAAGATTTGAGAATTATTATGTATATAACTATAAATAATCAGCCTATTATGTTATCCACACTGCTAACTGCTCGGACTCAGTCGTCTGTTCTCTGAAGGCCGTAATCCATCACATTATGTTGCGACTTGGTAGATGTCACATGTCTTCGAATTTTTGGTTCTAGGACATGCCGGTTTCCTCACGATGTTTTCCTTCACCGTTTTGAGAGCGGTGGTGATGTAACACGTTGCACAAAGTAAAGTGCATGCCAGGTTTCGAACCCACGAGCTTACAACTCGTAAGTCGGGGCCGAGGACGACGCACGTAATCAGCCTATAATGTTCCCACTGCTGGGACACAGGCCTCCTCTCTGCGAGAGCGAGTGAGCTGTAATCCACCACGCGGGCCCAGTGCGGGTTGGTAGATGTCACATGTCATCGAATTTTTGGTTCTAGGACATGTCGGTTTCCTCACGATGTTTTCCTTCACTGTTTTTAGCGATTGCTTTAATTTGCACAAATTTAATTTAATTTGCACAAAGTAAATCGCCTGTCCGGGTTCGAACCTACGACCTTACAACTCGTAAGTAGGGGCCGTCGCCGCGCCGTAAATTAAATGTATTTAAAATTATTTTATCACATAACTTATATTTAGTAACATCCTGTAATTGATAACACATTGTTTTACATAACATAGATTGTCTAGCGATGAACTTATTTATTACGAACTTACGTATTGCTAGGTCTGTTAAATATATTTTTCAGTTATATTGAAAAACTCTGAAGTTAGAATTCCGATATCATTAAAAAAAACCAGACAGTTGCGAATTGAATTCGTGTGGTGAGGGTTCCTTACAATGAATATTTTTCTACTAAGTATGTTTTTTATTCCAAGATAATTTATGCCAAGAAAAACTTTACATTTTAGTATAAAAACATGTTCCCCCCTACCATCCCATCTGCAAATGGAAGTTTGTACGCACAATATTGAGCGATTTACCATGTTATTATAATACCATATATTTTATATAGGTTTTCCTGTAATCAATAAAGAACTAATTTCTGTTTTCTAAATTTTAGGAGTGGGGGGGGGGGGTCAATCATATATTTTCCTATATAACTTTAAAAACTATTTGTTTTAAAATTATAAAGCCCTTTCATTTGATATGTCACACGGTACAGTCGGCAAAACATTTTTTTAATCCCCCCTCTCCAAGTTACTCTCATATTCAAAATTCATTTATTTACATTACACGTTCGTGTTTGTATCACAGAAATTCATGTGTAACAAATGTACTCTTAATCGGTCCAGTAGATTCGGAGCAAATCAGCTGTAACAGACGGACAGATAGAAAGACAGACACATGTGTGAAACACCTATAAAGGTTTCCATTTTTCCTTTTGAGGTACGGAACCCTAAAAATGTATAAAATACTCTTATAAAGTATCCGTTATCGACCCAAATGTATGTCCGCGATATTTTTTGCACATTAGAATATACTATCACGCCAGTATTTCCCAAGAGTTAGGTAGACTTGTACCTATAGTAGGTACACCCTCATTTCGCCAGTTACGTTTAATGTCCTATTATGTAATGATACTTTTTTATGTCATAAATCCTAATAATATGTTTTCTCTATTTTTCCAGGTACTGTATCGAAGTTAAATACCAGGGAGCACGGTAGAGGCGAGCCAAGATCTAATGCTGTGGAATTTATTAATTATATCTTATTTTAAGTTAGATAATATTACGAAAGATATATAATGTGGGTGTACTGTAGGTACACATCTGCCTAACCCTTCGGGGATAAAAGGCGTAATGTTATGCTATAATATTATTATTTACTTAGTGCTGCCGAGAACTTCTTGCAAGATTATTTTATTTTGGACGAAACATTAATTTTCTATTACCATAGAAAGGCGCCTGGCCGTAAATATAGCGCATAGAGTTTCAGAAAAAGATTGTCTTTGTCTCACGTCGTCGTCTCTGTCCCTCAAACCTGTGTGACTGTCTCTTTCTAAAGCTCAAAGTGTCATATTTACATGTTTACTTTAAAAAACGCCTCTTGACTTCTTACAATAGTGTTAAAAACTTATAAAAAGTGTTAATAAAAGTACATAACTTTTTTATAGAAATAGGAATAAGAATGACTTTTTCTCATTGAAGTGTTTGAAAATCTTGAAAATTATTTTAAGTTCTCGGCATCACATTTAAGTACACCGATCATTTGAGGAACTATACTTTGAATGGGACCAAGTGAAATATAAAAAAATATATCATCAATGTATTAGTGGTCGGCGCAACTACGTGTGATCGTCTTCGACACTTCTCTATTAGTCGTTACCTCGGTATTCACCCCCTTTCTAGTCATATCAAAATTCAACACAGTCCATCCATCGTTTCTTTGGTCTTTCCCTACTCTTATAGCCATCCACATGCATATTTGGAAAACCAAGTATCGTGTCTATAAGTTTTTTAGAAATTACTAGAAATTCGTGCTGGGTCATCAAAATCAATCTGTCCCAACTATATCGTGGTCGGCTTCCATTCTATCCGGACGCAGCTGAATACCGTGTAATTTACATGGAGCGACTGCCTATCCTGTCCTCCACAACCCAATCCTAATTCGTGCTGTGTGATGTCAGTATTTTAAATCGACATGATTTGGGAAATAGGAAATATTGCATTTCACATTAAAGTGCCAATTAGTACGGTTTTCGCTCTGTTATTGATAAAACTCTATTATTTTTTATCGCTGCTATTTATATAATTAAAATTAGTTCCTACTAAATTATATTTGAGCGTCAATAAAATCGTTTAGGCACTGTATTGTGTATTTAAATTACATTAAAAGCTGAATATGGCTACCTTGTTGCAGAGATGAATTTGATACAACATCATCTGGCAGTCTTTTTCCCAACTATGTTGGCGGTCTAACTAGATGCACCTGAATAACAGTACTTTACAATAGCGAATACCTGTCTGGCCTCCACAACTCAAGTTACTGGGTAACAGAATATTCCTTGGTAAGACTGGTTGACAGACTTTCGGGCTTCTGATTACCCTTAAAGATATGAATTGTAGAAAAGTGTATCTTTGGCTTCATTCTCTAAGAAGTGTATTAGTTCCTCAAATAATCAGAAATATTTTTACTTTTAAGAGCTTACAGTATAATTGAAATACAATTAACAGTCTACAATACCTGAAATTGTTTACAAGGATCCTCCGATGTATTGAAAATATTACAGCATTCATTTTGAAATAAATATATGTTGAAGTTGAGGATTAATGCTAAGTACTATGTTTGACAAAAACACGATTCCATGAAAATTTCTCGATAGAAAAATTACAAAATTCCAAATCGAACAATAAACCGCTAGTATTAAAAAAATACTCCAAATTAGTTCATGATACTTTCATAGTAACTGAACTAAATATAAAGCAGATACTATGTTTTTTACTTTTTTTTAATAAGTACCATTATTTTTACAGTAAAAAGAAATTACCGAAACTATCGGCGCCTTGAAACCTTCTCCCTGCCGCCCTGTCTCGCTTGCTGGCTTGACCACAAACAGTAATATGCGAGCGAGATAAAGAAGTGGCACTGAGGTATTATGGACCCATAAATTCATTAAAAAAGAAACATAAAATCAAATAAAAGGAAAATTAGGTCATATAAGTCATTCCGAAAAAAAAATATTATTCTTGAACTAATGAAATCAAAGCATAGTTGCTGCTTCGGTTTGACGGGTATTGGTGCCCGTGTAATTACAGGCTCATGACATATTCCAGCTTCATCTCTATGATGGCAAGGCTCCTGCGTTGTCTCTGGAATCGCAGATGACCATAGGCGGCGCGGCGGTGACCACCAGGTGGCCTGTCTTTGTTTGCCATCCATGTTTATTTCTGTTAATTGTATTTCTAATAATCTCGAACAGTTTTTGCAGCTAGCGGTAAACTCATAATATTTCTGTGTATCAGAGAGGTTTGAACTGAACAATTTACTCCATGGGACCAACAAACCGCGAAAAAAATATCAACTGTCCCATACTAAAGCCTCAATACTCGACCTAAATGTATGGGATGGCTTTCTGATACAAGCTGTATAAAGACTGGTTTGTTTGCAAGATTTTATGAAAATACAAACAATTGTAGCTTCTTTCAAATAGCTTCATAATCGACATATAATGTTCCCACTGCTGGGACACAGGCCTCCTCTTTGGCAGAGGGAGTGGGCCGTAATCCACCACGCGGGCACAGAGCGGGTTGGTTGTAGATGTCATGGCATTTTAATAGCTCTTGCAGCGTCAATAGTGTCCATGTTGCCTTGGGTGTTAAGCATGGTAATTAATTGTGAAGTAAATTTTATCGACGACCAACTTAAATTGTCCATATATTCAAATCACAATTGTCATTATATGCATGGAATGCCTCAAATTGACGTAGGGCCTCAATTTGCTGAACAATTCATTTCCCTGACTGGAAATTTCAGTATCGCTACTCGCAGAGGCTGTTTTAGAACCATATCTCACCGGGACACTATGGCGGCGCAGGCAGGTCGCGTCGCCAACATAATGTATGGTTGGCTGCTTAACCCTTTGACCGTCACGACAAAAAAGCAAAAACGTGCGCTCGGCGCCAATCTACGAATTTTTCCTATAAAATCTGTCATGTAGTCGTGACCGTGGCGTGCTGGGCACATTTTGGTTTGTCTTCTATACATGAATGTGGCGGTCAAAAGGTTAACTAAGCGGACACCAGTTGACCCACCCACTATATAGCAGTACACGCCATGGCCCGGTGAGGATACAGCCCGATTCAAACTTTATTTCGGCACGGAAAACGAGGCGAGTTGCTCCGTAGTAACAAATTCACGTGTCAGCGGGGGTGAGGGGTGCGGTACTGCGCAATGCGTAGCGCACTTTAGAGCGGCCATTAAGCTTGAATCGAGCTATATGGGTCTTAATTAATTTACCTATCCCAAACATTTGTTTATATCAGAATTAATATTATAACGACAACTTTTTTCTAAAGAAGTTAAACATATTTTTAATACAAAAGCTGTCACAATTTTTAATTTTTCAATTTATTGAAAATTCTGGTCCTAGTTTTGAATTCAAATCAGCAAATTATATTGATTTTATTTTTTATTACATTACAGTATAGATGCTCTCAATGTTTAAATAAGTTTACAACTGTAGAAATGTAGATGTGTGAAAAAAGTACGTCTCCGGCATTTTTTTTCAAATTGTCGCTCCGATAATGAACTTAACTTTCATTTGAACATGATTATCGTGAATATTACGTCCATTATTGTAGCGACAATTGACAAAACTGCCAATAACCCCCGAAAAATCAAATACCACTTTACTACGTGACCAAAACAATTAGGCGCTTAAAAGCCAAGAAAAAAGAAAACATAAAAAGCAATTCTCGAACGTGAACTGTTCTGTTCCTCTTCACATTCTCTGAACTTCAAGAAGCGCTAATTATGTACTTATCATCACTGATGAGAGCGAATACACGACTGCGCGTCACTAGGAGAAGCGCGGGGATAGAGGCGGGGTACGGGCTCCGAAACCGCATTCCTGCCATGCGCCTAATTGTTATAAGTCTTAGCCACAATACACCTAGAAGTGAAAGAGAGTGCGTGGTATTTAATCGGGTTTCTGAATTGTATTCGTAATTAAAAATGTCTCTGCGAAAAAAGGAAACATTTTGAAATTTGTCACCTTAAATAATGCTAATGTACAGATTGACAAGTTCCAACTTCAAATTTTGAATTCAGAAACCCGACAACGACTTCAAATTGTTTTACGTTTAATTATTCGGCTGTAAGCCCGATAATAATACATGGTACATTGTTAGCAATTATTATATTCTTTACTTGTAAAGATTATGTTATTTAAAGTCGAATAATTAATTCCCTGGAGTAATCCGACTTGTGCTAGCTGTCACTTTGTGTAATAAAATGGTCATATTTATTGTATTCTAGACTTTTACACTTATTATTATACATTTATTTTACACTTATATACATCGATTAAACTAAACGATCACCATTACAATAAATATGAACATTTTATTACACAAAGTGACGGATAGCACATGTCTGATTCCTCCAGTGAACAAAAATTCGACTTTTTAAGCTGTATAACTTACTGCCATTTTAAGTAAAATTGTCTTTTTGAGGCTATAGAGATAAGGCTAGAAATTTAGCCAGAACATTGAAATAGCTTGAAAAAGTATTATTTTCAAATATGTTTGTACCTAATGTGAGCTTTTATAATTTGTAACGTGACGAAATTATCGTGGACGTTCACGTCCATGTCCGTAAAATGTATTGAAATACGTGCTGTTATGACATTATCGTATCGTGGACAGAAATTTAAAAGCGTCATCAAACATTTCCATACATTTTACTTCCCTGTCTTATCGTGATGCCGTGAAGTGGACGTGAACGTCCACAATAATAAAAGCGCACATTGTCATCAAGTTTTGAAAGATTACAAAGCTCCTATTCAGACGCATACCAGAAAATTACCTATTGAGCTACCAAAAAGCGTACATGGTCACTAAAGCATGCTAATAAAATTTATTTACGGTCATTTTATTTTTTATAAAAAAAAAACTGGTGTGCGTTGAAATTGTAGCTACAATAAAATGCTAAACAAAAAATTCTAAAATTCACTATAGGAGGCATAAAATTCTCATATTTATTCCCTAGTTTTGGTTTAAACTTGTGTAGACTAACAAAAATACTAACACCTCTAAAATTATATTATTATTTCTTAGTTTACAATACTTGACCGGTTTTTCGTAATGACTGTTTGACATTTAATAAACTTGTCAAATTACGCGGCCGTTAATGTGGCTCAAACTCAAACCATTTATTTCAAATAAACCAATTACAGGCACTTTTGAATTGTCAAGGGGTCGGTCATTCAAAAAGATGAAGCTAGTTGCCCATTCCAAAGCGTAGTAAGTTCCTATCGACCGTGGGCACTGTTTTAATGTCTTATTTACGCCCGAGTAATTTTAGACGGTGGTAATCATACAACGCAAAAGATAACCTTAATTAATTTTGGTTATTAATTTCTGGCTGAGGGTAAAACCCAACTGTGCGTAATACTTAAAAAGAACTAAGACCGCTTTATTGACCACAATTTTAGAGGAATAAAACATAACACTTCTTCTTGTAGCGTCGCGTAAAAAATATAGTCAACGTTATATTTTCTTTGTCTCTTTTTAAAGTGAAATCTTTCGGCGCACCGTCACGCTTGGGTCGGTGACGCTGAATCGGGTATA
Source organism: Atethmia centrago (assembly GCA_905333075.3). Classification (NCBI taxonomy): domain Eukaryota; kingdom Metazoa; phylum Arthropoda; class Insecta; order Lepidoptera; family Noctuidae; genus Atethmia; species Atethmia centrago. Next base: position 1,492,395 of record HG995396.1, read on the forward strand.
CAGACTTACAATGTTCGACACATGGTTGTCGGTTATCGAAATAATTATAAAAGCGTAAAATACCTACCAACATAATTTTATGTGTACAACATCGTAAAAACACACTATAGTGACTCTTATCGCGAAAATAAACTTTAAAATGAAACTTAAATTACAAATTGTGCAATAAAATTAATTTATTTTGAATATTAACTAAAACTCTAAAACAATATGTTATGACAAGATGCATCTGGTTATTTCGTAACTGTCACATGAAATGTCAAAATAATAAAATTAAGCAAATCTTTAACGCTACAGCGACATTGTCGCGATAAAGCAAACTACACTTCGTGCGTTCTCTGTTTCTCAGCAGATGTCGAGCGGACTGCAGGAGAGAGAGCGCGTGAATTGTAATTCGCCTTATCGCGACAATGTAGTCGTAACATAATATACTAATGTAATAAAGCTGAAGAGTTTGTTTATTTGCACGCGCCCTTAGAAACCGAGCAAAAAGAAAAAAAAAAGAAAGACCGCTAAGCTAAAACGAAATAATAGCGCGGGCGGGCGATGCGATGCGACGCGGTGGGTCGGGGGAACAAGAAGCCAGAACATGTCAAACTAACGCCCGCGGTACGTTTTCTGTCTATATGAGCCAAGGAGCAATAAAACAAGGACATTCAATGGTTTTTACCAAAAACTGGTCGACCTTTTACTAGTGATATTTTTACTAATACCTACAAGAATTAATTTTATCTTTATATTTAGCATTTATTTTTTCGTATTAATATTTCGAATTGCAATCTAGATTAAGTTCAAATCCTTTTAAATGAGTATTACAACTAATTTAAATCATTTAATTTTATTGTTTTAATGTTAAGGACTTGGCGGGTTGCACACCTGTGCAGCATATAATTATTTTCCTAAAATGTATTACTCCCTATTATTTTTAATCCTTAAATAAATAAATATTTTATTGTAGTACTTTTGGTTTTATTTCCTCCTCGCATGACATGGCTGAAGATCGAGATAAGATTAGGAAGGCTGCTAGCGAGATTTATAAGAAATCAGAAACGGATAGTAGCGAGACCGATGAAGACATTGGAAACAGCAAAGTGCAACACAGCATAGCAGTGACACAGAAAAGAGTCGAGAAAGCAACTGGACCTGAGCCCTGAGCCTCCCATAGATATATCACCCGTCTCTCCACTATGCCATTGCTTACCCTACGACGCAGATCCGGTATGGCTCTAATAATCCTTCCTATCCTAAGGGCACGTCTTCCTGACCATTACCGCGCCCCCCGGTCTACTCTTTGATATGTAATGTTCTCTGTAGTTCCATGAAACATGGGGCTCCAGGGAGTAGTGTGAATCCTTGGGTTCATTCGAGCAATCGAGTCTGGTTTAACCACGCTGAGGTCGGTGCATTCCATTCATTCATTCATTTTGGTTTTATTTACTCCTCGCTGACTGAAAACAAATGATTCTAAAAGAACAAGTAAATAAAGCAAATTATTTATAAAAATAAAAAACCCGACTGCACAAACATAACTGAAAAGAGAAAAACAAGCATTATAATCTCTAGAATTTTGGTATCGCAGGCGGGACAAATTAATAACCTGAAATATGGTGTAACTTGTTTGTCCGCCTGCAATACCAAAGTCGGGTTTATTTTTTTAAATAATTTGCTTTATTTCAAGCTTTTTAGTTTTATTAATATATGTATTTGGAATTGACTCATTACTAGCTTTTATTTGACAATATTGTTGAATTTATTAAAAAAAAAACCTGTTCCCTCCTTTTTTTGTATTTGCAGATGTAATATATGAATATTATATAGGTAGCCTATGTCACTCCTACAATTAAGACGAATCTAACGAGACCTCATATGTTAAAATTCCTCAAGCCATTTAGGCTGCAGAGCGTGCCAAAGAAATAGACATACATACATACTCTTGAAAAACATTACCCTGCTGGGGCAGTCGGGTAAAAAGAAGAAATAATCTGAATTTCAAACTTCTTTTACGTCAAGTATGGAAACTGCAGCTTATAACATCACGCCCCTATTTCCCGAACGGGATAGGCAGAAGTGTAAGTATTGCCCGTTATTGTAACAAGTCCCATGCAATAGGGGCGAGCCTATTGCCCATAAACGGGCACAATTCCGAATACAGGGCTGCTACAGCACAATGTATTAATGTAATAAACCTGAAGAGTTTGTTTTATTTGAACGCGCTGATCTCAGAAACTACCAGTCGGATTCAAAAAATATTTTTGCATTTGATAGCCCAATTCTTGAGGAAGGTTATAAGTTATCTATATTAACATCACGCTACGAACCTAAGGAGCAGAGCAAAAAAACCCAGACGGAAAGAACGCTAAGCTAAGTAATAGCGCGGTCGGGCGACGCGATGGGTCGGGGGAACAAGAAGCCAATAAGATTTATAAACAAGATGTGTCAAACCAACGCCCGCCGTACGTTTTTTGTCTTTATGAGCCAAGGAGCAATAAAACAAGGAGTGTAAAGGCTTCCACATACTGGCGCGACTTGTCGCGCGACGCGTCGCGACACAAAGGCACCGCTTGTAGCGCTACACTCGGTGTCTTTGTGTCGCGTCGCGTCGCGCTAGCATGTAGGAGACTTAAAATTCAAGTTGTTACCAAAAACAGTAACTCTATTCTGTAAAAATCTCGCCGTGAAACCTTAGGTGAAGTGAACTCTAATTCCGCCTTATGCTAGGGATGACACTATTGACAGCTCACTTTAAGCTCACTTCACTTCAGTTTTCACGGTGTTATTATTACAGAATAGCACTGCTGGTCGACCTTTTACTAGTTATATTTTTACTAATACAAGAATTAAAAATCCTGACGAAAAATCTAAATGACATTGGCTCGACTTCGAGATCGAACCTAAGTCACAACACGGAATTATTTCCCTGTGTTATAAGGGTCAACATAAATTAGCTAGCGAGATACCTACTCCGCACACGTGATGTGTATCGATATTTAAAAGAAATTATGTGATTCGTTTTTTTTTGGGTCATCAATCGCATTAGTGTAGTTACTTCAAATGTCAGTTTAAAAAATCGTTTTATTTTTGTTTACTATCTTGCAAATCTGTCCACTTTCAAAACCTCCCTTGCACGTAATGTGGGGATGATATATTTTTTCTATCCCATGGTGTAAAGTAGCGTTAGGCCGTTTAAAAATATTGCGGGTCTGTGAACACCACTTTTCGATCCAAGGATCCGTTTGCGTAATATTAAGCATTAAAAAATCAAATCCCCCTGCCAGCTAAATGGTTGTTTATGGAGATGTGAAAAAAATCATGGCAGTAGTACATATAATGAAATTAAAAGGAAAACTATCACAGCTAAGTGGGCTTTACAAGTTAACGAGTAATAGTCGACCAACTTAAATTTGCAGTTGGAGAATTGACCGTGGCGTTCGATGATGTACATGTTTTTCAACTACAATGTTTTTGGGATAAATTCATCCCAACTACCCAACTACGGAACCCATCATTGTGGTCTGACACGCACTTGGCCAGTATTTTTATTATTTACAAAAACAAGGGGTTCAGCAAAAATCGGATGCGGCGATGCTATTGGTTGATGAGAGTAGGTAAGCGTTATTATAGCGGCCGAGCGCTGAGAGCAAGGATTAGTACATTTTTATGCCCGCGATGGTACATTTGCATGCCCGCGATAGTACATTTCACAGATTTGATGGTAATTCCTATCTAAACATGATAAAATAAAAGAAAACTGGTTTTCTCACTATTTTCTTCGGATTTCATAACATGACGTTTCATTTTAACCCTATTGTATTTGGTTTCCATGGAGAGCCGTTGATTGACGAAAACGTCAGCTAAGGAAAATTACCTACCTATGTTTTAAGTTTTTTATAATTTGTATTTATTTTCAGTTCATGAATGTATTGTCTGCTGATATAGTACCAAATTTTCACTTATACTATAACGTCGAACAAAATAAAATGCAAAATAAGTTATCAGCAGTACCTCATAACGTCAATTTATTTTGACATTACTTACACTTACCCAGAGTTTAGTGACTTAGCTCTCCTACATCGGAGAGTTAAATATTTAAAAGTTTAATTTTAAAGATTAACCCTGAGTTAAGTAGTGTCCGACCGAAAATAGATTTTCAGCCGAAAGCGAAAAAGAAGCTTCAGTATTAGTCGGCGAAAACGAAAACGAAAATGATTTAGACATTAAAAAATATTAGTATTTTCGCTGTACTCTGAAATCTTGTTTGTTTTTTTTTACAACTAGGCAGAACAAGAGCTTGGCTTGAACAAGGCTTTAAAAGAAATAAAACACGATAGTTCAGAAATAATTCAATAATCACAGATTTCACAAACCTTTGTCAATTTGAATGAAAAAAGTTCAATACCTACATCTAATGCCTTTTTATGCATGTCGAAAATAAAAAGTCAAAAACGAATAAGAATATTAAATACTTACCTATCCATTAATTTATGCGCGTGTAAAAAAAATACAACATAACCTCGGTCCACAACTTCAAAACAAAATCGTGTTCGTTAAAGGTGGATTCGCAGTAGCCCGGGAAATTCAAATTTTCTTGCGTTTTTTGCTATTTGTAGGTCAGTGTCGCACAGTGGAACGAATGTATGGGAGCGGTTGGACGTAGACATGTCCGAAAAAAAAGAGTAAAATTATGCCAAACTAATGATGCCATCTTATTCGATTACTTAATGCCTTCATAACTTGTGGTGATGAATTTCTTCATAACTCCCATATTTCGGGAGTAATTTGAGAAAATGTGAAATTTTACTATGAAAATGAGTGTATCGAGCTCTCTCCCTCCTGATTCCGGGCTTGTTTCAAGTAGCGGTCTCTAATATCATAATGCTAATACTAAGAGCTATATTTAATACTAAGACACATAGTGCGCCAAATGTGCACTTTCTGGGATAAAGAGTGATGTTTATTTTATAACACAATTTTTTTATTTTTTGTTTATTTTGTTGATTAAAACCGTTTTTCTAAAGGTTTACCTTATTACAATAACATTTCTGAGCAGCCAATTAGAGAAGATATAAGCTAATTAGGATATATAATTAGGGACTTAAGGTTTACATATAAAACTGATGCACTAATGATTACTGATAAGAACATTGCTATTATTTAATTACTAAATGGCTCTTAATACACTAATTTAGCATGCATCATTTACTAATTATCACAATAACTAATTACCTTGCAATATTTAACAAAGGATACCTGGGATACCTGGATTTTATATAAATAGGTCACTATTAGTAACTTTAAAATCAGTGTTGATTTACACCTCGTTGTATCCAAGCTAATCTCGCAATGTATTTTCCAAATTTTAATACAAATCTTGATATTCACGTTGCTTTATGCGCACGCGCACATAAAGATTTACGCGACTTTAACTATTTGTTCAGTGTTTTAAAAGATAACAGTTGTGTTCAGTTATGTGAAAGTGCTGAAACAAGTTTAAAAGACTGGTGTCGTCGATTTTGCTACCGCATTTATGCAAAATGGACACAGTCTGGAAGAAGCACAGATAAGTTTCGGAAGAAACATGAGATTTGGCTACAGGCTGCAATTCAATGGCCGGAATTACAGAATGAAAATATGGAACCTTCTACAGAAAATATAAGTGACGTCATCGAGCCCATAATTTCTCCTGCTAAATCTGATGCTTCAACTTGTACACATCCTAGTCCTCGTAAATCTTTTGAGGACCTTAGTAACCGGCAAAAAAGAAGACGCACTGAAGATAGTCTTTCATGCAGCAGTAGCAGCGCTGAAATTATGTTTTCGGCCGAAAGGGCGCTTCAAAAGGCAGGACAAAGCGATACAGCTTATGTTATGAAATACTTGACGGAGAATCCAGAAGAGGCCTCAAAAATCAAAGCCTTCATTGAAGGTAAATCAATTCAGGTACGGGAAATATCCCCTTTGAAGGCATTGGCTCTTTATGTATCGATGAACTTATCGAAATGGCGCTATAACACTCTTCGGGATTTCAACACTCAAGAAGGAGCTCTTCAATACCCGAGTTACTACATGTTGGTTAAAGAAAAAATTAAGTGCTATCCGGCCAAAGAAGATCTCACAGTTACACGAGAGCTCTGCAAAAATCAAATTACAAGCCTTGATGGATTTAACCTCAAGAAGACTTATTAGGTCGTTAGAAACCCCTGTTGATCCCAATCAACAGCTCGTATTGACCAGCAAATGGGGTTTTGACGGATCATCTAGCCAAAGCATTTATCATCAAAGGACGAGTGAAGATGAGCAAATCGATCTTGCTAGTAATTTTATGATTAGTCTTGTACCACTGCGGCTCGTCTCAAAAGGTGTAACAATTTGGGAAAACGAGCGACCATCTTCCACTTCATTTTGCCGGCCAATATTGTTTAAGTTTATAAAGGAAACCAAAGAAAATGTGCAGAGAGAGATGGCTGAAATCGAAGCAGAGATTGAAGCCTTAACTCCATCCACCATCACTGATGGAATTAGTGTCAAACACCAACTGCTGTTGACAATGATTGATGGTAAAATTCATTCCATTATATCCAATACAGCAGCTTCAGTGTGTGACATATGCAAGGCTTGTCCTAAAGAAATGAATAATTTAGAGTTAATCAAAGATAAACACGCAAACGAGGACATGTATAAATATAGCTTAAGCACCCTTCACGCTTGGATTCGCTCAATGGAATGCTTATTACACATTTCCTACAAATTAGACATAAAATCATGGCAAGTAAGGGGTGATATAGCAAAAAGGCAAGTTGATGACAGGAAGAAAAGAGTTCAAGAGGCTGTAAGAAGAGAAACGGGCTTACTTCTCGATGTTGTGAAACAAGGCAGTGGATCCACCAACAATGGCAACTCGGCAAGGAGATTTTTTGAAAACTACACTAAATCTGCTGAACTGACCGGAATAGATGCTATGCTTTTAAGAAAAATCTGTGTGATCTTGCAGTGTATTTCATCAGGAGAGAAGATCAACGTAACTAAATTCCGAGAGTTCTGCTTTGATACTGCTAAGCTTTACGTGGAGTTATACCCATGGTATTATATGCCTTCTTCACTTCATAAAATTTTAATGCATGGGCCAGACATAGTTCAGAACATGTCAATTGTGCCCATTGGTTTTCTATCCGAAGAGGCATCTAAGGCTAGAAATAAAGATTTTAGAAAATATAGAGAGGGGCATTCTCGAAAGCATAGCAGTATCTCATGCAATGAAGATATTATGCACAATCTTTTACTGTCTTCTGATCCACTTGTTACAAGTATCCGTCCAAAAGGAAATAAGTTTGTAAAAAAATCTTCTTTTAAGGAATTTTATGAGCTTACGGATTCTGAGAAAAGTGATATCGAATTTGTTAACATAAATGATTTACCGGACATCGATTCTGAATTTGAATTAATTGATGATGATGATGATGACGAAGATAATTAAATGATGTTATTGTTTTAAAATGTGTAACTTAGTAAATTAGAGCTTACATCTTAATTATTTATTGTACTTTTAATGAAACTAGGTAATTTATTATCAACTTACTTAAAAGTCATACTCTCATCAGTTCTTGTGAATATTTTTGTTAATATATATTTCTGTATATATATAATATATTTATAGACCTCTTAATAAGTCTGTCTGCGGTTTAAAGTAAATACAAATGGGGAAAAAACGTTTTTTTTTTTTAATTTTCATTTCCTTTTATCCCAGAAAGTGCACATTTGGCGCACTATGTGTCTTAGTATTAAATATAGCTCTTAGTAATAGCATTACGATATTAGAGACCGCTACTTGAAACAAGCCCGGAATCAGGAGGGAGAGAGCTCGATACACTCATTTTCATAGTAAAATTTCACATTTTCTCAAATTACTCCCGAAATATGGGAGTTATGAAGAAATTCATCACCACAATTTATGAAGGCATTAAGTAATCGAATAAGATGGCATCATTAGTTTGGCATAATTTTACTCTTATTTTTCGGACATGTCTACGTCCAACCGCTCCCATACATTCGTTCCACTGTGTGTCGGGTTGAATCTTGATCAAAATATAATTCGCGACCATAACAAATTTGTTTTTACAGAATTATAATCATTAGAAAGAGTCTCTCTTAGTAAGATTTGTTCCATTAGAACAAATTGCAAAAAGAAACGTAAGAAACTTTGAAAGTCGCGGGCTTCCACTGCGTATCCACCCTTTTTTTTTTGGATGCCCGCTCTGGGCGGAGCGGGAGGGTGTGTCAGACTCTTACTGACTAAAATCCACCCGTATTCCTTCCTGTCCGGCAGGCATCGGCCCTAGTGGACTCCTTCATTTGTGCTGACGACATCTCTTTGAGGCGCGCGTGGAATACAACGCGCCGTCGACCCGGGCCTGGTCCTTACCGGACGTTGAGCTACCCATTGCTCACCATCCGCAAGCCCGCGCCTACGGTGGCCGGAAATCCGCCCGGGATTCCCGACGCCCAGGGCGTTTCCTGTGGCGGCTAGGGGCGAGAGGGCGCGAAATTTTCCTTTCCCTCAACCGTCCCGCCTCCTCCTTCGCGAGCATTACTGCTTCGCAGAAGGAGGTGGCGGCTGCCCATGCCCTCTCGTTCCGTACCATGGCCTGAACCAGGGCCGGACGCGAGAGATCTCTGCCGCCGATCGCCTCCACGAGGACACGGCGGTGCTCTGCCCAAGCCGGGCAGACCTCCACCGTATGCTCCACCGTGTCCTCCGGGCGATCCACACAGTAGTGACACCCGGGCGTTTCCTCCCGCCTTATCCGACACAGGAACCTCCCGAAGCTGCCGTGTCCGTTGAGGACCTGCGTCAGGCGGAAGCGTATCCACCCTAAGACAGCTGGGTGAAACCACGAGCCTACTTGATTCATCCCTAAGTTAACCGAACGTCACCTGATATTGCCGAGGTTTACGAAGTAGGCCGAATGACGTGTGACAATTCGCGAACTTCTAGATCTTTGGCTTGCCCGAAACTTCGGCTGGTTTAAGGCTGAAAACGAAAAAAATGGCCGTATCATGAATTTTTTATAAATTAAATCATCTTTTTTACCCAAAATTCGGTCAGTCGATCACTATTAGCTCGGAAATATTTAGGATATCCCATAAACGTGCAAGTGGACCTAAGTACTTAGGTAATTACTTTTACTTTAATTATTTATTAACATATGAAATCAACTTTTTACAAAAAAAAAACAAACCTGGCAACTGGAAAAAGCCTCGTTGCCATGGCGACGTAACAAACAACAAAAGACTATTTATCAACAAGCGTGACGTATTAGAAAAACATAATTTAGCTTAATTGTTTTTAATATAATAGAAAATGTCTGGTCTAAGTGGATTCGACGGGGAAGCCGTCGGTTTCGACTCTGTCAAGATGAATAAGAGTGAGGGAACCGAGTCTTTTACTCAGACAACGGAATTCCGTGAAACTGGTGTCTCATCCCAAACCAATGTTTTAATAGAAACGGGCTCTTTGGCTACTGCAGAAGACTTGAACGCTCAGGATGACATTCTAAAGGAATATCCACCTCCAGGGTTGAACGAATTCCTGAAAAGAGTTGTGCCTTCGATGATGGAACATCTCGACCACAGTGATAGAGAACAGCTATGCAACTCCTCAGATTCCGATGAAGAGGAGATAGTAGATGCAAAACTGTTCCAAGAAATTAGGTTGACTGACTTACCCGGTATGGGGGCCGGCGACGATTCACGCTGTGTTCTCGACATGTCTTGGAGTAGCGCTGGGAACTCTCTGGCTGTCTCATTAGGTAAGAATCAGCACAAAACTTGGTGCGTAGACGATGGATTGATCAGGATTTTCACTGTCAAACGAGCTGCTGGCGATACTTTTGTTAGAAGTCTTGATTTGGCTGAAAAAAGCTGCGTAACTAAAGTGAAATTCCATCCTTCAGTGTTAGCGCTTTTAGCTTACGGCACAACCTCAGGAGAAGTGGTTTTGTGCAACCTAAGGAATCTCGACGCCATATTGTTGACTTCACCAGCTGGAACGCACGGATCCAGGCGCGTCAGTAACCTGCAATGGGCGGACGCAATACTTGCTAATACATTCTTAACCATGCAGATAATGAATACAGGGAAAAGACGCGGCGCCGCTGATCACATCCTGATGTCATCTGGCTTCGACGGCACTTTGAACGTATGGCGTGTTAACGCGAACCAAAAAATATTTGAGAATGTGATCTGCTACTCGATCAATGGTTCGAGGAATTTGAATACCGTGATTATCACTTGTTTCGACTTCATAAAGTCTTATCCTCTTCGTCCGAGCGACCAGAAGGTTCCGGACGATATTTTTGTCGTTGGGTCGCGCACGGGGCCTATATATCTTTGTAAGACTAAGACTTTTAAGCCTATAATTAATAGCAAGATGGTGGATCCCGTGTATGACGTGTTAGAGGGGCACATAGGGTATGTCCTGGATATTGCGTTCAGTTTTCAGAAGCCTGGAATCTTTGTGTCAGCTTCTCTTGATTCTGAATTGAGGGTTTATGACATTAATCAGCCTAGTCCTTTGAAGGTATGTTAATGTTACATTAATTATTTTTGTGTTTTGTGGCCTTCCTCTTTCTCGTGGTTAGTTACTAAACTAGTGTCAAGGGTTTTTCTGCCGCCCGCGAAATAAGTGTTTTATGGAGTAATATAATTACTGGTATTCATTGCATCTGGTTATACTGGCAGCTGACCCCAACGTGTTGGGAAAGGCAGGCAGGTGATTATATATGTTGTAGTGACGCCGACGCCTGCATTAATTTGTTATCACTCACTAATTGATCCAAGAACTTTCTTGAGCCAGGTTCGAATCCTGGGTCCAAAAAAGTGAACTATTATTTTTTTCTCCCTACCTCATTTCAGCCGAAAGACGTCCACTGTTGGACATAGGCCTCCCCCAAGCACCGCCTCTTCGACCGGTTCTGTGCTGCCCGCATCCAGCGAATTCCTGCGGCCTTCACAAGGTCATCAGTCCACCTTGTGGGACGCTGGAAGGCATACCACAAGGTGGACCAATGACCTGCGCTACGTCTTCCAGTGCGCAGTCCCATGTTACGGCTCAAACAATTTTTCTCTTACATAATTATTTTTTTCTTTGGTCCCCGCTCGCCATCCACCGACATTATTCATTTCTTAGCCCACCTATAAACACATGCATTTTGTCCTTCCCTAAGGCCCGCAATTATATTTGGCGAATGCAGATGTGTGGTTATATTTTAGGTAATAAGTCTAAATGTATCAATATCCTGCATGGCGTGGCTGCCAAACAACCCGTGCGTCGTAATCCTAGGGCTGTTAAAGCCTGAGGGGCAGCTGGCGCAGGTCTTCAACATGAACAGCGGCCGTCGAGTTCCCGTGGAGGGGCTCACTGGAGTCGGCGGCTGTCCCACTTGCATCGCGGTTAGCCATAGCGGGTTGGTATTGGCTAATCATATTATTAGTTTAGTTTTAAGTATTTCAACAATTTGCAAATTAAATGCTAAATGAAGATGTTTTCCATATAATTTGTACCTTAAATGTCATAGCAACATTTTGAGATATGTAATTATGTAGTGTCCCAGTTCAGGTAAGATTTTTGAAAAGAGTTAGGTTAGGTTAGTTTTACTTGTATCTGGGATTGGTGCTCGACAGCCGGTGGGACTTTGGCCCCCACTTTCGCGGCTGGCGCCCAAGTTGTTCAGCGCGGCTGGGGCGCTATCAACGCTGCTTCCCAATCTGGGGGCCCGAGCGCCGCCTGTAGGCGGCTCTACGTGGGGATCGTGCGATCGATGGCTCTGTATGGGGCCCCGATCTGGGCGTCTGACCTGACGGCCGGTAGCATCGCTGTACTGCGCTGTAGAGAACGATGGCTGTCAGAGTCATTAGGGGATATAGCAGGATATCCTACGAGGCGGTTTGTGTACCGGCCCCGGGACCTCGAGGCGAAAGTACTCGCGTCACTGTATCGGTTACGTCAAAAGCTTTGGTAAAGTAGGTATTAGGTACCAAATAAGAAGCTTTGGTAAAGTATTAGGTACCAAATAAGGCAGCAGAGAAAATGTATGGTTATGTAATTATGCATTCCGGGACTATTCAAAATCACATAAAAATCCGATTTCCTCGAATCCCATGAATTTTCGCATAGGCTATATGGGGTGCTTCATTGTTGCAAAGTAGTCAATCACATCGTGGAAGGAATAAGTCGATTTACAAGTCATTCTGTATACCGCTACATTGAAATTTGACAGATAGGTAGCCTGGGACCTGGACGAGGAAATAGGCTACTCTTCTTTCTAAATATTTGTATAAAAAATCGGCCAAGTGCATGTCGCACCACGCACAATGATGGTTTCGTAGTTGGGATGAATTTATCCCAAAAACAAACTTCAACATTGTAGTTAAAAATCATGTTTTCCTAAACATCGCTATATGCCACGGTCAATTCTCCAACTGCAAATTTAAGTTGGTCGACTATTACCTACTCGTTAACTTGTAGCCCACTTAGCTGTGATAGTTTTCCTTTTAATTTCATTATATTTACTACTGCGATTATTTTTTTCACATCTCTATTTACAACCATATAGCTGGCAGGGGGGGGGGGGGGACACTTAGGCCCCTTTTTTGGGTGGGAAATCATCAAATAACTTCTCCCGCTCTAGGCGGAGCGGGAGGGTGTGTCAGACACTTACTGACTAAAACCCACCCGTATTCCTTCCTGTTGCCTTTGTTGCGGGGGCCTCGGTGACCCACAAGTATCTCCCCGCGACCCCAGCAGGCATCGGCCCTAGTGGACCCCTACCTTTGTGCTGACGACATCTCCTTGAGGCGCGCGTGGAATACAACGCGCCGTCGACCCGGGCCTGGTCCTTACCGGATGGTGAGCTACCCATTGCTCACCGTCCGCAAGCCCGCGACTACGGTGGCCGGAAATCCGCCCGGGATTCCCGACTCCCAGGGCGTCTCCTGCGGCGGACACTTAGGCCACTGGCAACACAGGCATCAGGAAAGAATACGGGTGGGTTTTAGTCAGTAAGAGTCTGACACACCCTCCCGCTCCGCCGCGGGAGATGTTATTTGATGATTTCCCATCCAAAAAAAAAAAGGAGGGGGACCCTTGACTCTAACAAAAATTTGTGCTTTAATGCTTAATATTACACAAGTGGATCCTTGAATCGAAAAGTGGTGTTCACAGACCCACTTTTTTGAACGGCCTTTCCAACGATACCCCGCACTATGGGCAAAACGAGATAAAAAAATATCCTCACATTACGTGCAAGGGAGGTAACCTAAAAAATATATTTTATTTTAGCACTTAGTCGGCGTGATTAATTCGTATACCTATGCTTAATTACAGCTTTCTAGTACTAAGCGTCTTTGACCTACAGGGGGACAGACAGACAGACAGACATGGCGAAACTATAAGGGAGGAACCCTGTTTACTACACAACTCAAAAAAAATATGTAATACAAAACACACGCAACGCAGTCACGGAGACAACTAATCCATACTAATATTTTAACTAAGATTATAAATGCGAAAGTGAGTTTGTTTGGCTTTCACGCAAAAAACTGCTGAACGGATTTGGATGAAATTTGGCACATGGGTAGACCATGACTGGGAGAAGAACATAGTCTGCTTTTTATCCTGGATCGCAGACGAAGCGCAACAGCTAGTTATAAATAAATTCGAAAGTAACTCTGTCTGTCCGTTACCTTTTCATGCCTTAACGGCTGAATGGATTCCAATGAAATTTGGTAAACAGATAGATCATAATCTGGTTTAAGGACATTGGAATAATTTTTACGGTAGTACGATCGTGTGGGATAATTTCCAACGCGGGCAATAACGCGGGTAACAGCTAGTAACATATGAACCAAGGATTCCTTGGGGAGGACTTGTTCTTTTGTGTTAGCGTTCTTTCTTAGATGCGTGATGTGTACCGCAAAAAAACGTATTTTATTTCTTTTTAGGGTTCCGTGCCTTAAAAGAAAAAGGGAACCCTTATAGGTTCACTCGTGTGTCTGTCTCTCTGTCTGTCACAGCTGACTTACTCCGAATCTACTGGACCGATTAAGTTGAAATTTGCTACACATGAGTTTCTGTGACCCAAACAGGGGCGTAACAGGGATCTAACGTAAATAAACGAATTTTGAATATGAGGGTCACCTTTGGGGCGTAAATTAGAAAAAAAAGTTTTGCAAACGATAACCTTGTGGGATATCAAATGAAAAGGCTTGTTGTAATGGTCTCAAATATTCTTATTTATAATTTTAAAGTTATTTAAGAAAATAGATGAAAATTGACCACCGCCTTTATCTCCGAAACGGCTGAGCTAACAGTTTGAATAAAATAATTTACTTACTAGATTACAGGAAAACTTATGTCTAATGTCTATGGTCTTAAAATAACTTGGTAAATCGCTCAAAATTGTGCGTACAACCATACATTTGCAGTTGGAATGTCTGGGGGAACAGTTTTTCCACTACAATGTTAACTTTGTTCTTGGGATAAATTCCGACACGCACTCGGCCGGTTTTATATTTTTTATTCTGTACTAATACTTCTCTTATTTCGTTGCTAGCGTATGCCGCATCGCAGCGGGAGATGCTGATAGCAATCTGCACATTTGGGAGCTCCCGACACGCCGGATCAAGCTCGCTCAGGAAGAACTAGACTTTTAGATGTCTTACTAAACTTGAATTCAGAATCATTAGATAATAAGTCCTGTGCCAGATGGAACTTTGTCTGCTGTTTGGTTGGTGGTAGGGCTTGTGAGGAAACCGGCATGTCCTAGAACCAAAAATTCGAAGATATGTGACATCTACCAACCCGCACTTGACCCGCGTGGTGGATTACGGTCTACTCCCTCTCACAGAGAAGAGGCCCGTGTCCCAGTAGTTGGAACATTACCTATAGGATGATTATGAGGGTTTGTTCTAAGTCCGCCTGGCTAGCTACCACCATCTTATCTAAGTCTGTCGCAGCATTGTTGTGTTTGGGCAGTTCAGAGGATTCCGGGTGAAGCTCGCTTCTACCTTCGGCCTTATCATCACTTACCATCAGGTCAGATGAAGTCCAAGAGCTTCCCCGTTGCGGATAAAATAATAAAATTAACCACCGCCAATACTGACAAATTTCTATACAAATTGCCATTTAAGGGATTTTCAAGGGTAAATCAAGTGGGCATCTGCCCAATGGTTAATGTCGGGACGTTGTATATTTGCTAGTTGCGCGGTAAAATCTGCTTGTGCGATGCAGGATTTCGCGTGACGTCAGTGTGTTGAGTAGTTCGCCTGTGGCGATGTAGATGCCGCCACAATTCCTTCCCACGTGCTCACCTCCGTTATATAAGGAACTCTTGCGCATGCTTCTAGCTGTGCGTTGTCTGCCAGTGAAATAAAGACTTGTAATGAGTAGCTTGGCATTCATTGCTCCTTACTCAAGTATCTACCTCTACTATATCTCTATATCTATCTCTACTTTAGGCGCCACCTCCACGAGCGAGTGTATCGCCACGAGTCCGCTCTGCTACCGTGGTGTAATCCCCACTATTATTCTACCGTCTGCATATCATCGTGACTCGCGACGGATCGCCGCGTGTCCGCAACAACTATTTCTCAGTTGTTAACACACGCGTGGGGTCGGGGTTAGCGGGGCGGGAGGACGCGTCTCGCGGCGAGCGCTGGCTCTGCGTGTAGGTTGTGTCTCGCGGCGAGCGCTGGCTCTGCGTGTAGGTTGTGTCTCGCGGCGAGCGCTGGCTCTGCGTGTAGGTTGTGTCTCGCGGCGAGCGCTGGCTCTGCGTGTAGGTTGTGTCTCGCGGCGAGCGCTGGCTCTGCGTGTAGGTTGTGTCTCGCGGCGAGCGCTGGCTCTGCGTGTAGGTTGTGTCTCGCGGCGAGCGCTGGCTCTGCGTGTAGGTTGTGTCTCGCGGCGAGCGCTGGCTCTGCGTGTAGGTTGTGTCTCGCGGCGAGCGCTGGCTCTGCGTGTAGGTTGTGTCTCGCGGCGAGCGCTGGCTCTGCGTGTAGGTTGTGTCTCGCGGCGAGCGCTGGCTCTGCGTGTAGGTTGTGTCTCGCGGCGAGCGCTGGCTCTGCGTGTAGGTTGTCTCGCGGCGAGCGCTGGCTCTGCGTGTAGGTTGTGTCTCGCGGCGAGCGCGCTGCGTGTAGTTAGTGTCTCGTGGCGCGTGCACGGCGAGTTGTTGACGTTTTACTCGTCAATGTTACTTCCCGCATCGTCGCGATAGTATCGCCGTGTGGAGACACGTTCATAGAGTTGTTATAGAATGAAGTGGCAGGACGATAATATCGCCGCGATTTTATCGCCCGTGTAGGTTGCACCTTAGCGTTATTGAGTCTAAGTTGATTTTTGAGTGATCAATGAAAAAATCCATAACAAAGTTTTGGTTGCAATGAATTTTGAACTTTGTCGTTTAAGGCATTGAGTTTGTGTTTCCAAAACTAGGTAATAATCGAAAGATTCTGAATCGCTGAAATGTTTAGGTGTGTTTGTGTATGTATAAGTAGGTAAAAAAGTATGTTTCGATCCGTAGTCAAACGGACTTTTATTTAATATTTTGTATTAATTATGTTTGTTTTATTATTAATTATTATTATTTAAAGTGTGAATGAGCGTGTTATAAGTCATGGAATTATTATTGATTTAAATGTTGGATAAAGACACATATTTTAGTTAGTACCTATATGATTTACATTTAGTTGTTTTTTTTCTTTTTATAAATAAATTAAACCTTGAATTTACTCTGTATTTTTATTAAAAACAAAGAGATAGATAAGAAAATAATTTAATGTAAGTATTTGATTAAAGTGGAGCAATGGTGGCCCAGTGGTAACGGCCGCGATTTACGAGATGTCGTAGGTTTGAACCCAGACAGGCGCTTTACTTTGTGTAAATTATTTCATCACCACTGCTCTCAAAACGGTGAAGGAAAACATCGTGAGGAAACCGGCATGTCCTAGAACCAAAAATTAGAAGACATGTGACATCTACCAACCCGCACTGGGCCCGCGTGGTGGATTACGGCCCACTCTCTCTCACAGAGAGAAGGCCTGTGTCCTAGCTGTGGGAACATTATAGGCTGATTATGTGTGTATTTGATTAAAAATTAGCTGACCCGACTGACTTTGTCCTGTCAAAACTTCTATATATGGTCTTGAGTTCATACAAAAATCCCATAGAAAAAGCAGTGTCAGTTTCCCAAACTTTCCGGGAAACTTTCTTTTTGCATAGAATCATAATTCGAACTATTACGAACATTTTAAAACAAAAATTTACTAAATCAGTTCAGACGTTCTCAAGTGATGCGCTTAGAAGAACAGCGTTTTTTATTTATATAGATAAATAGAAAGAAAGAAATTGTAGATTGTACAACTAGTGCATAAAAGAAGCCATTTAAAAATGTCCCGAGAATAAAATAGTTGTCATTTATTATTTAAAAACGCAAAGAAACGGTTTTATGACATGGCAGTATGAAGTATTCAAGACGAATGACACACGTTGAAAATTAAAAAAAACTTTGCCAGTTTCATATTCTCGTAATTTTACCCCTCGACTTTACTATCCACTTACCAATCCTTAAACGTCTCAGGGTAAAATGGCTGCCGAGGTCGCGTGGAAGTTCAAAAGGGTTACCGAGGCCCCTGGCAACACAGGCAACGGAAGGAATTCGGGTGGGTTTTAGTCAGTAAGAGTCTGACACACCCTCCCGTTCCGCCCAGAGCGGGAGAAGTTATTTGATAATTTCCCACCCAAAAAAAGGGTAAAATTACTTCTTTTATGCACTAGTTGTACAATCTACTACAAGCATTGACTAAAAGGCACACAACCACATATTATAAGTTATACAAGTAAAAAAAGAAAACTATAATACCAACGTATTTCCAACCGCTCCCGCTACTGTCCGCGAGCTTCAGGCGAAAGGTAAACGCCTCTCGTACCTGCTCGGCCAATAAGGGCGAGTCGGTGATTCTAGAAGCTTTTGACGTTTGTTGTTTGACGTCCGTCAGCTGGGCTGCGCACCAAAAAAGGGATTCTTTGATACGATTTACGAAACTTTATCTTCGCCTCGAATCCTATTGTTTTATATATATAATTTTAATAATTATTTCATTAAATAAATTACCAGGAAAGTGTGCCTCGCACTGTCTCATCATCGCACTGTAGAAATCCTTCTGCAATCTGTCATTTTGTCTTTTGTTTCTAACGATCTTTGTCTAGGTCCTTTTGTATGTAGAATATTTCAGAAGAAAGTTTCTAAGATACCAAACTGTCAAAATCACACTGACAACTGACAGTTGTCTAAGGTAGTGAAGACAATTTGAATTTTTCTATTCGACGGCCACAAGGTATATACGGTTATCTATAAAATCATGATCTTACAGAAGAGCGTTTCGAACGCAAAACTGTGATAATTAATAGAAGCCGCCTCTATTCCTATGAATGAAGTCCAAAACCGCCTCTATCCAGGGTTGAGGCAAAATCGCCTCTATCCACTTTTCAATTGAATTTTATGCATAAGATATTAATGTTATTGTTATTAAATTAATTATGAGCTGGTAAAACTATATTTTTTATAAACCTAGAAGACATCTCCTAAAATTTGAAGATTTATTAAGCCACGGAATGTTTTTTAACTGCTGTGGACCTTTTCAGAAACTGGATAAAGGCGGGTTTGCATCTATACCCATCATATATGCTAGTTGCGCGGTAAACTCTGCTTGCGCGATGCAGGATTTTGCGTGACGTCAGTGTGTTACGTAGTTCGCATGTCGCGATGTAGATGTCGCCACATCGTTTTAGTAAACATATAATTAGAAAATGCATGTTTATTAACAAGTTCGGCAAAAACTGAGCAGGAAACTAAATAAAAATGAGTCAACAAATATTTAAATGGGTAATCAAATAAATAATTAAACAGTATAATGACTTAAGGCGCAGAAAAGAAAAGCTATAAAAGCTGGCGGCTTTCTCGCGCAACGCATCAGCATTGCAATTCAGCGAGGAAATGCCGCCAGCATCCTCGGTACAATGCTTCGAGGGCCTTTTTTAAGCTTAACTTAGTTTTAATTTAATTTAGTTAATGTTAATAATCATCTTGTAATTTGGTTATGTAAATAAAAAAAAGGCGCAGATATATGACTTTAGTGACTTTTAAATCTGATAATACGCCTTCAAATAAAGGAACTTATGTTAATCTATACTCGCGAGCAAAAGTATGGAATCACTTACTTGGTATTGATTCCGCGCGATCTTGAGTACTTAATAAATAGTTAAGATTAATAAAAATGATACCACGTTAAAGGTTATACGGTTAACTTTAAATTGATACCAAATTCATTTAATCACATCCAGTATTTAAGGAGCTATCATGGATTGAGTGAAGGAGTAAGGAAAAAGATATGTTTCAATTGTTAGATACGTCGCGAGTTGCGGCCTATTGACCCCTATAAAAAGCACGTGTTATCGGATTTTCTTTTTTCTCAGCCAGCGGGCTATCGCACGTCAGCTCCACATAAGCCAGTCCCGTGTTTCGAAAGTCTATAAACGCTTTCGGGAGACTGATGGCTTTATCCCGAGACCAAGATCTGGACGGCGCCGGTGCACATCGGAGAGGGATGACCGTTTTATCGTGTCAACCTCTCTCCGAAATCGACATGACTGGTGTCGACGTCCAACAGGGGCTCCGAAATGTTCGTGGGGTAGCTGCCAGCGAGTATGGCCAACGTCAACGGCGTTTACCCGATCCTTAACGGGCAGTTAATAAATCGGAATTAGTCGGTATGAAATCGATCTTGAAAATAGAGATCGCCAACCGCAACCATTGCACATCTCGCTTAGCTCGCTCGGCTCGCGCGCGGTTTGTCACAGTTCTAACCTAACCCATTTGGTCGGGGTTCCCTGGCTTAGTTAAGGGGATTACATCGCTCAATTCCCAAAAATACCGTATGTTTAAAGAAGTTTGTAGATGAATCCTTTAGTACGTTTTCGATATAAAAAATATATGTTATACTTAAGGTCATTACAAATGCATTGTATTGTTTAAAATTTTAATAAACTTTCCCAAATTTTGGAAAAAAAATATAGTAAATAGGTCCTTTTTCAACCTAAATTGTAAATGTTCTCTGTAATGGCTGAATAGCTCGGCATGAATTTTGTACCAAAAAATACCTAATGACGTATTTAACAATTTGTATTGTTTTTTTTTCGTATTTCTTTAAACATTTTTTAATAGTAAATAAAAACCCGAAACTTCGCGAGAAAGGCCTGTGATGCACACTCGGGACGCCACACTTCAGTGTCTCTATGACTCTGGTGACGGGTGGACTATACGCGCGTTATTTTTTTCAAATAAAATAACTAAGTTCACGTTTTGAATGATTTCTGAATGAAATCATATTGTAAATAGTACAAATATAAATATTTCGTAAAATAAGAATAGAAATTAAGTTTGTAAATATATATAAAGTAGTTTGTAGTTTTGTTTTGTTTTTTGAACCCATCATAGAGTAAGCTTGAATATGCCTAAATATAAAAATAAATGTAAAGTGAAGCGTGGACGAGCTCTCCAAAGCTATTGGTAAGTACCTACCCTTTTAGTGTATATACATATTATTATTTCTATGGTGTTTATTTTTTTATCGTTTAACTATCTCGAGAATTTCGTTTGATGGAGGATGGAGACCTAGGTGACTAATGATGTCACCTACCTGATGGTGGACTCCGAAGGTGGGTATAGGATCTCATTGATGGCACTACATAGAACCGTCGTGTTTGGACTCATTTGAAAGAGCTCGTGGAGAGCTAGGCGACTGATGTCATCTACGTGATAGTGGACTCCGAAGGTGGGTAAAGGACCTCATTGTCGGCACTACGTAGAGCCGTCGTGTTTGGACTCATTTGAAAGAGCTCATAGAGACCTAGGTGACTGATGATGTCACCTACCTGATGGTGTACTCCGAAGGTAGGCCTGCCGATAGATACTCGCCACAGTTGCTGTCGGCCTCTTTGATATCCTTTCGCAGGTGCACGAGCCGCTCATGCATACCCGCTCGCCCGAGTCCCGCGCTCTCTCTCTCTAGTACATCATTCATTCATGCGTGATCGCAGCCAACGCCGCCATTTTCTATCTTCTCCTGTTTTGGCTATTATTCATTTTACGCACGGGCCGTAGCATCAATAGTCGTCATGTTTTTTTTTGAGATACCTAATCGAAACTTTTACAAATTCAATGGTACTAACCAAATATAACCAAAACAATTTCCAGACCGTAAAAAAAAAACCTCATAGGAGAAAAACGTGTAGGACTTGCATCTAAGTTTACAGTAGAGTAGTTTTTTGAAATAAAACGAAAATAAAATTATGTATTTGGAATTAAGTTTTAGATTTTGTAAACGAAACAATAAAAAAAATTTTGACTTATTTTTTAAATTTACTAGTCATCATCAGGCACCCAAATTTATTACCTACTACACATATGAAAATACATGGTCAAATCAAATCGATCTGATGACCTTATTTATGATTGTGGTTACTGAGAACCGATAAACACTGACATGGCCATCATCAGACCTTCATAATGTATCGTGTAGGAGCACCCGTGCTCAATTAGACAAATGTTGAAAGCTACGTCGTTCTAACTATTTCCGTTACTGAGAACCGATAAGCACTTACCTGGTCATCATCAGACCTTCAGATTGTATCATGTAGTAGCACCCGTGCTCAATAAAATAACTGATGAAAACTAAGCAAAGTGCATCTACAATTATTACAAAATAAATACAAATTATGATGTAGGTACTTGTACAAGACTCATAAAGAAGGGACAAAATGTATTAAATCTCTCAGAGAGCGAATAAAATAGGCAAAAACGATGACAATTCTGCGATACATCTGTGTTCTTGCTTTATCTTCAGTTCGTTTTAGTGAAGTATGGCCGTTTGTCGGTAGGTGGCGCCAAAGTAACAAATACCAGAACAGAACAGATCAAATCATCAAGGTCATCGAGCAATGTAATACCCTTAATGCGACCAATTCAGCTCGCGCGTGGTTGCCAACCTAACCTATGAACTGATCAGTATCCGTATTATATCGCAGGCGATGCGTTGCGATGCGTTGGGTCGGCCGACAGAATTGTGTGTAAAAATATAAAATAAAACGAAATAATAGACTTCACTTTTTATGTCATTTCATTTAAAAATTACAATACCTAAGGAATCATTTTGACTAACTCAAAACATACATTTAGTAGTTTCTCTTGCTCTTGTTTATTGCATGCATTGAGTTCTTCTTGTTTTGGTTAACGGCTTCTGGAAAAGAGAAGAAATATAATCAACATCACACATAACATCACGCCGGTAATCTCCGAAGGGTTGGGCAGGGGTGTACCTAAAGTACACCCACATTTCGCCAGTTATGTTTAAGTCCCATGTAATAGGGGGCGAGCCTATTGCCATCAACCGGGCACAAATCCAGACTCCGGGCTGCTATCCTCATAAAAAAGGCAATAACACTTTGGGCGACCTGGGAATCGCACCCAGGACCTCCTGCGACCGACGAGGCAGTCTTGTAGCTATGGTTTGTCACTACTCACCGAATTACACAGGGTAGCTGTTTGTTTGAGACTAAAAGAGTTAATTCGCATGAGGTTTAGACTGAAATATTGACTGCAATGTTTGTGTTCTTTAGAAATGTTTCTTAATAAATTAATTTGATTATTTCTATAGGTTACAAGTCCTCTGAAGCGCCATCTAGTTACCTCTTTGTGGCAACACCACCCTTCAAGGTCATACAGTCGCTAAGAGAGTGCTCTGCTATTCCAATATTTAATTGTTAGTCTAATTAATGAAAAAACACTAAAAAATGTTATGATTAGAGATCGGATATTCGGATGCATATTTACGTAAAGTGAATTTTGAGCTATGAAAGTATGGAAGCGGCTTCATAAAATATTTGTCTGAAAAAAAAATCCCGGTATGCCAGGAACACGAGGACTGCATAACTAGTCGGGTGTATAGAATGGAACCGAATTCTAAAAAATAGTCAGTAAAAAAAAACCCGGGATAGCAAAAATATATTTTTACGATCGATACAAAAGTGCATTCCGTAAAAGCGAACATTTGAAAGTAAGTAAATATTCATCCGATTCTATTATCAGAAACCAAAATTTGTCGATCCCGGAACCGCGGGATTTTTTCGATACAAACGCATTCCATAATAGCCAACATCTCAACTTTAGGTGAATATGCATCCAAATATCCGATCTCTAGTTATGATACAGGCATTCCTTTAACAACTTGCCAAGTTAATTACCGCAGGTGCCAGCAGTGAGTGATTGAGTAACGGTGGACTTTCTTGCCCATTCTTCTCCATACGAAACTACCTGTTCGAAGGGGCGACTAGAATCTATTCATTTTTTTTTGGTAAATTTTGACGTTCAAAAGTGCCTTTTATGTGCCTATTTGAAATAAAAAAAATGATTTTTGTGAACGGTAATTTTTTATTAAAGTTCCTGCGTGCGTGCGTGCTATTTAGTGCGTTTTAAGTCAGATAGCACGCAATATCACATTGAATTCCCGGGCAAATTCAATGTTATTGCATCTGGAACACTGACAAAATCTTCAGTATAAGTAAATTTGTGGTTTTTTTGACATAGAAGATTACGAACGTTCGGAATAGCTCTTCAGTAGTTAGAGATTCACCTGTCACTGCTTCGCTCTCCGCGAGGGCTCGGTCGCGGTGGGGGGTGGAGGAGGTCCCTTCTTCTCCAACTCCTCGAGGTAGCTGGTCAGGATCTGCTGTCTCTCTTCTGGGATGTGGTCCAATGATGCATATCTGGTGGTGAATGAATAATATGTTTAAACTATTGACCGCACCGGTCGGATTAATACTACAAATGTTTTATTTATTTATTTATTTAATACTTTAAGCACACAAATGTACAGAGGCGGGCTTAATGCCACAGGCATTTTCTACCATTGGACCTTTGGGTGATGCAGAAACAAATTGGTAGGTGCAATAACGAAAATTGTGGAATAAATATTTATTTCAATATAAGGATATACATACATACATACATAAACTCACGCCTTCTTCCCATGGGGGTAGGCAGAAACTATAGAACGCCACCTGCTACGCTCCTTACATAATCCTTTTGCTTCGTTTACGTTCATACATCTGGTCATACACGCACGCCGGTTGCGAGTACTATGCATCTGACCTTTTTGAAGAACATCACCAATGAGATCACTATATGTCTTCCTGGGACGTCCCCTCCCGGCATTTCCTCTCACATCTGGCTTGTAAATACCTTTTGTTAGTCGCCTTTCATTCACCCTCTCAACGTGACCAAACCATCTAAGCATACACTTTTCAATTTTTGTTACTACATCTTCCTATCGCATCGTTGCCTTATCACATCATTTTTCAGCCTATCATTTATAGTCACACCACACATACTTCTCAAGGAACGCCACACCAAACATTCACTTCCATACATCATATCATACATCCAGTCCATTTCCTTCCATTTGGTTTTTATTTTATTTAGTGTAATACCTCCTATATACATTTTATTGAGAAACACATACAGAGTGAAAAGCCGGATAGTCGGCGCTCTTTGCCGAATAGTCGCTGACAACAAAAGTGGCCGGATAGTCGGCTTTACTTTTTTTTTGTTCGTATAGTGGTGTGCTAGCTGACATAAGCCTAATAATTTAGTGTTTTAGCGTTGTGTAGGTAAATTATTATTGTATTGAATTTTTTTTCTAACTGAACTAGTTGTGCTGATGGACAGTTTGTTCCGCCACTTCTCCCCAGCTAAAGCACTAGGAAGTGATGAAGGGCGGACGTGCGGGGGACTGTCTTATGTAATGTTGACGTTCGAAAAGTACTGATTCTCAGCCTAATTTGAATAAATGACTTTTGATTTTGATTACCGACTAGGCGGAACATGTATGACATAATCTTCTCATTACAATGTTTTTGTTGAGTTTTATTGCAATATGTGGTTAGCTAGCGACCTCGATAACTGATTATATTATTCTTACAACCGGCAGCAAGTTCGTCATGCTCCCTTAGATGTCACTGCTTGCGGTAGCGTCGGGGGTCGGGTTACCTCCTTCCCTCTAATATGGCGAGGGGGGTAATGGCTGATTTTTGCGTTATGCTCGTGAACGGGTGCTGCTTGTGGTGACTGGTCGTCTTGCTGACCATTGTTTTGTTTTGTTATTAGTAATTAACTGTTTATTTATTTTACTTTGATGGTCCTAGTTCAACATTTGTGACTGTTACGGCTGTAGATATATGTAAGCGGGCACGCCCTTTATACTTGAAGGCTTTTACTTAGGTTTTAAGTTCTGTTTACGTTTTTATCTCTGCTTGAGAATAGTTTTCGGTCTTTTTCTTTTCTTTTTTTTTGTTGGTATAGTGGTGTGCTAGCTGACATATGGCTAATAATTTAATGTTTTGTGTTTCACGTGGTGTAAATTGTTTTGCATACTGTTGTATAGAATCCATTTTTTTCCTCTAACTGAACAGACAGTTGTGCTGCTGGGGAGTTTGTTGGCCACTTCTTCTTCCCAGCTAAAGCACTAGGAAGTGGCGAAGCGTGGGCGTTTTGGGGGACTGTCTTATGTAATTTTGACGTTCGAAAAGTGCTGAATCTCAGCCTAGTTTGAAAGAATGACTTTTGATTTTGATTTTAATTTTGATTTTATGTAAATAATGTACTGTTCTATTATTTGTGACTTCCTGACCTGGCGTCGTTCTTGAGAGCGTCGAGCACGTGCTGCAGCGCGCCGGGGCTGTCCCTGACGGCCGCGAGGCTCTTGTGGGTGATGCTGCGCGTCTCCTGCAGCAGCTGCCGCATCGCCGTCTTGGCGCAGGACTGCTTGTCGCGCTGGTAGTCGCGGAATTCACGTTCCATCTGGACGGAGAAAAGGATTCATCATTGAGAATGCTGGTTGACTTGTAATTGGCGACTGGGTGAGTCCGAGGCTTAGCACGTGAACCTTTTGGTCGACGGAAGAATAGACAAAAATGACGTTCCGTGTAGAAAGTACGGCGGCAGCAACTTTACTCTGCAACACTAGCCTGGGACTTACCCAGTCGTCAATTACAGGTTCAACTGCAGTTTTGACTAAATTCACTCTCTTTTTACAGAATTCTTTGATTGGTCATAGACATTTTTTTCTATTTGATTCTCAATATTTACTCATATTAAGTCACGTATATAGAGATAACTACAAAATGTTTTCTCAAAGTGTCGAAGTACCGTATTTTGGAACAAACATTATAGTAATTTTGTCCTTAACCATTTCCTTGGTAATGTCATATTAACTAAATTATGTAAAATAAGAGAAGATTCGTTCTTCTATTAATTATCATAATATTGCGTTAAAAAATGATTTTACTGATAACCATTTGAACTTTCGTAGCCGTCAAGTAGAAAAATACAAATTGTCTTGACTACCTTAGACAACTGACAGTTATCAGTGTGATTTTGACAGTTTGGGATAGAAAACTTTCTTCTGAAATAGTCGCGCACTACTTTTTTTATTGCGACTAATCACACCGAAAAGTAGCAATGACTTATCAAGACGACTAATCGTAGCGACAAGGACAAGACTTTGTTAAAGACAAAGAAATAGGAAACGACCACACAAAAAAAAATCGTGACTAATAGCAACTAATCGCACCGACTAATCGCATGAGCTCCTTAAGTTTTGAGTTGAGCTACACGATTACTGACAAATGCTTGCACTGACTGGGCAGGTCCACTCAAATTTGTGTGGTTCTTTCCTCAAAAGACCATTTCAGACATAGATCTACATGGTCCTCACATGATCTGACCAAGATTATGTCTGGACTTTAAAAGAGACTTTGACCCTTGAGTTTGTTTCGCCATTTCTTCTCAGGGGTAGTCAGATAGGAAATGTCGACTCCATCTAGCTTATTTTTTAATATGACGTGTAAAAGTGATTCTCATATCCTATTTACAGAATAAACAATTTCATTTCATTTCATTTCATTTCATTTCATTTCATGTTCCTTACCTGTGACGCACTATTATACACAGGCGCAGTGGGTTCCTCAGCTAAAATGGCGCGCACTTCCCTCCAATGCGCCGTACACGATATACCTCGGTCGTTCAGTAGCGAGCGCAGTTTGTCGCGGCGTTTCGTCGCAAGTGCGCTCGTGTGTTGCATGAATAACCTCTCCTAGAACAAATAAATATGTTTATTTCAATTGCTGCTCAAAAAAAAAGATAATAAAATAACACTATCAATCAATCTGTATGATTTTGAAGTATGCTAATCCATTGCTTCATATGTTCGAAAAATTTGTCTGCTCGTCAACGTAAATATCGCAATGAATGTAGTTGAACTGTCAAAATTACCCGCATATGTATGAACGTGGAGTCGTGGATGAAGCAAAACGAATGTGTCAGAATCGTTGTAAGGTAGCATTCTGTTTCTGCTTACACACACCCATGGGAAAAAAGGCTAAAGGTCTCAAGTGCGGCTTTTGAAAAGCCTTGGACCTACTAAAATAATACAGCCTATACTGTTTATTTTCTTATTTATTAAAACTTTATGCACCAGTAAAAAACAAATACTGTAAAGGCGGACTTAATACCTGAGGCATCTTCTACCAGTCAACCTTAGGGTGATGCAGAGAAGAGACATGGCAGGTGCAACATAAGGGATAGATAACTCGAAAATAAAAAATATATACTGCACTGAAACTGATTGTTAGCAGAGTGGACTGCCCCATCCAAAGGCGCTGGGTAGAATTAAGTACTAACAACAATAATATAGCATGTAAGCACAGTTTGTTTTAACCACTAACTACGTATGGACTGCTTACGTCTGAAATAAAGATATTTTATTTTATCTATTTTTATAGATAGATACATACATATAAACAAACTAAAATGTCAGGAGAAATAACAATTGGTAGAGGAGAAAACGAATCAGCGCTGGCATGATTCTGCCAACTTCTTACAAATATATTCCCGCGCCGTCACTTTAAATGATAAAAGACTGGTTGCCAAAGAAAAACCGCCTCTCCAACTAAGAACAGTGAATGAAACCGGTGAGAAGGACATGGTAGAAGATGATTGTTGGCGGAACGAAGATTATTTAGTCTGGGCAGAGCATAAGTATTGAATATGGGTAGTGAGGTAAGAAGGAGAAGTGGGTTTCTCGAATAGGGAAAACAACATAGACAAAGCCCTCAATGTTCCCACTGCTGGGACACAGGCCTCTTCTCTGTGAGAGGCAGTAGGCCGTCATCCGTCACGCGGGCCCAGTGCGGGTTGATAGATGTCACATATCTTCGAATTTTTTGGGTCTAGGACATGCCGGTTTCCTCACGATGTTTTCCTTCACTGTTTTGAGAGCAGTGGTGATGAAATAATTTACACAAAGTAAAGTGCCTGAAGAGATCCGCAGGCGAACCAAGGTTACCGACATAGCCCGAAGAATTGCCAAACATAAGTGGCAGTGGGCAGGGCACGTTGCTCGCAGAACAGATGGCCGATGGTGCCGAAAGGTTCTGCGAGCGTACCGGAAGACGTAGCGTTGGAAGGCCTCCTACAAGGTGGACCGATGACCTTGTGAAGGCCGCAGGAATCCGCTGGATGCGGGAAGCACAAAATCGGTCGAAGTGGTGGTGCTTGGGGAATGATGATGATGATGAATGAATGAAAGTGCCTGCTTGGGTTCGAACCGATCTACAACTCGTAAGTCGCGGCCGTTACCACTGGGCCACTAGGCCTACTAAAAAGATAAAATTCGTGAGTTTGTATGTGAACCCTCCACATACAAACTCACGAATTTTACCTTTTCTCACGCAGTTCTTTTAAAGTCCAGACATAATCTTGGTCAGGTCATGTGAAGACCATGTAGATTGGTGTCTGAAATGGTCTTTTGATGAAAGAACCACACAGATTGAGTGGACCTGTCCAGTCAGTGCACGCATTTGTCAGTAGTTGTGCAGCTCAACTCAGAACTTAAGGAGCTCAACCATTCAACGAACAATACCAAAGAAAGGACATTTCTGACAAACCATATTAAAACTAACTGAGAATAAAACAAATTTAAACAAAGACCCACATAGTCTTCGCATTTTACAATAATTAAAATAATATAATACTTCACAGAGTAAATATTAATGTCATTATGATGGTCGTGTTCACCACGTTTAGTGTAACTTTTTCTTAAAGAAAAATAAACTAAAAGCAAGCAATAAATTTCAGGCAGATGAAATTCTGGTGCAGGAGAAGGTAACTTAATAATCAGAGGGTACTGCTACCTTATCGTCCTTGGTCAGTAACTCGGCTAGGCTGTATCTGTGGTCCTTCTTGAGCTGTTTCTTAGCGTCTCGCCACGACAGGTCAGGGTTTCTCACCAAATCTGCTAGTAATGCGTTGAAATGCTGAAATAAACATGTTAATTTTAATTTAAGGCTGATTTTCAATGGAATTAAATAGCTGTTTTGCAGCTTGTTTGTAGAAAACTAGCTGCAGCCAGAGGCACATCGCGTGGCTTTTTCTAAAATAAATGTAGCCTAAGTTACTTGTAACATCAGCTATCTGCCAGTTGAAGTTCCGTCAAAATCGGTCCAGCCGTTTCGGAGACTAACCGGAACAAATAGAACCAAAAAAACTCCGGGCTGTTACTAAGAAATTCCTTATAGAAAAACCGAATAACACTTTGCCCGACCCGGAAACCGAACTCAGGACCCCACGCCAGGATAACGTTATAACGTACACGTATTCCTATACATTTTACTTCCCTTCCGTCCACGACAGTGTCGTCTCGTAAGATATGATAAAAGCGATCATTTGTGTAATACAACACGTATCTTTAAGCCACTTTGCTAAGTAACCGCTTCATACGAATACGAACACGCACAAATAAAGTTCATGTTCGCATGAAAAGCTTGTCCACTTTACATCATAATATCACGCTTGTATTCCCCGAAGGCTTAGACAGAGGTGTACCTGTAGTACACCCATATTTCGCCAGTTATGTTTAAGTCCCATGTAATAGGGGGCGAGCTTATTGCTATCAACCGGGCACAAATCCTGACTCCGGGCTACTACTGAGAAATTCCTGACGTAAAGCCCAATAACGCTTTGTCTGACCCGGGAATCGAACCCAAGACCTCATGCTCAGCAGTAGCGCTTTTTTTTTTGGGTAGGAAATCATCAAATAACTTCTCCCGCTCTGGGCGGAGCGGGAGGATGTGTCAGACTCTTACTGATTAAAACCCACCCGTATTCCTTCCGTTGCCTGTGTTGCCAGGGGCCTCGGTAACCCTTTTTTACCTTCCCGCAACAGCAGTAGCGCTTGCGACCACAAGACCAGCGAGGCATTTATTTACACGTATATGTTTTTATAATATTTATAAGGAACATTGCTCACCTGGACAGCCTCATCCCTCTTATGATACTCCCGTTCCTTGTCCCTATCTCTGAGACTGGTCGCCAGCGCCCTCTGTACCTCCCTCTCCCTCTCCTTGATGGAAGCCTGTGCCCTCGCCTCCTTCTCTCTGGCAGCTGTCTCACCGTCGCTGGCCGCTTCTGGCTCTTCTTGTTCCACTTCTTCGGTCTCCTCTGGTGGTGGGTCCTGGTGGGAAGGGTTGTGGGTTTAAGATATGTGGAGGAGATATAATGGTTGGTGAGCGTCTGCCTATCTGACATCCACAACCCCATAACTGGGTAATACGATACCCCTTAGTAAGACTGGTTGTCAAACTTTCGGGCTTCTGACGACCCATAAGGACTGTCAAAGATAAACGCATGACAGCCGGGACCAACTTCATAACCTTTTGACAGCCACAGTCTTGTATATATGACAGACCAAAATGTGCCCAGCACGCCACGGTCACGACTCCATGACAGATTTTAAGGAATAATTCGTAGCTTGGTGCTGAGGGCACGTTTTTGCTTTTTTGACGTGGCTGTCAAAGGGTTAACGTGGCACGCGAGGTGTAGGGGACGGGACAAATATGTATTTACAAAATTATAATGATTAAAATCATTAATACATCTCTCCAAGTAAGATTTGTTCCATAAGAACAAACCTCTTATGAAATGTGTTGAAATGATTTATGATTTTAATTCTATTAATACATATTTGTCACGGTCGCGAATTATATTGTGATCAACATTCAACCTGACACTGATCTGCAAATTGCAAAAAAAAGTAAGAAAATTTTAATTTTGGCGGGCTACCTTTGTACATCCGCCTTAATAACTTAACTACAGAGAACAAGTCACACAAAAAACAATGATAGTAGGTAGTTCTCTCATCGAGTATAGTTGATAAGAATCTACTCTTAAATTAATATTACATTCATACTCGCAATTCCATTTAGTTCACTCGGCTCGGCAGTCTATATCTTCAATATACAAAATTAAAATCATATTGAGCGCAAAGTTAAAATTACTTCTAATTACAATCTTTGCTAAGTGCAAATTTAGTTGCGATTATGTAGCGCACGAAATAGCAACGGGGCTCCGTACGAGGGCGGCACTGAAAATTTCGGGAATCAAGGAAGTGACACAACATTACTATATAAAAATGTATTTATTGCTTTTCGAAGTATTCTCCGCGAAATTTGACACATTTTTCCATACGACAAAACCAATCATTGAAGCAACCATTCCATTCGGAAGTTGGGGTCTCCAAAATGGCCGTTTTGTAGGCGTCTACAGCTTCTTCAGGTGATGAAAATCTCTGTCCACGCAATTTATTCTTTATTTTAGGGAAAGTATTGAAATCATTAGTGCTTAAGTCGGGGCTGTACGGCGGATGGTCTAATAATTCTATGTTTTCTTGCTCTAAAAACTCTTTTGTTCTGTGCGCGGTGTGAGAACTCGCATTGTCGTGATGGAGGATGATGCGGAGGTTGTTGTGGCTCTTTACGGAGTTCAGAAACGACCTGTGGCAAACAAATGCTAGCATACCATTCTGCATTAACCGTTCTTTGTCCCTCAAGAGGAATAGTCGTAACATGGCCGGTTTTGGAGACAAACGTGGCCAACATTTTTTTGCAACACTCCGTGAACGAACAATTTTTGTTGGCTTTAACTCATTTTCGAACACCCAAACTCGTGACTGGTTTTTTGTTTTGGGTTCGTACGCGTATATCCAGGATTCGTCACCTGATACGATGTTGTATACAGCATTTGAGGATCCTGCGTGGAATCTTTCGAGAGTTCTGACGCACCAAGTAACGCGAGCCGCTTTTTGCTCTTCACAGAGCGAATGCGGTGTCCATCGGGAAAACCACTTTTTTACACCTAATTGTTCATGCAAGATTATTTGTATTTGACTCATGCCAATGTCTAAAGTTGCCTGAATTTCGCGGTATGTCACATGTCGATCTTCCTCAATCAGCTTACGCACAGCATCAACGTTTTCTTGGGTGACTGCAGTTTTTGGACGACCTTGACGGGGATCATCACTGAGCTTGACACGTCCACGTTGAAATTCAGCAAACCAGCGATAAATTGTGTTTTTGGATGGGGCTTCATCACCAAATGCAGAAATCATCCGGTCAACACACTGTTTTTGTGTTAAACCACTTCGAAAGTCATAGTAAATCATCGCTCTTGAATTTTCTCGAGTCAATTCCATTTTCTCAACGACTAAACAAGTTTGACAAAACCTTGTGACAAAAAGTAAACGAAAATTTTGGAAAAGTGGCAATTTATTTTTCAACAAAGTCTCCTTTTAGTTCGATACACTTAGCCCAGCGATGCTCCAACTTTTTTAACCCGTCCGAAAAATAGTTTTTGTCAAACTCTGCAAAATAGGCCTCCGTGGCGGCGATGACCTCCTCATTCGATCCATATCTATTCCCGGCGAGTGATTTTTTCAGATTAGGAATTCTTAAAAACTCTAATTCGGCGTCGAATCGGCCCAATAAATCGGCATAGTAAAGCCCTGTAATTGTTTTACCCTTCTCGAGGTAATCGATGTAGATCACACCTTGTGAATCCCAGAAAACGGTGGCCATAACTTTTCCGGCCGATTTTACAGTTTTCGCCTTCTTTGGAGCACGTTCCCCGGTCTGGATCCATTGTTTTGATTGCTCCTTGGTCTCTGGTGTGTACCAGTGGATCCAGGTTTCATCGACGGTCACAAAACGACGCAAAAACTCAGCTGGATTCCGCTTAAACAGCGCCAAACACGTCTCCGATGTGGTCTCACGGTTGCGCTTGTTTTCTGGTGTGAGTAAACGCGGCACCCATCGCGCCGACAGCTTTCTCATGCCGAGTTCCTCGTGAAGAATATGATGCACTGTTCCTTCTGAAATGCCTACAGTCTCAGCTAGCTCCCGAACCTTCAATCGGCGATCTGCCAATACGAAATCATGGATTTTTTTAATGTTTTCCTCCGTAGCAGCTGTTTTCGGTGCACCTGGACGTGGTTCATCAAAAACCGACGTACGGCCACGTGCAAACTCGTTGAACCAATTCTTGACGGTGGCCATCGATGGAGAAGAGTCACCGTACATAGCATCCAAGCGCTCTTTGATTTCGATGCGCGTTTTCCCTTCCAAAAATAGGAATCGAATCACCGAACGATATTGCTCTTTTTCCATTTTTGTAAAACCGATCGACACGTTCGCTTCCATAAGTTGTCAAATTAAAACAAATGAAGGGATTGGAATGAAAATTTGAAAAAAAAAAATAAAAAAGAATGTGCTACACTGTGGTAAAACTCTTTTGAAACTACAGCGCCCTCTGGCGATGAGGCTAGGTACTTATTGAATGTACCTTGTAAAAGGTATTTGATTTTTAAAACCAAGGATTTTTCAATTAAAAAGATTTTAATATGACAGGAACAGTGGAAATATTCCATTCCCGATACTTTTAGTGCAGCCCTCGTATTTCCTCCGAGGTAATAATTCGATTTTTTTGGCGCGGAAACTGTTTTTTGTATATTACCTTCGTGGAAACTGTGAGGCCTCCAGATTTTGCTAAAATTTAGCTGCCTATGGGTGCTATTATGCCTTATTTTTTTACCTTTAAATCGAAACTCTACGTTTAATAGTTTCATTATTACAACATGTGGAAGCTGGTGTGACGTCACTCCAGCTAACACAGTAAACGGCTCATATTAACGAAGTTTTTCTGGCTGCTAAATTAAGATTGGGAAATTTGATTGCTGCAACTATGCCTTAAATATTGGCATAGGTAGAATTATTCTATCACATATGAGGAAGCTGTAGTTACGCACATTATTTTTGTTCGGGCCGTTTTTTGTAGCGCTAATTCTGTATCTAGTGTATTCTTGATCGAATCCAAGTATAAGGGGTCGTTTCCAACCCAAGTAGAGCCAATCACAGTGCTCGAAATCTCCACTCCGCAGATTTCGAACACTGTGATTGGCCAATTCACGGTCTGCTCCTCTCCACTCTGCCCAGCTCCGGGTCAGTGGAAACGCCTTATGCCGTATTCTCGGCGGCATGGCGGCGATGTAGCGGCGTGGGGAGCGGAGCGGCGACGCTGACCCGTTCTCGACGACAGCGGGCAGTTGGCGTGGCGTCGCAAAGGCGTAGTGTTGATTAGTTTATTATCTTTACTATTCCTTATACGTGTCATATAAAAAATTGTTGAAATAAATTCCTCCACGTTCATTCTGACACTTTTTCGATAAAAATTGAAAATTGCACAATCAATCGTCAATCCCAGCCACTCAGGCACACTCGACTGGAGCACATCGCTCGGGCCTCGCTCCCCGCGCCGCTGCCATCCAGAACAATTCCATATAAAACTACGCATTTGAACGCGCCGCTCCCCCGCTGCCGCCGAGAATACGGCCTAAAGAGCTAATGTCATAATATGCCTAGAAACTTTAAGGCAAAAAAAAAACTTTAGTGCGATTTCAAAGTCGAAAGTCAATTCATAATTTCAAGTAGGTAGGCCATTAATCTTTTGACCGCCAGTCATATATAGATGACCAAAATGTGCCCAGCACGCCACGGTCACGACTACATGACAGCTTTTAAGGAAAAAATCGTAGCTTGGCGCTGAGGGCCCGTTTTTGCTTTTTAACGTGGCGGTCAAATAGTTAAAAAAGACACTTAATTTACAAGAAAACAGAATTGATTCTAAGCGCCCCTTCCAAAAGGTAGTTTCGTATTAGAGATGGGTAACTCATGAGAGACAGATACAAAAGATATGAATCATTCCGTTTCCATCAATCACTCTTTGTATCCGTTCACATCCGAATGTATCACTGTATCTCTACAACTCATTCACTCACAGTGTCTTGATCTATCTGTGTGACTCATAAACAAAATTATTATTTTGATTTGACTGTTCGACCAACTTAACTATGCAATTATTTGTGGCGCTGTTCGTCACCAAAAATACAAAAGATAATTAAAAACCGATCTTAGGTCCCATTCAAAATGTTAGTTCAAAAACCGTCCATTTCACAGATAAGTTTGACAAAATGTACCTCGGCTGGGACGGCCGGCCACTCCAAGACCAATTCAAGAAAGATATCGGAAAGTCCAGACGTCTCTTTCGCACCTCGCTATTTAGAATGTTCTGTCGCGCTTTCGCAAGACGGAGATAGTGAGTTGGTTTGGCGAACCACGCTGAGTGAGTGAGCAAATGTGCTGTGAATCGTGCGCGCGAGCGTGAGCTACTGATACATATGGATATAAAGATACAAAAGAGTGATACATATCCCAGTGATCGAAAGATACATTTCAATCTTTTCTTTTTAGTGATACAATTTGCCCATGTCTATTTCGTATGGAGAATGGGCGAGGAACTCCATAGTGAGAAGCAATGCAACTTTACGAAGTCTGTATACTTATTACCAGACTGAAGAAGCATAAAAATAAGGTAATTTTATCAAAGAGCAGTGGTGGCCTAGTGGTAACGGCCGCGACTTACGATTCGTAGGTTCGAACCCAGACAGGCGCTTTACTTTATGTAAATTATTTCATTACCACTGCTCTCAAAACGGTGAAGGAAAACGGCATGTCCTAGAACCAAAAATTCGAAGACATGTGACATGTACCAACCCGCACTGGGCCCGCGTGGGGGATTACGGCCCACTGCCTCTCACAGAGAGAAGGCCTGTGTCCCAGCAGTGGGAACATTATAGGTTGATTATGTATCAAGTCATGAAATGAGGGTACAGTCGAAATCTACTTGTGTTTGCAGGGTATTATAAAATAAAACGAACAACATACACAATTATCAATTTATTCACAATCATTAAGTCTACATTTTCAATCATAATTAGTAATTATAAAACCTATGTACAGATTACATAATATTAAATGAAGATGGTACGAATGTACTTATGATAAAAAAAAAAATCTATTTAGTGAAAGTCGGGTAATCGAAAAAAGTCGAAATTAACTAATCTACTTATTTATCTTTGGAGACTAATAAGACATTTAATATATTATAAAATAGTGTACCGTCAGTTACAGACATACTTACATACACTCATGCCTTCTTCCCATGGGGGTAGGCAGAAGCAGTCGGTTACAAGTTGCTGATAATTTCGGAATTTTTAAATTATTATGATATATTTTGAAACTTATTATATTATAATGTGTTCATAGTGTTTGGTTTACAAACAACTAATAATAAGAAAGTTTTGATTATAAATCTCGTTTGCAACTTGAGTACTGTTAATTTACATTTATCAATAACTGTATAATATTTTTATCTCACGACGCGACGCGCGCTTTACTTGTGATTACCAAATGTAAAAACACGGTGCGAATGTGTGCGTAATCGCAGGGACTCTCGGTACCGTCCGAGAAATGGGCGAAGTCGATAGTGTGTATAACGGGCTGACGCTACTAGTCTTGCACACTTTCACAGCGTGTTTTGTTACCACAAGTAAAGCGCGCGTGGATTCGTGAGATAAAAATACTGTACCACATTTTGTAAAAGTTTTGAGATTCCATTTTTTTTTTAAATACATTTTTGCAAGACATAATTCACGCCTGCTTTTTCCTCAAGGGTAAGACAAAGGTGACCGATAGTACTGCCACATTATTATTTTTACAAAATAATAATATTTAATAATGTGGCTGTACTATGCATTCAATTTAATATAAGATTAAGGGCATATTAATTGCATCTATCTAATTAGTCTCCAAAATTATAAAAGAGATCATAAAGTGAGGGATTAAGTTTATTTTTCGTTAATACAAATCAGATTCAAACAATAATACAACATGAATGACCCACAGTAGAAATCATAGTGTCATTTAATTTTACCTCTGAGAACAGCAACCTTATTGTAACAGGAATAAAGATCACTTTGATTTTGAGATATACATAACTTCCCGCCTGTAATCCCAGATGGGTTAGGCAAAGGTGTACCTATAGTACACCCACATTTCGCCAGTTATGTTTAAGTCCCATGTAATAGGGGGCGAGCCTATTACCATCAACCGAGCACAAATCCACACTCGGGCTGCTACTGAGAAATTCCGTGATTGATTTTGACAGTGATGCAAAATCAGAGGTAAAATAACTGTAGTGTCCTTTAAGTTCGTCATATTATTATTATTATTATGTAATTGTGTTGCCAAATGAAAAAATGTGTCAAAAACTATAATGATAATACTTGGGGGGGTTCTATTTGTAAAAAATATATCAGTATTTTATATTGCATGTTGCCATATACATAAGGGGTTTTAAAATAAGATAAAACTGAAGTCATGAATTCATAAAGTCACAGTAGTCAACATAGTATTTTTTTCTCACGAATCGACACGCGCTCTTTACTTGTGGTAGCCAAGTGTACAAACACGCTGTGAATGTGTGTGTAAGCGTAAGAGCTGTCGGTACCGTCCGAGACTATGACGACGTCGTGTGTTATGTGCTGACGTTACTCGTCTTCACACACACACATTCACAGCGTGTTTGTACAGTTGCTTACCACAAGTAATTCGTGAGATGAAAATACTGTACAGTAGTCGGTCGTTAATATAACAGGTCTTAGTGAGAGACGACGCTTTACTAAGACGAACTTTTTCTTCAAATTGATGCACAATATTTACGGCCGAGTTCTTTATGTCAAAGTTTCGTCAATCAGATGAATGAAAACTGTAGAATTGAAGCAAAAGAGCAACTTCTGCTTGAAACTGTGGTTTTTAAAATACTTATTGTAGTAAAATAATCAGCTAACAGTCAGTGAAATCATTACATACATTAATTGCTTTTAACCGTATAAATCGTGACGATAATTATTGATTCATTGTTACATATGTCGCGCGAATGTCCGAAAGGGTTACTGAGGCTCCTGGCAACAACACAGGCAACGGAAGGAACACGGGTAGGTTTTAGTCAGTAAGAGTCTGACACGCCCTCCCGCTTCGCCCAGAGCGGGAGAAGTTATTTGATTATTTCCAAAAAAAAAAAACACATAAACCTTTAACATTTATCAGGCGTCACCTTTTTTGGAAAATATTTAAGGAACGTACTCGTCAAGACTGTTCTTAGTTCTTGTAATAGTCACAAAAGCCATGAAATACACAAAATTTTAAAACATCTATCTAAAACACTTGCATGGTAGTCAGAAAAGTCGGTAAAGTCAAAGTCAAGTCTTAAATGGAGCTTATAATTGGGACATTCACAAATGTCTATAGCTTATTTCTATAGACATTTGTGGTTTAAACACATTAAAAAGTATAGGCGCAGTACACACTGAAAGAAATTATGTATCATATGATAAGACATCTATATTTAAAGAGATATATTCAAACACACAACATTTAATTTCGGGAACAAATACTGCTATATATTATTATTTGTCCCGACGCGAGAATAGAACCCGGACACAGGGGCTTTGAAACCCGACAATACTACTAGATAAACAAACTATTATGTTCCAAAAGTGTATTACCCTTATGACCGCCACAGTCATGTATAGATTGCAGAGCAAAATGTGCCCAGCACGCCACGGTCACGACTACATGACTGATTTTAAGAAATAATTCGTAGCTTGGCGCCGAGGGCACGTCTTTGCTTTTTTGACGTGGCGGTCAATAAGTTAATCAATACAAAATTTGTATTGACCTCCAGTGTGTATTGCACCTAATACAAAAATTAGTACAATACCAGTTAATACGACACACATCGAGTAAAAGAAGTCACACAGTATGAGTGTCATGACACTAAGCCGAACGCATAATATAACATGACGCCTGTATTCTTTGAAGCTATAAGCAGAGGTATACCTATAGTACACCCACATGTCGCCAGTTACGTTTAACCTATTGACCGTCACGTCAAAAAAGCAAAAACGTGCCCTCGACGCCAAACTACGAATTATTCCTTAAAATCAGTCATGTAGTCGTGACCGTGGCGTGCTGGGCACATTTTGGTCTGTCATCTATACATGACTGTGGCGGTCAAAAGGTTAAGTCCCATGTAATGGGGGCGAGCCTATAGCAATCATAAATACACACAATCTCACGCCTGCCTCCCATGGGGGTAGGCAAACTACAGAACGCCACCTGCTACGCTCCTTAGGCTTCATTTACGTTCATATATTATTATATAGCCATCATTCTAGCACGAATCCTGATTGCTGGTTGCTACTGAGAAGATCCAGATGAAAAATCCAATAACACTTTGGCCGACACTGGAATGGAAGCCAGGACATCATGCTCAGCAGCAGCTCTTGCGACCATTAAACCAATCAAACACAATATTTTCTACTCGATGTTGCCATATTAACGACTGGGTATTGTATTTAATACCTAAACATTGAGCTTGCTACACTTATAGTGGCAAGGGTTTATTAAACACATTAAATAACTTAAATATAATAAAATATGTACAAGATGCATCATTGATACTAGTCATAGTGACTTCTTGAACCACGGACATGTTGACGGATTTTCGAATTCCCGTTTCAAATGTGTAAAATGTTACCGTAAACATCTGCTTTTTCCCAACTGTATTGGGTCGGCTTCCAGTCTTTTTAGTTTCTTTTTCCAGTTTTTTTTTTTCAGTGCACATGTTAGTGACTGCCTATCTGACCTCCAGAACCCAGTTACCGGGTAACACAAAACCACGTGGTAAATTATTATCAAATACGCTGTTATCATTCTGCAAGCCACGTTACCGTAGAAGTGTTAAAAATTCGGTGCACTGTAATGTTTTTGGAAGTGCGTCTTCATATATTTCATGTCACTTTAGAAATTATATAAATTATCCAGTATCGTCGCCTTAGAGTGAAAACCTCAGGAATGTTATTTGGTAATTTTTATTTATTACATTTTTGGAAAGCTATACCTCGCAACGCACGCCTAGTTCCCACAAAAAAAGTTTAGTCACCTGTAGCGCCATCTATGGCGAGTTCGAAATTCTCGCAAAAGAACAGATGAGGTTTTCAATTTACCAACACTTAGAATTTAATAATTATTCCAGTAAAATTGCCTTTTTCGCATATACGAGGTTTTTACTCTAAGGCGACGGTATCTATCTCAAAGATAATTCCAACTCATTCAAGCCTATTGCAGTCACCGGTGCAAGTATTTTGACATGACTACATACATAAACTCAAGCCTTCTTCCCTTGCAGGTAGGCAGAGCCTACAGAACTACCTGCTACGATCCTTAACCTTTTTGACCGCCACAGTCATGTACAGATGACGGAGCAAAATGTGCCCAGCACGCCACGGTCACGATTACATGACAGACTTAAAGGAATAATTCGTAGCTTGGCGCCGAGGGCACGTCTTTGTTTTTTTTGACGTAGCGGTCTTAAATACTTTATTTGCTTCGTCTACTTAGAATCTTACTATTTTAATCATTTCAATGAAGATTTTTTGGCGGATTGACATAAAAACAAGTAAAATTATTAATAAATCCTTATGTCCGTCGTTCAACCAGTCATATAGTATTAATTTAATATCAATATAAAACGCTTCAACACCGATACAAAATTGTATTACTTGTATTTAAACACACAATATTATTGTCATTGTATAAATACTCATTTTGTATCGGAAGGCAAATACGCTAACGTAGCTCGCAAGATTCAATAAATCTTATTTTTTTGTAATTTGCAGCTTAATCAGGTTGTATATTGATCAAAATAAGATTCGCAACAGAATATGTATTTCAAGAATAATGATAATCGCCAATAAAAATACACGGTCGGAAATACTATATTTTATTTTCGACCTGAACGTGTTACCCAGTAATTAGATTGTGGCGGTCAGATACGCCGTCGCTCCGTGTAAAATATTGGTATTCAGTCGCAACTGATGACACTGGAAGCCGACCCAACGATAAGGCCAGGCAGATGATGACTGAGCTGCCAATTACAGAAAACGTAATTTTGTGGGCTACTTTAGCGAATCCCCCTGACGTTTCAGGCTCCGGTGTCACCCTCAGGCGGTTTTCTGACGTCTGAGGGCGACACCGGGATTTTTGACGTTAAACAGCGTTGTTACAACGCATAAGTTAGCGTCTTCAACTTCGTTATGCAACAAAAAACTCTTACATCTGAGCTGCGTTCTAAAACTTCATTCTAGGCTTCGAAGATATACAAAAATACCCTAAGCCTTGCTGAACCAGTCCTATTATACCAACTGGAGATTTTAACGCATCTGTACATTAAAATCGTGACTATAATTCACTGAATGTCAAATTGTTCCTTATGTTCTGACATTGTGTGTTCCTAGAGCATATTAAGAGTACCCGGGCGTTCATATGACACATAAGAGCTTAAGAGACTGTCAAACAAGTACAGTATTTTTATCTGACGAAGCGACGCGCGCTTTACTTGTGGTTACCAAGTTTGAAAACACGCTGTGAATGTGTGTATAAGCGCAGGAGCTCTCGGTACCGCCCGAGACACGGGCGAAGTCGGAAGTGTGTCCATCCGTGTGCGTGTGTGTTATAGGTTGTCGCTGCGTCTTCACGCACACATTCACAGCGAGTTCGTACACTTGGTTACCACAAGTAAAGCGCGCGTCGCCTCGTGAGATAAAAATACTGTATGAGTGATTTAGACGAAGCTCTCACAGCCGATATTTTTTCTAAAACTTTACTTTCCACATTAACGACCGCGTACTGTATTTCAAATCTGTAAGAATGACGTGCAGCATACGAGTACGTCATGATATGACAATCCGTGTAGTCGTATCGATAAAATTTAGTCATTTAGCTTCGTTATGACCATTGTACTGTATATAGGATGATTCGAATCGCATGTATGCTGTATAATGCCATTTGAATCGTCTAAGTTAAAACTACTTAAACAATAATTTAAATCTAGCCTTATAAAATAATTTAAAATTTACATGTAATTTTTTTCAATATTTACAATGTCCAAAAGATTTAGTTAAAAACATTATATAGGAATAGCAGACTGACTGACTGAAAACATAATGAGTATTTATAAAGTGTAATTCAAATAACTGAAAACTTAAGAGGTCATTTAAGTCACTGGCACAAGTTACATAAACTGTCAAATCTGTCATTCGATTTTGAACTTAACCATCAACATTTTAAAGTTTTAAATCATTTGGAGCAATTTGACAGTTTCTGTTAAGACGCTGACAACACCTAAACCGCGGTCACTATCAGATTGCATAGAAAAGAAAGAGAAGCGCGATGACACAACGGTTGTAATTTATTGCAAAATAGGAAACAATTATCTATTTACTCAAAATTGAGTTGAGTAATCGAAAATAAAAAAACAACCAAGTTCTGCATTCAAGTAAGACGTTCTTGTTATTAATTAAATATGTAACGTATGTTGATATTTAATGCAGATATTTTTGATTAGAACTCAAGGTAAGAGGCTAGTTTAACGTTAGTTTGTATCGA
This sequence comes from Atethmia centrago, assembly GCA_905333075.3. NCBI lineage: Eukaryota > Metazoa > Arthropoda > Insecta > Lepidoptera > Noctuidae > Atethmia > Atethmia centrago. The sequence continues at coordinate 1,535,287 of HG995396.1, forward strand.
GATGTTTTTTAGAAAACGAGTTTTTGTAACAACCAAGTTCTGGGAAATATGTTCAAAATTAACATATATTTTTTCCACTACCACAAACTACACAGATTTGGCAATTTTTTTTCTTAAGAGAAGCCTATTTTGGTCAATTGGGTCTCGTCAGCGCCTTAAGGAGCAACAGTGCTGATCTATGTAGCCATGTGTACAATGATCCCTCAGGAGGGCTAAACTTACTTATTTTAAACCTCGTAATTATTTTTTTCCATTATAGGCTGATTATGAATTCCGACGGTTATAATTCATTTCATATTTACTTTTTTTATTTTCTTCTTCATTATTCCAGGGATGAGGTAAGTGACTTGACCTACTGACCGCTTGATTTTATATCAATTGTCGTGCTCTCAGCGTCCAGTTCGTAAATCGACAAATAGGGTCGTGCAAAGACATAAAAAAAAAAACAAAAAAACAGAGATAAATTCTCAGTCGTATAAATACCACTGATGGGGCACGAAAATATTTGTCGTATTAATCCGACTGGGGCGGTCAATCCTAATTTTATAAATGCGAAAGTGAGTTTGTTTGTTAACGCTTTCACGCTAAAACGGCTGAACGGATTTGGATGAAATTTGGCACATGGATGACTTGTATTAGGACATAAGATACTTTTTATCCCGATATTCCAACGGGATCAAGACGTATGCGAGTGAAACCGCGGGGCGCAGCTAGTAGGTTAATAACATGAATAAATGGGCCTTATAAAAAGATTAAGTTTGTGTAAGCGCTAGAAATTATTTTGGTAAATACTATACATACAGGGCCAGTCGTTGTGACGCTGTTTGGGGGAGGCCTATGTCCAGCAGTGGACGTCTTTCGGTTGAATGATGATGATAAAATACTAGACACTAATTCTGATGGGAGAGCAGTGGCGGTTCAGTGGTAACGGCCCCGAGTGTAGGTCGTGGGTTCAAACCCAGACAGGCGCTTTAGTTTGTTTAAATAATTTCATCACCACTGCTCTCAAATTGGTGAGGGAAAACATTGTTAGGTAACCGGCATGTCCTAGAACCAAAACTTCGAAGACATGTGACATCTACCAACCCGTACTGGGCCCGCGTAGTAGATCACAGCCCACCCTCTCTCGAAGAGAGGAGGCCTGTGCCCCAGCAGTGGGAACTTTATAGGCTGATTATGAATTCTGATGGTTATAATCCATTTCATATTTTCTATTTGTTCGCTCCCTATTCATTTTATTTGATTCAAAATTGATGCTGGGCAACTTAAGTTTCGATTTTTTTTTCCACGAAATGGTATCACACAAAGTTAGTAGTGAGTTACGTTAGTTCACAAAATCGCTATCTCTCTGTAATAGTCCCATAAGCAAGTAATTCAAAACTCATCCATTATTTAAATATAGATTGTGTAGGAGTCAAGAAACAAATTCCTATTCTTTTTAAACGTTGCGTTTTTTTTTGTGGAACGGAACGCAAATTCAAAACGCGCCGTCTTCGACAATGCCGGAAGTGACGAAAGAAACTATGTTAATAAAATCTATTTTTAGCAAACTGCATGAAATCTCACTAAGCTAAGTATCTAAGATTTCTGCTTGAATAAAGCACAACAAATAATTAAATTTATATGATTTGGGACTACAAACATATGTAAACAAAGAAGTTTTGTGGTAAATGACGTCACATCATTAGTTTTTAATACTTTTCTTGGATTTATATTCCTGTCTATTATTGATATAGTGAAAAAAAAAACATGCATATTCCCTATTATCGTCTCCCTGCCCTTGTCTCATGTTACTTCTGGTCGGTGCACGTTTTATTCTTTCATTCTCCCCTGACAACAAAATTGCACGCCGTCTGTATAACATAAGACTAAAACAGCGTAAAAAATTTACGTACTTCCAACGATTTCAGAAAAACTAGGATTAAAATGTACTAAATATAATTATGTTAGATTATTTAAAGGCTAGAAAAATAGCCAATCAGTCTGCTACACACATACAATACAGAGAATATTAATTGCTATTGTAATAATTACACTGAAAGAGTCTATGTTTTGATGTGTGGGTACTCCTTAAAATAATACCAGCTGTCTGTCCGTCACATATTTTTATTTAAGCTATACGGGTTTATCTATAAACGTTGCTTAAAGTTTACACGACAAAAATGTATGCTTAAACTGTCGCTAATTATTAATAAACGTTTATAAAGAAAGGGGATTACAGGGTCAAAACAATTAGCTTGAAAAACTTCACAGACATGATACATGTCGAAACTACACACGATATTATAACAAACAAAAAAATATAAAGATTTTAAATTCATAATTTTATGTAAAGCTACGGGTTCAACGACCGTGAGCTGTGTTAGTTTTATCATGCCACGACCTATAACGTCTGTGAAGTTTCTTCAGCTAATTTAAACTGACTTTAACGGTGATTTTGTTCAAAACTGGACGCGGTATAAAAATAACGGTTAAGTCCCGGGAAATTAAATGTTTTTGAATTTGACATATTACAGCCATTTCGTAAACTGTCAAATAATGACACTTGTGATTGACATAGCGTACGTTCTCTATAACTTGACGCGTGCCGCGATTGGTACCATTGAATTTTGCAGTCATATGATTGGTAATTTGATCTGTCAGCCACCATTTTAAAGTCTATTATTATCGAAATGAGGACTGCAAAATTCAATGCAATTCAGTTATAGTGAACGCACTATACACTGAAAATTTAAGCCGGTAGTCAATTTGACAGGGCAATTAATTTCCCTGGACTGACAAAACTGTTTAGTTTTAATGACTTACTGCTTGCGTTGCCCTTGAGGCCATCAACACACGGATATAATCAAGAGTTGAACCGGTGGTAAGAACTTAACATGTGGTCTCTAGAAACCAGTTTTAATCTTTATGATTTGCGACATTGCTAATCAATTTACAAATAAATACTAAAAACCACGACTTCATTCAACACCACACAAACCATAGACTATTTTCGTTTACAAAATCAATCAGTAACGGCGACACTTTCCACAAAAAAAAAAACTGCACAAAATATCAAACTACCCACACATCAGAGGGAGGCATGAACCAAAGTCCAGCACTAAGTGCGCAAAGCACGGTGCCCGCCGAAAAAGACGTACATCAAACACTATTCCTTCTCAGACTTCTTTCGTTTCCGCTTCTCTGTCTTCTCAACCTTCTTCTTCTCAACTTTCTTTGGAACCATTTCTACTTCAGGTTGGAATTCCTCTTGTTTCCGCTTTTTGGGAGGTGGTTTTATTGGTGATTTTTCTTTTTTTTCTGGTGTTTGTGCTACTTCTTTTTTCGAGGATCTGAGTTGTTTTGGGGAAGGTTGGTCTTCTTCTGATGTGGTCTTGGACTTGTCCGGGTTTCTGCGTGTGGCTTTGCCCGGTTTCTTAGGGTCATCCTCTCCTGGGATGCCCAGGATCTCTGCCCATTGGTCAGGGGGTGGAGTTGGCTGTTTTCGCTCTTCTTCGGTGTCCGGTTTCTGGGGGACAAACGGAGAAAGTGAGGTTGTTGCTAATGTCGAGGTGATTATATCCACAATATTTTGGTACTGTATTATACAGAAGCATTTATTTGATTACACACTTAGGTATTGTTGTATTCAATTTGTTGAAAACTGGCAAAGAACACAAATACAACATAAAAACATGAGGATTTTTATCTCAATATGACAGAAATAACAAATATCTAATTTGTTATGCATGAAATCAAATATCAAATAACAGTTTACGGCTCGTTAAATTAACCGTTTATTAAAAACTGCGTAAAATCTCCGCTCAGCAATAAAGATATATTTACACGATTCAACAAAATATTGTGGATATAACGCATCAAAATAGACATTTAGAAGCGATTCTGCATCGGACATCAATTTACTGACTGACACGGCCTTAGAATAAAAAAATAAACTCAAAATGTAAAGAAAAACTTATTTTAAATACAGATTATTGTAAAATTTTTAGATTAAATTAATTGTCTCGTAGACGAGGATAACCTGCAGCTCTGCATTAGTTCCAAAATAAAAAAAAAAGATAACGAATGAACAACGCATCGCAGAACAGACAACCACAAGTCACGCTGCAGAGATTATTTCTAAACTGCAGAGTTTTTTTTCAACACTGCAGAGATTAACGTCATTATGTAATTTTTCACTTTTACATTTTTGTAGAAGCAAGTCGACGTTCGAAGCCACATTGCAGAGCTGCAGATCAGGTGTCCCTAAGGCCGTGTGTCATAAACTGCGGGCGTTTACTACCGATAGCTACTGAGCGTATAAGGTCACATTTTAGTTTAAAATAAGAAAAATATTGGAGATTATTCTAAACTGCAGACTTTGAGACGGCAGCATTTTTTGTGGATTGTTGTTTTTTTTGCAAAAATAATGTCTAAAAGGGTTATTATAGCTATGATACTCTTTGCTTGGATGGTAGACTGAGAAGAAGATTAAATTACATTAGAGAAAATAGTTTTATAACAGATAAAGGCTGCTTTTCAGCGTTTTATTTAGCTCGGAATGCACTCTGTGTGTGCGAGCTATCTGAGCATGGTAAAACCGATAAGATAACAAAAATAGCTATATTTTATTATATAAAGACGTGAATTCAGTAAACCAAACTTTCTCATCATCATCATCATCAAAGACTGTTTGTTCCCAAAGTATTAATTATAAGTAAGATTCTTTATATCAGACAAGCCGCCGTTACCATCGGCTAAAATTACCGAGGTTAAATCCCCGATTTAACCTTTTTAGGGGATGAATTGTCAAAAACCCTTCCACCCTTGTGCGAAGTCTGTCAATAAATTAATAATTTAATAATTATTTTTTTTATTAATTTGATCTTTTTACATGTCCTAATTGTCCTTTGAAGTCTCTGAAATTAGAGGGCGATAGGTTTTAGCACTTTTTGACTAATATCTGGAATAAGTTTGTTAAGGGTGGGCGTTTTATGTAATTTTGACGTTCGAAAAGTGTTGATTCTCAGCCTAGTTTGAATAAATGAGTTTTGATTTTGAATAAGTAGGCGGTAAAGAACGGCATAATCAGCCTATAATGTTCCCACTGCTGGGACACAGGCCTCCTATCGGCGAGAGGGAGTGGGCCGTAATCCCGCACGCGAGCCCAGTGCGGGTTGGTATATGAGAAAATACACTATATATAATGTAATGCTTGTTATTATAAAATACACAAAGAATATATGGACAGAATGTCCCACTTATGCGCAGATGCCTTTCCACATACTTCTTCTTATATAGATTATCCCTTTCTGTGGGCTACAAAAAGATGAACTACGGCCCATTTGAACGCCGAATTTCTCCGGGTAAGTGAACCTTGATTATTGATAATGTCAATATCTTTTTAGCATAAAATGTTACCATTTCCAATACATATGTGACTGTCAATGCTGTTATGATGATGATGAGTTGTTTTATCCACCCAGTATACTAAACCATAACCATTTAATTTAAGAAACCAAATATTTACGAAAAAGTCAACCATCCACAAAAAATAAAGGCACCGTCACACGCAACAAACTCAGCATCGACAGAGATATGGGAAATCTAAGCCGCTGCAGAGTAGGATCGTGTGTGACGGTCTTAATGAATAAAATGTGACCTTAGAAATAAAACATTGGATCCGCCCCTGTGACTGAGAATGCACTGTACGAGATGTAGCTATTAATTAATTATTTTTTAAACTTATATGATTTTAATAATCCAATAAAAATCGACACTCCCTACTACAGTGTATGCAAAATTTTACATCTACAAAATCACAATTCGTATAAAGAAATATGTCAGATTTAATTTTATCCTGAAAAATGACTTTCTTAGAAAAAAAACATGGAATTAAATATGAGGAAAAATCTTATAATTCTTCTTGTACATAACGATTTTAAGTCATTTTAAAATTTTGATATATCGTTAAGCCCTATATTTATGTTAAACAACAGTTGCTCAACAAACAATGTTGCCAACAAAACAAACAAATGTTGCCGAAACTGTCAAGCAATTTTTTTTAAACCTTGAATAGAGGGTCATTTAGCCAAGGGTCTAAAGAGTAACCGTGAGGTTTCTTGCCGGCTCTTCTGCATAGGAAACGACCAATTGAAAACGTGCACCTAGCTTCTGACGTTTCATAAATACCCATGTAGGTTTATGTGAAATAAAATATTGCTAGTGATCAATTCGATTACCAGGGCAGTGTCATTGGGTTGATTTCTCAGTAACAGCTGGGATTGGAATCTGGGATTTGTGCCCGGTTGATGGCAATAGGGTCGCCCCCTATTACATGGGTTTTAAAAATAACTGGCTTAATATGGGTGTACTATAGGTACACCTCGGCCAAACCCTTGGGGGATTACAGGCTGAAATCCCCCGTGTTGTTATGAGTGTAAATTATTTTTGATTTTCGGCTGTATTAGGTAGGGAGTTTCAAATTATATTCGACTTTATGAACAAAAATTGTAAAAAAAAAGAGCTACATCGCAACCCACAGTGCACCCTCAGCCTGTCCGATGCAATTTGCCGCAACCACCTCACGTCGCTCCGTCTGTCCGCACCATTCTCAAAAACTATGCAATTCTGCAACCAACACTTAACTGCATTAAGTCACTGCACTTGGATAGAACCTTCTTCGTAACGGATAGCTAATCGCCACCCGCAGGTTATGACAGTCGGCATAAAAAAAACACAAATATCCGAAAATTTGCCTTTTGAATACAGGCGCGTTAAAATTCACAGCTTTAATAATGCTTTTCTTGTAAAATCCGTATTTGGGATGCCACACACTTGTTCGGGTCGGCATGGTTCGACACAGCTGGGCGGCAAAATCGAATATTTATGTAGATGTGTTCAGGTATAGGCTGCTTGGCTTGTGCCGAGCCGACTGGAACATGACATAAACATCAGCCCAGGTAGTTACTGAACGAAGTTTGCCCAGGTTGTGTACCTGAAGCAACCAGCTTCGGGTCGGCTTTATTGTTTAAAAAATACTGCCGAATCGAATGTGCTGAGCAGAATAAGTGTGTAACACCCTTTATGAAATTGCTCGTTATCCCGCATGCGGATTTCTTTTGGGCTGTCGACCAAGTATAAGGCCGCGGCCGCACGCGCTAACGACCATCATGTAATTATGTAATTACGCCTTATAATTCGGTATCTATCGACCGCTAATCAATTTAGGGGTCGGTATTTCGAAAAACTTACTCAAATTTAAAAAAAATCGTAAATCGAGCCCGAAATTTTGACGTTAAAAATCGTTATAAATCTTCTAAAGTAAGTGAAGTTTATATCTCGCTCAAGGAAACGAGGACAAATTTATGTAACGTTAATTCGTTTCAAAATAAATGAGATACCGGAAATACAGCATGTATCAAAAAGATGTGGTCATATTTAAGGGCGTGGCAGAAACCATCAAACTGAAGAACTTCTCTACGGAACCAACATCATAATCCCGAAAAAAAATATCAACTGTTCCATACAAAACTGCAATACCTACTCGACGCAAATGTATGGTACAGCTGATATTTTTTTCGCGATTACGAAGTCGGTGCCATGAAGAAAATTGTCCAGTTTGATGGTCTGTACCATCTCATCTGCCTAGCCTTTTCATGGCTAACCGCAGCGGAATACCAGTATTTTACATGGAGCGACTGCCTATGTAACCTACACAACCCATTTACTGGATATACCATACCCCTTGGTAAGACTGGATGTCAGACTTTCGGGCTTCCGACGACTTGTAACGGCTGTCAAATATCTACGAATGACAGCCAGGACTAACGGCTTCACGTGTTCATGTAAGGAAGTTGGTCACGCATCCACGGACCAGCGGCAACAAGCGTAGCTTAACCACGCCAGCTGTCATTGCTTAGCCACGACTTTTGATGGTCTGTACCACTACCTTAAATATGACCACGTTTCTGATACACTCTGTATAGTTAATATAATTCTGATTAAAACTATGTACGTACCCCAGCATCTTTGAAGACGACGACATAATGAAAATCTTCCTTATACAGGTTGATGGGGGAAATAAAACAAGTTTTATTTTATTTTATTAACATCCTAGAGTAAAAAAGTACACAATAAAATTAATTATTTTATAGATATCATATAATTTACTGTGATGACTAATAAAAATCTACTTTCTATAAATATCTATTGTTACTGTTGTAAGCAGTTTTGATCTAAGAGAGAATAATATAAAAAAATAGCAGTTTTGAAACAGCCTATGTGTGTTTTTATAATTTCGTCGTGTACTTCCACGTCATGGGAATCCGTTCAGCGACAGGGACGTCGTTTTAAATTTCCGTCCACGATAATATCGTCACGTTAGAAATTATAAAAAAAAAACACATTGGGACAAATATCTATAAAATAAATAACAACATGTCGAAAAGTCACGAATGAAAAATGATTAGGTACTTAATTTTAAAATCAACCGTCAAGTGAATATCGAAATAATATTTAAAAATGTCCGACGCAGTATCGCTCTAATAAAATGTTAAAAACTATCGCACTGCAGGCTGTCAAAATATGACATTAATCTTTTAATTTATACTCACGACGCCTCTGTCATATTTGCGACAAAATGTCGGAATGATATTATAGCGTAATTCTAGAAAAATAAAACGTTACATTAGAAAAACCCATAATTAAACGGTCTATAAGAGTTTTTAAAACTATTGGAAAGTCTTTACCTAAAAATTAAATAAGAGACTGGCGCCGATTCCCTTGTTCACAAACTAAACTAAATTTAAGTTCAGTGCATCTTTTTCTATCTATTTCATTAAGAAAAGGACAGAAGATACATTTTAGTTTAGTCCTGTCCAATTAATCAGCGCTTGACGTAAATTGACGTAATTTTAGTAGGCAAGTTTTTAATCACGTCTAAACTTGTATAGAGTAGTGACAGGCGCTGATTAATTTGACAGGACTAAACTAAAATTTAGCTTCTGTCCTTTTCTTAATGAAATGGAAAGAAAAAGATGCACTGAACTTAAATTTAGTTTAGTTGGTGAACAAGGGAATCGGCACCACTATCTCTTATTTAATTTTTAGGGACTGAAAATCTGGACCGAATGTTGTCGAACAAAACGTTTTCCTTCGAGATAAATATTCTTCTAAACAATAATAAATAATGGCTAAACATAAATGGGGGAATTTCAGAAAGCCCTTGGAGATAGCTTCTAAAAAATCAATGCAAACGGGCCGCCCTGTATAAAATGTTCTAATGCAAGAAAGAGATGAGAACTATCCAGGAGAGCGCCATTTCATTTTCGCAACGGAATTTGACAGGCATTGGCGTCGTGAGCAAATTGTAATAAATAAAATAAATCTATTTAGTTTCAACAGTGCACAATTCATAGTAAATTGAGAACACGACTTAAAACAAAGTTACGACTGTATTCCCCGAAGGGCTAGACAGAGATGTGCCACCTATAGTACACCCACATTTTAAGAACTTATAGTCACTTATTTTTTTTCCTAACCTCTTTCTCCTTTACAGCAGGTCAATATAATTAGCATCATCCAATCGGATGCATTGTCAAAAAAATATGTTACAACCAAAAGTATTAACCAGTCGAAACTACTTTTCACTGATTTCAGCCAAAATCATTATTGTGTTAAAACGCGTTTTCTCCAATAAAAAACAAAATTTTATTTAAAAGGATTAAAAAATAAACTGCTGATTGAAGTGATTTTGGCCAGTTAAAAGATTTTTGACTATGACAGATTTAATTTAGTATAAATTCTAATATTCCTAGACCTCCACTCTCTCTAAAAAATTGTGCACCGTTCAACTACAAACAATAATAAGTACTTACGTCTCCCTTCTCCTTCTTCTTGTCTTTCTTGACTTCCTTCTCTCCTTTATCCTTGTCCTTGTCTCGCTCCTTCTCCCGCTTCTCCTTCTTGCCGCTGGTGCGTTCTCGCTCTGTAATCAGATACAGTTGTGTGAGACTTCTTATATAATCACGACTTTCCGAGAATAAATACCTTATGGTATCCACACACGTAACGATATACTTGGGTAAGTATATCGTTATGTATGCTGGAAGATTTTAGAGAAAATTTCTAGATTGCGATTTTCGATTCCGAACTTGTGCATATTTGTGTTTGCGCAATTTTACTTGACCGTGAGTGTGGCATGTCGCGTTCAATAGTATTTTAGTACATATAAAGTATATATCAATAAACACTCATTTGAAATAAACTTTTCATAAACTTTACATTGTGAAATGAACACGCCTTGTCGGTACGAATATTTCTGTATTTATTTTCTTGCACACATACAAACTTCGTATATATATATAGCAATATTTAACAAAAGATTTAATTGATGAAATCTTTATTTACATAACCAAATTACAAGATGATTATTAACATTAACTAAATTAAATTAAAACTAAGTTAAGCCTAAAAAAGGCCCATCGGGGCATTGTACCGAGGATGCTGGCGGCATTTCCTCGCTGAATTGCAATGCTGATGCGTTGCGCGAGAAAGCCGCCAGCTTGTCGGTCACCAGTTACATCAACTAGACGTTTCGCGATTTCCGCAAATAACTTATGCGCACTGGGACCCCACGGACCGAGGGTCTCGACGCCAAAGGGTACAAAGTTGTACTCTCTGCCAAGGCCTCCATATTTAACTTAACTAATAACTTTCAGATTTTCGGCATTTTCTGCCGCTGCACCCGCTTTAGAAGTAGTCCGTTGGAGGTGGGACGGTGCCAGTGTGTCTACACAGGTAGCGTCCCACACAAGCATCCGTCCCAAACTCCACGGGACCAAAGACACACCATCAGGTCTTTTGCCATCATCTCTGACAATGCCAGTCGGCTCAAGAAGAATTAGGTACTAATTAATTATTATTACCTAATTACGATTTAATTGGGTACTAAACATAATATCAATCACTATTATAAAACAAAGTCCCCCCGACGCGTCTGTCTGTCTGAACGGGATGAACTCAAAAACTACCGAACGGATTTTTATACTATGTGTCTGTGTTCTTTTTTTTTAATAACGTGTACGAGGTGAGGGTTGCAGAATACTTAGTACCTCTTTTCTTTAATAAACTGCCAGAAGATTTATAAACGTTATACAAAGCGAATGCGAAAGTACAAATCAAAACGTTTCTTTACACATTTCTCATAATGTATGTTTATATTAATGTACCCACTAATTTTTATTATCATTTTAAAATTATTGTATCATTGTAGTAAGTAAGTAACTTTATTGTAACATTTATTTGAACGGCTCGCCGCACACGGATAAACCCTGAGAGGTTTTCGTTATGAGGCTAAAACCAAAATGTAATAGGTTAAGTTTTAGAAATAAATACGGTTTACATCAATAGATGCCATAACCGCGCAACAAAACACACTTGGACAGTCACTAAACAGAAATATTATCGTTAAAACCAAACTTGAGCCATGTCTGGTCAGTCATGGACATAATTTTGTTGATTTGATGATTTCTTTTTTTGGGGTCATCGATCGCTGGTATTGTTGTTACTGGAAGTATGCGTTGAGAAAATCTGTTTTATTTTATCGTGTTTACTTATTGATACATATTCACATTGGTTCATGACCCCAAAAAAAAACTCATCAAATTTTTTTTTTGTTTGATCATTTTTCGATATCGATCGCTCTGCGGAGTTTCTCTAGCTAATTTGATTTGACCATGTTTACAAAACAAGGTTTATCTTGAAAACCCAGATTTGAGGCATCGAACTATTTTTTTTTTAATTCGAACTCAATTCCGACGAACTTAAACATTTTTAACACAAAAACTGATTTTAAAACAGAGTCGTAAGTCAATTTTGTACCAAGAACTTTACCTAAGTTGGAATAAGGTTCATAATTACATACTACAATAGCCATATTCCATTGGTTTAGGTAATTTGTAAAACATTTTAAAAGAGCAACGGTGGAGTTTCTTGCCCATTCTCCTCCATACGAATCTACCTTTTGGAAGGGGCAACTAGAATCAATTCTATTTTTTTTTTGTTAATTTTGACGTTCAAGGGTGCCTTTTATGTGCCTATTTGAAATAAATAATTTGACTTTGACTTTATTAACTAAAAGTAAAAAAAGGTTTTTTATAGATGACACTTCTTTGTTTAAAAATACGATATAACCAAATTAAATTCATTTGTATTATTACGATAATTTCCATTTATTCTTAAACTACTCTTCGTAGATCGTAGCTGCTTGAGCACAATGTTTTAGATAGATTTACAATAATAATTTAATATTTTGTTATCTGTTTATATTCTTCATTTATTTTGCTTATATATTGAATATGTATGTATTTATTATTTAGGATATGTATATATATCTGTGTATCAATTCTAGTATACTGTTTTTTTTTTTTTTTTTATTTGTGATGGGTTTGCTCTTGACCTTAGTCTATGTCAGAGGCGACAGAAACAAAGTCGACGATGGATCGAGCTTACCCAGAAGAAGCCTGTTCACTCTCACTTTGAAGAGATTAGGGTTATATGCGTTCGGAAACACAGACGCAGGCAGAGAGTTCCATTCCTTTGCTGTGCGCATTATAAAAGAAGTTTGGAAACGCTTAGTGCGAGTTGGTGGGATAGCCACCAGGAAGGGATGGTAACTGTATCTATATTTTGCACCAATGACAGCCCCACTTTATGTCCAAGCAAATCACCATTCCATGGTTACCTGGAAGATATCGCAGAAAGCGATAAGGCCGCCCATTGTATATTTTTATTGTTTGATTTATTTTTTGTTATGTATTTTTGTGGTGTACAATAAAGTATATATATGCCGGAAATACGTTAGTCACTCGTTTGGCTAAACGGGACGCCAGCGCCACTAAGCGGCGCTCGACCGAGTCTACAACATAACGCTTGACCCGAGTTAAGGGCACTTTGTCGGAGGCGGTCAAGGAGTGAACACGTTTAGAAACTGTCGCGCGTTCCCTATAGTTATGTCGTGTACCTACAGTGTGTGAATAGCTAGTGTGATTGTTGGATCGTAAATTATAATTTCATTTAAACTGCAAACGGTTTTTCTATTATGCAATAACCAACACTTCCCAATGTACGCCCACAGTAGTTAAAATATGGCTGATGATAATCGTCATATAAATATAGGAAAGAGTCCAAAAAGAAATGTTCTCAAAACCTTTAAAAAATACAACGAATTGTAACGTTGCTAAATTGAAGAGTACAACTGTGATGTTGCATGACATCTGAAGTGACAGGTACTACGTTTAGTCGGTTAACCCAAGCCTTTGACAGCTCTCGTCACGTAGTTTTTATTGTTTACCTTTCGTTAACTAGCTAAACTAATAGTACCCAAGATTATTTAGTTTTAAATGGCGTTAACCCGCTGACAATGACAAGTATAAAAATAATAATTGTTAATTGAAATAGTATTTTATTTTTAAACACCGTATAGGTTCGTCGCCGATCTATGATATTATAGTATGGTCCGGTTTCTGAGGTATTCTTCACAAGAGTTTAGTTAGTTTAAACACATACATAAATTCACACCTTCTTCCCATAGGGGCAGGCAGAAACTACAAAACGCCACCTGCAACGCTCCTTACATACTCCTTTAGCTTCGTTTACGTTCATACATCAGGTCTAAAGACTACTACACACATGCCGGCGGCAATGCCGCCGGGTTCATGCCGAGCGGGTATGTCGCCGGCATAATCAGGCCGTTTGTGCGTACTAGGTTCGTTCGTGCGGCAAGCCCCGGCGGCTCAAATACCCGCCGGGAATGCCGCCGGGCTTGTTGGCGGCATACCCGCCGGCCGGGCCGCCGGCATAGTGTGTAGGAGCCTTTACACGCACGCCGGTTGCAAGTACATCGCACCTGACCTTTGTGAAGAACATCACCAATTATGTCCTCCGCGGACGTCCCCTCCCGGCGTTTCTAAGAAAAACATGTTTGACAATGCTCAAAGCTATAGAGCATTGTCAAACGGGTTTTTCTTAGTTATGACACACAATTGAAGAGATTTGTGTGTAATAAGCACGCTATCTGTCAAATTAACTTACTCAAATACTCAAAGTTTAAGTTGAAGAAAACTAGGATCAAGTTATGTTTAGGTAGAGTTTGACAAGTTCTCAACTTCAAATTCTCAATGCGAAAACCGACTGTTTGTCAAAATTAAAAGCTATTGAGTTTATCTGAGGATCTCAGAAACCGCCCGCATTCCTCAGATCAGTATCACCACCTTAGTAGGCACCATCCATAAATTACGTCACACGCTTTTCATGATTTTGGGTGACCCCTAGTGAAACGTTTATTTTGTATTTAAAAATTACTATTTAAAATCTTTTTTCATTAAATAAACAATCAATATTAAAGTAAAGTCTGAAGACACTGGCAACACCTAAACCGCGGCCACTGTCAAATTGCATAGAAAAGAAAGAGAAGCGCGATGACACAACGCTTGTAATTTATCGCAAAACATGAAGCATAAGACGTTCTTGTTATTATTTAACTCATAACGTATGTTGATATTTAATATAGATATTTTGGATTAGAACTCAAGGTAAGAGGGTACTTTAACTTTAGTTTGTATCGAGATTTTTTCAAAAACGTGTTTTGGTAGCAACCAAGTTCTGGGATATTGTTCAAAATTAACATATATTTTTTCCGCTACCACACACTATACAGATTTGACATTTTTTTTTCTTAAGAGAAGCCTATTTTGGTCAATTGGGCCTTGTCAGTGCCTTAATAATTTGAATTCATACATGTTACGTGCATGCGATGTCACATTTTGTTGACCCTCCTTACCCCCCCGCCCTCCACTCCCTCTTTTGTTCCTCCTTAACGTGTGACGGGATTTATGGATGGCCCCTTATCAATAAATAAAAATACAACTCACTCTTCTCCTTCCCGTCTTTTTCCTTCTTCCGTTCTTCTTTAACAATCTTACAATACTCCTTGAAGTAATCTTCCCGCAGATTGCTGCTCTCCACAGCCTTGTATCTTGCATCCGCATCAATCTTCTTCTTGGCGTCGATCCAGCGAGCGTGTCTGTCCACCCCCTTCTCTTTAAGCAGCGCTATGAACTCGGTTTTCACCTATAATGAGATATTCGACCGTTATTTGAGGAGATGGTTTTTCGGTTTTTAAAAGTGGGTTTTTCACGATTGGTTTTTAGGAATTGTTGGGTTTTTAAATTTGGTGTGGGCTGTGGTTGGCGAAGAATAAAATGTTTGAAGACATCTTGATCGTGGGTCTTCAAAAAAAGAAGGTTTAAAGAACAGATTACAAAGTGTTAAACTACCTAACATAACTGAATAATTTATGTTAGGTAGTTTATCTCTAACAAAAATATATTTCAAGGATAAAATGTATTTTTGTTAGAGCATTTCTATAATGAATTTATTTATGTTCAAGAAGGAAATATTTTAATTAATTCACCGTGCATACATTTTAACCACGGCAATATTCACAAAAGAAAAAAAAAACTAAACATTATTCATTCATTTCGAAATAAGGATTCAAAGATAACATCCTGCCTGTTTTCCTGGAAAGGGTCAGGCAGATGTGTAACAGTCCACTCACAAATTTTCAGTTATAAGTAAGTAATATGTAGAATGGAATGGAAGAAAGATATAGATGGGGGCCTAACGATTTTGCAAGAACCAAAACAGCCAAACAACAGCCCAAAATGTAACAAAAATAAATTCGCTGAGCAAATTCCTGAAAACCAGCCGTTCAATGTCCCATCACGCACAGAGCTCGTCGACAAAAAGCTGAAAGAAATCGTTGCATGATTAGAAGCTGAAAAGTTCAAAAGTTTTTATTAAAAACCTGTGGAGCGAAAAAATGATTAAGTTCTGAAAGAGAAGTTTGATTAGTATTATTTGGGTTTTTTTTTTTGGTAAACGAAAGTGTATATGTTTTTGTTTGTTTGAAGCTAAAACTTGGGTCTTATAGTTTTGATAGAGTATAATATATTTTGGGTAATTTGGAAACCGTAACAACAATCCTCCAATAGTTTTGTTAAAATTATTT
The DNA here is from genome assembly GCA_905333075.3 of Atethmia centrago. Lineage (NCBI taxonomy): Eukaryota > Metazoa > Arthropoda > Insecta > Lepidoptera > Noctuidae > Atethmia > Atethmia centrago. The sequence continues at coordinate 1,551,338 of HG995396.1, forward strand.
TGGAGTAAACTCATTTTAGTTATACTTAGTTTAAAACTACAAAAAATTGAGTAAAACTATTGTATGAGATTATGACACGATTTTCAATATTACTGCACATTACTAAAACTAGAATGATTTTGATTTGTTACTATTAAAACATTGTTATCAGTTAAATTGCCTGACACAGGGAATTTTAATCTGCACTTCCGGGCTCATATATCTCTATTTTCCAAAGGAAAAGCCAGCGGTTTACCTTTGTACACCATTTAAAAAATCGACATCGTTTATTATATCAGACTCATTTATGTGGTACTTTAAAGTCCAGACAGCATTTTGCACGATTTGGGAGTCGAACCCAGGATGTTCTTCCTACGCTAGTAATTGGCTCAAAAGCCACAATCTCAGGCTGCTATTGAGTATTTCTGAATCTAATAGGAAAATCAAACAACATTGTTCACATTCTAGGAATTGAACCTAGACAGTCACATTGTACAGCTGGCCGGAGCACGAAGGTTTCAGAGTGAATTTCCAAACAAAAAAAACGCAAAAAAAATGTATAACAGGCATGGCAATTGAACCCTGCCCGTACGCTTTGCAATGACAATTAAAAACAGCTTATAATTGAGTATTTATTTAAATACATACTTTGCAAATTCCGGGTATCGAACCCAGATATTTGCATCAAAAATTTTATTCCATTTTCCAATGGTCTATGTATATCATAAGTTTATTTTTTTAAGAATAATGTGTAATTTTAATCACACTGCAATCTCCAACTTGTGTAATTTATGATATATTTTTGTTTATTATAATTTTTGGCAGGTATACCGAGAATCGCAATTTTTGGGGTTTTTCAATCACCAACATGTGGCTATTTTAAGATTTATCACCATTTTTCTAATTAGATAATATCTTTCTGAGTTCGTATTTCATACCCAAAAAATCTATTAAAAACATTAATTAACGAAGCAGGAATCGAACCCGCCCTTGTGAGGTGGTTTTAAGGTTTTAAATAAGCATAGAGCAAGCGAGGTCGCGGTTCAAACATACTGCTATGAAAAAAAAAATAAAACTTCCGTTTACCAAAAATGTATAGTATTCCTATCTCTGATCTTTACTTAATTCAGTCTCAATTTGAAATTGAACCAATGTTACGGGCGAAAGTCGCAGATTTACTTTTGTACTGCGTTTTGCCATAATATAGGTACAAAATAATACTTTGAGCGACCTAGGAATCGAACCTAGGACGCTCTGAGGACGAACCTAGAATCGATCGCTCAGCAGCCGCGCTTGCGAGCGCCAGAGATCTAGTTTTTAATTTTAGGTGTAAATATTTTGAATTTCACGTATAATAATGACTTACAAAAAATGTCGTTTAAATTATTAAATTTATTTGTCTACGCAATTACATTCAAAATTAATACTTTTACTTCGAACATTTTTAAACAATAACGGGTTTAAATTACAGTATTGCTAGATTCTGAGATTTTATGGAAACACCCAATAAGGCTTTGCCCAGCCTGGGGATCGAACCCAGGACCTCACGCTCAGCAGTCTCTCTTACTATTGACTGTTTTCGACAAGCCAATTCCCTAAGTTACAAGTATGGCCATTTTAAAACTTAAGACACCGTTAACATATTATTAGTTCACCCGTAAAATTAATTCAATTTCATTCCTTCAAAATGTTCTATTATTAATCATTACAATTATAGTTTATTTGAAACAATTAACGCTCTAGTCTTTACAACAGTTAAATATTTACTTTAAAACTTTAATAATAAAATGTATTATAGAAATTATCATCCATAAAGAGAAATAAACTAAAAAAGACTCAGTTTTTATCAAAAAAAAATCTTCAAAATGGACGCTCAGAGTAAAAATAAATCAGAAAAAAATGCTGAAAAAGAAATGATTAGTATGCCTATCATTTTTTTTGCTAATTTCCATTATTTATTTACATAAAGTGACGTTTTTTGGACCCATCACCAATACTTAAGGCTAGCAGCACAGTTCGACGTGTGTTGCCAGCACACTAAATTATTTTCGTCCACTTTAAGCGTGGCAACACTGCCTGTATTTAGCATCGCATGCATGATATCTTGAAGCTCGTTGTGGGGGAGATATTTTTCTCTATATAATAATAAAAGAAGATTTTTAACACAATACTGGGAAAAGTGGGTAATTATTTACAAAAAAATCGAATACCTCCAAGAATCTTTACTTTTTTAAATATACAGTCTGTGTAAAATTTCAAAGTTTTAAAAACATTTTGTCATCAATATTTTTCACTTGACAATATTTCTCAATCTTTCAATCGCCGCTGTTCCCAACATTGAAGGCAGTGTTTCCAAACATAGTTTGATATCTATTTGATTGTTAATTGTACTGTAATCATGACTGATTGATTGAGCTGCTTAAAATATGTCTAACCTTTAAATTTTTCGGTCGACGTGGCGTGGCCGATTGACGATTTTAATTTATTTTAATTTATATGCTTTCCCAAGGAATTTATGCTCGCGGTATTTTAAAATACCGGTATTATGAGCATGTGTTTTAATATTTTACCTAATCCTGTAATTTAAAGAAGCACCAAATTATTTTAAATAAATTGTCATTGCATTGAATTTACTTATTATTTCATATTTAATAAAATACCCAACAAAGCAATTATTTTTTAAACTTTCGAATTTAAAAGAAACCTACCTTCCAAATTTAAGTTTTAATGCTCCACAAAAAAAACGTTTTTTGTCGAATATCCTTTAGAGTGAGCAGTTACTTAGCCAAATGGCTTGATTTTCAAGTGTTGTTATGGCACAAATCACCAATAGGCTGTGTTTTATCCAAACAGCCTCATTTTGAAATGTATATTATAGCACAAATCGTCAATAGGCCACGACCGCGGCCGCCGTGCGAAGTCCGCTCCGCTCGCTCGCTGCGCTCCGCTGCCGCAGCTTGGCTACCCACAAACAACGGTGCTACTATTTGCCTTTTAAAGCTAAAGGGGGAGCTGCGGTCGTGTTATCGTGAGGAGCCTTTTGTTTTGATAATATTTGTAATATAAACTATTATATTTTTCACTTATTTAAAAGTTTTAATGTTGTAAGAGACGTTTTAAATTTTTGAACTTATTTTTATTTTATTTTAAGCAGACAAAAATAGTTTAAAATTATAATATATTATCATATTAGAAGGCTTACGTCAAGAAACACAACCGTCATTAAGAAAAAAATGTTTTAAAGATAAAAGGTCATCATCATATTATCAAATTATTATTAAATATTTTTCAAAAATATAGATTTCTTCAATATGCTTCATCAAAAATACACACGTCTTTGATATTGTTTCAGAAATATAAAAAAACCCAATTAAATAATTATAAATTTAAGTTTTATGTCCCCGATCAGAAAAAAGTATAGGTTTTTATTTGTTAAGCACGTTTTTTTACCAAACAAAACAAGGTCAGAGACGTCAATTAAAATTCAAAGAAAAAGCTAAAAATTCATTTCAAAATCCATTTAAATCAGTTACGCAAAAATTATTTATAAAAATTCGCACAGCAGATTTTTTTGTTTTAAAATATCAATATTATTTATTGTCAGGGAATCGAACCCAAATTATGAATAGAAATTTAAAAAACACAAGTTTTAATCAGGACTCGAACCTGATGTATTCACCAAAACGATACACTAAAAATAAAAGAAAATAAAAAAATATCGCAAATAAAAATTACATTAAAAAAACAGAAATAATCCACTTGGGAATCGAACCCAAAATACTTTGAGATTATAAATCTATAACATTCTGTAATATAAATTCATAGTATTAAAATCTGCTAATACGATCCTGATTGTTAAATTCAATAATAAAAGCTGTACACATACAATATGATAAAAATTAAATACACATCCAAATATAAATTAAAAATCATCTTTTTTGACACAAGCAATCATGGAAACTGATGATTTTATCATCGCTTAAAAAAAAGCCACATTTTTTGTCAAATATTAAAAAAATCTAACATTTTTTTATGCCCACATTATATCCCAATGCTGTACAAAGGCTTCCTTTTTAAAACACGCTTAAGTAGCTTTTTTGGGTTCCGTAGTAAACAAGGAACTCTTATAGTTTCGCCATGTCAGTCTGTCTGTCCCCAGCTTAGACTCTTAGTACTAGAAAGCTGTAATTTGGCATAGGTATACATAAAAATCATTAAAAAAAATTGTCGGGTACCCTCCCTTGCACGTAGTGGGGATGATATATTTTTTCTCGTCTATCCCGTGGTATGTAGTATCGTAGGATAGGCCGATGAAAAATATTGCGTGTCTGTGAAAACCATTTTTCGATTCAAGGATCGTTTTGCGTAATAATAAACTTTAAAGTACGAATTTTTGTTAGAGTCAAGTGTCCCCCCCCCTGCCAGCTAAATGGTTGATTTCGGATATATGAAAAAAATCATGGCAGTAGCACATATAATGAAATTAAAAGGAGAACTATCACAGCTAAGTAGGCTTTACAAGTTAACGAGTAATAATCGACCAACTTACATTGGCAGTTGGAGAATTGACCGTGACGTATATCGATGTATTGGAGAACATGTTTTTCAACTACAATGTTAACTTTGCTTTTGGGATAAATTCATCCTAACTACGAAACCCACATTGCGCGTGGTTCGACACGCACTTGGTCGGTTTTCCTATCTATACCTACTAATATTAATAAACGGGTAAAATTCCTGAGTTTGTCTTTATGGGGTAATTTTCTGAACTCCTAATCCGATTCCAAAAAATCTTTCACCAATAAGAAGCTACAGTATTGCCGAGTGTCCTAAGGTAATTTAAGTTAAAACAAGAAATTTTACTCGCGCGCAGAAGCTAGTTAATATTATAAGTTTGGATCGACTGAACGGATTTGCATGAAGTTTGGCACGTACCGGAGTTACCGACATAGCCTGCAGAGTAAGCAAGCTGAAGTGGCAGTGGGCTGGCCATATCGGCAAGCGTAGTGTGGGAGCCCCCCAGCTAGATGGACCGACGACCTTATAAAGGTGGCTGGGACAGGCTGGATGCGGAAGGCGGAGAACAGGGTGTTGTGGCGCAGCCTAGGAGAGGCCTATGTCCAGCAGTGGACTGTTATAGGCTGAGTTGATTGGCACGTAAGGCAGATTAAAAATATTCTGTGTACGCATTAATACAAAATATTAGATTACTGCTTCCTACTGATGCATCTCGATAAGAGACGAAAGTCGAAAGTAAAACTGCCATAATGCATTTAGGATACATTTTATCCGAAATACTGAAATCAATATGCAGGGAGGGAGCGTCATGATCAGTCTTCGTTCGTTGTCTGTATCAGAAGATGCATTTGACCCGCAGATATGGGACAGAGGATGAATTGTGATGCCAATAATTGCATGAAACTTCAGGTATTGAATTAGAAAATTCTTGCTGATCGATCATTTAGAAGCAAGAGAAAGTGTTGCCAACTAGTTTGATGCCTGTTGGGCTTATGACCACAGGACACAAGTGAAAACTTACCAACTGTAGCCGAGTACACCTGATTACGTGATTGAACACCGAGTGAACGCGATTCAGCGTCACCGACCGACTGAAGCCGAGTTTACCCGACCCGAGCGTGACGGTTCAGTTTCGTTCACTTAATATTGATATTAATTTGACTGAGAAATTGTTAGTATTACGCATTTAATTGACTAAAATCGCCAACACACAGTGAACAATCGTGACCATCTCCTTCCCTATAACAGTTTTCATCTTACTAAGCCATTTAAATCCAAACACATTACAAGAGACACATACAAAATGTAGCCATCTCCCTCGCACCCTCGCAGGACTCACCTGTTCTCTGGCCTTGTCTTTCTCTTCCTTCTCTTTCTTGCGCAGTTCTGCCAGGTACTCGTTGAAGAACGTCTCTCTCTCGCGAGCCTTGTCTATACCTTTGTAGCGGTCGTCTCGGCCATGTTTGGAGGTGAAATCGTTGAACGATGACCTGTGGGAAAGGTTTAAAGATATATAATATCATGCTTGTATTTATCGGATGAGTAGGTAGAGATGTAGCAGACATTTCGCTAGTTATGTTATAGTGGCGAGCCTATTGATATCAACCAGGCACAAAACTTTGTTCAACCCAGCATATTTGACCCTCGTGTATGAAACGGACCAAAAGATGTATTTTTCACGTACATTTTATGTATTTGGCCGTTAAGGTTGCGCTAGTCGACGGCTCGATGCATGCCTAACATCGTATGAGAAAGTCAAATAAACGATGATTTATAAAGAAAACGAGGTCGTAAAATTTCATGAACCTTTGACCTTTATTCAAAATAAAGTTATTTGAATTCTTGAACAAATTATCTATTCCTATACGGTAACAATTGCGATTTTCATACTCCGGGGAGTTATTTATTTACGCCCAAAGATGCATTAAAATTAGTGTTGAAATATGGAAGTTTCGACGCTCATAACTTTTAAACCATAAAAAACAACTGCTTCCCTACTGGACTAGTAGGTCATGACGAGGCTAGTAGAAGACATAATTTTTAATGTACACTCTCAAACTTTGGAGTAAACTCCATACGACGTTATGGCAGAATTACTGACTAGCATAACCTTAATACAGCACATTATGTTTTAAAAATAGTTCGGCTTTGCAGAATAGTGCTCCAGACCGAATTTCAGGCATAGCGACCAATCCTAGCGGAGACCAGGCTTCGGCGCAGGAGATATTATAGTGCAGGCTTACACAGCTGCAGTCTCTAACAGTCCGCGGGGAGCTGGGGCACAGCGCCGCGTGCGTGAGACAAGACACGAGGTGTCACACCACCAACCTCCAAACTCCAGGCTGTTACTAAGAAATTCCTAATGGAAAACCTAGTAACACTGCCCGACCCGGAAATCGAACCCAGGACCCCACGCTCAGCAGTCGCACTTGCGACCACGAGACGACCGGGGCAGTCCAAAAAAGCTTTTTAAAACATTGTCTCGGTCACTTATACCAGTGTGATCTTAATTTCTTCCCAACCACATTGCTGACTGGCTTACATTTCTGTGGTATGTAACTAAAATTATAAATGCGAAAGTAAGTTTGTTTGTTACGCTTTCACGCTAAAACGGCTGAACGGATTTGGATGAAATTTGGCACATGGGTAGACCATAACCTGGATTAGGACAGGAAACTTTTTATCCCGGTATTCCCACGGGATCGAGACTCATGCGGGTGAAACCGCCGGGCGCAGCTAGTACAGCTAAAGCACTAGGAAGTGGTGAAGGGTGGGCGTTTTGGGAGACTGTCTTATGTAATTTTGACGTTCGAAAAGTGCTGACTCTCAGCCTAGTTTGAATAAATGACTTTGATTTTGATTTTGACATGATAAGTCTGATGATTGAGTCTGTGATTTTACACTATGAGCATTAGAAACTTAAATAAAATGCTTGTGATGCAGTCTCACGTCTTGTGACGTTTACCACGGTATCGGTATGAAGTATAAGTTGATACGTAAGTATGTTGGTATACTTACTTGGAGTGCAACTTCGCCTCATCCATGAGGGCTCTGAAGGCCACCTTCTTCTGCTGAAGCCTGTTCTTCTTCTCCTTGCGTTCTTCCTCTGCGCGGTCACGAACGTATTGGTCGAACACCTGTGAAACAAAATAAGTGTTAGCGCTGGTCACCAGAAGCCCAAAAGCCTGACACTCAGTCTTATCAAGGGGTATTGTATTACCCGGTCACTGGTTTGTGGAAGTCAGATAGGCAGTCGTTCCTTGTAAAATACTGGTATTCATTCAGCTGCATCCGATTAGACCGGATGCCAACCCCAGCATAAATAGGAAAAAGCTAGGGAGATTGATTACCTGGAGGGTAATCTCTTATAGCAGTATTATTTCTAGTATTATTTCAATATTACTTCAGCGTGAGAAAGAGATGGAGCTATAAGTCCTGTATAGCTCCATCACTTTCCCACTGTGAAGTAATATTATAATAACACTGCACACACAAACAACAAGAGGTGATGATTACCCCCCTGTCTGCGCTTTTTCTAATTAAGCTAAAGATATCTAGAACCAAACACAATCTTGTGTAGCTCTTCCCTGGTAGAGAAGGCGGAAAAATCCATTTCCTGCAGCTTTTGCACGTGCAATGGGGCAATTGTAGGCTGGTATTATTATTACCAGAAATGAAGAGATCTGCAGGAGAACAAAAGTAACCAACATAGCCCGAATAATTCCCAAACTTAAGTGTACCATATTATTTGGCAACAGTAGCTACTAAGAAGAGTGGTTGTACGATGGCTGCGCCTCTGGTGGGCAGGGCAAGCCGATAGGAATCGGGTTGTGCGAAGGCTGCGCCTCTGGTGGGCAGGGCAAGCCGATAGGAATCGGGTTGTACGAAGGCTGCGCTTCTGGTGGGCAGGGCAAGCCGATAGGGATTGGGTTGTACGAAGGCTGCGCCTCTGGTGGATAGGGATAGCCGATATGTACCGGGCTGTACGAAGGCTGCGCCTCTAAAGGGCAGGGCAAGCCGATAGGAATCGGGTTGTACGAAGGCTGCGCCTCTGGTGGGCAGGGCAAGCCGACGGGAATCGGGTTGTACGAAGGCTGCGCCTCTGGTGAGCAGGGCAACCCGATAGGAATCGGATTGTATGAAGGCTGCGCCTCTGGTGGGCAGGGCAAGCCGATAGGAATCGAATTGTACGAAGGCTGCGCCTCTGGTGGGCAGGGCAAGCCGGTAGGAATCCGGTTGTACGAAGGCTGCGCCTCTGGTGGGCAGGGCAAGCCGATAGGAATCGGGTTGTACGAAGGCTGCGCCTCTGGTGGGCAGGGCAAGCCGATAGAAATCGGGTTGTACGAAGGCTGCGCCTCTGGTGGGCAGGGCAAGCCGATGGGAATCGAGTTTTACGGAGGCTGCGCCTCTGGTGAGCAGGGCAAGCCAATAGGAATCGGGTTGCAGGCAGGCTGCGCCTCTGGTGGGCAGGGCATATTGCTCGCAGAACGATTCTGGAGTGACGACCGTGTTCCGGAAAACGTAGCGTTGGAAAGCCTCCCACAAGATAGACCAGTGACCTGGTGAAGGCCACAGGAGTCCGCAGGATGCGAGAAGCACAGAGCCAGTCGAAGTGACGATGCTTGGGGGATGCCTATGTCCAGCAATGGACGTCTTTCGACTGGAATGATGATGATTATTATTACCTGTCTCCTTTCCTTCGAGTTCAGCATCAGATATCTAGGATCAAACACGATCTTGTGTAACTCCTTCTCCCAGGTAGAGAAGGCGGACACGTCCTTCTCCTGCAGCATGTGAAGGAAGGCAGCGAGGCGCTGCGGGTGCGGCAGGGCTCCGCGCTCCCTGGCCGCGCGCACCTCGGCCTCCACAGCGGCCGCGGCGCCGACTAGGATCGTTCCGCCTCCGGAGAGGCTGGATTGGTGGACTGGGGTGGTCTTCTTCTCTGTTGGCAAATTAATATGAAGACGTTATGGGCGAACATTTGACACAATTCGGCCTAGCAAAACGACTTATAGCGAGTATCAAAAGTAATTAAGGGTGCAGTACATACTAGCAAACTGAACAACTCCATGGGACAGTTGACAATTTTTTCACGCTTATGATATTGGTCTCATGATAAAGTTGTTCATTTCAACGGTCTGTACCACACCCTTAAATATAACCACACTTTTTTGATACACGCTGTAATTTAAGATTCCCACAAGCCCGGAGGCTCCAAACCCGGAAGTACTGTGTGGAAATATTTTTAAGGAACCCTCAAAATCAGACGATTTCAATATGCGTTACAATTTCTCGTTGATACCAAAACGATTGCTTTTGATAAATGATTTTATTTCTGTAAGTAGCTTTGTACAAACACTTTTACACGTCAATCATATGTTTTTAAACTAGATGAGGTCGGCGTTTCCTATCTGACTACTCTGAGCAGAAAGGCCGAAACAAACTCAGAGGTCACAGGTCTCTTTTAAAGTCCAGACATAATATTGGTGAGATCATGTGAGGACCATGTAGATTAGTGTCTGAAATTGTATTTTGATGAAAGAACCACACAGATTGAGTGGACCTGTCCAGTGAAAGTGTTGGTGCCGAAAATAATTGCAATATCCAAGATTCTGGATTTTTCTGAAGCATAAAATAAGTTCAAAATCAGAAGGGAGTCTCATGGTGTGATCTATAAAGCTTACTACGTAGACTTTATTCAAGCTACGTACAGTGAGCGTTTAATACGAATACGAAACATAATCAGATGATCGTCTGTGATCAAGAGTTTCATAAATACATGAACATTAAATGTATACGAATTATATTGTACAAGGATCACCCATATTTTAACTGTAACGTCTTATTTACATTCTATGCAAATAAATGTTTACTTTACTTTACTTTACTTTATTCATATTTGGAAGAAACGCTTACTTTACATAGCAAAGTCAAATGCGGTCTGTGATTGCGCGTTTTTATCATTTCTAAGGTGACGATATTATCGTGGAAATCCAAATCCACGTCCGTAAAACGTATGGAAATACCTGCACATTATAACGTTATCGTGGACTGAAATTTAAAAGGGTCTTTATATATTTCCATACATTTTAGTTCCCTGTATAAACGTTACGCCGTGGCGTGGACGTCCACGATAATATTGTAAAGTTAGAAATAATAAAAGCGCACAGCCTGGCCCTAAGTTAGCCTAAAATTTTATCCGACTTTCTAAAACAGAGGATAAAAACAACAATAAATATTCACATTTATCACCAAAAATCCATGAACCCAAGACTAACCTTCTTCGACCTTCGTCTTCTTGGCAGCTTCCACGCCCGCGTCATCGGTGCTGGAGTCAGCGGCTCTCTTCAGCTCACCGTTAGACGACTTGCTGCTTGAAGCGACCGCTGCATCCTTACGCTACGACAAAATTCTGAACATTACAACTCGATTCTATGAAGTAACACATACATTTAGCCATTATATTTATTAGCGTCGCTGCCTCGCTGGTCCAGTGGTCGCAAGCACTACTGCTGAGCATGAGGTCCTGGGTTCCATTCCCATGTCAAACAGTGTTATTGGGTTATTCAATTGTGCCCGGTTGCTGGCAATAGGCTCGGCTTACATGGGACTTAAGGCGCTGACAAGACCCAATTGGCCAAAATAGGCTTCTCTTAAGAAAAAAAATTGCCAGATCTGTATAGTTTGTATCAGCGGAAAAAATATATGTTAATTTTGAACATATTTCCCAGAACTTGGTTGTTACCAAAACACGTATTGATAAAAAATCTCGATATAAACTAACGTTAAACTAACCTCTTACCTTGAGATCTAATCCAAAATATCTGCATTAAATATCAACATACGTTACGTATTTAATTAATTACAAGAACGTCTTATTTGAATGCAAAACTTGGTTGTTTTTTATTTTCGATTACTCAACTCAATTTTGAGTAAATAGATAATTGCTTCATATTTTGCAATAAATTACAAGGGTTGTGTCATTTCGCTTCTCTTTCTTTTCTATGCAATCTGACAGTGACCGCGGTTTAGGTGTTGTCAGCGTCTTAAACATAACTGGCGAAATGTGGGTGTACTATAGATTCGGGGAATATAAGCGGGATGTAGTTATATTTAAGTCGCATGTAATATTGTGCGAGTCTGTTGCCATTAGTCGGGCAAACTGGGCTGCTGCTGAGAAATTCCTGAAGAAATAACTCGATAACACTTAGCCCGACCTGGGGATGGAACCCAAGATCTCGTGCTCAGCAGACGGCTGCATCCTAACGCGCGTTATGACAATTATTAGTGTTATATTTTATTACGTGAGTATGTACAGTCGACCGGACGTCAGTGGTAACAAAACCACTTTTAGTTGGCCTCACATTCTATTCAACTTCCGTACGATTAGGGACCAGCTCAAGGTCAAAGTGTTACTGCCGAAGTGCGGTCGATTATACATTGTAGCGGTTTTGTTGTACAGCAGTGAACGCATTTTTATGAAATTGAAATATCGGCGTTAATGAATCGCTAGTTTTATCAGTGGCGAAGGGTTTCTATTAACATAAACATTTTATTCTTAGTGCCAAACGCAATAACCTGTATATATATATATACCTAACTTTGTGCAAATGTACGATTATCTATATTAACATAAACATTTTATTCTTAGTGCCAAACGCAATAACCTGTATATATATATATACCTAACTTTGTGCAAATGTACGATTATCTAGAAAAAAGTTATTTTCGCCATTCCTGCGTGTGTAAATCCTATATACTCTGTTCCAAAAGCATCTGATAAAAGTGTAAACAAACCCATTAGGTTAAATTCTTACGCAATCACTCACTAAAGGGAATTAGTAACGCATTCATCTGTATTTAGGTTTATCTCACCCATTTTTCCAACAATTATTGTTTGAAGAGCACCATTACATTGTAATCTTAAAATCATCGACGAATATTGAGGAAAAACATTAAATAATCAAATAAAAAACTCAATTTGTAAGTGGCACTACAAATTGTCATTTCATCTGTTACTTTTGAAACAGAGTTTACAGGAGTTACACACGCAGGAATGGCGAAAATAACCCTTTTTTTAAGATATTCGCACATTTGCACGAAGTTTGTGATATGCAGAGCCCAAAAAGGCAAGAATTTAATGATTAGCTACTACATTTCCGTCGCTTTAAATATGACAATAGTAACTTTAAATTGCACATGTTTCAAAAAAATCTCACCCTACGCCACTGAAAAATTCCGTTTACAAAGAAGGCAACAAAAATATTAATTCTTTGCAAAAATATTGTACGCAGCAAAGTACGGTACCCGGGCGTGAATATGACACGTTAAACTTTAGACAGAGACTGTCGCACAGGTATGAGTGACAGTGACGACGCTCTAAAAAAGCGCATATCTCTGACTCGATATGCCGTATTCACGGCCGGGTGACTAGTATAGTATTTTTATCTTATGAAGCGACGCGCGCTTTACTTATGGTTACCAAGTGTACATACACGTTGAGAATGTGTGTGTAAGCGCAGGAGCTCTCGGCACCGTCCGAGACAATGGCGAAGTCGGAAGTGCGTGTGTGTTACGTACTGCGTGTTCACGTACACATTCACAGCGTGTTTGTACATTTGGTTACCACAAGTAAAGCGCGCGTCGCTACCAACTACGCTCTCAAGTCGCAAAGCTAGTCTGGGATTTTTTTTGTTTATTCGAATGCTCCTAACATTGCTGCAATTTGTTGAGTAACATTTTGTAATGTTACTTGATAACAAACGAAAGCATTGCAGAGCGGTCTCAAACAAAAGTTAGCAGGTCAGCGCAGACGCAGCAAAATGCTCGAGCATGTCATGCAGACAAATATTGAGTAGCAACCACAGAGCACGGAGCCTCGGGGGCCGCTGCTGGAGGCGGCGTTGTCAACACCTTCTATACAAAACAAAGCGTGTTACCGTTCATTAGCACTCCCGACGCTAATGACTTATAGGAACTGGCGGTCTGTGACAGAAGATGTACGGTCAACGCATTTTCGGCGCCACGTATTTTATTAGTACTACCAGAAGCTGCCGGTGCCGGGGTCGCGGGAAAGTACGAAAGAGTTACCGAGGCCCTGGCAACACAGGCAACGGAAGGAACACGGGTGGGTTTTAGCCAGTAAGAGTCTGACACACCCTCCCGCTCCGCCCAGAGCGGGAGAAGTTATTGGATAATATCCAACTCAAAAAAAAGACGCTGCCGGCCCAGAGAGTCCGTGCTCTATCGTAGAAACATACGATACTATGCACGAACACAAGACAGGGAATCATCTCTTGCACGCTATTTTAGGCTCTCAGTAACGATATAGTTCATTATAAATTTATCTAAAACTGCTCGATCATTTTCCTCTCTGTGCTGACCGTAAACCGAGAATACGGTGTCGGTTCATAATTATTCATACAAAAACAAAACAATACGGAAAAATCTCCTCAAAAAGTAATTTTATTTCGCAAAGCATTATCATATTACCAATATAACTTCTGTCAGTTTTGTAGTTTAGATCGACTATAAAATCTGACATCTGGAAATCTGTTCCAACAACATCGTTTCGAACCACCTAAACTGTACTAACATCAAACACATGTTTCCAAAAGGTTACTCAACAAAAACTAACACCACTGTCATTGGGTGGCAAGTGAGTGGCCATCAGATGGTAACTGGTCACCGCCGGATATGGACCTCTTCAAAACCTGAGCCACAGAACAGGCTAGTTGACCGTTTTTGAGAAACCGATTAATCACAGACATTTATTAAAATCACGCTGAGAATAAGCACTTTTTGAACATCAAAATGACATAGGACAGTCCCCCAGCGCTCGCCCTTCACCACTTCCTAGTGCTTTAGCTGGGAAGAAGTGGCGCAACAAAGTTCCCAGCAGGATAATGTCCTTGTGGACCATTTCCCTCAAAATATTTCAGCAAAATTATATTTGTTTTTTATAACGCAATTTAATTTTTATTGTTAAGACTGGGCATTCTGTCATGGCGGCTCGAGTGGCTTATTTAGACCCATTCTGTGAAATCTGTAAGATTTATTATTTCTCAAAAAAAAAAAATATTCTAAACTCATTTACAAAATTAAATGATTTTTTCCATTTTTAGCTCACAACCATTTTACAATACAAAATTCATAAGGTATAATTTCTTGCTGTCAACTAGCCTATAAGAGAACGTCGGCTCCATACAACGAGCGAACATACGCACGCATACATAGACACGCTTCACGTACAGCGACTGCAAGCGCACTTGCATCTGGCATTCGGTTGACGTAAAATTCATCTATAGTTTGTTCCCAAAGTATCTGATGAAAATGTAAACAAATGAATCAGAAACATACCTCTAAACACCAATTTGTAGTGCCACTTACAAATAGAGTGTTCCGATTTGACTATTTGAATAATTAAACCCGAAATTCTGATTTTTAAATCGCCTTGAAGATGTTTTTCATTTGACAATTTAAGGTTAATTTTAAATCAATTAAATAATGTTATTGAAGCAATAACTGTTGAAAAAAACTAGAGACATATAAAGTTAAAACCATTTAAAAACAGATGAATGTGTTACTAATTTCATTGAATGATTGGGTAAACTTGTTTATTCAATTCAATTCAATTATATAATCCGAAAAAAAAAAAAAAAAAAATAGTATCCAACCCATATACTTTCATAAAATAATATTGAAACAGACCACATGTGCGCGTGCGCCTGTTGTCGGTAGTTGTATGGATCGTTCCGTACTAGTATGTGCCAGAGGCTTCGCAAATGCCTTGCCATCCCAGAGACAGGTGAACTGTTTCATATGCCTGTAACGTTTGGACATCCATGCATACACAGGTTACCTGAGAGGCAGATAACAGGGTTGGACTTGGAGAGCAGAACCCAGCATCAGATGGCTTGGAGAGGACCACCAGGCGTCCTTCAGAGTCCCATGTGCTGAGAGTAACTTTCGCTCGTCGAGCATAATCATTCTAAACGTGCAATAGACAAGATTTTAATGACGTCACTAACTACTCGTTTAAACCGGTTCCTATATAGTTTATTAGCGTATTTTATACCGTTTTAGAATTCAAGCCAATTGGTCCCTATCTAGGTCTTTAAAACTTGCGAGTTAGTCTGAGACTACTTCAGAGTTGAAATTTTGAAGAATTGTGGTCGGTTGATATAGGAACCGGCACTTAAAAGCCTGCCTGTATTTATCAGCTTAAGTATAACTGTGTTTGGTGTAATAACTAATTTTTAAATAAAGCTTGATGGTAAATACGATTTTAAACATAATTATAATAAAAACCTATCAAAACTAAAATTGTATAATTAAAATATTTTAAACAAAATTAATTCTTAAGTCGCTCTAAATGTTCAATCGCGAAATCATACGAGTAGTATTATACAAAATATAAAAATATACAATGATTTTTGACTAGAGAAGCTAATCTGACTTTTGAAAGCCTGAACACCCATTCTGTTGTCAAATCTCAATCTCTCATGTAAGCGGTTGTGATTGAATGACTCTATTAATAATAGCGACCAATAATTAATACAAGGTGTCGTTTTGCATCCTCGTCAAATTTTAGGAGCCTGCTATGAAAGGCATATATAATCAAACAAAATTACGATACCTGCTCAATAATTAATACATACTTGTTTTTTTAGTTATTTAAGTTTGACAGTATTTTAGAATACACCACTTTCTCAGAACAGAATCACCCCGTTGCGTATGCGGTAGTGTGTGTGTGTGTGTGTAAAAGGGCAGTTACAGTACGGTATCGCACGGGCCGCTTTTTAACATGCGTGTCCCACACATGCCGATTTCCGAAAATTAGAAAAAATATATATAATAATGACCTACTTATTTTATTATTGATTCGTGTCGAGAATCATTAGCATAGTTACCTCCTTGAATTTGACGAGGATGCAAAACGACACCTTGTATAGGCAATATAACATGTTAGCTAAAACTACGAAATTAGACACTGAGAGCGTCTTTCAAAACATTAGACATGTTAGACAGATTTAATTTAAGTGTCTCTTGTCTCTGAGTGTTACTTTTTCTTTTATATCCTTAAAAAATATAAATGATTTTATATACATTATTCAAGTTATAAGTTTGTTAATTCTATGGTGCGTCTCCTATAAGTGAAGGAGTAGACCTACTTTATAATTTATGTTGCCCATTATACAGGGTAACTGGTAACTCGACGTATTCCTGGCAACTTCAAATTGATATTGAATAAAAATAATAATAATGTTCAAGAAATAGTTTAATTAGATTTTCCGAATAATCACTTTTTTAGATGCACAAGGACTGCATCTAAAAAAGTGATTGACACCTGTACTAAATCAAAAACGATTTTCTAATGTAGTCATTGACTTTGTATACCTTTTTGGATAGCTGATAAGACAAGTATGGAAGTGAATGTTGGGTGTGGCAAAAGAAGCATCAAAGTAGAATAAATGCTGTGGAAATGCGTTCCTTGAGAAGCATGTGTGGTGCGACTATAAATGATGGGCTGAAAACTGATGTGATAAGGCAACGGTGTGGTTTTAAGGAAGATATAGTGACAAAAATTGAAAAGAGTATGCTTGGTCATGTTGAGAGGATGAATGAAAGGCGACTAACAAAAGGTATTCACAACGCAGATGTAAGTGAGTATGCCGGGAAGGGACGCCCCAGAAAGACATATAGTGACCTCATTGGTGATGTTCTTCAAAAAGGTCAGGTGCGTAGTACTCACAACCGGCGTGCGTTTATGGCCATGTATGAACGTAAACGAAGCAAAAGGAGTATGTAAGGAGCGTAGCAGGTGGCGTTCTATAGTTTCTGCCTACCCCCATGGGAAGAAGGCGTGAGTTTATATTTATTTATAAGACAAGGATATTTGCCTAGTAATTTGTACATCAGGTGTAGTGTTTTTTTTTCACTAGACAACATTTTTTATGAAGTATTAGCAAAAATTACAAAAAATAAAATGTTTGATTAGTGATCTTTGCCAAACTTTTAGGCATTTTAGGATTTTTAATTATTAACAAAGATCTGCTATGGCATAAACTATGATAATACTTAAATTTCAGTACAGTCGCGCCATAAATGATTTTTAAACAGCCTTCAAATGATTTAATCTGGGATTTTTCATAAGAAACTTAATATATAACTAACTCAAAAACTACTAAACTTCGGTAGAGCATTCGGTGACTTAATTTGTTGCATTTTAACCCTACTATGAGGTCCTGCAAGGAATACGTCAAGTTCCCAGTAACCCTGTATATGTCATGTATTATGTATACAGGTTGAAATTGAAAACTTGCGACAAACTGAAATGGGACATTGTATACATCATTATTAACAACTTTTACTAAGGGACCAAAGCTGTAATCCCAAAAAAAAAAATCTGCTTTTCCTACATTTTGATGAGGTATTGCGAACATAAATGTAGGGGACAGCAGTTTTTTTTTTGGGATTGTAGCTTTGGTCCCTTAGTAAAAGTTGTTCATAATGATGAGTACAATCTCCCATTTCGATTTGTCGCATGTTTTCAATGTCACCCTGTATCTTTTGTTAGGAATCCAAAATAAATAAATATAAGCCGACATGAGATTTGCCCACAGATAGACTTTATAAAGAACCCGGTTGCTTGCCATAATTTTTTATGTCTATGCCGCACCGTGGCGACATATAAAGGTAATTTTTTAATGGTATTAAAAACATCGTATGCGAATCTACCTTGTATTATTTTATTCGTCAGTAATTTTAATAACTGCTTATTGTATTTATATCTATTTCATAATTAGAACTTATAAAGGACGGAGGAATGTATATAGAAGACATACAAAAGTCAGTTCTTTTAAACATTGCCATTTATTTTGTATAAAGCAGTATATCATTAAATACAACTCATTACTTTGCATACGATTTGTATAGAATCAAGTTTATCTAACTGATAAATGATTTATTTTCTGTAAGTAGGTTTGTACAAACACTTTTACACGTCAATCATATTTTTTTAAATAAAGCTAGATGAGGTCGGCGTTTCCTATCTGACTACTCTGAGAAGAAAGGCCGAAACAAACTCAGAGGTCACAGTCTCTTTTAAAGTCCAGACATAATCTTGGTCAGATCATGTGAAGGCCATGTAGATTGGTGTCTGAAATGGTCCTTTTGAGGAAAGAACCACACAGATTGAGTGGACCTGTCCAGTCAGTGCACGCATTTGTCAGTAATCGTGCTGCTCAACTCAGAACTTAAGGAGCTCAACGATTCGACGAACAAAACAGACAGATGTGCTGCTGGGGAGTTTGTTCCACCACTTTTCTTCCCAGCTAAAGCACTCGAAAGTGGTGAAGGGCAGGCATTTTTGGGGGTCTGTCTTATGTAACTTTGACGTTCGAAAAGTGCTGATTTTCAGCCTAGTTTGAATAAATGAATTTTGTTTTTTTTTTATTTTGAATAAAATAATTATTTTAAATGTCCGTGTGTTTGATGTTTATAGAGTTATAAGTTATTGAATTCGCGGTTCAATAATGTATAAAAGTTGAAAAGAAATTGTTTATAACGAGTTATTAAATTTAAATTAATAATATATAATAAATATTATACTTTGGGATTTTACTCGGCAATGACCAAGTAGAAGCTCTATGGTTTGAGGAATTGGATACACCTACTGAGTACTAATTACACGCGGAACCACAGTTCGATTTGAGTACCGCACACCCTTGCCGTCTCCTTGTCAGTGTAAACACTTTATCGGGAGACCTAAGTATGGTGACGGTACATTGTAACCATTTAAATCTTTGCCTACACATACTTAAAGACTCCAAGTCTTTGTCGATTGCGAACTCTAACCACAATCATAGAAGACATATCATCATAAATATCAAATAGTCTATATTGTTCAGAGCATATGACAGGTACTATCGGCCAAAGTTCCGCATGCTCACCTCTAAGGCGATAATCGTATAGCACGGCTCACGACTCGATCGCCCGATGCAAGCGTTTTGACCAATGGGATGCACGAAGCCTATTTTAGTCGTGTTCGTATTAGTGTAATTATGTATAGAAGTGTGACACTCACACTAGGCGCGGGCTATGCTCACTTGTTTGTGAGATATTTTTTTAATAGGCACGGCCAGCGAGAGCTCTATGAATTATTATTGTTGACAAGAAGTAATTTCGTACTAATATCTTCCGTTTGGTTTAGAAAATGTATTATTGGTATTGCTATATTTAATTAGTATCAATAATAAAATATTTCCATAAAAAATATAATAATTTGGAATAAGGAATGTCAAACAACAAATTATGTCTATTCTATACACTTTGATATTTACCTCTCTCCGACACATGGCTATGCTCTGTCGGGTATATAAATTTAGTTATTTATCATTACTTTCACTGCCTCTCCAATTTTCGCGATGTCCTATGCGATGCCGGCAAACAAATCGCAGCGAACGCGCTAGGTGCGTTAACCGACACTGCATAAAGGTATAAAATGTTTATATTGACATTTTTGTGTTTTATCAGCGTGCGACTTGTTACTTGTGCAGTGCTATTGGAAAGTAAATAACTGCATTTAAATGTGTTTAAACTTGGGAACTTAAAGCTTAATATCACGCATATCGATCCCTGAATCGAAAAATTGCTTTGAAAATCAGCAATATTCTTGAACGGCCAATCGAATGATACACCTATGGGATAGGATAAAAAAGTTATCATCGCCACTTTACGTGCAAAGGACGTACCCTAAAAAAATGTTTTTCAAGATTTTAGTTTACTACTTTGTTGGCGTGATTAATATGTATACCCATGCCAAATTACAGTATTCTAGTAGTAAGAGTCTGTGAGCTAAGCCAGGGACAGACAGACAGACGGACAATGCGAAACTTTAAGGGTTCCTTGTTGACTACGGAACCCTAAAAAGGAGCAAGTTACGTAGTTTTGTTAGAAATTGACAACATTTGGTATATTTTTCTTTTATTGCTCTGTTTTGATTGAAATAGCAAAATTACAGTAGTGTTTGAACCAATAGTTGACGCAGTTTTTCAGAGATTTTTGTTTATTGCTGTCGCAACTTTTGCAACTGCAATAAAAATAAGTTCATTATCTAAGTACCATTGTTATTGGTCGACAACCGGTTAAACAATAGGACGGCTTAATAGAAGGGCCATAAAATACGGTCATAAAAAATGACAAAATATTTCTTCAACACACTTGCTTGTAAAGTGACTCTTATAGCAACGCATTTAGGTTCATAATTCAGCGTTTATTACACTAGTATTTTTACTTTACAGTTATTTTTCTCAATCTCCGCAAAGAGTTTTTATATCTAAAAACAATGAATATTTTTGAGAATAAATAAACTATTTTAGGATACATTTATGATAAATCAATCATCAAAATTATTATCATTTCTTCAAATGATATATTTTTCACTACGAATTTACCTTAATTTGCGTATTCAAAACTTTATTTTGTTTTTATTATATTTTTATATGGGCTGTTCAGCGGTTTTGCCGTGCCTTTATTTACACTTGGACGCGCATCGCTAGCGTGGCGCGCGGAAGAAACGAAACCAGCACGCCATTTTCTATAAATACTCGTTAACGTTTTCGTTGTGTGGTTAATTATTATCAAAAATGTTGACTTCAAGTAGGGAAGAAGAGCGAAGAGCAACACGTAGATTTGACCACCCCCGGAAATTAAATCGAGGCACGAAACGCGAGTGACACGCCTTTTGCCACCAAAATCTAGAGAGAAATACCTAGCGGCCTACGAAACTATAATAACAATACAAGTCTGTTTTTTCCTCTCAAGTTGAAAACCATCGTATGAAACGCGTGTGTATTGATAATTACTCACTCGGCGCCCTTATCGCGCTCGTCTTCGGCTCGCGCGAACAATACCGGTTCAAGTGTAGTTAGTAACCAACATCACACACTTGTATCATAATGTACTAGTATGTCTGTTGTTATTTTTTGTTACCCGCCCAATACTCACACAAATGCATATTGCCTCTAATTGGACGAAACCAGGAAGAGGTGTGGTCTGTCACTAGCTGCGCTTGCCGCAGAAATATTTTCTTAAGTGAGCATGCTTAAGTTTTGCCGATAGTACAAGCCTGACAGGTCGATACTATCAGGCGCCTCGAAAAAAACTTATAGGATTTTGAACGCGTTCGGAGCTTGAGTTCCACTTTCATATATTATTTTTCGATGCGACGAAAAACGCCGATAACAATTCAAATAAATCCCGTTAACATCCACTGCTACTAATCCGCTACAACCTCAAGAAGTTGAGAAAATTTGTCAAAATTAGACGGACTGTAAAAATATAGCCTGTAGACACAAATCTGCCGAAATTACATCAAATTACTCATCAATTCCCTAATAAATAGTCGATAAAAAAGTTGTAGCAGATACTACAGAACGCCACCGGCTACGATCCTAAGACACTCCTTTAGCTTCCTTCGTAGCAGGTGGCGTTCTGTAGTTTCCCCATGGGAATAAAGCGTGAGTTAATGTGTATTTTTAGCACCTTACCCCTCAAAACGAATTAATAAAAAAAATCCTCAAAAAGCATTGAAGTAAAACAAAACAATGTTGGAATGTGAATACAAGCTTTCACCAAAGCCACACATGCTTATAATATACAGTCAGCAAAAGAAGCGATGAACGACAAAAGGTTGTTTTTAAAAAAAAATTATCTCATTCTACAGTAAAAATAATAATTTTAGCGAAATATGTAGTATTTTGTTGCTGACCGTACAAATTAAATGTATTAATTTTATTTTATAAAAAAAAATGTTTAAGGTGTTTTTCTTTTTGCCGAATTAAAGAGATTTCTCACTGTCGGGTTACCTGCTCCAGTGGCAGATCGTCGTCTATCACTCAAAGCTTTGAAGTTTTTTGGAACTGCATAAAGTTGTTAGTTTATAATTTTGTAGTCATGGCAATAAAAATTGGTCAAATACTTCCATCGTTGAAACAGCTTAGATCTCATAATCGCGCGTTCGTATTTCCGAAGATAGACGATGTTTCCCGAAGCGCATACTTTCTTCGGGATATCTGCACTACGTATTTTTGTCAACTACCTATTTGTTAGTATTTTAACAAGCATACTCTGTTAATGTGACCACTTGTAAGTGGGTAAGCATTTAGCGATAATGTTATTATTTTATTTACAAATTGTACACTTATGGCAAGCACCCAGTTCCTTTCCTAATTAAACTAAAACTATTATAACATACACTAACGTACAGGCGATTTTATTACGAGACGATTTTCTTACTCGCACTGAATTTTTCATCTCTCATTTTAAGTATTGAGTATCCAACAGCGCATTCTAGCTCGTCCAGAAAATTCTCTTTTTGGATTTTCAACTCTCGGCGCTAAGCAAAGCGTTGAAAATCGAGTGAGCGAACAAAATCACCCGCTTGCACCTGGGCTTTTGGTAGTTGCGGTCATAAAAAGTGGGAGCGAGAAGACACGAGACTCCGTCCTACTCGCACGTATTATGACAGCGACTGCCACATGTCTTGGCATTTAGTTAAAGTCAGAATTGATTAATTTTGTATTAGTTATGAACGAAATGAATTATTATCGAATACGGTAATAGGCTAATTTCTCTAAAACAATCCTTATTTAACCTCTATGTTCGCTAAAAATATGCGCATAAATATAAAATATCTAATATGCGATCAAAACAATAACAGCATTTTCGACTTTTAATATTGTCTAAGTAACTACAGATACTTCGCGCAGAAGCTTATCTGACCCGTTGCCTTTAACTGGATCAAACGAATTCACTATAAAAAAATTGCGCGTCCAGCACCGTACACGTGATAGAAATGAAACTCCTTAAATAATAAAGATTAAAAGAGATTTAGTGTGAGGGAAAGAGAGTGTTAAATATCTTTCATCTCTCATGTAATGAAACCTGCCTAGAAGTGACGCGTCCTTGAAATTTCACTCTCAGTTCTCGTCTAATTATTGACTCGCCGTCTAAAGAACGCCGAACGCCGAAAAAGTGAAACTTATTTCATGTTTTGGTTGGTGGCTGGGCTTGTTTTAAGTCCGCCTGGCTAGCTACCACCATCTTATCCAAGTTTGTCGCCATAAAAACAATGTTAACAGCATTGTTGTGTTTCGGCAGTTAAAGGAATGATAGCCAGGTGAAGCACTCTTCCACCGTCGGCCTGATCATCACTTAAAATCAGGTGAGTTGAAGGCCAAGAGCTTTCCCGTAGCGGTTAAAAACAAAAAAAAATAGAGTATCTGTCATTTTTAATTCACCGACAGCGCTAGATTGCTATACTACAGGTACAGGTTCGTGCAAAAAATTTGGCGGTCGTAACATCCACTAGCCATTCATTTGATCGTACTTTATTCTAGTAGGTCGAGAACTGATGGCTGAGCTGTGGGTAAGTTTAATAATATAAAAGGCTATTCTTATTTTGATCGCATAGTATAACCATTAGTAATTCATGATTTTTAGTGATCTAACAAATGACTGGGGCGAAACCCAAACGGTATTCAGGTAGATTTTTGAGACGGGGCAATAAGGTACCTTAACCTTTTGACCGCCACAGTCATGTATAGATGACAGACCAAAATGTGCCCAGCACGCCACGGTCACGGCTACGTCACAGATTTTAAGGAATAATTCGTAGCTTGGCGCCGAGGGCACATTTTTGCTTTTTTGACGTGGCGGTCAATAGGTTAACCGTTGTACCACAGTGAAGACTGGCCTAAAATGAACATAACAAATTAAACTACGAATTTCTAAACAATACGCGTTATTATTTTATTTGAGAACAGAATTTAGATACGTTTGTTACTTGTGATTTCTGACATTTTCTCTTTATGTGAAAAGTTTTTTGCGATTTCTGACTTGTAGGGCCGATCTATCCATCATAAAAAAAGTAAGTTGGAGCCTCATTTCCTACAAAATGTACCTATGGGAAAAGTTTCTCTCAACTTCTGACTTTTCTAGTACTCAAACCTCAGTTGGTCCCATAGAGTATTGATGTGTAACATCTTTAATCTCGCTTATTGTGGCAGTGATTTCATGAAAAGGGAAGGAAGTGTGTAGACAGGAAATGACAGCTTGAGCATGGAATGAGTAAGTACTTTATAATAGCATGTAATTAGAGTACTCGTGGAATTAGTAAGTACTATATAGATTGTAAATAGTGGGGGTCTAATTTCGACCAGTGGGCGACCACTAGGAATGAATAATTATTTCAGTATTTAGCTTTTTAAATTCTGAGGCTTTTTCTGTCATTGCTCAGTTGCTTATTACCAAGGTGAGAAGTCAGATGTTATGTTACACAGCTTAAGCTAGTACTGTAAGGCTCGCCCGTTTTTGTTTTTTCTAATAGTAACCACGATCGATGAGTATCACAAAAAGTTTATGTCAAAATTGCACATTTTCTTGTTGACTGTACATTTCAAAAACTGTGAATGCAGATCAAAATTTCTCATAAAGTTAAGGACACTCTTAAGACTGTTTTCCTGTAGCTACAACGGTTAAGGTACCTACCCTTACTGCGCCATCTTAAAAAATCCACCCTGTTATATGTGAAAATGACAGAATGAGCAAACTTCACAAACACGTGTTAAAAATGCAATAAACTTTGTAAGACCACTAAAAAGTGATATTAACGCAAGTCAAAAGTGCTTACAGACTTGATTTAAAAAATAATTTGAAACCGTTTGAAAGTTAAAAGTTACGACCTTCACCACTTCCTAGAGACAGTTGCTCGAATTAGCTCTAATCATATTTAAAAGATCATTCTGTCTCTGTCCACTTCCAACGCTCCCTACGCCCGTTTGAAGTGGACAGAGACAATTATATTTTAGCTGGGAAGAAGTACCGAAACAAAAGAAAATTGATCGAAAAGTTCAATAAAATATAAGATAATTGAAATCAAGCCTATAATCATCTTTAAAAATACATATATTATATGTACGTTATACTCTCAAATTCATTTCGCAGTAGGCCGACTATTTACGGACTCGAATGGATCCCTCAATCAAGAACAATACCCGGGCGTAAATATGACAAATCGAGCTTTACAAAGTATATAATAAATGATTTTATTTCTGTAAGTAGGTTTGTACAAACACTTTTACACATCAATCATATTTTAAAAACGAGATGAGGTCGGCGGCGTTTCCTATCTGAGAAGGGCCGAAATAAACTCAGAGGTCACAGTCTCTTTTGAAGTCTAGACATAATCTTGGTCAGATCATGCGAAGACCATGTAGATTGGTGTCTGAAATAGTCTTCTGAGGAAAGACCCATACACAGGCATGAGTGAAAGAGACCACGCTCTACAAGGCCGAACTTTTTTAGACTCGATGTAACATTTTTACGGCTGGATACTGTAAGTTGTTTCACAATCAGCGTCAACAATATCGGAACGAGAAGACTGTTCAAAATGTCCTAGCAAAATTAAACTTTATCTCATTTGCACAAGGAGTGTTTCAAAATTAATAAAGTAATCAAACAACTTAATTTTAACACCAATTTTATCCAATGAGGGTTTCATAAAAATTGACGCCACCAGATGGCGCCAGTTTGACAAGAGGTCTTCCATTTCGACAATGAATATAAAACATGATGATGTTCATCATTCGTCCACGACTAAAGAAAATATGCTTTGACACTTTTGACAGATGGACCTGACGTCTCAGTGCTGCCACCTAGTGGACATCGTTTCAGAAAACCCTCCTTAAGATAGATTATTTTTGTAAAGGCCTATTAATTATAATCGTCGGACATAAACATGGCAGTTTCACAGCTTTTCTTTAAAAATATGTCGAACTAACGTACTTCAGATCTAATATTATTGACGCTGACTGTAAAAATAAAGTATTTGGCATGGGTTTCGTAAGAAAGCAGTGCGGACTCATAACGACCGCAATATTACGGCGGACGTAAGAATACAGCCTTGAAATAGTGGAACCGTCTTTGCGGCAGACGAAGAGTTACCATTTCGAATTTTGAAAGTCCTTATAAACTGTCCGGACATATTATTTATTTACATAAAGAAACATGGAAGACTTACAGCTTAAAAACTAAATAAAAAGAAAACTATAGCCAACAGGAAGCTAATTACAAGTCTTCGCGTGTAGAATTAGACTGGAAATGTGGTGAGCATATAACATACATACACTTACACCTTCTTCTCATAGAAATGCCGGGAGGGGATGCCCCAGACATATAGTGACCTCATTAATGATGTTCTTCAGAAAGGTCAGGTGCAGAGTACTCGCAACCGGCGTGCGTGTATGACCAGATGTATGAACGTAGCCGAAGCAAAAGGAGTATGTAAGGAGCGTAGCAGGTGGCGTTCTATAGTTTATGCCTACCCCCATGGGAAGAAGCCGTGAGCATATAACAGTAACATTTGTCTCTGTATAATATAACCAAGGACGCAACTTTTTTTTTTTAATCAAAAGTTCGGACAAATGACCGGATGGATAGTAACGGACGGACGTCAAAATCTGGCCGTTAAGTTACGCCCACTACTGTCTTAGAAAACCCAAGCTTAGAAAATATAGCAAGCACATCCGAGCGACCAGCGCACACACCTGCAGCTCCAGCAGCGCGGCGGGCGGCTGGCTCACGGCCTTGTCCACGTCGGCGCGGCCCAGCAGGATGGCGGGCCGCTCCCACACCGACGAGTGCGCCGCCGAGTTGTAGAAGAACACGGAGCCGTCGCCCGTCCACACCACGCACCTGTGCATACGTGGGAAATTGGCGCCGATTCCCTTGTTCACAAACTAAACTAAATTTAAGTTCAGTGCATCTTTTTCTTTCTATTTCATTAAGAAAAGTACAGAAGATAAATTTTAGTTTAGTCCTGTCAAATTAATCAGCGCCTGTCACTACTCCATACAAGTTTAGACGTGATTAAAAACTTGCCTACTAGAATAACGTCAATTTACGTCAAGCGCTGATTAATTTGACAGGACTAAACTAAAATTTATCTTCTGTCCTTTTCTTAATGACATAGAAAGAAAAAGATGCACTGAACTTAAATTTAGTTTAGTTTGTGAACAAGGGAATTGGCACCACTGTGACAATTTGTTGTTTGAAGGACAAAAAAAAATTAATACGACACCGTTTACCGGTCTACTCTTTGATATGCAATGTTCTCTGTAGTCCCATGAAACATGAGGCTCCAGGGACTAGTGCGAATCCTTGGGTTCGATCGAGTCTGGGTTAACCACACTGGGGTCGGTGCATTTCATTCATGAATACGACACCATTTACCGGCAATAGAATCCGTAATATTGGCTGGGCAAAACACTACTTGCCAGTATAATCCCAAAGGAAATATCGCCTAAATTAATTAACTGTGTGGCAATATTAAACTCATGGCAATTTAACAAATAACTTGTCCTCTTAGCAATATTGACGTGGCAATATTACCCTCCCTAGCAATATTACCTGACGTGGCAATATTACCCGACACGGCAATGTTAACCGAATGGCAATTTACTATACTACTTTCTAGATAGCAATGCGATCTAGAAAGATTAATAAAAATATATATGTGTCTACCTAATTGTTCATTAATTAAATTTAATAGCACCCAGTTGCCGTTTATGATCGCTGTTAAACCCGCGAAGTTCAGTAAATACTTGTAAACTGATTTTTTATTAAAAAAACGATAAAAAAAAAAGGATCCCCCTTAGGAAAATATCTTACCATGGCGTCCCCAAGATCGGCGTGCTGGATATAGGCCTACTCCTATCCTGTTTCGCCTTATCCTTCTCTTTTTCCTTGTCTCCCTTGTCTTTCTCTGCTCTCTCTCGCTCTGCCGCCTGGCGCTCCTGGTCGGCTTGCATCTCCTGTCTCTCTCTCTCTTCGGCGGCGTGTCTTTCGGCTTGGAGGAGTCTTTCGGCTTCGGCAGCGGCCTTCGCTTCGGCGTGGGCTTCCACGTCGATTACTGTGTGGGAAATGTTTGGTTAGAATGAGGGTTAAAGGGTAGACAGCCTTTTTTATTTCAGTCGTTTGCATCGAATAACAATGTTTTTTTTTTAAATAAAACATTAAATATTTATCTAAAAAATTTTGAGAATTACAATAGTTTACATAATCAGCCTATAATGTCCCCACTGCTGGGACACAGGCCTCCTCTCTATGAGAGGGAGTGGGCCGTAATCCACCACGCGGGGCCAGTGCGGGTTGTTAGATGTCACATGTCTTCGAATTTTTCGGTTCTAGGACATGCCGGTTTCCTCACGATGTTTTCCTTCGCCGTTTTGAGAGCAGTGGTGATGGGCGCAGGATATGGGTCAACATTGGCTCACGCCCGCCGATTTTGTCGACTAACTTGTGTCGAGGTGTTCAAATTGGCGCGAATTCGCGTGACTTCTCAATCATTTAAACAATCGACATGCGTAGTCGCCTTGTTTTCGTGGCGTCAAAAGTGGGTTGAGCACAATAGCCGTCAGTTTCTATATGACACGTCATTTATATCGTAGCGGCGACTAGGGATGCCAGAAGTGCCAAAAACTATCGATACAAAAAAATATTGAAATCGATTTCAATATATCGAAAAAAAAAACATCGATATATCGGTGAAATTTTCAAAAAAATATATTGCTCTATGAAATCCTATTGTGTTTATTTTATATTTAAATATATACCAAACTAGGAACATCATTTCTGATGTAAAAATCTTGATAAAAATATGTCTAATTTTTTACGGCTTTTCAACTGTTTTAGACAGTGTGACAGCGGGCTTTAAGGAATATATCGTATTTGATACGTTTTCGATACTTGATTTTTTTTATATCGATATATCGAAATAATAGATATCGCAAAAAAATATCGATATATCACATCAATAATCCCCCTAAGAATTTTAAATATTACAGTCATCTGATCGCGCGACAGTCTTAGTTCTAGAGAATTGATACTTAAACAACCCAACAGGAATTTAGTGGGATACAAAAAGAGGATAAACCTCGTGCAATTGCTTGTAAATGCATCTTTTTTTTTGTTGGGAAATTATCAAATAACTTCTCCCGCTCTGGGCGGATCGGGAGGGTGTGTCAGACTCTTACTGACTAAAACCCACCCGTATTCCTTCCGTTGCCTGTGCTGCCAGGGGCCTCGGTATCCCTTTTAGACTGCCACGCGACCCCGGCAGTTGTAAAGGCATCTAAGGAATGCTTTTTGAACTTTTTCTAAAGCATACTGCTTCTCAAAAGGATTCCATACGCACGCACTAGACTCAAGTTTGCAACAGACTAATGCCCCAAAAACAAGCTTGATAACGTGAGGGTTGTGGAAGTCACGACAGTTCCTTAAAACAAGGCCAAGGCGCCTGAAGTACTCCTTAGTGGGGGGTGCGATGAGGTCGTGAAAAGTGAGCTTACGGTCGAATATGTTGTACCCACTTTTACTTAATAAACTCACCTTCTATCTTACCATCGTCAACATCCATCTTCTTGTCACTTTTCTTGTCGATCGGTTCTCCTTTCTCTAAAGCGATCTTCGCTCTCAATTCTGTGTGCGACAAAGAAAGAGACTTGTTATATTTTTTTTTAAATTTTACCCACATTTATATTTATTCCTGACTTGCCTTTTTTTGGGGTGGGAAGTTATCAAATAACTTCTCCCGCTTTGGGCGGAGCCCTCCCCTCACACCCTCACGGTGTGAGGGGAGGACAGTGTAGGCCTGCAAGTACCAGGTACTTAACAAAATAGAGAATGGTCTACAAATCTACAGTCTATTAAGCCTACAACATTCTCACATTCACAAAGTATAAAAGAGTCTATGTAAAATAGTATTAACCTGTTGACCGCCACGTCAAAAAAGCAAACTTGTGCCCTCGGCGCCAAGCTACGAATTATTCCTTAAAATCTGTCATGTGTCAAATGTCTACATGACTGTGGCGGTCAAAAGATTAATAAAATAATAAAAATAAAACCTATTTTAACCAAATGACATGATTGTCATCATTAGGGTGCGTTTCCACTGACGCGGAGCTGGGCGGAGTGGAGAAGAGCGGACCGTGAATTCGCCAATCACAGTGCTCGAAAATTCCGGTCCGCTCCTCTCCACTCCGCGTCCTCCAGCTCCTTAGGGCTTACCTTCCAGCTCCTTCATAGGCTTGGGCTTCTCCCACACGCTCTCCTGTTTAGAAGCGTTGTAGTAGTAGGGGCGTCCGTCGGGGGCGCGGTGCGTCGTCCATTCGCCTGCCGCCGCGATTAGTTCCGGGGTTATGACCTGCAGGAGCAGAATAAAGGACTGCATTGTAGAATAAAGGACTGCATTGTAGAATAAAGGACTGCATTGTAGAATAGAATAGAATAGAATAATTATTTATTTGCATAGAAAGTAGGTACAACAAAATGCAGATGTTATATAAATTAGAGATGCTTATACAATCTACCTTAAATTAGGCATGCAAACATTTCGTAAAAGCGCTTAAGTCTAAAATACTGTCAATATGAAAATTCTTAAATATGGTCAATTAAATATAAATAATTAAAGATGTCATTAAGGTAACTATACATTTTCATCATTTAGAAATTCACAAATGGAGTAATAACATTTATCAATTAATAAGGCTGACAATTTCTTTTTAAACAGTGGAATGGACTCGTTTTTTAATGTAATGG
This sequence comes from Atethmia centrago, assembly GCA_905333075.3. Lineage (NCBI taxonomy): Eukaryota > Metazoa > Arthropoda > Insecta > Lepidoptera > Noctuidae > Atethmia > Atethmia centrago. The sequence goes on from HG995396.1 coordinate 1,582,496, forward strand.
CTTCCAAAAGTGATATTAAGCAGTCAGTGGCTAACATCCTTGGGGCTTGTGGCTATGTAACGCGAGTCAATCGAACAGGTTAAGCTACGCTTGCCGCGGTTGGGTGACCATCTTTACACACCAAGACCCCTCCGTGCCTTGGAAAGCACGTTAAGCCGTTGGTCCCGGCAGCTAAAGCACTAGGAAGTGGCGAAGGGTGGTCGTTTTGGGGGACTGTCTTATGTAATTTTGACGTTCGAAAAGTGCTGATTCTCAGCCTAGTTTGAATAAATGACTTTTGATTTTGTCATTTGTAGATCATTGACAGTCGTTACGGGTCGTCAGAAGCTCGAAAGTTTGACAACCAGTCTTACCAAGGGGTATCATTGTTACCCGGTAACTGGGTTGTGAAGGTCAGACAGGCATTCAACACACATTTTTTTTTCCCTCTAACTGAACAGACAGCTGTGCTGCTGGGGAGTTTGTTGACCACTTCTTCTTCCCAGCTAAAGCACTAGGAAGTGGTGAAGGGTGGGCGTTTTGGGGGACTGTCTTATGTAATTTTGACGTTCGAAAAGTGCTGATTCTCAGCCTAGTTTGAATAAATGACTTTTGATTTGATTTTAATTTTGATTTTGATTTGAGGCAGTCGTTCCATGTAAAAATACTGGTATTGTACTGTATCTGGTAAGACTAGAAGCCGACCCCAATATAGTTGAGAAAAGGCTAGACAGATGATGAGTGGCTAACATGCTCAGAAAATTGCAAAGTCAGCAAGGCAACAGGGTTGACTAGCTAATATACAGGGTTAAGGAGATGTTTCCTAAAGAGCAGAGAAATCTGTAGAATTTGGGAAACATACAGATAATTCACTAAAATGTATACTGTTGTGGTAGTGAATTGATATTTATCAATTTTATTGACTTTCAACATGGCGGACGGATTTATTTACTCTGTGCAACAACGACAGTAAACCATAGATCGACCATTTTGGTCATAGAAAGAGAACTGTCAGCTGTCACAACAGTGTCACTTCAGTCACTTAAGCTGTCACAACAGTGTCACTTCAGCTGTCACAACAGTGTCACTTCGGCTGTCACAACAGTGTCACTTCAGCTGTCACAACAGTGTCACTTCAGTCACTTAAGCTGTCACAACAGTGTCACTTCAGTCACTTAAGCTGTCACAGTGTCACTTCAGCTGTCACATCAGCTGTCACAACAGTGTCACTTCAGCTGTCACAACAGTGTCACTTCAGCTGTCACAACAGTGTCACTTCGGTTGTCACAACAGTGTCACTTCAGCTGTCACAACAGTGTCACTTCAGTCACTTTAGCTGTCACAACAGTATCACTTCAGTCACTTAAGCTGTCACAACAGTGTCACTTCAATCACTTTGGTCAACCTACACAGAAATAAACATGTCAAACGTCATCAATCAACCAGTTTTACCAGCAAACCAAGCCATTTTAAAATAATTGGACAGTTGAGAACTGTTTTAAATGTATTTCCTTATTAAGTTTAGTGTACAGGATCTTGGCTCAGGTTACATACATTTTGAAACATCTCCTTAAATTAGCTAGAGAAACTTAATCGGTTCATTAGATTTGGAGCAAATTGACTGTGACAGACGGGCAGACATATAGACACACAAGTGATCCTATAAGGGTTCTGTTTTTTCATTCGGACGTATGGAACACTTAAAACATTAGTTATAATCAGAGAACCGTAAAAAAACGACTCATACATGTGCTAGATTGACATAATACTTTGGTGCTGAAGAAGTTATCATAAATGTTATTTCAAGGTAAGTCAATAATAAAAGTTTATTGTACAACTTTAAAAACTTGTTTCAAATTATCTGGATAAGCATTATCTACCAGGATTTTGACAAGTTCTTTGCAGTTATTTCCTCGTAAATTTATGAATAAACTATTATTTTCTTCTATTTATTCAGATATGGTGAAAAAGCCAAATAAAAACGTAGTTGATACTTACAATCTCGTCCTTAGCGGGCCTATCGGCCGGCGTGGGCGAGTCGCATATGAGAGTGGGCTCCGACGCCGGGCTGGCGCCGCGCGCGCCCGCGCTGCCCGCGCCCCCCAGGGCCACTGCTGCACCCACAGCACGAAAGAAAAAACAAAATATATTTATTTGACCCAGATTAATACACATAATACAACCACAAGCTACATACAGTATGCTATACACATAATAAAATATGTTATACACAGCTAAATGTATTTTTAACACCTAGAGTTTGAAAATACATTTATCTGTATATGACATTCCAAGCGTAGTTTTAATTTAAGACTTTTCAAATAAATATTGAGTATTCATTGGAAAAAATGATGTATTGTGTTCTTTTATAATTAGATTTGTTAGTATGGGAGGGGCTAAAAATACATTTAGCTGTGTATGGTACTCACTGGAGTCCGGCACGGCCGCGCTGGCCATGTTGGGCGGCGGCTGCGCCACGAGCGGCGGCGGCCAGCTGGCCCAGGCGGGCCAGGCCGCGCCGGGCGCCGGGTACGAGCCGCCGTAGCCGAAGCCGCCGCCGGCGTTGCCGGGGAACATATTACCTGGACGAGAAAAAGTTATAAGCAAAAAATACAAGCAAATGTGATATTCCAGTGATTAAGGCCTCAACTCTCGTGTTCAAATCCGGGGAAGAACCTATTTCACTTATTCAATTAATACACGCACACATGTACATGTATCGATGTCTATGATGTCGATGATCTAAAATCAACAGTCAATCAGTCTTGAGCAAGCGTCGAGATCAATGCTCGTGACTTCTCTGTATGAGAAGAGGCCTTTGCCCTGCTGGCAAGGCTAGTATTATTATTTAAGGGGACTCCCTTAGATGTCACTGCCTGCGGTAGCGTCGGGGGTCGGGTTGCCTCCTTCCCTCCAATATGGAAAGGGGGGATGGCTGATCTTTGCGTTATGCTCATGAACGGGTGCTGCTTGTGGTGACTGGTCGTCTTGCTGAGCAAGGTTTTGTTATTGTTATTAGTAGTAACTGTTTCTTTTATTTCAATGGTCCTAGTTTATCATTTGTGACTGACTTACAGCTATAGCTTTAAGTAAGCGGGCACTCCATTTATACCTGGAGGCTTTTATTTTGGTATTAATTTTTGTTTCCGTTTTAATTAAATTTTTACTTGATATAGTTTTCGATGTTTTTTTGTTGTTGGTATAGTGGTATGCTAGCTGACATATGCCTAATAATTTAATGTTTTAGCGTTGTGTAAATTTTTTTTGCATACTATTGTATAGATTTTTTTTTCTAATTGAACAGACAGCTGTGCTGCTGGGGAGTTAGTTGCGCCACTTCTTCTTCCCAGCTAAAGCACTAGGAAGTGGTAATTTTGACGTTCGAAAAGTGCTGATTCTCAGCCTAATTTGAATGAATGACTTTTGATTAGATTTAATAAAAAAAATGTAAATTGACAGGCCACATGCTCAGAGAGAAAAAAAATATAATGGACTCCCCGATACAATACCAACAGGAAGAGAGGTAGGCAAATTAGGAGGTGGTCAGAGGAACTAAGAAAAACCACTCTGTCATCTCATCTCGCAATTTGAGAATTTTTTGCGGCCTACCCAAATGTCCTTTCTTTGGCATTGTTTGTTGAATCGTGGAGCTCCTTAAGTTCTGAGTTGAGCTGCACAACTACTGACAAATCCGTGCACTGACTGGACAGGTCCACTCAATCTGTGCGGTTCTTTCATCAAAAGACCATTTCAGACACCAATCTACATGGACTTCACATGATCTGACCAAGATATGTCTGGACTTTAAAAGAGACTGTGACCTCTGAGTTTGTTTCGGCCTTTCTTCTCAGAGTAGTCAGATAGGAAACGCCAACCTCATCTAGATCTAGTTTAACAAAATATGATTGACGTGTAAAAGTGTTTGTACAAAACGACTTACAGAAATAAAATCATTTATCACTGGGCCATTATGGCAGAAATTGCAAAAGAAAATGATAAGTGAAAAGCGCTAGAGGAGACGCGGTGTCTCAAGGATACGGTTCAAAGAGAACAGCTGTGCATTAGTGCATTAATTAAATAAAAAAAACATCTTTTGTACTTTTTAGTTAATAAACAATTTGAAATTGAATATGAAATAACATCTAACTCGTATACACGAAAGGGACCGGCAGAGGTGTATAGTACACCCACACTACGCTAATTGTTGTATAACACAACATACACTGCCAGGTCCATTTTTTTTATGTCAAACCTCTAATAGCTTCTGCACGTAGCAGCTAACAGGTTGGGCTAAATTTAATAGGGGGCGAACCTGTTGTCATAAATCCAGACTCTGAACTACTAGTGACAAATTATTGGTGAAAAACCCCCAATAATACCTTGAAATTCAAATCCAGGATTTTACGTTCAGAAGTCGCTCTTGCGACAAATACACCGAGATCAATAAATTCAGTCCTTTCATAGAATTTGAAGCTTATCTTTAAATATTTTCGTGTAACTCCTACATGGTTAACCTATTGACCGCCACGTCAAAAAAGCAAAGACGTGCCCTCGGCGCCAAGCTACGAATTATTCCTTAAAATTTGTAATTTAGTCGTGACCGTGGCGTGCTGGGCACATTTTGCTCTGTCATCTATACATGACTGTGGCGGCTAAAAGGTTAAGAAACTCCATATTGTCCCTCCTCATCAGCCTGCCTTTCCCAACTATGTCAAGGTCAGCTTCCCGTCTAACCAGATGTAGCTGAATACCAGTACTGTACGCAACACAGTTACTGGTTGACATGACACCCCTTGGTCCCCGTATAGTCCCTATTTAATCCAAGCTAATATTATAAATGCGAAAGTATGTTTCTTTGTTACGCTTTCACGCTAAAACGCCTGAACAGATTTGGATGAAATTTGACACATGGGTAGACCATCACCTGGATTAGAACAAAGGATACTTTTTATCCCGATATTCCCACGGGATCGAGACTTACGCGGGTGAAACCGCGAGGCGCAGCTTGTAATATTATAAATGCGAAAGTGAGTTTGTTACCCCTTCAAGCAAGATGAAATTTGACACATGGGTAGACCATGACCTGGAGAAGGACATAAACTACTTTTAATCCTGGATCGCAGAAGAAGTCGCGGGCAAAAGCGAGTGATTTTATAATATTATCTTACCATTAGCTGGTTGTGCAATTGGTGCGCTCTCTCCGGGCGGTACGTCATCATTATCCGTGGGGCTATCTCCCTCTTTATTATCCTTTGAACCTGACAAAAAAATAATAATATTATAGATACATGTTATAAATCATAGAGCAATCTAGGCGTTCAATATAATAATGAACTGGGAGTACTGCTGCGGCTGCCGTGTAGTGCGCCAGGGATGTTTGCGGATAGCAACATTGATCGTATTGCCGTCATTATCAGAAAAGAGCAGTGGTGACCCAGTGGTAACGACCGCGAGTTACGAGTTGTAGGTCGTAGGTTCGAAGTTCGAACCCAGACGGCCCGCCTTACTTTGTGTAAATTATTTCAACACCACTGCTCTCAAAACGGTGAAGGAAAACATCGTGACGAAACTGGCATGTCCTAGAACCAAAAATTCAAAGACATGTGACATCTACCAACCCGCGTGGTAGATTACGGCCCACTCCCTCTCACAGAGAGCCTGTGTCCCAGCTGTGGGAACATTATAGGCTGATTATGTATAAGAAAAAATGTGCATCCCAGATGTCGTGTGTTTGCGGCACCACCAACAGTATTCTCAGGGTGTTCGCAGATCAGTGGGATTCTCCGATGTTGCGGGGGTGGATGCAGCTCCACGCTGAATATTAATTTTAATTGTATGTTCATCTGTGTCTGTACTAACAACTAGATGTTAAGTGAAATTGTAACTAACCCTACGGACTTTGTCTCATAATAAAAGTATTCTATTGTATTACAAAACTTTCATTTTTAGTCAATCAATTTCCCTAGCCGGAATAGTAAATCAAATAACTTCTCCCGCTCTGGGCGGAGCGGGAGGGTGTGTCACTCTCACTGACCCACCCGTATTCCTTCCTGTTGCCTGTGTTGCCAGGGGCCTCGGCCTTCCCGCGACCCCGGCAGGCATCGGCCCTAGTGGACGCCTACACTTGTGCTGACGACATCTCTTTGAGGCGCGCGTGGAACACAACGCACCGTCGTCCCGGGCCTGGTCCTTACCGGACGGTGAGCTACCCATTGCTCACCGTCCGCAAGCCCGCGCCTACGGTGGCCGGAAATCCGCCCGGAATTCCCGACGCCCAGGGCGTATCCTGCGGCGGCTAGGGGCGAGAGGGCGCGAAATTTGCCTTTCCCTCAACCGTCCCGCCTCCTCCTTCGCGAGCATTACTGTTTCGCAGAAGGAGGTGACGGTTGCCTTTGCCCTCTCGCTCCGTACCATGGCCTGAACCAGGGCCGGACGCGAGAGATATCTGCCGCCAATCGCCTCCACGAGGACACGGCGGTGCTCTGCCCAAGGCGGGCAGACCTCCACCGTGTCCTCCGGGCGATCCACACAGTGGTAGCACCCAGGCGTTTCGTCCCGCCTTATCCGAGACAGGAACCTCCCGAAGCTGCCGTGTCCGGTAAGGACCTGCGCGACACTTTCTATTTCTACGACGAATAGACTTGAAGACTTTTCAAATAAATACATTCAAGGATTTCTAAGGTGCGATGCCTAAAATGGAGAAACGAAATGTCACTTTGTATAGAAAGAGCTGTGTCTATTCTTTGCAGAAATAGAAAGCGTCATGCTAAGCCTGCAGTATTTTAGATGGAGCGACTACCTGTCTGACCTCCACAACCCAGTAACTGGGTAATACGATACCAGTCAGACCCGGACAACCAGTCTTACCAAGGGATATCGTATCGTCATGATGACTGTAGTTTGTTTCGAGACGTTGTGTAAAAAATGTGTTGTTATGTTTCAGATTATTTTATTATGCCCTTAATACGCCAGATGTTTTCAACTGATAAACTAGTGTGGATGCGTCAATAAAAAACAAAGGCCTTATTTATTTTTTATGAAACTCCTTTTTTTTCAGACAATATCAGTCCATACCTAAGTTGTTAGTGAATTAGTCACAGATTGCGCTTATTTGCTATATTAAGCTGGCTTCCCACCGACGCACCATGGGAAGATTATCGTCCTTGGTAGCGGAGACACGTCCGTCGCGGTACGTCCGATCCGTGGCGAGTCGGTAAATCCAGCGTGCAATACGAGCTCTCTTTACGAGTTCTCTTTGACTTTGTATTTTGAAATTAAAATGGATTCAATCTCAAGACCCACAGAGACCAACACGCATCGTTGGAAGAATCCGTGGTAGTCTATCGTGCGTGATAATCCGCAATATCACGGACCGTTCAGTCGCATTTAGTGTTATTAGTTATTTTCAAATAAAATTATTTTACTGCACATAAAACTACAAGGGGACTTATGAGACGTCAGAAGCTAGGTGCACGGTTCCAATTGGTCGTTTCCTATGGAGAAGAGCCGGCAAGAAACTCCACGGTTTAGGGATGGCGATCTGAGATCGATTAATCGAAGAATCGATTTCTTGGACCAAAAATTCGATCTTTTTAATCAATATCTAGTACGGAATCGATATTTCACCCTAGAAAATCGAGATACGATTTTTCTGTTTTGATAAGAACCTGAACCGTAAATTATTCACAATTAGTTGAATGTGTAGTCCACTTAATTACTCAAAAACTTGCTAGATGGCTGTGTACTTAGTTTCCTTCGTCGCTCGTAAATAGGTAAAAGAAATAAAAATACGTTTGTAGTACAAACGTATTTTTTAACATTAACTAAGAAAATACAAACTCGAAAAGCAAATAGAAATAAAAAAAAAACGATTTTCCTGAAATCGATCTTGATTTCAGGAAAATCGATTTTTTTAAACCTCGATTTTTTTGTGTATCGATTTATCAGATTTTGATACGAATCGATATTTTTCGGAAATAATCGCCATCCCTAACGGTTAGTCTTTTAAAAATAAATTTGAAAGCTTACCTCCTCCCTCCTTCACCCACGGAGGTGGTTGCGTCATGAACGGTGGAACATTCCCAGACGGGGGCGCGTTGTGGACCCCGGGGGGCATCACGTTGGACATGACGCCGTTCGGCATCATACCCATAGGGCCAGACATTGGCCCGCCCATGGGCCCGTTCATAGGCACGGACTGAGGCATTGGACCACCTATAATAAAACACACATGATATTATTTGACTGATGACATTATTGAAGTTGCTGGGAAAAACTGGATGAAGACTGCCAAAGACAGGGAAAAATGGCACGCGGTGGAGGAGGCTTTTACCCAAAAAAAAGGGGCCATAACTAACAGAAGACTTTAAAATCCTAACTAATATTATGAATGCGAAAGTGATTATTTTTGTTACGCTTTGACGCTAAAACGGCTGAACAGAATTGGATGAAATTTAGCACATGGGTAAACCATCACCTGGATTAGAACATAGGATACTTTTTATCCGGATATTTACACGGGATCGAGAATTATCCGGGCAAAAGCAAAATTATTACTATACTTGATGAGCCCCGCGGTTTCACCCGCATAAGTTTTGACCCCGTGGGTATATCGGGATAAAATGTATCCTATGTGTTATTCCTGGTTATAAACTATCTGTGTGCCAAATTTCATCCAAATCCGTTCAGTACTTTTAGCGTGAAAGAGTAACAAACATCCAGCCATCCATTCTTACAAACTTTCGCATTTATAATATTAAGTAGGAATATTAGTAGGATGGAGTTTGAATGGCCGGAAGGGGTAGGGTTAAAGTACTCCTACATATTGTCACTTATGTTTGTTTAATTCTCAATGAATAGGGGGCCTGTTGCCATTATCCTGGATAAATCTAGACTCAGGCTGCTGCAGAGAAATTCGTAATGGATAAACCCAAGTCAGAGCCGGAGGTGGAGTCGAACCCAAGATCCCACACTCAGTACTTACATTCAGCCAGTTAGGCGTTGTATGTGCTGGGGAGTTTGTTGCGCCACTTCTTCCCAGCTTAAGCTCTAGGAAGCGGTGAAGAGCGAGCGTATTTTGGAGGACTGTCTTATGTAATATTGACGTTCGAAAAGCGCTGATTCTCAGCCTAGTTTGAATAAATGACTTTTGATTTTTTTCGTGTCATAGGGATGTCTTCATATGAATGTGGATGGTTATAAGAGTAGGGGAAGATCAAAGAAACAATGTATGGATTGTATGAAAGATGATATGTCTACTGAAATGACGACCTTCTTTTTCCATAAATCAATCCTAATTCTGGAGGAAGGCTATAGGCTATTCAACATCACGCCACGACCCTGAGGAGCCGAGCAAAAAGCAAAAAGTCAGAAAGAACACGAAGTAATAGCGCGGGCGGGCGAAGCGATGCGACCCGGTGGGTCGGGGTCCGAGGGCCGCTCGACGAATACCGAGCATTACCGAACTGTGCCTGCCGATGTCAACGATGTACCATTCAGCGCGGCAGACATGGCTTTATTAAATTTGTGTAAATATTGTGGTGTCTTACGACTTCCAAGCGAACGAACTCGCGTCTCCAATGGAGATGTATAGAAAACGATATGCTGCATCGGCCCCAAATAAATCGAGATGAGGACAATGGGATGGCTAAGTAATATCAACATAATTATGTAACAAATTACCTGATGAAACCAATGCTTCCATATCTGACTGAGATATGACCTTGCAGGTGGGTGACTCCTGAGGTCTGGTCCAGGTGGTTTCTCTCGTCCTGGAGTGGTAATAGTACGGCTTGCCTTCATCCGACTTGGTCTCTACCCAGAGTTCCGGCGCCGGCTGGTTAAAAAAAAGACAAGGATTAGTATTTCTGAATACCGTTATCAGGAAAGTAAAAACAAAATATTTTTGGATTATAGCTTTTATTGCGATTTAAGGCGCAGATATCGCACGCTGAGAACGAAAGTGACCTATCTCAAAATTTTAGTAAAATGAGTTAAATATACAAAATGATTCAAAAAAGTACACTCTATCAGACTTATATTAAAAAACAGCCCGTTTATGGTCTGAGAGGGATAGAGGTATTTTCGGTCCCTTTGTCTTTGAGCATTTCACTCTCCCTGCGCCGGAATGAAAGGGACGCAATCAGTTCTTGTTCAATCAGTTCAATTTCGACTTGAGTCACTTTCATTCTCAGCGTGCGATATATGATTTTATAAATCTGTTATTACGCCTTCAAATAATGCAAGTTAGTTATGCAAAAATGTATGTTAAACTAGAACGCATACACATCAATATTCTTTAAGTGAATATTTAAGTATTGTAGTAAAATACTTTATGAATTAAATTCAGGAAGTAATGTCTAGCCAAAGCATATCAATCGATTTTACTTCAAACTACTTAAGATATTTTCATAATCTTTTTGTATGAACAGACTATTTTATTATCTATAATTATATCTGTGATTTTTCTTCCACGTGTTCCTGAGAAAAAGGGTCTTGACAGACCGATAGACGGACGGATGGACAACGAAGTGATCCTATAAGGGTTCCGTTTTTTCTTTTGAGGTCCTAAACCCTAAAAAACAATCCCAGAAACATAAAACAGAAAAAAACACTTACCATATTAGGCGGCGGCATACCAGGTGGTCCACCAAACGGTGGCGGCTGTCCCATCATATTAGGGGGAGGGCCCATAGGTCCACCCGGAGGCATCATGCCAGGCGGAGGCCCAAACGGTGGAGGACCACCCATCATGCCAGGTGGAGGCCCGCCCATCATCCCCGGGGGCGGAGGACCCATAGGTCCCCAATTATTGTCAAAGTTCGGTCCATTGTTCGGGCCAAAGCCGCGTGGGCCGCCGCGACCGCGGAAGAACCCTCTACCTCTCATCGGGGGACCGCCTGGACCGTAGCCGCGACCTCTAAACCTCATAGGAGGCCCATTCATCCAGCCCGGTGGGGGCCCGCGGCCTCTACTTCTGTTCGGAATTTAACATGTGTTAGACTTATTGAGAGCTCAGCAGTAAATTAGAAAAATTAAGATAAAAATTATATTTGAATTAACCATAATCTATATCTTATTTTTTGTAATTTAATATAATTGAATCCTACTAATATTATAAATGCGAAAGTTTGTAAGGATGGATGGATGGATGAATGGATGGATGTTTGTTACTCTTTCACGCAAAAAGTACTGAACGGATTTGGATGAAATTTGGCACACAGAGAGTTTATAACCAGGAATAACACATAGGATACTTTTTATCCCGATATACCCACGGAGTCAAAACTTATGCAGGTGAAACCGCGGGGCGCATGTAGTAATAAATAATTTTAACCGATAAAGCCCCAATGGCTCCGAATAGGAGCCCTCGCGGCGCGCGATTTGAAAGTAGTTATCGAATAAAAAAGTTTTTTTTGAGATTGAGAGATGACGTTATTGAGCCACGGGCCTGAGCGGTTAAACAATGTAAGATAAATAGTTCTAGTTAACAGCTGCAAGCTTGGCATATGTGAATGATGTAAAAGATGGAGTTTAAAATGACATGCATATTAGGCTGATATTGAAAGTTTTGTGAAAACCTCTTTTTACTAAACTGAGGTGTAAGGGCTAAGGGTTAAAATAAAAACTACTGTCGTCTATGTGCAGGCATTCAAAAAGTCTAGTGAAATCAAATTAGATTTGCATAAAATAATTAAATAGAACATGAGATTTGACAGCAAATTGAGTGATTAGACTTAATCAGGCATTTAAAAGTAAGGGTTAGGTTAACTCCATAATTAAGTCATTGTAAGATCTTTAAACGTTACAGCATAATCAGCCTATAATGTTCCCACTGCTGAGACGCAGGTCTCCTCTCTGTGAGAGGGATTGGGCCATAACCCACCACGCGGGCTCAGCATAGGTAGGTAGGTCACACTTCAATTTTTTTTTCATATTCATATATTTATTTGCATTCCAATGTGGTGGCCTAGTGGAAACGACCGCGACTTACGCATAGTAGGTCGTAGGTTCGAACCCAGAGAGGCGGTTTACTTTGTGTAAATTATTTCATCACCACTGCTCTCAAAACGGTGAAGGAAAACATCGTGAGGAAACCGCCATATCCTGGAACCAAAAACTCGAAGACATGTGACATCTACCAACCCACACTGGGCTCGCGTGCTGAATTACGGCCCACTCCCTCTCACCGAGAGGAGGCGCTGGTTTCCGCACTTAGTCCTTCAATTGGACCATTATGCGTGGGCCATGGCGGCCGTCGTTGGTATACCATCCAGCCCACCTCCTTCCAGAACTAGATTAGGTATTGCAGTCTGCTTAGAACATTTGCAAAAAATCAGGTGCCTGAGGCATAATAAGTGTCTGGTTAGCTTATTACGTATTAATAATTAGCTGGCTGTGGCTTTCAGCATAAAAAACTAAGTTACTCCTTATAACATCAGCTATCTGCCAGTGAAAGTCTCATCAAAATCGGTCCTGTCATTCGGAGATTAGCCGGAACAAACAGACAAGACAGACAAAAATGTTGCAAATTGTTTTTTTTTGTTATACTCATGGCATTTAGTAAAAAGCTGTTATTTTGACATTACAAACAGACACTTTTATTTATTTGTACAGATTATTTACTAGGAAGGAAAAGAAGATAACTCTATAACAAGCTAGGTGATTGATGATAACAACCGCACATGGGCTCGCATCGTCTATTATGGCCTCTCACAGAGAGAACACCTGAGATGAGTCCCAGCAGATGGAACATTAAAGGATAATTACTTAAATACTTATGCAAAAAACAATCTGGGACTTACAAATTATATTTTTAGGGGTTCCTCTCTTCTAAGAGTAAAGTCAGACTAGACACAGCCTTAACCAGAGAAGATAGGTACAAGATGTTATGGTTATAAGAGTGAAGTTAATAACAAAAAGGTTAATAGAAATTATATCGCTGATCAGATCAAACAGGAGTTAGGGCCTGCGCCCACTGGCGGCAAGGCACGGCAGAGGATCCTTCACCATCACTACATGCAAGCACAAACTGACGGCAATAATGCCAAAGTATCTGCGGCATGCCACAACATCCTTTTTAAATTTTATAGTCATACTATTAAGTTACATTCCTATTTGTCACATAAAAACACCTTGCCATTGCCATGCTGCTACTGGGTGCAGGCCTGTAAAGATATATGTTAATAATGGTACAAGCAACAGTTTGTGGATTGTACATGCAGTAAGACAAACAAAGCAGAAGCAGTGCACACATAATTGTAGATAAAAGAGTTGGCAGCGATACAGAAGGTCTGCGTGATTCTATTACAAAAAATCAAGGCCTTTCATATGAGAAGAACTCTTTGCTCGGCAGAGGCACAGTTATTATTTTGCAATTGCACAGCTGTTGTGCACCAAATCGGTTGAATCTTAAATGCTTACCAGTTAACTTCAAGTCTATTGGCCTTTTTGGGAACATGCAACTTTACAATTCTTATCATCTGTCGAACTAAGGTAAAAATGCTAGAAATTAGACTGGATTTATGTCAATAGGATTACATGTGAGTGTCACATCTTTTTACTTTCCAATACATGCAATAATAATTCAGTTATTTTAGTATCAGAAATTAACACTTGTATATATTATCCTGGGCAGTTAATAGTGCTAGTAGCACAAGTTACTAACAAAATGTCACAATAAAGCAGGCAGATAAGCAGTCACACAAAATACACAACTCGGAAATAATTGCAGAAAATTCAAAGTATTGGTTTCCATTGACCATTACGGGATCAAATAATGTTACAGCTATGACATGCAAGTGCAAGGCGGTAATGCTTAGTTTTATAAACGCTTAAGGACACAGACGCTAAGATTCTTTAATTTTGGAGACTAGACAGTAAAAATCTTCGAGAAGATAATACAAACAATATTTTTAATACAAATATTGACTCAAAATGACCCCACTGGGACCGCTACGCATAAATTAACGTAATTTACGCCAGCAGACTAACTTAAATATCAACAGATTTTAAATTTAAGCACACCCAAGGTCTTATAGTATAAAACAGATGGATTTAAACATATCTACAACTTTAGGGAAACTCTTCCAATGGCCGAAAATCAGCGCAAATGGTTATTTAAATCACAAATTACAATAAGATACTCAGGAAATGCAGCCAATTGCGAGATTTTTGACATGGAACATGTATTTTTTTTTAAAGAATCATAGACATTGTTACCTGAAGTTCCCGCGGCCCCGACCTCCTCGGAAGCTATTTCCACCTTCCTCGTCTTCGTAATTCTCGTCGAACCCTACAGGCACTACATCGCCGAAATCTTTGGTACTGTCCACCAAATTTTCACCCGCTTCACTATTACTACGATTAATCACTTCAGTTACAGCTGAGTCCTGAGAGTCAATGTATTCCTCTTCCATTTTATTTATTATCACTACTAAATCAACAAAAACTTAAGTCCTCATGCTAAATCAGTTTACTATGTTGAAATGGAGACACATTTCATTTGCTTGGAAATCAACAATGTCGTCCTAAGATGGCGGCCGGCGGCTTGCCTATCCTACTAGTGCTTGACGCAACTGTAGTTGTAGTCTTGTTAAGTCGATATTATCGATTATGTCTGCAGCTAGCGATATTTTTAGAACCAATGGACTGGTTTGCAGAACATTTTAAATCTTTGGTTACAGATCCACGAATATTGTAACAAAAATGTTATAAACAAAGAGATTAAATATATACCTTGTGTAGTATAATTTAATGTCTTTGGTTATAAACGATTTTCTACGATTTTTGACTGAGAAATATTATTATTAGCAATCTGTTTTTGACGAGATTTTTTGGTCCCTTCAGTTTTTCCTAGTCCAGTTGTGGACTATCTTCCAAAGTTACTTTTGCATTTATTTGTGTGAGTAAAAATCAAAATACGTGCGTTATTTGGTAGGGAATGCGAACTGCTGCACGGGCAAACACGTGGCAACCCCTTCACTTTTGGCGCCAATTCATTAGTCATGGCGACATGTTACTATTTTAGAGTTGTCGACTATCCTCGGATTAAAATTATATTTATTGAGGTGGCTATTAAGTAGTACATAAGTAGTTACTTAGTTAAAGTTCTGCAGTAGGGTGAAAAGGTAGGTATCTACTTTTTCAGTAATTTCTTCGTTGGCTAAAGACCATAAAGTCGAATTATTAATTCATTGGAGTAATCTGACATGTGCTAGCTGTCACTTTTGGTGTAATAAAATGGTCAAGGTCATATTTATTGTATTCTAGACTTTTACACTTATTTTTATACATTTATTTTACACATAATTATACAAGGTGTTGTTTTGCATCCTCGTCAAATTTCAGGAGCTGCTATGAAAAACATATATGTATAACCAAATAAAATTACGATACCTGCTCAATAATTAATACATACTTGTTTATTTTGTTATTTAAGTTTGACAGTATTTTAGAATATACCATTTTCACAGAACAGAATCACCCCGTTGCGTCTGCGGTAGTGTGTCTGTAGAAGTGCAGTTACAGTGCGGTATTACACGGGCCGCGTTTTAACATGCGTGTCTCACACATGCCGATTTCCAAAAATAAGAAAAAAATACCTACTTATTTTATTATATAATATATTCGTGTCGAGAATCATTATTATAGCATAGGTACCTCCTTGAATTTGACAAGGATGCAAAGCGACACCTTGTATAAATCGATTAAACTAAACCATCACCATTACAATAATTTATATTACCATTTTAATACACAATGTGACAGCTAGCACATGTCAGATTACTAGTGAATTAATAATTCGACTTTAGTAGCAGACATGATACTTTTAAAATCAACAATCGGCAATTTTGTGACTTCATCAATCACACAATAGGGTATTTTACTATATACGAGAAAAAATCTATAAATAGATTATTGAGATAGTTTAGGCAAAAAAGAGTCGGAAAATGTTACTTTTAGTTCATAAAATAACAAAATCAATTTTTAAATTCAATTTAACGTTTTCAGTTTTTCTAATCTGTTAAAAAACACCATGAAATAGTAGCTGCCACGTTATTACGTCATACCGCTATGTAAACTAAAACGTGTCAACTGTCAACTGATAGTTAGATAATAGATCAGCGCATTTGTTTACATAGCCAAGTGACGTCATGACCACAGACCAACATGGCGTCCACTGCGTCCAGCGTTTTCGTCAAACTACGCGCGAAATTTGAAAATGTAAAATTTAAATGTATTTTTATGGCACTTATCGATTGAATAAAAATTTTGTGATTTTTTTGGGGCATATTAGCACTATAGAATTTAATTAAGACACAAAAATGGGTGTAAGACCCTATTGCCAATAAATCCTACATCGTGTTTTGAAGACTCTCATCGTTTCAACACGATGGGTTATCGTTTTCTATTGATGTTGCATCGGTTGTTGAGAGGTAAGCCAATACCTAGGTCGCTATATCGAGCTTTCGAAAAGCAGTAAAAAGCGAATAAGTTGCAAATAGCCGATGCTAAAAGCAGCATGTAAGTGAGTCTTAAGTTGAAAAGACATTCGCGGTGGCAGCGATATATGGCGATTTGCTGTGGGGATCGGCAGCTGATGTAGATTCAATTTTTATTTTACAAAAGAGGGCAATCCGGCAGTCATATAATTGTTTATTTTATTTGACTGTATAAGTCAATTTATTTTAAATTTTAATTTCGTTAATTATTGACATAATCTTCTCATTACAATGTTTTTGTTGAGTTGTATTGTAATATGTGGTTAGCTAGCGACCTCGATAACTGATTATATTATTCTTACAACCGGCAGCAAGTTCGTCATGCTCCCTTAGATGTCACTGCTTGCGGTAGCGTCAGGGGTCGGGTTGCCTCCTTCCCTCAAATATGGCGAGGGGGGTACCCGGTAACTCCCCATTGACACCGAATAGGAGTCGCACTCCTTCGTCCCTTCAGTCCCCACTGACACCGAATAGGAGTCTTGGGCCACGCGGTTTGCAACTCTATTATAACGCTATAAGGTGCTCATCCGCGGAACGAGGTCGGGGCGGGAGGGATCTTGACTTCATGCGACAGCGGCGCGCAAGCGGCTGATTTTTGCGTTATGCTCGTGAACGGGTGCTGCTTGTGGTGACTGGTCGTCTTGCTTACCATTGTTTTGTTTTGTTATTAGTAATTAACTGTTTATTTATTTTACTTTGATGGTCCTAGTTCATCATTTGTGACTGTTACGGCTGTAGATATATGTAAGCGGGCACGCCCTTTATACTTGAAGGCTTTTATTTAGGTTTTAAGTTCTGTTTATTTATTTATTTATTTATTTATTTATTTATTTATTTATTTATTTATTTATTTATTTATTTATTTATTTATTTATTTATTTATTTATTTATTTATTTATTTATTTATTTATTTAAACTTCTCGCACACAATTAAGTACAAAGGCGGACTTAATGCCTTAGGCATTCTCTACCAGTCAACCAAGGGTGGTGAAGAGATAAGATGGCAGGTGCTCTGAGAGGAAATAAAAATAACGAAAAATATTAAGACGCTGACAACACCTAAGCCGCGGTCACTGTCAGATTGCATAGAAAAGAAAGAGAAGCGCGATGACACAACGCTTGTAATTTATTGCAAAATAAGAAGTAATTATCTATTTACTCAAAACTGAGTCGAGTAAGCGAAAATAAAAAACAACCAAGTTCTGCATTCAAATAAGACGTTCTTGTTATTAATTAAATACGTAACGTATGTTGATATTTGATACAGATATTTTGGATTAGAACTCAAAGTAAGAGGTTAGTTTAACGTTAGTTTGTATCGAGATTTTGTTTTCAAAACGTGTTTTCGTTACAACCAAGTTCTGGGAAATATGTTCAAAATTAACATATATTTTTCCGCTACCACAAACTATACAAATTTGGCAATTTTTTTTCTTAAGCGAAGCCTATTTTGGTCAATTGGGTCTTGTCAGCGCCTTAAAGATAACATAATAGATTATAAATAGAATAAGTACAGAAATACATAAATAGGTTACACGCATAAAATACAAATACATACATATTTACTACAATATATACCTACATTATACATATATATATACATACATACAAATTCAAGGAAAAGAGATACATAATTGAGATGACTACGCTATTTGTTTTGAAAATAACTCTGCAATTTCCGCTTAAATGCATACCGACTGGTGGCCGTCCTGATATCAAGAGGAAGCGCATTCCAAAGAAGAATGGACTGAATATGAAAGGAAGAAGGACAGAGTAGAAGAAGATTGTTGGAAGAACGCAGACTTTTAGCGTGCGAAGAACATAGATAGGTATTGGAAGTGAGACATAAGATAAGAAGGAGGGGTGGGAGAGTTGAGAAGGGAGAAAAGAGTGGTCAAAGCGCGCAAGCTTCTTCTTTGGCGAATGGACATCCATTTGAGCTCAGACCTGTAGCTCGACACATGGTCATATTTCCTTAGGTTGAATATGAACCGGATACCATTGTTGAGTAGTCTGTCGAGCTTATCCAGCAGAACCGCGTTTAAGTCAAAGTAGCACACGTCACCATAGTCGATTATAGGGAAAATCAAAGTCTGCACAAGCATAGTCTTCGTCTTAGCGGGCAAAAAGTTCCTTAGACGATACAGGGATCGCAGAGTACCGTTGACCTTTTGACTAACACTACACACCTGGCGTTGCCAGCCCAGCGTTGAGTCAAGATGCAAACCGAGATCTTTAACCGTAGGGGTAATGGGTATGACGGTACCATTAAAAATAAGAGAAGGAAGAGAGCTAAGTGCCTCCCTACCCATCATGCGCGAGCTTCCAATTACAATGGCCTGGCACTTTGAGGGGATTACTGACACCCCAAAACTATCAGACCATTTTTTGATAGCGTCTAAGTCTCGGTTTACATCTGCTATAGCGTCCGATATTATCCGATATATTTATCTCTGCTTGAGAATAGTTTTCGGTCTTTTTCTTTTCTTTTTTTTTGTTGGTATAGTGGTGTGCTAGCTGACATATGGCTAATAATTTAATGTTTTGTGTTTCACGTGGTGTAAATTGTTTTGCATACTATTTTATAGAATCCATTTTTTTTCTCTAACTGAACAGACAGCTGTGCTGCTGGGGAGTTTGTTGGCCACTTCTTCTACCCAGCTAAAGCACTAGGAAGTGGCGAAGGGTGGGCGTTTTGGGGGTCTTATGTAATTTTGACGTTCGAAAAGTGCAGGGGGGTATCCATCACCTCTTATAGCAGTATTATTTCAATATTACTTTAGCGTGAGAAAGAGATGGAGCTATAAGTCCTGTACAGCTCCATCACTTTCCCACTGTGAAGTAATATTATAATAATACTGCTGTAAGAGGTGATGGTTACCCCCCTGATCCTCAGCCTAGTTTGAATAAATGACTTTTGATTTTTATTTTGATTTTGAGTCTATAGAATGGGTCTTCGTGAGTCCCTTAGAAACAAATTCAAATAAACTAATGTACTAACTCTGCCTTCTCTTTATATCTTAGAAAGTATTTTGTATGTTCGCAAAAACGTATGTCTTTTCAAAACAAGAAGTGATTTCCATAATATAAATACAAGTAGTAAACATGAAATTGTGATACCCAAATTTAGATTAACAAAAACAAGCAAATCATTTGTTATCAACAGTATCCGCTTTTATAACAAGTTGCCAAAATCAGTTACAGAACTTAGCGAGGGAAAGTTCAAAACCCACATCAAACGTGTCCTTATCAAAAACGCATATTATAAGATTAAAGACTACGTTGAAGACAACGAAGTTTGGCAATAATTCCTTCTGCACATGTGGCTTCCCTGGTACATCAGAAACGGCATAACTATGTAAATGTCTATTAACTGCTCCCAAATTACGATGTTTATTATTATTATTTTTTAGACATACTTTTTTGACATTATGTTTTCATTATTTGGCATTATACTTAAACAATGGAAAACATGTCATTTGGTTTAAATAGGTTTTTATTTTTATTATTTTAATATTTGTTTACATGGATTCTTGTGTACAGTGTGAATGTGAGAACGTTGTAGGCTTAATAGACTAGATCTTTTGTAGACCTTTTTCTTTTCTTTTTTTTTTGTTACCTAAGTACTTATCGACAGGCTTACACTGTCCTGCCATACCTATTAACACTGTAATTTGAGAATATTGTAAAAGCCAATTATTTTTAAAAGAGTAACCGTGGAGTTTCTTGCCGGCTCTTCTCCATAGGAAACGACCAATTGGAACTGTGCACCTAGCTTCTGACGTTTCATAAGTGCCCATGTAGGTTTATGTGAAATAAAAATATTTTGATTTGATATAAGTGCAGAGAAATAAGTAAAATTCTACTCGTTACCTCACCCATCATTATATTTACGCCAATATTTAGAGAAAGACGTTTAAGGTAATCCGCGAAATTCAAATTTTCTTACGTTTTTTGCAATTTGCAGGTCACTGTCAGGTTGTATGTTTATTAAAATATGATTTGCGACCGTGACAAATCTGTCTGTACAGAATTAGAATCAGCAATACAACTCCTTAAGGCGCTGACAAGACCCAATTGACTAAAATAGGCTTCTCAAAAAATTGCCAAATCTGTATAGTTTGTGGTAGCGAAAAAAATATATGTTAATTTTGAACATATTTCCCAGAACTTGGTTGTTACCAAAACACGTTTTGAAAGAAAATCTCGATACAAACTAACGTTAAACTAACCTCTTACCTTGAGTTCTAATACCAAATATCTGCATTAAATATTAACATACGTTACGTATTTAATTAATAACAAGAACGTCTTATTTGAATGCAGAACTTGGTTGTTTTTCAATTTCGATTACTCAACTCAATTTTGAGTAAATAGATATTTGCTTCATATTTTGCAATAAATTACAAGCGTTGTGTCATCGCGCTTCTCTTTCTTTTCTATGCAATCTGACAGTGACCGCGGTTCAGGTGTTGTCAGCGTCTTAAGTTAGAATTGGCATCAAATGGCATGATTTCATGAAATCAATCATCAATACAACTCTCTAAATTCATATCACTCATAATTATGAACTTAGAAAATCAATTGTGTCTCATTAGCTGTCCTTGACCAATTAAAGTCTGTTTTATAATCTCGGAGACTAAATTGACACATTTTTTGGGTGGGAAATCATCAAATAACTTCTCCCGCTCTGGGCGGAGCGGGAGGGTGTGTCAGACTCTTACTGATTATAACCCACCCGTATTCCTTCCTGCTGCCTGTGTTGCCAGGGGCCTCGGTGACCTTTAGTACCTTCCCGCGACCCCGGCAGGCTAAATTGACACATGCAAATGTCAAACTCCAAGTTGAAAAAACGAACAACAATTATTTGAAATGTCAAACTAATCTCTGGGATTAAAAAACGAACTATAGAGAGTTGCATTGATGATTTTTATAATTATAATTAGCTTTTGCCCGCGGCTTCGCCCGCTTGAATGTCGGTAAATATCCCACGGGAACGTACTACCGGAATTAAAAGGAAACGAAAGCGATGGCATACCTCATAGCTGAGCGCCGCGCCCGCCGCGTCAACCACCATTATTTTGTTACGCGTAATTTTGAATCAGTGTTATACAGGTTGGATTTTTGAAACGGGGCAGTAAGGGCAGCTACCTTAACCGTTGTATCTACAGGAAAACATTCTTAGGACATCGTGCTTAACTTTTGAGACATGTGGATCTGCATTCACAGATTTTGAAAAAAAAATACAATCAGCAAGAAAATGGGCAGGTTTCACAAAAACTTTTTTGGTGCCAGCCAGTGCCAATCGATCATGTTTCTTACAGGGATCAAAAAACTCTTTTAGACCAACAGAGGTTTGAGAACTTACTAGAAAAGTCAGAAATTGCAAAAAACTTTTTCCATACATTTCGTAGGAAAGAAACTACAAACTTACTTTTTTATGATGGACAAATTAACCGAAAATAAACGAAAAATATAAATTTCGAACGAATGACGCGTTATAGATTTATTTGTTTTAAGATCAAGATAGTTTGTTGTTTGTGATTTCCGAGAAGAAAATGACCTCAAATAATTTGGAACTTTCAGATTTGTGTGGGAAACGTTAAAAATGCCTGTTCGCAACAAAAGCCAGAAATCGCAAAAAAAACCTTTGTATGGGAATTTTTTTTTCAACAGCAATAAACTATGTAAAAATTGTTCTCAAACGCAAATGTTGTTTCAAATTATAACGCATATTCATTCGAAATTTGAGGTTCATCTTTTTTTTTTGTTTATTTTCGGCCAGTCGGTATAGTCGGAAATGCTCCACGAAGTTCCACCGGCTGTCGAGGACGAGTCCCAGGTACTTCATCGTCGACTCGACGCCGATGGAAACCCCTCCTACCGTTATTTGGGACCCCAACGGTGGCGCGTTCCGAGGACCATGAAAACACATGACCTCGGACTTGTGCAGGGCCACCTCGAGTCCTAATTGCCGGATCCTTTCGACGATTGTCGCAACCCCGCGTGCCGCTAATTCGGCCGCCGCCTGGTGCGACCTCCCCTGCGCCAGGACCAACGTGTCGTCAGCGTAGCACACTACGCTGACGCCGCTAGGGAGGTCGGCGCGCAGCACCCAGTCGTATCCGATGTCCCACAGATGCGGCCCCAGGACCGATCCCTGTGGGACACCGCACGACATCTCTTGCCGGTTCCACACTCCCTGGTGACTGGAGTAGATGACGGCCCTGTCCGTCAGATAGGCCTCGACCACACGACAGAGGTACCTACCTCTGTCGTGTGGCATCCGGTGGTACCGGAGTGCCTCCCTGATGCAACTCCAGGGCAGGGTATTGAAGGCATTGGCGATGTCTAGAGACACCGCCAAGACTCCACCCTGGGCAACAGCATTCCCCGTCGTCAGGGCTCGCACGCGCATGATGGCGTCCACCGTAGAGCGCCCTCTGCGGAAACCAAACTGGCTCTCCGCCAAATCCGGCCCCACACGCACCAGCTGACCGACGAGGCGGTCTGCAATGACTCTTTCAAAGAGCTTGCCCACCTCGTCGAGCAGCACTATGGGCCGATAAGCGGACGGAGAGTCCGCAGGGCGCCCTGCCTTCTTTATGAGGACCAGTTTCCCCGTCTTCCAACGAAGCGGGAACTGGCCCCTCTCCATGCATGCGCTTAGGAGCCAAAGCCCTAAGTCGAGGCCCGAGAGCCTCCATGGCCAGGACCCAGGCCTTCCCAGGTAAGCCGTCGGGTCCTAGGGCGGTATTTTTGGCATTAAGCCTGCGTACCGTCGCTCTCATTTCTACCTCGGTCACCTCCGGAGCATCGTCGTCGTTGTCGTCGTCGGCGGTGTGGTCCGCATCGGGCACCGCAGTAGGCGGAGCCATGGGCGGGGAGGTGTGTTCCCCTCGCGAAGGGAACAGAGCGCTCACCACGTCCTCCACAAGCTGGGGCTGGAGACTCTGCGTCAGCGGGGGAGCCCATAATATGGGCGGAGTTTATCCCGCACCACTTTGTACGGGCGTCCCTACGGGTCCCTGTCTAGAGTCCCCAGCGACTCCTCGCGGGCCAAACCCCTGGCTCGCAGGATCTCCGCTTGGAGGGCGGTCTTCGCCGCTCTGTACCCCTCGTACAGCTCCGCCTGAATGGCTTCCGTATCCGGAGGTTTGATACGGAGCCTGCGGTGCCTGGTGTACCGGCGTCGCGCAGCCACGCACGCAGTGCGCAGAGCCGTCAGCTCCTGCGACCACCAGTACACCTGGCGCGAGGCACGTCCAGGCTGGACCCGGGGCATTGCCACGTCACATATGTCGGACATGGCCTCCCGGAACTACTCCGCCTCGTCGTTGATGTCGGTAGGCCTGTCCGATGGTGACACCCAGGCCTGCACGATCGAGGCTTCCAGGAGGAGTTCCCGGTCCAGCTGCTTCAGCGCCCACCGCGGACCACTCGGGGCC
This sequence comes from Atethmia centrago, assembly GCA_905333075.3. Lineage (NCBI taxonomy): Eukaryota > Metazoa > Arthropoda > Insecta > Lepidoptera > Noctuidae > Atethmia > Atethmia centrago. Next base: position 1,606,425 of record HG995396.1, read on the forward strand.
CGTCGGACCGGCGCATCCGAGGTCTGGGCGGAGACGTCAAACCGGATATACCGGTGATATTACCCTCCTTCTGGGGCAGTCGGGTAAAAAAGAAGCAAAAGAACAAAGTAAAATAAAATCTTGAAAAAAAAAATTGTAGTTGCACGTAAAGTGGGGATGCAATTTTTTTTCTCGTCTATCCCATGGTGTAGGGTATCGTTGGATAGGCTGTTCAAAAATATTCCGGGTCTCTGAAAAGCTACTGACTAAGCTTTAAAGTGCAAATTTTACCCTGCCAGCTCAATGGTTGATTTTGGTTAAGTGAAAAAATTCATGGCAGTAGTATATAATTATAACGAAGTTAAAAGGAAAACTATCACAGCTAAGTAGGCTATACAAGTTAACGAGTAATAGTAGACGAACTTACATTTGCAGTTGGAGAATTGACAATGGTGCCGATTCCCTTGTTCACAAACTAAACTAAGTTTAAGTTCAGTGCATCTTTTTCTTTCTATTTCATTAAGAAAAGGACAAAAGATAATTTTTTGTTTAGTCCTATCAAATTAATCAGCGCTTGACGTAAATTGACGTAATTTTAGTAGGCAAGTTTTTAATCACGTCTAAACTTGTATGGGGTAGTGACAGGCGCTGATTAATTTGACAGGACTAAACTTAAATTTGTCTTCTGTCCTTTTCTTAATGAAATAGAAAGAAAAAGATGCACTGAACTTAAATTAAGTTTATTTTGTGAACAAGGGAATCGGCACCAGTGACGTATAGGTATCGATGTATGGGGAACATGTTCTTCAACTACAATGTTTATTTTTAGGATAAATTCATCCCAACTACAGAACCCATCATTGTGCGTGGTGCGACACGCACTTGGCCGGTATTTTATTAGTTGCTATTACTCTGTTGTTGTTGTAACGAGTGTGGCCCGCATGCGGGAGCGACTGTTAACACATGGGTTTAAACTCAAACCATTTATTTCAAATAAACCCATGCACTTTTGAATTGTCAAGGAGTCGGTCGGGGTCGCGGGAAGGTACTTATAGGTCACCGAGGCCCCCGCAACACAGGCAACTGGAAGGAATACGGGTGGGTTTTAGTCAGTAAGAGTCTCACACATCCTCCCGCTCCGCCCAGAGCGGGAGAAATTATTTGATGATTTCCCACCATCAAAAAGTCAAAAGGTCGGTCAGTCAGAAAGATGAAGCTAGTTGCCCATTCCAAAACGTAGTAGGTACCTATGGAGAAGAACGGGCAAGAAACTCCACGGACACTATTTTAAATCAACATATTAAGGTTATAAAATATTATTACATTATTCATTTTGAAATTATACATGTGAGGACGATGCAAAACGTAAATGCGTCCGTGATAAAAAAAACAAAAAAAAAACTATTAAAAAATTTAAATAAGCCCTGGCAGCTAAGAGATGACCAGTCTCTACTGACGGCGCCCGTTAACGAGCATGACGCGTGGATTAGCACCAATTAGCATGTCGATTCTGTAAAAATATCACCGTGAAAACTCGCGTGGAGTAAGCTGTCAGTGTCATCCCACTGATGCTAGGAAGAGACCAAGCTTTACATTTATAATCATAATCGAGATTTTAGTAATATTTTTATGCTAATTCTATTGATCTTTTTATATTATTTCAAAACTAGTATTTAAGTGTTGAAACGTTTCTATTTACGGTTTTTTTTTTTAAATAAAATAGCAAAACAGAAATTCCGTCAGAAACTCAATTTTGTTTTTTTTCCAAAAGGTTTAGTAATTTTCGCAGCCGCCATCTTGCTTTTTAGATTTGTCCTCACTATCGGCTTTAACACCCCCGAAAACCCTGAAAATGACACCCATGATGAAAAATCTGAACATTTTCGCAGCCGCCATCTTAATTTTTAATTTTGATTTACAATCGGATTTAACACTGCCGAAAACCATGAAAACGATACCCATGATGAAAAATCTGAATATTTTTGCAGCCACCATCTTGCTTTTTAGATTTGACCTCACTATCGGCTTTAACACCCCCGACAACCATGAAAACGACACCCATGATGAAAAATCTGAACATTTTCGCAGCCGCCATGTTGCTTTTTAATTTTGATCTCACTATCGGTTTTTTTTTTTTTTTTTTTATTTGTGATGGGTTTGCTCTTGACCTTAGTCTATGTCAGAGGTGACAGAAACAAAGTCGACGATGGAGCGAGCTTACCCAGAAGAAGCCTGTTCACTCTCACTTTGAAGAGATTAGGGTTGTATGCGTTCGTAAACACAGACGCAGGCAGAGAGTTTCATTCCTTTGCTGTGCGCATTATAAAAGAAGTTTGGAAACGCTTAGTGCGAGCTGGTGGGATAGCCACCAGGAAGGGATCGTAACCTGAAGTGCGCCTAGATGACCGATATTATAAGGGGGCCGGTGGAATGAGGTCGTGGAGTTCTTGGGCTCACTCTCCGAAGTACAATCTATAGAAGACCGACAAGTAGGTAACCTTGCGACGATTGGCCAAACTGTGAAGCTTGGCATCCACCAGATTTACGTCGCCAATGAGCCTCTTAGCTCTGCGTTCCACCGAGTCAAGCGCGGCAAGTTGGTATTTAGCCGAGCCATCCCAAAGGTGGCTACAATACTCCATGCAGGATCGGACCTGCGCTTTATAAAGGGTCAAAAGCTGTCCAGGCGTAAAGTATCGCTTCACCTTATTTAGGATGCCCAGTTTCTTGGCCGCAGTTTGGGCTTTGTACTCGATGGTGGCGCCGAAGTTGAGGTTAGATGTCAACTCCGTGCCTAGGAGCTCGAGCCGATCAGTTACAGGAACCGATGTACCCCGAAAAGTAGGAGTCAGGTCGAAACGACTCCTTTTTGTGGTAAAAAGACACGCCTGTGTTTTGGTGGCGTTAAAAGTGACCAGATTATCATCACCCCACTGGGAGACAAGGCTTAACGTCAACTCTGTCCGCTCTACCAAGGCCTCTCTCAAGGAACGAACTGCGGCCCCGTTGGTTTTTGCGCTGGACAAGTATCTCTCTGAAACAGTACTGTCGTCCGCGTACCCAACAATACCAGTCTGTAGTAGGTCATTGATGTGCATCAGGAAAAGAGTTGCAGAGAGAACAGACCCCTGAGGAACTCCGGCATCAATAGCCATAAGGTCCGAGGAGCAGCCGTCAACGACTACTCTGATCGACCGTTCACTAAGGAAGTCTGATATCCAGCTACAAAAACCAGCTGGGATGCCATAAGCAGGAAGCTTGCTGAGCAGACCAGCGTGCCAGACCCTGTCGAAAGCCTTCGAGATATCAAGCGATACAGCAAGTGCTTCGCCATGTTTCTCGATGGCTTCGCCCCAGCAGTGCGTGACATACACAAGAAGATCACCAGTTGACCGTCCCCGGCGAAAACCATATTGACGGTCACTGAGGAGATCATTGTCTTCGAGGTAGGTCAGCAACTTACTGTTCAGTACCCTTTCCATAACTTTGCACAGTTTTAACTACCCCGAAAACCATGAAAACGACACCCATGATGAAAAATCTGAACATTTCCGCAGCCACCATCTTGCTTTTTAGATTTGACCTCAGTGTCGGTTGTAACACCCCCGAAAACCATGAAAACGACAGCCATGATGAAAAATGTTCGTAGCCTCCATATTCAATTTTGTAAAATCAAATTTTTGTTTGTCGCGCATTTAAAAATAAAAAACGGCAAATATATTAATCGCAGCGCCTCACGCGCAAGCGCGGCGTGATCTTATCACTTCACCCGATTCTCGTAACCATAGTAACCACGCGCGCCGAAGTAAATCGGCTAGGTGAAGTGAGTTGGTAAGCGCGACGCGCGAGTGTCGTGATCTTATCACTTCACTCGATTCTCGTTGCCATAGCAACACCACTTCACTTGGGCTGGATGAAGTGAAGAGCCGCCCGCCGCCGCCGGCCGGTGCGCGTGCTGTGCGAGTGTCAGTTGAACTGTTGAATTTTGTTATAGTACTGATAACGGTGATTTTATGAATATTATTTTATTATTGGCAACGCATAGGTCGGTATAAATTTACTTAACTAAAATAAAATATTAGATTCGTTGTCACGTAAAATCATGCGTCCGTAACCCGACTTTACAGTCAACCAATTTTTGTAAATTATTATGATTTTAGATCAACGGGAAGTACCCTCTATATTTTTATTTATTTGTGAGTGTCAAAATATGTCGCATACATGGCCGTATTTTTTATTGCGTTGACTTAGAAGCTTATTTTTTTAGAAGGGACATCGATCACTAGTTCTTTATTAGTGATCGATGAGAAGGGACCGTAGATCTGTCTTTGATATTCTTTTCAACTTGATACCTCCACGCGTTCCTGAGAAAAACTTTTTACAAAACATAACAACCAACTTCCAAAAACTACAAAGTGAAAAATAACTTTAATTTCGGGAGTCGGTGGCAAAAAACTAAAACAAAGATGCAAAGACTCCGACTTCCAAAATTAAAGTTATTTTTCACTTTGTAGTTTTTGGCAGTTGGTTGTTTTTTTTTTTCTTTTTGTAAAAAGTTTTTTTTAAGGGTTTCGGACCTCAAAAGGAAAAAAACGGAACCCATATAGGATCACTTCGTCGTCCGTCAGTCTGCAAAGACCCTTTTTTAACCGACTTCCAAAAAGGAGGAAGTTATGTGATCGTCTGTATGTATCTTTTTGTAAGTACCTAATCGAATCGCAATCCGTGATTTACTTATCATTAAATCGTTCTGGCCATCTGTAGTCTACATCATCAGTTCCACTTCACCAAATGGTGCTTACCGAGAGCAAACGCACGAGTTTACTATAGAAAATACCCAAATCACTATAGGTCTGCCTAAAAACTTGAGGATTTCCCACGATTCCCATGGGATCCCCTCATCAGATTCTTGGTGACAATGTGACCTTCTCCTCCTCCTATATACACTAAAAAAAAAAGTGTGGTTTTATGAAACCACGATGCAAGTGAATCTTTTTTTTCGGATCGTAGGCGTTTAACTGAACATTTTCGGAAAATTATTCGTTTCAGGGTAAGTATTAAAATCGTGTTTTTAATCTTCAAATCAAATCAAATCACTTTTATTTGTTAATATTAAAGTTGTTAATCTTAACTTAATAATTAGAAAATGGGAATGATAATGTCAAATCATTAGTAGACAAGATATCAAACTATAAAAGAATAACCTGATCAAAACACCCAAATACCGCAGAGCACTTGCACGCAATATAAATGCTAAAGTCCCCGTCACGAGAAGCTATATTTTTTGTAAATAAAGAACTTCTACCAAGTTACGTAGCGACAACTTAATCAACAACAAATAATCCCAAATTCAATGAACTCAAAGTAACATACGTGTTATACGAAACGAATGAGCAATTTCACTTAATCGGGTTATATTTTAGCGATATAAAGCGCTGTCGCTAATGTTTTGTGGTACTGGAACGCATCTGATTCATGGAACGTAAACATTTGGGCCACGATTTTGAATTAAGTTCACGCTAACGTTGTCTCTGCTGTCATTCGAGTTTCGTGCGTCTGTTTGTTTGTGGTGTTGTCGCGGATTAGGTTATATTGTTTGTTATTGTTGATATTGTTAATTATTGTATAAGGAATTGTTAGTTTTTACTACGTATAATGGATCCAGGACTCAGTATGTCCAAGGAAATTATTTCGCCACGTCGACACACACGCCAAAAAACGTCAAAAGGTATGTGCTTATTTGACTGATTGCTTCAAAAAGAGAGTAATGGTTTTTCGAGTGTATAAATTTTGTTATTTGTACATTTGTATAATATTTTTAACAGGTAACGAGCTTTACGGTTAATGAAAAATCATGGTTATTAACTTATAGGTATAAGTATGTGAAAGAAACTTGGCCGTCTGATCAATATCCGTACAAAACTGTTTTCATTTTATTTTACCCAAAGGTTGCGAATACCTGAATGTGTGTTTACAAAATTTATAGCTTCTCGTGACGGGGACTTTACACGGTTAGCTGATGCGAGCCATGGGCGCCGCCATATTGTCCTTGTCTGCTCTGCCGAGCGCCTTTCACTTTACCCCTACTCCGCGGCCGGCTGTAATGCGACATGCGATAGATGGACGAAATAATTAGAGGCGATGTAAAAAAAACTTTAAAAATTTAAAAATGGGTCCACAACTGCCGGAGAAACCGGTGAACATTAAAAAAAAAACATACAGGCAAACATACAACCTCCTGCTTTTAGGAAGTTGGTTAAAAAGAGCGCATCATGCGCTTTCACTTCAATAACCCATCATATTACCACGTGCGTCGTGTCCGATTCACGTGTCCGACACGCCGCGCGCCGTAAACACGGGGTCCAACTCAATAGAAAATTGACACGCAATAATAAACGTTCTTCACTAACAATAATATCAGTTTATGTACAAAATAAATAATAAAGACCTGAAGATTATGTACCTTTTTACAAGTAGTCGTCTGCAAAAAAGCGGAGACTTGGTCACAATATTATTGAAATTGGATTTAGCACTGGCGCTTGGCTTTGGCGTCGAGAGAATTCAGGTATGGTGGAACTACTATGCACTCTACCTATGCAGGGTGCGGCGCGCAGGCGCGTAGAGCTACTTCGCTTGCACGTCACAGTAATGAGAGAAATATATTTAGTCACTCATTTTGTATCTAATATGTAGATTGATCGTATCGGGCCGCTTGTGAATGGAGCGCCACCATCGCATGGCGAGAGAACAGCGTAAGGTTCGCGTTCCATTTATTGTTTTGACTCTTTTACCCCGATTGCGGTGGAAGGCCATGTTTATTGGATTTAAAGTTTTTGTTGCATATAACAAAAAAATACGTACATAGTTGGCTCTTAAGTTAATATAATTTAGTCGTCCAAACGAAGTAGTGGCGTGAAGATGGCTAAAACATAACCCATCTTTGGATTAAACCGTAATCGGGTAAAAAGTTTAACCCTACTTCTAGTTATGAAGTCGATTAACATTATTTGGTTTATTGAGTAGAAAGTTAAAAAAAAAACCCTTAAAAAAAAACAAGCGCACTACAAAGTGAAAAATCACTTTAATTTCAGAGGTCGGTTTCTTTGGGTTTTGCACAGACTTCAGAAATTTTCACTTTGTAGTGTTTTTTTTGGAACAATATTTTTTTTTTTTGTAAAAGTTTATTTTTCACTCTTTAGGGTTCCGTAGTAAGGAACCCTTATAGATAGATAGATAAAACATTTATTCAGTGCACAATAGACCGTCCGCCATGTCCGTCTGTCTTTTTTGTCCCCGCTGTAGCTCAGAGACGCTTAGTACTAGAAAGCTGTAATTTGGCATAGTTATACATACATATTAATCACGCCGATAAAGTGCTAATATAAAGCCTGGAAATAATATTTTTTTGGGTTACTTCTTGCACGTAATGTGGGGATGATATTTCTATTTTCTCGTTTTCCTGGGGTATCGTTGGATAGGCCGTTCAAAAATATTGCAGGTCTGTCAACACCACTTTTCAATTCAAGGATCCGCTTGCGTAATATTAAGCATTAAAGTGTGCCCGCTAGCTAAATGATTGTATATGGAGTTGTGAAAAAATTCATGGCAGTTGTACATAATGAAATTAAAAGGAAAACTATCACAGCTAAGTAGGCTTTACAAGTTAACGAGTAATAGTCGACCAACTTAGCAGTTGGAGAATTGACCGTGATGTATATCGGTACTGTATGGTAAAACATATTTTTCAACTACAATGTCAAGTTTGTTTTAATTTAATTTATTTTAATTTCTTAGTTTTAATTTAATTTAGTTAATGTTAATAATCATCTTGTAATTCGGTTATGTAAATAAATATATTACTTTGTTTTTGGGATTAATTCACCCCAACTTCCCAATTACGGAACCCTTCATTGACACATACACAGACAGACGTGCTGCTGGGGAGTTTGTTCCACCACTTCTTCTTCCCAGCTAAAGGCACTAGGAAGTGGTGAAGGGCGGGCATTTTTGGGGGACTGTCTTATGTAACTTTGACGTTCGAAAAGTGCTGATTTTCAGCCTAGTTTGAATAAATGAGTTTTGATTTTGATTTTGTGCGTGGTTCGACACGCACTTGGCCGGTTTTTTTTAGTTCTTTGTGTAAAGTAGGTAGTGACTATACGAGTACTACAATTAGTCTCAGACCAAATAAAAATTCCAAGACAAAGCGCTGCGAACAATACAGTGAAGCCATGCCAAAACTACACCTCGCTCTGTGCATATACGCCCACACATTTACAACCCATTTTAACCAAACTACACCTCACTAAGTGCACTCATGTTTACCCTAAAAAAAATATTGTACCACTTTGTCGGCGTTAGTAATATGTATATTGCCAAATTACAGCTTTCTAGTAATACGCGTCTCTGAGCTACAGCGGGGACAGACAGACAGACGGACATGGCGAAACTATAAGGATTCCTTGTTTACTACGAAACCCTTAAAAACCTTTTTTGAAGTCGGTAAAAAATAGCGGCACTCCTTTTTTGAAGTCGGTTAAAAATTGTTAATTAAGTTAACCGACTAAAAAATAAAAAGAAGTTATGACATCTGAGAAACAGTACCCTCCTTGTGGGCTCCGGTGCAGTCGGGAAAGAATCAAATATGAGGCAGGGCTTGTGACCAGTGCCAATAATCCATCATCAAAAACGCGTTCTTCCTCATTCGTCCTGCCGCACTTGGAAGACTGGCTGAAAACTTAGGGTCAATCCCTTGCAGCCTCATCCAGGTTCTGACAGTTGCTTCGGTGTGTACCTGAACAGGATTGAGCGACACCCGTATTTAGTTTATCCATCCTAGAACAGCGCCACCCTAGGGTGAATACTCATGATTGCTAGGTAGAATAAGCTGGAGTTATGCATATCTCTCAGAGCAGTGGTGGCCCAGTGGTAACGGCCGCGACTTACCGATTTGTAGGTCGTAGGTTCGAACCCGGACAGGCGCTTTACTTTGTGTAAATTATTTCATCACCACAGCTCTCCAAACGGTGAAGAAAAACATCGTGAGGAAACCGGCATGTCCTAGAACCAAAAATTCGAAGACATTGTGACATCTACCAACCCGCACTGGACCCACGTGGTGGATTACGGCCCACTCCCTCTCAGAGAGGAGACCTGTGTCCCAGCTGTGGGAACATTATAGGCTGATTAAGTATGTTACATCTCGGAAACGCGTGTTCATCTATCCCGCCCAGACGGTTGGATAGTCTTAATTAGCCATCAAATCTGTGATTAACTATCCTATACAGATCGTCCAGATTGAACTTCCGCGACCTTTTAACCCTCCAAGTACAGAACCACAAACTTAATCATTACCTACATCTAAACCATCTCGTTTTAAGTAGTATTAATATGTAATTTATAAATTCTGCATTATGTCCAGGAAATAACGAACATTGAATGTACATTTGCAATACCTAGTTTTCTAAATATCTATGTATTTATATAGTTATGAAGGATCTTGGGCCAGGTTGTTTCTGTAAATGACTTAACAGCCGTGGGAGACAATCTGAAGAAAATATATGAATTCCATTTATCCATCCCGTGGGGTGGAAAGATAAACACGCGTTTCAGAGTATCCACCCTAGGGTAGCTAGTGGATAAACGGAATAACCCGTATCTGCCGACAGTAGTGAGTCTAACGGCGACGAAATGAGCATCTTCAGCAGAGGCGCTGCACTGTGGGGGGGTGGGGGGGGGGGGGGGTTCTGGAGCTGGTCTAGGGACCAAGAGCCTTCTGTGACAACCAGGTTATGGAGAACGTAACTCACACTCCAGCAGGTGGGATGCTGTCTGAAGATTGCAAAATAGGTGTTACGCTGCTGTGTTGTGAACTTGGCAGAGGGTCTGTGTCCAGCACAGAATGTAACCCACACTCCAGCAGGCGGGATGCTGTCTGAAGATTGCAGATTGTTGTGTTACGCTGTTGTGTTGTTCTGAACTTGGCAGAGGGTCTTTCCAGCTCAATGTAACCCACACTCCAGCAGGCGGGATGCTGTCTGAAGGCTGCAAAATAGGTATTACGCAGTTGTGTTGTGTTCTGAACTTGGCAGCCTTGGGCCGGTAGGCTACGTTCAGACGACGCCAGCGTGCGTTGTGTCACGCGAATTGTTCTTAAACGCCACACGCTGACATTTCAATCTTGATTAGTGCTGTGCGCTCATCTAAGCGTAGCCTAAATCGACAATCTGAACGTGAGTGTGTGCGGGTCATTGTGTGAAGATTGTAGCTACGAAAATGAAAAAGCAAAATGGGTTTTCTAATGTTGCTATTTTTATTACGTTTTAACAATTAATTTAAGTAACAATTTTAAAGATCAGTCACGTTATGTTGACGGCCAGCCTTACGAGAGGGGGTGGTATTGTTACCCAGTAATTGGGTTGTATAGCTCTATGTATTATTGCATGCGGTTAGATTGGACTGATCCCGATTCATGAACAATATAAACTGGTATACTTTCTCTATTTTCAATCGAGATCGAGTGCCTTCTGAATGGGTACGTAGATAGAAATTGAATATACTCTAACAGAGTTAGGAAAAGGCTAGGCAAGAATCTTTAAGAATAATCTTTAAAGTTTTATAATTTTTTAAATTGTATAGTACTAATTAATGGCTGACATTTTGTAGTACTAATTATTGGCCGTCACAAGTGATAGGCCATGGCTTTCTCGTGCCGGTTATTCCGCTATCGAGAATAGTCGGAGCCTTGAAATCATGGGACTTTGCCGCGCACCGCGGATGCGCGTTCAAGTGGGTGAAACAATTGGGAAAGCTTGGCATTTCTCTATCTTCATCAGTCGGTACGTGCCTTTGAGTGGGTATGATCCTTGAAGGTGTAGAACAGGAATCATAAGTAGCGCGGACGTTTTGGGCCTTTGATTCTATTTTGAGGTCCAAAGACTGTCTCGGTTGCATGCTGTCTTCATCAACGGCGTTGATCGCTCGTAAGCTTGCAATGCCGGTCAAAGTTGACTGGTAACAAGTGAGAATGGTGTTGACCAAGGGCTTTGATCGATCGGTTAACTGCTTAGCCTCATTGTAACCTGGGTGTCTGTGGAACACTGTCAGGTTACTGCCTGGCCGGTTAGGAGGCTGCACAGTGTTAACGGCCTTTGGCGTAGTCGGCGGTGCTTCATGCGGTGCTTCTTCAGAACTTGAAAAATTGCTGGTGCAAGTGGGGCAGAGACAAAGTTCTTCACCGTCAACTTGGCCGTCAGAGGCCATAGCAAGACAACACTGGGTAAAAGGGGCGGGGCCCGTGGGTGATCCAAGGGTTTTCTCATCGACAGGGATAGGACGCGGACATTTGCAATTAACGCATGGGCCTGACCATTGTCCGGTGGTGCTCGGTGGAGGGGGTGGTGGTGAGCAGATGGGTGGACACAGTCCTGCAGGGGCTGGGCATGGCGCGACTCCACAGCATGCACCACAGCCGAAGGGAAGGCACGACCCACAGTTGCAGGGCCCGCAACCACATGCGCCGAAGCCACAAGGACCAGTAAGGGGGCCGCAGGGGCCACATGGGCCACAGGGGCCACATGGGCCACAGGGGCCGCAAGGGCCACAGGGGCCACATGCACCACAGGGGCCGCATGGGCAACAAGGGCCACAAGGGCCACAGCCGCAGGGGCCGCAATTGTTACTACAATAAGGCCCGCATGGGCCACAGGGGCCAACAAACATCCCGCCGCAACAACCGTTACAGCCGCAACCCGGGCCTACGCAACACTGACTGGAAGGACCGCAGGAACCGAAGCCGCCGGCAGAACAACCAACACCTGGGAAGCAAGGACCACACGGTCCAAACGGGCCTTGAGGGCCGCATGGGCCACATGGCCCTTTGCCGCCACAAGGGGGACACCCGGGACCACACCCGCCACAACATGGGCCGCAACACGGGGCACATGGGCCACATATACCACATGGTCCACACGGTCCACCCGGCAAAGGACTTATGTTACGCCCTCCCCCCTTAGCTGATGCATAAAGGGGGAGACAATTCATAGGTAAAGAACTCATGTTAAAGGGCAATTTAACTTTAGTCACATCCCACACATTCATGGCTTGCTGACTAGGCATAAGGTTGATCGTGCTTTGATCAGAAGTTGGCATTAGTGCAAGACTGTTGAACACTCCGCAGACACATCCCGGGTTACAGGGTCCACATGGCCCGCCGGGGCTAGGAGGGCATGGGCCGCAAGGACCACCAGGGCTCACGGGGCCTCCGGGGACGCAGGTCCCTGTCACGTGGTAAGGTCCACAGAACCAGAAGCCGTAAGGGTAGTAGTAATAACCTGTCATGTATTGGATGCACCGAGGGGGCGTGTTGCAGGGAGCAGGGAGGGTGGAGCAGCAGGGCCCGCACCGTGCGGGGCATGGAGAACAACAAGGAGCACATACGCTGCTAATGTGTTGCATTAGCGACGTTGAATTTTTGTCCTCGCTACGGTAGTACGGCTGGTAGTTGTTGGAACTATTTTGCGATGATTTTACGCAGAGCGGGTGACGATAGTGGTCTTGATGTAAAATAGCAGACTGAGTCTTCGGCAGGTATAGGCACGGAATTGGAAGAGCCTGTCGGGGCGCACTTGCTCCGAAGCACGGACAGGACGCGCACCGGTGTAGCAGCGAGGCGGGCTTCGACTTCTCAGCGGCCGCTTGCCTCTGCAGCCCATGCATTCCGGCCACTGGGATATCCCGACACACACTTAGTTGCTCCATCATATTCTTCACCGACGCGAGATTTGCTGAAAGGACGATTGTTTTACTGTAATCACAATCCTATCTAATAAACTGTATACAAGAGGGTGTAATCTAAAATTAAACGGCAATTTATGATGTTAAGTGATGTTTATTTAATTTCTTGCTTGTTACAAATTGTTGTTATTTCCAATCTATTTAAGTGGGAATCATCAGCTTTTGTTCCAAGAACGGCATATGTATCTAAGTCTCGTATTCCTTGTATTCAGTGACTCTTGGGGGCTGAGGGGGGTAGGGCTTTCGATAATTCGGGATGTTGGTGTACTGGAACGCTCCAGGAAATGTGGCAGGTCTATCGCGTTGCTCCTTAGTCATTAAGCTTCTGGGACTTTCTAAAATGGGGCATAGTTCGCAATTATATTTTTTGGACCGCTTATGATGTATGGGGCTCCTGCTTTCTGAACGCTTTTCGTAGTTAGAGAATGGGTGGCGCAGCCGTGTGCCGATGTTGGGCTTGATGCAGGGTGTGCAGAAAATTGGGTTTTGTTCAGGAAATATGCTGGGGCACACTGGACAAGTTAGGGGCTGGGTGCTGTAGGGGCATACATTCGCAGAAGAGTGAGGCATGCGACGCGGGGGCACTAACGCGGGGATGGAGTGAAAGGGGAAGAACTTGGCTATGCCTCCTTTGATGCGGGGTTGTGGACCACTCTCATGTTTGGCGGCTTGAGGTAGGGGATAATGGATGTCTTGCTGATATGGACTTGCTGGGGGTGGAGTCTGCACACTCTGGCAACGAGGCTCTGGGTCACCGCCTACCACGGTCGCGGAGACTGGATTTAGGCAAGCACAGCATTTCGGACAAAGGCAGCATTTCGGACAAGGGCATGGTGGGGGAGGGGGAGAGCCACAAGGAGGAGGAGGGCAAGGAGGGCAAGGGGGGCCGCAAGTAGGGCAAGGGGGGCCGCAACAAGGGCCACAGGAGCCACCAGGACAGGGGCCACACGGAGTGCATGTGCCTGAGATATGGTACGGCCCGCAGAACCAAAAGCCATAGGGATAGTAGTAGTAACCAGTCATGTACTGGATGCACTTTGGTGGCGTGTTGCACGGTGGGGGTAAGGAACTACAGCAGTTCGGGCAGCAACTCGGACAGCATTTGCCTGGAGCGCATAGGGGGGGAGGGCAGCAGCATTTGCATGGGGGAGAGGAGCAGCTTTTGCCAGCATCATGCGATGAATGCGATATATGAAAATAATTGCAGGGCACCAAGCGGGGCTCCGAGCCTGTCCGGTTTGTCAGTAGCGACTCGTCAAGAATGGAGCGCGTAGGGCCGCATGTTATTGGTGAACCGCTGTGTCTCGTTCTAGAGAAAGGCACGATGTATGGGCAAGAGGCGCAGAACCGCAAAGATGCGGTCTCGCTCCCACCGCGACACTGGATGGCCGATGGCAGCGGCTTCGTCTTTTGAGTCTTCACGGTCACCACGCGCAGCGGTCGGGCCTTATTCTTGAAATTTCGGTGGTTTGGGACCGCCGTCGCTGCAAGGGAATTTTATGCTATTCACCTTCATTAAAAGATCCGAGACTCGGCGGTAGTTCTAATATTCGAATGGGTCTTGTTGCTCGCAAAGATTACTCCACATGAAATAGCTTCGCTTCAACAGTGCTGAGTGAGTAATCTGTGCGGGTTTGTCAAATAAAACGATCAGATTATATGGAGCATTTATTGTAAACGTTGAAATTTGATGTAAAATACAAAATCGAAAATATTTTATAAGTACTTAAATTAATGAAACGAATGTTTTATTTAAGTAAATGAGGAAAGTTAACATGGCGCCTGCTTGGTATAACTTCCGGCTATCCTGGAAGGCATCTTTTTATCCTCTTTCTTGCAGTCGTCAATTTTGCATGGTCCTGCTGCCTTCGCTAAGCATTGCGGGCATATAGGGTTCGCTATGCATTTCTTGGGACATGGTTTAGGGCAAGGCGGGCAACATGGGCCACATGGGCCACATGGACCACATGGACCACAAGGGCATGGGCAGCAGGGGCCACAAGGACCGCAGGGGCCACAAGGACCACAAGGGCCACAAGGACCGCAGGGGCCACATGGCCCGCATGGGCCGCAAGGGCACGGGCAGCGACAGGGACCGCAGGGGCCACAAGGGCCGCATGGGCCGCATGGTCCGCAGGGTCCGCATGGTCCGCATGGTCCACAGGGTCCACATGGTCCGCATGGTCCACAAGGGCATGGTCCGCACGGGCCGCAGGCGGGACCGCAAGGTCCACACGCCCCGCAGGAGCAGCAAGGTGCGCAGGGTCCGCATGGGCCGCAGCCGCAGTAGGGGCAGCCGCATGTTGGACAACCCTTCTTCTCTTCACCCTTTTTGTCGCCATAACTTCTCGTCAACCCGCGCCGATCTCCACAACACAGAAGCTTCGTTCGACCATAGGACCGGGGCCCGAAGAACGGCACATTATAGTCGCGAAGCGCTGCAAAGGACATCCAAGCATATAATACTAGGCGAGAAAGCCGCTGGTTGGAAGCTCATGCTATTCTGAAGAACGAAGGGCTCACGCGCACTCGCCGAGTATTATAAGCATGGAGGTCCTGTGACGGCGGCCACCGTTCTCCAAAATAACAGAACCGCACCAGCGGCAGGTAAGTCGGAAGGCCAATTTTACACCAAGCAATTTAGTTGCCCGGACAATTCAATGCAATAAAATAATACTGTTTAAACGCTACTTTTGCGTGTATAATTCATTTTTTAGTTAGAATCAGCCATAATGTCAGTGACAAATGTCAAACTGACAGCTGACGCGAGATTGTCTTTTATTCTAGAAGATTTTTTTACAAAATTTTATTACACATGTACGCTACACTGTGCTACCACTTACCTGTCGGTAACCCTACGGCTACACTGTCGCGATAGCGCGAAACTTTACTTCGCGCTATCGCGACGCACACCGGTCGACGTGCGAGTGTAGCCGTAGGGTTAGAACTAAGACAACAAATTTTCTTACGTTTTTGCAATTTACCTACAGGCCAGTGTCAGGGATCTTAACAAAATATGATTTGCTACCATAACGAATGTATTTACGTTAAAATCATTTAATTTCTTCCGACTTAGATTTGTGCCATAAGAACTTTTCAAGAGATGTATTAACGATTTTAATGTTTATAATTTTGTAAATATATATGTTACAGTCGTGAATCGTTTTGATCAAAACCTGACACTGCAAAAGAAAATTTTAATTTCGCAACGGTAGCCTGAATTTAATTTACTAGAATGTTCCGCCCGAGAGGCTCCAGCAGACAGGCGCGACCCGACAGCGCGACGCGACCACTAGTAGTCCAATTTCTATGAAAACTAAGTAATGTAGTGTCGCGCTGCCTGTCGCGCCCGCGATATCGCGCGAGCCTTGAGCCCACACTTTAGGGTTTATACATGTAGAAGGCCGGTAACCAGCGCCGATATGCCAGTGCTTCTCGGCTCCGACAAGCGCCGGTTGTCAACGTTGGTCGGCCGCAGGCAGTTTTCATACTTTTCGCCAACCGTCGTCGATAAGCGCTTACAAGTCTGCGCCGATTCGCGCTGATTTGGCAAAAAGTATGAAAACTGCCTGCACAGACCATCGTTGACAACCAGCGCTTGTCGGCGCCGAGAAGCCCTGGCATATCGGCGCCGGTTACCGGCGTTCTACATGAATACACCATAATGATGTGATCGTTTTCATGGGTCGAGATCTATACTACGTGGCGTCGCGTGAAACTATATAGGATTTAGTTACAACGGCAATAATTCAATGGATTATACTCACATAATACTCCGTTATTCCTTTTATTAGCCGCAGTGGCTAATGGTCGCCCTTTGAAGTATTTAAACAACGACACATTTTTGGGCAATATCGCCTTCCTGAATACTAGGGACATGTTTTGCGATTTGCTTGTCCTTTTTTATTTAATTAATATACTAAGAATTTTGTTGCCAGATTGTTACTTGATAATTTATCTAGATAGTGTATGTTTTACTTGATAATTTTGGCCATGGTAGGAGCGTGACCTTAGAGCTTGTCTCGTTAGAACAAAAGCTGCGTGACTGAATTTTGGACGTTCGATTTTAATCAATGTTCTTTTTCAAATTCCGTTCTGGCCTGCTTTTCTTTCTTTTTGTCTCATGGTATATTTTGCTTTAAAATACTTTTTGATGGAATGGATTATATACTTTTTTACCAAAAGTACAGGTGATCTCCGCTAGGAGTACGTGGCTCCGGCACGCTAATCTTTGTTTAAAGATGGCCGGCCCCTCACTGCTTTGGAGAATGGTTTGATTGAAGCCTTTTCAGGCTTCAATCAAACCATTCCCTCATAGCCCTCACAAGTAGGGAGGAGGAAGGATATCTGTATATGGATAGAGGTAAATTCAGCGGCAACTAAATTGATTCGAAAATATCTTTACAACGCTAATTTATCTGCTACAGTAAAGATGACATAGTAGTAACGAAACAATAGCATTATAAAACGTATTACGAGGTCTTCCAACTAGGCAATGGTGCCGATTCCCTTGTTCACAAACTAAACTAAATTTAAGTTCAGTGCATCTTTTTCTTTCTATTTCATTAAGAAAAGTACAGAAGATAAATTTTAGTTTAGTCCTGTCAAATTAATCAGCGCCTGTCACTACTCCATACAAGTTTAGACGTGATTAAAAACTTGCCTACTAAAATTACGTCAATTTACGTCAAGCGCTGATTAATTTGACAGGACTAAACTTTAACTTTTACTTAAACAGGACTAAACCAGCAGGCTTAGCATGACACTCTCTATTTCTTCGAAGAATAGACACGGCTTTTTCCATACAAAGTGACATTTCGTTTCTCCTTTTTTGACATCCCACCGTAGAAATCCTTCTACATCAAAAAGAACCTAGACAAAGATCGTTAGAATTGAAAGACAAGATGACAGATTGTAGAAGGATTTCTACGGTGAGATGTCAAAAACTGAGAAACGAAATGTCACTTTGTATAGAAAGAGCCGTGTCTATTCTTTGAAGAAATAGAGGTTGCATTCCGAATTGCGCTGTAATCGATTTGAGCGTGCTTAAACTCGTTCCGAATTGGCGTGAGCGCGATATCGATGCCCCGTGAATCGTCATACATGACGTCATGACATGCGCCATCTTGCGATAACGCCAACCATGCCTAGAATTAATATCGCCGTGAGCGCTGTCAAAAATGACAGTTGTGTTTGTGTTGTTTTGTTTTGAGTAGCACCCATATCGTAGACAGAGCACCATATTATACGAAGAAATTTGTGATAAATTAACAAATATACCATCATGAGTATTGAAGTAAATATTGTCGACGAGACTAACGGGCGACAAATTTCTGGCATGTTCACATCAGAGCAATACGAGAGGGCTCAGAGAGGTAAGTGCTAAATTTTAGCCCCCTTGCAGTTCTACTGACTGCTCAAACGATGGTGATGCGAATGTTTTACTCATCATAACTGCTCAGCTGTCTGTTTGCAAAAGCTACCAAAATCTCTATAGTGCATACAACCACTGTATTTTCTTTTGATCAATCATAAATGTTTACTAAACTGGTACTTGCTGTTTACAGATACTGAATATGTACAACAATTGGTGCATGACTTTGATGCAAATCTTCGGAGTAAATCTTTGCCGAGAGCATATAAATACGATAATATAAGCACTTCATCATCCTCTTCATCACTGGACGAATTGGCGTTCTCAAACGCAAAATCTGGGTCATCAGAGTCGGAAGAGTTAACCAACAAAACAGAAGTGCCAATGCGTTGAACTTCCATTTTCGATAAAATATCAAATCGGTGTTTCTTGTTCAAGGTTTGGGGTTATGTTCTAAGTTTTGACCGTTTGACGTTGTGAATGAGCACTGTGAGCGCGTTCATGAGCGTTCCGAATTGTAGACAGCTCTCAGCTGTCATAATCGTGATATCTAAATCGGAACGCAAATTATTTATGTAAGCGCTGTGAGCGATAATGGCATAATTCGGAAAGGAGCCAGAGAGTGTCATGCTAAGCCTGCAGGTCGTCTCCTGCGGCGGCTAAGGGCGAGAGGGCGCGAAATTTGCCTTCCCCTCAACCGTCCCGCCATGGGACTTAACTGGTGAAATGTCACCACTTTTTCAACAATTATTGTATGATTATCGTTATTAAATTGTAATTGAAAAAACATTGACGAAAACTGAGGTTATAAAATTGGCCATAATTATGTGCAAAATCTCTTTGGGTCAGAATTTTGGGTTTCAGTATCCAACTAATCAAATTAAAGTATCTATTCATTTTGTAAGTGGCAATACAAATTATCGTCCACAGGTACGTTTTCTGATACCTTTGTTTACTTTTTCACTTGATACTTTTGGAATAGACCATACGAAACGTACTCGGAATGACAATCCAGCACCCTAATTAGGTAACACACACAGTAGAAAATGCTTCCATTTTGACAGTTAAACAAAATTCATTACGTCATTCAGTGGCGCGTAGACAACCGCGTGATTGTGAGGTACTAGTGGTTCATACATTCCGTCCACATGCAATCGTCCTCGTGCGATAGTCGAGATGTTAGGGACGCCATAGTTCCGTCCAGTACATGCGTGGGAGCGTGGGCTAGTTGGCGCGGGGTACGTATTTACAATATTGTTAGAGCCAACGAGAAGTGTAAAACCTCTTTTTATAGTTTGATTTTATTCTTTATTTGAAATATTTTATATTTTTCTTTTATATTTTAACTTATTTATTTAATACAAGCTCACAAATTGTACAGAGGCGGACTTAATGCCACTTTCTACCAGTCAACCTCTGGGTGATGCAGAGACAAACTGTGGTAGGTGCAGTAACGAAAATTGTGGAATAAATATTTATTTAAATGTAAAGATCTACCTACGGTAGAATTATAAATTCTACAATATTTTTTTTGGTGATATTAGATCTGTTTTCTTAACACTACATATTTCAACCTCTTTTGCGGAACCCTACTGGCACACATGTGTCTAACATTCGAATTTTAGAATAAAAAAATTCTGATTTTTTGACAAGATGGTTGTATGTCATTTGATATATTTTCCTATAGGAGATCAGATTATTTTTTTCACTTACTTAAATAATTTTTATGTTCGTCTCGAGAAAAAAAACTTGAAATCAGTCGTATCCTTTTTTATCACGCCTGCATAAATCACCATTTATTTTTCGGTACGTATTGCATATTTGTTAACCGGATATTGTTATTTTGGCTATCTACCAATCATGATTTTATTTTAGAATATTCGTCCTGCTCGGCAGTGCTGTAATGGCGTTCGTTTCCATTAGTTGAAGGCGTTGTTTTGCCGCCACGAGTCCCACGTTCCAGTGGTAGGTATGTAATTTTTTATTTTGAAAGTCCCGGCTTGGTAATCCCGTTTTTTAACCACATCATTTTATTTAGGGAAACCACCTAGAGTTCTACGTTGGGCGGCCTTTCATCTCCCCGCTCAGACCAAATCCAAACACATCGTCTGGCAACGCGTAGCTCTTCAGCGAAAGCGTCTCACGCCACCACGCAGAGGGCCTCAACGTGATATCGCCCCTGAGCATCGTAGCGTGGTCCATCGCGGCGTGCCGTCATCTCACCTTGCCGAGTCACCAACCGGAGCTTCCACAGATAATTTCAATTTTTTCATTTTTTTTTATCTAACCTGCGTCTTCAACGCACCTGGGGGGGTTGATTATAATCAATCATTTAGTTCGTTGACAAGCCATCCAATCCATATCTGATCTCTATTTTTCCTAAATTACATTGTATTTTTTTACTCAACTTTTGAAATTATATGTTATATTGCCACGTACAGCGCTTTTTCTTTCACACCACACTACACTACACACATTATACCTATGAACACCTTTAAATATATTATATATACCTACCAAATAAATACACATAAATACACGAATATACTAAAACAGATAAGACAAACAATGGGAAAACATTACACCGTTGTGATGAGACTGCCAGCTTCTTACGAATGTGCTCGCGAACTTTAAAGAATAATCGGTTGGTTGTCGTCCTGATTTCCTGGGGGAGCGCATTCCACGGAGAGCTATAGACTGAACGAAGAAGGAAGAGTGAATGAAGTCAGTGCGGTGAGTGGGACATTTGACGAAGACGATTGTGTGATGAACGCAGATGAACGTAGATTTCTACTGTGGTTCGCGCAAATGTACTGAAAGTGGGTGCGAGAAAACTAGGAGAAGAGGAGAGTCAAGAAATGAAAACAAGGTGGTTAGCGCCCGTTGCTCTCTGCGCTGGCGTATTGGCAACCACTTAAGTCTGTTATTTAATCTCGGAGACTAATTTGACAGGTGCAAGTGGTGCCGATTCCCTTGTTCACAATCTTAAACTAAATTTAAGTTCAGTGCATCTTTTTCTTTCTATTTCAATAAGAAAAGGACAGAAGATACATTTTAGTTTAGTCCTGTCAAATTAATCAGAGCCTGTCACTACTCTATACAAGTTTAGACGTGATTAAAAACTTGCCTACTAAAAATACGTCAATTTACGTCAAGCGCTGGTTAATTTGACAGGACTGAACTAAAATGTATCTTCTGTCCTTTTCTTAATGAAATAGAAAGACAAAGATGCAATGAACTTAAATTTAGTTTAGTTTGTGAACAAGGGAATCGTCGCCAATGTCAAACTCCATGTTGAAAAACCAAACAACAATTATTTGAAATGTCAAATTAGTCTCTGGGATTAAAAAACGAACTTTAGAAGAGCCATGATCTGAAGCGCAGAGACATGATCATATTTACGCAGATATATAATGATTATAGAGCAATGGTGGCCCAGTGGTACCGGCCGCGACTTACGAGTTGTAGGTCGTGGGTTCGAACCCGGACAGGCACTTTACTTTGTGTAAATTATTTCATCACCACTGCTCTCAAAACGGTGAAGAAAAACATCGTGAGGAAACCGGCATGTCCTAGAACCAAAAATTCGAAGACATGTGACTTCTACCAACCCGCACTGGGCCCGCGTGGTGGATTACGGCCCACTCCCTCTCACAGAGAGGAGGCCTGTGTCCCAGCAGTGGGAACATTATAGGCTGATTATGTATAATGCTTATACAGAAAAAAAAATACCCAGTAGTTCCATATAGCTAGTTCCACATAGAAGTATTGCAACCTCAAAAAATGAATAGTTTGTGCCATTACTTCCATGTAATTTTAAACTAGTTTTACAGCCGACATTTCTTTCATATGGAACTGCTGCAACTATTTAGTTCCATGTGTGAGTTCTATAGTGTACTATTACAACCTCAAAATGTGCAGAATATTATGTGCCATTCGTTCCACGTAACTTAACACCAGTTTTGTTCAATTAATTTAATTTAGTTTCACAATAACAATTATATGTACAATAAAAAAACAAAAACACGCTTTTATCACTCACTAAAAATAAAAAAAATAAAGTCTAAAAACTTTTATTTTTACGATATATCATATATGCCAAGGGTAGCCCTTTCCAATATGCGACTATAGAGGAGCGGGCGCGCAGTGTAGCCGAACGCGCGAAAGTACTCGGCTGTGCGCTCTCTTGATTTGCCGGCGGCGGCGTAGGTTTTAAAGGTATGTTATTAGGATTCAAGTAAGGATTTTTTTATTTACAAATAATGTGTTCTATTAATTATAGTGACCCAACAAAAAAAAAAAAGTTGGTTATTTTTTTTCTTATAGTAAGTATATGCAAAAAGAATTGTTTTTTTTTTTATTAGTTTTCTTTTTTGCCACGTTCATATAGAGCCTTTTCGGAGTACAGTCGTGTTTGCCGAACTTACACCGCCTGTATGAATTTTTAGATAGGTATATTATGCTACTACTCCAATTTTACTACTTGGTAAAGGTTTCTCTGTGCTATTCACAGAGCATTGTTTTTTCTTAAACGAATAAGCGCTTGTACGTAAGAAAAAACAGCCAAGTGCGTGTCGGACCACGCACAATGAAGTTCCGTAGTTGGGATGAATTAATTCTAAGAACAAACTTAAGATTGTAGTTGAAAACATCTTCCCTCATACATTCTATTGTACGTTTGTACCACAATATTGAGAGATTTATCGTGTTATTTTAAAACCACAGACTTCTTATATTTTCCTGTAATCTAAGTAAAGAACTACTTTCTGTATACTTTTTTTAAATTTTAGGCTCTGTAGTTTCAGAGTTAAGGGGGGACCGTCACCGTCCGGTAAGGACCAGGCCCGGGTCGATGGCGCGTTGTATTCCAGGCGCGCCTCAAAGAGATGTCGTCAGCACAAGCGTAGGGGTCCACTAGGGCCGATGCCTGCCGGGGTCGCGGGAAGGTACCAAAGGGTTACCGAGGCCCCTGGCAACACGGGCATCTGAAGGACTACGGGTGGGTTTTAGTCAGTAAGAGTCTGACACACCCTCCTGCTCTGCCCAGAGCGGGAGAAGTTATTTGATGATTTCCCACCTAAAAAAAAAGGGGGTGGTCAGTTTTCATCAATATTTTTTAGGAGTATTTATTTTAAAATTATAAAATATTTCTGAAATCCTTACAAACCCTTTCATTTGATATGTCACACGGTACAGTTTGCAATTTTTTTTTCTTTCTAATTTTCCGCCATATCTGACTCAAATTTGATTTATTTACGTTACACTTCGTGTTAGGGGTCACAGACACACGGTCCAGTAGATTCGGGCAAATTGGTTATGACAGAAGGACAGACAGACGATTTTCGTTTTGAGGTACGCAAGCCAAATCAAATCAAAATATTTTTATTTCATATAAACCTATATGGGCACTTATGAAACGTCAGAAGCTAGGTGCACGGTTCCAATTGGTCGTTTCCTATGGAGAAGAGCCGGCAAGAAACTCCACGGTTAC
The DNA here is from genome assembly GCA_905333075.3 of Atethmia centrago. Lineage (NCBI taxonomy): Eukaryota > Metazoa > Arthropoda > Insecta > Lepidoptera > Noctuidae > Atethmia > Atethmia centrago. The sequence continues at coordinate 1,630,064 of HG995396.1, forward strand.
TCTTTTAAAAATAATTGGCTTTTACAATGTTTTCAAATTACAGTGTTAATAGGTATGGGAGGACAGTGTAGGCCTGTCGAGAAGTACTTAACAAAAAAAGCCGGAAGCCGAAGAAGGTAAAAATTGTCGGAGAGAGCAGAGCATAAAAATATTTTTTATGAGGCAGAAACGGACGCAATTGCTTATAATTTGACTGATCTACTCATCTCTGTTTCGTCTTATAATTAACTGCAGTAAATTGACCGAATGAAGCCGGGCCCGGAGATTGAAGGAAGGGGGTGACCAAAAGAATTCGCTCCCCCGTCATGGAGTACTTCCGCGGTCCCTGTTTATAGATTGATATTTCCGGTAGAGATTGGTGAAACGTAAAATGAAATGTAACACACGTTTAAACATCCAACTAAAGTCAAATTATTAATTCTTTGGAGTAATCCGACATGTGCTAGCTGCCACTTTGTGTAATAAAATGGTCTTATTTATTGTAACGGTGATCGATTTTAATAAGTGTAAAATAAATGTATAACAATAAGTGTAAAAGTCTAGAATACAATAAATATGACCATTTTATTACACAAACTGACAGCTAGCACATGTCAAATTACTCCAGTGAATGAATAATTATTTTTCAACTAGGAAAACTGAAAGACTTTCTTTTAGGAAATTCTCAGTAGCAGTCCAGTCTGGGTTAGCACTCTTTCACAAAAACAGTCTCCCATGCCATGGGACTGATAAAATGTGTGTAGTTTACAACTTTGCTTACCCCTTCGAGAAATACAGGCGTAATGTTGTTATCGATGGCACCACCGCTAATTCGATAACAAACTAATAAAGCTCCTTGTTATTTGAACACCCGGGTATTTCATTTCAACATACAGATGTGCCGACTATGATTTTGGCCGATTAGTCGGTTGTAGAGGCTGACTAATCGGCCAAGCCGATCACGGTTTCGGGGGTATTCAGAAATTTCAGTGACGCTTCGTTACTACAGCTGATTCGCGCGCAAGTCGCATCCGACGCTTGCGAGCGTGTAGGATGTTTTGTTTACGTCGCAGTTTCTTGATTTTTACTATTGTTCTGGCTAGAGTGGTGTTTTTGTGTAAAAAAACAAAGAATTAAAGACAATATAACTACTATTTATTGTTAAAATATTAATTAAAAATCAAGGATTTAATTTAATGTAATTCCTCTTAAATAAATTTTATTGAGAAATACATACTACGGAAGCGGCCGGATAGTCGGCTTTACCGACTAGGCGGAACATTTCTAATACAAAGCGATTTTTTTAATTTATGGCATCTCGTAGTTGACCTTGAGAGGTCGTGACTACTTAACCGGACTTTCCTGTGGCTGCCTTATGCGAACTCAAAACCTCCAGCCAGGGGCGAATTTCTTACATTACTAAGCGACTGCACGCTAAGGGCACCCCCTGTGGGGTACGGACCTCGGCTTAGGGCGTCGCTGGGGGGAGAACAGCAAGGTGGGACAGGCAGGATCTGATCAGAATGATTATTATAAAGGGAATTTAAAACTACAGGCTCAGCTGCGGCGCGGGCTGGCGCTTCGTCGAGCAAGGGTCGGGGGGGGAGAGAATACAAAGCGAAGCACGTGCGTAACAATTTAATGGAATTGCGCCTTAAAGGTTAGAGCAGATTGGGGCGGGCCACGCCGCAATGCAATACATTGCAAAAATCCTCTTTCACCATTTTCCTACGTTTTCGCACACTACAGGCCGCACAGCACTTTTTTGTATGAAAATGCATTGCCCTGCGGCCCGTTGCGGTTGTAATGTGAGCTTGGCTTTAGGGTTAGTTTAGTTAGTAAGTAGAAAAAATACACCAACAATTCTATTAACTTCTTTATTTATAATAATCAAGTAAAACAAAACATATTTACATACAATAAAGTGATTTTTTTAAATAAATTAAAAACATTTGTTTAAACCTAAATTCGTTAATTTTGACTAAAAATTATATTAATAAATATTGCTTGGGTTGTGAGCAATGGCAACGTGTATCTAGTGTAGTATTTTTAGCGTCGCACGATGGGCTGAAAGTCGACTTTATTTTTTCTTGGACATGGCTTTTGTTCACAATTACTGTGTTCAAATATTAACTCCTTAAATACCTGTCTATGAGAGTCAATTTTCAGCCCACCATGCGTCGCCAAATTTCGTTACACAATTATATAAATAGAAAGACTTTTTAAAGTGAAAACTTCTTCCTGAAGAGTGAACGAGACTGAACCGTCACGCTCGGGTCAGTGACGCTGAATCGGGTATACTCGGCTACAGTCGTAAGTTTTCAATTCAATCGTGTTGTCATATCATACGCCTCTATTTAATTACACAAGATGTAATTGTAATCGTCATTATACCCATTTTTTTTTTACTATGGGAACAACTCTTTTTTTTTTTTGGTGGGTAATCATCAAATAACTTCTCCCGCTCTGGGCGGAGCGGGAGGGTGTGTCAGAGTCTTACTGACTAAAACCCACCCATGTTCCTTCCGTAGGCCTGTGTTGCCAGGCAGTGGCGGTACCTTCATATAAGCCCAAAAGCCTTACTAAAATGGATGGATGAATTCACTTTTAATTTATTGTACCTAACCAGTAGTTTATGAGAAAATTGCGATGATACATACGTAGGTACCTACATACTCAGTCGAAAACTGAACTTTCTTTTTTTGAAATCGGTTAAAATTTTATTGGGCTTGCGTTATTTTGAAACCCTAGGCACGCCACTGTTGCCAGGGGCCTCGGTAACCCTTGAGGGGCAATTCCTGTATTTCTAAGAACGTTCGCATTCTAATGTCTCAAACTGTCAAAAATACCTTTATAGTCGTATTATTAATTGTAATCTAACATGTGCTAGCTGTCACTTTTGTAATAAAATGGTCATATTTATCGTAATGGTGATCGTTTAGTTTAATCTATTTATTTAAGTGTAAAACAAATGCATAATAATAAGTGTAAAAGTCTAGAATAACAATGTACATAACAAAATGTACGGAGCAGCTTTTTTCCCGTGATTACTGTTTTGGTCTCATAGTAAAAGGTTTTCATAATGATGAGTAAGATGACCCCTTTTTGAGTTGTGGTAACCATGTGTATAAACGCGCTGTGAATGTGTGAAGACAAATAGCGTCAGCACATAACACACACACACACACACACACACACTTCGCCATTGTCTCGAACGGTACCGAGAGCTCCTTACACACACATTCACAGCGTTTCTGTACACTTGGTTACCACAAGTAAAGCGCGCGTCGCTTCGTGAGATATAAATACAGTATTTCAATTACATCTCAACACAACTCAAGATTTTGAACACGAAAGATTCTCAATACAAAGTAGGTTTTATGTTGGTGTTTTGTATAGATAGTAAAAATGCTTCACAGAATAAGGGAAAAAATGGATTTACGCAGCATTTTGGTACTTAAGACATTATTTTATTCTATTCTTCGAATTTTGGTAAATTCATAGCCCTATTTGCTGCCGCGGAGTCTGGTAATAAGACAAGTAGAAATGTTTTATTTGGCAAATTAGCTGAAGTTGCTATCAGCGAAACTAATGCCCTGTTACACTACCTCCAGATAAGTTCTTGTTACCGTATCTTGCATATACATAATCAGCCTATAATGTTCCCACTGCTGGGACACAGGCCTCCTCTCTGTGAGAGGGAGTGGGCCGTAATCCACCACGTGGGCCCAGTGCGCGTTGGTAGATGACACATGACTTAGAATTTTTGGTTCTGGGACATGCCGGTTTCCTCACGATGTTTTCCTTCACCGTTTTGAGAGCAGTGGTGATGAAATAATTTTCACAAAGTAAAGCGCCTGTCTGGGTTCAAACCTACAAACTACAACAAGTCACGGCCAGTACGACTGGGCCACCAGTGCTCATCTTGCATATGTTTTCTTACAAATTCTATTCCATGTTTTAAATTAAATTCGTATCCGTACACTGAAACAGGGCTTAAGAAATACTTTGATCGATGCAAAAACACTCTTCAAACAGAACACAGTAGTCTAGTGTGTGGCAGCGTCAAATAATTATAAATTAAGCACATCACATCGTAACGACATCGTCGTGCAAACTGTTACTGAAATCATGAAATTTGGAAAGAAGCAAGATACACACAAGGTAAAGAAAAAAGTCTGTAATCAGTTTTATCACTTAAAAAAAAATATTTTAGCGATTACAAACTTACATTTGCAGTTGGACATTGACCGTGACGTATAACGATATAAGTAATTTTTTTGGGATAAATTTATGCCAACAACGGAACTTCATTGTGCGTGGTCCGACACGCACTTGGCTGTTTTTTCTTACGTACAAGCGCTTTAAAACAAAGCTCTGTGAATAGCACAGAGAAACCTTCTTTACCAGGTTGTAAAATTAGTGGGGGCGGAGCCCCCCCATTTTTTATTTTAGGGGGGGCATTTTTTAATAATCGACGAAGCATTTCTATGCTGGGGGGTCTAAAATTATGAGCTGAATTACATGGTAACAGTTTGCGCGTCGATTACACCTTTTATTTATTTATTTAAACTTCTCGCACACAATTTACGTTTCCAATTTAAGCTGATCTCGCATTGTACGGTAGACATTAAATTGAAGCTATTTAAAGCGTACTGTCAAAGTGTCTACACGAGTGGTCTATGGGTTAAGTGCACACAGAGAGCCTACAACGCCCTCGTAGGTACAATATAATAACACTAGATGTGCCCCGCGGTTTCACCCACATAAGTTTTGACCCCGTGGGTATATCGGGATAAAAATCCTATGTGTTATTCGTGGTTATAAACTATCTGTGTGCCAAATTTCATCCAAATCCTTTCAGTACTTTTTGCGTGAAAGATTAGCAAACATCCATCCATCGATCCATCTTTACAAACTTTCGCATTTATAATATTAGTAGGAAGTAGGATTTTCAGGGCTCCCGCATTCTTGTAGTGCTTCAGGTATGTTTGCAGACGCGAATATAGATGATTTCTACGCAATTATGCGGAAGAAAACCGCGTGAGTCTTGAAAACTGTGCGGGGAGTAGACAACAGATTCCTAAAAATGATAGCAGATGGGTTGGACGCGGCTGTGTTCAATCGATTCATCAATATGCATGTGAGAGTTTGGGTTGATGAATCGACATTTTATTATCCTACTTTGGGCCCTGGTTGTCTGATTTTTTTATATGTATATAAGATTTCTGGACAACGAGGTCAGCTTATACTGGAAATATATAGCTTGATAGGCAGCCATGTGTACAAGGGCGTATTTAATGGGGCAAAGGCTTTGTCTACCAGTCAACCAAGGGATAGAGAAGAGATAAGATGGCAAGTGCTCAGTTTGAGAGGCGATACTCTCAAACTGAGCACCTGCCATCTTATCTCTTCACCACCCTCGGTTGACTGGTAGAGAATGCCTTTGCCCCATTAAATACGCCCTTGTACACACGGCTAATTATATAATATAATAATAAAAAATATTAAAAGATAACATAATTAATTTTAAATAAAATAGCTACACAAGTACATAAATAGGATCATCATCATCTGCCTGGACTTTTCCCAACTATGTTGTGGTCAGTTTCCAGTCTAACCGAATTCCTATCTGACCTCCACAACCCAGTAACTGGGTAATAGATAAGACTGGTTGTCAAACTTTTGGGCTTCTGACGACCCGTAACAACTGTCAGATCTACTAAATGTCAGCCGAGACCAACGGTTTCACGTGCTTTCCGAGGCACGGAGGGGTATGTGAAGATGGTCACCCATCCACGGACCTACCGCGGCAAGCGTAGCTTAACCTGATCGATTGACCCATGTGGCTGTTAATACTTAGCCACGAGCCCCTCCACATACATATTTACTATAATATAGACAGATATAGACACGAAAGGACGTTTTCTTTTTTATTTCCAAAAATCGTAGAATTAAAATAGTTTTGTTACATTCATTAAATGATAAATGATTTATTTTCTGTAAGTAGGTTTGTACAAACACTTTTACACGTCAATCATATTTTTAAAATAAAGCTAGATGAGGTCGGTGTTTCCTATCTGACTACTCTGAGAAGAAAGGCCGAAACAAACTCAGAGGTCACAGTCTCTTTTAAAGTCCAGACATAATCTTGGTCAGATCATGTGAAGGCCATGTAGATTAGTGTCTGAAATGGTCCTTTTGAGGAAAGAACCACACAGATTGAGTGGACCTGTCCAGTCAGTGCACGTATTTGTCAGTAATCGTGCAGCTCAACTCAGAACTTAAGGAGCTCAACGATTCGACGAACAATACCAAAGAAAGAACATTTGGGTAGGCCGCATAAATTACTCAAACTGCCAGACCATGATTAATACTAAATGAGAAAAAAAAAAAAACAATAATGACCCACATTATTACTAGCTGTGACCAAGGTTAAAGATATTTATTATTCAGGGCTGAAAAGTACCCTATGTCCTCTAGATATTAAGCTACCTTATTTGCAAATATCAATAAAATCGGTTCAATAGGACTTTTTTTTTGGGTGGGAAATTATCAAATACTTTCTCCCGCTCTGGGCGGAGCGGGACGGTGTGTCAGACTCTTACTGACTAAAACCCACCCGTGTTCCTTCCGTTGCCTGTGTTGCCAGGGCCTCGGTAACTCTTTCGTACTTTCCCGCGACCCCGGCACCGGCAGCGTCTGGTAGTACTAATAAAATTCGTGGCGCCGAAAGTGCGTTGAGCGTACATCTTCTGTCACAGACCGCCATTCAAAGCCGCCAGTTCCTATACGTCATTAGCGTCGGGAGTGCGAGTGAACGGTGAACGCATTTAAGACGCTGACAACACCTAAACCGCGGTCACTATCAGATTGCATAGAAAAGAAAGAGAAGCGCGATGACACAACGCTTGTAATTTACTGCAAAATATGAAGTAATTATCTATTTACTCAAAATTGAGTTGAGTAATCGAAAATAAAAAACAACCAAGTTCTGCATTCGAATAAGACGTTCTTGTTATTAATTAAATACGTAACGTATGTTGATATTTGATACAGATATTTTAGATTAGACCTCAAAGTAAGAGGTTAGTTTAACGTCAGTTTGTATCGAGATTTTGTTTTCAAAACGTGTTTTGGTAACAACCAAGTTCTGGGAAATATGTTCAAAATTAACATATATTTTTTCCGCTACCACAAACTATACAGATTTGGCATTTTTTTTTCTTAAGAGAAGCCTATTTTGGTCAGTTGGGTCTTGTCAGCGCCTTAAGTACAAAAATATACGAAGATATTATACATACTCATAAAATATATACTTTTTAGGCCCTAAATTTGAAAACGACCCAATTGAGTTACCCAGTAACTGGGTTGTGGAGGTCAGATAGGCAGTTGCTCCATGTAAAATACTGGTATTAGACTGGAAGCCAATTCTAGCATAGTTGGAAAAAAGCAGGCAGATGATGAGGAGCTGTCTAGTTTTATTGTATGTATAACTCAAGAAGCAAACAATTTAGACTAAACTGTATAAAACGATAGAAACAAGAAAGAATACGACAATAAATGTATACAAATAACAAAATTAAAGTGTCGTTTTGTAATGTCAAAATAACAGCTTTTTACTACATACATATAACATATTATACGGCACTTATAACAAAAAAACAATTTCTAAATTTTTTGTGTCTGTTTGTTCCGGATAATCTCCGAAACGGCTGGACCGATTCTGACGGTACTTTCACTGGCAGATAGCTGATATTATCATGAGTAACTTAGGCTACTTTTATTTTAGAAAAAGCTACGCGTGCGAAGCCGCGGGCAGTGGCTAGTTTATAATAATACAGTACAGATAAGTGCTTGAAAAATTCTATTTTGATAAAAGAACTTGAAATTCTGGTAATAATATTTATAATATTATTTCATTCTAGCAAAGGACTAAAACAGGCTATTATGTACAGCACCTTTATCTCGTTAGCTGTAACGGCGATATTCGTATTTCAAATTTCACTACAGTTGTGCAGTTAACTGGTTATACGACAACTAATTTGTATAACATCATAATTATACATATTGCACAAATATATCAAAAACATAATTTTTACGGCCTGTTTTGGCACCTCTAGATAAGTTTCGGTTAAACTGGTTATCTATCAGTTAAGTTAACCGAAACTTCTTCATTGAACTTGTTTTATTTTAGAATTTATCTGTTGAACTGACACACGGCTACACATGAAGCTATAGATTTCCAGTATAAGCTGATCTCGCATTGTATTGGATTTCCGTACAATGCGAGGTCAGCGTAAACTAGTAATGTATAGCTTGATGTGTAGCCGTGTGTACTTAATGTGCTGTAAGTATTTTATTCAATTCATTTATTTTTCTCTAACGACAATTCTGAGAATATTGGTATAAAGTCAGAATTGTCACATACAAATCTGGAACTCCCGTATTTTTAAGGACGTTCGCATTCTAATCACACAGAATGAGGGTTTACGCGAAACTTCACGTCACCAGTTGGCGTCACTTCGACAATAGGTCAACCATTTCGACTATGAATAAGAAATATATGATGACATTCATCATTCGTTTCAGTAATTCATTCATTCATTCAGTCAGTCACGACAAAAAAATATAGGCGCTTTGACACTTTTGACAGGTGACCCGACCTGACGTCTTCAGACGCTGACAACACCTAAACCGCGGTCACTATCAGATTGCATAGAAAAGAAAGAGAAGCGCGATGACACAACGCTTGTAATTTATTGCAAAATATGAAGCAATTATCTATTTACTTAAAACTGAGTTGAGTAATCGAAAATAAAAACAACCAAGTTCTGCATTCAAATAAGACGTTCTTGTTATTCATTAAATACGTAACGTACGTTGATATTTAATACAGATATTTTGAATTAGAACTAAAGGTAAGAGGTTAGTTTAACGTTAGTTTGTATCGAGATTGTTTTTCAAAACGTGTTTTGGTAACAACCAAGTCCTGGAAATTATGTTTAAAATTAACATATATTTTTTTCCGCTACCACAAACTATACAGATTAGATTTTTTTTCTTAAGAGAAGCCAATTTTGGTCAGTTGGGTCTTGTCAGCGCCTTAATGCTGTGAGAAAACCCTCATTACTTGCATTTTTGGCAAGCTTCGGACATTGATTGTCGCTGAGATGAGATTATGAACGTTTCTAATTACGGTGATTGGCCTAAATAATCAAATACAGTTCATAGTAGATTGTAAAAGTGTAATAATTATTAACCTTTTGACCGCCACAATCATGTATAGATGACAAAGCAAGATGTGCCCAGCACGCCACTGACACGAATACATGACAGATTTTAAGGAATAATTCGTAGCTTGGCGCCGAGGGCACGTCTTTGCTTTTTTGACGTGGCGGTCAATAGGTTAACATAGCATAGTGATGGGCAATATATCCCAAACAAGCAGGTGGTCACCGCCGCCTATGACCATCTTGCAATACCAAAGACATCGCGGATGTATTGCCATCACACTCATAGTACCCGGTCATTAATGCATTGCCATCACACTCCCAGTACCCGGTCATTGACTGTAGAAATTACTCCATATTGTGACATTTATGATTTTTGACATTTACCATTTATAATTTAACATCATTCTATTAATTTTGACATATCTACCAAATAATTTGTGTTTACCTCTCGCATGATTGATAATTCTTTATTTTTATTTTTTATTTCACATGCAACCTTATATTTGTACGCTTCTTGGCATAACATAGCGACCTATCTTCAATTTAAGAACTGTATTCACTACCTATGTTACACAAATAAAATTGATTTTGATTTATGAATGAGTTGTCATCACACTCACAGTACCCGGTCATTAATGCGTTGCCATCACACTCACAGTACCCGGTCATTAATGCGTTGTCATCACACTCACAGTACCCGTCGTTAATGCGTTGCTATTACACTCACAGTAACCGGACGATAATGCGTTGCCATCACACTCTCAGTACCCGGTCATTAATGCGTTGCCATCACACTCACAGTACCCATCGTTAATGCGTTGCTATCACACTCACAGTACCCGGTCATTAATGCGTTGTCATCACACTCACAGTACCCGTCGTTAATGCGTTGCAATTACACTCACAGTAACCGGACGATAATGCGTTGCCATCACACTCACAGTACCCGGTCATTAATGCGTTGCCATCACACTCACAGTACCCGGTCATTAATGCGTTGTCATCACACTCACAGTACCCGGTCATTAATGCGTTGTCATCACACTCACAGTACCCGTCGTTAATGCGTTGCAATTACACTCACAGCAACCGGACGATAATGCGTTGACATCACACTCACAGTACCCGGTCATTAATGCGTTGCCATCACACTCACAGTACCCGGTCATTAATGCGTTGCCATCACACTCACAGTACCCGGTCATTAACGCGTTGCCATCACACTCACAGTACCTGGTCATTAATGCGTTGTCATCACACTCACAGTACCCGTCGTTAATGCGTTGCAATTACACTCACAGTAACCGGACGATAATGCGTTGCCATCACACTCTCAGTACCCGGTCATTAATGCGTTGCCATCACACTCACAGTACCCATCGTTAATGCGTTGCCATCACACTCACAGTACCCATCGTTAATGCGTTGCCATCACACTCACAGTACCCGGTCATTAATGCGTTGCCATCACTCTCACAGTACCCGGTCATTAATGCGTTGCCATAATACTGACAGTACCCGGTCATTAATGCGTTGCCATCATACTGACAGTACCCGATCATTAATGCGTTGCCATCACACTCACAGTACCCGGTCATTAATGCGTTGCCATCATACTGACAGTACCCAGTCATTAATGCGTTGCTATCATACTGACAGTACCCGGTCATTAATGCGTTGCCATCACACTCACAGTACTCGGTCATTAATGCGTTGCCATCACACTCACAGTACCCGGTCATTAATGCGTTGCCATCACACTCACAATACCCGGTCATTAATATCATACATTCAGCAGTTTTTTTTAACAAAAAGCCGACCCGATACTATTACTACACACGTTCGGCATTCATTCGGCTTGTGCCGGTCGGCAAACTTCGTTCGGCATCTACCCACGTTTAATGATGTTCGTGTGGGTCGGCACAATTCGAGCTAAGCCGAGCGGCATAATGCCGAACAATTTTGAAAATATTTAATTGCATCTAAACCTACATGGGCACTTATGAAACGTCAGAAGCTAGGTGCACGTTTCCAATTGGTCGTTTCCTATGGAGAAGAGCCGGCAAGAAACTACACGGTTTCTCTTTTAAAAATAATTGTCTTTTACAATATTTTCAAATAACAGAGTTAATAGGTATGGGAGGACAGTGTTGGCCTGTGAGTATTAAAATAATAAATAATCTTTAAAATAAGAATGCTGTTCGTGGGTAAGCGTATCACTTGAGAACGGCTCGACCGATCTGGCTATATATTGTTTTAAAATGTCCGTAATAAAAAAAAATGGAACAGTGCCTTGTGGGAGTTGTGGAGAAGAGGCAACTAAGGTACAGTAACTTGAGGAGTCAGCCACTATTAGGCGAGGAGTCTAGAGTTGAAAGAATGTGAAGTTTTGAGAGTCCACCACCATTGATTTGTCGTTGTCTGTATAAGATACTATTGTGGGACTTGTAAGTTTCCTGGAAATGTTTAAATCTGGAAAAAACTGAACGTTTTTAAAATGAATGTATTTTTTTATTCTATGGGATTTTTTATGATTTATTATTTGGACAGAACGTCTGTCGCGTCAGATAGTATCTTCATATATTCCATTTTGCCGCCCGGCTGTGCCGAATCATGCCGACCCGTACATGTGTATAGCAACTCTTAGAAAGAGACGGTCACACAAGTGAGTGACAGAGAGGACGCTATACAATGCCAAGCTCTTTCTAAAAGTTGATATACTATTGCGGGTCTTTTCGTATCAGAAGACTTTTCAGAGGTAGAAAATGATCAATAAATAACGTCTGACAATGATATACCCGAATCGCTTTTAACGTGGCAATAGCGGTCATTGCCCTTTCCGTAATAACTCTTCATAGGAACCCAAACAATAAACTATGTATTGTTTTTCCTTAAATATTTGAACATGTTGAAGATCACGATAGATATTGATTCAAGATGTTAACGGACTTTATTTCAGTTTTTGAAATAAAGAATGCTAGAAAATGTAGGTGGGTCAATGACCGCTGATGCCACGCTAAAGTAATTCGGGTATAGTGTAAAATATTTTAAGAGATGATTGTACTTATCTTTAAAATTAATAAAATTTAAGTGTCGATTTGCGATGTGAAAATAACAGCTTTTTACTAAATGCATTTGAAAGTATATATGGTACTCATAACAAAAAATATTTTTTACTGTTTTTGTCTGTTTGTTCCTGCTTATACCCGAAACGGCTGGACCGATTTTGACAGGACTTTCACTGGCAGATAGCTGATGTTATAAGGAGTAACATGGCTACTTTTATTTTAGAAACTCAAAGCCGGCGAAGCCGCGGGCAGCAGCTAGTAAAAATACAAACTACTACAATGAGACCAACTCCGAAATCCGTATTGTATTTTTGTATGGAATAGTTTGTTCATGACAAGCTGTCATCGGCCCATCAGCAACAACGACGAACTTCCATACAAACTTTCCCCCTTTTGGGAATTAATTTCCAAAAATCCATCTTTAGGGGCCACCTCCACGGGCAAAAATTATCGCGGCGATATTATCGTCCTGCCACTTCATTTTATAACTCTATGAACGTGTCTCCACACAGCGATATTATCGCGACGATGCGGCGAGTAACATTGACGAGCAAAACATCAACAACTTCCCGTGCACTCGCCGCGAGACACGACCAGCAGGCTTGCAGGCACGAGAACTATAGAGAAGCGTTTTGTCGACGGAAGAGTAGATAAAACTGACGTTTTCGTGTAGACAGTTGACAGTTTTCTAGCGAGGCATATAGACAAGTATGCGAAGCCTGCTGCTCGCCGCGAGACGCACCTCCCGCCCGGCTTACCACTACCCCCCCCCCCGCACGTGATGATCCCTCGCGAGTCGCGGACTGTAGCAGCCGATAGAATAATAGTCTCGTGAGATTACACGACGATAGCAGGGCGGGCTCGTGGCGATACACTCGCTCGTGGAGGTGGCGCCTTAATGCTCACTTTCACTAAACAGGGTTATTTTAAATTGGCAAGCTAAACTCTGCACACGCGATAGGAAATCTAAACAAGAAAAAAAAATGTGATGATTTTTTTTGTGAGGTCATCGACCGCAGTTATTGTAGTCACTTGAAGTATCAGTTTAGAAAATCTGTTTTTATTTGTGGGTCATTGTATTGTTTTTTCTCTTAGTTTTAATGGTGGTCTGGCAGTTTGAGTACTTTATGCGGCCTACCCAAATGTCTTTTCTTTGGTATTGTTCGTCAAATTATTAAGCTCCTTAAGTTTTAAGGTGAGCTGCATGATAACTGACAAATGCGTGCACTGACTGGACAGGTCCACTCAATCTGTGTGGTTCTTTCCTCAAAACACCATTTTAAACACCAACCTACATGGTCCTCAAATGATCTGAATAAGATTATGTCCGGATTGTTATCTTACACATTGACATTGATGAATTTTATTTATGCAATGACATGAATATTTACTCTGTGAAGTATTATATTATTTTAATTATTGTAAATGTGAAGACTGTGTGGGTCATTGTTTAATTTTGTTTTATTCTCAGTTAGTTTTTAACATGGTCTGGCAGTTTTGAGTATTTTTTGTGGCCTGGCCAAATGTCCTTTCTTTGGTATTGTTCGTTGTGTCGTTGAGCTCCTTAAATTCTGAGTTGAGCTGCACAACTACTGACAAATGCGTGCACTGACTGGACAGGTCCACTCAATCTGTGTGGTTCTTTCACCAAAAGACCATTTCAGACACCATCATTATGTGGACTTTAAAAGAGACTGACCTCTAGTTTGTTTCTGTCTTTCTTCTCAGAGTAGTCAGAAAGGAAACGCCGACCTCATCTAGTTTAAAAAAATATGATTGACGTGTAAAAGTGTATGTACAAACCTACTTACAGAAATAAAATCATTTATGTCTAAACACGATCAAACATAAGAAACTTTCTAACTCCTACTTCAAGTAACAATACTAATAGCGGTCGTAGACCTCCTTAAAAAAACAAAATATTTTTTTTAAATATTTATTTAAACTTTTTATACACAAAAAAGTTACAAAGGCGGACGTAATGCCTTAGGCTTTCTCTACCAGTCAACCAAAGGCGGTAAAGATATTTGATGGCAGGTGCTCTGTTAGAGAGGAACAATTAGTTTTTAATTAAAATTATATCATAATGAATTATCGTTATTTTATCGGTATTCATCGAGTTTGCGGAGTTTACCTAGCCAATTTAAAATAACCCTGTATGTATAAGGAACTCTTGTGCCAAATTTCAAGCTTCTAGTCTCCGCGGTTTAAGCTGTGCGTTGTTTGTCATTGAATTTAAGATTTATATTGAGGAGGTGAGTACTATCACGCTAAAATATTTTACACTATTAGAGCGGGCACAGACCTGGCAAAGTGCAGTTCAGTTTTCACTTACAAACAAATATGAACCTTCCTGTTTTTGAAATGAAGTTTGGAATAAGTAAATTTCCATTAGAATGAGCATCAAATCAGACATTTATCTATTTTCATCTTTATTTTGAGGGACGCAGAATTGATATTTGTTTGGCAGTGAAAGCTGCGTCGCCAGAGCGGCTTTTCCCGCATTTTTAAGAACGTTCGCATTCTAATCTCAGTATCAATCTGCCAAAAATACAAAAGATTTTCATAAAATTTTGACATTGACTGTCGCTGAGATGAAATTGCGATCAGATCTGAAGCATTTAAACGGAAATTGACCTTCTGGTCTCGCATTTGGATCCTCTAAAACATTATATACTACAAAAAAAGTGTTGATTTAACAAAATTACATATCAATAACTGATCACCAAAAAACTACTATCGGTGATATTTCTGTAGCTTTTCACAGCTGGGAGTGCGCAGTTTTTGCGCGTCGGCGTACTGTCGCGAGTCTCCGAAGTTGCGCGCTTTCCACACCATGCTGTCGCGGTAGTTACGTTCCCGCTGGCAGGCGTGGCGGAGGCCGACTGTAGAACAAAAAAAAATGGGGGATCAACATAAAATAACAAAACCATACCATAACCAAGTCATCATTATCATCTGTCTGCCTTTTCCCACCTACGTTTGGGTCGGCTTCTATTAAGACGCTGACAACACCTAAACCGCGGTCATTGTCAGATTGCATAGAAAAGAAAGAGAAGCGCGATGACACAACGCTTGTAATTTATTGCAAAATAAGAAGGAATTCTCTATTTACTCAAAATTGAGTTGAGTAATCGAAAATAAAAAACAACTAAGTTCTGCATTCAAATAAGACGTTCTTATCATTAATTAAATACGTAACGTATGTTGATATTTAATGCAGATATTTTGGATTAGAAATCAAGGTAAGAGGTTAGTTTAACGTTAGTTTGTATCGAGATTTTTTTTCAAAACGTATTTCAGTAACATCCAAGTTCTGGGAAATATGTTCAAAATTAACATATATTTTTTCCGCTACCACAAGCTATACAGATTTTGCTAATTTGCTTCTTAAGAGAAGCCTATTTTGGTCAATTGGGTCTTGTCAGCGCCTTAAAGATACATAAAAATAATGTACCACATGTTTATAGTACTCATCATTACCCACAAAAAAGTTCGCGGAGTATGTCTTAACTATTATTGATAAGGCACTAACTGGTTTTGTTAAAAAAAAAATTGTAAATCAAAACACGGGTATAATCGAAAGATGATGCGCGATGATCTCTGGAACTGCGAGTCGGATTTAAATTATTATTTTTGCATTTTATAGCCCAATTCTTGAGAAACGTTAAAAACTATTATATATGACGGAGAAAGTACGTCTCTCTCGTTATCATCAGCCATATTTTAACTACCGTGGGCGTACAATGGGTAGTGTTGGTTATTGCACAATAGAAAAACCGTTTGCAGTTTAAAGACTCTTACAAACAAGCGCGACACAAAGGCACCGCTTGTAGTGCTACACGCGGTGCCTTTGTGTCGCGTCGCGTGTCGCGCCTGTTTTAAGGAGCCTTAAATCAAATTATAATTTACGATCAAACAATCACACTAGCTATTCACACACGGTACGTACACGACATAACTACACAGAACGCGCGACAGTTTCCAAACGTGTTCACTCCTTGACCGCCTCTGACAAACTGCACTTAACTCGGGTCGAGCGTTATGTTGTGGACTCTGTCGAGCGCCGCTTGGTGGCGCTGGCGTCCCGATTAGTCAAACTAGTGACTAACGTATTTCCGACATGTTCTAATATTTAAAATCGCGCTACGACCCTTGGGAACCGAGCAAGAAAAAAGTCAGAAATAATGTTAAGTGAAAATGAAGTAATAGCGCGAGCGGGCGTTACGACGCGACGCGGTGAGTCCAGGGGACGAAACATCACGCGGACGAAGTCGAGGTCATTACATAATAAAACTACTAGTATTATGAGTGTTGATAATACAAAAAAAAACAAAATGTGTTCTTCTGTTTAGGAGCTGTGACGCCACAGATACACCCTACAAACTTATAACATCATCTTTTTCGTCGGAGGTTAAAAAAAAGCATGTTCAGACGTACCTATATATTCTTCTTCAATAGCCATTTCGAGACGTCGCAGCGATCCTTGGTAGTCGGTGTGGAAATTCTCTTTCACGTAGTACGGCACCTGAAGTTTAAAAGCATAATAATTTAGGATTATACATCGTGGTCTTTACTTTGCGTAAATAATTTCATCACCACTGCTCTCAAAACGATAAAGGAAAACATCGTGAGGAAACCGACATGTCCTAGAACCAAAAATTAGAAGACATGTGACATCTACCAACCCGCACTGGGCCCGCGTAGTGGATTACGGCCCACTGCCTCTCACAGAGAGGAGGCCTGTGTCCCAGCAGTGGGGACATTATAGGCTGATTATGTATACATCGTGGTCACAGAGAACCCCCTCTAGATACCTACCGTTTGCATAAAATGTTGTTCTGATTCGAGATAAGACGCGGACAACACCTAAACCGCGGTCACTGTCAGATTGCATAGAATAGAAAGAGAAGCACGATGACACAACGCTTGAATTTTATTGCAAAATATGAAGCAATTATCTATTTACTCAAAATTGAGTTGAGTATTCGAAAATAAAAAACAACCAAGTTCTGCATTCAAATATGACGTTCTTGTTATTAATTAAATATGTAACGTATGTTGATATTTGATACAGATATTTTAGATTAGACCTCAAAGTAAGAGGTTAGTTTAACGTCAGTTTGTATTGAGATTTTGTTTTCAAAACGTGTTTTGGTAACAACCAAGTTCTGGGAAATATGTTCAAAATTAACATATATTTTTTCCGCTACCACAAACTAAACAGTTTTTGCAATTTTTTTTCTTAAGACAAGTCCATTTTAGTCGTTTACGTCTTGTCAGCGCCTTAAATACAGGGTCATATTAAATTAGCTGGAGAAATTAAATATCAAACATGATAAAACACAAAAGAACTTAATGATTTTTTTCGGGTCATCGACCGCGGTTAGCATAGTCACTTGTAATATCAGTGTAATTACAGCAACTTGGCACTGCATACCTCTTCCTCTTTGAAAGAGGACTTGCAGATCTGCAAGATGCTGACCTCGTTCATGTAGTCGATGGCATGCTTGACAAATGCCAAAAGCTCGTTGGCAATGAGTTGTTTTGTAGCCATTGCGAACAAAATTGGGCAGCGATTGGCGCTGCTTGGTTGCTGTTGCAGCTATGTGTAAGCTTACTTCGATGGTCCTAGTTTATCATTTGTGACTGATTTACAGTTGTAGCTTTATGTAAGCGGGCACGCCCTTTATCCCTGGAGGCTATTATTTAGGTATTAAGTTCTGTTTACGTTTTTATTTTTAATTTCTGCTTGATTATAGTTTTCGATGTTTCTGACATATGCCTAATAATTTTGTTTTAGGGTTGTGTAAATTCTTTTGCATAATATTGTATAACCTAAATAAAAGCCTCCAAGTATAAAGGGCGTGCCCGCTTACATAAAGCTACAGCTGTAACTCAGTCACAAATGATAAACTAGGACCATCGAAGTAAAATAAAGAAACAGTTACTACTAATAACAATAACAAAACCATGGTCAGCAAGACGAGAAAGTCACCACAAGCAGTACCAGGTCACGAGATAACGTAAAGATCAGCCATTACCCCCCTCGCCATATTTGAGGGAAGGAGGCAACCCGACACCCGACTAAACACTTGCATGCAATTCTTGAATGGTAATAATTGAACGTGCTTTATGGCAAGCGATTATTGCTCTTGAACTTCCAGAAACTTGCACCGTGTAAATGGGGCTTTAGTTACAGAATTGGATAGAAATGAGGGAAAATCAGACCAGTATTAATCACTCTCACAACACACATAAAAAAAGTTGAGATCATCGAAAATAAAATACCAGATTAAAGATTAACGGCCACTTGAAGCTTTTATTTAAATCTCGATTTAAACTCGGCTTAGGCTTAAACTTAATTTAACGATTTGCATGTCATCGATTTCGCTTAAATCTCGATTTAAATAAACGTCAAAGTTAAACCGGCATGTAAGTCGGTTTAAAGTTGTTAATTCTCGATTTTATAGACAGACGTCAATACAGTGTTATTTTGAATTCGTCTTTTTATTTGTGAAAATGGATTTCTTTACGCTTAATCATGATGATTTGTTATCTGATGATGACGAGGAGATCGTACAATATTTAAACACACCGTTTTTCTCTCGTAGAGTGTACATTAGAAGTGATTTATTTAGTACATTACGTGATGACGAATTTTTGAAACGGTTCCGCTTAAGTAAACAGAGTACAAAGCTCCTTTATGATAAAATTGTTCATAAGTTTCCAAGTGATTTTAACAGACGAGCTTTCTTCAGTTATAATTAACCCTAGATCTCTTCATTGTAATTTATGTTTTAACTCGTATATTATGTATGACTGACGCTAAACAAAACCTAGAAAATAACACGAGACTACAAACACAACCAACACTGACTTATATTGACGTTATTGACAGATCAAATTCTTTTTTCTCTATACGCAGAACTGAGTTGCCATCACTTTTTATTTAAAAACGGAACGCAAAGAATGAATGGCGAATGGTTTATTGACCTAATCTCAGTTTAGTTAAATCGAATGTGAAATGTGACTGTGCAAGACATGCTTAGTAAGATTTAAGTTAACTCGAGTTTAGAGCTAAATCGAGATTTAATTAAACCGAGATTTGTAACGTTTTGCTGCAAGTGGCCCTTATTACATTATATTTACTGAATTTAACACCATCTGTCGTCAAGTAGCATAACTAAAAAGATACTATGAACACACAAAAAAAAGCATTAGATGTTTTACAGAAATAAAATCAACTTCTAATTTTACTAATAATTAAAAAAACGGCCAAGTGCGTGTCAGACCACGCACAATGAAGGGTACTGGGTACTGTAGTTGGGAATTTGGGATGGATTTATCCCAAAAACAAATTTAACATTGTAGTTGAAAAACATGTTCTCCCATACATCGATATATACGCCACGGTCAATTCTCCAACTGCAAATTTAAGTTGGTCAACTATTACTCGTTAACTTGTAAAGCCCACCCCGATTAGTATATATACCTATGCCAAATTACAGCTTTCTAGTACTAAGCGTCTCTCAACTACTGCGGGAACAGACAGACAGACAGACCTCTAAAAATGAGTACCTATTGGAATATAACAAATCGAATAAAAGGCAGTTCGAACAAGTGAAAATAAAATAAAATGCGTAATTCGTTCTCGCCGACGCATGTGTCCATGTCTGTCTCTGTCATAAGCCAGTAAACAGAGAGTTGGTGCATCATATTGTAAACGAACAGCTAGCTAGCTGAGCTACGTAACTACTATCGCAAACGTATTTTTCCAAAGCGTCTGTCAAATTAGTGACTCATGGTGCTGTTTTGTACGGTGACAGCTGAAAAACGTTAGTAACTATCGAATAGATTACGTTAGGTTTCTTACCTATCGAAAAGATTACGTTAGGTTCCTTACCTATCGAAATCTAAAGTGATCATGGTTCGAATTTTGATTCTGTGACCACTAGGTGCGCTGTAGGGCTCCACTAGGGGCGCCGTAGAGGTCCACTAGGGCCGATGCCTGCCGGGGTCGCGGGAAAGTACGAAAGGGTTACCGAGGCCCCTGGCAACACAGGCACCGGAAGGAACACAGGTGTATTTTAGTCAGTAAGAGCACACCTTAGCTCCGCCCAGAGCGTGACAAGTTATTCGATAATTTCCCAAAAAAAAAGGGGCGTTGTACAATATTTAATACATATTATTTACGGAGACTCTAGCGAGTTTTGGCTGTGTTAACTCATGGTAGAGCTACTGAGTAACTTCAATGATAAGAATAGTTGTTATTGTTTTTGATTATTATGGTGTATTAAAATACCTGTATTAAAGCTATATTATAATTCAAATCTATTTCCCATAAATGCACACACACATACACACACACACACACACACACACACACACACACACACACACACACACACACACACACACACACACTACTCATTCAAATTTGTTTTACTTATATTTTAAGATAACTGCTTATGTGTTTTTGTTTTGTATTGATTTTTGTGGTACTCAAATAGGGAGACGAAACTGTCTCGTCCATACAGATCTAGTTACAGTATCTAGCCAGGAGAGCGCGTTCACCCAGCAATTCGCTGTACAACATGTAATTAATAATGCATACTTTGCAAGTCCCTAATGCATAGACATCAAATATGATTAGATCGGATGCATAATTACCTGAACAAATTTTTTGCTATGAAAGTATGGAACCGGCTTTACATTTATTTTTTAAATCCCGGGTTGTCAGTAACACCGGGAATGCATAACTAGTCGGGTGTATGTATGGAAGCCATTTCTAAATAAATATTTATTTAAAAAATAACAACCGGTATTCTTAGATTATAGTCAGAAAAATCACTAAAATTTGTCGATTCCGGAATCGCGGGATTTTTACGATCCATACATAAGTGAATGCCACACACATTAATTTGTAAGCAAGTAAATATACATCCGAAACTCAAACTCAAAGCATTTATTTCAAATAAACCAAATACGGGGCACTTTTGTATTGTCAATGGTTCGGTCAGTCAGAAAGATGAACTAGTTGCCCATTCCAAAGCGTAGTAGGTTCCTATGGAGAAGAGCGGGCAAGAAACTCCACGGACACTCTTTTAAATTAAAATATTGGTTCTAAAATTTGTTGATCCCGGAACCGCGGGATTTTTTCGATACAAAAGTGCATTCCATATTAGCCAACATCTCAACTTCAGGTGAATATGCATCCAAATCCGATATCTGACTCATGTATTACAAAACATTTATGTACAGTCGCCAGCACATAAGTTACCACAAACTGTCAAATTTTCTCATTCGATTTTGAACGTAAACTTCAACATTTTTAACCGACTTTATGAATTCGACGTTTATGTTTTTTTTATGTAAGTTCGGCGATTTCTCCGTCAATTGCGGACCGATTTAAAACAAATCTTTTTTTATTGAAAGGGTATTGTTACCAAGTCATAATCTGATGAGGGGATCCCATGGAATTCGAGGGAAATCCTCAAATTTTAAAGGCACACCGCGATTTAGGTATTTTTTTATAGTAATTTTTGCTCTCGGAAAGCTACATTTGGTGGAGTGGAATTGATGATGAAGGCCACAGATGGCCACCGGAACTACTTAATAAAAGTATTTAACGAGTTGCGATTCGATTAGATACTTTAATATGGTTTCTGAGCCATTTATGCTCTTCATAATGCATATGGTGAGTGGCAGTTCTAACCACTGGTTCTAACCAGGAGAACTCCTCAACAATTAACGTCCCTGCATCAAGAAAAGAAATATTTTGTAAAAGGTGATGAGCAGTTGACATTAGGCTATTGTAGTTTAGATAAATTACAAACTGATCCGCTAAAAAGTGAAAAATAAAATCTTATTACAAAAACAAAAACAACCGTCTTCCAAAACAACACTACAAAGTGAAAAATAACTTTAATTTCGGAAGTCGGTGGCAAAAAACTAAAATACAGATCCAACGACATCGACTTCCGAAATCAGTGTTTTTTTGGAAGTCAATTGTTATTGTTTTTTTTTTTGTAAAAAGTTTTTTTAGGGTTTAAAATCATTTAGAGACAGTTTGTGACAACATTGTTCATAAACTGTGCTATTTTTCAATCGCAGTATGTCAGATAATCCGGTAAAGGAAAGCCGGTAGAAATGGAGTTATTATCTAACTACGCCTCTGACGCGTAATGTGCGCATGAGTGTCCACAGAAGAGTCAAAATCCTGGCACTAACCTTCAAATTGACCGTCTCCCTGGGCACAGGATACTTGGAGTTCGGCGCCAGGCTGTAGACCGGCTCGCTGATGAAGTAGCCGGACATCATGGACAGCAGCACCAGCACCAGCACGGGCAGCAGCTGCACCAGGCCGGCGTGCGCGTCGCGCTGCTCCGGCTCGCGCGCGCGGCGCCGCGTGTACACGGTGGGGCCGCCGCCGGGGAAGGCTGCTGGTGGACATCGTTTGTATGATAAATAAACATTTAAGTGCCTTTTAAGAGGCTGACAACAGCTAAAGCGCGGTCACTGTCGGACTGCATAGAAAAGAAAGAGAAGCGCGATGTTTTTTTTTTTTAGGTATGGCATCTCGTAGTTAACCTTGAGAGGTCGTGACTACTTAACCGGACTTTCCTGTGGCTGCCTTAAGCTAACTCAAAGCCTCCAGCCAGGGGCGAATTTCTTACATTACTAAGCGACTGCACGCTAAGGGCACCCCCTGTGGGGTACGGACCTCGGCTTAGGGCGTCGCTGGGGGGAGGACAGCAATGATAGGATGATAGGAAGCTAATGATAGGATATAAAAATTAAAACACTACATTATGCTAATATGTTGCTTGAAGAATAATCTGACAAAAAAACAGAATGATTGTATGTATATTAGTGTGGTTTTTAATCTATAAAATATTTTTTTAGAGGTATCTTCGTGATTTTTTACTATCGTATCAAATTAGTTGTATTATGTTTTCAACACACTATCTACCTAGCATATATCCTTAAGAATATCATATATTTTTCTGATTTTGTTTACTGCAGTGGATCATATACTTTTAGGCATTATAAAACTAACAAAATTTGCGTTTAGGTCCTGTAGTCCCCTTAAGATGCTGACAAGAGGCAAATGACAAAGTAGGGTGGTCTTAAGAAAAAAAATTGCCAAATCTGAATAGTTTGTGGTAGCGGAAAAAATATATGTTAATTTTGAACATATTTCTCAGAACTTGTTTGTTACCAAAACACGTTAAAAAAAAAATCTCGATACAAATTAAAGGTAAACTAACCTTTTACCTTGAGTTCCAATCCAAAACATCTGCATTAAATATCAACGTACGTTACGTTAAGAACGTCTTATTTGAAGGCAGAACTTGGTTGTTTTTTATTTTCGAATACTCAACTCAAGTTTGAGTAAATAGATAATTGCTTCATATTTTGCTATAAATTACAAGCGTTGTGTCATCGCGCTTCTATTTCTTTTCTATGCAGTCTGACAGTGACCGCAGTTTAGCTGTTGTCAGCGTCTTAATGATCAAATTGAAATGAAATGAAATGAAAAATTTAAAAACCCGTGCGAGTCGAACTCGCGTGGTGACGGCTCCTTACAATGAATATGTTATCTACCATGTTTTTTTATCCCAAAAACAAACTCAACATTGTAGTTGAAAAACATGTTCTCCCATACATTCCAACTGCAAATGTAAGTGTGTATGCATAATAATCTATAAGTAAAGAACTATTTTCTGTATGTTTTTCAACATTTTTGGATCAGTAGTTTCGGATATAAGGCCGCACAGTGGAACGAATGTATGGGAGCGGTTGGACGTAGACATGTCCGAAAAATAAGAGTAAAATTATGACAAACTAATGATGCCATCTTATTCGATTACTTAATGCCTTCATAAATTGTGGTGATGAATTTGTTCATAACTCCCATATTTCGGGAGTAATTTGAGAAAATGTGAAATTTTACTATGAAAATGAGTGTATCGAGCTCTCTCCCTCCTGATTCCGGGCTTGTTTCAAGTAGCGGTCTCTAATATCGTAATGCTATTACTAAGAGCTATATTTAATACTAAGACACATAGTGCGCCAAATGTGCACTTTCTGGGATAAAAGGAAATGAAAATTTAAAAAAAAAAACGTTTTTTCCCCATTTGTATTTACTTTAAACCGCAGACAGACTTATTAAGAGGTCTATAAATATATTATATATATACAGAAATATATATTAACAAAAATATTCACAAGAACTGATGAGAGTATGACTTTTAAGTAAGTTGATAATAAATTACCTAGTTTCATTAAAAGTACAATAAATAATTAAGATGTAAGCTCTAATTTACTAAGTTACACATTTTAAAACAATAACATCATTTAATTATCTTCGTCATCATCATCATCATCAATTAATTCAAATTCAGAATCGATGTCCGCTAAATCATTTATGTTAACAAATTCGATATCACTTTTCTCAGAATCCGTAAGCTCATAAAATTCCTTAAAAGAAGATTTTTTTACAAACTTATTTCCTTTTGGACGGATACTTGTAACAAGTGGATCAGAAGACAGTAAAAGATTGTGCATAATATCTTCATTGCATGAGATACTGCTATGCTTTCGAGAATGCCCCTCTCTATATTTTCTAAAATCTTTATTTCTAGCCTCAGATGCCTCTTCGGATAGAAAACCAATGGGCACAATTGACATGTTCTGAACTATGTCTGGCCCATGCATTAAAATTTTATGAAGTGAAGAAGGCATATAATACCATGGGTATAACTCCACGTAAAGCTTAGCAGTATCAAAGCAGAACTCTCGGAATTTAGTTACGTTGATCTTCTCTCCTGATGAAATACACTGCAAGATCACACAGATTTTTCTTAAAAGCATAGCATCTATTCCGGTCAGTTCAGCAGATTTAGTGTAGTTTTCAAAAAATCTCCTTGCCGAGTTGCCATTGTTGGTGGATCCACTGCCTTGTTTCACAACATCGAGAAGTAAGCCCGTTTCTCTTCTTACAGCCTCTTGAACTCTTTTCTTCCTGTCATCAACTTGCCTTTTTGCTATATCACCCCTTACTTGCCATGATTTTATGTCTAATTTGTAGGAAATGTGTAATAAGCATTCCATTGAGCGAATCCAAGCGTGAAGGGTGCTTAAGCTATATTTATACATGTCCTCGTTTGCGTGTTTATCTTTGATTAACTCTAAATTATTCATTTCTTTAGGACAAGCCTTGCATATGTCACACACTGAAGCTGCTGTATTGGATATAATGGAATGAATTTTACCATCAATCATTGTCAACAGCAGTTGGTGTTTGACACTAATTCCATCAGTGATGGTGGATGGAGTTAAGGCTTCAATCTCTGCTTCGATTTCAGCCATCTCTCTCTGCACATTTTCTTTGGTTTCCTTTATAAACTTAAACAATATTGGCCGGCAAAATGAAGTGGAAGATGGTCGCTCGTTTTCCCAAATTGTTACACCTTTTGAGACGAGCCGCAGTGGTACAAGACTAATCATAAAATTACTAGCAAGATCGATTTGCTCATCTTCACTCGTCCTTTGATGATAAATGCTTTGGCTAGATGATCCGTCAAAACCCCATTTGCTGGTCAATACGAGCTGTTGATTGGGATCAACAGGGGTTTCTAACGACCTAATAAGTCTTCTTGAGGTTAAATCCATCAAGGCTTGTAATTTGATTTTTGCAGAGCTCTCTGTAACTGTGAGATCTTCTTTGGCCGGATAGCACTTAATTTTTTCTTTAACCAACATGTAGTAACTCGGGTATTGAAGAGCTCCTTCTTGAGTGTTGAAATCCCGAAGAGTGTTATAGCGCCATTTCGATAAGTTCATCGATACATAAAGAGCCAATGCCTTCAAAGGGGATATTTCCCGTACCTGAATTGATTTACCTTCAATGAAGGCTTTGATTTTTGAGGCCTCTTCTGGATTCTCCGTCAAGTATTTCATAACATAAGCTGTATCGCTTTGTCCTGCCTTTTGAAGCGCCCTTTCGGCCGAAAACATAATTTCAGCGCTGCTACTGCTGCATGAAAGACTATCTTCAGTGCGTCTTCTTTTTTGCCGGTTACTAAGGTCCTCAAAAGATTTACGAGGACTAGGATGTGTACAAGTTGAAGCATCAGATTTAGCAGGAGAAATTATGGGCTCGATGACGTCACTTATATTTTCTGTAGAAGGTTCCATATTTTCATTCTGTAATTCCGGCCATTGAATTGCAGCCTGTAGCCAAATCTCATGTTTCTTCCGAAACTTATCTGTGCTTCTTCCAGACTGTGTCCATTTTGCATAAATGCGGTAGCAAAATCGACGACACCAGTCTTTTAAACTTGTTTCAGCACTTTCACATAACTGAACACAACTGTTATCTTTTAAAACACTGAACAAATAGTTAAAGTCGCGTAAATCTTTATGTGCGCGTGCGCATAAAGCAACGTGAATATCAAGATTTGTATTAAAATTTGGAAAATACATTGCGAGATTAGCTTGGATACAACGAGGTGTAAATCAACACTGATTTTAAAGTTACTAATAGTGACCTATTTATATAAAATCCAGGTATCCCAGGTATCCTTTGTTAAATATTGCAAGGTAATTAGTTATTGTGATAATTAGTAAATGATGCATGCTAAATTAGTGTATTAAGAGCCATTTAGTAATTAAATAATAGCAATGTTCTTATCAGTAATCATTAGTGCATCAGTTTTATATGTAAACCTTAAGTCCCTAATTATATATCCTAATTAGCTTATATCTTCTCTAATTGGCTGCTCAGAAATGTTATTGTAATAAGGTAAACCTTTAGAAAAACGGTTTTAATCAACAAAATAAACAAAAAATAAAAAAATTGTGTTATAAAATAAACATCACTCTTTATCCCAGAAAGTGCACATTTGGCGCACTATGTGTCTTAGTATTAAATATAGCTCTTAGTATTAGCATTATGATATTAGAGACCGCTACTTGAAACAAGCCCGGAATCAGGAGGGAGAGAGCTCGATACACTCATTTTCATAGTAAAATTTCACATTTTCTCAAATTACTCCCGAAATATGGGAGTTATGAAGAAATTCATCACCACAAGTTATGAAGGCATTAAGTAATCGAATAAGATGGCATCATTAGTTTGGCATAATTTTACTCTTTTTTTTCGGACATGTCTACGTCCAACCGCTCCCATACATTCGTTCCACTGTGGGCCGGGGGGATAGAATGAACGCACGTAATTGGGTCACAGAAATTCATAAATGTACTAAATTTAAAGTTAATCGGTCCAGTAGATTCGGAGCAAATCGGCTGTGGCAGACAGACATATATATACGAGTGATTCTATAAGGATTCCGTTTTTTTTCTTTTGAAGTACGGGGAAACCTAATGATTATTTCTGTAAGACAACTGTGTGTTTCTTCTAAAACTCTTTTACAAGTCAATTTTGTCAAAAACATTTTAAGATTTTAAAATCAGTTTAATTTTCTCACTCTGAAATAAATGATTACCCATCAGTACTCCTCGTGGGTCTGAGCTATGTCTGTGTGTCTAAGGCACGTGTCTCTTACCGGTTGCTCTGAAGAACATGTTGAACAATTCCTCAGCCGTGAGATGCGACTCGAATCCTCTGGAATAGTACTGATGCTGTGTTATTGGGGCACGTGTCTGTGTGACTGAGGCACGTGTCTCTTACCGGTTGCTCAGAAGAACATTTTGAACAATTCCTCAGCCGTGAGATCCGACTCGAATCCTCTGGAGTAGTACTGATGCTGTGTTATTGTGGCATGTGTCTGTGTGGCTGAGGCACATGTCTCTTACCGGTTGCTCCGAAGAACATGTTGAACAATTCCTCAGCCGTGAGATCCGACTCGAATCCTCTGGAGTAGTACTGATGCTGTGTTGCTGGGGCATGTGATGTTTCTTCCCCTCTCAGGTCATACTGTTTGCGTTTCTCGGCGTCCGTTAAAATGGCTGCCGCGTTGCCTATCGCCTGTAATGATGAAAACAAAATTTGTAGATAATGGAATAATTAAATCGTTATTTCCCCACTACCGATCGTTATTTCGCCTGACAAAGTTTATTCTGTTTATATGTATGTATCTACGTATTTATTCTTGTATTGTATAGTTATTTTCGTGTTATCTATACCATACATTGCACCTGCCATGTGTCTTCTCTGCATCACCCTAAGGTTGACTGGTAGAAAATGCATCAGGCATTAAGTCCGCCTCTGTACGGTATTTTTTTTACTTGTGCATAAAGTTTAAATACATAAATAAATCGGTTGCTGTAAATCGGTGACGTCATGAAATAAGTTTTTTATTTTTTATGCACACGTAGACTTGCTAGACACTTAAGGTGTTCTGCGGGGCATTGGGTAGCACAATCTTTTATTTTGACAATTCAAATTACGAAGTAACTCAATTCAAATGATTTATTTCAAACAATGAGTCCATAGTGTAAGTATCAACAAAATAACTTAATAACTAGTGTTAGTTTTAAGGATATAATACATTAAATATCAACTGGTATGGATTCTAACCCAGTGGCGCAACATAGAGGAGTCCCACAAATCTGAGAACACGCTCAGGAGACCGTTGGTGGTGGTGCGCAGCCGGCCAGCTATGGAGGCGGTCCTTTTTCTTATTATGGCGTAAATATCCTAATGATTATATTATTCTTACAACCGGCAGCAAGTTCGTCATGCTCCCTTAGATGTCACTGCTTGCGGTAGCGTCGGGGGTCGGGTTGCCTCCTTCCCTCAAATATGGCGAGGGGGGTAATGGCTGATTTTTGAGTTATGATCGTGAACGGGTGCTTGATCGTCTTGCTTACCATTGTTTTGTTTTGTTATTAGTAACTAATTGTTTATTTATTTTACTTTGATGGTCCTAGTTCATCATTTGTGACTGTTACAGCTATAGCTATATGTAAGCGGGCACGCCTTTTATGCTTGGAGGCTTTTATTTGGGCATTAAGTTCTGTTTACGTTTTTATCTCTGCTTGAGAATTTATAGTTTTCGGTGTTTTCCTTTTCTCTTTTTTTTTTGTTGGTATAGTAGTGTGCTAGCTGACATATGGCAGATAATTTAATGTTTTGTGTTGCACGTAATGTAAATTGTTTTGCATATTGTTGTATAGAATCCATTTATTTTTCTCTAACTGAACAGACAGCTGTGCTGCTGGGGAGTTTGTTGACCACTTCTTCTTCCCAGCTAAAGCACTAGGAAGTGGTGACGGGTGGGCGTTTTCGGGGACTGTCTTATGTAATTTTGACGTTCGAAAAGTGCTGATTCTCAGCCTAGTTTGAATAAATGACTTTTGATTTTGACTTTATCGTCTGTGCGCGCCTCCGCAAACATTGTGGGCGCACTACAACGGACTGCCCCAACAGTATCCTAAACGCGTTATTATATTGGACACGCAGATCGCTGTATGTCATCTGCGTAAAACGGGTCCAAAGACTGCACGTGTAGAAAGACTGACAGAAAGCGTATGGACAAGCAATTTCCCTCAAAATCTTTTGTATTGTGATTGAAAGCGAGTTACTCTATTGGGGTGCTGATCTAATTTTAATTGATTTAAATTAAAACTCGAGTTTTCGACAAGGGTTGACGCTTGCGCGCCCTTTGCTTCGCACGGGTAATCTTGCTAACCATGGTTTTGTTATTGTTAATTAACTGTTTATTTATTTTACTTCGATGGTCCTGTAAAATGTATTCTACTAACTTTTTAGACCTATGTCAGGGAGGGTAAAAGTCACACTTTTTAGAGCATATTGTACTTCCGTTTACACATGCAGCCTGTGGGCTCGTTACACAAAGAAGTGCTATAGCGACCTCCGCGTTCTCTATAATAATGCATTTAGGATTGTGATGGGGCTGCCTCGGTTCTGCAGCGCCTCGGGCATGTTCGCGGAGGAGCGCACCGCCTGTTTTCACGCGACTATGCGCACGCGGAGCATTTCTGTGGTGGGCAGAGTGCGGGCCAGCTCCAACACAATCCTAGTGATGATTGCTGACAGGCTGGACTGCCCCTACATGCTGCATTGCTTCAGCAGGCATGTTCAGGCAAGGCCGTTTGGCAGGCGTTATTAATGCTTGAGTGTGTATTTGTATGTATCTAATTTAATGCTATCTAATTTTATTTTATTTTAATTTTAAATTTTAGTTTTATTTTGGATTTTTGTGACATTTATTATGAATTTTATTATTATTATTATTATTTTATTCTATTTTATGGTATTATTAGTGTGAATTGTTTTGTAAATTTTCTTCTATGGGCCTAGTTCCCCGAAATAAATAAATTTTATTTATTTTATTATGTATCCTGCTTATGTGTGTAAACTTCACATACATAAGCAGGATACATAATAAAATCAATAAAATTTTAAATTCATTAAAATCGGTTCAGTCATTTCGAAAAATAAGGACTTCAAAATTTTTATTATATGCCGTACGGCGTAAGCGCTCTTAAGGAATAAATGGCAGTGCGCTCATATAGGTACTAGAGTCGCGACACGGGCTAGGTGCAGGCGGCGCGGAGTCGAGGTGCGGCGCGACTCCACCACCATTTTGTCATATTATTTGGGTATATCAATATGGGTGTATCCAAAATCTTCTCCTACTTAAACTTATAACTTCTATGAGTGCAAGTACGTCTTCATCTTCTGACGACGACATGTTTAATAATGAATTGAAATGTGTGAAGGAAGCATAGCCGCCCGCGCCTCGACTCTACATAGAGACAACGCCTCGACCGTGCCGCGACCTCGCCTCGACTGCCCCACCGCCCGCCATCGCCTGAATATGGCCTAAAAGACTTGACTGTACATACCTTGAAAGCTTCCCCAGCTCCTGGCGCGTGGTTCTTGTCAGGATGCAGCTGCAGCGCAAGTTTCTTGTAAGCTTTCTTTACGTCGGAGTCTGTCGCCTCCTTTGATACACCTGGAAAGCAATATTATACCACATTTAGAAAAAGGCTCGCAGCTATTTAGCTGCACAGCTGAACAGCTGCACAGTTCGGTCTTCAAGGTCAAGCAACGCTTGCCGCGGTCGGTTTGTGGATGGGTGACCATCCATTACAGGAGAACCGCCGTGCCTCAAAATTAAGAAAAAAATGACACTTATACCGGCATGAAACTCCACGGTTACTCTTTTAAAAAGCAAATTATTTAAAAAACAAAAAACCCGACTGCAAAAGCACATAACTGAAAAGAGAAAAACAAGCATTATAATCTATAGAATTTTGGTATCGCCGGGGGGACAAACAAAATATTTCAGGTTATTGGTTTGTCCCCGCCTGCGATACCAAAATTCTATAGATTATAATGCTTGTTTTTGTCTTTTCAGTTACGTGTTTTTGCAGTCGGGTCTTTTGTTTATTAAATAATTTGTTTTATTTCAAGCTTTTTTAGTTTTATTAATATATATATGGAATTGACTCATTACTAGTTTGATTTGATATCAATATTGTTATAATTTGTTAAAAAAAAACCTTCCCCCTTATTTTGTATTTGCAGATGCATTATATAAATAGTATATAGCCTATGTCACTCCCACAATGAAGACGAATCTAACGACACCTCTTATGTTACAATACATCAAGCCGTTTAGGCTACAGAGCGTGCCAAAGAATTAGACAGACATACATACATACTCTCGAAAAACATTACCCTCCTTCTGGGGCAGTCGGGTAAAAATAATTGGCTTTTACAATGTTTTCAAATCACAGTGTTAATAGGTATGGGAGGACAGTGTGGGCCTGTCAGGAAGTACCAGATACTTAACAAAAAATAAATGGTGTACAAATCTAGTCTATTAAGCCTAAAACGTTCTCACAATCACAAAATACAAAATATTCTATGTAAAATATTAATAAAATAATAGAAATCAAAAGCTATTTAAACCAAATGACATGTTTGCCATTACAAAACATGAACAAGTCCGAATTAATATCCTGTCCTCGGAAAGCACGTTCTGCAGGGGTCGCGTGGAAGTTCGAAAGGGTTACCGAGGCCCCTGGCAACACAGGCAACGGAAGGAACACGGGTGGGTTTTAGTCAATTAAGAGTCTGACACACCCTCCCGCTCCGCCCAGAGCGGGAGAAGTTATTTGATAATTTCCTACCCAAAAAAAAAACCGCTGCGCTAGTCCCGGCTGTTCGAAGATCATTGACAGTCTAGTCGTTATTATTGACAGGTAGTCGGAACCCCGAAATTCAGACAACCAATCTTACCAAGGGGTATTCAGCTGTATCCAGATAGACCGCAGGCTTAGCATGACGCTATATCCATTTCTTCTCTACTGCAGAATAGAAATAGCTTGTCTACATTCCTCGGTAGAAAACTGTCAACTGTCTACAGGGAAACGTCATTTTTGTCTACTCTTCCGTCGACAAAACGCTTCTCTACGGTTTTCGTGCTAAGACTGCAGGAACCCGACACCAACATAGTTGGGGAAAGCCTAGGCAAATGATGACGTACAGTGCCTACGTCACAAGAATGCGTCAGACATGACTTTTTACCCAATTTACGCCACGTCAAGTTAGAACGGGTTAATTGAATAAAACATACATAATTTAACTTGGATCATAGATTGCATAGTCTACCTTATATGACGCTGAAAGACAGGGAAAATTGTGCAATCAGACTTTTAACCCGACCACCGAACGGTGGCGCGGCGTCACCGTCACCGTTCGGTTTCAAAAGGAATATTACTTTTACTAACGAAAATATGATTACTTGAAAAAAAACTCACAGATATAATAATAGATAATAAAATAGTCGGTTCATACCAAAAAAAAATCATGAAAATATCGTAAGTAGTTTGAAAGTAATATCGTTTTTTATGCTTAGGGTAGACATTACTTCCTGAATTTATTTCATAAAGTATTTTACTACAATGCTTAAATATTCACATATATAATTGATGTGTATGCGTTATTTTTGCAAAACTTACTTGTATTATTTGAAGGCGTAATAACAGATTTATAAGTCACTAAAATCATATATCTACGCCATAAGGCTCCGCACGAATGGAGCATACGGTGGAGGTCTGCCCGGCTATCCTTGGTAAGACTGGTTGTCCGGGTCTGACTGGTATCGTATTACCCAGTTACTGGGTTGTGGAGGTCAGACAGGTTGTCGCTCTATCTAAAATACTGCAGGCTTAGCATGACGCTTTCTATTTCTGCAAAGAATAGACACAGCTCTTTCTATACAAAGTGACATTTCGTTTCTCCATTTTTGACATCGCACCTTAGAAATCCTTGAATGTATTTATTTGAAAAGTCTTAAGTCTATTCGTCGTAGAAATAGAAAGTGTCGCGCTAATCTTGCTGGTATGCCACGGCGTCCTTACCTTCAGCCTGACGCAGGTCCTTACCGGACACGGCAGCTTCGGGAGGTTCCTGTCTCGGATAAGGCGGGACGAAACGCCCGGGTGCTACCACTGTGTGGATCGCCCGGAGGACACGGTGGAGGTCTGCCCGGCTTGGGCAGAGCACCGCCGTGTCCTCGTGGAGGCGATTGGCGGCAGAGATCTCTCGCGTCCGGCCCTGGTTCAGGCTATGGTACGGAAGGAGAGGGCATGGGCAGCCGTCACCTCCTTCTGCGAAGCAATAATGCTTGCGAAGGACGACGCGGCACGGTTGAGGGAAAGGTAAATTTCGCGCCCTCTCGCCCCTAGCCGCCGCAGGAGACGCCCTGGGCGTCGGGAATCCCGGGCGGATTTCCGGCCACCGTAGGCGCGGGCTTGCGGACGGTGAGCAATGGGTAGCTCGCCGTCCGGTACGGACCAGGCCCGGGTCGACGGCGCGTTGTATTCCACGCGCGCCTCAAAGAGATGTCGTCAGCACAAGTGTAGGGATCCACTAGGGCCGATGCCTGCCGGGACGCGGGAAGGTACTAAAGGGTTACCGAGGCCCCTGGCAACACAGGCAACTGAAGGAATACGGGTGGGTTTTAATAAGTAAGAGTCTGACACACCCTCCCGCTCCGCCCAGAGCGGGAGAAGATATTTGATGATTTCCCATACAAAAAAAAAGGCTCCGCACGAAAAAAACCTATTTTGTCAATTTCTTATCTAATCGTGAGAAAGCTTGATATAAATAAAACTGTGTGAATAAATAAGTCTGTGTGACTATAATGTCTATACTAATACAGTTTTCGTGGCACTAAACCATTCGGTCACAGCACCCATTAATAGTTTCATCACTTTTGCGTTCCCGAAACTATAGTTTATTTTGCCTTTGATTTACATAATGAAGATATAAAATAATATTTTGATTTTATTTCAAGGATAGCTGAAGACTAATGTGTGAATTTTTTTTTTTTAATATTTCATTTTAGCACTTTGTTGGCGTGGTTAATGTAATGTATACCTTTGCCAAATTACAGCTTTCTAGTACTTAGCGTCTCTCAGCTATGACAGACGGACGGACATGGCGAAACTATAGGGCTTCCTTGTTTACTACGGAACCCTTAAAAGATGGAAACAAGATGACCTATTTCTATATCCACATAACAATCTCATGCAGTCGGAGGCTGGTCTTTATTGTTAAGAAGAAGATGCCTCCGACTGCATACAACCGACAGACGAAGATCGAAGAACGACAGAAGACCGACAGAACAACGAAGATATGCCAGCAGAGTGCATCTTAGCGCAAAAAAAAAACACTGTCGTTACGAGTGTTGTATTTTCAACTCTCGGGGCTCAGCAGTGCGTTGAATATCCAGTGCGCAATTTAAAGAAAATCGCTCGAGGGATAAAGGTTCGTTTATTCAAATCACGACTGTCATTCTTTGAATTGTACCACGGAAAATTGATCTAGGGAGTCAATTTGTAAACAATTAATTTGACCCTGACCATGCAAGTTCGACGGCTCACCTTGCTATGTTGTCGTCACCACATGACCCTTGCAGGATAGTCGACATCGGCTCATTTGCTAAAAAAAAAGAAAAAAACAACCGCCAAGTGCGAGTCGAACTCGCGCACGAAGAGTTCCGTACCATTATGTATAAAAACGGCAAAAAAATCATGTTTGTTGTACGGGAGCCCCCTTAAATATTAAAAGTTCGTAACGTGTATCTTGCGTAATAGTCGCTTAATATATCGAGTCCTTGTACAGCTTACGAGGACTCAATATCGGTAACTTGTATAGCCAAACTTCCAAAATTCTCAGTTCTGTGTCAATATGATATTTGCTTAGGTCGTTTGTGACATCACAGTTTCCCGTGTCCTATTTAAAACTTTAATTCCCATATAATAGGGGCGAGCCTATTGCCAATCAGAGCAATACTGTTAGTCAAACCAATAATAAAACGAAGTAGTGTGTATTGTTCAGTAAAAACTCTACAATAAAGGAAATAATATAATATTTCCTTGAATTTGTGTTGGTCAAGGTTTTTTCTTGCTACTAACAAGATTTGCAGCAGTAACTTAATTATTGAATACCTAATATAACTCAAATGAAATAATAAATTAGACCATAATTTAGACGTATCTTTGCGAATTAATTGGGTGCAGTAAAGTGCAAATAATCGTGTATCGCACACGGCCGAAATATCAAGATCGAAATGTGAAATATGTAATATATTATTTTTAAATATTTAAATCCGCGTTATCGAATACGAATAAATCCGGGTATCCTCGCCTTAAAGAAAAATGTTGTTTGTAATTTTATCAAAACAATAAACAAGTCTGGCTATCTAAACTTGGGCTTGGGGCTAAATAATAACAGCCGCACGGGTCAATAGATCAGGTTAAACTACGCTTGCCGCGGTTGGTCCGTGGATGGGTGACCATCTTCACATACCAAGACCCCGCCGTGCCTCGGAAAGCACGTTAAGCCGTTGGTCCCGGCTGTCATTTGCAGATCTTTGACAGTCGCTACGGGTCGTCAGAAGCTCGAAAGTCTTACCACCAGTCTTACCAAGGGGTATCGTGTTACCCAGTAACTAGGTTGTGGAGGTCAGATAGGCAGTCGCTCCATGTAAAATACTGGTATTCAGCTGCATCCGGTTAGACTTTTTTTTTTTTTGGGTGGGAAATCATCAAATAACTTCTCCCGCTCTGGGCGGAGCGGGAGAGTGTGTCAGACTCTTACTGACTAAAACCCACCCGTATTTCTTCCTGTTGCCTGTGTTGCGGGGGCCTCGGTGACCCATAAGTACCTTCCCGCGACCCCGGCAGGCATCGGCCCTAGTGGACCCCTACTATATGTGCTGACGACAGCTCTTTGAGGCGCGCGTGGAATACGACGCGCCGTCGACCCGGGCCTGGTCCTTACCGGACGGTGAGCTACCCATTGCTCACCGTCCGCAAGCCCGCGCCTACGGTGGCCGGAAATCCGCCCGGGATCCAGTTAGACTGGAAGCTGACCCCAACATAGTTGGGAAAAGGCAGGCAGATGATGATGGCTGTCTAAACTTGCTTTCCTAAGGGGTAGGCTAGTAGGGGTAGTTTTTAGGGTTCCATGGGACCCTATAACTAAGACTCCGCTGTCCGTCTGTCACCAGGCTGTATCTCATGAACCGTGATAGTTAGACAGTTGAAATGTTCACAGATGATGTATTTCTGTTGCCACTACTTATAGCAACAAATACTAAAAAACAGAATAAAAAAATAAACAAAAGACCTGACTGCAAAAACACATAACTGAAAAGTTAAAAACAAGCATTATAATTTATAGAATTTTGGTATCGCAGGCGGGGACAAACAAAAGTTACAGCATATTTCAGGTTATTGGTTGGTCCCGCCTGCGATACCAAAATTCTATAGATTATAATGCTTGTTTTTCTATTTTCAGTTATGTGTTTTTGCAGTCGGGTTTTTTGGTTTTTAAATAATTTGTTTTATTTCAAGCTTTTTAGTTTTATTAATATATATATATATATATATGGAATTGACTCATTACTAGCTTTGATTTGGTATCAATATTGTTATAATTTATTTAAAAAAAACCTTCCCCCTCTTTTTTTGTATTTGCAGATGCAATATATAAATATTATATAGCCTATGTCACTCCCACAATTAAGACGAATCTAAAGACGCCTTTTATGTTAAAATCCATCAAGCCGTTTAGGGTACAGAGCGTGCCAAAGAATTAGACACATACATGCATAAATACATACATACATACATACATACATACATACTCTCGAAAATCATTACCCTCCTTCTGGGGCAGTCGGGTAATAAATATAGTGTTAACTCTTAACATTAGAAACTCGCCACGAAAAGCGCCACACCTACACCAAAAACTAACCCCCCAGATATACTGTGGTCTGAAACAGTCAGAGTCCTGCTAAAGGAGACGCGAAACGCAAGAAAATGCTGGCAAAGGACGCGATATCCCGCTGACAAGAAACACCTAAACTACATACGTCACAACTCGTCATCAATCAGCACTAAGTCAAGATAGACTAGACATGGAGACATATACTAAAAATCTAGATGCAACAGCAAATTCTGATTATTCACTCTGGCGAGCAACAAAAAGCTTAACACACCAGTAGCAAGGCATGCACCAATATGCAAAAGCGATAACATATGGGCCAAAAGTGCCTTCGAAATGGCACAAACCTTTGCCGAGCACCTAAGTAAAGTATTCACTTCTAACCCTGTTCAAGGATCTCAAAAAATGCATGGAGAAATAACATCATACTTAGAGCAAACATACCAACTCGACTTGCCTATTGGAAAAGTTAAAAAATGAAGTAAGGAGTTCTATGAATAAACTAAATCAAAATACCTGGATGTGATTTAATTACAGCAAAAGAAAGGAGGCATGAGTTACTTTTCTTACAGTTTGCATTAATCTCAAGGGGTATATTCCTCTCCAATAGAAAGTAGCCCAAATAATCATGATAGCTAAACCTGGAAAGTGCCCTGGGGACATAAAGTCCTACTGACCCATTAGCTTGTTGCCTATTCCTTAAAAACTACTGGAGACATTATTCATCAATACACTAAGACCATTGATAGACCAAAACTCATTGCTACCTGACCACCAATTTGGGTTTCAAAGTCTTGGGACCATAGAACAAATACATTGGCTGGTTGAAAAACTTATGCAACATAATAATAATATGTTGCATGAATTTTTCATATTATGAAGAAAAAAAGTACTGTTCAGCTGCCTTTCTGGACGTATCACAAGCTTTCGATCAAATATGGCATGAGGGCCTTTTATATAAAATTAAAAAAGCATTTCCAATAAACTACTACATATTCATTAAATCCTACCTAGGAATGAGATACATTTTTGTAAAACAAGGCAATGAAGTAACCGGACCGCACGAAATTCGGGCAGGAGTTCCTCAAGGCATCGTGATGGGTCTTACTCTTTACCATCTCTACACAGCTCCCTGTATCCGAAAGAGTAGTCTTAGGCACATTTATTTATTTATTTCTAAAACACTAAACCTATTACATTTTGGTTTTAGCCTCGCAACGAAAACCTCTCAGGGTTTATCCGTGTGCGGCGAAGCGTGTAAATAAATGTTACAATAAAGTTACTTACATGCTACAATGATACAATAATTTTAAAATGATAATAAAAATTAGTGGGTACATGAATACATACATACATTATGAGAAATTTTGTGTAAAGAAACGTTTTGATTTGTACTTATAACTTTTTGAATTCACTTTGTACAACATTTTTAAATCTTCTGGCAGTTTATTAAGGAAACGAGGTTAGGGTTTCTTACTCTGCAACCCTCATCCTGTACTCATTATTGAAATTTGGTACGATGTATTTATTTTTAAGTACATTAGCTGACTACAACCCACCCATATTACGGCTACATTACCTGTGCATGAAAATGCAGTCCAGGCATCTAAGATTCTACAAAAGAGCTTAAATTAGATTTCAAAATTGCTGGCTATTAATTAAACCATATATGCTTTCACTGCCGGCCAAGCTCAACACCTCATATTCATAGCTACAATAACATTAGCACGACGGTGACACAAACCCATAAGATTTGCCCCTACCAAAAATTGCTCAAAGCGCCTAAAGCACTTTTCAGTTCAATAAATCTCTCTAATTAAGGGACCCTGGACTCAACAAACACTATACTATGTACTTTGTAGTACTTTTAACTTTTTAAATACTGAGTCAGTTAGCAAGAAAGTTATGTAAGCTCCAAATATTTGTTCTTAACTCTCTGTTATTGTGAAAACTATTGCAGCACCATTCAAAAGACAGTCAATACACTCTTGACTAGGGAACTTCCATATCACAGATGATAATAATTGTCACTGATAACAGCATACTATGACTAGATTATGACCTACTACTATACTTAAGTATTTTAGACTTTAACGAATAAAAAGTAAGTTTATCACCTTTGAACCTGAATTCATCAATACTGAATGACTAATTAAATAATTGGTTCACTTACCCAATATTTCATAGAAATCTTTGCATTTATTGACACGGCGGACTGCCTCCTGTTGCTCCGGAGTGTATTCCCTCTGCGGGACATGATGTGCTGCAGGCTTTCGCCTCCTCACTTCCTCAGTACTAGGACTTGAAGGAGGAGTCTTTTTAGGGGCTGCTGTAGAGGGCCCCGCAGCCCTAACGCGCGTCAAGAGCTCCTTAGCAAGCGTAGTAGGGTAAAGGCGTTCAGCTTTTAGCAGAAACTTCTCAGCTTTTTCCATATTGCCTCCTGTAAAAGCATTTTGTGCTATTGCTATACATTTTTCTGCTTCGTCCTTGTTCCCTTCGAGCGTCATTTTTCGGTGTTTAGACGCTCGTTGTAGGTGTGAATCGTTTTTGTTATGTTAAGGACACGTCACAGAATTATTTGGAGATCGCGACGCACAAATTTAATTAGCGCAAATAGAATTTAATTGCGTTTATTTCACTACATAGAGGTGCAATAATGGATGTAGATATTGCGTCAATCAAAATACTGCAGGGCTGCCAACATAAATTAATTTATGGTTTCCTTTCCTTGTTTCCGCATTCGGGCAAAGGTATTATGAAAATAAGTTCAGTAAAATGGTAGGTTTTATTTGTGGATGTGCTTCTGAATAATGCTCGGTACGCAGTGATTTTAGGCGAATTCAAAATCTCACGTCCACACACAGATTTTGACAGCTGATCTGGCGCTAGCGATGCAGACCATAACCGAACCATTTATGGGCGTAACCGAACAATATATTCATATGCGTTTGAGAGTTGAATTCGATGTCTGCGAAGTTTACAACCTCAATCTTCCTGTAAGTAGGTGTCAGAATTGTGGTGAACTCTTTTACCACTTTATTCTTCTGTGACCATACTTCTATTTTGTCATACTAGAAATGTAATGTCATTGTCTTAACAATATGTCTCGTTATGCTAATTAAAACCTACAGATTAGGTTTTGACTATTATTACAATTTAATTAGCAACCGAAACGTCTAAGATCTCATGGACAAATATCTACGACCGGAGCGGTTCAATGGGGACCCGTCCTTAAGCACGGCGGCCGCGGAATGGGCACACTGGAAGGAAACTTTCGTTAACTTCCTTGCGGTACAGAACTCGGAAACTACTACTGAGAAGGTCAAGCTTACCATACTAATTAACCACGTGTCTCCGAACGTGTAGGTATACCCACATAAGCGAGTGTGAAACATACGAACTGGTATTGAACCCCTTGAACAAACTTTATGTAAAACCACGTAGCCACGAGACTATCGACACATACATGCAAAGCCTTGAAGCAACTGTCCAAAGATTGTAATTTCACTGCTGTCGATAGTAAGACCAACCGGGATGACAACATTCGCGACGCTTTCATAGCTGGCATCTCCTCGACAAAAATAAGAGAGAGATTCCTCGAAAACTTTTGCCTAACTTTGGACGAAGCACATAACCAGGCGCGCTCCTTGGAGATGGCTGAAGTTAATACGCTGCATTTTAACAACATACCTATAAACGCGGCTACCGAAAACATCCCTGATATCACTAATGTACTGATTACTCCTAACCCCAGTGGAAATGCAAGTGCCTCTGCAGCCACGCCAGCCTTTCAGAATCGCTCGAATCGCAAATGTTTCTTCTGTGGAGGACGGGTGCATCTGTGCAAGACATGCCCCGCCTTCGATGTGTGATGACGTGTCAAGTATGTGACAAGAAAGGGCATTTCGCAAAAGTCTGTCGTAGTAAGAACTCAACTAGCGCTGCCATATCTGACCAGGAAAATGTCACCGCTTACATCATTGCTGCATCACCATCTCCGTACGCAAAGCAATGGCTTTGCGTAGGAAAGCTGGAACAATGGTTCCAGCATATATCAAAGGCATTAGAGCTGAAGCGCTATTAGATACAGGCAGCTCTAAAAGTTTCATTCAATTTAGAATTTTCTAAACTGTGTTCCCTGAAGTTAAAACCTAGCCAGCAGACAATATCTTTGGCATCTCTTAATCATACATCTTCAGTCAAAGGAGAAACCTACCTCACGCTTAACTTGGATAAACACACACATGAGAACGTTCACCTGCTAGTGGTCGAAAATTTATGCTCAGATATGACTATAGGGCACGACGTAGTAGAGAAGCATTCCTCACTAGAATGCACATTTGGTGGTCCGAAAGAACCTCTCGTCGTGTGCAACGTAGCCGAAGCATCCGTCCCTGCTGTGCGTTTATTAGCCAAGCTATCTCCCGAATGCAAACTGATTGCTATTAAATCTCAAAGATACAGTGAGTGAAGTGAATAATCTCTTAAAACAAAATGTCATTGAAGAGAACTGGTCACCGTGGCGAGCGCAGGTACTGATTACTAAGAATGCGAATCACCGGAAACGCCTTGTAATCGACTACTCCCGAATTATTAATCGATTCTCAGAACTGGACGCCTATCCACTTCCCAGTATAGAGGAACTGATATCAAAAGTGGCAAAATATTCTGTATTTAGCGCCATCGATTTATAAAAGCGCCTATCATCAAATTCCTATTTTGCCAGAGACCATACACTGCGTTCGAAGCAGCTGGAAATCTATACCAGTTCCGACGTACCTATACCTTTTGGAGTAACCAATGGAGTTTCCAGCTTCCAGAGATCTATAAAATGGCTTATTCAAACAGAAAATCTGAAGGGCACATTCGCATATCTCGATGATATAACAAATTGCGGCAAAACACCAGAAGAGCACTACTATAATCTGCAAAATTTTCTTACGGCAGCTAAGAAGTACGGTCTAACCCTCAATGTAGCAAAATCCATATTTAAACAAACTTTTATTAACATACTTGGGCTATACGATCGCCAATAATATCATTAAACCTGACAATGCTAGATTAGAACCTCTTCTTAACTTATCTCCACCTCAAGACTTGCCTAGCTTGCGAAGAGCTCTGGGTATGTTCGCCCATTACTCAAAGTGGATATCAAATTTCTCCGAAAAGGTAGATGAGCTATCAAAGACCAAGACATTTCCGCTGAATGACAATACGATTAAAGATTTCCAAGAACTTAAGAACGCCATAGTCAAATCTTGTGTTCACGTCATTGACAATAATATGCCATTTACTGTAGAAACTGATGCCTCGGAGCACTCCATTGCGGCAACCCAATCGCAGGCGGGCAGACCCGTAGCATTCTATTCGAGAACACTTAATAGAAGTGAGCAGAACCATTCAGCTATTGAAAAGGAAGCTTATGCAATCGTCGAGTCCTTGAAGAAGTGGCGGCATTTTCTTATAGGGAAATAATTTCTGTTCGTCACTGACCAGCGATCCGTTTCTTTCATGTTTGATGCTAAACACATCAGTAAAATTAAAAACGAGAAGATAGAGCGCTGGCGATTGGAACTATCTCCATACAAATATGACATCGTATACAGACCTGGCTCGTAGAAGCATGTAGCGGACGCCCTCTCCCGTCTCTGCGCTATCGTCGAAACACCTGTAAAGTTACGATCACTTCATGAAGCCCTTTGTCACCCGTGTGTAACCAGAATGGCACATTAGGTGCGTTCCAAAAACTTGGCCTATTCGATTGCAGAGATAAAGAGTATGACGAAAAACTGTCGCATCTGTTCTGAGGTTAAGCCTAGATTCATTCAAGCTGATCCACAAAATAAATTGATTAAAGCGATAGCGCCTTTTGAACGGCTGATCATGGTTTATAAATGACCAGTACTATCTAAATCGTGTAACAGATTCATTTTAACAGTAATCGATGAGTACTCCCGCTTTCCTTTCGCTTTTCTGTGCTCTGATATAAGCACAAAGACGGTAATCAAGCATTTGGACAGCATTTTTAACATGTTTGGCATGCCATCCTACGTGCACACGGACCGAGGAACATCATTTTTATCGGCTGATGTAAAGATTTTTTTTTTTACACTTCAGGCAAATAGCGACGAGTCGTACAACGCCATAGAACCCTCAAGGCATTGGCTACCCGGGCAGATTTCCGGCCACCGTAGGCGCGGGCTTGCGGACGGTGAGCAATGGGTAGCTCACCGTCCAGTAAGGGCCAAGCCCGAGTCGACGGCGCGTCGTATTCCACGCGCGCCTCAAAGAGATGTCGTCAGCACAATGTAGGGGTCCGCTAGGGCCGATGCCTGCCGGGGTCGCGGGAAGGTACTAATGGGTCACTGAAACCCCCGCAACACAGGCAACGGAAGGAATACGGGTGGGTTTTAGTCAGTAAGAGTCTGACACAACCTCCCGCTCCACCCAGAGCGGGAGAAGTTATTTGATGATTTCCCATCCACAAAAAAAAAGGCATTGGCCAACTTGAAAGGCTCAATTCTACGCTCTGGAAAACTGTACAGTTAGCTTTGAAAACTTAGAACCTGCCGATAGATAACTGGGAGGATGTCCTACCGCAAGCATTACACTCCATACGCTCGCTTCTTTGTTCTGGGTATAAATTGTACGCCGCATGAATGTTACCACTTTATTCTTCTGTGACCATAGATACTTCTATTTTGTCATACTAGAAATGTAATGTCATTGTCATAACAATATGTCTCGTTTTGGTACCTAATTAAGGCCTAGCTCGCACCACGATTTTTAATCATGCGATCATTTTGTCGCAGGAATGCAACGTGTGAGTTAGACCTAGCGCGCACCACGA
This sequence comes from Atethmia centrago, assembly GCA_905333075.3. Classification (NCBI taxonomy): domain Eukaryota; kingdom Metazoa; phylum Arthropoda; class Insecta; order Lepidoptera; family Noctuidae; genus Atethmia; species Atethmia centrago. The sequence goes on from HG995396.1 coordinate 1,674,443, forward strand.
TTACATTTTTGCGACACGATTTTAGAATCGCGCTGTAAAATATCGCAGAAAGTACAGTGCACGCACTGTGATAAAAAAAATCGGTGGTCATTGCTCAGTCTTACCATAGATTCGGTACAAGTTGCTTGTCTCTATTTACTACTTCGGAGCGAAAGAAGAAAAAAGAAAAACAATCGTCAATACTGGACTCATCTTTTTACACCGGATAGATTTACTAAGGGTTTCTTTCATCTGAAATAGAATGATCTTCGGCTATATCCCAAAAAAATCTATGGCTATTATAGAATGAAAATTCAAACATTTGACAGATTACTAAGAATTGTTGGATCTCATATTGAATACAAAAACATTACAACATTTTGGCATACCTCCTGCTATTGGCATGACCACCTTTGTGGAATAAACACTCCATAGAATATAGTGATTGTTATTTGAAAACGCGTTTATGACTGATAGGACTGTACTATCAGTTATTGTCAGTCAGTTATAATAGAGGGGCTTGTGGTTAAGTAGTAACAGCCACACGGGTCGATCAATCAGGTTAAGCTACGCTTGCCGCAGTTGGTCCGTGGATGGGTGACCATCTTTACATACCAAGACCCCGCCGTGCCTCGGAAAGCACGTTAAGCCGTTGTTCCCGGCTGTCATTTGTAGATCTTTGACAGTCGTTTCGGGTCGTCAGAAGCTCGAAAGTCTGACAACCAGTCTTACCAAGGGATATCGTGTTACCCAGTAACTGGGTTGTGGAGGTCAGATAGGCAGTCGCTCCATGTAAAATACTGGTATTCAGCTGTATCCGGTAAGACTGGAAGCCGACCCCAACATAGTTGGGAAAAGGCTAGGCAAATGATGACTGTACTATCAGTTATTTTATCTCTGAAGCCTTATCAACCCAAGCAGTAACGCACCAGCAATCTTATAGCAACGAGAACAATAATCACAGTAATTCTAACAGTGATGCAAAATCAGAAGTAAAATAACTGTGCAAGGATAGTAGGGCATCGTTTGAATGAAACATCATAAGCATGTGGTTTGTACTACAAATTGATCTAAGTACAGGCCACACTAATGGGCCACACGCCTTATTGCTATTTAGTAGAAAGGTAGAAAATAGTTTTTTATTGAGCCATATTTGACAAAGGCCGAAGGGCCAAAGCAATGAAATGGAAATTCGAACTTCGAACACGTTTGACGTTTTTAATAAATGCGTTTCATTTCAGAAAAGTTTTGGATCATTAGCTTTTATTTGACGCTACCTCACTTATTCTCGCTAAAATTACGCTTTCCATCTCGCTTGCACAACAGATCCAATACACATCACGCCAAGTATTAATCATCCACCGTCATATGACGTATGACGCATTAAAAGAATTGATTCAATTGAATCGTGTAATATTATTGCGCTAGGCGTATCCGGCGCTTAGTATTTAAGTGTAAATCGTCAAAAAACGTTGTGTAGGCTTTTTAAAATCAGTTTTTGGACTAACCGCCGCGAAAAATATCCAAGAAAAAATGGCTGCTCCGCCTATCTACAACCCTGTAAGTTTTTTTACATTCCTCTATGTTGTTACGAAAGATGCCATTACATGCGGCATCGGACGTGTTTTCAAGGGCATTTGTAACAATTTGGTACGATTAGTTACATTACGCGGTATGTAAATACAATGTTCTGTTGGAATAAAGTTATCGTGATCCTTTTACGGTGATAGAAATTAGTATTCGTTGGTATTTCGTCGTCCCCAAGGTCTTGCCTATAACAGAGACGGTAATTCACGTTATCCGCGTAAATTAACGGTTTTACCTCAATTCGCAAGGCATATTCTTGGAAATGTCGCTTGTTCTTGCGGTCAAATTTTGATTTGCCTAATACTTAGGTTTCTGCAAATTAGGTATTTGATTTATCTTATAATTTGCTCATTTATATTTCTGTCCTATCACTAACTACTCTAAAAGCGTACGAAAATCCATTAGAAAATAGAATTCCAATATTAAAAAAGTAGGTGATAGTACCAAAATAGAAATGTAGCTATCATTAAAATACTACCTTATCTGTGGGTCAAAGATTGCATTAAAATAAACACAGTGATGCCTACTTGCATCGTTTAAGGAAAATGTCTGGGATTTAGCAAGTCTGGGTTAACCACATACTGTTTGTGTTATTTTTGTAATGATTATTATGACATAGAAAAAACAAACTGTTAGGTACATTTTTTAAACACATATAACATCCCACCTGTATTCCCTGAAGGCTTAGGCAGACGTGTACCTGTAGTACACCCACATTTCGCCAGTTATGTTCAAGTCCCATGTAATAGGAGGTGAGCCTATTGCCATCAACCGGGCACAAATCCAGACTCCGGGCTGCTACTGAGAAATTCCTATTGGAAAAATCCAATAAGATATCCCATTCCATTTTTTTTGTTATACTCAAAATAGGCCTCACATTATCATCATTCTCCTAACGGGCAGCATGTCTCCTTCTATACTCCTCTATTAGACTTTCTCTGGGTAGTCACCCCTTACATAATATCATCAGCAATCAGAATACCTGACCAAACCCGGTACTAATGGCTATGTTCACTACATAAAGACTTACCTCAGTTTCTATAAACTAGAAAAATTCTATATCATTATCAGTGTAGGTTTTTCTCAACTGTACTGGGATCAGCTTCCAGTCTAAATGGATGCAGCTGAATACCAGTATTGTCAATGGATCAACTATCTATCTGATCACAACTCAGTTACTAGATAACTTTAGCGTTATTTAGTCTTGTTGATTTTTGAGTGATCATCTAGTGAGTTTGTTATGCTTTCACGCTAAAACAACAACTTAACTGTGGTGGGATGAGCTTCCAGTGTAAACATAATGCAGTTGAATACCAGTATTGTACATGGATCGACTGCCTATCTGACCTCCACAACCCAGTGACTAGGTAACACAATACCCTGTGGTAAGACTGGTATATTATCTGTTTTCAAAATAATGTATTGCGTGATTGATTGATTGATTGATTGATTGATTGATTGGCTTATGTTAGTATTTTTGCGATTACAACAGCAAACAATAACATGACTTTATGAAGGAGCTTGTGGCTAAATACTGCTGCATGGGCTGATCAAAGGTTAAGCTATGCTTGCTGAGGTTGGTCAGTGGATGGGTGACCTGCCATTACATATATAGACTTTGTGCCTTGGCAAACATGTTAATCTGTTAGTTGATTTTTGATAGTCAGTATGGGTAGTCAGACTCCCGAAAATCTAATAACCAGTTCTACCAAGAGGCTGTTTAAAGGCGCTGATAAGACCCAATTGACCAAAATAGGCTTCACTTAAGAAAAAAAAATTGCCAACTCTACAGTTTGTGGTAGAGGAAAAAATATATGTTAATTTTGAACATATTTCCCAGAACTTGGCTGTTACCAAAACACATTTTGAAAAAAAATCTCGATACAAACTACCGTTAAACTAACCTCATACTTTAAGTTCTAATCGTTACATATTTAATTAATAACTAGAACATCTTATTTGAATGCAGAACTTGGTTGTTTTTTATTTTTGATTACTCAACTCAATTTTGAGTAAATAGATAATTGCTCCATATTTTGCAATAAATTACAAGCGTTGTGTCATTGCACTTCTCTTTCTTTTCTATGCAATCTGACAGTGACCGCCATGTAGGTGTTGTCAGCGTCTTAACAAATAACTGGGTTGGGAGCTCAGATAAGCAGTATGTAAAACACTGAAGCTGCATCCAGTTAGACTGGAAGCTGACCCCAATATAACACAAAGCTGGGCAGATAATGGCAAGTAAAAGTTTTTATTAGCAGACAGGAGGTGAGATGATGGTCAGCAACTCAACACCGTCCTTCTGTCTGCCTGCCCGCCTCAAGCTCATCTTTCACATTAACTCCTGTTACAATCAAAATGACCTTATCACCTTTTGCAATGACCATGGATGAAGTAGCTTGGAGATATTTTTCTGTATTATGTTATTTCTTGACCTTTTCATCTTCAGTTCTTGAAATATGTCCATGTTAAGGCGCAGGTTTATGGTTTTAGTGACTTTTAAATCTGTTTGTTATAATGCTTTCGTATAATGCAAGTAAGTTATGCAAAAAAATGTATGAATGCATACACATCAATTCTATGTGTGAATATTTAAGTATTGTAGTAAAATACTTTATGAAATAAATTCTGGAAGTACTGTCTCCAAAAGCATAAAATTCGGTATTAGTTTTAAACTACTTAAGATATTTTCATTTTTTTTTTGTATGAACAGTCTATTTTATTATCTGTGATTTTTTTCAAATATTCATATTTTCGTTAGGTACTAAAAATAATATTCCCTATGAAACCGAACGGCGGGCGGTGCGGCCTGAGTGCGACGCACATTTGTACGGCCTAGGTGATTACCCGACCCCTAAGTAAAGGTCTAAAGGTGAACGCGCACTGACACGCAACATTTCTTAGGGTTCCGTTGTAAACAAGGAACCCTTATAGTTTCGCCATGTCCGTCTGTCTGTCCCCGCTGTAGCTCAGAGACGCTTAGTACTGCTGTAATTTGGCATATTAATCACGCCGAAAAAGTGCTAAAATAAAATCTTGAAAAAAAAAATTTGTTTAGGACTCTCCATTACATGTAATGTGGGGATGATATTTTTTTTCTCGGCTACTTCGTGGTGTGGGATATCGATGGATAGGCCGTTCAAAAATATTGCGGGTCTGTGAACACCAGTTTTCGATTCAAAGGTCCGCTGGCGTAATATTAAGTGCTCATTTATGTTAGAGTCAAGAGTCCCCCCCCCCCCCCCCCCCCCCTCCGCCAGCTAAATGGTTGTTTATGGAGATGTGATTAAAATCATGGCAGTAGTACATATTAATGAAATTAAAAGGAAAACTATCACAGCTAAGTGGGCTTTACAAGTTAACGAGTAATAGTTGACCAACTTAAAGGCGAACGGCAGGCTTGTATGGGACTTTTGTACAGCTAATAAAATTTGGTGTTTTGGGATATTTTTTGTTTTAATTGGTAGTTAATACGATAGACAAGCCTTTTTTAAATTCTTGGATTTTTAGAACTTGGGATGTAAAAGTTATAACCAGTTTTATTTTTTAAGGTTAAGTACTAGTGTACCAATGTAGATTGTTACTTATAGGCACATAAACATTGTTTCGGTAATAAAGTATATGTTCTAGATTGCTTGTCGCTATTTTTGTAGTTTTTTACTTACTAGCAAGTAGGTAAATTGAGATGAGGATCGTACCTACTCAGCGGAGTGCATTAGGAGATACCTATGTCCAGCAGCTGACTGCAACAGTTTGATAATGATGAAGTCCTGATGGGGTTTTGAGTGTAGGTAAATAAAACAATACCCTAAATAGTTTTAATAAGTACATTATGTATTTATAATTAATTCTTAATATTACTTCATCTAAGAAGGGGGCAGGTCGGATAATACCCTCATGGCGAGCATAGCTTAAATACCAACATAACTGCGTTTAGTTTACGACTAAATTAAGTGTAGTTATTAAAATCAGTTTTTAAATATTTTAATTAAACCGAACTTCTAAAAATAGAACACTTACATGAAAATAAATGGCTTAGTTGCCTTAATATGTGGTATAAGAATTCTATAAGAAAACAACAAAAAAAGTAAGCTGTACGAAATCTGCCGTTCACCTTTGCAGTTGGAGAACTGACCGTGGCATAAATCGATGTATGGGAGAACATGATTTTTAAATACAATGCTAAGTTTGTTTTTGGGAGAAAATTCATCCCAAATTCCCAAAAACGGAACCCTTCATTGTGTGTGGTCCGACACGCACTTGGCCGGTTTTCGTATCCGTTTCGGTAAAATTCGAACGACGCATGCGGTTGACGTCATCTTTGGAGCGGGCGATGCACGTGATGTCATCTTGATGACGTACCAACGTTTATTTGTCTCGAAATTCGCATTCGCATCGCCCACCAGACACGACACCCGTCTGGTCGTAGGATCCTCCCTTTTTTATGGAGGATGAGTGAACTTTACACCCTGTTCCCGATGCCTCTACAGTAGCACCCACCGCTGGCGATTATCGAGAAAAGAGTAGAGCTATAGTAAGCGTCTATACGTTATGGCGGCTCTGAAGCTCGCTACTCGCTGCGCAGTACCCCTCCCCTCACCCACGCTGACAAATGAATTCGTTACAGCGCAGTGACTCGCCTCATCTTCCGAGCCGCCATACATTTTGATTTGGGCTGTACCAACAGTAGCAACTAAAAACGAGTCGGCCAGCAGCAAGTGCACAACGGCGATGAGCGATTACTCGCTGGGTATGCGTATGTATTAAGCGAGTCTCGCAGATAGTGTTCTACGCGCCAAGCAAACGTCGCTGGGCGAATAGTGCCACAAACTTATCTGGCCCGGTGGCCAAAAGAGAAACTAACTAAATCACTAAGAAAATTGACAAGTTCTGTCATTTTTTGTTCACCGACAGCGCCACCGTCACCGGGTAGTCTTTCATAGCTCTTGTCGCTGCGAGAAACGAGTACTCGTCGGCGTTGTAAACATTCAGCGATCAACTATTAACATACTAGCTGCGCCCTGCATAAGTCTCGATCCCGTGGGAATATCGGGTTAAAAAGTATCCATGTCCTAATTCAGGTTATGGTCTACCCATGTGCCAAATTTCATCCAAATCCGTTGAGCCGTTTTTGCGCGAAAGCGTAACAAACAAACAAACTCACTTTCGCATAGTGTCAGTTAGGATGTATCTCTTTTACTTGGCACCTACAATCGTTGTTGACTAGTCGCTTCCTCGCCGGGTGGAGCAGGTGCCTTAGGTGAAATGAAATGATTTTTATTCCTGTAACTAGGTTCGTACAAACACTTTTACACGTCAAACACATTCCTATCTGACTACTCTGAGAAGAAAGGCCGAAACAAACTCAGAGGTCACACTCTTGTTTAAAGTCCAGACATAATCTTGGTCAGATCATGTGAAGACCATGTAGATTAGTGTCTGAAATGGTCTGTTGAGGAAAGAACCACACAGATTTGAGTGACATATCCAGTCAGTGCACGCATTTGTCAGTAGTCGTGCAGCTCAACTCGGAACGTAGGAGCTCAACGATTCGACGAACAATACCAAGGAATGGACATTTGGGTAGGCCGCATTAATTACTCTAAGTGCCAGACCAAGTTTAAAAACTGGAGGAGCATTCAGTTTTATAATAAAGGAGTGGCAATCAACAGCTGAGGGGCATAAATAGCTCCCTCTAAACGTGAATTTAGAATATCAGATAATTGGCATGTCTTAGAACCACAAACTCAATGTTGTACAAGACAAAGTTCAAATTCCTTTGAATCCAAATTTTTTTGGACTTTTTTTACAAACTAGGTTTTGCCAGCGGCTTCACCCGCGTGCGTGGCCGAAATTATCTCACGGAAACGTACTACCGGGATAAGTGTCCTATGTCCTAATCCAGGTCAACCCGCGTGCCAAATTTCATTCAAATCGGTTCAGCCGTTTTAGCGTGAAAACGTAAAATTGAATGAAATATTTGGCAGCGTTTTTGGCGCTGCCAAATACGGGCAATACTTGAATTGTAAAAGGATGTGCAACTCTTGATGTAAACAGAAGTCGCATGCAATTATTGAATGGCAAAATTTGCATTCAATTATTGTATGCTAATTTATGGAAATTGCACGCTTGTAAACACTTGCAATTCTTGAATGGCAATAATTGAATGTGCTTTATGCATAGCATGCGATTATTGCTCTTGCAAACTTGCTCCAAAAACTTGTACCGTGTTAATGGGGCTTTATTGTCGCAGAGTCGTAGACTACATAACATTTAAATAATTATAAATATAATTGTACATAAATACATCTACCCGAGAAGACCGCCCATCATGTCATCATCATCATTTCAGCCGAAAGACGTCCACTGCTGGACATAGGCCTCCCCCAAGCACCGCTACTTCGTCTGGTCTGTGCTTCCCGCATCGAGCGGATTCCTCCGGCCTTCACAAGGTCATCGGTCCACCTTGTCTTGTAGGAGGTCTTCCTACGCTACATCTTCCCAGTACACGGTCGCCCATTGTGTCACCCCTTGTAAAATTTCAACATTTATATGTGTGATTTTTATGGTGTACTTACATAAATACTATTCTATTCTGTCCATCGAATTGTGTGTACTGAATAAGAAAATGAATGGAATATTCAAAATATACGTATGACTCAGATATTATTCAGCTCTAATTTTAGATGACTCCAACCGAAATTAATGATACCAGCTGGAGTTCAAAGAGATTCAAATTCATATACTACCAATATAAACTAGGGTTGCACACTTTTTTATATGGAATATACAAGGTGTCGTTTTGCATCCTCGTCAAATTCAAGGAGGTAACTATGCTAATGCTTCTCAACACGAATCAATAATAAAATCAAATAGGTCTTTTTTTTTCTTTTTTTTATAATTTTCGGAAATCACCATGTTAGGGACACGCATGTTCGCGGGCTTGCGGACGGTGAGCAATGGGTAGCTCACCGTCCGGTAAGGACCAGGCCCGGGTCGACGGCGCGTCGTATTCCACGCGCGCCTCAAAGAGATGTCGTCAGCAAAAAAGTAGGGGTCCACTAGGGCCGATGCCTGCCGGGGTCGCGGGAAGGTACTTATGAGTCACCGAGGCCCCCGCAACACAGGTAACAGGAAGGAATACGGGTGGGTTTTAGTCAGTAAGAGTCTGACACACCCTCCCGCTCCGCCCAGAGCGGGAGAAGTTATTTGATGATTTCCCACCCTCAAAAGGGACACGCATGTTAAAACGCGGCCCGTGTGATACCGCACTGTAACTGCCCTTTTACACACACACTACCGCATACGCAACGGGGTGATTCCGTTCTGTGAAAGTGGTGTATTCTATAATACTGACAAACTTAAATAACTAAAAAAAAACAAAGTATGTATTAATTACTGAGCAGGTATAGTAATTTTATTTGATTATATACGAGGGTCATTCAATAAATACTTAGCCTACAAAAAGTAAACGAAAATTTTGGAAAAGTGGCAATTTATTTTTCAACAAAGTCTCCTTTTAGTTCGATACACTTAGCCCAGCGATGCTCCAACTTTTTTAACCCGTCCGAAAAATAGTTTTTGTCAAACTCTGCAAAATAGGCCTCCGTGGCGGCGATGACTTCCTCATTCGATCTATATCTATTCCCGGCGAGTGATTTTTTCAGATTAGGAAACAGAAAGAAGTCACAAGGGGCCAAATCTGGAGAATACGGTGGATGGGGCAACAATTCGTAGCGTAATTCGACCAATTTGGCCATGGCAACGGCAGACGTGTGAACCGGTGCGTTGTCGTGGTGAAACAGCACTTTTTTCTTCGCCAGATGTGGTCGTTTTTTCTTTAATTCGGCGTCGAATCGGCCCAATAAATCGGCATAGTAAAGCCCTGTAATTGTTTTACCCTTCTCGAGGTAATCGATGTAGATCACACCTTGTGAATCCCAGAAAACGGTGGCCATAACTTTTCCGGCCGATTTTACAGTTTTCGCCTTCTTTGGAGCACGTTCCCCGGTCTGGATCTATTGTTTTGATTGCTCCTTGGTCTCTGGTGTGTACCAGTGGATCCAGGTTTCATCGACGGTCACAAAACGACGCAAAAACTCAGCTGGATTCCGCTTAAACAGCGCCAAACACGTCTCCGATGTGGTCTCACGGTTGCGCTTGTTTTCTGGTGTGAGTAAACGCGGCACCCATCGCGCCGACAGCTTTCTCATGCCGAGTTCCTCGTGAAGAATATGATGCACTGTTCCTTCTGAAATGTCTACAGTCTCAGCTAGCTCCCGAACCTTCAATCGGCGATCTGCCAATACGAAATCATGGATTTTTTTAATGTTTTCCTCCGTAGCAGCTGTTTTCGGTGCACCTGGACGTGGCTCATCAAAAACCGACGTACGGCCACGTGCAAACTCGTTGAACCAATTCTTGACGGTGGCCATCGATGGAGAAGAGTCACCGTACACAGCATCCAAGCGCTCTTTGCTTTCGATGCGCGTTTTCCCTTCCAAAATTTAGAATACACCACTTTCACAGAACGGAATCACCCCGTTGCGTATGCGGTAGTGTGTGTGTAAAAGGGCAGTTACAGTGCGGTATCACACGGGCCGCGTTTTAACATGCGTGTCCCTTTTGAGGGTGGGAAATCATCAAATAACTTCTCCCGCTCTAGGCGGAGCGGGAGGGTGTGTCAGACTCTTACTGACTAAAACCCACCCGTATTCCTTCCTGTTGCCTGTGTTGCGGGGGCCTCGGTGACCCATAAGTACCTTCCCGCGACCCCGGCAGGCATCGGCCCTAGTGGACCCCTACTTTTTTGCTGACGACATCTCTTTGAGGCGCGCGTGGAATACGACGCGCCGTCGACCCGGGCCTGGTCCTTACCGGACGGTGAGCTACCCATTGGGTCGATTTCAAATTTGGGGCCAAAAGCATATATTTTCATTTATTTCTCATGGTGTAGAATTTATCGTAACTAAAATTATTTTAAATCATGTAGTCTTATGAGACGTCCAAACGCCAGTTACAACGAATCTTTTATAATTGTAAATTAAAAAGATAGATCTAAAACTAGTACCTATTTCTCATTAGTGTTAATGCTCCAAAGTCTTATTTTTTCTTAATCTTTCTAAAAAACGAAATAACGCGTCGAGGAAATTCAAATTTTATCGTGGTACTTTTAAGTATACACTTCAAAGATGAATAATTAGATATTAAAAACAATACTGGGTATAAAAAAAATGTTCTTTTTTAGCTTTCTAAAACTGTTTCATTTTAAAGTATAATTTGTGTGATCGTAACAAAATGCACCAGTAAATAGAATTCGTCCCTGATTTACCCGACCTTTACCCCGCGCGCATCCCGTGTGCTCAGTCGTGACCGAACGCGCGTGCTCGTCAGTTGTGTGTGGCGTTATTTTAAGAGAAATTCCAAATTTCAGGTAAGATTTTGACTTTTGTAACAAATTTATATCATTAGTGTTTTGTCACATATCGTGCTTAGTTAAATGTGTTTTTTGTTTTTGATTTGGCTGCCTAACAAACCATTGAGAGCATATTTTGTTTCCAATGTACGAAAACGTTCTAGAACGTTCTATTTACGAAATAAATTCGAATTACTTCCAAAAATCTCATTCGTGTCACTCTCATTTGTGTCGATTGACGAGTCACACAAATTATATTGAAAGTCACACTAATGATTTTTTTTTTACTTTTAGATTAAGTATTATATAATGGCGAAACAAAAAAAACAAAAAAGTGAGGAAGAATTAGAGAGACGTAGAATAGCTAGAAGACAAAAATATCAAACTATTAAAAACAATCCTGAGTTATATGCTGCTGAGCAAGAAAAAAAAAGACAATATTACTTAAAAGCGAAGGAGAATAAAAAAATTAAAAGTATTAACGAAATGAGTCCACGCGAGCAAAGAATTCAAAGACGAAAATGGAAAACGAGTGCCAAAAAGTTTTATAGAAAGAAAGTAAGTCAAAGAATGATAGAAAACGTTGCAGTAACTGAAGAAAGTTGTGATATTGAAAATGTTAACATGAATACAGATCCCTTAAACATAGAAAACCAAGAAATAAAATCGAAACTAAGTATGCGTGAACAAAAATTAATAAAAAAAAATCAAAACAATGAAAATGCAGCACGAGAAAGAAAAACGAAATTATATATTATTATTAAACAGGTACAGGTTCAGGGTAAATTATTTAAAAAGAAAAACATCTACACTAACAGGAGAAATAAGTAATGAATCAGAAAATACAAAAAATGAAGACAAGAAACAATTATTTGATAAACTTCTAAGTGCTGAAATAACACGGAAATTTGCAACAACTGCAAACAGGAAAGACAAACGCGTTATCACTAACTTAATTGATAAAGAGAAGTTTAAAAAAATTAAGGTTGCTACTGACCTTCGCAAAGTTCATCTCCGAGAACGATTTAAGAAGAATGCACGAAATAACATCAACGTTCAAAAATTAGTGGAAAAGTTTTACGAAGACGACATTAACAGTCGCATTACTCCAGGCAAGAAACAATATAAGAAGAAACATGGAACCGTTAAACAAGTCAGATATCTTTTAGATTCTATAAAAAATTTACACAAGAAATTTTTGGCTGAAAATACTAACATTAAAATTAGTTACACAACTTTTACAAGACTCAGACCATTTTGGGTCTCGCTTCCAACTGACGACCGTGATACGTGCGCCTGCTTATTGCACACAAACTTTAACTTATTAATAGCGGCTCTTAATAAGAATAATATTCTTGATGTAAAAGATAGTCAGAATTTGACAAAGGAAATCTGTTGTAATAAATATAGCCTAGATTGTCTTAATCGCAAATGCGCTTCATGTAAAAATAAAACAGTACCATATAAAGAATTCCGAAATGATAAAGAAATACAGTACATGGTATGGGAAAGAGACACCAAAAAAGTAGATACGAAAGAAATAAAAATTATCAAGAAGAAAGCAAAGAGATCTGATGCTCGTAACCTGATAATTGAACTGGAAAATATGCTGCCAAAATTTTTGTCCCACACGAGTAACATTGTCAACCAGTACGCTACTATTAAATGTTTGAAAGAAGCTCTAACTACCAATGAAGCCTTGATTCATATGGATTTTTCGGAAAACTATTCTTATAAATATGCGGAGGAAGTACAAATCATGCACTTTGGTGGCAGCCGTGGTCAAGTCTCACTTCATACAGCAGTGGTTTATTTAAAAAAATGATTCCAATGCTACTCAAGCCTACTCTGTTTGCACAGCCAGTGTATGCACCCGTCATGATGCAGCGGCAGTGTGGGCTCATCTAAATTATTTAATTAAATTTGTGTTTAACAGATCATCACAAATTAATCGCATTCACATTTTAACAGATAGTCCCTCAAGCCAGTATAGAAATAAATACATATTTTATATTTTAACCCAATTAAGGAATGACTTCCCAGAACTAAATCTTATCACTTGGAATTACCAAGAAGCTGGGCACGGCAAGGGTGCTCCTGATGGCATCGGAGCAGTGATCAAAAGGACTGCGGATTATGAATTAAGGTGTCATCAGGATATCGGAGACTTTGATGCCTTTGTTAACATCATTCGAAGAAATATAAAAAAACGTAGAAATGGGTATTATTCAAGAGCACGAAAATAAATTAAAGGAATTAATGTTGCCTAAAGATATTGCCACTTTCAAGGGGACTATGACAGTTCATCAGGTATATTTTATACAACAATTAAACATTAAAAAATATACTGATGTTACCATACACAATGTAATAATAATACATATTTTTTTCTTTCAGGTCGTTTGGGCTGCCGATTCTGCTTATCTAGAATTTAGACAACAGAGCTGTTTCGAATGTTTAAATGTCGCTTGTAAACATGGCAAACATATGAGATTTTTTTAAATATATAATACTCCCATTGAATCTACAATGGAAAATATAAACGTCATCCCGGAAAACAAAATAATTAAGGTATTAAGTGATGTTACCATTCGTTATGCTAATACCGATGATCCAATGTTACATGACAGCATGCCATCAACTTCAAGTCTCCGCAGTGTTCGACACTCGTGGACCAACAAATCTTTTATAAATAATCATACAAAAGCGACAGATCATGAAAAAGAATTTCTTGATTTTTTAAAGAAATGTGAAGATGATGATGACGATCCCATTGATTAAATTAAGAAGGTATTAAAAATATGAATATTGTTATTGTATTCGCAATGAAAAACGATTAGCGTTAACGAATCTTGAAGACTGAAATCAGAAATGTATACCATTGATTAGCTTAGTTGAATAAGTTATTGTTTTGGAATTAAGTTTAAAATTCTGTAGTACGGTGACCAGCACAAAAATGGTACCCCAATCTTTCAAAGTTTCCAGGTAATGGAATTTGACACTTTTTACACTGTTGCAGTAAATTGAAAATCTTTTATAGAAATTTGACAGTAGGTTGAGGGTAGGTTAAAGCGCTGACCACTGCACCTGCTACTAATAATGTTAATGACAAATATTTTATGTTTTGTTGATTATTTATTAACTTTCATTAGTGTAACCAGAGATCTCATTAGTATATCACAAAATATCATTAGAGAAATTATGCTGCTCATTCGTGTCACTCAAAAATTTGTATTTTCCCTGTTATTGGAAGAAATTAAAGGTTTGTTTGATTAGCATGTGTTTTTTTAACTAATGAACGCACCCAGATATTTAAACATTATTTTTCAAACATTTTTCAAATATCATGCAATTCACACTTTTTTGGCCCCAAATTTGAAATCGACCCCATTGCTCACCGTCCGCAAGCCCGCGAACATGCGTGTCCCTAACATGCTGATTTCCGAAAATTATAAAAAAAAGAAAAAAAAAGGCCTACTTGATTTTATTATTGATTCGTGTTGAGAAGCATTAGCATAGTTACCTCCTTGAATTTGACGAGGATGCAAAATGACACCTTGTATACAGGGTGTCCAAGAACCTGGCGTCCAACTGGATTCCCACGATGCCCCAAGTTCTAACAGTACTCAGAAAAATATTTTAAAAAATCCACCCCATGTACTTACAGAATTATACTGATTTCAAAAAAAAAAGGGGAAATGAGCACCCTGTGACATACTTTTGAATGCTGTGACTGCTAATGCTGATAATTTCGATATTTCTTGGAGGTTTTGTAATCTAGGGTATTGCTGTGTCTAAATAGAATGTAAAAATAAAGTACTTATTGTACCATTTTAAAATAAAATATTATTTTAACTAAAGGTGATATGGAAAACTATTGAATTTCGCAACTTTGACCGACTGTAGTGTAAAAAAAATGTACCAAAATAGTATGGCAAGTGACGTCAAATTTTGACGCGTTTATTCCTCTTTTTAAAAAGGTATAATACTTACACATTAATTTGAAAAAAAAAATTTTTGATAATATTTTTACTCAACAACCCAATTTTTACGATGTCTTACAGAATTCTTAGAAAGAAAAATTTACGACGAATTGAATCTAACCTCTAAAGAATTACTATTGTATGCTCATAAAAATAACAACAGGCCTCTCAAAAAACAGGTTAGACCGTAAGGGACGGTATGTGCATGCATCTCACCATAGTGATTCGTTATTACAACAGGAGGGAGCAAGACAGAAACTATCTTTGCGATTTGCTGGTTCTTCTTTATGGTACCCCATTATTCAGGTAAGAGTGAGGGAGAAAAAGGTTAGAGGTGCGAGTGAGATAGATAGTGACGCTATCTGGGATCGTGCTATTTAGGATAACAGTACGGTCAGTACGCGTCACTGCCTCCTGCCGTTACTACGCACCTCTCTCTTATTGTTACCATTGATCACGTACTACGATTTAAAGCTTTGTTTATTGGACTCGATTACTCTTTGTGCTCTGGACTTTGAAACGAACTCTTTACGACGACCTTTGCCTGTGTTTGGACAGTTTGTGTTTTGTGTGTGCTACCATGGCGACCTACACTCCGCAAGAATACGCAAATATGCACTACATTTATGGAGAATGTAGAGGTAATGGACGAGCTGCAGCGAGACTTTACAGAGAAAGGTATCCGAGGGCTACGCGATATCCCGACCATCGAGTTTTCATTAATGTGCACAGATCACTATGTGACGGGCGGTTCCCCAATCAAGTAGCTGGTGAAGGACGACCCGTAAATGACTTCATACGCGATGAAGTTTTAGAGGCGGTGTCGGCAAATCCAAGCATCTCTGTGCGAGGAATAGAAGCTGATACGGGGATACCGAAGAGCACAGCACACAGTATTCTCCAAAAAGAAGAATATCATCCGTACCACGTACAGCGAGTGCAAAGTCTTTTACCTCGAGACTATCCGAGCCGAGTCGCGTTTTGTGAAACAATCCTGCAAAAACATCGAGAAGACGAAAACTTTATCGACAAAATTTTGTGGTCAGATGAATCAACATTTAAGAAGGATGGCTACATGAACCTACACAACTTGCACGAGTGGCATGTGGAAAATCCGCACTTGATGCGAGAAGATAGATCCCAGTACCGGTTCAAAGTGAACATGTGGACCGGTATTCTCTGTGGGAATATTATTGGTCCATTTGAGATGCCCGAGAATTTGACTGGCGAATCATATTTAAATTTTCTTCAAAATGATTTGCCAAACTTACTAGAAGAGACCCCACCAGATATGTGGTTCCAACACGACGGCTGTCCAGCACATTTTCGCGTATCCGTTAGAGAGTTTTTGGACGAGCAATACCCGAACAGGTGGATTGGGCGATCAGGAACAATCCCGTGGCCAGCCCGCTCACCTGACTTAAATCCGCTGGATTTTTTTTTCTGGGGAACTATGAAGGAGCTCGTTTATGCGAAGCCCATTAATGACATCGCTGACCTTCGTGAGAAGATAACACAAGCAGTGCAGGTGATACGTCAAAAAAGTTACTCGCGAAACATAAAGCGGTCCTTTTTAAGGAGAGTGAGAGCTTGTATTGCCGCGGGTGGTCAACATTTTGAACATTTATTGTAATAAAATATCTTTAAACTAACATTCTTTGCTTTTATTCTACTGGGAACCCATCTACCTGTGTGTATTTCCTTCTTGCTCACTCTTGGAACCGAAGTAAATAATAGTAGTAACATAACAGTTTCTAAGATAAGAAAGGGTCCGACAGTTACCGTTAGTAGGTAGGCACTTCGTAAAAATTGGGTTGTTGAGTAAAAATATTATCAAAATTTTTTTTTTCAAATTAATGTGTAAGTATTATACCTTTTTAAAAAGAGGAATAAACGCGTCAAAATTTGACGTCACTTGCCATACTATTTTGGTACATTTTTTTTACACTACAGTCGGTCAAAGTTGCGAAATTCAATAGTTTTCCATATCACCTTTAGTTAAAATAATATTTTATTTTAAAATGGTACAATAAGTACATTATTTTTACATTCTATTTAGACACAGCAATACCCTAGATTACAAAACCTCCAAGAAATATCGAAATTATCAGCATTAGCAGTCACAGCATTCAAAAGTATGTCACAGGGTGCTCATTTCCCCTTTTTTTTTGAAATCAGTATAATTCTGTAAGTACATGGGGTGGATTTTTTAAAATATTTTTCTGAGTACTGTTAGAACTTGGGGCATCGTGGGAATCCAGTTGGACGCCAGGTTCTTGGACACCCTGTATAGTATTTTCGAAAGCAATGCCTGTAGCAATGTAGAATGTGGCGAAAAAAAAATATTGTAGGTATGTTTCAAAAACTTTTTTATTCTTTGAATGCCATATGTTTTGCTACTATGAACCTGTTTTTTTACAACTTAACATCACCCCTTGTTATCCCCGAAGGGTTGGGCAGGGGTGTACCTGTAGTACACCCAAATTTCGCCAGTTATGTTTAAGTCCCATGTAATAGGGGGCGAGCCTGTTGCCATCAACCGGGCACAAATCCTGACTCCGGGCTGCTACTGAGAAATTTCAGATAGAAAAACCCAATAACACTTTGCCCGACCTGGGAATCGAACCCAGGACCTCATGCTCAGGCAGTAGCGCTTGCAACCACTAGACCAACGAGGCAGTCAACGAGGCTGTTTCTTTTTTAAAGTCTCTTATCTGTTTTTTAAAGTCTCATAAAGTCATAACTGTTTATACACTCTACATTACAAAGTACCGTTAATTCAACTTTCATAAGATTAATATTAGACGTACAGCGATCATGTCGCCGTTCAGTATTGTGTTAAAAATATGTGGTAATTTCGCCTACCTAATATATTTTTCTTTAGAAATATGGTACTTATGCGTCGTATTATAGTAGAACTGGCAACCCTAATCCTACTTCCTACTAATATTATAAATGCGAAAGTTTGTAAGGATGGATGGATTTTTTTTTTTGGATGGGAAATCATCAAATAACTTCTCCCGCTCTGAGCGGAGCGGGAGGGTGTGTCAGACTCTTACTGACTAAAACCCACCCGTATTCCTTCCTGTTGCCTGTGTTGCGGGGGCCTCGGTGACCCTTTAGTACCTTCCCGCGACCCCGGCAGGCATCGGCCCTAGTGTACTCCTACATTTGTGCTGACGACATGGATGAATGGATGTTTGTTACTCTTTCACGCAAAAAGTATGGAACGGATTTGGATAAAATTTGGCACACAGATAGTTTATAACCAGGAATAACACATAGGATACTTTTTATCCCGATATACCCACGGGGTCAAAACTTATGCGGGTGAAACTGCGGGGCGCATCTAGTTATAACATAAATAAATAAATTTGGCACACCGATAGACCATTGCCTGTGTTAAGACCCAGAATACTGTTAATCCCTGCCCTGGTGACCTGTTGTCCTGCCGGAGTCGCGGGGAAGTGTGAAAGGGATACCGTGGCTTCTGGCAACACAGGCAACGGAAGGAACACGGGTGGGTTTTAGTCAGTAAGAGTCTGACACACCCTCCCGCTCCGCCCAGAGCGGGAGAAGTTATTTAATAATTCCCCACCCAAAAAAAAAATGGGAGCCTGTAATAAAATGGTGAATAATAAAAAAGGTGGGAAATGGTTTTTATAAACCTGTCTCAGGCTCTCTCACAAAGTTAGCTCCTTGTTCGTGCACTACTGTCAAATTTTAGCAATAAGTTCATAACTTGTGTAGAGAAAATAAATGTTGTTAAATGTATATTAAGACGCTGACAACACCTAAACCGCGGTCCCTGTCTGATTGCATAGAAAAGAAAGAGAAGCGCGATGACACAACGCTTGTAATTTATTGCAAAATATGAAGTAATTATCTATTTACTCAAAATTGAGTTGAGTAATCGAAAATAAAAAACAACCAAGTTCTGTATTCAAATAAGACGTTCTTGTTATTAATTAAATACGTAACGTATGTTCATATTTGATACAGATATTTTGGATTAGAACTCAATGTAAGAGGTTAGTTTAACGTTAGTTTGTATCGAGATTTTGTTTTCAAAACGTGTTTTGGTAACAACCAAGTTCTGGGAAATATGTTCAAAATTAACATATATTTTTTCCGCTACCACAAACTATACTGATTTGGCAATTTTTTTTCTTAAGAGAAGCCTATTTTTGTCAATTGGGTCTTGTCAGCCCCTTAATGGGCAAGAAACTCCACAATCCCGGTATTACGTTCTCGTGGGTTAAAAATAAAAAAATACTTGTTAAGTCTGTCATCAGATGTGTCGTAATGTATGATGATCATACATTACGACACATCTGATGACAGACTTAACAAAAATCCTCCAGGCTTAGCACGAGAAAAGCGTTTTGCCGACGGAAGAGTAGGCAAAAATGACGTTTCCGTGTAGTCAGTTGACAGTTTTCTACCGAGAAATGTAGACAGCGAATTCTATTGCACAGTAGAGGAGAAATAGAAAGAGTCATGCTAGGTACCTAAGTCTGTTTTTTTTTTGGGTGCGAATTTATCAAATAACTTCTCCCGCTCTGGGCGGAGCGGGAGCGTGTGTCAGACTTTCACTGACCAAAAACCCACCCGTGTTCCTTCCGTTGCCTGTGTGTTGCCAGAAGCCACGGTATCCCTTTCGGATTTTCCCGCGACCCCGGCAGGCATCGGCCCTAGTGAACCCCTACACTTGTGTTGATATCTCTTTGAGGCGCGCGTGGAACACAACGCGCCGTTGACCCAGGCCTGGTCGTTATCGGACGGTGAGCTACCTATTGCACCGTCCGCAAGCCCGCACCTAAGGTGGCCGGGAATCTGCCTGGGATTCCTGGGCGTCTGCTGCGGCAGCTAGGGGCGTGAGGGCACGAAATTTGCCTCTCCCTAATCCCCTTTACGAGCAATACTGCTTCGCAAAAGGAGGTGACGGCTTCCCATGCCCTCTCGCTCCGTACCATGGCCTGGACCAGGGCCGGACGCGAAAGATCGTCGCCGCCGATCACCTCCACGAGGACACGGCGGTGCCCCTGCCCAAGCCTAGACCTCCACCGTGTCCACCGTGACGCTGACCTGGAAAATTGCAAAAAAAAAAAATGAGTTTCGCGGACTACTGCTCCGCGGATTCACCTTAACCACAGGTTTTAAATGTTGGACGCGATGCTGACAGCACAGAGTGCGTTTCACCCCTAATTTTATACTAATAACAGGTGGCGCTTATGTTATTAACCGTTTGGAAGATTCTTTCATTTTTGAAAATGGAACGTCAACGTCGTTTTGCTGAAAACCAGCGCTGGGGCTCTGTCTCGCATAGGGTCGCAGCATTATGCTGAGCGATAGCGGCCGCGCGGCCACGGAGATCTTTAAAACTAAGCATTGCAGAGACCTGAAATTTAGGTAAATAACAGATGGAATTTCTAAAAAAATTGTAAAAATATAGAAAAAATATCCTGGTTTTATATTTTAGGAGCTGTAAGATGGCCCCATGGCCGCGCCATTAAAACGGTGTAACGATGTTGGTCAGTTAGAAATATGCAACTAGTTGCCCATTCCAAAGCGTAGTAGGCACATATGGAGAGGAACGGGCAAGAAACTCTTTTAAATTAAAATGTTACATAAATATTGTTACTTCTTTAATGTTGAACTTATTATAACTAAATGTGAGGAAGATGTCACCTCTATTAATTCTCAGTTGATAATGATGAGTCACCTGTATTAGTTGGCAGTTGATAAGCGAGTCACTGACCAGCTTATCAACTATTAATGTTATGTAAACAACACTTATCTGGCTATTATTTATGTAATAAATAAACTGCCCTACCCTTAGAGTATCATTTCTTATCAACAGTATCCGCTTTTATAACAAGTTGCCAAAATCGGTTACAGAACTTAGCGATGGAAAGTTCCAACATCAAACGTGTCCTTATCAAAAAAGCATATTATAAGATTAAAGACTACGTTGAAGACAAGGAAGTTTGGCAATAATTCCTTCTGGGCATGTGGCTTTCCTGGTACCTCATTAACGGCGTAACTATGTAAATGTCAATTAACCGCTCTCAAATTACGAAAGTTTGTTTTTTACAGACTTCCTTGGCATAATCTTTTCATTATTTGACATTATATAACTACAATTTAAATTTCAACTATAAAGTAGTGGCTTTTGTGGACAGGATATTAATTCAGACTTGTTACAGTTGTAATGGTAATCATGTCATTTGGTTTGAATAGGTTTTCATTTTTATTATTATTTTACATAGATTCTTTTATATTTTGTGAATGTGAGAACCATTTACCCAGGTCAGTGACTCGCTTATCAACTGCCAACTAATACAGGTGACTCATCATGATCAACTGAGAACTAATTCAAGTGACATCTTCTTCACATTTAGTTAAAAATTCATCATTAAAGATGTAACAATGTTTTTGTAAGATTTTAATTTAAAAGAGTTTCTTACGTGTTCCTCTCCATATGTACCACTAGCTTCCATATTTCTAACTGACCAACTCCGTTACAATTCAAATGTCAGTAAATGAGCAGTGGTGGCCTAGTGTTAACGGCCGCGACTTAAGATTTACTTTGTGTAAATTATTTCATCACCACTGCTCTTAAAATGGTGAAGGAAAATATCGTGAGGAAACCGGCATGTCTTAGAACCAAAAATTCGAAGACATGTGACATCTACATACCCGCACTGGGTCCGCACAGAGAAGAGGCCTGTGTCCCAGCAGTGCACTGCCTGAGGCATGTAAGTGGTGAGAAGGGGAGGCCCCATTGACAAGATTGGCAGACTTAGTTAGCTTCATCATTATCTACCTCCCCCGTCTCACCCCTCTCACATACTTCAGGCGGTGACTATACTAGGAAAGGACTGTACAGCACAGCTTTTTGCTGTGTATGATGTTTTGTTTTTGCATTCAGCTTACTTATCTTTTTTATAAGCTCGTGTTTATGTGACAAACCATTATTTTTTCTTTATTTCAATTTCGCCAGTCATGTTTAAGTCCCACGCAATTGAGGGCGAGCCTATTGCCATCAACCGGACACAAATCCGAGTTGTACCTGAGAAATTTCTGTTGGAAAAACACAATAACAAATGACTTCAAGATTCTGCCATGTTCTCGGGAGACGAACATATCAGACTAAGATATCAGAGCCAAGTTACCTCGTAATTATTTATGTTTTAAAAACGATTCATGTTTTCATTCCAGAATGTTTCTTACGCTTGGGTGATAACGGGGTATACCACATAATATGACGGACAGAAAACCAGGAAAGTTGGACATACGTACTTTTGTACTTGCGTTTACGTATTTCTACTAACTATTTTTCCTTATGAATTTGGGAATACCTAATGGAAAGTCTTGTTAACTGGACACAGAATAGTTGTAAAATAAAACCTATGACACAACGCCAAGCTAGACACGTCAATCAATTAATCAAGTCATTTATTCAGACTAGGCTGAGAATCAACACTTTTCGAACGTCAAAATTACATAAGACAGTCTCCCAACACGCCTACTCTTCACCACTTCCTAGTGCTTTAGCTGGGAAGAAAAAATGGCGCAACAAACTTTCCAGCAGCACACCTGTCTGTTCGGTTAGAAAAAAACGAACATTCAGTGAAAGATTAATTGGTCAAGGACAGCTAATGAGACACGAATGATTGTCTATTGTTTGACTCCGAATCGGTGTCGGGAGGGGCTTAACAGGTTAACCTGTTAAGAGGCGACCTATTGCACTGAAGTCATCGAGAATTTGAGACGAATTGTCATCTAATAAATCCCTTGTATTTTAACAGGTAATACCATGTGTGCACCCGATCCCCGCTGGCATGTACCCTGGTCGTATGCTCAGGGTGCAGGGTAGCTGCCCCCCTGGTGCTCAGAGGTAAGTCTTCATCATATCACCTTCCCTTCTTCTGATGTCTTGGTGAAAATATTAGCCAGTCAACCAAGTACTAAAATCGGCATGTCTAGAACCAAAAATTTGAAGACATGTGACATCTACCAACCAGCACTGTGCCTGCGTGGTGGATTGCGGCCTACTGCCTCGCACAGAAGAGAGGCCTTTGTCCCGGCAGTAGGAACATTATAGGTTGCATGGTGTACCAGGGTTCGCCTGCGTACATAAGAAGTTTTAGAAGCTCTTTAAATGCCTCCAAATATTTTTTTTTAACCCTGTTGAATACAGTTTTTCCAATAGAACCAGTTAGTGGACTCATGGGTTCGTTCAGTCTAGCCAACTGTCATGCTTGTTTTTTGGATTCGGAAATTTTTAGCCCCATTTATTATCTACATAGAGCATGGTATAGATTAGAGGGGCTTGTGGCTAAGTAATAACAGCCGTACGTCTCGATCAAGCGTGTCGTGTTAAGCTACGCGTGCCGCGGTTGGCCCGTGGTTGGGTGACCATCTTTACATACCAAGACCCCTCCGTGCCTCGGAAAGCACGTTAAGCCGTTGGTCTCGGCTGTCGTTCGTGGATATTTAACAGTCGTTACGGGTCGTCAGAAGCTCGAAAGTCTGACAACCAGTGTTATCAAGGGGTATCGTGCTACCAAGTAACTGGGTTGTGGAGGTCAGATAGGCAGTCGCACCATGTAAAATACTGGAAGCTGACCCCAACATAGTTGGGAAAAGGCAGGCAGATAGGTAGGTATGTTATAGATTATTTGTATACGTATGGCTTATGATAACAGAAAAAAAAATAAAAAAAACTCTTCAGTTCAGAAAACAACACGGTACAATATTGAAAAAAAAACTAGTAACAGATTACATAGGAGGTGCAAAATTTTACAAACTCTCTGGACCCCACACTAGGATTCCCTGTGTTGTGGGGTCCAGTCTCTGATGATGAGATAGCGGTTCTCTTTGACAGTCACTTGTAAATTGGTATTATCTAATATAGTCGGGTAATACTTTCCAAACAAATCGTACCGTCGGTGACAGCCGTTTTGTCTGGCCCCAGCTGTTAGCGTTATCCAACATTTGGGGCCGGACAAAACGGCAGTCACGTTTGCCTACGCGAAAGTGTTCTCTTTGGCAGTCACTTGTAAACTGGTAATATCTAATATAGTCGGGTAATACTTTCCAAACAAATCGTACTGTGATTGCTGTTTTTTCTGGCCCCAGCTGTTAGCGTTAGCCAACAACTGGGGCCAGACAAAACGGCAGTCACGTTTGCATACGCGAAAGTTATCGAAAAATTATACACTGAAAAAAAATCGGTAAACCCAATCGATTTTTCGGTAATATTCACCACTTTGGTCAGTAAAAATAGAGCCTATTGTCAAAAGAAGTAAAACTAACTGACAAAAAAACAGTTCAGTTATAACAGTAGATTTTACTGTGCATCTCTTAAGCTAAATAAGCAATACTTAAAAGAAACTTGTCTGTTTCAGTAAACTTTTTGATCATCCAATTGAAATAACTGTTTAGCTCTTTACTGTTTTTGCCCATTTCAGTGCACTGTCAGTAATCAATTATTTTAACATAAAAATAAGTTAAGTTTTTTTACTTTCGTTTCATTTTTTTTCAATGTATTACTGTCTCGTTATCTCGTTACTACTGGATCTAATAAGCGTGTCCTTGTCTCATGATTATTGTTATTTTAGTGACTTGTCTTCTATGGCTATATCCTCTGTCTACGACTGAACATTGCGACGTTACTTGCCTACATGTGGCTGTGTATAGCTTGTCGCTGACGCTTCATGTTATGCATCGTATAATAAGACAACATGCTAATTCATATCGACGGTTAAAAATCAATATATAACCAGTACATTTGAAAATTAACTTCAATCTACATAAATATCCCTAACCTGAAATATTTGATTGAAATCACTATCACAACCACATCCCTACTATTTTACTATAAAAGTAACTTTCTGATTTAAAAGTTCAAAAACTATAGAAATGAAATGTTTTTTTCGCCTCCTGTAAAATCATATTTTTGTAGTTATTATACAGGTTGAAATTGAAAACTTGCGACAAATTGAAATGGGACATTGTATACATCATTATTAACAACTTTTACTAAGGGACCAAAGCTGTAATCCCAAAAAAAAAAATCTGCTTTTCCTACATTTTGATGAGGCATTGCGAACATAAATGTAGGGGACAACAGTTTTTTTTTTTGGGATTGTAGCTTTGGTCCCTTAGTAAAAGTTGGTCATAATGATGAGTACAATCTTCCATTTCGATTTGTCGCATGTTTTCAATGTCACCCTGTATAGGTATGTAGAATGTAGGATTGTGGGGCAAATAAATGCTTTTAAAACATTTACAAATGGTTTATTTTAGTTTAAAACCGAAACCGTTAAAATGTAAAAAAAAAACCTCTTAAATAATTTTACTCAACTTCGTCGTAAACTCCAACCAAGAACTGACTGACATTTTCCTGCTTCATTCCTTCATTTTTTCCTCTTTTTCTCTCGCTGTCATTTCTTCTCTTTCACACGCGTTCCGTTCCATTCCTCATAGATAAACACTAAAAACTCACATACAAGATGCAGTTTTGAACCTGCTAAACATTTCAGGAGGTTGTTATGAAACTCGTAAATAATCATATACGAGGTGCATTCAATAAGTACCTAGCCTCATCGCCAGAGGGCGCTGTAGTTTAGTTGTTAGTAGTAGTTAGTAGTTAGTTGTTATAATAGTAGTTATTTCCTCTCTCTGTAATCGTCATTCTGTTTTTGTTATGATTGTATGTTATGTCATTGGTTGTCATCTGCCAGTGTCGCAACACAGAGTAAATATTACATAATCGACAGGATTGTCAAACTAAAATGGATTGATTACGAGGCTTTTAGCTACTTTGTATATGTGTATAGTTTACGTAAATTTTTGTAATGTGCGTTTTGTTTGTGCAGAATAAACAATTTTTCTTTCTTTTCTTTTCTTTTTAGTTTCAAAAGAGTTTTACCACAGTGTAGCGCATTCTTTTTTAATTCCTTTTTCAAATTTTCATTCCAATCCCTTCATTTGTTTTAATTTGACAACTTATGGAAGCGAACGTGTCGATCGGTTTTACAAAAATGGAAAAAGAGCAATATCGTTCGGTGATTCGATTGCTATTTTTGGAAGGGAAAACGCGCATCGAAATCAAAGAGCGCTTGGATGCTGTGTACGGTGACTCTTCTTCCATCGATGGCCACCGTCAAGAATTGGTTCAACGAGTTTGCACGTGGCCGTACGTCGGTTTTTGATGAACCACGTCCAGGTGCACCGAAAACAGCTGCTACGGAGGAAAACATTAAAAAAATCCATGATTTCGTATTGGCAGATCGCCGATTGAAGGTTCGGGAGCTAGCTGAGACTGTAGGCATTTCAGAAGGAACAGTGCATCATATTCTTCACGAGGAACTCGGCATGAGAAAGCTGTCGGCGCGATGGGTGCCGCGTTTACTCACACCAGAAAACAAGCGCAACCGTGAGACCACATCGGAGATAGATAGATAGATAGATAGAATACTCTTTATTATGTACACCATAAAAATTACAGATACAAACGTTGAAATTTTACAAGGGGTGACACAATGGGCGGTCTTATCGCTAAAAGCGATCTTTTACAGACAACCTTTTTTTACGTGAGACGTGTTTGACAACCTTTTTTTACGTTTCGGAGACGTGTTTGGCGCTGTTTAAGCGGAATCCAGCGGAGTTTTTGCGTCGTTTTGTGACCGTCGATGAAACCTGGATCCACTGGTACACACCAGAGACCAAGGAGCAATCAAAACAATGGATCCAGACCGGGGAACGTGCTCCAAAGAAGGCGAAAACTGTAAAATCGGCCGGAAAAGTTATGGCCACCGTTTTCTGGGATTCACAAGGTGTGATCTACATCGATTACCTCGAGAAGGGTAAAACAATTACAGGGCTTTACTATGCCGATTTATTGGGCCGATTCGACGCCGAATTAAAGAAAAACGACCCCATCTGGCGAAGAAAAAAGTGCTGTTTCACCACGACAACGCACCGGTTCACACGTCTGCCGTTGCCATGGCCAAATTGGTCGAATTACGCTACGAATTGTTGCCCCATCCACCGTATTCTCCAGATTTGGCCCCTTGTGACTTCTGTTTCCTAATCTGAAAAAATCACTCGCCGTGAATAGATATGGATCGAATGAGGAGGTCATCGCCGCCACGGAGGTCTATTTTGCAGAGTTTGACAAAAACTATTTTTCGGACGGGTTAAAAAAGTTGGAGCATCGCTGGGCTAAGTGTATCGAACTAAAAGGAGACTTTGTTGAAAAATAAATTGCCACTTTTCCAAAATTTTCGTTTACTTTTTGTAGGCTAAGTATTTATTGAATGACCCTCGTAACAATACGATACCAAGTCAATAATCAATAATACTTTTTATTTTAGATTTTTAAATTTTATTGTATTTCAGAATAACTCGCTTAATAACCCTATCTAAGATCTATGAAATGTCAGCTGCGTTTGTTTGTGTGTGTGTGTGAAAGCGCAGTTTAAGGACACGTACAGACTGGCCGCGTTTTAAAAAGGGGAGTTCACACTTACCGATTTCCGTAAATGAGAATAAAATGAAAAAAAAAATACCTGCCCATTTTATAGTTTATTCGGGTCGAGAATCACTAACATAATTATCTCCTAAAATGTTTTGCAGATCCAAAACAATACCTTGTATATTGATACTTAACCGTCGTTATACCGACTGCCGACTGTACGACGCTTCAGTCAACCTTTAGGGCCCGATCACACGCAAAAAGTGGGCAAGCAGTGGTTACATGTGAATAGTGTCGCTGAACATTCGAAGACATGTGACATCTACCAACCCGCACTGGGTAGGCGTGGTGGATTACGGCTCACTCCCTCTCACAGAGAGGAGGCCTGTGACCCAGCAGTGGGAGCATTATAGGCTGATTATGAGGTTCTTGCAGTTGCGTTGTGGTAAAACTACAGAATTTCGATGTAGTGGCGTTGTCGCTATTAGTTGCAGAAATAGTCCAGATAAAATTGTCGGAAAAAAGTGCTGAGTTTGCATTAATTCCCAATAAACTGAATCTTACCAGGTCTTGAATACACTACCTCAGGGGTGGTGCGGAAATGTGTGCGTGTAATTGAAAATACGACTTTCTTCCGGTTTGAAATCGCGATAACTCGAGAACGGTGGCTCGTAGGAAAAAATGATTTTTGTAGAGAATTGTATGATCTACAAACTTTGTCTCGTTCATTTTTCTAGTAGGTTTCTCTGTTTCAGAGATATACACGAAAAACAAAAATTTGTGACTTTTCACCTCGGATAAAAAGCAACGCACAAGCGGGAGCGATGGACTTTTGACATAGTATTTGTAATAACGTATTCAAAACTTGGTCCAAAATTCAGCTTGTTGGGAATTAATGCAAACGCTAGTGGGCAGTCTCGCTGGTGGTGGTTGTATTGTGGTTGCGACGTGGCGTTGATGCGGTCGGTATCGCCCGCACGTTTGATTTTGACGGCCAAATGTGGTCCGTGTGAATGAACTATTGATTTTCATCTAAATTAGCGTTCGGCCCATGTGTTGCCATTGTGACGTGTTGTGTTGTGGTTGTCGTACGTGTGATCGGGCCCTTAACCTGTTAAGCCCCGCGCGACACCGATTCAAAATCAAAATCAAAAGTCATTTATTCAAACAAGGCTGAGGATCAGCACTTTTCGAACGTCAAAATTACATAAGACAGTCCCCCAAAACGCCAAACCATCGCCACTTCCTAGTGCTTTAGCTGGGGAGAAGAAGTGGCTAACAAACTCCCCAGCAGCACAGCTGTCTGTTCAGTTAGAGAAAATAATGGATTCTATACAATAGTATGCAAAACAATTTACACCACGTGAAACACAAAACATTAAATTATTAGCCATATGTCAGCTAGCACACCACTATACCAACAAAAAAAAAAAAAGAAAAGAAAAAGACCGAAAACTATTCTCAAGCAGAGATAAAAACGTAAACAGAACTTATTCGGAATAACAGAATAGATTCGGAGTCAAACAATAGAAAATCAATTTTATCTCATTAGCTGTCCTTGACCAAATAAGGCGCAGATATATGATTTTAGTGACTTTTAAATCTGTTATTACGCCTTTATAATATAATGCAAGTAAGTTATCCAAATAATGTTATACTAGAACGCATACACATCAATTCTATAAGTGAACAATACTTACAAGTATTGTAGTAAAATACTTTATGAAATAAATTCAGGAGTAATATCTAATTAAAGCATAAAAAACGATATTACTTGATTATTTTATTATCTATAACCTAACCCAAATGATTCAATAACAGTAGATGGAAGTAGACATTTCTAAATTATATTAAACGTTGACTTATTTATGTTGAATATTATAGTAACTGAATATTATACTAATTGAATATTAATTCATATGTGCAATAGATAAAATGTTCATAATACCATCCAAAATTAGGTAAAATTAAATTATATCAATAATTCAATATCATTTCATCGTTATTTAAAAAAAAGTATAATAATTAATGTGATTTTTTTTTCAAATATTCATATTTTCGTAACTAAAAACATATCTTCCCTATGAAACCGAACGGCACATTTGTATGGGCAAGGTCAACGGCGAATACGCAACCCTTCAGGTATAGCATAGGCGTAATATTATCATCTTATTTATCCCCAGATTCGCCATCAACCTCCAATGCGGACCCAACACGGATCCCCGTGACGACATCGCCTTACATTTAAATTTCCGCTTCCCGGAGATGTGCGTCGTACGGAACCACCTGTCGGCTATGAGCTGGGGGGTTGAGGACACGAACGGTGGCATGCCCCTGAACAGGGGGGACCAGTTCGAGGCCTTGGTTCTGTGTGAGCCTCATGCTTTGAAGGTGAGGAACGAATTTGTTGTTTTTTTTTTTTTATC
Organism: Atethmia centrago; assembly: GCA_905333075.3. Classification (NCBI taxonomy): domain Eukaryota; kingdom Metazoa; phylum Arthropoda; class Insecta; order Lepidoptera; family Noctuidae; genus Atethmia; species Atethmia centrago. The sequence goes on from HG995396.1 coordinate 1,704,323, forward strand.
CTCTTTTGTAACGAACATCCAAATACATGCAATGCAACATGAAACGTAACACACGTTGAAACAAATACGTCTTTTTTGTAAGTATTTAAAAAAAATCTAGATGACGTTGGGTTATGCTGTATTGCTTGAAAAATCAGATATTCCATGCATTTCTGTTTAAATGACTGAGCAAATGGGACAGCAATTTTTCTTTTGCGATTTCAGCTTTGGTCCCATTATATAACTTGTTCATAGTGATGTGCAGTACAGTGACTGACCCTATTTCAGATTAATCGCACCTCGCCATTTGTCACTCAACAGATTTCGAGTTTTTTTTCGGAATTGCAAAGAAATAGAAATCATTTATTTCCTTGTAATGTAGGCATACAGGTTAGATGGATTTTTTATAGATCCGATACATTTTACTTTCCTTCCTTCCTTTTACCTTTTTTCGCCTTAGCGCTGACAAGAGAAGGTCATAAGAAAAAAAAAAAATGACCAAATGTATATAGTTTGTGGTAGCGTAAAAACTATATGTTATTTTTGAACATATTTCTCAGAACGTGGTTGTTTCCAAAACACATTTTGAAAAAAAAATATCGATACAAATTAACTGTAAACTAACCTCTTACCATGAGTTCCAATCCAAAATATCTGTATTAAATATCAACGTACGTTACGTATTTACTTAATAACAAGAACGTCGTATTTGAACGCAGAACTTGGTTGTTTTTTATTTTAGATTACTCAACTCAATTTTGAGTAAATAGATAATTGCTTCAATAAATTACAAGCGTTGTGTCATCGCGCTTCTCTTTCTTTTCTATGCAGTCTGACAGTGACCGCGGTTTAGCTGTTTTTAGCGTCTTAAGGCAAGCACAATTTTTAGGGTTAGGTTAGTAGTCATCAAGGAACTCTTATAGTTTCGCCATGTCCGCCTGTCTGTCTGTCTATCCCCGGCTTAGCTCAGAGACTCTTAGTACTAGAAAGCTGTAATGGCATGGGTATACAAAATAAAATTTTGGAAAAAGTATTTATTGTAATGGGAATGGTTTTGTTTAATCGATGTATAATTTAAGTGTAAAATAAATGTAGGTATAATAAATAAGTGTTAAAAGTCTAGAATACAATAAATATGACGATTTTGTTTTATTACACAAAGTGGTAGCTATCACATGTGAGATTACTTCAGTGAAATAATAATTCGACTTTAGTAACATACTCAATTTTTTTTGTGACCACCAGGTAGCTCTAAACGGCGCTCACTTCTGCGAGTTCCTCCACCGAATCCCGTTCCAGAGGATCTCGCACGTGACCGTGGACGGAGACGTCATGATACAGCTGATAAGCTTCGAGGGAGCCCAGCCTCCGCCGCAGCAGATGTATATGGTGTGTATACGTTCATCTGCCTTGTCTTTGTCCAGTAGGCTAGTTGACTATTATCAAAAATCATGATCACCACTCTCTCGCCCTTCTATCAATTTATTTGGGGTCGGTGTATCACGTCTTTTTTAACAGACTTCAAAAAAGGAGAAGGTTTCTCAATTCGACCGTATACAATGTGTCTGTATACGGTGTGCCGTAATTTAAGGGTGTGGTACAGACCTTCAAACTGAACCACTTCCTCCCGGGGACCAACATCGGAATCGCGTAAAAATTGGGTTAGTCCCGCTATGGTATGGTCCCGGTATGGCACCCTCTTAAAATACCTATCAAAAAGTCCCGCTATGGTACCCATCTTTTAGATCTACGTTAGACAATAGAAGGTACAACTGAAAAGAAAAGTGTATCTATAAATAAATACTTTTAGGAGTGTATCAATAAAACGTCTGTTTGCGATATTAAATCAGTCTTTTATTAATTCAAAATATTTATAAAAAAATATCAAACAGTAAAACGAAATATTAATTGCAATGTAATTTTTAAAATAATCAACAATATTAATTACCAATAATCAACAATAAAAAAAATATAAAAAATCCACATCTCAGAAAAGTATTACTGTAAATATTATAAACTACAAATAAAAACAACATCCAGACATAAATATTAGTTACAAATAATCAACATTGAGAAAAGGCAGTAATTGTAAATTTATATAAACTACAAAAATAATCAACAACCAACTAGACAAATATATTAATTACAAATAATCAACATGGAGAAAAAGGCGCAAATTGTAAACATAAACTACAAAAAATAATCAACATCGAGAAAAAGTATTAAACATTTTAATAGGCTAAAAACAAAATTAAAATAAACTATTTTTTTAAATGTTCTGATCGAAATATTGACTTTGATATGTTAATCAGAAAATCACCAATGGAGATAGCTTTATTTTCGTAACTTTTTGTTAGCTTTTGAATCTGGCGGTCGATTTCTATACTTGTTCTTTTTCTTGAATTTATAGGTGATCTTTTTAGTCGAAAGCTATAACAAAAATCATCAGTTATTTAAGTTAAGCTATATTTTTTTCAGTAACCGTCTGTAATAGAAGGCGACAACCAATAATATCTACCAAAATAAATAAAATCAAATCCATTTTCAAATTCTTCTATGTACTCGTATTATGTAAAAAAATATATATCTGCTTTTAAAAATATTATATCTGCTTAAAAATATTGTCTAAAAAATACAACTTACTTGGCTTGTTTTATATCAAAGTGACATGTGTCGTTGCCAATTGTTTGCAGAAACAATAATAAACTGGGATTTTTTCCAATAATTTTGTTGAATCTGCCATTCCATGATTCCGCCAAGTTAGTTGTTCTATGGCGTTCATTATGGCAACACCAAATGAGGTCTGGATATTCAAGCCACTGAGTGACAAAATAGTCATTGAATTTGGTCATAGCTTCATCGTCGAAACTGAAAAAAATACTTATTAAACGTTCGTACTTGTAAAGCAATGAAATTAACAGGTCCTTACTGATATTGTTGTTCTTTACTTTTTTGCCATATAATTAGAGTTAAGTACTCAAACATCATTTTGGAAAGTAACCAAGATATTATACCTATTTTCCATTATATGCAGCCAGCCGTCTTCAATATCTTGTTTTGGCAAAAACGCCAAGCCTATGCATTGCTTAACATGGTTCGAGGACTCTTCGTGTTCCATGAGATTTAAAGATTTCGCTTTTTTGATAACGTTCTTTTGAAAATGTACGTTACATCCATTTATTTTGATATCAGGAAAAATCTTCGCTGCTGCATTTATTACTCCTATTTCAAAATCGAAGGTAAATTTCGATGGACGCCATTCAGGCAAAGTTTGTTTAATCAATTCGAAAACTTTTTCATAAGTTTTCCCTTCTTTGTTTTTTAACAGAATATAAAATAATGGTGCTACATTCGTGGATAACTCAGTGCTTCCCATGTCTCCATGAATGACATAAACTTGTTCGAATGGGTTTGGGCAGCCGTCGAAAGTGCCATCACCAAAGTAATGCGTTACACATTTTATATATTCCTTTACTTCTGTCGAGGAAAATATAATTATTCGATTACAGTCTTCATTACAATAATCAGCCAATACATACTTATTAAATTCTTCTGGTATTATAATTTCTTCCACATTCTTAACCGGTAAAGCCCCAATGGCTCCGAATAGGAGCCCTCGCGGCGCGCGATTTGAAAGTAGTTATCGAATAAAAATGTTTTTTTTGAGATTGAGAGATGACGTTATTGAGCCACGGGCCTGAGCGGTTAAATTGTGTTTTTGGTACGTTCAACGACTTATTTCGGTGTCTGTATAATACTGTTTTTAATTTTTTATAGTCAGGAACATTTCCTGTAAGGTGTAACCCTTTGTCTTTTAAGTTACCCATGTGTTTTTCGAAAATTTTCTGTACTGATCCGTAATTTGAATTCTTAGCTTTAAAACATTTCACCCTTACTTCTTTTTTGCACTCACTTATAGCCATTTGAACTTCATTGTCTTCAAAATGTGGCACGCACTGATCACTGTGTTTATAATCTTTAATTATTGTATTATTGGTATTCTCAATAGTTATATATCCACTACATTTAATACTATTTCTCCTATTTACACAATGCCAAGTACTTGAATTTTTATTTTCTCTGCGTTTAATATATTTATGTCCGGCACGTAATAAAGTTTTTCCACCGCGTCGACTGTCAATAATTATTAAATTTACACCACGTGAACTACTTGACCCAGACATTGCAATAGATAAACTAACAAGCTATCCTAATTACTCATATCGCAAAAGTACAGCTGCAAATAGCAAACTAAACCCGGAATAATACTGTCTCTCTCTATTTTCATAAAAACAAAAGGGAAGAGCTAGATACGAATTCGAGGAAGGGCTCGTCTCTATTGTTTTACGAAAAAACCGGTTGGTCAGGTAACTACCTGAAGTGAAACGACAATTACCGAGCGTGATTTGTTTAAAAAATAGTATTAATAAATATTATCTTGCTTAACTATAATAGTTAAGAAAAGAACGCATTGTATAACTTTTCTTTACAACAGTACCAAAAACTGAAGGGTACCATAGCGGGACTTTTTGATAGGTATTTTAAGAGGGTGCCATACCGGGACCATACCATAGCGGGACTAACCGTAAAAATTATCAGTCGTCCCATACATTTGGTCGAGTAAGTATTGAAGTTTTCTATGGGATGACTGATTTTTTTTTTCACGATTACGATCGTTGTTGCTCAGATTGATGGTCTACACCAGGGTTGTTGCTGATGCATATTTTTTTTACATCAGCGGATGCATGCTGATGTTTTATCATTGATATCAGCATCAGCATCCGCTGATGAATTTATACCTAAAAGTTGCTTGTTGCTTTCCTTGATATTGCACAGTTTTCCTTGATTCACTAATTTAAAGTACGACCATACTCCACTTCTCAACGGAGGCGGTATTATTTTAGTTTTTACACAGTTTTTAGTTTAAACACAACAGTTTACAAAAAGAACAATAACTTTCACGCGCAAAGACGTATTATAATGTAATGAGACAAGTTTGCGTTTGTTTACAATCGTAATCACCACGGTCGACCTCTGGATTGGTCAAAACTCGCAAGCGAACACAACCCGTGCTACAAGCCCCGCGCCCTCTGCGGTCATGTCACGACTCGAACTTCAGCATTAATAATCAGCATCGATTAATGCGGATGTTGATGTCGAAAATGATGCTGAAGTTCTGCGGATGTTGATGCTGATGCTGATGTTCGCAACAACCCTGGTTTGCACCTCATCCTTAATTTTCGGATACCGTACACAGACACAGTGTATGTATTTTGTGGTGGTGGCAAAAAACTAAAATACACCGACTTCCGAAATTAATGTTATTTTTCACTTTGTAGTGTTTTTCTGGAAGTCGGTTGTTTATTTTTTCTTCCATAATTCTCTAGTCATCATCTCGGTAGTCACCCCCTTTCTAGCCATATCATCTTTCACACAGTCCATCCATCGTTTCTTTGGTCTTGTTCTTCTGTTATCCATTCACATCCATACTCAAAACTTCTTTCACGACTTTTTCCATACAAACATGACTGCGATTAAAAAATACATGCATTAATACTTATTTTAAAGATTTTACACATATGGAGAAGTTTACACGCTTTGGAAAAATATCTTCTTGTCATGCAGAATTATTATTATACTGAGCGGCGTGAAGTTACTATAGCGTGTTTTGACGTCAGATCGTAATAGTGCTGTCTCTGTCTAGCATTGACTTTATAAAACGCACTTCTTGGAACTTCGTATTTTTTTTTTAAATTGAACGATTTTTTGAAATTTCTTTGGCTGAAGGGGTAAAATAGGGGCCCACACGGCTGGTATCACAGAAATTTTAATGTTTTGACATGCCAATGCTTATACAGGGTCAAATTGAATGAGCTAGCAAAACTCCGCAGACGTGATGGGTATCAATATCAAAAAAAGGTTAAAAAAAAAAAAATTTTGGGGTCATCAACCGCCGGTGGTGTAGTCACATATAATGTCTGTTTAAATTTTGTTTTTTTTTTTTAAACTTCACAGACGTGATTGGTATCGATATCTTAACACGATAAAACAGATTTTATCAACTCATACTTCAAGTAACAGCACTACCATTGGTCATTGACCCAAAAAAAAAATCATTATATAGTTTTTATTTTGTCGTGTTTAAATATCAATAACCGTCACGTCTGCGGAGTTTCGCTAGATAATTTAAGTTGACCCTATAAATCAGTTTTGTTTTTGATTCAAATTAATTCATCTTTTTTGTATGTAAGTGTTACAGAGACAAATAAGCTTAATTTTCTTTCTTTACCTGGGCATAACAGCTAGTGTCTTAACAAGATTATAACATCAAAACTATTATATTCCAGTCGGAACCCCCTGCATATGGCGCGTACGGACAACAAGGGCCTCCGCCCCCGGCCTACGGAGCACCCGGCGGCTACGGTCAAGGACAAGGTAAGGACACTTGGCTGGGGTTAATATGTGAACCATGGGTTAATTAATATTGCCACTATGGGTTAATATGGTCACTATGGTTTAATATGAAAACTGTGGGTTAATATGGGAACCATGCGTTAATATGGTCACTATGGTTTAATATGAAAACTGTGGGTTAATATGGGAACCATGGGTTACTATGGCAACTATGGGTTAATATGGGAACCATGGGTTAATATGGCAACTATGGGTTAATATTGGCACTATGGTCACTATGGTTTAATATAAAAACTGTGGGTTAATATGGGAACCATGGGTTAATATTGGCACTATGGTCACTATAGTTTAATATGAAAACTGTGGGTTAATATGGGAACCATGGGTTAATATGGCAACTATGGGTTAATATTGGCACTATGGTCACTATGGTTTAATATGAAAACTGTGGGTTAATATGGGAACCATGGGTTACTATGGCTACTATGGGTTAATATTGGCACTATGGTCACTATGGTTTAATATGAAAACTGTGGGTTAATATGGAAACTATGGGTTAATATCGTTTACCGATAACCAAATATTACTAAACGCACTCATCATCTGCCTAGCCTTTTTCAAATTATGTCGGGGTCGTCTTCCAGTCTAACCGAATGTAGCTGAATGCCAGCAGGCCAATTCCCGTTACTAAAAACGTTCAAAATCTAGTTGCATTCTTATCATAGCGACAATCCATAACATACACTGGTCAAATATGTAGGAAAATCAGAAGTAATTTTGACAACTTGAGAAACGAGGACGTTCTTAAAAATACGGGAATTGTTCCTCAGTATGGAGCGACTGCCTATCTGAGCTCCACAACCCAGTTACCACGCGGTGAGACTGGTAGACAGACCTTCGGGCTACTGTCTACCCGTAACGATTCAAAGATCTACAAATGACAGCAGAGATCAACCTAAAGTCGAGTTATTAATTCAATGGAGTAATGCAGACATGTGCTAGCTGTCATTTTGTGTAATAAAATGGTCATATTTATTGTATTCTAGACTTTTCACTTATATAAATCGATTAAACTAAACGACTAGAAAGAAAGAAGAAAGAAAGAAAAGACGTTTATTTGCGGCAAACATGACGCAAGGAAGGAACACAAATACAAAAAAGAAACAATTTGGGGGAGAATATGCGTCACGTCCACGCAAAACGGCTAACGTTCAGCATAATGCTGCGACCCTATGCGAGACAGAACCCCAGTGCTGGTTTTCAGCTACACCTGGCGTTGACGTGATGACGTCGACCGGTGCAGCACACAGTGAGATTGTAATATGAATAACATAAATACAAATATTTAAAATGGCAACATTCCGTATCGACGAGAACGACGTACGCGCCGCCGGTCTAAATTAATCTGTGCGCGCAGCTGTCAGAAAACTATTTGTTTGACGTTTTGACATGCAGGTGTTACATAATTGCTACATAATTTTAATTATCTAACATTGATGGCGCATTATGTAAAACTGGATAAGTGTTCTGTGGATATGGTTGAAAAACATAAGATGTAATTGGGACTATTACAATAAATATGACCATTTTATTACATTGACAGCTAGCCAGATTATTCCAGTAAATTAATAATTCGACTTTAAGCTTCTAGATGCACTGTAGAATTGTACATAAAAACTCTGGCCACACTGGCGCAAATCCCGCGCGGGATGCGGGACGCGACTGCGCGCGTCCATTGATGTTTTATCGGAATTCGCCTCAGTTTGGTCAGACTTAATTAATATTTGTAGATGAAAAGAGCTTTTAATATACATTAATGGGGGTTTTTCTGGAAACCCTTTGGATAGAAGCTTCCAAAATTTTCTTTTGGACGTCATTTCATAGCCACCTTGTACATTAGAAGAATTGTATTAATATTTGGTTGTTTTTCAGTTATTTTCGTAGATTTTGGTCACTATCGGTGTTATTACAAAACAAAGATTTCTTTTGACATGGTTTAAACCATCGAACCAGTTTTCGTAATAAGAACTTTACTATGATTGAAATGCAGTTCTTTATACAAAACTGACTATTTAGTCCGGTACTAAGTTGACAGTTTTTCATTAAGAACTTTAACGTAGTCGGAATAAAGTTCGAAATTCAAAAATGGCTCAATAATTTAAACCTGTGTCTGAAGATAATCCTTGTTTTGTAATAAGACGGTATAAGTTCACCTAGGTAGTGGTATATTTGGGATGACATTCATATTTGCGTCTTAAAATGCGTTCTGATGCTGGTTTTTATAAAGGCTAATAATAATATACTAACACTTTAATTTGGGTTCTATTCTACTTGAAGATGTAGTGAAGCGAATGTATAAGTACCATAAACACGCCTGTTTTCTTCAAAGGGGTAGGCAAGGATGTACAAATATTTCGCCAGCAATGTCACAAGTCCCTTGTGGCTAAGTAATGAGAGCTGCACGGGTCGATCGATCAGGTTAAGCTACGCTTGCCGCGGTTGGTCCGTGGATGGGTGACCATCTTTACATACCAAGACCCCTCCGTGCCTCGGAAAGCACGTTAAGCCGTTGGTCCCGGCTGTCGTTTGTAGATCTTTGACAGTCGTCACGGGTCGTCAGAAGCCCGAAAGTCTGACAACCAGTCTTACCAAGGGGTATCGTGTTGCCCAGTAACTGTGTTGTGGAGGTTCATGTAAAATACTGGTATTCAGCTGTATTCAGTAAGATTGGAAGCCGACCCTAACATGGTTGGAAAAGGCAGATGATAATGAATATTTACTGATAAAAAGAAGGACTATTATTGTGTTATAACCAAATATAGTATAACATTCGCTTCGCTACTGTATGGAACGGTATCCTTATCGTCGCCTTAGAGTGAAATCTGTTCTTTAGCGAGAATTCCGAACTCGCCATAGATGGCGCTACAGGTGGCTAAACTTTTTTTGTGGGAACTAGGCGTGCGTTGCGAGGTATAGCTTTCCAAAAATGTAATAAATAAAAATGACCAAATAACATTCCCGAGGGTTTCACTCTAAGGCGACGTTATGTTTTAAGCATGCTTATACTGCATGTTTTTTTATTTTATATTATTGAATGTGGCTGTACCTACTAGCTTATAAGCTTTATTATGTAATATATTAATAAATAAAAATGCATATTATGGGATGTATAAATACGATTTAAATAATATAATAATTTAATAATTAATAATAATAATGCTTTGACCGGTTATTAAAAAAAATATTTATATGTAGATTTTTTATAATAAAATATTTAATATAAATTAAATTATTTTTTATAGTTTCTTTTTTTTATAATAGAACTTTAATTTTCATTTTGTATATACTGAAGTTTTGTTGGACGTTTTAACATTTATCAGCTCCACCCGGTCAGAGTGAATTTTGGTTAGTATTTAACATTGCCCGTTTTCAACAAAACGCGAGTGTTTTTTGTACAAAATACTAATACGGTAAGTATACCTTTTTGTAAATAATGAATATATTTTTGAAGTGAAACTTCTTTCTCGGCGATTCGATGATTGGACGAGAATTGAGAGTGAAATTTCACGGACGCGTCACATTGAGGCACATTTCGTTACATGAGAGAGAAGAAAGATACAACTCTCTCTGTCTCTCACACTAAATCTCTCTTATTCTTAATTTTTTAGGAAGTTTCACTTCTATCGTGTGTTTTATTAAAATTATATTTTTGAATGAAACGTGTGTCCTATATATTGAATGTGGGTGTGGGATCGCCTTGTGTTTGTATGGTGAAGTCAGGGAAATTAATTTTTGAGACGAATCGTGGTCACGTAGTCGTTGGCAATAATATTAATTTAAAAGAAAAAAAAAATATACGCCAATAAACAAAATATGGGGACATGGCAGTGGTAGATAGATATACATGATATCGTAAAATATTTAATATTTTGGCCAGTATCATTAACTAGGAAGAAGACAGAGTAATACGTTTATATGAAATGAACGCCAACGATCATGTGACCGCGTTTCCTCTTAAACAAATTGACTGCCGACTTAAAATGGCCGAATCTACATTCAACTCACAACTGTAATTCTTTGCAGTCGTATGAAATGGCTGTAAGACGGCAAATTGACGTAGGTTGTCACTTTGCTCAACAATTAATTTCCCTGTCTGCACAAATACGGGTTTTGCAGCGGTATTTTATGCATGGTTCCAATAAATACTGTAACACTTAAATGGGTCGCAGTTTCTGGATTGTAACTAATACTTATATTTTTCTATACTGACGACATAATTAACACAGCTAATACTTGTCAAATTCTTGATCAGATATCTTCCAAATACTTTACTAACATTACACATAACATCTCGCGTGTAAATCCCGACGGGTTAGGCAGACGTGTTCCTATAGTACACCCACATATCGCCAGTTATGTTTAAGTCCCATGTAATAGGGGGCGAGCCTATTGCCATCAACTGTGCACAAATCCAGATTCCGGGCTGCTACTGAGAAACTCTTAATGGAAAATCCCAATCAGAATCAGAATCTTTATTTGTTAAACATAGGTATTTACTTAATGGTCTTAGGTTAACATATTTGCATACAAATATTAATTAAAAATGTAATTTAATAAAACTAAAATACTTAAAAAACTAAATAAAACAAACAATAAAAACAAAACCAAAAATAAACTAAAAAAAATATTAAAAATTAACACTGCCCGATTTCGGAATCGAACCCAGGACCTCATGCTCAGCAGTAGCTTGCGACCACTAGACCAACGAGGCAAATGTGTTAGTAAATAAATGTATATAATTTATAAAACAGTAATTATAATTCTTAAATTCAATTATGTATTAATAAATAAATGTATATCATTTATAAAACAGTAATTATAATTCTTAAATTCAATTCTGTATTAATAAAACACAGTGAAACACACACAAATAAATTATACAGTGTGTCTGTATACGGCGTGCCGAAAATTAAGGGTGTGGTGCAGACCATCAAACTGAGCAACTTTTTCCCGGGGACTAAGATCGTAATCGCGACTTAACTGGACTATACTGTGCCTGCCTTAAGCGGACTCAAAGCCAGGGGCGAATTTCTTATATTACTAAGCGACTGCACGCTAAGGGCACCCCCTGTGGGGTACGGACCTCGGCTTAGGGCGTCGCTGGGGGGAGGACAGCAAGGTGGGACAGGCTGGATCATAACTGGATTATGGTTTTGCGACACGAAAACTACTTTTATAGTCACATGTTTACCTTTTGAACTTATGTATTTCAAGCTTTTTCACAATGAGATAAAAGAGTGTTTTTTTACGTGAACGGAGCCTTAATACAAATGTATACAGGATGAAAAGAAGCATAATATGTCCTTTTCCCAAGCTACCTATCTGTCGGACTTCATAATGATCGGTTCAGTGGTTAAGGCGTAAAATATGACTGACAGACAGACAGACAGATAGATAGAGTAACTTTCACATTTATAATATTAGCATGGATTCTATTGGCTAGAATCTACAAAGCTATTAAAGTCTAGAAAATATTGCCTTTAAGGCGCAGATATATGATTTTAGTGACTTTTAAATCAGTTATTACGCCTTCATATAATGCAAGAAGTTATGCAAAAATGTGTGTTAGACTAGAACGCATATCACATCAATTCTATTTATGAATATTTAAGTATTGTAATAAAATGCTTTATGAAATAAATTCAGGAAGTAATGTCTACCCAATGCATAAAAAACGATATTACAATCAAATTACTTCAGATATTTTCATGTTTGTTTTGTATGAACAGACTATCTTATTATCTATAATTATATCTGTATTTTTTTTTAATTATTCATAATTTTCTTTACTAAAAATAAATATTCCTTATGAAACCGAACGGCGGCGTGGCGTGAGCGTGACGTGTATTTATATGGCCAAGGTCAACGGCGATTATCCGACCCTTAACGGTACACAATAGCCCCAGACTTAGGTATTTAACAGTAAATTAGCTATTGAGTCCAAGGTTTCCTTCGATCTGCCTTTGTCTTTGAAGTGACCGCCACATAAGTTAGAATTATTTATTACAAGGTCAATGTTTACGTGTATATTTGTGTATATAAGGTGCGCGGTATTTAATGGATAACCTTTAAGGCGCTGACAAGAGCGGAGCACACAATGCGGCCACACGGGATTGTCTATTAGAAATTCCGGTTAGATCAATATTAAGGCGATGACAAGACCCAAATGACCAAAATGGGCTTGTCATATGATAAAAAATAGTCAAATCTGTTTAGTTTGTGGTAGCGGAAAAAATATATGTTAATTTTGAACCTATTTCTCAGAACTTGGTTGTTCCAAAACACGTTTTGAAAAAAAATATCTATACAAACTAACGTTAAAATAACCTCTTACCTTGAGTTCCAATCCAAAATATCTGTATTAAATATCAACATACGTTACGTATTTAATTAATAACAAGAACGTCTTATTTGAATGCAGCTCTTGGTTGTTTTTTATTTTCGATTACTGAACTCAATTTTGAGTAAATAAATAATTGCTTCATATTTTTCAATAAATTACCAGCGTTGTGTCATCGCGCTTCTCTTTCTTTTCTATGCGGTCTGACAGTGACCGCGGTTTATGTGTTGTCAGCGTCTTAATCCTACTTGAGATAACATACATAAGAATACACGCCTGAGTTCACCGAAGGGTTAGGCACAGTTGTGCCTATAATACACCTACATTTCACCAGTTATGTTTCAAGTACTATGATACGGGCTGTGCCCTGCATTACCTAACCCCTTACAAAGAAGAAGAGGGTAAAAGGGGCCAGGTTATGCAGATAACTGGTGATACCAAGGGGGGTTGTTTTTGAACGGCCGTAAGTTTTTCTATAATCCATTTATTACTGGATAACCTGTATGCACATACACGTTGCGTTTTACAAAAAAAAATATGTTTTATCTCACGTCGTTTTTGTTACTGCTCGCCTGTGTGGACAGTCTCTTTTTAAAATTCGGATATACAATTTCAACGCGTTCTATGCAATTATGCTGGGAAGAAGTGGCGCAATAAACTCCTCACCAACATGTCTGACGGTTAAGTTAGAAGAACTTGATTCTAATAGTAGCCGATGGAAGCAAAAACATTGTGTATTTTTTTTTTAATTAATACTCCAATTTTGAGATAATGATTTTTTCGTAAATCAGGTGCGTAGGAAAGTGGTAATTATTTTAATTTCCAGAAAAAATTAAGAACAAAATTTAAATTAAAAAAAAAGCATTATAAATTAAGCACACGCCAATACTCCAATTTTGAGATAACAATTTTTTCGTAAATCAGGTGCGTAGGAAAGTGGAAATTATTTAATTCCCAGAAAAAAAATCCAGAACAAAATAGTAATACACAATAAAAAAGTAATAAAAACAAATCTGTTATCTAAATGCTATTATAATATCAATGATTATTTAAATGACAAATTTTAAATTACTTGTCTTATAAAATAATTACAATATATTTAACAAATAAATAGCCAAGCCCTCTTCCTCACTCCTACTTTTGCTGTGCCCGACACTGGTGCCGACTCATTTGTTCACAAACTAAACTAAATATAAGTTCCGTGCATCTTTTTCTTTCTATTTCATTAAGAAAAGGACAGAAGATAAATTTTAGTTTAGTCCTGTCAAATTAATCAGCGCTTGACGTAAATTGACGTAATTTTAGTAGGCATGATTTTAATCACATCTAAACTTGTATGGAGTAGTGACAAGCGCTGATTAATTTGACAGGACTAAATTAAATTTATCTTCTGTCCTTTTCTTAATGAAATAGAAAGAAAAAGATGAACTGAACTTAAATTTAGTTTAGTTTGTAAACAAGGGAATCGGCACCAGTGTCCAAAATGATCATATTTGGTAAAACCTACCACCTAAGTTCACATGTCGAAACAATAAATATATTGAGCATTAAAATCAAAATATTTAATTCACATAAACCTACATGGGCACCTATGAAATGGCAGAACAGGGACGCATGGTTCCAATTGGTCGTATTGAACGTACACTGTATAATAATTACTAATAATAACGTTTCCTTAACTGATGAAATGTACTTAAAATAATGTGAAATGTTCACGCATTTTTTTTTCGTTTATTTCAAACTAGTTTGGAAGAAGTCCCGATCTTTTGAGAATATCGGGATAAAAAGTATCCTATGTTCTAATCCAGGTCCATGAGTAGACCATCTACTCATGTGCCAAATTTCATCCAAATCCGTTCAGCCGTTTTAGCATGAAAGCGTAACAAACAAACAAACTCACTTTCGCATATATCATATTGGTTAGGATAAACGTTTACAGGAGACAACCATGTCCGATGTCGGATTTACACATGAAATGATATTTATCACATTTTTAGAAGACACTTTTCAGTATCCAATGTTTTTTTTTTTATATTGACGTATAACACGATCACAATTTTTCAAAATTATTTCAAAATTCAAGTTTCAAATGCAAAATTATTAAATATATATCGTTGCTGTAATATGCTTTTAGTATGATTTAGAATCGGTGTTCTCGTCAAAATTGTGTATTTTTTGTTGCCAATGCTAAATTTTATTTATTTTTTGTAACATTTCCTTTGCTGCAGGCTACTACTGACATGCTTTCGATAGCGGAGAGAAAAAATACAGGTATTATATACTTTTATTTTGTAGTTTTTCAAAAAATTTAATCGCAGATTTGCCCTGACGAAGTCAAAAGATTGTCGCGTTTTTGTTTCGTTTTGACACCACTGGACCCGATTCCCTTGTTCACAGACTAAACTAAATTTAAGTTCAGTGCATCTTTTTCTTTCTATTTCATTAAGAAAAGGACAGAAGAAAAAAAATAGTTTAGTCCTGTCAAATTAGTCAACCCTTGACGTAATTTTAGTAGGCAAATTTTAATCACGTCTAAACTTGTATGGAGTAGTGACAGGCGCTGTTTAATTTGACAGGACTAAACTAAAATTTATCTTCTGTCCTTTTCTTAATGAAATAGATAGAAAAGGATACACTGAACTTAAATTTTGTTTAGTTTGTGAACAAGGGAATCGGCACCAATGTCGCAGAGACCTGATTTGATTGTCATTAAAACGCCATTATTAACATGTGAGCTCTTCTCAGTATAACCTTTTAACTCGACTTAGTACGGTGAGGGCAAATCTAACGATTTCAACCTTTGGTGGTATTTACAATTTAGTAACGACCCATATTTTGGAACGATGTGCAAGATTTAGATTTCATCTAAAGTCGAAATTTTAATCCACTGGAGTAATTTGATACGTGCTAGCTGCCACTTTGTGTAATACCATAATCAGCCTGTAATGTTCCCACTGCTGGGACACAGGCCTCCATTTTGTGAGAGGGACTTTGTGTGGGACTTTGTGTAATATAATTGTCATAATTATTGTATTCTTGACTTTTACACTTATATACATCGCTTAAACTAAACGATCACCATTACAATAAATATGACCATTATTACATATCGACTTTAGTTACATTTAATATAATGTGAGATCTTTCTAGAATATGGTCCTAATTGCTATACGTGTACAGTCAACCGAACATCACTGGGAACACTTGAACTACGAAAATCGCCCTTAATACTAGGACATAAAGGCGCTGTCAATATCAAACTGTTACCGCTGATGTGCGGTTAACTGTAGGAATATAGTCTAGAAATAACTTGAAACCATCACAGTACCAATTAGAAAAGTAACTCAGCAATTAGATTGTGTGGAAAGCTTCTTTAGAGTAAGGGAGACCAGTATAAAAATTACCATCATTTCGTCCCTGCCGCAGTTGGGTAATTAGAAGCTTATCATCCAATTGAACGATCATTGCAGCCTCTAGAGCTGCGGGGTGATTGTGTAACACAATTTTGACAGTTCAACAACATTCATTGCGTTTTTTACAGAGCAGACACATTTTTCGAACATATGAATTGTTATTCAAAAGTGTGTTACGAAATTGGGGGCTGGTCTTAGGCCTTTCCTAATTTATGCTGAAATATTCAAAATGTTACGAGGTTATTTCTTTAACCTTTTGACCGCCACAGTCATCTATAGATGACAGACCAAAATGTGCCCAGCACGCCACGGTCACGACTACATGTCAGATTTTAAGGAATAATTCGTAGCTTGGCTCCGAGGGCACGTTTTTGCTTTTTTGATGTGGCGGTCAATAGGTTAAGAATGAAAAAAGGGCAATGTATTCAGATGTACGAGCAGCCTAAAGATCAATGCACAAGCACTGAACAAACATTACAGTTAAAGCGTTTTCGACACAGTTCCGGTTCAGAGCCTTTTGAGTCGTGGGCGGGCCATCCATAATTACGTCACACGAATATCATGATTTTTTAACCCCTTATCCTATCTGTCACAGTGTGGCGTCAAATATTTTGCAATTTTAAATTAAACTTTAATGATCCATAAATTCACACCTGATTCCCATGGGGGTAGGGAGAAACTACAGAACGCCACTTATAATTATATTGGTAGAGATATTAAAAAAAACGAGCTTTAGGCCCGGTATCCACCAAAGCGGAGAGGAGAGGAGACGAGAGGAGATGTGCTACTTAGCTGGCATGTTATTTCCACCAAAGCGGAGAGGAGATGCGTAGCGGATAGGAGATGTGAGCTGTGCGTAGCGGAGATGTGAGCTGAGTGCTCCACGAAATCAGTCAAGTGCTGTCTACGAAAGGAAGACGCCATGTTTTTAAGTACTCAAAAGTGTTTTCCGAAGACACGGATATTTTGCAAACTTAACTGAAAATATAAAAATACGGACGGGCCGACTCTTGCATTCAAGGTCAGTCAATCGACTGACGCTTTCGGGTGTGCGAGGCGCGGGGAGAAAGCAGCGGGAAAAGAAGCGCGCTAGCATGGGCGCCGCCTGGTCAGCGGAGCTGTGTGTAGTCACAGTCACACACATCTTCGCTCTGCTGCGCCGCTTGCTCACTTGCGGCACAAAATTCTATAGAAAAATCAGACATCTTCTCTCCTCTCCGCTTGATCCATTTCCACCGAAGCTAAGCGGAGAGGAGATGTGGAAATAACGAAATCTGGTTGGTTATTCAAAACACATCTTATCTCGTCTCCTCTCCGCTTTGGTGGATACCGGGCCTTACAGTAGTCGCAAATGATGTGTAACATCTGACATCTCACCGTGGTAATAAGCAACTGAACAGCGACGGAACTTAACCTCAGAATTTAGAAAAGCTAAATACTGAAAAAAATATTGGAATAATTTTATTCATTACTAGTGGTCGCCCACTGGTCGAAATTAGATCCCGTCTACTTACAATCTATATAGTACTTACTTATTCCATGCTCAAGCTGTCACTTCCGTCCCGTTTCATGAAATCACTCCGAGCGAGCAGATATACGAGGGTCATTCAATAAATACTTAGCCTACAAAAAGTAAACGAAAATTTTGGAAAAGTGGCAATTTATTTTTCAACAAAGTCTCCTTTTAGTTCGATACACTTAGCCCAGCGATGCTCCAACTTTTTTAACCCGTCCGAAAAATAGTTTTTGTCAAACTCTGCAAAATAGGCCTCCGTGGCGGCGATGACCTCCTCATTCGATCCATATCTATTCCCGGCGAGTGATTTTTTCAGATTAGGAAACAGAAAGAAGTCACAAGGGGCCAAATCTGGAGAATACGGTGGATGGGGCAACAATTCGTAGCGTAATTCGACCAATTTGGCCATGGCAACGGCAGACGTGTGAACCGGTGCGTTGTCGTGGTGAAACAGCACTTTTTTCTTCGCCAGATGGGGTCGTATTTTCTTTAATTCGGCGTCGAATCGGCCCAATAAATCGGCATAGTAAAGCCCTGTAATTGTTTTACCCTTCTCGAGGTAATCGATGTAGATCACACCTTGTGAATCCCAGAAAACGGTGGCCATAACTTTTCCGGCCGATTTTACAGTTTTCGCCTTCTTTGGAGCACGTTCCCCGGTCTGGATCCATTGTTTTGATTGCTCCTTGGTCTCTGGTGTGTACCAGTGGATCCAGGTTTCATCGACGGTCACAAAACGACGCAAAAACTCCGCTGGATTCCGCTTAAACAGCGCCAAACACGTCTCCGATGTGGTCTCACGGTTGCGCTTGTTTTCTGGTGTGAGTAAACGCGGCACCCATCGCGCCGACAGCTTTCTCATGCCGAGTTCCTCGTGAAGAATATGATGCACTGTTCCTTCTGAAATGCCTACAGTCTCAGCTAGCTCCCGAACCTTCAATCGGCGATCTGCTAATACGAAATCATGGATTTTTTTAATGTTTTCCTCCGTAGCAGCCGTTTTCGGTGCACCTGGACGTGGTTCATCAAAAACCGACGTACGGCCACGTGCAAACTCGTTGAACCAATTCTTGACGGTGGCCATCGATGGAGAAGAGTCACCGTACACAGCATCCAAGCGCTCTTTGATTTCGATGCGCGTTTTCCCGTCCAAAAATAGGAATCGATTCACCGAACGATATTGCTCTTTTTCCATTTTTGTAAAACCGATCGACACGTTCGCTTCCATAAGTTGTCAAATTAAAACAAATGAAGGGATTGGAGTGAAAATTTGAAAAAAGAATTAAAAAAGAATGTGTTACACTGTGGTAAAACTCTTTTGAAACTACAGCGCCCTCTGGCGATGAGGCTAGGTACTTATTGAATGCACCTCGTATGTTACAACATGAACAAAATCCCGGATATAAGATTCGCATCTTAAGTAGGAGTAGATACGCATGAAAACATAACCTTGTCTTTGCTGTCGCGCAGTCAGATAAAAAGCTTAGTGTGGAAGACTTATGACTCCCCCCCCCCTTGTGACATGATGTCACACTTTCTTGACCCCTCCCCTCCCTTAACGTCTGACGTAGTTTTAGGGATGGCCCTGAAGTGACCCGATGGTTGAGCAAGTCATATAAAATGTGCGCAAGTAATCTTTTGCCATGTGTGAGGAGACTGACGGACAGCTCGACACCTAGATGGCTCCGATCCTGGTATGTGTAGATAGACAACGAAAAGTGGTTATGTTTTAAAGGGCATGCGCTAAGGTAGCCCACAAACTTCAAATTTTCTTCAGTTTACTGCAATTTACAGGTCAAGTGTCAGGTTGTCATCATCTGCCTAGCCTTTTCCCAACTATCTTGGGGTCGGTTTCCAACCTTACCGGATACAGCTGAATACCAGTATTTTACATGGAACGACTGCCTCCCTTGGTAAGATTGGTTGTCAGACTTTCGAGCTTCTGACGACCCGTAACGACTGTCAAAGATCTACAAATGACAGCCGGGACCAACGGCTTAACGTGCTTTCCGAGGCACGGAGGGGTCTTGGTATGTAAAGTGTCTCAGGTTGTATGATGATCAAAATATGATTTGCAACCGACAAAAATATGTATTTATAAATCTATTCCAATAAATAATATTGAAGTGTCTGTTTGTAATGTCAAAATAACAGCTTTTCAATAAATACATATGAAAGTATATACGGTACTTTTAACAATAACAATTTTTAAAATTTTTGTCTGTCTGTTTGTTCCGGCTAATCTCCGAAATACCCGATTTTGACGGGACTTTCACTGGCAGATAGCTGCAGGCTTAGCATGACGCTTTCTATTACTTCGAAGAATAGACACGGCTTTTTCTATACAAAGTGACATTTCGTTTCTCCATTTCTGACATCTCACCGTAGAAATCCTTCTACAATCTGTCATTTTGTTTTATCACCTAGATAAAATTTTTATGTAGAAGGATTTCTGCGGTGCGATGTCAAAAAA
The DNA here is from genome assembly GCA_905333075.3 of Atethmia centrago. Lineage (NCBI taxonomy): Eukaryota > Metazoa > Arthropoda > Insecta > Lepidoptera > Noctuidae > Atethmia > Atethmia centrago. The sequence continues at coordinate 1,724,518 of HG995396.1, forward strand.
GGAGAAACTAAATGTCACTTTGTATAGAAAGAGTCGTGTCTATTCTTCGAAGAAATAGAAACCGTCATGCTAAGCCTGCAGATGTTATAAGGAGTAACTTAGGCTTACTTTTATTTTATGCAAAGCCACGCGGGCGAAGCTGCAGGCTGCAGCTGGTTTATAATAAGTTCAAATTGTCCTATTGAATGGCTATTTCTTGAAAAATTCTAACAAACAGTTGTATTGATGATTTTAATAATTATAATTCTGTAAATACATATTTGTCACGGTCGTAAATTATATTTTGATCAACGTACAACCTGATACTGACTTGTATATTGCAAAACTGAAACGAAAGAAAATTTGAATTTCGCGGGGCATTCGCGCCTTAAGAAAAAGCAGAATACAAGCATGTTTATTGAAAAGAGTTAGTTTTTGTATTAATATGTTATTTAACAATGTTTTTTTTATTTCAGGTGCCTTGTAAAATAAGAAGAAAATGATGGAAAACTTATTATTCAAATTATAACTAAAAACTTTAGACTCAAGATGGCACTAAACATTTAGAACTTATTTATGATTTTTAATTATACACCGAATTTAAAGGAAAATTTTTATTGTGACATGAATCTCCTACATGTATTTGTATATTTCTTATCTATGGTTATTATCAACTTTGCCCGTGTTGTCAATATTGCCCGGGCAATGAGAATAATAAGGGTCGATTCATATTAGCGCTGAGACATGCAAATTCAGCCATATCTTTACAACGTATCGCGCGCGCACCAATCAGCGCTGGTCGCTCGCAGACGCTCGTATTCCGTAGAATTCGCGCGAATTCTCCCATCTTTTTTATTTCGATAAAAATGTGTGCATTACGTTTAGAGACTGCACCAGTGGTGGCTCAATGTAGGCCCCGACTAAGTAAAGGTCGTGAGTTTGAACCGAAGCAAGCGGTTTACTTTTTGTAATTTATTTTATCGCCACTGCTCTGAAAACGGTGAAGAAAAATGTCCTAGAACCGAAAATTCGAAGACATGTGACAACCACCAACCCGCACTGGGCCCGCGTGGTGGATTACGGTCCACTCCCTCTCACATAGAGGAGGCCTGTGTCCCAGCAGTGGGAACATTATAGGCTGATTATGTTGTAGAGATAAGGGTGAATTTGCTGTTATATTTTAGATTGCGCTTCGACTCTGCGCTAGTATGAATCGACCCTAAAGGTACGAAAAACGCTTGGTTTGTACAGAATTATTGTGAAAGTTTTTTATTTAATAATAATTTTCATTTTAGCGTTTTATTTTAAATATTTTCCTTTAAAATCGATTTTTTCTTTCACCATTGCTTATATTATAAGCTTGCTGTGTTGTAATGTTTTTAATATTGACAGTTTTTTTACAATCGCTGTTTTTTTTTTTAATTATATGTTTTTATGTAATCAGGAAACGGTATTTTAAATACTTTTTTATTAGTTGTTTTTGAAAATTAATTGCATTTTATACTTGTAGCTATTCTTTGCTGTCTGTCTGTCTGTAAGCACAATTGTACCTTATATTACAAATAGAACCAAAGTTGCGCGTAATGCGATGCGATACAATTAGGATGATACAGAAATAATAAAAAACCAAACATTATTTTGTGTGCATGTACATCTATGCATATTATATATTAAAGTCGCTTTTTGTGTGCGCGTTGTTTTTCTAAGCTACGCAACGAATTTCGATTTGGTTCGAGTTTTAGAGAAAGTTTGGCTTTCTAGGTCGTCTTCTCATACCGTATTTTATCTCACGAAGCGACGCGCGCTTAACTTGTGGTAACCAAGTGTACAAACACGGTGTGAATGTGTGTGTAAGCGCAGGAGTTCTCGGTACCGTCCGAGACAATGGCGATGTCGGAAGTGTGTGTGTGTGTGTGCGTGTGTGTGTTTTGGGCTGACGCTATTCGTCTTGACGCACACATTCACAGCGTTTGTACACCTGGTTACCACAAGTAAAGCGCGCGTCGCTTCGTGAGATAAAAATAATATATCTTTGTGAAACTGTTTCTACTTTCATATTAATATTATTGTATTGCATCGCTTAAGGCCTCCTTTTTTATTATTACCAGATTTTAATGTATATGTTCTTATCATATTTATTTTAAATAAATCGACAAGGTCAAATTAAATTTGTTTGTTTTGTTTTATCGTGATTATCACCAGTTTCCATCAGAACTCACGTCGTTGATGACACAAAAGAACTGAATTTTAAAACTGATATTTCATGTAACTACATTACATTGTTGACCCCAAAAGTCATTTTGTTTTTTCATGTTTATTTATCGATGTACGCGTCTCGTCTGTGGGGTGTCGCAAGCTAATTTAATATGACCCTGTATAATAATGATACGTTCCTCAAGTTATATCAGTAGAGATCAGATATTCGGATGCATATTCACCTAAAGTTGAGATGTTGGCTAATATGGAATGCGCTTTTGTATCGCAAAATCCAGCGGCTCTGGGAATACAAAATTAGGTTTCTGATTATAGAATCGAATGTATATTAACTTACTTTCAAATGTTAGCTTGTATGGAATGCACTTTTATATCGATCGTAAAAATCCCGCCCCCCATTCCCGAATCGACAAATTTTATGTTTTTTTCTGACTACATATGTAATTGGATGCATTTAATATTATGATGTAAAGTAGGTAGAAACATTAATTTTAAATAAACATGCAATCTTATAATCCCGGGTTTTTTTTTAATAAATATTTTTTTAGATTTCGCTTCCATACTATACACCAGACTAGTTATGCATTCCCGTTGTTCGTGGCCTCTCTTAAAAAAAAAAGATTTTTAAGAAGCCGCTTCCATACTTTCACACCCAAAAATTTACTTTAGGTAAATATGCATCCGAATATCCGATCTCTGTATATCAGACAAGGACAGGCAGCACTTCGTTAAAATTCATACTTGCTAGTTATAAGTCAAATGTCCACTGAAGCCAAAAATTTCTTTATATTAGAGGTGTTTTATTGATTTTCGTTAAGATAATCTCAATATTTAGCTGTATTATCGCGGGCCTCCAAACCCGTTGCCTGTGTTCCCGCGACCCCGGCAGGCATCGGCCCTAGTGGACCCCTACGACCCCCCCAGACGGCAAGCCACCCATTGCTCACCGTCCGCAAGCCCGCGCCTACGGTGGCCGGAAATCCGCCCGGGATTCCCGACGCCCAGGGCGTCTCCTGCGATTGTAACAGACCCGGAGAAATTTCTTTTGTTTATATAAAAAAAATTGTAACCCGGAGAAATTTATATAAACAAAAGAATTATTTTTTGTTTGGTCGACGCAAAAAGGGGCGGTAAATCGATGGGATCATCGTGAGCAGGGGATTTTGTTTTGTTTGTGGAATTAACTAACTGATAAACTTGGACAAATACTTTGTTTCAAAATAATTAAAACGGATCAATGGAACACCTCTTCTCCTATTTGGATTTTAGGATTTAATGTTTTTTATTCTGATAATCTATAACTATTGTTATTATTTCGTACATAAATTATGTAAAAAAAAAAATAATAAATTTTTAAATATAAAAATTTAATGTTAGTAGAAACGTGTATTCCTGTTAAAAACGCATTTTTTACTTCGCATTTAATAAAATGAATTTGGCATTTTTCTAAATTTTATTTTCATGATTTTGGACTGAGCTTCGCATTTAATAAAAAAAATATTTGTGCAATTTTTCTAAAAAAATGTTTTTTGATCATTAGTTTGCTTTTGGACTGAGGAAATTATTAAAATAATAGGGTGTTGGACATTTTTTTAATAAAAAAAAGCGTATTCTCAGTAAAAATATTTTAACTTAAAAATGTATACGGCGTTCATAAAACTGATATCAGACGGTTCACTCGATTAAATGCTTATTCCACAGTCACCCCACTCCACGGCTAAATTACATAGGAGCGAACGTTTATCTGCTCGTTTCATTTCGTTTTTTGATCATTCGGTAGGCAAGTGCCGAAATCCATCATAGTTGGACCTGTTGACTAAGAAATTAATTTTTCATCCCATCTATTCGAAATGAGGCGAAGGGTTCCTCGATAAGTGCGAGCAAAATGGGTCTTTCCGGCGCACTTATTAGCGCGCCTACCGACGCGGCATTGAACAAACAAATAAAAAGAAATACACGGGAACTTCTTATTCGTTTTTTCATTACTTTTTGTCAGAATATTACAGACTATTTTAAATTGATATTAATATAAATTTGTAATTTGGATATGTAAATATAAATATTAATCACTACTAAAGCATCTCTTATTTATATTTCTCAAAGGAGGGGATGACAAGCCGAGTGTGCCACACGGTACCAAAATTATTTAACCGCGAGCGACGTACATTGAATCCCTCGCTACGCTTAGGATTCTACTCTAGAATCCTTCGCTTCGCTCTGGATTCAAACAATCGGTCTCGCCCTCAATGCATTATTTTGGTCCCTTATGACACAATCTACTATTTCACTTGGTTAATTTTTTGTGTCGTCTCACATCGACTGAAAGATATCGAATGAAACGAAAAATGAAGCGGCTGATATCGGCTTTAGTGACAGTCGCTCACAAACTACTCGTATGCCGTTTGTAGTCGCCGCTCAACCGCAGCAGCAGACGGCAATGTCGCCATCTAAGGAAGCGCATAGAAACGGTAGGGTCGTTGGGCGGCTTAGCCTTTGCGGTCTGTGGTCGGAATTATACCTTTAAACACCTCGCATACTACTGCGACAGTTCGACGACAAGCTGCTGAACTGTTGCATGCGACTGTCATTGGGTCGTCGCGTGCACCGTGTGTCTAGACGCTGCGACAAGTAGCGAGATCTTGCGACTCCCTAGCCTGGTGTTGCGTCTAGTCGCATTGCGTGCGAGGTGATCAACTTTGCCTGTACAATATTATGGTCGGACAACCCTTTTGCTGCTAAATAAAAAATAATTACAAGTTTATGTACGAGTTCAGGTAGTCTCAGAATTTGTAGTTGCATTTAAAATGTAATAATAAAACTGTTGTATTACTTTTTGTATGTATTTTTGCATTATTTAATATTTTAAAGTTAATAAAAAATATTAAATTTATTTTTCGTGTTTTTTTTTGTCAACGTCCAAATGATTGTAAAATGTGGTGATTACTAGCATTAATAAGATAAAAATAAGTAGACCTATTGTTTAACTTAAGAATATAGTGGTTCTTATCTAGTTTTGAAAAAGACAATTGATTGTTGTAGTTTTTATTTTTTTGGGTGGCAAATTATCAATAACTTCTCCCGCTCTGGACGGAGCGGGAGGGTGTGTCACACTCTTACTGACTAAAACTCACCCGTGTCCTTTCCGTTGCCTGTGTTGCCAGGGGCCTCGGTATCCCTTTCGGACTTTCCCGCGACCCCGGCAGATTGTTGTAGGTATAGCTGTACAAGTGTGTAAGGATATTTTGGCGCGTGGCCAAACAGAACCAACGGAAAGTTAAAACATTTATTTCAAAAGGCATATTGAACGTCAAAGTTTACGGAAAAATAGAACTGATTCTAGTCGCCCCTTCCAAAAGGTAGTTTCGTATGGAGAAGAATGGGCAAGAAACTCCACCATTACTCATAAAATGTTTTACAATATTTTGTACACATTAATTATATGTGATTACGCTACTCGTCGTCGAGTCCTAGAATAAAATTTCTATACCACAATTGGTAAAAATAATTAAAAGCCGGACAAGTGCGAGTTGAACTCGTGTGGTTCCGTACCACGAATATGTCATATATCAACCATGTTTATTAACACAGGAACAAACTTAACACTGTTGTTGACAAACTTGTTCTAATGGAATCTGGAATGTATGGGCATTCCACAAAGTGACAGCTAGGTAAATTTCAGATATGGCACTAGTCCCTGGAGCCTCATGTTTCATGGAACTACAGAGACCATTGCATATCAAAAAGTAGCCCGGTAATCAAATCAAAAGTCATTTATTCAAACTAGGCTGAGAATCAGCACATTTCGAGCGTCAAAATTACATAAGACAGTCCGCCAAAACGCCCACCCTTCACAACATCCTAATGCTTTAGCTGGGAAAAAGAAGTGGCGGAACAAACTCCCCAGCAGCACAGCTGTCTGTTCAGTTAAAGAAAAAAAAATGAATTCTATACAATACTCGTAGTATGCAAAACAATTTACACTACGAGTAACACAAAACATTAAATTATTAGCCATATGTCAGCTAGGACACCACTAGACCAACAAAAAAAAAAGAAAAATACCGAAAACTATTCTCAAGCAGAAATAAAAACGTAAACAGAACTTAATACCCAAATAAAAGCCTCCAGACATAAAGGGCGTGCCCGCTTACATATTATAGCTATAGCTGTAACTCTGATTCTAACCCTAGATGAACTAGGACCATCAAAGTAAAATAAATAAACAGGTAATTACTAATAACAAAACAAAACAATGGTCAGCAAGACCACCAGTCACCACAAGCAGCACCCGTGCACGAGCATAACGCAGAAATAAGTCACTACCCCCATCGCCATATTTGAGGGAAGGAGGCAACCCGACCCCCGACGCTACCGCAAGCAGTAAAATTTAAAATAAATTGACTTATACAGTCAAATAAAATAAACAATTATATGAACTCATATAACTTGTCACTAGGTTAGCTAATTCTGGAGAAAGAACATTTTCTTGAGTTAATCGCAGCGACCAACTATTCTTATCGTTTAAGTAGTCGTTGATAGAATAGTATGCCTTTGAACAAAGTTTGGATTTTACTTTAGTTTTAGCGGTAGGCGCGGATGGCACATTTCAGATTACTCAGTAAATTAATAATTCGACTTTAGACACGGATGACGCTACTCGTCGTCACGCGCACATTCACAGCGTGTTTGTACACTTGGTTACCACAAGTAAAGCGCGCGTCACTTCCTGAGATAAAATACTGTACGCATTATTAGCGTTTAGATTATTAATTGGTCAAGGACAGCTAATGAGACACAATTGATTTTCTATTGTTTGACTCCGAATCGGTGTCGCGCGAAACGCGGGCTGCACACACGAAAATGTGTCACATTCCGCCCTGAGACGAGCGTGCAAGCTAGAGCGTGGAACTAGCGATAGAGAGGCACGCTCGGCCTAAGCGTTCGGCTTGTGACGCATCTCACTCTCGTTATCGCGTAAAATTATCGTCCAACCGACTTTACAGACAGCCAATTTCTTTTTTGTAAATTTTGACGTTTGAAAGTGCCTTTTATCAGCCAATTTGTCAAATAAATAATTCGTTTTTGATTTTTTTAATGTGAGCAGTGTTGGTTACATTTAAAATTAAAATCATCATCATCCTATTCCCCTTATCCCAATTTATTTGTGGTCAGTGCAACATGTCTTTTTAACTTTTTCCATCGTCATCTCGGTATTCACCCCCTTTCTAGCCACTTTAAAAAAATTAAAATGCATGGAGTTTTCTTTTTACCTAGTAGGTAGTGATTTTGTCAAAATTTCAAAAACAGCGTTGGAGCTCGAATTGGAAAGGTAGATTTTCACTGTTTTATGATTATTATTTTAAATAATATAAGGCTTTACAAACACTATACAAAATAGTGCGCTTAGAGAGATTGGGCAAAGTTGTATTATACGGCGGTCTATAAACCAATAGTACTGTAAAAAAAGAAAATTTAAAATATCTAAAAACTAGAGATGTGCCGACTATCACTTTGAGCGACTAGCTGATTAGTCGGTTGTATAGAGGCCGAACACAGCTGAATCGCGCGCATGTCGCAACCGCCCGCCGCCTGCGAGCGTGTTTGGAGCGTGCGCGGAACTTGTTTTTTACTTTTGCACTGGTCAGAGCGGTGTTTTTTTGCAAAAAATAAAGAATTACTGAGAATTAAGACAATACTGTTATTGTTAAAATATTAATTAACTCCTCCTATATACATTTTATTGATAAATACATACAAAATGAAAGGCCGCTGGCTAGTCGGCGCACTATGCCGAAAAGTCACCGACTACGAAAGTGGCCGGATAGTCGGCTTAACCGGCTAGGCGGAACATCTCTACTAAAAACCCGACTGCTTATAGTCGGGCGTAACTTCGTTAACTTCCAGTCAGTACAGTACGCCCTAAAAAGCGAACTAAAAAGATGGAAACAAAGTTATTTTGAAAAAGCAGTCGGAAGCAAATTCGCAAACTGACTGACCAAAATCATACCTACGTAGCTCGACTGCCTGGCATGATAGCATGACTTTTTTTGTTGAGAAGTACTTTTTGAGTTCTCGTTTACATCTTTTGAGTTCTTTTTAATTTCTGCATCATCTTGTTTCCATCTTTTTTGTTCGATTTTTATGCCCAGTCTTTGTTGTCGCGCAGTCGGGAAATACACCAATATTATTGGTTTGGTACAATTTTGCCCAATCTTATCAGACTGTGATTGATGGTAATTTAACTTTTCTGAATAATATTACATTAACCTTTTGACCGCCACAGTCATGTATGATGATGAAGATGACAGCGCAAAATGTGCCCAGCACGCCACGGTCACGACTACATGACAGATTTCAAGGAATAATTCGTAGCTTGGCGCCGAGGGCACATCTTTTCTTTTTTTGACGTGGCAGTCAATAGGTTAAAGGCCCTAAAAATTGGCGACGATACAGTGGGATGTGGTTTGTAATGCCACATCCCACTGTCTCGTCAGTTCACACAGAATCTCAAATTCACACACAGTTTTTGACACCGATTTGTCGCCAGTGATGTCTTACGGCTTACACGCATATTGCTGCCTGTCGCGCTCGCGATATCGCCTCAGTATGCAGGAGCCTTAAATCTGTGTGTGGACTTATGATTTTGAAATGGCCAGCGATCGCCTGCGACCTGTGTGACGATTCAAACATTATGGCGGCTCAGAACACGAGACGTGTAGCTGTGCATTATCAAATTCATATGTCAGCGGGGGTGAGGGGTGGGGTACTGCGCAGCGAGTAGCGAGCTTCAGAGCCGCCATAATTATGTTTGACGCGTACGCTTACATCGCTTAGTCAATTACGTCGCTGGTACGAGCTTAAATACCTTACCGTTAGATACGTAAAATTCATAAGCAATTTTCTCGTGAAATAACGATTGTGACTTTGAAAAAAAAAACACCTTGTTCATAATATGGTTTCGAAAACACTATGTTCGTCATCATCTGCCTAGCCTTTCCCCAACTATGTTGAGGTCAGCTTCCAGTCTCGCCGGATGCAGCTGAATACCAGTATTTTACATGGAGCGACTGCCTATCTGACCTCCACAACCCAGTTACTGGGAAACACGATAGCCCTTAGTAAGAATGGTTGTCAGACTTTCGGGCTTCTGACTACCCGTAACGACTGTCAAAGAGCTAAAAATAACAGCCGGGACCAGCGGTTTAACGCGCTTTCCGAGGCACGCAGGGGTCTTGCTATGGTCACCCATCCACGGAACAACCGCGGCAAGAGTAGCTTAACCTGATCGATCGACCCGAGTGGCTGTTATTACTTAGCCACATAAATAACAGCAGCACGGGTCGATTGATCAGGTTAAGCTACGCTTGCCGCGGTTGGTCCTTGGATGGGTTTCCATCTTTACACACCAAGACTCCTCTGTGCCGCGGAAAGCACGGTAAGCCGTTGGTCCCGGCTGTCATTTGTAGATCTTTGACAGTCGTTACGGGTAGTCAGAAGCCCCAGTCCGACAACCAGTCTTACCAAGGGGTATCGTATTACCCAGTAACTGGGTTGTGGAGGTCAGATAGGCAGTCGCTCCATGTAAAATACTGGTATTCAGCTGCATCTAGTTACACTAGAAGACGACCCCAACATATGTAGTTGGGAAAAGGCTAGGTGGATGATGATCATTTGAAGAGAGATTTGCTTTTGAATCTTGCGTAATCACGCGAGATACAAAAATACCTTACAATTGGAGAGCAGTGGTGGCCCAGTGGTGACGGCCTTGACTTACGGGTTTGTAGGTCGTAGGTTCGAACCCTGACAGGAGCTTTACTTTGAATAATTAAATTATTTCGTCACCAGTGCTCTCAAAACGGTGAAGGAAAACATCGTGAGGAAACCGGCATGTCCTAGAACTAAATATTCGAAGATATGTGACATCTACCAAGCCGCACTGCCGCGTGGTGGATTACGGCCCACTCCCTCTCACAGAGAGGAGGCCTGTGTCCTAGCAGTAGGAACATTATAGGCTGATTGTGATATTGTTATAAATTTATTTAATTGTTACAGGACCACCAGGTTATGGTGGGCCACCCCAAGGCTACAGGCCGCCCCAACAACCTGTAAGTTACACTTTTTGTTAATTTTTGTATGGGCATGTTTCACTCAAAGCCTTTTTAAAGTGTCGATGGCAATGTAAATAGATTTGCCCCAGAATTTGGCTACGAGTACAGCACCTTCAGTAGCGTCCAGCAGTTCCTGTAGTGTGCAGACAACAGGACACGCTAGTCATGATATTAACTGTCCCATTTTTTAGACGTTTTGACTCGAACTGAAACGTCTGAACGCAAAATGTAGAGTACCAGTCGCTCGAGTGAAGCGTCTGAATCAACTATATGCCTAAAAAGGAGGCGTGGTATAAGCCACAGGAACTTCTGCCACATGGACGCGACCTGCAGTGGCCTATAGGGAAATCTCTAAATAGATTTAACACCCACCTAAGTCGCTGTAAACACATTTGGCTAGAGGAAAAATGGGGGATTATAGGACCTTCTGACATCCAGTGCTCCTGAACAGACGACGGCCGTCTTGTTGCAGACAAGTGGGTCTAAAGTGTCCTCCTGTACATTTGAGGACGTAAAGAACGCTGAACGACCGCGGACAACGTGTTCACCTCATCATCATCTGCCTGGTCTTTTCCCCAACTATGTTGGGGTCAGTGTCCAGTCTAACCGCTTTAGCGGCAGCGATCTCGCGTCCGGCCCTGGTTCAGGCCATGGTACGGAGCGAGAGGGCATGCGCAGCCGTCACCTCCTTCTGCGAAGCAGTAATGCTCGCGAAGGAGGAGGCGGGACGGTTGAGGGAAAGGCAAATTTCGCGCTGGGTAAATACGATACCAACTGCAAAGTTGACAGACTCGAAATTCTGACTATCCGTAACGACTGTCAAAGATCTACAAATGACAGCCCCGGATGTCAATTGTAGATCTTTGACAGTCCAGTCATAGACTTGAATAAATTAGTCCAGTGCCCCGTTGGGCACTGGACGCCTCGGAAAGCACGTTAAGCCGTTGCTTAACGTGCTTTCCGAGGCACGGAGGGGTCTTGAATCTCGATATGCAATGAATGGTTAGCCATCCACGGGCCGACCTCAGCAAACGTAGCATAACCTTCGATCGATTCGTGCGACTGTAGCCACAAGCCCCTCAATGTGGGCTTGCGGACGGTGAGCAATGGGTAGCTAGCCGTCCGATAAGGACCAGGCCGGGGTCGACGGCGCAACGTGATCCACGCTCGCCTCAAAGAGATGTCAGCACAAGTGTAGGGGTCCACTAGGGCCGATGCCTGCCGGGGTCGCGTGGAAGTTCGAAAGGGTTACCGAGGCCCTGGCAACACAGGCAACGGAAGGAACACGGGTGGGTTTTAGTCAGTAAGAGTCTGACACACCCTCCCGCTCCGCCCAGAGCGGGAGAAGTTATTTGATATTTACCACCAAAAAAAAAAAAAGCCCCTCAACGAACGAATGTTGTATCATCGAATCGAAAAGAAGAGACTGCAATTCAACATAACATTTGGAAGAGGCTCTTTAGAGTAACCTTGTAACATCACGCCTCGTCGAAAGGTTAGGCAGATGGTGTACCTATAGTATACCGTTCCAGTGTTGATTCTCAGCCTAGTATTGAATAAATGACTTCATTGGTTGATTGATACCGACATTTCGCCAGTTATGTTTAAGGCGCTGACAAGACCCAATTGACCAAAATAGGCTTCTCTTAAGAAAAAAATTTGCCAAATCTATAGTTTGTGGTAGCGGAAAAAATATAAAAAATGTTAATTTTGAACATATTTCCCAGAACTTGGTTGTTACCAAAACACGTTTTGAAAAAAATCTCGATACAAACTAACGTTAAACTAACCTCTTACCTTGAGTTCTAATCCAAAATATCTGCATTAAATATCAACATACGTTATGTATTTCATTAATAACAAGAACGTCTTCTTTGAATGCAGAACTTAGTTGTTTTTCATTTTCGATTACTCAACTCAATTTTGAGTAAACAGACAATTGCTATTTTGCAATAAATTAGAAGCGTTGTGTCATCGCGCTTCTCCTTCTTTTCTATGCAATCTGACAGTGACCGCGGTTTAGGTGTTGTCAGCGTCTTAATTGATGCATTTTATTATTAGTTGAGTAGGTCGTAGGTTATACAATGTGTCTGTATACGGTGTACTGAAATTTAAGGGTGTGGTACAGACCGTCAAACTGAACCACTTTCTCCCGGGGACCAACATCGGAATCGCGTAAAAATTATGAGTAGTCCATATATGGTCGAGTAAGTATTGAAGTTTAGTATGGAATGACTGATTTTTTTTCACGAGAGTAAATAGAGAATTGCTTCATATTTTGCAATAAATTACAAGCGTTGTGTCACTTTTCTATGCAATCTGAGAGTGACCGCGGTTATGTGTTGTCAGCGTCTTAAGTCCCATGTAATAGGGGCGAGCCTATTGCCATCAACCAGGCATAAGGCCAGATTCCGGGCTGCTACTGAGAAGTCCCTGAAGGGAAAAACCCAATAACACTTTGCCCGAGCTGGGAATGGAACCCAGGACCTCATGCTCGGCAGTAGCGCTTGCGACCACTAGACCAAGACAGTCTTGTGTAACCTTGTAGAGGGGACTTAAAAAGGGCCTTCGAACGAATGGCCGATAGAGCCGAAAAGTTCTGGAGTGGCTGTCAGGTCTCACAATTATGGGTGCTACAAAAAAACGTTATACCACTTTTTCCCATCTAAAGCCCTAGGAAGTGGTTAAGGGCGGGTGTTTTGGGGGACTGTTTTTTTATTTCTCTCTCCTTAAGAGTCTACAATACCTCAAATTGCTCAGCATGTTCCTCCGTTGTATCGAAAATACTGCAGCATTCATTTTGAAATAAATATATGTTGAAGTTGAGGATTAATGTAAAATACTATATTTGACGAAAACACGATTTCATAAATTTTTCTCGACAAAAAAAAATACAAAGTTACCTCCAAAGCGAATAATAAACCAAAAAATACTTCAAATTAGGTAACTTTCATAGTAACTGAAATAAATATAAACCAATATGTACCACCTATTAAAATTAACGACGTCTCGATTCGTGTGGTACGCCAAGTCAAATACCTTGGACATGTCGTTGCTGACGACCTTAAGATGATGCCGATTTTGAGCTCGCAGGGCATTGGCGGTGCGGGCAAATATGCTGACCCGTAGGCTCGCACGATGTACAGATGCGGTCAAAATCACGCTTTTTAAAGCATATTGCACATCTCTGTACACTAGCGCTCTATGGATCAGCTGTACTAAACGTGCCGCCAATGCGTTGCGTGTTCAATATAACAACGCTTTTAGGGCGCTGTTGCGACTGCCACGTTATTGCAGTGCATCTGCAATGATTTCTCAAGCCAGAGTAGATAGCTTCACAGCTTTAGTGCGGAAAAAGAATGCATCTCTTCTCAGCAGATTGCAGGACAATAGCAACAGCCTCCTAAAAGTTATTGCTGATGATGAATGAGGCATCTTATAAACACCACCCTGTCAGTATTAGAATTTAAGTACTAACATAGCAAATAAGTTAAATTGATTACTAACATCTAGAATTCAAAGGTTTTTTTTTTGTAGTGTAATTGGATCCAGTTGTCTTTATAAATAAATAAATAAAGCACCGCAATGTCTTCACCGTAAAAAGAAACACCTCAGGAGTGCGAGCGATAAAGAGTGAGGTATTATAGACTCTTAAACATCATCAGTTAGGTATAGTTCTTTGCTCTTGTCTCATAATTATTATTGTATATACAGGTTGGATTAGTGAGAGAAGCCAGTGACGTGACGTGCGTTTGTCCATCGCAGCAGTCACCGGTACGTCACTTAGAACGAGATGGCGGCGCCGAAGTAGCGATACATACATTTACCATGGCCGCGTGTCCACCGCACGTCCGTCATCTGAACGCCGTCATCCAGGCCGCCCAAGTTTCGAGTAATTTGGCGCGACCGCTAGAACTGGGCTCGAGATTATGACGGGACGATGTGCCGGCAAAAGAAAAGAAGAGTGATCTTTGCCGTCGCATCTGCGGCGAGCGGCGCGTCGCCGTTCGCCCAGTCAAAAACAAAAGTTTTGTCTATCATAACATAATATACTGAACCACCGCGCTCGGTGGCGGTGGACAAACAAACGACTTCACCGGGACATCATGTTTGGTTCGATAATCTCGTTTCTCGGTGACGTCTCGGTGACGGCTGCGGTGGACAAACGCCCTAAGGGTAAGGTACCTTAATCGTTGTAGCTACAGGAAAACGGTCTTAGGAGACTGTCCTTAACTTTTGAGAAATTTTAATCAGCATTCACAGATTTTTTTTAAATTGCACGCTACGCTAACGCTGCGACGCGATGCGCGCTATTTATATTAACAGCGTTAGCCTTCGTCAGCACATAGGTAGGGGTCCACTAGGGCCGATGCCTACCGGGGTCGCGGGAAGGTACTTATGGGTCACCGAGGCCCCCGCAACACAGGCAACAGGAAGGAATACGGGTGGGTTTTAGTCAGTAAGTCCGGTTGTGTAGTCACGACCTCTCAAGGTCAACTACGAGATGCCATACATAAAAAAAACGCAGCGTTAGTTGACGTTGATGCCAGCTGCTACATAACGTTTTTTGCTCGCAATATAAATAGCGCGCATCGCGTCGCAGTGTTAGGTCCCCCGACCCTTGCTCGACGAAGCGCCAGCCCGCGCCGCAGCTGAGCCTGTAGTTTTAAATTCCCCGATTAATAATAAATCTAATCAGATCCAGCCTGTCCCACCTTGCTGTCCTCCCCCCAGCGACGCCCTAAGCCGAGGTCCGTACCCCACAAGGGGTGCCCTTAGCGTGCAGTCGCTTAGTAGTATAAGAAATTCGCCCCTGACTGGAGGCTTTGAGTTCGCTTAAGGCATCCACAGGAAAGTCCGGTTAAGTAGTCACGACCTCTCAAGGTCAACTACGAGATGGCATCCATAAAAAAAAAAAACGCAGCGTTAGTTGAATGCCAACGCGCACAGCGCGCGGAAGTTGATGCCAGCTGCTACAAAATTGTACAGTCAGCAAAAAATGGGAAATTTCCACAAAATCTTTTATTGATTCCAAGCGATCATGTTTCCTCTCAGGGGGCTGGGAAGGAGGCCCAAGAGGGGGCTGACATGAAGTGCCATTAATGGCCCCATTACGCGTCCTCCAGGCGAACATCAACCACTGCGCCGCCGCTCAGGATCTGTTGCTCCAGAGCATGGCGCAGTGGTCGATTAACATCGCCGTGGTCGCTGAGCCGTACTTTGTCCCGCCCAGGGATGACTGGGTGTAGGACCTGAGCGGCTCAGTGACCCTAATTTCGTCGGCCGCCGCCGGTACCCCGTCCCTCGAGGCCGTCAAGAGAGGACGGGGCTGCGTAGCAGCACTGTTCGGGGAGATTGTCGTGGTAGGGGTCTACCTCTCTCCGAACCGAACTCTTGCCGAGTTCCACAACTCCCTTGCGGAGTTGAGAGACGTCGTCGTCGGGTTTGGTTCCCTCCCCGTGTTCGTCCTCGGGGACTTCAATGCCAAGAATTTGGCTTGGGGTTCCCGGTTAACGGACACACGGGGCAGGATGGTGGAGGACTGGGCCCTGGAGACAGGCCTGGTCGTCCTAAACCGGAGTTCTGTCCCCACGTATGTGCGGATGCGGGGTGAAACAGTGGTGGACATCTCGTTCGCCAGCCCCGCTCTGTCGCCGCGTGTAGTTGACTGGCGCGTCATGGAGGGGGTGGAGACCTATTCCGATCACCGGTATATCCGGTTCGACGTCTCCGCCCAGACCTCGGACGCGCCGGTCCGACGGGCCCCGAGTGGTCCGCGGTGGGCGCTGAAGCAGCTGGACCGGGAGCTCCTCCTGGAAGCCTCGATCGTGCAGGCCTGGGTGTCACCACCGGACAGGCCTGGCGACATCAACGACGAGGCGGAGTGGTTCCGGGAGGCCATGTCCGACATATGTGACGTGGCAATGCCCCGGGTCCAGCCTGGACGTGCCTCGCGCCAGGTGTACTGGCAGGAGCTGACGGCTCTGCGCAATGCGTGCGTGGCTGCGCGACGCCGGTACACCAGGCACCGCAGGCTCTGTATCAAACCTCTGGATACGGAAGCCATTCAGGCGGAGCTGTACGAGGGGTACAGAGCGGCGAAGACCGCCCTCCAAGCGGAGATCCTGCGGGCCAGAGGGTTGGCCCGCGAGGAGTCGCTGGGGACTCTGGACAGGGAGCCGTGTGGACGCCCGTACAAAGTGGTGCGGGATAAACTCCGCCCATGGGCTCCCCTGCTGACGCAGAGTCTCCGGCCCCAGCTTGTGGAGGACGTGGTGAGCGCTCTGTTCCCTTCCCGAGGGGAACACACCTCCCGGGGGCCTATGGCTTCGCCTACTGCGGTGCCCGATGCGGACCACACCGCCAACGACGACGACGACGACGATGCTGCGGAGGTGACCGAGGTAGAAATGAGAGCGGCGGTACGCAGGCTTAATGCCAAAAATACGCCCCAGGACCCGACGGCTTACCTGGGAAGGCCTGGGTCCTGGCTTTGGAGGCTCTTGGACCTCGACTTAGGGGGCTCCTAAGCGCATGTTTGGAGAGGGGCCAGTTCCCGCTTCGTTGGAAGACGGGAAAACTGGTCCTCATAAAGAAGGCAGGGCGCCCTGCGGACTCTCCGTCCTCTTATCGGCCCATCGTGCTGCTCGACGAGGTGGGCAAGCTCTTTGAAAGAGTCATTGCAGACCGCCTCGTCGGCCAGCTGGTGCGGGTGGGGCCGGATTTGGCGGAGATCCAGTTTGGTTTCCGCAGAGGGTGCTCTACGGTGGACGCCATCATGCGTGTGCGAGCCCTGACGACGGGGAATGCTGTTGCCCAGGGTGGGGTCGTCTTGGTGGTGTCTCTAGACATCGCCAATGCCTTCAATTCCCTGCCCTGGAGTTGCATCAGGGAGGCACTCCGGTATCACCGGATGCCGACCTACCTCTGTCGTGTGTTCGAGGCCTACTTGACGGACAGGGCCGTCATCTACCCCGGTCACCAGGGAGTGTGGAACCGGCAAGAGATGTCGTGCGGTGTCCCACAGGGATCGGTCCTGGGGCCGCATCTGTGGGACATCGGATACGACTGGGTGCTGCGCGCCGACCTCCCTAGCGGCGTCAGCGTAGTGTGCTACGCTGACGACACGTTGGTCCTGGCGCAGGGGAGGTCGCACCAGGCGGCGGCCGAATTATCGGCGAAATAACGGTAGGAGGGGTTTCTATCGGCGTCGAGTCGACGATGAAGTACCTGGGACTCGTCCTCGACAGCCGGTGGAACTTCGTGGAGCATTTCCGACGTTTGGCTCCCAAACTGAGCGGGCGGGCGCTGCATTGAAGCGGCTCCTGCCCAATCTAGGGGGTCCAAACGCCTCCTGCCGGAGGCTCTACGCGGGGGTCGTGCGGTCCATGCCCTCTACGGGGCTCCTGTATGGGCGCGCTCACTGGCGCTGCGGCCAGCCCGCCGGTTGAGCGCGGCCCAAAGGGTCATGGCCATCCGGATGGTCCGGGGATACCGCACGGTCTCCTGTGAGGCAGCGAGCCTCCTTGCCGGATTGCCGCCATGGGATCTGGAGGCAAAAGTCCTCGCGCACGTATGGGAGTGGCGCGAGGAGGCGAAACGCCGGGGCGTTAGTCCGTTGCCGCGAGAAATCGCGGCACAGCGGACGGAGCTCCGGCGGGATCTAATGGCGTCATGGAAAGTACGGTTGTCGCAACCCAGTGCTGGGCACGCCACGATTGCGGCGATAAGTCCCCTCTTTGAGGAGTGGCTGGAGAGACGCCACGGCGTCCTCACCTTCCGCCTGACGCAGGTCCTCACCGGACACGGCAACTTCGGGAGGTTCCTGTGTCGGATAAGGCGGGAGGAAACGTCCGGGTGTCACCACTGTGTGGATCGCCCGGAGGACACGGTGGAGCATACGGTGGAGGTCTGCCCGGCTTGGGCAGAGCACCGCCGTGTCTTCGTGGAGGCGATCGGCGGCAGAGACCTCTCGCGCCCGGCCCTGGTTCAGGCCATGGTACGGAGCGAGAGGACATGGGCAGCCGTCACCTCCTTCTGCGAAGCAGTAATGCTCGCGAAGGAGGAGGCGGGACGTTTGAGGGAAAGGCACGTTCGCGCCCTCTCGCCCCTAGCCGCCGCAGGAGACACCCTGGGCGTCGGGAATCTTGGGCGGATTTCCAGCCACCGTAGGCGCGGGCTTGCGGACGGTGAGCAATGGGTAGCTCACCGTCCGGTAAGGACCAGGCCCGGGTCGACGGCGCGTCGTATTCCACGCGCGCCTCAAAGAGATGTCGTCAGCACAAAAGTAGGGGTCCACTAGGGCCGATGCCTGCCGGGGTCGCGGGAAGGTACTTATGGGTCACCGAGGCCCCTGGCAACACAGGCAACAGGAAGGAATACGGGTGGGTTTTAGTCAGTAAGAGCACACCCTCCCGCTCCGCCCAGAGCGGGAGAAGTTATTTGATAATTTCCCACCCAAAAAAAAAAAGCGATCATGTTTCTTATAAGGATCAAACTCTGTTGTACCAACTGAGGTATGAGTAATAGAAAACGATTTTTACAATACAAAAAATTTTTACATTTTTTTTAACACAAATTCAAACTCAAAACATCTATCTGCTAAGCCTTTTCCCAACTATGTCGGAGTTGGCCTCCAGTCTAACCGGATACAAACTCAAAACATTTATTTAAAATAAACCAATTACAAGCACTTCTGAATTGTCAAGGGCAACTCCGTGACAATGCAAAGGGTCGGTCAGCTAGAAAGATGAAGCTAGTTGCTCATTCCAAAGCGTAGTAGGTTCTTATAGAGAAGAACGGGCAAGAAACGTTTAAATCAAAATATTGTTACAACATAATTATGGGTTACTTACATCATTCATGTTAAATTATACGATTAGACGGCGTGAATCCGTGAACATGACGTATGGATTCGCACTATTCAGCTTAACCATTTTGAATAAAACCATTGAACATTGAACTATTAATAATAATAATGAAATCATAATTTGACTCATGATGTTAATATTTTTAATCAGTTCCCTTAAAGAACCGCGCCTGCGAAGGCCATATATGGCTCTGATGGCTCTTATCTGCAGAATAAAAATAGACGCGATGTCTGCAGCTCGTCCCCGTAATAAAATGCCATAAGACATTATACTATGAAAATAACTAAAATAGCCTCACGGTATCTACATACATCAGGAAATTGATGGATTTTTCTCACAGCATATCCTGCTGACCTTAGCCGTCCTGCAAGAGTTGTTAAGTGAGGACACCTTTGTAGCCTCGAGTCGAGCGTGATCCCTAAAAAAACAGTTTTATTTCTAGTATCTCTTTATTCAATACTATGTCACTATCACTACTTTTAAGATTCGGTGAAGCAAATCATATGCATTTAGTTTTTAACCCATTTAATACAACATTATTAGTAGTGACCAATTTTGAACCTGCAGCAGGGCGTTATTTACATCCTCAAGATTTGATTCACGTCTATTTATCTTAAAAATTAAGGAAGTATCGTCATCAAATAACATGCCATTTGTAGTTCGTTTTTTTACTAAATGGGTAGATCATTAATATATACTAAAAGAGGAAAGGACCCAATATCGAGCCTTGTGAAACACCCATTTTTACTTTCAAGCCCCGAGAATTGACGCCATTTATTTGAACTTACTGCTGTCTATCTTTTAATAAAGATTTCACTAAACTGAGCGCAATTTTACCTAGTCCGTAATGCTCATGTTTCAAGAGTAATGTTTTGTGATTTACGCAGTCAAATGCCTTGGACCTCTCCAAAGCTCACAAAAGATTCCTTTGGCGGGCCTCTTCCCAAGCTGTAAGTATATGTTTTAATAAGGTGACACCGGCGTCAGTCGTACAACGTTTTTTGGTGGAATCATACTGTTGATCGTGTAAGATTTTGTTGGTGTTAAAATGATTGAGCATTGCCTTTTAACCGACTTCAAAAAACTAGGAGGGCCTCGGAGTTCGTCGAAATCTTGTATGTATGTTCCCCGATTACTCGAAGACGGAAATTATTTTTTTCAAACACCGCTGAAAACTGGCAACACGACGGCAGACAATTTACGATGGCTTTATCTAAATCACAGTGACAGAAGACATTATCGATACAAGTAGCAGAAGTTGGAGTTACTCTATTTGGTTCAGTAAAAACATAAGATAAATTGGACAATTTAAAAAGGCTTAATCTACTGCTATTTAATTATTTTTTTCGTGTGTCTAACTTTTAATAATTACATTATATAAGTGTTTGATATTTTCAAACTTCTGAATGCCGACAAATCTTCATAAAAGGGCAGCTTTAAATTCAAGTGGCAACCAAAGGTTTGTTGATTTAGAGATAAATGCAAAATTATAACCACTTTTGGGTATTTTTGTGAATCAACGAAATTTCGTCATATTTGCCCAAAGGCTCCATCAATCCGTCAGATATTTATACATTCACTATGCAGGACATATCACACTATTCGCCCTGAATATCCTTTAAAAAAATGTCAAAATCTGAGTTTTCAAAGTTTGTCGTAGGTTCGAACCCGTACAGGCGGTTTACTTTGTGTAAAATATTTCATCACCACTGCTCTCCAAACGGTGAAGGAAAACATCGTGAGGAGACCGGCATGTCCCAGAACCAAAAATTCGAAGACATATGACATCTACCAACCCGCACTGGGCCCGCGTGGTGGACGGCCCACTCCCTCTCACGGAGAGGAGGCCTGTGTCCCAGCAGTGGGAACATAATAGGCTGGGTCATCCCAGGAGTAGGCAGCGACTTGTCGCTGCCAGCCGTTGTCGTCTCGATGGTCGGCAGCGAGGAGTCCTGGGACGCGGTGGTATCCTTCTGCGAAACAGTCATGTCGCAGAAAGAGGCTGCGGAAAGCGAGCGGGAGATGTCTTCCACTCACCCTGTCCGCAGCAGGCGCACAGGACGCTGGCGGAGGGCGGACAACGCCCTCTTCCAGCCCCCCTAAATGGGTCCAGGGGCGACGGACTTGGGGCCATTAGTCACCCCTCACATAGCAGGACCCGAGGTGGCGGCGCGTAGTGTTGCACGCGCGCCCCTATTAAACGTCGCGGGGGGTTTAACACCTCATTCCCCCCGCGAGCCTGAGGTGGCCTGCAACGGCGGGCCGGCGCCAGCCGGGAATCGCGGATGTCGCATATCTAATGAGACTTCCGCGATCCCCCCATGATCCCCGGTGCAAGTGTGGGAGGGGAACACCGGGGTGGTTTTTAGTCAGTAAGAGACTGACAGACTAAAAACAGTGAGAACTGTGTGTACCTGGGATTGGTGTTTGACAGCCGTTGGGACTTCGACCCCCACTTTCAGCGGCTGGCGCCCAAGTTAATGGGCGTGGCGGGCGTGCTGTCAACGCTGCTTCCCAATTTGGGGGACCCAAGCACTGCCTGCAGGCGGTTATACGTGGAGATCGTGCAATCCAAGGGATCCCCATACAGGGGTATGGTGCCTCGGTGAGGGCAGCTGACCTGACGGCCCTATCGCAGTGTTGCGAGTACCGCAGAGGACGATGGCCGTCAGTCATCAGAGGGTATCGCTCGATCTCCTACGAGGCGGCTTGCGCACTGGCCGGATCGCCGCCATGGGACCTGGAAGCGAGAGCTCTCGCGTCACTCATCGGTGGCGTGAGGAGGCGTGGATGAGGGGCTACTGGTACTGGTGCAGTCCGTTGCAATCTTACGGTCACATATGTACATAAATGGTACACCACAGACTTGCAGTATTGTATCTCCTCCTCCCTTAATCCATCCAGAGGTTGTCTTTCAAAGATCGCTTTTAGTAATAAGAACCGCCCATTGTGTCACCCTATGTAATTCCTATAGTGTACCATAATACTCGTATAGAGTATTTTATTCTATTTGCCGGCTCTTCTCCATAGGAAACGACTAATTGGAACCGTGCACCTAGCTTCTGACGTTTCATAAGTGCCCATGTAGGTTTATGCTAAACAAAATACATATATGAATTTGAATTCTATTCTAATCTGATTCTCAGCCTAATTTGAATAAACACATAATATAACATCTCGCCTTGTTTCCCCGAGGGGTTGGGCAGAGGTAGGTATACCTGTAGTACACCCACATTTCGCCAGTTATGTACAAGTCCCGTGTAATAGGGGTAGTGATGGGTAACTCATAAATTTTATTTGAGGTTGAGGGAGGACCTCACTTTGCCTCGTGAGGTCCTCACGAGGCACCCCTCATTTGAGGAAAGGAATCGTCAACGGCGTATTCACCTCACGACTCGTGAGCCCGAGCCGAATTCAGCCGAAAGTACGAGGGAGCGAGGCGGGCGGGCGCGACGACGATTCACGAGTACTCACGAGCATCTACTCACTCGCGGGTCGCGAGTACTCGCAAGTCACGTCGTTCGCCTCACCCCTCGCCACGATTTCATATTGTCAATGTCAATTTTTGAGGACGCGTGAACGAGTGAGGCGTGGTGAGGTGGTTCAATGAGGAAATTCGTGTAACTCTTTCAATTTGCGATCATTAGTACCTCAAACGAGGGACCTCATGAGTGAGGGATTCATCACTAAATAGAGGGCGAGCCTATTGCCATCAAACGGGCACAAATCCAGACTCCGGGCTGCTACTGAGAAATTCCAGATATAAAAACCCAATAACACGACCTGGGAATTGAACCCAGAACCTCATGTTCAGCAGTATCGCTTGCGACCACCAGACCAACAAGGCAGTAATTTGAATAAATGATTTTTGATTATGAGACGATAATAGTATTTACATAATTCTTTGTTTTCAGCAATACGGCCAACCACCTCAAATGATGCAAGGTCAGCAGATGCAGCAGGGGCAGCAGATGCAGCAGGGTCAGCAAATGCAGCAGGGTCAGCAGCGCCGAGGCATGGGTGCGGGCGCCGCCATGGGTGTAGGCGCCGCCGGGCTGGCTGCTGGCGGGCTCGCCGGCTACGCGATGGGGGGCGGCTTCAATCAAGACAGCCCGACTGGGGTAAGAGCTCAAACTCAAACTCAAAGGATTTATTTCAATTAAACTATTTACAGGCAC
Organism: Atethmia centrago; assembly: GCA_905333075.3. Taxonomy (NCBI): domain Eukaryota; kingdom Metazoa; phylum Arthropoda; class Insecta; order Lepidoptera; family Noctuidae; genus Atethmia; species Atethmia centrago. The sequence continues at coordinate 1,747,867 of HG995396.1, forward strand.
TTTTGAATTGTCAAGGAGTCGGTCAGTTAGAAATATGAAGCTAGTTGCCCATTCCAAAGCGTAGTAGGTACCTATGGAGAAGAACGAGCAAGAAAATCCACGGACACTCTTTTAAATTATATTGTTACATAAAGATTAAAGTATAAATAATGTTGGGACCTATGAAGAACGCGCAAGAAACTCCATGGACACTTTAATAAATTATATTGCTAAATAAAGATTAGTATAAATAATTTTGGAATTTATAACTAAATGTGAGGACGATGTAAAAAAAAACGCGTCCATAGTAGCAAAATAAACAAAAACAAAAAACTATTTAAAAATAAAATAAATAAAAATAAGCCGAGGCAGCTAAAACGAACGATAAATACTAATAATGATAATCCAGATCACGATACCATATTTTTGTATGTGTTTTTACATAATATCACGCCTTGTATATACGAGGGCGGGTCAATATGTCTGTGACTTTTTGAATTTCTGACCTCTTTTTAATAATATCATTTATTTACATAACCAAATTACAAGATGATTATTAACATTAACTAAATTAAATTAAAACTAAGTTAAGCTTAAAAAAGGCCCTCGGGGCATTGTACCGAGGATGCTGGCGGCATTTCCTCGCTGAATTGCAATGCTGATGCGTTGCGCGAGAAAGCCGCCAGCTTTTCGGTCACCAGTTACTGATCTCTTTACTGAAACAGCAACACTGCTCCTGTCAACAGGCATCTGTCAGTTGACTCCTGCCAAAATTTAAACTTGCTGCGTCAGTTTGTGTTTGACAGCTATTTTTATCAGACTACTCACTAATTTGAGGAGAAAATGGAAAAAAGTGAATTTCGTGTGCTTATTAAGCATTATTTCTTGCGAAAAAAAACCATTACCGAGACCAAGGCTAAGCTTGATAAATACTATGGGGACTCTGCACCATCGATTTCAATGGTAAAAAAGTGGTTTACTGAATTTCGTTGTGGCCGTACAAGCACTGAAGATGCCGAACGTCCTGGACGCCCAGTTGAGGTCTCTACACCCGAAACAATCGAAAAAATTCACGATATGGTGTTGGCCGACCAAAGATTGAAAGTGCGAGAGATTGTGGAAGCTGTAGGGATCTCGCATGGCTCAGTGGTTTCAATTTTGAATGATCACTTGGGCATGAGAAAGCTTTTCGCAAGATGGGTGCCGCGTTTGCTCACAGTCGACCACAAACGCAATCGTGTAACAACTTCAGAGGAAGGTTTGGCGTTGTTTAATCGCAATATGGAGGAGTTTTTGCGCCGTTTTGTAACCGTGGACGAAACATGGATCCATCACAACACACCAGAGACCAAACAACAGTCAAAACAGTGGGTTTCTAAGGGTGAATCGGCGCCGAAGAAGGCCAAGGTGGGTTTGTCAGCCAATAAAGTTATGGCGACTGTTTTTTGGGATGCACGCGGGATAATCCACATTGACTACCTTCAAAAGGGAAGAACAATCAATGGGGAATATTATGCCAATTTATTGGACCGATTCAATGACGATTTGAAAAAAAACCGACCTCATTTGGCCAAGAAAAAAGTTCTTTTCCACCAAGACAATGCAAGGGTGCACACATGTGCTGTTGCCATGGCAAAAATCCATGAATTGGGCTATGAATTGCTCCCTCATCCGCCCTATTCTCCAGATTTGGCTCCGAGCGACTACTTCTTGTTCCCAAACCTGAAGAAATGGCTTGGTGGAAAAAGATTTGACTCCAATGATGAAGTCATCTCGCAAACAAAGGCCTATTTTGAGGACCTCGACAAATCATTTTTTTTGGAAGGGATAAAAAAATTGGAGAAGCGTTGGACAAAGTGTATAGAGCTCAAGGGAGACTACGTTGAAAAATAAAATTATTTTTTTATCAAAAAATCTGTGTTTTATTCCAAAAGTCACGGACTTATTGACCCGCCCTCGTAACACGGTTCGATATTAAAAAAAAAACAACAGTGCAGTTAAAAAATATGATTGGATTAGTTGCGGAATAGGTAATTTACGAGAAAACTTACGGAACATGTAAAGGTAAAATTTTTGGTACGTATTTTGTTTGGGAGACCGCGGATCGATTGAAATCGGCCTCTAGGTCCGCGTTCATTAATTATGTAAAGAACACATCTAATTGAAATAAAACTAAGTGCTCCCGGTCGCGTGGAAGTTCGAAAGGGTTACCGAGGCCTCTGGCAACACAGGCAACGGAAGCAATACGGGAGGGTTTTAGTCAGTAAGAGTCTGACACACCCTCCCGCTCTGCCCAGTACGGGAGAAGTTATTTCATAATTAGGCAACTAAAAAAAAAAAGTGCTCCCGGTAAAATATACCCGGTTTCTCAAAAACAAAATATACTTGTCGATTTTATATTGGCATACCTACAATTTGTTTTTTTTTAAGAAGCTAGGTATATCTATACGGGGAGAACTTAGGTTCACTTCAATTAGACATGTTCTTTACGTAAGCAGTGGATGCGGACCTAGAGGCCGATTTCAATCGATCCGCGGTCTCCAAAACCAAAACGTAACAAAAATTTTACCTTTCGATGTTTCGTAAGATTCCAAAAAAAATTAGAATAAACACCGTATAAAAAAAAATAAAATACCACCGCAGTTTCAACGCTGCGACCTGTAAACCCCTAAGCCCAGGTTCGCATGGGCGATCTATTAACGCCACGATTTTTTATCGCGCAATGGATTTTTAAGTGTCTGTGTTTAACCGAGCATTCAGAACCCAACAGGGTGTAACAGCGTGTCAAAAAATTACACTGTTAGATTTTCAACTCTCGGTGCTCAGCAGTAAGTTGAAAATCCAGTGCGCGATAAAAAGATCGCCTGTGGTTAGAGATTGAAGATGTGTTCCCATATTACATCCACGTTTCGTCAGTTAAGTGGGTTTTTAAGTAAGTTTTTTTAAGAAACATTTTAAATATAAAAATAATAAACGGAATAAAAGCTGACTGGGGCGCTACCGCGGGCACGACAGGCGTATTGCTGTTGCGCTCGTGATATTGCGCTAGTCTGCACGAGCCTTAATATTAATTTATTTCAATTTCTGACAGCAAAGGAATCCATTTTGTTATTAGTAAAAGGAACTTTTATCCATGTTTGTAATACAAACAAACAATATTAACTGTCGACATGAAACTGTCTGTTTTTTAGAAGAAAAAAAGAAACCCTGTAGGTTTATTTAGTTGTCCTTCTGTCAGGATCCTTTCTCTCAGGGACCCAACCATCACCTCTTATAGCAGTATTATTTCAATATTACTTTAGCGTGAGAAAGAGATGGAGCTATAAATCCTGTATAGCTACATCACTTTCCCACTGTGAAGTTATATTATAATAATAATGCTATAAGAGGGTGATGGTTACCCCCCAGGAATGGGTAGAGGTATCAAATTGAAATTAATGTCAACTACTACTAAGGTCTGCAGTCTCTTGGAAGGGTGCGAAATTCAACCTTCTAAGTCAACGCACTTAAGAGATACAGTCAATTATGTCACATATTTTGATGATTGTCTCACTTTCCAAAACCTACATCCCTCGATGTGATTTGGCGAGAAGCAAGGATTCGTAAGTAAGGTAAAAAATGCGAAAACTGTACATTTGTAGTTATATCACTAAATAAAACGGTCAGTCGTAGGACTGCACGTCAGGAGTGAATACTTCTTAGCTTCACAAACTTGTAAACATCTGTATACAATATGTAACAAAAACCCTGTTGTTCCTTTTAGGAACGTATACATTTACCTTTAAGCAGAACATTGATGAAATTATAATTTAAAAAAATTAAGCATTGTCTAGTCGAGAGGTCAAAATCAAATAACTATTAAAATCGACACATTCAAAAAAATGTTTAGAGTATCTGATTTTACAAGTGCATCTTTATTTCGCTAAATAGCCTACTAGTTCGGCGGCTTTCTTTAAATGCGACAAAAGACGCCGCCAAAAACACCTGCCGCGCATGTCGGCGGGTCGGTACCACGTGCCTACCTACCCCGCCGCCCCGCCACCCGTCTCCCTGCGAATCACTTCCTTAGTCAGTCTCCCGCGCAGCTTGCTTTCGAATGGATGTTATTGTTGACCTACGTAGTGAGTGAATTGTGTTTTGTTTACGTAAACGTTGACAATGTCTTATTCTAACGTAGAATATTGATGTGTCTTCGGAAATGTGACTGCAATTATGCAGAAGCACGCAGACTCTACCAAGAACGTTTTGCGACCATTACCGACGGCGATGGCATTCCAACGTTTGCACATACGTACGTACAATACCGGCAATGTGCACGGGCGAGACCTGACATCGAGCTGACGCAGGCAGACCGAGGACTCGAGACAGAAGTCTTGGACTTGTTTGAGCACGATCCAACGCGAAGTACACGCTCAGTGGGACACGAACTCGGAGTAAACCATATGAGCGTTAGGAGAGTACTCAAAGAAGATGGCCAGCATCCATTTCACTATTGTCGCGTCCAATCACTACTTCCCTCCGACTATGAGCCAAGAAGTGTAGAGGTACAAGGTGGTCATATAGAACAGCAACTCCGTGGCCGTCAAGTAGATATCATAATAAATTAATGCATTAAAATGTAAATAGGTACATTAGGTTTTATGTGACAGATGCGGCGAATTTGTTTTTTTTAACGTAGTGAAGTGTTAAATGTAGTTTTAACAATTATCAATTGTGCTTAAAAATACTGTGTACTTAAACCAAGATTTTCAAAGAATAATTCGTTAAAGTGATACTGATAAACAACAGCTGACAAGGTCACGAACTTGTGTAGAAAAATAGGTAGATAATCGGCGGCGCGGCGGCACCGATCAAAGTGAGGGCGGGAACGTTCTATCTACTTCTGGTTTCGCGTCATCGCTTCATGCAGAATTGCAGAGGTAACAAATCGATTAAACATTACAAATATTAATAATTAAATATTTATTTTAATTTTTTTTATTGAACAGTTTTTTATAAATGGCTTGCTTTATCGCTTAGTAAACCGATTCTTAAAACGTAGGTAGAAGGAACAACAGGGTTTTGTTACATATTGTATATGTATTTGAGCGTGACGTCACACGAGTTCAGTGCTTTTCCCCATAATAGCCCAACGTGCCTAAACAAGTTATCACTTCAAAATTATTAGTTTTGCGATTACAAATTTACATTTGCAGTTAGAGCATCGGTCGTGATGTAGTAAGTTAAGTTTGTCCTTCAATCTGGAATTGGAAAATCGGGCAGTTCCTCAAAGCGGTGCTTGAACCGCTTTGAGGCGGAACCGCGCGAGTCTTAATCGCACTTGTCCGGTTTTTTTAAGAGAAAGCCATTAAATTTAAATTTACATTCAAGTTTTACGTAAGCAGAATTTGAGTAATTTTTCAGGTTTTTTATTGTTATTCATGAATCTAGAAATAAGGAATTTATAGACTATATGGGAATTTGATGTCTATTTATGCAATTTCCCTATTTTGGTGCTTTCTAAATTAACCATAAAATACCGCGTGAGAGCGAGTAACAAAAATAATTGATATTGCTAAATATCAATCATTTTGGGGAATTCCTGAACATACTTTTCGTTTTCGATCATAAACAAGTAAGGTTGACATATTTGTTCAAAAACAGAATCTACTAAATTTTTCAGAAAAAAAAAGAAAAAGTAGATAAATAAATATTGCTGCCGTAATCACGATCCAGAACCCCGCGTCCCACATGTCATAAAAAATAAGCAAAGCAAAGACGCCCCACCTCCTTTGAAGCTTACGTAATACTTGAATGGCCCCTTACGCCGCAACGAAAATACTTGGGCCGTTTCTTAACGAAAGTCCTTAGGCCCGTATTACAGGACCTCACTCAAGATTCAATAATAATACCCGCCTATTATTCGTCCCACTGCAGAACAACAGAGACCAGTGGTGGCCCAGTGGTAACGGCCTCGACTTACTAGTTGCAGGTCGTGCTCGTGGCTTCGAACCCTGACAGGCGCTTTACTTTGTGTAAATTATTTCATCACCACTGCTCCCAAAACGGTGAAGGAAAACATCGTGAGGAAACGGCATGTCCTAGAACCGAAGACATGTGACATCTACCAACCCGCACTGGGTCCGCGTGGTAGATTACAGCCCACTCCCTCTCACAGAGAGAAGGCCTGTGTCCCAGCAGTGGGAACATTATAGGCTGAATATGCATGCAGGACAAAGGTTTCTTCTCATGCAGAAAAGGCTTGAGCATTGATCACACGGTTGTTCCAGATGGATTGGCGATTAAAGACTACATTACTTAAGAGTAGTTTTACGTAATGCTTGAGTTTTGAGTAAAGTTCTGCAATACGGGCCTCAGTGTGGTAGACCTCTTTTTTGCAGACTGTCATGATTCTCCTTTTATTTGTGGTCGGCGCAACATGTCCCTTTCTTCCATACTTCTCTATTAGTCGTTATCCCGGTAGTCACCCCCTTTCTAGCCACATCATCTTTCACACAGTCCATCCATCGTTTCTTTGGTCTTCCCCTACTCTTATAGCCATCGACATTCATACTCAAGACTTTCCTCAGGACATTTTCGACATTCCTCCGCAGATTTCCCCACAACTTTTCAGTCACCGGCGCCACTTTCAGACTTCCTCTTATTTTTTGGCAGACTGTGCATAGCATTAATGTTTACTAATACCTAATCTTTTTTTTTAACTATCCAATTAAGGAGGAGCCAGATGAGGTACGTTAGATTTATACATTACTAGCGGTTGCTCGCGACTGTATTTTGTATTTCATATTTTTCTATTCAAATATCCAGGGTGAAATGTAGCCTATAAGGCGATTTATGCCCGTTTCCACTAACGTCTCATTTTATTTTTATTTTACATTTTACGATTTATTTTTGATTTTATTTAATTTAATTTGATTTATTTAATTTATTCTGATTGTAATTGGTTGACATAGATTTTGGAGTTAATTTGATTTATTTTTTTACGTTTTGATTCTATTTAATTTAATTTTAGTTGATTGAGTCTGATTTTATTTTATTTGATTTTATTGTAATGGTGTTTTTATCTTTTATTAATTTTTATTTGGCAATGGGTGATAATTACCTGAAATAAATGAATTTTATTTATTTTATTTATTACTAACACTAGACAATACCTGTAGAGGTTCAAATTTAATTAGCTCGCGAATTTCCGCAGTCATAAAGGAGAAAAATATTCCAGTTGTCAACCCCAAAAAACATTGACAATCTATTTTAGTCATTTTTAAACATGTCCCCGTCACGTCTGAGTTTTTCTAGCTAATTCATTTTGACCTTGTCATCATCTGCCTAGCCTTTTCCCAACTACGTTAGGGTCGCCTTCCAGTCTATCCGGATGCAGCTGAATACCACTATTTTACATGGAGCGACTGCCTATCTGACCTCCACAACCCTAACTGGGTAACACGATACCCCTTGGTAAGACTGGTTGTCAGACTTTCGGGCTTCTGACGACCCGTAACGACTGTCAAATATCCACGAATGGCAGCCGGGACCAACGGTTTAACGTGCTTTCCGAAGCACGGAGGGGTCTTGGTATGTAAAGATGGTCACCCATCCACAGACCAACCGCGGCAAGCGTAGCTTACATCACAGCTTACATTAGCTTGCTGTCATCAACCGGGCACAAATCCAGACTCCGGACTGAGAAGACCCTGATGCAAAAACCCAATAACACATTACTCAGACTGGGAAATTAACACCCCAATTGCGTACCACACTTTCAATCAAAATCCGAGGGATCTACTTTATAAAAAACGTGTGCGGTCGGGGACTCCCGTCAGGAACGAAGTTCCTTCTCACGTATGATTTAAAATAAAAACTTTTGACACTCTAAACTTGAGGCTTGGAAACTGACTTTTATTCGAAGTTTCTTCTAGCTCACATATACTGTTTTACTCACCTACAGACGCGTTTTAATACAGAGCCATCTAGTATAAGTTTTTAGAAGCTCTCATAAAGTTACCACACACAAAGCTTCTAAAATGTATACTAGATGGCTCTGTATTAAAAACGCATATTAAGCTCACACTTCCCTTCTCTCTGAAAGAGAAAGTCGTATGGAGGGGGCATAACGCTTTTTCCTTACGTGATGATTTCTCCCAGTCAACTCCTACCGCAAGCCGCGTAAAAGTCAAAGTTTTTTTTAAATAAAAATGGTTAAACCCAATGAAAATTAAAACCCTTCCAGGAACAAACCGCGGCAAGCGTAGCTTAACCTGATCGATAGACCCGTGCGGCTGTTATTACTTTGCTACAATCCCCTCCGAATTGTGAATGAAAGTGTATTACACAATTAGAACGCTGGTCGAGATCTCGATGAAATTGCCACGAGATAGAATCATGAAAAATGGCTCGAAATCTCACGATAACCGAAATTGCAATCCCTACTTGCGAACACTAGACCAATGTGGCTAGCTTGCCAAAATAAAATAACTTTCCAGCATGGAGGACAGGGTCCGGCTCAGTTGCCTCCACAAGACGTAAGCGTCCCGCCCACCACGGATGGGCCCCCGCCCACAACGGCTGAACCCCCGCTCACCACGGTTGAGCCCCCGCCCCCGCCGCAGTCCCCGCCCCCGCCCCCGCCTCCGCCTCCGCCTCCCCCTGAACCTCAATATGAACCTGAACCTGATTATGAACCTGACGATTACTCGGATGACTATGATTATGTTGATTAACCAAGGTCCATTACTATCATGGAATAATCGCCTAGTTTAGGGATTAGGGTGCGGCTTCACTGAGGCGAACTCGAGCGGAGCGGGGAAGTACTGGTTTTTTCAGGATTCCGTACCTCAAAAGGACAAAACGGACCCCTTATCTGATCACTTGGTTGTCCGTCCGTCCGTCCGTCTGTCTGTCTGTCTGTCAAGACCCTTTTTCTCAGGAACGCGTGGTGTCAAGTTGAATTAATATTAAATAAGGTAGATATATGGCCTTGTCAGCTCTGAAAAATCAAGCTTTTAAGTCAACTCAATAAAAAAAATACGGCCATTTATGCGACATATTTTGCAAATAAATCAAAACCTACCTACTTCCCGTTCACCTAGAATCATGAAATTTGGCATGAAGCAAGGTCTCACAGCACAAGTAAAAAAAAAAATCCAAAAATCGTGAATTTTCAGTTTTAACACATAAAAAAGAAATACGATTACATTTGTAGTTATGAAAATTGTCCGATGTACGATGTATGTGAAAACGTGTTTTATCAGATACAATGTTAAGTTTATTCTTGGGATAAAGTCATCCCAAATACGGAACCCTTTATTGTGCTTGGTCCGACTCGCATTTGGTCGGTGTCGACTAATCGCTTTGGATGAAATCCACATCGCGTCTCTCATCTATAATTGGTAGATTCCTGCAACTCTCCCCTCGCCGCTCGACTCCGCTTCAGTGGAAACGCACCATTAGTTAAGTGTAGCTTAGGAGTCTGTTTAGTGTAGCTGAAGAAAAAGCTAAATGTTACGGAAGAAATATTTATTTTAAATCGGCTATAAGTAGATCCAGGGTTGGATGCTGAATACGGCATTCGCTCACACATTGGGCACATGCACAAAATGCGGCTATCCAAACAATATTAAATAAAAATAAACACATAACATTACGTCTGCAATCCCTGAACTAAGTAAGAACACCCACATTTCGCCAGTTATGATTAAGTCCCATGTAATAGGGGGCGACCCTGTTGCCAACAATCGAGCACAAATCCAGACTCTGGACTATTACTGCGAAATTCCTGACGGAAAAACCCAATATCATTTTGCCCGACATGGAAATCGAACCCAGGAGCAGCGCTTACGACCACCAGACCACTGTGGAGTCATCAATTCATCATCATACTGCCCTTGTCCCATGTTACTTGTGGTCGGTGCAACACGTTTACTTCTTCCATCCTCCCCTGTCAACCTTCACTCCCTTCTCTTACATATCACACACAATCCATTCATCGTTTCTTTGTCCTTCCTCTCCCTCTCCATCCATCAACGTTTATATTCATTAATCTTTTATGGGCATGTGATGAGGAAGGTGGAAACGCATGGGGTTTCCACCTTTCTCATCACATGCCCATACCAAGCCAAACGATTTTCTTTCAACCTGGTGCCACTTTCAAACTTCCCCTTATCAATGAGGAGTCATTTGTATTATAGTGGCATGAGGAACAGGGTGTAAAGTTCACTCATCCTCCATAGAAAAGGAAGGACCCTCCAACCAGACGGGTGTCGGTGTCCAGTGGGCAACTGCCCGACGGTTGATGTCGGGATGTTGTATATACGTATGCTAGTTGCGCGGTAAACTCTGCTTGCGCGATGCAGGATTTTGCATGACGTTTGTGTGTTGCGTAGTTCGTATGTGACGATGTAGATGGCACCAGTTTAAATTTCGCAATAACTAGGGGATATTTTTTTGCGGGTGGAAGGGCGGTGCTCATTCTGCATCCATGTCTGAATCGAGTTATTAACAGTACCAGCCGTTTAATTGTCCCACGGCAGGGCAAAGGCGAGCATTACCTAATCACCACGATTGCTCAAGACAGGTTGGCGATTTTAGACGTATGTCGTCAAAGTAAATCCAGCAGGCTTAGCATGACGCTTACTATATCTACTCTATTGTTGACTAGAAATCGCTTGTCTACATTTCTCGGTAGAAAACTGTCAACTGTCTACACGGAAACGTCATTTTTGTCTACTCTTCCGTCGACAAAATGCTTCTCTATGGTTCTCGTGCTAAGCCTGCTGGTTTCCCCACGATGGTGGCCTTCACCGATGTCATTTATGTCCAAGATAAATACAGAAAGTACATTTTAATTGAAAAAGGCATATTGGGACCGGATTGGAACTCACAACCTCGTGCATGAGAGGTTAGGTCTGGATCTAGTTAAAGCAGAATTAAAAATAAATATGTTTTACATAACATTACACTGTCATGGATTTCTGCAACGTAACGTCTGACTGATTCCATAAGTTATCTTGAACTTGAAGAGCTGGTTTAGTGTAGCTTAGGACTGACTCATTTTAGTGAAGATTATGAGTCAGTTCAGCATAGCTTAGGAGTGGTTTAGTGTAGCTTAGGCTAGATTCTCCTATCAAGAGCCTGCATCCACTGGCGGCACAGCACGGCAGGGGATTTTTAGGAATATAACTTAATTGAATTTCATCGAAAAATCATCGTAGGTACAAAAACAAAGCTGCGGTATGCTTAAACGTCGGCAGCGTTCGGAATGCTTCGGTAGAAGAGTTACGACTGATGTGAAAAGAAAGCGCGAGTGCGATTTCGCGATGATACATTTCGGAATGCTTAAGGACGTCGCGGCATGTCTAAGAATACCGCAGCATCGTTGCCGTCAGTATGCACTTGCATGTAGTAATGCCGAAAGATCCACTGCTGTGCCGTGCCCCCAGAAGGCGCAGATCCCGTCAAAGTATCCCGGGATTCGAAATTTTGGGCACATTACCTACGGCAATGCGGAGGAATTTTTCGATGCCATATTTTTGTTTGTTGTAAGATTTTGTCAAGATATTGTACTAATTAGTTTTTTTGTTTATTGTGTATATTTAGTTAATTAAATATAAGTTGTTATTTCGGAAATAAACAAATGAAACCTTATGTCTGTTCCAAAAGTATCTGTTGAATGTGTAAACAAACCCTGTTCTGGTTAAATTCTAACGTAATCAATCACTCACTAAAGGAAATCAATTCATCTGTATTGAGGTTTCAACTTTATATCACATCAATTTTATTATGATATATATGTCGCAGCCAACTAGCTTAATTAGCCGTTTAGTTAACAGCCTAACCGTTCTCGCCGGCCGCTAACGCGGCACCGCTCGCTTTGCTCGCTCGGCTCGCGCGCGGTCACAGTTCTAACCTAACCCGTTTGATCGGGGTGCCCTGGCTTAGTTATGGCTACCACTTCGGCTCGCGCGTGGTTGGTCACAGTTCTAGTTGTCCTTCAGCTATTTAATTGGGTGTTTTTATTGAACGGCGTTTAATTAACGGCCTAGGCATCCAATTACCTTGCTAATTTAACCAGATGGCTGCGACTTATTCATGAAATAAAATTAAAATGGTCCACCACTTTATTTTATTTCATGTACTTAATTGGAAAATCATCGACGAACAATTGGGGTTATAAAATTAACCCCAATTGTCAAATGAAATACATCTTATAGGTATTTTAAAACTAGAATTTCGGAAATAAAAACTAGAATAAAAAATATTATTCAAAAAATCAAATCAAAAGTCATTTATTCAACTAGGTTGAGAATAAGCACTTTTCGAACGTCACAATTACACAAGACAGTCCCCCAAAAACGGCCGCCCTTCACCGCTTCCTAGTGCTTTAGCTGGGAAGAAGAAGTGGCGCAACAACCTTCCAGCAGCACACCTGTCTGTTTAGTTATTTAAATATACTTGATTCTATACAAATCGTTTGCAAAGTATTTAACACTAAGAAACATAAAACATATATTTCCATCGTAATATTTTTGGTTGGCAGTCGTTTAGTCTACGAGAATATCCTTCAGACCATCGAGTGAAATCGCCCACAGACGATATGAGCACTTATTGTACGTTATAAAAGAGTTGCAAACCGCGCGCCCCAAAGACTCCTATTCGGAGACGGTGGGGACTTAGCGGATTTGCCATGTGTTAGCTAGCACACGCCAATATACCATCAAAACAATGAAAACTGTACTCAAGCAGAAATAAAAATTACAATCTAATCAAAGCACTCAATTTGTAAGTTGCACTACAAATTGACATTGACAGGTACTATTTCTGATCCATTTGTTTACAGTTTCATCGAATAGCATACTTTTATTCTACGATAGAAGCAAGTTCTTCCAACTGAACAGACAGCTGTGCTGCTGGACAGTCTGTTGCGGCACTTCTTCCCAGCTAAAGCACTTGGAAGTGATGAAGGGCGGGCGTTTTGGGAGACTGTCTCATGTAATTTTGGCGTTCGAAAAGTTCTGATTTTCAGCCTAGTTTGAATAAATGACTTTTGATTTTGATTTTGATACTTTTGGAAAAGGTCATACAGTTTTAACTATTTTTTTAAGTTTTAGACCTCAATTTAAAGTCCGACTTCGGTTTTCAGGTACCAGCGTCATCGTTCTCCGAGTCCGTCGACTTCGGTGGGGACGACTGGATGGACTGAAGGCACTTTACACTCAACCTGGCACTTACTGTTGCCATTATAGTGCTAGTAACGAAACTGGTACAAATTGTCGTCGGCCATATCTTTTATTATTCGAGTGTGTGACTCTAAAGTAGGTAATACCGTTAAATTGTCGGCCGCGATTGATCAACCTCACCAATTAGCAGGTGCTTTGGCTTCCTAAAGTCGAATTATTAATTCTCTGGAGTAATGGTCGTATTTATTGTATTCTAGACTTTTACACCTATTATTGTACATTCATTTTACACTTACATAAATCGATAAAACTAAACGTTCACCATTACAATAAATATGACCATTTTATTACACAAAGTGACTGCTAGCACAGTCATGTCAGGTTAGTCCAGTTAATTAATCATTTGACTTTAAGAAATAGGTGAACGATCACTAAAGATCGGATATTCGAATGCATATTCACCTAAAGTTGAGATGTTGGCTAATATGGAATGCGCTTTTGTATCGACAAAATCCCGCAGTACCGGGATTGATTTAGGTTTCTGATTATAGAATCGGATGTATATTTACTTGCTTTTAAATGTTGGCTTATATGGAATGCACTTTTGTATCGATCGTAAAAATCCCGCGAATCCGGAATTTTGTGTTTTTTCTGACTATAGAATCGGATGCATATCTACCTACCTAATATTGTAAAGGAGGTAGGTAGATACTAAACTGCAATAGCAAACAACGTCAAGATCAGATAACGGACCACATTTATTTAGAGTAATTTTATCTAAATAGTTATGCAATCCTCGTGGATCGTGGATTGCATAACAACAACACAAAAAAACCCCGGGTTATTTTAATAAATATATTTTTAGAAGTCGCTTCCATACTATACATCCGACTAATTATGCATTCCCGGTATTCCTGGCATCCGGAGACTTTTTTTACAGGAAAAATATTTTAAGAAGCCGCTTCCATACTGTCGTAGCTATAAATTCACTTTAGGTAAATATGCATCCGAATATCCGATCTCTTAGTCGATCACACATTAACAGCTGTCTATGGACAGCTGTTAATGTTGATTTGTTTTTGATTGATCGTTCACCTCTTACCGGAGTTTCTTTGCAAAATTCTATTAGCGTAGGCCGACAGATACGTACAGATGAAGGTACGCAAGGGATTTTGTCCCAACATCACCTGTTAGCTGGTTAATTAATTATTAACTAAGAAATGCTTTACCTAACATTAAAAATCAGCTTCAATAATTGCTTGTAAATAGAAATAGGGACCTGAAAGCAGCACCATGTTTGGTTTTCAGTGTTATTATGGGGCGATCCCATGGCACGTGAGGATTTTAGCCCACATTTATACCTCACCCCTCCCCCATGGGTTCACGTTGTGAGGTTTTAGGCTACCCCCTCCTCCCCAGCATCACATGTATTTGTATTATTGAAAATACCTTTTAGAATCTATTTAAATAATTTTGAAAAACCATAAATGTTAATAATATTGAAAATTTTGTTGGTTTTAAATTAAAAAAGTCGGTGTACGAAAAATACACGTGATTGTCACACTATTCCATCACCCCAGCCCGTTCCTATCGTGATTTTTTTGTACCCCCCCCCCCCCCCTTTCGAACATCACTTGATTAAAGGACTCTTAAGGAATAATAAAAATAAAAATGATAGATGTCTTCAATGCAACCTGATCTAATTGTCTGTAGCATAGGTTGCATACAGTCTTTAGACAATGCAAGTCATTTGCTTATTCAATTTTTTTTGTATGCCACAGGCAAGAAACTCCTATCGTGTAAATCGGGCTTAATCCTGTTGGTATCTGCCATTCATTGCCAACATTCGAGCAAAAATTCAAAATATAATCTCAAAAAATATTGGTGACCACATCGAATTTATATTTTGACTAAGTTATTAAAACATCAGTATTGTTAGTCGGTATTATGATTGTGAATAATTATTGTCCAAAATTAAATTTTAACAACTTCAAACTGTCCGTTGGTCCGTAAAATTAAACCATCATTGTCATTATTTGACGGTTATATGTAATGGCTATAATACGGCTAATTGACGTAGGGTATCCAATAATTGTAATTATAACAATAACTTGCCCTGACTGTGCTTATATTTAGTACATAGGTCGCGGAGAGTATTAACTGTCAAAAACTAAATGACAGTTCTGACAGATGTCATTAAATAAACTGTCAGAAATGCAGTTTTTATGGCGATTAATATTAATATGAGTATTATTAAAAACCACGTATTATTTGTAATATAATTAAATAACTAACAATTTAAATAAAAATATTAATTTAAATAGTTCTAAAAGAGTGTGGATGATATTTATTAAAATATTTAAAAGCATATCTTATGCTCAGTCGCCCAGACGTATTATATAATAAAAACATATTATTTATATCACTATGTTATATTCAAATAGGTATAAATTATATGAAGCACTCATAGCTGAAAGATCTTTAATAAATGAAGTCGGGTTAAAGAGAATTAAAACATGCTGATGGCACATATGTGCAAACGTCGGTGCCGCCGTTCACTCATGGAGACTGACGGCCCGCGACAAACAGTATAAAGAGAAAGCGTCATGCTAAGCCTGCTGTTGTATAAGCTAAATATTTGTAATGCATCTAAAGTATTTAGAAGAAAATCCGTCTTATTACAAAACGAGTTCTAACTTGAATCCAAATTCCCCAAACCTTTAAAAGCCAGTTTAACTTTATTCCGACTGGTCTAAAGTTATTGAGGCGAAGGCGCCATGGTAGACCGCGAAATATTTTATTTAACGTTATTTGCAAGTTGCAGGTCAGTTATACCCTATCGAAAATGTATTTCACACACACATAATCAGCCTATAATGTTCCCACTGCTGGGACACAGGCCTCCTCTCTGTGAGAGGGAGTGGGTCGTAATCCACCACGCGGGCCCAGTTCGGGTTGGTAGATGTCACATGTCTTCGAATTTTTGGTTCTAGGACATGCTGGAAAATGTATTTACCTAATTCTAATATTTAGAACCAAGTCTAAACTGTCAATTTTGCATTAATAACTTGACTGAAGTTGGAATAAAGTTCAAAATACAATAACTAACTGGAAAGTCTAAGGTTCTCAAGTTCTCAAGTAAGGAACTCAAGTTAGAATAATTATAAGACTTTTTTTTAATAAAACGGAATAAAATATTTTTGTCTTCAACAACGGGCTCGAAAACTCTTTAACTCGATTTCACACTCAATGTTGCCTTAAGTAGACTTAGGATAATATCACTCGTTGTATAAAAAAAAAAAAGATAAATTAGGACAATATTTTAGCAAAATTAAATTATTTCACGTTATGCTAAATTTAGTGCATCTTTTAGCTACTTACTACCTAAATTTCAAATTTCATCATCATTGTTCTCCAGCCCTTACCTACCATACTTCTCTATTATCTTGGGAGTCACACCGTGTCACCCACAGTACATCCATCGTTTTACCGAAATATCGAATTTAGCACTCAAATTTGGGCCGCACTAAATTTAGTACCACGTCAAGCTCAATCTTTTGTTGTCAATTCTTGAAAGCAGTATTATTATTAGATTTATTATAATATGTTTAATATAATTATATTATATCTAATATAATCATTTAAAATACAATTATGTTAAAATTAAACGTATAAGATTATATAATTGGGTTTACACAGGCTTAACGTATGTAGGTATATTGCATATCTATGTAACGATGAGAATTGTCAGGGATACTTTAAAAACTTGCACTACAATTCACTAAATGCATTTAACGCTAAAGTATTTAAACCAACATTTTGTCTTTGTCATATCTGTCGGAGCTCGTGGTTAGGTAATAACAGCAGCACAGGTCGATGATTTTGGTCCGCGTGGATGGGTGACCATCTTTACATACCGAGACTCCTCTGTGCCTCAGAAATCACGTTAGGCCGTTGGGCTGTCATTTGTAGATCTTTGACGGTCGTTACGGGTCGTCAGAAGCCCGAAAGTCTCGACAACCTATCTTACCAAGGGGTATCGTGTTACCCAGTTACTGGGTTGTGGAGGTCAGACAATCGCGCCACGTAAAATATAGGTATTCTGCTGCATCCTGTTAGACTGGTAGCCGATCCCAGATTGATTGATTTTGTCTCTGTCATTTTCAAACGTTTTACAGAAATATAACAATGTTTTAAATTGTTTTAGCGCTAAATGCATTTAGTGATATGTGTGTAACGTACTTAGAACACAGTTTTGTGGCGCACAGGCAGGCTAAACTAAATCTAAAATAGTAAAATTATAACTAATATTATTAAAGCTTCGTTTGAGCTAAATTTAGCAAAAAGGTTTAGACGACACAAAACGAAGCTAAATCTAAACAAAAGCCAAGAAATAACCGATGGTAAACAAAAAGCCGTATATTTCAATTAAAAGTACTTATTTTTATTAGAATATGGGCAAAGTATTATGAAAAATTAAGATAGTCTGAAATTTAAAATGTATCCCCGTTTTCACTAACGCTAGGCGAGACCTAAATGAAACCGCGCTGTTGGATTTTCAACTTTCGACGCTGAGCCAAGAGCGGAAAATCCAACAGCGCGGTTTTGTTCTTGCGTTCAGTTGGTGTCGTAGTCTTAGTGAAAACGGGTATAACTCTGTGATGTTGGGCATCTAAATATTACGTACGGAGATAATATATTTATGAATACTTCATACATATTGTCCATTTAGAAAAGTGTCAGATTGACTCGCGGCAGTCGCGGTCATAAAACGTGCGAGAAGGACGGTGGATATTTAAGTGTGTGATGTCTATAAATAAGCTAACGATTCTCCAGCCTCATTCATACAGGTGGAAACATCGACAAGAATTCATTTCATTGTCTACAAGTTGTGTTCCGTAATACTGTATCTATATCATCTACCGATTGCCTCGTTGGCATAGTGATTGCAAACGCTACTGCTGACCATGAGGTCCTGGGTTCAAATCCCGGGTAGGGCAAAAGTGTTATGGATTTTTCCATCTGGAATTTCCCAGTAGCAGCCCGTAGTCTGGATTTGTGCCCGATTGATGGCAATGGCTCGCCCCCTATTACATGGGACTTGAAACAAACTGGCGAAATGTGAGTGTACTACAGGTACATCTCTGCCCAACCCTTCGGGGAATACCGGCGTGATGTTTGTTATCGATGTGTAAGTACTGGACCCAACTCATCTATCGTGATAATGTGATATTTTTACTGTTGCCATCGACTCTGAAAAGAAGAAGAAGAAGAATGTGTAACTACAATTAATACTCAATGTGTAATATTTTTGTGGATATTTCGTGGAGAGCAGTTGTGGCCCAGTGGTAACGGCCGCGACTTACAAGTTGCATGTCGTAGGTTCGAACCCAGACAGGCGCTTTACTTTGTGTAAATTATTTCATCACCACCTACCAACCCGCACTGGGCCCGCGTGGTGGATTACGTCCCACTCCCTCTCACAGAGAGGAGGCCTGTGTCCCAGCAGTGGGAACATTATAGGCTAATTATGTATGTATGTGTATGTGTGTGTAATATTTTTGTGGATATGTCGCAGCCATCTGGTTAAATTAGCCAGGTAATTGGACGCCTAGGCAGTTCATTAAACGCCGGCACCCTATTAAATAGGTGAAGGACAACTAGAAGTGTGACCAACCTTGCGCGAGCCGAAGTGGTAGCAGTAACTAAGCCAGGGCACCCCGATCAAATGGGGGTTAGGTTAGGTTAGAACTGTAACCAACACTACTACTACTTCTAACTCTTAGGCTGTTAACTAAACGGCTAATTAAGCTAGTTGGCTGCGACAGATACACATTGATACAATATTTGGAACAAAGATTGTAGACAAATATATTTTTTGAGGCTGACTGACTGTGATTTCTAAAAACTTGAACAGTCTCGCGTCATTTCGCTCTCGCGTTTAATAACCGCGGCTTATTAGTAGCTGTACATAATAATATTCAAGGTATTGGTTTACGACTATTTTATAATTATATTTATATCGCTATTTATTAACTGGCACTTTTAACATGTTTTTAGACTCAAAATGTTGAAATCGTCGATCATCATCAAATCCCGCCTTGTTGGTAGTCAAAATACACAACAATCACAAATTTTAAACACAGACTTCAATTTGATTTTTTCTTAATTATTGAATATAAATTAAAATATTGATGTCTTTATTTTAAATAATAGTCTGTAATAAATATATCAGAATTAATATATCATATTTTATCTGATTATAATGACTTACCCCCAATTAAGACTTGTGCAGACTGAGGCGATATCGCGGGCGCGACAGGCATATTGCTTCCTGTCGCACCCGCGATATCGCGCTATTCTGCGCGAGCCTTTATACGCGGCTAGCTTTTCAAACTAGGATAGCAAGCAAGTAATAACTGGCTTCCTACCCTGGCTTAGTAAAGTCTGGGAAATTATTGATAACTAGCTGACGCGACAGACGTGTCGTCCTGTCCTCAATAATTCACACAAAAATCCCATAGAAAAAGGACAGCTATTACCTACTTACCTAAAAACGGTGATAGTTCTTTTTAAATACAGTATTTATCTCTCGAATCGACGCGCGACGCGCGTTTTACTTGTGATAACTAAGTGTACAAACAAGCTGGGAATTGGTGCGTGAAGACGAGTAGCGTCAGCACATAACACACACACACACACGTTCAACTTCGCCATTATCTCGGACGGTACCGAGAGCTCCTTACACACACATTCACAGCGTGTTACACTTGGTTACCACAAGTAAAGCGCGCGTCACTTCGTGAGATAAAAATATTATTCGAGGACACAGTAACTAGATTGCTGGCACTTTCTTGTTATTCTAGCTTAAAAAACTAGCCTCGTGTATAGCTACTGTTTCCTAGAAAAGCGGTGGCAGCACTTGACGGCCGCAGTGATGGCTGTCATGAAAATTATGACAGCGGCATAGATTTAAACCGTAAGATTCGTCCTGCCGCGTCAAAAGATAAACGTTTCGTTTTGAAAGCTTTGACACACAATGACGCAGTGACTTGACTTGATTGTCATGAAAACACTGTTTATTCGTCTGCGCTCAATATTCACAGAACACTTTTTCGCGTGACTAAGTACACATAATCTGCCTATAATGTTCCCACTGCTGGGACACAGGCCTCCTCTCTGTGAGAGACAGTGCAGGTATCCTCATGATGTTTTCCTTCACCGTTTTGATAGTTTTGGTGATGAAATAATTTACACAAAGTAAAGCGCCTGGCTGGGTTCGAACCTAGAACTCTTAAGTCGCGGCCGCTTACCACTAGGCCACCACTGCAAAGTCAATTCTAGCGATTTAAATCTGGGTAGCGGGCTCAAAAACGCTCTCTAGGAATACACACTTACTTATTTTCAAAATTAACGTTTTAGTGACGTCATTCGCCCGTAAATTGCGGACTAATATGGCGGCCACCGTTCTTCCGTATCCGGTCGTAAATATAGCACATCGGGTTTAAGAAAAAGTTTGTAGAGTGCTGTCTCTATTACACTACACTCATAACTAAATTGACCATTTATTTTGACGTGATAACGTCTTATAAATCGATGAACGCCGGCTGCACGCACGAATAAGCATGACTCATTGTCACGTTCCGCCTGAGCCGAGCGTGCAAGCGAGAGCGCGGGTCTAGCGATAGAGAGGCACGATCGGCCTAAGCGTTCGGCTTGTGACGCATCTCTCTCTCGTTAACACATAAAATTATCGTTCGTAAACGGACTTTACAGACAACCATTTAAAGACATTTAACCCAAAACGGCACATGGGTGTATATACGTCAGTTAGCAGGATAACATTCAAAATAAACACATTTAAATGTTCTTTATTTAGAAAAAGTTTAACTTAATACAATTAATGTTCACTATAATTATATTCAGATTAATTTTAATTATTTTCAATACAACAAATCAATCACCGGTTCACCAGCTTAATAAAAATATTTAAGCGAAATTAAAAATAATAAAGCAAAGTTCCTCTGACAGTAATTATTATATTATATGCAACATATTTTTTTAATTATATTTATATTTGTCAGAGGAATTATCGAGCGGTTTCAGAGAACGGGACTATTTTGCGTCCAGGAGCTTTGTCAGGGGACAACGGGACAGGTGACCGAGAAAAGGGACAGTCCCGTTCAAAACGAGACGTATGGTCACTTTGCCCATACCTGTGAGACAGTCTCTTTCTAAAGCTCAATGTGTCATATTATCGCTCGGGTACTGTATATTATTATTATTACAATATAAAAGAGTTTATGTAAAGAGTGAAGCACTTGTGTGACTTAAACACTGTATTATGTATAGATTTGTTATATGTACATTAAATGATGTGTAAATATGGCAATGTTTTATTAATTTTCTCTATAGGAACCGATGAAGACCTACAGCTTTGCAGTTTCTCAAAATATTTGTAACTGACGCACTCAGAGACGTCACTATAAAACAATCGATCATTAAGGCGCTGGCAAGACCCAATCGACCAAAATAGGCTTCTTTTAAGAAAAATATTGCCAAATCTGTATAGTTTGTGTTAGCGGAAAAAATATATGTTAATTTTGAACATATTTCTCAAAACTTGGTTGTTACCAAAACACGTTTTGAAAAAAAAAATCGTAACACTAACGTTAAACTAACCTCTTACCTTGAGTTCTAATCCAAAATATCTGTATTAAATATCAACATACGTAACGTATTAATTAAATATTATTATTATTATACCTAGCTAACAACACCTAAACTGCGGTCACTGTCAGATTGCATAGAAAAGAAAGAGAAGCGCGATGACAACGCTTGTAATTTATTTCAAAATATAAAGCAATTATCTATTTACTCAAAATTGAGTTATCGAAAATAAAAACAACCAAGTTCTGCATTCAATTAAAACGTTCTTGTTATTAATTAAATACGTAACGTATGTTGATATTTATTACAGATATTTTGGATTAGAACTCAAGGTAAGTCGTTTTTTGGTAACAACAAAGTTCTGGGAAATATGTTTAAAATTAACATATATTTTTTCCGCTATAAAAAAACATACAGATTTGGCAATTTTTATTCATAAGAGAAGCCTATTTTGGTCAATTGGGTCTTGTCAGCGCTTTGTTTAAGTAGGTACATACATACACTGGACATAATGGAAATGTGTCTGTGATAGAACATTCAACGTATGATCCACTTTGAAGAGTTTTTTTTTTATGTGTAACTTCTTTCAATTTGTGGGAGTGATTTCGTGAAAGGGACGGAAGTGTGTAGACAGGAAGCGCCGCGCCGCACCGGCTCCAGCGTCATGTACCAAGAAGCCTTCTGACGCGGGCTGAGTTAAATAATATATCAACGATCACAGTTCAGTAAAGCATTGCCAACAAAACTGTAAATACGTCTGGTTTTCACTTTCATATTGATATAAGTTAATATACATAAACATGCGGTCATGTACGGGAAGCCTTACGAGTGAATAGACAGCCCCTTACCATTATGCGACCTTATATTAAGGGGCTCTTTTGATTCAATCAACATTATTACAAAACTTGACTGCGTGCGGTATCGTGTGCTTATGCGTGCGGTAACGGTGGCGGGATAACTGCCGCGCTGATTTGAATGATTGAGGACATTGCTCACACTGGAACAAGAAAACCTTGGTTATTTATCACCAGCTTCATAATCCCACTGCTGGTACACAGGCCTCCTCTCTGTGAGGGAGTGGGCTGTAATCCACCACGCGGGCCCAGTGCGGGTTGGTAGATGTCTTTCGAATTTTTGGTTCTAGGACATGCCGGTTTCCTTACGATGTTTTCCTTCACCGTTTTGAGAGCAGTGGTGATGAAATAATCTACACAAAGTAAAGTTCGTATCGTGTTTATATATCGACACCCATGACGACTGCGGAGTTCCGCTGGCTAACTTAATTTGACCCTGTAATGCGATTAGGGCAGGAGGATGTTGCTGGGGAGTTTGTTACGCCACAACTTTCCATCTAAAACCCTAGGAAATGGTGAAGAGCGGGCGTTTTGGGGGACTGACAAATGTCATTTTGACGTTAAAAAAGTGCTGATTCTCAGCCTATAATGCTAACCTGTCTCATTGTAGGGCAAAAGCCTCTTTATAGACAGAGAAGGCACGATTATTGGTCAATAGGCTTGCTCAAGACGGTTTGGCGATTTCAGACTTATGTAACTATGTATTTTCATTAGTTTCCTAACGATGTTTTACCCAACCGGTGTCTCTGATGTCTAAGATAAAATTCGCAGCCTAATTCGAATAAATGATTTTTGATTTCGATGCCATTTACCTGCACTGCAGCGACACTGCGATGACTTTCAATATGCTGAACCAAACACCGGCGACTGTGATACGATGCGCCGCACTCGTCACAGCAGAACGGGCGCTCGAACGTGTGCATGCGACGCTCGTGGAGCTGAAAGAGAAGGCGATAGGTTTAGAGAGAGACGGGAGATGGTTGACACTGACATGACAGTTTTGTTGGTCCCTATGCACTAGACCAGGGCCTCAAGTCTGCTATTACAATAGTGTCATAATGGTCTGTTCCGATCCTAATTAATGACGCCATCATATTAGTAGATTATTACCAAACTTGTCAAAAAAACAAGAAATCAATGATTTTGACCATTCTGACACTATTGTAATAGCAGACTTGAGGCCCAGTGGTTGTGTAAGACTGCTAAGATTGGGAGCCTAGATAAGATCCCTATAATATAACACAACTATCCTGGGTAGGTGTAGTTTTCATTTGAACTAAATTCAACAAATGTTGGCAACATGTCTCTCTGATTGCTTCGTCACCACTCGACACCACTTATCACGCGAGATCTCTTCGAGATTGCATTTCTTATCTGTGGCTAGACCGAATTAGAAAACCTGTCGTGATTCTATATTTTCACCGCGACATAGAATAGTGTCAAATCACGAAAGTGTAAAAATATTAGATAATCACCGTTTCAGAATTGTTGTGAAATTGAGAACTTCAAATTCTACTTCAACATTACTTGGTGAAAGGTGGAAGCCCGGTAATCAATGAAGGAGCACCCTTAAGTGACGTATCACAGAGTAGGCGTAGTATTTGACAAGTTCTCATCTTAAAATTCTCAATTCAGAAACCGGGTAAATACATTAATTGTCTATTTCTCTCACCTTGAGTTGAGCGTTGTCCAGAGCGAGATAGCTGCAGTGTTGACATCTTAATTCTCTACTCATGCCGTGGTAGGATCTGCAGTGACGCTTCAGTTGTGTGGTAGAAATAAAACTTTTGCCACAAAACTGAAATAATTAATTATTAATTAGGGGTGCTACACCCGGTGCATGTTCGGTTTGCATGATTCGGAAAGGGCTGGTCGGTAAAATCGAATGTATACCTATTTTTCCACCCGACTGTATCATGACCAAAACGTGTGTAGCATGCCTTAAGGACAGGCGCGACGCGATTCTGGTAGAACAATTTCCATGAAGTTATCACAGAAGTTGTTCCATAGAGTACTTTTTTATAAGTTGTTCTACTAGAGTCGCGTCGAGCCTGCCTGCCCAGAGCATTTACGCACCCCCGATTTTTAAATGCCTATTGATAAAAAACGAAAGAAAAGAAAGAATGAAAAAAAATGTATTTGACCAAGATTAAGGCACACAATATTCACAGAAAAAAACAAAGAACAGAACTAAAGTGTTCTCGCGGTTGCGCCGAGGTTAGATTGCCTGTATTTTGGTCAATCACAGCAGTACATTGTCGCGATAAAGCGAATTACACTTCGTGCGCTCTCCTCGAACAAAGCAGAGTCCGCGAAGTGTAGTAGCCATAGCGTTAAGGAGTAGTGGAGGTCAGACAGGCAGTCGCTCCACGTAAAATACTGGTATTCAGCTGCATCTGGATAGACTTGAAACCGACACCCACTTACCTAGTTGGAGATAAGGCTAGGATGACTCACAGTAGTTGGCATAGTATTTGACAGTGTTGTTCGTTTTGTGCTGCTCAACTACCAAAATTCGGTTGTAGGAGTTTATAGGCCTACAGAACGACTGTCGTTCCCAGTATAGGTCAGATTTTGAAAAATTTAACATATTTTGGTCTACCTCACGGAATAAGGGGGTTTAATGTTAAGCACTGGCACTGGCGAATCCCGCGCGGCTGCGGGCGTCGGTTGTTTTAACGAAAAGGAAGTCACGTGACTATTTGCGCCAGTTTGGACAACTCCATACATTACAAGTTAGTGGACACAATTGGCGCGAGGGAATTTCGTCCCGCATCCCGCGCGATATTCCCTTCAGTTTGATTAGAGCTTTATTTGGATACTTACTTCACATACAAAATTGAATCCCAAATGCAATTTCGCATGACTGATAAAGCATTTCCAATTACTGACTGACTTTTGGCATATTTTACATTTCACTGGCCCGTTGGGATCGAATTTGCCATCCACCATGCCCAGATACTGCTGCCTTTTTTCCTTTCTCGATAATTTCTTGACAGTTTCGTTTGGCGGCCATTTTGTTCCGTCGCCATCTTGGTCTAATCTGTCCAATTCTATTTCTACTTTCAGTTCGGGAAATCCGCAGTTATTTTCGAAATCCTCATCGATTTCATTGCTTGTGTTATGGTTTTCAGTTAATTGATTTATAATTTCATCGGTTTTGTAAATATTTTTGTCATAATTAACTATAGTTTCGCAGTTTCTTTGGTAGCCAAGTTCAATTAATTTTTGTTCGCTTTCTTGACTCCTATTTCGGAGATGTAAAGCAGAATGAACGTCGTCTTTGCATTTCACGCAAATGTTCTGAGGAAAACCATCATTTGGTTCAATCTAAGACAAAAAAAAAGACAGACATAATGTGGAATCTTGATACATTTCATGATTTCGCCACAGGCCCTTTAAAACCTCATTACCATCTTTAATCAGCCTTTGACAGTCCACTGAGGCCTTTCCTATTGTGCGCTAATTTAACTACCTAAAACTTCGGCTGCCTACTGATCTCATCCCGCTAGGTAGGAACTACCAGCCAGCTTGAAATCATATTAACGTGTAAATTAACGCGCGACCATTCGAAAAACTTCATATGTTATTGGATGGCAATCAAACAAACCCTCTGGGTTGCCACCGACTTTGGACACCTGCCATACTACCAGAGGTAATGCAGTGCGTGGCCAAAGCCACCTCATAAGACAAAGCTGAAATTACTACAGACTTTTATTTACCTGCAGTAAAATGACACTACTTACTGTCATTTCGTCAAATTATAGTTTGAGTACCTACTTTATGCGGCCTACCCAAATGTCCTTTCTTTAGTATTGTTCGAAGAGTCGTTGACCGTTGAGCTACACGATTACTGACAAATGTGTGAATTGACTGGACAGGTCAGTTCAAATCTGTGTGGTTCTTTCCTCAAAACACCATTTTCAGACGCCAACCTACATGGTTCTCTAGAGAGTGATATGACATTTCGAATGACTTTATTTCGACGCATGCTATTTCGAAAAAAAATACGAGTGG
Source organism: Atethmia centrago (assembly GCA_905333075.3). Classification (NCBI taxonomy): domain Eukaryota; kingdom Metazoa; phylum Arthropoda; class Insecta; order Lepidoptera; family Noctuidae; genus Atethmia; species Atethmia centrago. Next base: position 1,774,559 of record HG995396.1, read on the forward strand.
TACGCCAGTTCGAAAGCACGTTAGGTCGAATACCGCTATATCGAATTACGTTAATTCGACGCACGCTATTTCGAAAAATTGTTTGAATGGTACGCTAGTACAAAAGTCTTGGTATCGAAATCGACTGTTGCGAATAGCATATTCCAATCTGAATATGTCTGAGGATCGAACTCGCGACCCCGATAAAGCCTTATCTTTGTATTGGGTTTGGGAAACAAGGGAAATGAGAGGTATTATTTTAAGTTAATATATATACACATCGACATTGATGAATTTTATATATAAAATGACATGAATATGTACCTACTTGTAAAGTATTATATTGTTTTCAATTATTGTGAATGTGAAGACTATGTGGGTCATTGTTGATTTTTTTCTCGTTTAGTATTAATAATGGTCTGGCAGTTTGAGTAATTTAAGCGGCCTACCCAAATGTTCTTTCTTTGGTATTGTTCGTCGCGTCGTTGAGCTCCTTAATTTCTAAGTTGAGCTGCACGATTACTGACAAATGCGTGCACTGACTGGACAGGTCCACTCAATCTGTGTGGTTCTTTCCTCAAAAGGACGATTTCAGACACCAATCTACATGGCCTTCACATGATCTGACCAAGATTATGTCTGGACTTTAAAAGAGACTGTGACCTCTGAGTTTATTTCGGTCTTTCTTCTCAGAGTAGTCAGATAGGAAACGCCGACCTCATCTAGCTTTATTTTAAGAATATGATTGACGTGTAAAAGTGTTTGTACAAACCTACTTAAAGAAATAAAATTCATTTATCAATAATTTAATTTGCAGGTCGTAGTAGGACGCTGACCTGCAAATTGCAAAAACGTAAGAAAATAAGAATTTCGCGGGCTATTTGTACGGATCCACCTTAAAACAATAAATTACGAAATGACAGTAAGAAGTGTCACTTTACTGCAGGTAGGTAATTAAAAGTCTGATTAATAAGATATGGTCAGTCTAATCATTTCCGTAGCCCTTTCACTTTAGAACGTCAAAATTGACAAGGAAATTGACAAAAAGTAGTTTCGTTGGAGTAGAATGGGCAAAACACTCCACCGTTACTATTCTAAACTGTTTTACAATATTTTGTATTAATTAATTATGTAATTACATGTGAAGACATTCCACCATAACTAAATAAGGCCCCAAATTATGTAGGATTGTACAGATCACAACAAATCATTCTCGAGGCCTTGACCCAACCACTCCTAAACGTGCGAAGCTATTAGGTAATGAATTGAGTTGAGTATCAACTTAATTTACATATTTAATTAAACATGATTAAAACCTTAAATCACCAGGTACCTATAAATAATACGCTTCAATAATTAAACATAAAATAACATGCGAGGTATACTTAATTGTTATTCATTTACATGCTATGCTGCGAACAATGGAAAAGTCAATAAACTTTATAACTTACTTTTAAACCTGTTATTAGATACAAAACATCGCTAAAATGACTGTTTTCTTCTATGTTTATGAATACTGGCATCAAATTCTCTTTATTTAAACACAATCTACACAGTTCGCCACACATTTTTAGAATTAAAACTTGTTTTGGTCATTTTCGTCAGTCGAGTATAGCCGGTTTTTGACAGCAGCGGGTGACCAGACGTGAATTAGAATTACCCTTGTATTGTACACAATTTAACTGGGTTGTAAGGGCTAATAATTTATTTTTTATGGAAATACACGAGTCTTAGGTTTATTTGAAGTAAAAAATGCGTATACGGGGTGTCCGGTAATTAATGGATAACCTTAAAATGGGTCATGGTAGAACTAATGGCCACAAAGAAGTGAAAAACAAATAAAAACCAAGTAGTACCAAAGATATGATATCTATTAATTGCTTATCTATCAGCTCAGTTCGTAAATTAATATAACAATAAAAAAACTGATATAATTCTTTAATCAGTGCTAGTGGTGTACAAAAATGTAAAATTAGGTAACAAAAAAACACCGATTATTTAAAAAATCATATCTTTGGTACCACTTGTTTTTTTTTTGTATTTTTTTTTGCGAATGGCTATTAAGTTCTACCATGACCCATTTTAAGGTTATCTATTCATTACCGGACATAATGTATAATGTTAAATAGGTAATAAAAGTGGGTTGTAAAATAAAGCGAACAAACTGTGTTTAAAATGTTTTATTTTAAATAGCAATGGCCGTATAAAAACATCAAGTGCACACCGTGCAACACTTTGGAAAAATAACAATGTTAAAATTGTGGTGATAAAGTCTTATAAAAACCGTGAAGGATCAATGATTGAATTACCGTGTAATTAATGCAAAATTAAATACTAATAATACTATTTAATTTTGCATTAATTACACGGTAATTTGTAATGGTGTTAGCAGCATTATTATGCATATATTTGAAGATAATTTGCAAGGCATTAAAAACAAAGTCCCGCCGCCGCGAATAATTTTAAGCTCAATTATAATTATGCGCAGCGGGGGACTCTGTTTTATAACAATAGTGATGCGCAATAACATTTTAAAATCAGGCCGGCGGCCCTTCCACAGACTGCTCAGTGTAGTTTGGTTCAAAACCTTTTGTGTGAGGACGACTCGCTCTTCACGGTATTTTTTATTTTATTTCATCTTAACACACAGTGCTTATAATAAAATAGTTTTTAAACTTAACCGATAAAGCCCCAATGGCTCCGAATAGGAGCCCTCGCGGCGCGCGATTTGAAAGTAGTTATCGAATAAAAATGTTTTTTTTGAGATTGAGAGATGACGTTATTGAGCCACGGGCCTGAGCGGTTAAATATTAAATCTGGAATGTGCATCTTCAGTATTCGTCGTGGAATGGGTAGTCCGGATGGTCGGTACTGAAAATAAAAAGGGATTAGTTCATTAAAACACAAATCACGCCAGTGTTCCACGAAAAGTTCGGCGTAGCTATATCTACAGTACCTACACCCAAATTTCACCAGTTATATTAAACTCCCATGTCATAGGGCGCCCCCTATAACATGAGATTCCAATATAACTGGTGAAATAAGCCTTTTGCCATCAACCGGGCACAAATAACACTTTGCTTGTCCTGAGAATCGGACCAGGGGGGCAAACACGGCCTCATATAGCAGTATTATTTTATAATTACATCAGTGTGAGAATGAGATGAAGCTATACAGGGGGTATAGCTCCATCTCTTTCCCACTGTGAAGCAATATTAAAATAATACTGCTATAAGAGGTGGCGGTTACCCCCTAGGACTTCCTGGTGCTCATTAGTAGCGCTTGCGAACATTAGACCAACAAGGCAATTGCTTCAATTACACACAAACATACTTAAACTCACCGCATAGCGGTAAGCAGAAACTACAGAACGCCGCCTGCTACGGTCCTTACATACTCCTTTTGCTTCGTTTACGTTAAGAGCGTGCATTCTAAAAGATGGCAACGTCGCAAATGGCTGTCAAATGACATGACCTGTTTTATTAACTCGTTGATGTTACTCTATGGAAATATGAAATATCGCTAACTAGAGACCTAAAATATGAATAATTAATTACAATTATAGCACTGAATCTGATGTTATAACCGTTATAAGTATGAAAAAGTTTCCAAATACTTTTTTTACATCTAAAACTAAATTTTTGGCGTTACGACTTACGATATTAATTATTGCATTTCAAAATCATTATTTTTAGTTCACTAGTTAGCGATGTTTCATATTTCTATACAGTAAAATTGCCAAATTAATCAAAACAGCGAAATATTTTCGATATTGCATTCAATTAGACCCTTAACCAATCTATTTAAGTTATACACTAGATTTATTTTAGACATACTCGTAGTTTAACATTTTCTTAATAATATTAATATGTAACTTTGTAATGATGTAACTTCTAGTTATTTCTATGTGAACTTATGAATAAAATTATTGTTATTATTATTTGACAGCTATGTGCGACGTTGCCCTTTTTCAGAATGCACGCTCTTAATACATCTGGTAATACACGCACGCCGGTTGCAATTATTACGCACCAAACCTTTCTGAAGAACATATTCAATAAAGTTACTATATCCCACTACTTCAATTAATACGAAAATAGTACTCACTCTCCCATCATGCAGACTCGGCCATTACACTCCAGACCAGCGATGGACTTGATATCATCCAAGGTCAGCTGGAAGTCGAAGACGTTGAAGTTCTGAACGATGCGGGACTTGGTGACGGACTTGGGGATCACGACAATGCCGCGGTCGATCGCGTATCTGAGGAAGAGAAGACAGGTTAATATGAAATGAAATTGTTTGAAATAAAAAAAGAAAGTAAAATTTCATTTTATTTTATTTTAATAAAGAGACAGTGGCAAGCTACACAGATACACTCTACGAGTTTTACCGAAACGGAGAAGAAAAAATAAGTGTGTTGCCACACTGCAAAAATATTTTTAAGGCTCATTAATGTTGAACACATAAAAAACAAGAAAAAAACAAATATTAATTGATACTAAATGATTATAAATCACTGCAATTAATTACATTAATTTATAATATTTCAGAATATCAAAAAAATTGTTCACATTGTATTGAACAAAATGTTTATTTCTTTAAATAAATCTTCTAAGACACTTAACAAGAAATATTTTGAAACTAGATGGCGCCAGCATTTCCTAGCTGACTGACCCTGGAGAAGAATAACCGAAACAAACTCACAATATTAATTATCATCTGTGTTTCGTTTCAGCATGTCTATCTTTTTCTTCCAGTCTAACTGGATGCAGTTGAATACCAGTATTTTAAATGCAGTAACTACCAGGTTACCGAAATAGCCCGGAATTGCTAAACTTAAGTGGCAGTGGGCAGGCCATATTGCTCGCAGAACAGATGGCCGATGGGGCCGAAAGGTTCTGGAGTGGCGACCGCGTAGCGGAAGACGTAGCATTGGAAGGCCTCCAACAAGGTGGACCGATGACCTTGCCGCAGGAATATCCTGGATGCGGGAAGACAGAACCGGTCGAAGTGGCGGTGCTTGGGGGAGACCTATGTTCAGCAGACCTATATCTTTCAGCTGAAATGATGATGATGATGATGATGATGACTGCCAATCTGACCTGTATAACCTAGGAGTAACACGATACCTTAGAAAGACTGATTTTCAGACTTTCGGACTTCTGACTACCCGTAACGACTGTAAATGATCTGCGAATGACAGCCGGGATCAACTGGTTAACGTGCTTTCCGAGGCACGGAAGGGTTTTGTCTGGTCATCCACAGTCTGACCTGGGCTTAAGCGTAACTTGTCCTTGATCGATCCGTGCGGCTGTTATAACTTTGCTTCGAGCCTAGCGAATATTAAAACCACGGATTAGAAAGGGCCACATAAATCTGTGTGGGTCTTTCCTCGAAAGACCATATCAGACCTTCTGCATGGTCCTCATATTAGACCAAGATTATGCTTGGACTTTAAAAGAGACTCTGACGCTCTGAGTCTTTTTCGGTGATGTTTATCAGGGTCGTACAGGAAATACAGACTTCATCTAGTTTAAAAACTTAATTTATTTTTGACATGTGAATAAAAGTGTTTTTCTTCATAAATATATCATTAATCATAACTGACCTGATCAACACCTGAGCTGTGCTCTTCTTGTACTTGTCAGCCACAGCCTTGACCCTGGGATCTTCCAGCAGCTGAGGGTCATCAGGCTTGGCCCAGGGTCTGTCAGGGGAACCAAGCGGGGAGTAGGCGGTGACTGCGATGTCATGCTGCCTGCAGAAGTCGATCAGAGGCTGCTGGTTCATGTATGGGTGGATTTCGATCTGGTGGGAAATAAAAAGTCCTAAGCACCTCCGAATTAAAGTAAAATAGGAAATTAATCCGTCAAGGACAGCTAATGAGACACAATTTTTTAATTTATATTGTTTTACATCGAATCGGTGTCGCGCTGGGCTTATCAGGACTTAGGTGGCCTTTGGGTATTCAGGAGTGATCAAGTGAAGTCTTTATTGTTGTGTAACATCTTTACTCTTGTTTTCTATGGGTGTAGTACAGGTATACCTCTACCCAACCCTTCGGGGAAACAAGGCGAGATGTTATGTGAAAATAGTAAGAGACGGAAATATGTAACAGGAAGTGACAGCTTGAGCATGGAATATATAAGCACTTTTTAATAGCATGGAATTAGTAAGTACTATATAGATTGTAAGTAGAGGGGGCGAATTTCGACCAGAGGGTGACCACTAGTAATTAATAATTATTCGAATAAATATTTCAGTATTTTGCTTTTTAAAATTTTGAGGTTAATTTCTGTCGCTTTTTTATTTTTTGGGTGTGAAATCATCAAATAACTCTCAAAAAGTCATCGTCCGTAAACCGACTTTACAGACAACCAATTTTTTTTTGGTTAACTGGTATCAACCCATTTTTTTTTTTAGCAAAAGGTGTCTCTCTAATAACTTTTTACTGTTCCTTGTGGGTTGTTTCTCTGGCCAATCTTCGGTAAACGTATCTAAATCATCACGCCAGAGTTTCCGATGAAGCATTCTATATTTTGGTGTCGCTTCGATGTCACATATTCAATAATAATAATATATTTATTTAAAAGACAACTGGATCCAATTACACTCCAAAAAAATACTTGCAATTCTAGATGTTAGTAATCAATTTAACTTATTTGCTCTGTTACTATTTAAATTCTAATACTGACAGGGTGTTTATAAGATGCTTCATTATGGGGATTTCGTCAGGCCAATCAGCAATAGCTTTCAGGAGAATGTTGCTCCTGTCCCGCAATCTGGTGAGAAGAGAAGCATTCTTTTTCCGCACGACAGCTGAGAAGCTATCTACTCCGGCTCGAGCAAACATTGCAGATGCACTGCAATAATGTGGCAGTTGCAACAGCGTCCTAAAAGCTTTGTTGTATTGAACACGCAACGCATTGGCGGCACATTTAGTACAGCTGATCCATAGAGCGCTTGAGTACAGGGATGTGCAGCATGCTTTAAAAAGCGTGATTTTGACTGCATCTGTAAATCGCGCGAACCTACGGGCTGGCTCATTCGCCCGCACCGCCCATGCGCTGCGTTCCCGCTCAATATCGGCATCATCTTTAAGGTCGTCAGCAACGACATTTCCAAGGTATTTGAACTGGTGTACCAGACGAATCGAGACGTCGTTAATTTTAACTTTATTTGTGCTGCCACTTGCAAATGCTTTCCACAAACGATCACATATATATGCCGTCATATATTAATGGATGAATCATGCAATCAGATATTGTTACCGAGCTGGACGTAAGACGTTCTTTCTTTTTCATTTGGTTAGCGACTAACCTGTTAGTCTACTCTCTAAATCCGTCAACGACTATACGGGCCCCCCGTCCGAAAGGTTCGTCAAAACAAGTACCAAATTCAAGTTTTCGGACAGGCAAATACATATCGGTTGTAGGGACAGCTGTCAAATACATATCGGTTGTAGGGACAGCTGTCAAATACATATCGGTTGTAGGGACAGCTGTCAAATACATATCTTTTGTAGGGACAGCTGTCAAATAGCTACATATCGGTTGTAGGGACAGCTTTCAAATACATATTGGTTGTAGGGACAGCTGTCAAATACATATCGGTTGTAGGGACAGCTGTTAAATCGTGTTGTCATTCATTCTTAATTCGGGCCTTGAACTGATCATATATCCTAAAGTGATACGGAGTAGGAAATGCCCGTAACTTCGGCCGAAACTACGGACGTCAAGCTTAGGGACTAAACCCCCTAGTGTCAAGAGTTTTTATGCCGCCTGGACCTCTGACTTGGCTTCACATGCCATCGAGGAATATTTCTCAGACATTTTCGGTTTCCTCACGATATTTTCCTTCACCGTTTTTTATGCAAGTGATAATTGTACAATACGCACATGAATCCGAAAAGTCAGGGGTGCGTGCCTTGGGTTCGAACTAGAGACCTTGGACCTTGAGACTTCTCCGGCAATCCGTAATAATATATTAATGCCCTTGACTGTACTATTTTAAGCAAACCTTGGTTTTTATTATCCTGAAATTACGTAAGCACAGTTTGACCTGAATGTGATAGTTTATCAAAAGCAAAATGCCTTATCATCAATATAGCTTATCGTTTAAAAATAAAGTTAGAGAAATTAATTATGCAACTTAAAATGTCCGACCTCCGCATCCGTATCCGAATTAATCAATGCTGAGCTCATGCGGATGCAGATGTGGTAGAAAAGGATGAATATAAGTAAAATCATCATCAACAAAATGGAAATTAATCATCATTAAAGCTCTAAATCATCACATTTTCACGAAATAGTCTTATCCGTCAAACACATATCATTTAAAGAGCTATATTGATTTTTAAATTATTATAATTACCGCGAATTTAATTATGATCAACATACAACGAAACTGCGATGCAATTTGCAAAAAAACTAAGAAATGTTGAATTTCGCCTTGCTGCTTTCACGGAACCCATTAAAAAACTTGAGAATTTGAGCTCCGCATACGCGGATGTCAAAAATTAGCATCCGCAACATCCCTCATTCAAATCACTACTGCTTTTCTTTGACATCGTCGGTATCAAATAGCTTTATCACGGCAAATTGACGTAGGCTGACTTAGGATATCAGTTTGTTTAACAATTTGTTTTCCTGGCTGTACAACAAGTTATTTAACGCGATGGCACTAGACTAAAGATAAAACTTTTAAATGAATCTTATCAATTAATCTCGTAATTAACTCTAATCTTACGATTTATCAGTCGCTCACTGTTATCTGATTACTCAAGAGTTCTGATGAAATCTGATTTATTTGGAACACGCCCGTGTTAAAAGCAAACGATTTACTTATTCTGTAAAAAACTCCTCGTGAAAACTCAGATGAAGTGAGCAGTCATGATTGACACTATTGACAGCCCACTTCAAGCTTTCTTCACCTAAGTTTTCACGATGAGTTTTTTTTACAGCATAGACTGACAGATGTCAGACATTTCACGTTTTGTTCATCTTAGCCTTTCATTGGCATCTTTCACTAGAAGTGAAACTTCTGAACACAAAATGGGACCAGCAGGCTGACAAAACGGTGCTCGTGCTACGAGCACCGTTTTGTCTACGGAAGAATAGACAAAAATGACTTCCCGTGTAGAAAGTACGACGACAGCAAAGTAGACAGAGTCAACTGCACTTTTTAGAAAATTCACTCTTTTACATAATTCGACTCAGAATCTTTGTCGATTTTTTTTCTGTTTGATACTAAATTTTTACTACAACTAGAACAATTTTTTCTCAGTGTCGAACAAAAACATGTTATAGTAATATTGGCCTTCACAATTTCCTTGGTAATGTCCTATTAACTAAATGATGTAAAATAGGAGAAGAACAAAGCTTTGTTCTTCTATTAATTATCACAGTTTTGCGTGCAAAACGCTCTCCTGTAAAATCATGATTTTGTAGATAACCGTATTATACCTTGTGGCCGTCGAGTAGAAAAACGCAAATTATCTTCACTACCTTAGACAACTGTCAGTTGTCAGTGTGATTATGACAGATTGGTACCTATAGAGAGTTTCTTCTGAAATAGTCTACATATAACCTAGACAAAGATCGGTAGAAACGAAAGACAAACTGACAGATTGCAGAAGGATTTCTACGGTGCGATGTCAAAAACGGAGGAACGAAATGTCACTTTGTATAGAAAAAGCCATGTCTATTCTTCGAAGAAATAGAAAACGTCATGCTAAGCCTGCTGTTGAATGTTCATTCCTACACATAATCATCCTATAAATGTTCCCACTGCTGGGACACAGGCCTCCCCTCGGTGAGAGGGAGTGGGCCGTAATCTACCACGCGAGCCCAGTGCGGGTTGGTAGATGTCACGTGTCTTCGAATTTTTGGTTCTAGGACATGCCGGTTTCCTCACGATGTTTTCCTTCACCGTTTTGAGAGCAGTGGTGATGAAATAATTTACACAAATAAAGTGCCCGTTCATTCCTATACGCAGACGTGTTGAGTATCTATGTCTAAACATGATCAAATAAAATAAAATAAAAATTGATGAGTTTTGTTTTTTTATGGGTCATCCATCAATCATACTCCAAGTAACAGCACTAACAGCGGTCGCTGAACCAAAAAATCATCATCAAATCTTTTTATTTTGTCGTGTTTAGATATAGATACCAATCACGTCTGCGCAGTTCCGCTATTTATTTTCATTTGACCCTGTATAATGTCGGTGTCGTGTGGACGAAATTCACTTGAGTGAAACAGCCTAATTTTAACTAAGTTACGACTTTTGGAAGATCGCAGAGAAGCCTTGGATGAGACTCGCGCAGACCCAGGGCAGCATGGCCCAAAAACGTATTACAAACCTGTAACATAGCAGGCTTAATCTTGGCGGCTCCGAGGACCCTCTCAATCTGCCTCTTATTGAAGTTCGAGAGGCCAATGCTCTTCGTCAGGCCCTTTTCGACAAGCTTCTCCATTTCCTTGTACGTGTCCAGGAAGTCTACCGGAGAAGGGATGAGTTGACCACCATCGGGATGCCTTGGGAAAAGCTCTTCGCCTTCCTAAAACAAATGAATCATGGTAAAATATCTGATTTAGACAAACGACTGGCCTCTTAGTCTATCCGATGAAAATATAAACAGATGGATCATAAATAGTACCTGTGTGTATGCCAATTTGGAGTGCCATTTACCAAGTGGTTTGATTTGATTATTTGAATACTTTGGCCCGAAATTCTGCGATAATTTTGAATCATCTTAGAGGTGTTTTTCATTTAATAATTGAGATTAATTTTATAACCTCAATTTTCATCGATGGTTTTACAAATACCAATTTAATAATGTTAAAAAGACGAAGGAGTCTTGCTGTTGACAAAGCAAAGCTATCTAGAAATCTCGACCACCCGTAAATTGGTTTGTATGTACTTAAGTACGTTTCTTTCGCAGGAAACGCTTGGTACGTACCTACATATTATCTATACTAATATTATAAAAGCATGATGAGGATGAAGCGTATAAGATGAAAGGGATGAATATAAATGTGAATAAGACGAAGGTCATGGTGTTTGAAAGAGAAGAGGATATATCGGTGTGAGAATGGGAAAATTAATGTTATGAGTGTAGAGCAAGTAAGTGAATTTGTATATTTGGGGAGTCTGTTTACAAGGGATGGAAATATTGATGAAGGTGTGGAAAGGAGAGTCATCATCATCACCATCATCATTTCAGCCGAAAGACGTCCACAGCTGGACATAGGCCTCCCCCAAAAATAAAAGGAGAGTAAATGCGGAAAATAAAGTGAATGGTGCTATACATGCGATGGTGACCAACCAGTCGATGCCCAAAGAGGCTCGACTGGCTGTTCATAATGGTGTACTGGCACGCTTATGTATGATGTGACTATAAATGATAGGCTGAAAAATGATGTGATAAGGCAACGGTGCGGTTTAAAGGACTGTAGTGACAAAAATTGAAAAGAGTATGCTTTAATGGTTTGGTCATGTTGAGAGGATGAATGAAAGGCGACTAACAAAAGGTAGGTATTTACAAGGCAGATGTGAGTGGAAACGCCGGGAGGGGACGCCCCAGAAAGACATATAGTGAATTCATTGGTGATGTTCTTCAAAAAGATCAGAATGTATGAACGTAAACGAAGGGAGTACGTAAGGAGCATAGTAGGTGGCGTTCTATAGTTTCTGCCTACTCCCGTGGGAAGAAGGCGTGAGTTTATATATTTAGTGTAATTCAAAAATAATTGTTGTATACACTGGTGAGATATAAAGTCTTCTTAATACATATGAATGTGTTACTAATTCTTTTTAGTACGAGATTGCGTAAGAACTTTACCTGATCAGGATTTGTTTACACATTCATTAGATACTTTTGGAACCAAGTACCTATACTTATGCCAACGCGTTCGGGGATTATAGGAGTGACGTCATAGGTACTGTAAGTAGGTACGTATTAACGATCGGCTTATCTTTTTATCACAACGTGCGGAAACATGGATTTATATTATAGATAATTTTATTATATCCATACCTCGGGGCTCAAAGGGCGTATAGCTCAAAACATGACTTTTCAGGAGAGATATCTCTAATAAAATATCGAATACAAAGAAATTATACACGGTGTAACGGCATGGACGCGCAAACTGATACCACGAATCCAGCACATTCTAGACCAAACGGTGTTGAAATTTTTCGTCAGTTAATTAAAAAAAAACCCGTGTTGGACCACGCGCAATGAAGGGTTTCGTAATAAGGTTGAATTTATCCCAACATCCCAAGAGCAAATTTAACATTGTAGTTGAAAAATATGTTCTCTCATACATCGATAAAAGTCACGGCAATTCTCCAACTGCAAATGTAAGTTTGTAACCACAAAAAAAAGTGATAAAACTCTAAATTAAGGATTTCAACGCTTTCAACGCTGGTGGGTAAATAGACCCACCAGCTAAATCCTTAATTTAGAGTTTTATCACTTTTTTTTTTGCTGTTACAAACTTACATTTGCAGTTGGAGCGTTGATTCCATAAAGTCAGTGTCATGATTCTAGAATCATGACACTGAATTTATGGAATCAGTGTGCGCGTCGACGTCCCTGACATCCTGTATACAGTACCAATGTCAACAGCAAGCAGTAAGTACCCCGCCTACCTACCTGCCTACGCCATTAAGTCCGCCTCTGTAAATTTGTGTGCTTAAAGTATTAAATAAATAAATAAGTAAAGAAGCAAATATAGAAGGAACTCTTTTGAGGTATAGTCAGTATTAGGCTAATACCTTGTCGCTAAGCAGCGTTGCAGTGTACCGGGTTGAAGCATTGCATAAACATAAGTAATGACCGACCGAAGCTTCGTTTTCGTTTTCGGCCAATAACCAGCCGAAGCTTCGGCCAAACCGAAAATCACGTTACCCCACGGCACCCCTCCCGCCCGCATTATTTTTTTAACTAATCGGTAGTAGGAGCACCGCTAAGCGGGGCTCCGTCGATTACGACCAGGTCGAGTGGTAATCGACCACTGGTTCTCCTCCCTCTCCTCTACTCCCTCCCCCCACAAATAGATGGAAGATGATATAAAAAAAAATACAAGATTTAAAAAACTATGCATTCCCGTAACTTTCCCCATGCTAGAGGGGATATCCATCCCCTACTCCTCAAATATGTATATATATACCTAAATAAATGTATATATTTATACATATAAAAGTCCTTCAAAAAAAAAAACAAACAAGATTACTGGGTACAGCGGAAATATTACGTAATATTTTTCCATGTCTAAATCATTTTCGTTTTCGGCCGAAAATAAGACTAAAGCCGAAGCTTCTTTTTTGTTTTCGGCTGAAAATCCGTTTTCGATTGGACATTAAACATAAGGCATTCAACTTTGTTTCTGGGATGCCCGCCCCGACCCTTGCTCGACCCAGCCCGCGCCGCTGCGCGCTGAGCCTGTAGCTTTAAATTCGTCCCATAATAATATTAATTCGACCCAGCCTGCCCTTTGCTGTCTTCCCCAGCTACGCCCTAAACCGAGGTCCGTACGGGGGTGCCCTTAGCGTGTAGTCGCTTAGCTTTTATGTTTATGCCCTGGGCCCTGGCTGGAGGCGTTCATTTATTTACCCACAGCAAAGTCCGGTTAGACGACAACCTCCTTATATATATAAGTATATGCAGTGGCGTGCCTAGGGTTTCAAAATAACGCAAGCCCAATAAAATTTTAACCGATTTCAAAAAAAGAAAGTTCAGTTTTCGACTGAGTATGTAGGTACCTACGTAGTACGTATCTACGTATGTATCATCGCAATTTTCTCATAAACTACTGGTTAGGTACAATAAATTCTCTATCGAGCATTTTAGTAAGGCACGCCGGGCTTTTGGGCTTATATGAAGGTACCGCCACTGAGTATATGCATGTATTTATTGTATTTGTAAATGGTATTGTCTCTCCTTCTCCCTTTTATCCATCCAGAGGTTGTCTGTAAAAGATCGCTTTCAGCGATAAGACCGCCCATTGTGTTACCCTAAGTAAACATTTATATCTGTAATTTTTATGGTGTACTTATTAAAGAGTATTCTGTTTTAGGTTGACCTGCCGGATGCCAATAACAAAAAAAAAAACCTGGGATGGCAATGCTGCTGCGATGTCTCTGGTGTCACAGATAGTTGGCCGTGGCCATTTACCATTGTCTATCAAAGATTACAAAAACAAGGGGTAGTTACCTATGCGCTAAGGGAGCCCGTCAAAATTAAAATTTAAGTTTTTTTCAATTTATAGGCCAGTGGAGAGATTGAGAAAGTTGATTGGTGATTTTAATTATAATAATTCATTATTTGTCAAAGTCGCGAAAATAATTATATTTTGACCAACATACAACCTGCAAAAACGTAAGGAAATTTTGAATTTTGCGGCCACCATGACACTTTCGCCTTAATGGCTTACCTTAAAGGCTTCAGGCCAATGAATCAGGTACAGGTCCAGGTACTCAAGTCCAAGGTTCTCGAGCGTGATCTTGATAGCTCCTTCAACGAGATCCGGCCGATGGAATGTGCACCACAACTTCGAAGTTATGAAGATGTCCTCCCTAAAACCGATCGAGGCAGACTTGACGCAATCCCGATTAAATGATACATGCATGGACAGTCACAAAACATAATTAATTTTTATATTAAAAAATGTTAAGCATAGTGATTCTTTTTACACTTACAAATATTAAGCATACTTAATTTTTATACTTACAAATATAAAGCATAATAATGTTTTTATACTTACAAATATTAAGCATAATGTTTTTTTTACACTTACAAATATTAAGCATAATGTTTTTTTTTTTCACTTACAAATATTAAGCATAATGATGTTTTTATTCTTAGAAATATTAAGCATAATGATTATTTTTGTAGTTACAAATATTAAGCATAATGTTTTTTGTCTATACCTACTTACAAAATAGGAATGCCCATGCGCAAAGCATAATTAATTGTTGATACTTACAGTACATGGTTGTTATGATTAGCACGTCAAGCACAACAAAACACAACACAACACAGCGCAGCACAATAAAACAACAAAAATAATTTGTTAGGTAAACAACACAAGGAAAATCTTTAATTCACTGACAAACAAGGTGAAACCTTATTCGCTGGGTCTAGAACTCTAGAAGCATGAAATTTTGCATGGTTAATTACGTGATGAATGTGTGTCTGGAAGTTTGTATTCTTGCCGGTGTAAGCCGTGTTTGTGTCAAATGTAATTGTTAAAAAACTTTGACAAACAAAAAACAACTGACTTCCAAAAAAACACTAACGCAGCCGTCACCTCCTTCTGCGAAGCAGTAATGCTCGCGAAGGAGGAGGCGGGACGGTTGAGGGAAAGGCAAATTTCGTGCCCGCGGGCTTGCGGACGTTGAGCAATGGGTAGCTCGCCGTCCGATCAGGACCAGGCACGGGTCAATGGCGCGTTGTACTCCACGCGCGCCTCAAAGAGATGTCAGCACAAGTGTAGGGTTCCACTAGGGCCGATGCCTGCCGGGGTCGCGTGGAAGTTCGAAAGGGTTACTGAGGCCCCTGGCAACACAGGCAACGGAAGGAATACGGGTGGGTTTTAGTCAGTAAGAGACTGACACACCCTCCCGCTCCGCCCAGTGCGCGAGAAGATATTTGATAATTTCCCACCCAAAAAAAAAAAGTCCACCACGCAAGCCCATTGCGGGTTGGTGGATGTCATAATGTCTGCGGATTCTTGGTTCTAGGACATGCCGGTTTCCTCACGATTTTTACAGGCGGATGATCGTGAGAAAATTAACATGGCTACCTCGTTTGTCTAATTGTCGCAAGCGCTACTGCCGAGCATGAGGTCTTGGATTTGATTCCCGGGTCGGGCAAAAGGTTTTTCCATCTGGAATTTCTCAGTAGCAGCCCGGAGGCTGAATGTGTGCCCGGTTGATGGCAATAAGTTCGCCCCCAATAGGGGGCAGCCTATTGCCATCAACCGGGCCACCATGTAATAACATGGGACTTAAACATAGCTGCGAAATGTGGGTCTACTATAGATACACCTCTGCCGAACCCTTCGGGGAACACAAGATTGATGGTATGTTATGATGAGAAGCTAAGGGTACCTCTTAATAACTCCCTCGTCGAACTTAGCCTTCAAAGCACTCCCAACTTCTTTCTCATTTTGATAAACGTGAGCGCAGTCGATATGTCGGTAACCGGCGTCGATGGCATCCTTCACGGCTTCCGTCACTTGACCAGGCTGGGACTGTGGGCGAAATAAAATATTAAAAACGATTTTATAAGTAGCAGCGACGAAATTAATTAAAAGGGGTCCTGCCCCATAATTTCAGCCGAAAGACGTCCACTGCTGGACATAGGCCTCCCCCAAGCACCGCCACTTCGACCGGTTTTGTGCTTCCCGCATCCAGTGGATTCCTGCGGCCTTCACAAGGTCATCGGTCTACCTTGTAGGCGGCCTTCCAACGCTACGTCTTCCGGTACGCGGTCTGCCTGCCCCGTATTAATATATATATGTATGTGTCGGAAATACGTTAATCACTCGTTTGACTAATCGGGACGCCAGCGCCACCAAGCGCCGCTCGACAGAGTCTACAACATAACGCTCGACCCGAGTTAAAGGCAGTTTGTTGGAGGCGGTCAAGGAGTGAATACGTTTAGAAACTGTCGCGCGTTCTGTATAGTTGTGTCGTGTACCTACAGTGTGTGAATAGCCAGTGTGATTATTTGATCGTAAATTATAATTTGATTTAAACTGCAAACGTTTTTCTATTGTGCAATAACCAACACTTCCCATTGTACGCCCACAGTAGTTAATAGTTATGGCTGATAATAACGAGAGAGACGTACCTTCTCCGTCATATATTAATCAGCCTATAATGTTGGGACTAAGGCCTCTTCTTTTACACAGGCCTCTTCTTTGACACAGGCCTCTGCCGTCTCGTAATTGCGTAATGCATTATAAATCACAATCTGAATGTTTTTGAAGTATATTGCTAATTCATTGCTTCATATGTTCGAAAAATTTGTCTGCTCGTCAACGTGAATGACGCAATGAATATTGTTGAACTGACAAAATGAAACCCGCAATTAAAGTACATACTTAGTTTTATTTTTTTAAATTACCTAAACTATCGGCGCCTTGGAAACTTCTCAGCACCCCACTCAGCCTCGGTTGCTCGCGTGAGCGCGATCAGCAGTGCTATTCTGTAACCTTCTCACCGTGAAAACTTAAGTGAAGTGAGCGTGGAGTAAACTATCAGTGTCATCCCACCTAGTACTAGGGATGGTGCCAAGGATTACATTTACAATCATAATCGAGATTTTAAGAATATTTTTATGCTAATTCTATTGATCGTTTTATATTATTTCAAAACTAGTATTTAAGTGTTGAAACGTTACTATTTACGGATCAGTGGGATGACACTGACAGCTCACTCCACGCAAGTTTTCACGGTGAGATTTTTACAGAATCGACATGCAGTACTGGCAAGCGAGATAAAAAGTAAGGTGGCGCTGAGGTATTATGAACTCTTAATAAATTGATACATTCAGGATGACTTTGCCAAATTCTGGTTACGATAAAGTGAAATTTATCTCAAAAACAATAGACGGAATCCGTCGTCGTATGGTGCTGATAGATTCGATTCCATTAGATTCCAATATCGCATCCTCTTGCACTTCCGAAAAGTGAGCAGGAAATTGTAGAGTAATAAATATTTGAGCGGGAAGAGTGTGACCAGGAGTTTATCATTAAGGGGACTACAGGACCTAAGCGCAATTTTTATAAGTTTTATAATGCCTAAAACTATATGATCCACTGCAGTAAACATAATCAGAAAAATATATGATATTCTTAAGGATATTTATGTTAGGTAGATAGTGTGTTGAAAACATAATATAACTAATTTGATACGATAGAAAAAAATCACGAAGATATCTCTAAAAATTTCTTTTAACGATTAAAAACCATACTAATATACATGCAATCATTCTGATTTTTTGTCAGATTATTCTTCAAGCAACATATTAGCATAATAGTGTTTTGTTTTTAAAATAAAATCTATAGCTTTTTTGTAAATCGATTATTGCTTCATATTTTGCAATAAATTACCAAAGTTGTGTCATCGCGCTTCTCTTTCTTTTCTATGCAGTCCGACACGACAGTGACCGCGCTTTAGGTGTGGTCGGCCTCTTAAGTATTGCATAGTATTATGTAAGTACGTAGATTAGTAGTTTTCAAACACTGATTCTTTCTTATGCTCCTAATAAATTGAAAAACTAATATTATTAGATAAAAAAAAAACCTTCGTTAGCCTTGAGACTTGTTTGATTAAATATCAAACTGATTTATAAAGTAAACATTTTTAATCTTGCTTTTAATAGATAATTAGGTTCAGAATAATGTACTGAATCGACGGTAACAGGTTGCGTGTCGATGTCCCTGCCACCCGAGGTTGCGGGAAGGTACAAAAGGCCCTTGGCACCCCAGGCAGCGGAAGGGACACGGGTGGGTTTTAGTCAGTAAGAGTCTGACACACCGTCCCGCTCCGCCCAGAGCGAAAGAAGTTATTTGATAATTTACCACCCAAAAAAAAAACCCTGTACATAAACAATGCGGGTAAATGCCAGTATTACACAAGGAGTGACTGCCATCTGATCTCACAAGACAATTACTACCTACAGGACAATAGCCTTATTTTACATATAAAAATACTCGACAAGCTCTGCCTCAGCTCACAGATATCTGGAGCAGTGGTGGCCCAGTGGTAACGACCGTCTTACGAGTGTGTAGGTCGCAAGTTCCTATCCTGACACGCGCTTTACTTTGTGTAAATTATTTAAACACTACTGCTCGCAAAACGGTGAAGAAAAACATCGTGAGGAAACCGGCATGTCCTAGAACCAAACATTCGAAGACATGTGACATCTACCAACCCGCACTGGGCCCGCGGGGTAGATTACGGCCCACTGCCTCTCACAGAGAGGAGGCCTGTGTCCCAGCAGTGGGAACATTATAGGCTGATTATGAGCACTGCCTTGTTTACACTGAACCCGAATAGAGTTGGGAAACAGCTAGGCTAGATGATGACGGAGGACTGCCATTATAATTTCGCCATATCCGTCTGTCTATCTGTCTGTCTGTCCCCACTGTAGCCCAGAGACGCTTACTACTAGAAAGCTGTAATTTGGCGTAGGTATTCATATTAATCACGCTGACAAAAAGCTAAAATAAAATCATGTAATATATTTGTTTTAGGATACTCTTGCACGTAATGTGGGAAAAGAAAAAGAAAAAAAATCTAGGTCTGTGAACACCACTTTACGATTCAAGGATCCTCTTGCGTAATATTAAGCATTAAAGTGCTAATCCCCCCCCCCCCTGCCAGCTAAATGGTTGTTTATGTCAAAGTCAAAGTCAAATTATTTATTTCAAATAGGCACATAAAAGGCACTTTTGAACGTCAAAATTAACAAAAAAAAAATAGAATTGATTCTAGTTGCCCGGCCCCTTCCAAAAGGTAGTTTCGTATGGAGAAGAATGGGCAAGAAACTCCACCGTTTCTCTTTTAAAATGTTTTACAAAATTTGTATATGTACATTTTCAAATTATATGTGAAGACGATGCACCTAGAATAAAATTATTATACCAAAATAGGTAAAAAAAGAATGAAAAATAAAGCAATGACAGATAAATGAATTATACAGATAAATAATTATAATATGGAGATGTGAAAAAGTTTATGGCAGTAGTACATATAATGAAATTATAAGGAAAACTAGCACACCTAAGTGGGCTTTACAAGTTAACGAGTAATAGTCGAACAACTTAAATTTGCAGTTGGAGAATTGATTGTGGCATATATCGATGTATGGGAGAACATGTTTTTCAACTACAATGTTAAGTTTGTTTTTGGGGATAATTTCATATCAACTTCTCAACTACAGAACCCTTCATTGTGCATTTTAGGTTGTATCGTGCTTACAAATATAATAGGTATAAACAATCGTTTCTTCGTATTCCGAATCATTTTTAAAACGACAGCGATTCGGCTGGGGTGATCGGGGGCCTGACATGCCATTTATAAACCACTAGCTGTGTCCCGCGGTTTCACCAGCATACGTCTAGATCCCGTAGGATACAAAGTATCTTATATCCTAACCGAGGTCATGGTCTACTCATTTGCCAAAATTTCATCCAAATCCGTTCAGCCGTTAGACTTTAAACGGTAATACGCAGACATATAGACTGAGTTACTTTCGCATTGATAAAACTAGCCGTTTGCAGTCCAGGATGAAATGTAGCTCCTGCCGGGGTCGCGGGAAGGTACAAACGGGTTACCGAAGCCCCTGGCAACACAGGCAACGGAAGGAACACGGGTGGGTTTTAGTCAGTAAGAGTCTGACACACCCTCCCGCTCCGCCCAGAGCGGGAGTAGTTATTTGATAATTTCCTATCCAAAAAAAAAAGGATGACATATAGGTTTGTCTTCTCCAGATCCCACGCTAGTTATGTGTAAAATTTCATGACGATCAGTTCCGTGGTATAGGTGGGAAAAGGAAACAGGCAGACAGAGTTTCTTTCGCATATATACTGCTGAGCATGATTCCTGGAGTCGATTCCCAGATCAGGCAATGTGTTATTCGCTTTTTCTATCAGCAATTTCTCAGTAGCAGGCCGGAGTCTGAGTTTGTGCCCGGTTGATGGCAATAGGCTCGCCCCCTATTACATGGGACTTAAACATAACTGGCTAAATGTGGGTACATCTGTACCTAACCCTTCGAGGAATACAAGCGTGATGTTTTATACCTTGATGTAAACACGGGGCAAATACGAATGTCACATAATTACATATAGAACTCCTTAAGACACTGAAAACAGCTAAAGCGAGGTCACTGTCAGACTGCATGAAAGAGAAGCACGATGACACAACGCTTGTAATGTATTGCAACATATGAAGCAATTATCTCTTTACTCAAAATTGAGTTGAGTAATCGAAAACAAAAAACAACCAAGTTCTACATTCAAATAAGACGTTCTTGTTATTAATTATATACGTAACCTACGTTGATATTTAATACAGAGATTTTGGATTGGAACCCAAGGTATAAAAGGTTAGTTTACCGTTTTATTTATATCGAGATTTTTTTACAAAACGAGTAATGGTAACAACCACGTTCTAAGAAATATGTTCAAAATTAACACATATTTTTTCCGCTACCACAAACTATACAGACTTGGCAATTTTTTTCTCTCAAAACAAGCCTGCTTTGGTCATTTGCCTCTTGTCAGCGCCTTAATGCCAGGAAGGACAATTAACTTGTAATATTTGTTCTATGGTTGAATCAAACCTGTGATTTTTAGCGCCTCTCAAGGTCAATTAGTTAGTTTAGATTTGTCAAAGGCGTTTTACTTTGTTTCTCATAGACTTGCTTTTTAAACGTTTCTTTTGGTAACCTTTGAGGATTTCCCTCGATTTCCATGGGATCCCCTTATCAGATTATGACTTGGTGACAATGGGACCACCTCGAGAGCATACCCTTTCAAACAAAAAAATAATTGTTTAAATCGGTCCACAATATTGACGGAGAAATCGGCGAAAAAGAATATATTTTCACATGTCGAATTGATAACCTCCTCCTTTTTGAAGTCGGTTAAAAATGAATATGCGTGAAAATATTGTTGTGAGTAGGACTTTTGTTGTAAGTGTCCCACAAGGTACTGTTTTTAGTCCACTTAATTTTCTTGCTTCATCTTATATCAACGGTAATCATTGAATCTTCAATGACCCCCATTGAACGTACAAAGGAATAATTATCACATTCAGCACGCCATGCAACCGGATTCGCGTGACCACAAATCATCATAATTCTCCTGTCCTTATCCTAATTTATTTGCGGTCGGCGCGACATGTATTTTCTTCCATACTTCTGTATCAGTCGTCATCTCGGTAGTCACCCCCTTTCTAGCCATATTTCACACAGTCCATCCATCGTTTCTTTGGTCTTCCCCTACTCTTATAGCCATCCACATTCATACTCAAAACGCGTGATCACTTTTTTTTTTAGTTTCTACAGATTCAGTTTATTAATATTGATTTGTACATAAAAAAAAAAACAAATATACCCAATTAATTAATAAAAATAGTTAAAACTATACACAAACTAAATTATTATTTTTATTTAAAAGTGTCCATGGAATTTTTTGCCCGTTCTTGTCCTAATGTAGGTTCCTTTGGAGAAGAACCCGTGCTTCGGTACGATCTTTAGCTTCAAAATTCTGACTGACTGACTCCTTCCTTCAAAATTCAAAAGTGGCTGTACAGTACATAGTTTATCAATCTATTTAAACAACAAAAACCCTGTCCGATCCGTGAGGGTGTTGTTAATGTATCGTACTGAGCAGTCTATTTATGTGGTAACTTTCAGGAAAAAAGAAAAAAATATGCCGATTTTTTTTTCAGGGGGAATTTTCCCGGTTTATTACATGTGGCGCGGGTGGCCGCCGTTTAGCGAGTTTACAAATCGTAACTTAAGACCCCTGTTGAAAAATTGGACATTTTTATTTAAGTTATATAAGGTAATTTTGGTACTAAAAATGAGAATTTAACTTATTTATTTTATTTTTTTTTAAACCAATTCCTATCGTTTATTTACATAACCAAATTACAAGATGATTATTAACATTAACTAAATTAAATTAAAACTAATTTAAACCTAAAAAAGGCCCTCGAGGCATTGTACCGAGGATGCTGGCGGCATTTCCTCGCTAAATTGCAATGCGTTGCGCGAGAAAGCCGCCAGGTTTTCGGTCACCAGTTACATCAACTAGACGTTTCGCGATTTCCGCAAATAACGTATGCGCACTGGGACCCCACGGACCGAGGGTCTCGTCGCCATAAGATTTCTATAATACAAAAACCTGACTTCAAATAACACTAAAAAATATAAAACTATATATCATTAGTAGATATAGGTAATGGCACCGGCTTCTGAAATTTTTATTTTATTGCATATCTATACTAAACAAATAATTTCATACTGTTTTGTGTTTTTAGAAGTCGGTTATTGAAAACTAGTTTTTCACATTTATGTGTTTTGATGGGTTTTTATTAGGTACTAAATTAAAAAAAAGTTAGATACATCACGCGCATTCATGTATTGAAACTTTAATAATGTAGAATAATAAGAATCAAGAAAACTTTCCACTTATCCATTGTTTCTTGTACTTGCACTGCTGAAGGATCACTTCACCAACGCAAGAAGTCCAAATTCAAACGCCAAGTAAATCAATCAATGTATCAAAATCGAAATCCAAAGTCCAATGCCAGGGTCAATATGATACGCGACAAATTCAAAGAATATACACATGCGAAGTCAATCGTGAAAGGTATCTAAATTTGAATCCAAAATTTAAGCCACGGATTAAGGCGCTGACAAGACCCAATTGACCAAAATAAGCTTCTCTTAAGAAAAAAAATTGCCAAATCTGTATACTTTGTGGTAGCGGAAAAAATATATGTTAATTTTAAACATATTTCCCAGAACTTGGTTGTTACCAAAACACGTTTTGAAAACAAAATCTCGATACAAACTGACGTTAAACTAACCTCTTACTTTGAGGTCTAATCTAAAATATCTGGATCAAATATCAACATACGTTACGTATTTAATTAATAACAAGAACGTCTTATTCGAATACAGTTGGTTGCTTTTTATTTTCGATTACTCAACTCAATTTTGAATAAATAGATAATTACTTCATATTTTGCAATAAATTACAAGCGTTGTGTCATCGCGCTTCTCTTTCTTTTCTATGCAATCTGATAGTGACCGCGGTTTAGGTGTCAGCGTCTTAATGTTATAAATAGATATGAATATGATAGCACACGAGTAGTCTAATCAGTTACAAACAAAGCCGCGCGACGTAATTACAGCGACCTAAGTAACAGCTGGTAACAGTCGACTCACAACACGACGGGCGCGCGGCTTTGTGTGGGTGCGCCTTCCATCCACACACCGCGCGGGGAGGTATATTCCAGTGAAATGCACGATGATTTATAGCGCAAACGACCGCGTAAAATTTTATGAACAGTCCTTTGTGCGTATTTATATATGAATGAATGAATGAATGAATGAATTAAATGCACCGACCCCAGCGTGGACCACCAGACTCGATTGCTCGAATGAACCCAAGGATTCACACTAGTCCCTGGAGCCTCATGTTTCAATGAACTACAGAGACCATTACATATCAAAGAGTAGACCCGGGGGCGCGGTAATGGTCAGGGAGACGTGCCCGTAGGATAGGAAGAATTATTAGAGCCTACCGGATATGCATCTTTGAGCAAGCAATGGAATAGTGGAGAGACGGGTAATTTATCTATAGGTATTTATCTTTTAACAACGTCGCCGCCAGGTTGGCTTAGGTCCAGTTGCTTCGCGGTGGTATCCTTCTGCGAAACAGTCGTGCCGCAGAAGGAGGCTACGGAACGGGAGCGCGAGATCTCTTCTGCTCACCCGGCCCGCAGCAGGTGCACCGGGCGTCGGCAGAGAGCAAACAACGCCCTCTTCCGGCCCCCCTAAATGGGTCCAGGGACGGCGGACTTGGGGACGTCCGCCGCCCCCCATCACACTGGACCCGAGGTGGCGGCGCGTAGTGTTCCACGCGCGCCCCTTTCAGACGTCGTGGGGGGGGGGGTTTAAACAAATCACCCGCCCCCAGACTTGAGGCGGCCCGCAGAGACGTGCCGGCACTAGCCGGGGATCGCGGAAGTCTCATTAGATCCCATGATCCCCGGTGCAAGTGTGGGACGGGAACACCGGGGTGGTTTTTAGTCAGTAAGAGTCTGACAGACCCCTCCGCCTGCCCCAGGGCGGAGGACATCCATGAGGATTTTCCACCCCGGACCAAAAAAAGAAAAAAAAAAAAAGGTTCAGTTGCTTTCTCGACTCTTTTCTGTGACACTGCTATGCTGTGTTGCATGTTGCTGTTTCCAATGTCTTCATCTGAGGTCTCGCTACTATCCATTTCTGATTTCTTGAAAATCTCGCTAGCAGCCTTCCTGATCTTATCTCGATCTTTGGCCAAAAGTTGATTTCCATGTCGAAGTAGGTAATTCATGTCCTCATGTGCGTATTGATATAATGAAAAAACGACTTAATATATCTACTTAAAATATTTTTTTGGAATTTTTGAAGAAATTGTCTATCCTTATACGGTTTTTATTTTGCCATTTTCATACTACATAAGTTATTAGTACTAGTTACTACTAGTTTACGCCTTTTATTAGTACTAGTTTACGCCCAAAGATGATTTAAAATTAGTGTTGAAATATAGAAGTTTAGACGCTCATAACATCCAACCCAATTTTTTTTTTCCAATTCTACTTCTATACATGGCTAGATAATAACGACAGACAAAACAGACACATCAAACAGATGAGTTGTCACCATTCTACGTTTGTATGGAAGAATGACCGACTAGCGTAACCTTAAATGTCTCTTCAGGATCGGACAGGTTTTCTGTTACATGTTGTATACATAAAACCGGCTAAATGCGTGTCTGACAACGCACAATTAAGTGTTCCGTAGTTGGGATGAATTTATCCCAAACACAAACATAACATGGTAATTGAAAAACATGTTCTCCCATACATCGATAAACGTCACGGTCAATTCTCCAACGACTCGACTATTACTCGTTGGGTAAAATGGGTCACGGCACTTAATACTCGTAACAGTGACAAAATGACTTTTGAATTTGGAACACTATTTAAATAAGAATTTTGAACTAATAAATTTGTAATTTGGTTAGGTACCAACATTATTTAACCTCGAGCGACGCACTTTCACTCGCTACGCTTAGGATTCTACTCTAGAATCCCTCGCTACGCTTGGGATTCCTATCTAGAATCCTTCGCTTCGCTCTGGATTCAAACAATCGCCCTCGCTCTCAATACATTATTTTGGTCCCTTGTGCCACAATTTAATCTATTATATTTTACCACTGTCGGCGTGATTAATATGTATACCTTTGCCAAATTACTGCTTTCTAGTAGTAAGCGTCTCTGAGCTAAAGCCCACATACAGACAGACGGACATGGCGAAATTATAAGGGTTCCCTGTTGACTACGGAACTTAAAAATGAAACTCTGTTCATTGGTAAGCGCATACTTGAGAACGGCTGGACGAAGTTGGCTATTTTTTTGTTTTAAAATGTTCGTAATAGTCCGAATTAGGTTTTTATGGGAAGAGTCATTTGAAAAGTTGCACGGCATAATTACAAATTCGGAAAAAACTCAACGGTCTTTTTTCTATGGTATTTTTGTATGAAGTAAAGACCATAGAGAAATTTTGACAGGACGTCTGTCGGGTCAGCTTGTTTGAAATCGTAAGTGCTTTGATTTTGAGTCAGTATGTTATGATTAAAACAGCTGGACAAACGATGAAAAACAATTGAAGTGTCATTGTTTTAACAGCTCTATATCAATAGCTGTTCTTTGTTTTGGAATGAGGGTTTTCTGAGTTGCAGCACTGAGATGTCAGGTCCAGGCACCTGTCAAAGTTACATAAGACAGTCCCCCAAAAATGCCCGCCCTTCACCACTGATTATATTATTCTTACAACCGGCAGCAAGTTCGTCATGCTCCCTCAAGATGTCACTGCTTGCGGTAGCGTCGGGGGTCGGGTTGCCTCCTTCCCTCAAATATGGCGAGGTAATGGCTGATTTTTGCGATAGGCTCGTGAACGGGTGCTGCTTGTGGTGGCTGGTTGTCTTGCTGACCATTGTTTTGTTTTGTTATTAGTAATTAACTGTTTATTTATTTTACTTTGATGGTCCTAGTTCATCATTTGTGACTGTTACAGCTATAGCTATATGTAAGCGGGCACGCCTTTTATGCTCGGAGGCTTTTATTTGGGCATTAAGTTCTGTTTACGTTTTTATCTCTGCTTGAGAATTAATAGTTTTCGATGTTTTCCTTATCTTTTTTTTGTTGGTATAGTGGTGTGCTAGCTGACATATAGCTAATAATTTAATGTTTCGTGTTGCACGTAATGTAAATTGTTTTGCATACTGTTGTATCCCTAGCCGCCGCAGGAGACGCCCAGGGCGTCGGGAATCCCGGGCGGATTTCCGGCCACCGTAGGCGCGGGCTTGCGGACGGTGAGCAACGGGTAGCTCACCGTCCGGTAAGGACCAGGCCCTGGTCGACGGCGCGTCGTATTCCACGCGCGCCTCAAAGAGATGTCGTCAGCACAAAGTAGGGGTCCACTAGGGCCGATGCCTGCCGGGGTCGCGGGAAGGTACTTATGGGTCACCGAGGCCCCCGCAACACAGGCAACAGGAAGGAATACGGGTGGGTTTTAGTCAGTAAGAGTCTGACACACCCTCCCGCTCCGCCCAGAGCGGGAGAAGTTATTTGATAACTTCCCAACCTCAAAAAAAAAAAAAAAAAAATACTGTTGTATAGAATCCATTTATTTTTCTCTAACTGAACAGACAGCTGTGCTGCTGGGGAGTTTGTTGACCACTTCTTCTTCCCAGCTAAAGCACTAGGAAGTGGTGAAGGGTGGGCGGTTTGGGGGACTGTCTTATGTAATTTTGACGTTCGAAAAGTGCTGATTCTCAGCCTAGTTTGAATATGGATGTTTGTTACTCTTTCACGCAAAAATTACTGAACGGATTTGGATGAAATTTGGCACATACTCGTAGATAGTTTATAACCAGGAATAACACATAGGATACTTTTTATCCCCATTCACTCACAGGGTCAAAACGTATGCGGGTGAAACCGCCGGGCGCATCTAGTAGAAAATATTTATACTTATTATAACCTACCGTATGACAGTTTTAAGGGTTCCGTAGTAAACAAGGAACCCTTATAGTTTCGCCATGTCCGTCTGTCGGTCTGTCCCCGCTGTAGCTCAGAGACGCTTAGTACTAGAAAGCTGTAATTTGGCATAGGTATACATATTAATCACGCCGACAAAGTGCTAAAATAAAGTCATGAAAAAAAATTTTTCAGGGACCTCCCTTGCACGTAACGTGGGGATGATATTTTTCTCGTCTATCCCACGGTGTGGGGTATCGTTGAACAGGCCGTTCAATAATATTGCGAGTCTATCGACAGCATTTTTCGATTCAAGGATCCGATTGCGTAACATTAAGCTTTAAAGTGCTGATTATTGTTATAGTCAAGTGTGGGGGACACTTTTTTTTTTTTTTTTTTTTAGGGTGGGAAATCATGAAATAACTTCTCCCGCTCTGGGCGGAGCGGGAGGGTGTGTCAGACTCTTACTGACTAAAACCCACCCGTATTCCTTCCTGTTGCCTGTGTTGCGGGGGCCTCGGTGACCCATAAGTACCTTCCCGCGACCCCGGCAGGCATCGGCCCTAGTGGACCCCTACTTTTGTGCTGACGACATCTCTTTGAGGCGCGCGTGGAATACGACGCGCCGTCGACCCGGGCCTGGTCCTTACCGGACGGTGAGCTACCCATTGCTCACCGTCCGCAAGCCCGCGCCTACGGTGGCCGGAAATCCGCCCGGGATTCCCGACGCCCTGGGCGTCTCCTGCGGCGGCTAGGGGCGAGAGGGCGCGAAACTTGCCTTTCCCTCAACCGTCCCGCCTCCTCCTTTGCGAGCATTACTGCTTCGCAGAAGGAGGTGACGGCTGCCCATGCCCTCTCGCTCCGTACCTACCATGGCCTGAACCAGGGCCGGACGCGAGAGGTCTCTGCCGCCGATCGCCTCCACGAGGACACGGCGGTGCTCTGCCCAAGCCGGGCAGACCTCCACCGTATGCTCCACCGTGTCCTCCAGGCGATCCACACAGTGGTGACACCCGGACGTTTCCTCCCGCCTTATCCGACACAGGAACCTCCCGAAGCTGCCGTGTCCGGTGAGGACCTGCGTCACGCGGAAGGTGAGGACGCCGTGGCGCCTCTCCAGCCACTCCTCAAAGAGGGGACTTATCGCCGCAATCGTGGCGTGCCCAGCACTGGGTTGCAACAACCGTACTTTCCATGACGCCATGAGATCCCGCCGGAGCTCCGTCCGCTGTGCCGCGATTTCTCGCGGCAGCGGGCTTACGCCCCGGCGTTTCGCCTCCTCGCGCCACTCCCATACGTGCGCGAGGACTTTTGCCTCCAGATCCCATGGCGGCAATCCGGCAAGGAGGCTCGCTGCCTCACAGGAGACCGTGCGGTATCCTCGGACCATCCGGATGGCCATGACCCTTTGGGCCGCGCTCAACCGGAGGGCTGGCCGCAGCGCCAGAGAGCGCGCCCATACAGGAGCCCCGTAGAGGGCCATGGACCGCACGACCCCCGCGTAGAGCCTCCGGCAGGAGGCGTTTGGACCCCCTAGATTGGGCAGGAGCCGCTTCAATGCAGCGCCCGCCCGCTCCAGTTTGGGAGCCAAACGTCGGAAATGCTCCACGAAGTTCCACCGGCTGTCGAGGACGAGTCCCAAGTACTTCATCGTCGACTCGACGCCGATAGAAACCCCTCCTACCGTTATTTGGGACCCCAACGGTGGCGCGTTCCGAGGACCATGAAAACACATGGCCTCGGACTTGTGCAGGGCCACCTCGAGTAAGTGTGGGGGACACTTGACTCTAACACTTGACTAAAATTAGCACTTGCCCCCCTGCCAGCTAAATGGTTGTTTATGGAGATGTGAAAAAAATCATGGCAGTAGTACATATAATGAAATTAAAAGGAAAACTATCACAGCTAAGTGGGCTTTACAAGTTAACGAGTAATATTCGAGTCATTGGAGAATTGACCGTGACGTTTATCGATGTATGGGAGAACATGTTTTTCAACAACAATGTTATGTTTTTTTTTGGGATAAATTCATCCTAACTACGGAACCAACTGTGTGAGGTCCGACGCGCACTTGGCTGGGTTTTCTGTCAATAAATCTTTCAAGTGATCGAGCTGGCTGAGTTGTTAAAATGTTTAGTTTATCTTGTGACAAGGTTCGTCAATGCAATAACACTTGAAGTTTGTCAGAATAATAAACTATATTCTAGCTTCTATTTATTAACCACATAAACACTACACATTGCAGTGGTAGCCCGGTGGTAACGGCCGCGACTTACGAGTTCTAGGACATAGGCTCAAACCCAAAACAGGCGCTTTACTTCGTGTAAATTATTCATCACCACTGCTCTCAAAACGGTGAAGGAAAACATCGTGAGAAAAACCGGCATGTCCTAGAACTAAAAATTCGAAGACATGTGACATCTACCAACCCGCATTGGGCCCGCGTGGTGGATTACGGTCCACTCCCTCTCACATAGAGGAGACCGGTGTCCCATCAATGGGAACATTATAGGCTGATGATGGAATCACTACACATTATTTATTTATTTCTCATCGTCATCACGAATATTGTTTAGGACAGGATGTGCTAAATCTAAAAATTATTTAAAAAACAAAAAACCCGACTGCAAAAACACATAACTGAAAAGTGAAAAACAAGCATTATAATCTATATAGTTTTGGTCTTGCAGGCCGGGGACAATCAGAAGTTACACCATATTTCAGGTTATTTCACTGTCCCCGCCTGCAAGACCAAAACTATACATATAGATTATAATGCTAGTTTTTCACTTTTTTAAATAATTTATTTTATTTCAAGCTTTTTAGTTTTATTAATATATATATTTGAAAATTACTCATTACTAGCTTTTATTTGATACCAACATTGTTGCAATTAATTTAAAAAATTCCCCTCCTTAATAAAACTTCCCCTCCTTTTTTTTGTATTTGCAGATGCAATTTATAAATATTATATAGCCTATGTCACTCCCGAATCTAAAGACACCTCATATGTCAAAATCCATCAAGCCGTTTAGGCTACTGAGCGTGCCAAAGAAATAGACATACATACATACATACATACATACATACATACATACATACATACATACATACATACTCTCGAAAAACATTACCCTCCTGAGGCAGTCGGGTAAAAATAGGGTTCACATTTGTGAGGGACTGGTGCCCTATAAAGGCATAAAAAACCTGTGTTACGGGTAGTAATCTGACATTTGCTAGCTGTCACTGTGTAATAAAATTGTAATTTTTATTGTACCTAATGGTGATCGTTTAGTTTAATAGATTTTGCGAGTGTAAAATAAATGTATGACATTAAGTGTATAAGTCTAGAATACAATAAATATGACCATTTTATTACACAAACTGACAGCTAGCACATGTCATATTACTCCAGTGAATGAATAATTCAACTTTAGTTATCGGTCTTTTGTGACATTTTAAAGCAAATGCAGGTGTATTATTAATTACCGGCTATCGGCGTAAATACCTAGTGCATTGTATTGTATTCAAGTTAAGATTATTTTACTAATAATAACGTCTGAAAGGAGACGAGGGACCTCATGAGTGAGGGACTCATCACTAGTTAGGACAAGGAATACTTTCTATGCCGGTAATACATTCCCGTGATTTTACATTATGTGATTACTGATCACCTTAACTCACACACTGAATTATATTTTTATTTTTTAGGAACACGTTTCCTTTTACAATGTTTGTAAATATGTGAGCACCATGTATCTATCACATAATTAATTTATCTGTCATTACTTAATTTTAAATATTTTTTACTTATTGTGGTTTAGTAATTTTATTCTAAGTGCATCGTCTTCACATTTATAATTATATAATTAATGTACGTATACAAAATATTGTAAAACATTTTAAAAGAGTAATGGTGGAGTTTCTTGCCCATTCTTCTCCATACGAAACTATCTTTTGGAAGGGGAGACTAGAATCAATTCAATTTTTTTTTGTAAATTTTGACGTTCAAATGCGTTCTATGTGCCTATTTGAAATAAATAATTTGACTTTGACTTTGACTGTGGGGTATTTCCAAAAGGAAATGTTAGTAGTTTAATAAAATAAAATAATGGCTTACCTTCCACGTCCCAAGCCCTAGAACAGGGCAAGTACGTCCGTTGTTCAAAATAATAGGAACGTTAGTTGACATCTTGTAAACACGTGTACACTCAACAATTAGCAGTACGATACTGAAGTCTGAAGCGAGCGTCTAGTTAATTTTCTTATTACTTTGCTACCGGATTAATAAAGGTGCGGTTTTGTGAGCGCGACAGTGCAATATAAAAAGTAGAGATGCCACGAATATTCGGCTATTATTCGGTATTCGGCCTATTCGAGTACTTTTTAAATATTCGGCCGAATGTTGCGTACTATGCGGCCGAATACCGAATCATGATAAAAAACGCACACGCACTCAAAAATGATTTACTTGAAGTCACAAAATTTTACATTTAATTTTTATAATCTATCAGAGGTAAGTTGTGACGAATGAAAAAATTTTTCAGCATTTGTTGATAGCAAACGATAACGCGTTTCCTAATTAAATATACCTACATGCTTCTGAAAATAGCCTCTCACTATAAACTACTGCCGAAAAATGAAAACCATTATAAATCTTAGCGAATTCTGTCAGGCTTGGATACGTTACTGCGTTGCTGAACACCACTTCTAAGGGTCTGCCGTCCGATCTAGGCGAACAGTCTTCAAATAATACATGTCGTGACACGATCTACTTACAAATTAAACAATTACGCCTGTGGTGGCGGCCGCAATAAGACAGGCCGTAACTTGTCACCCGCGAAATATACACATGTTTTGCGCTTCAGCCCAGAGCGTGACCAAATATTCAGTATTCGGTATTCGGCAAAATCACTGTTCGTGGCAACTCTAATAAAAAGACGTAGGTACGTAGATAGATAGATAGAATACTCTTTATTATGTATACCATATAAATAAAGTAGATTAGATGCAGCTAGGTATTTAATTAGATTTTCTGTGTAAGTGATTGGTATATTGCGTGAACACGTTAATGTATTAAAGTTAAGTTAGTTTGTGTGTGGTTCTTAGACGGCTGAAAAGCGTTTTTTATTTTTTGTAGGTAATATTTTTAATAGCTTTATATTGCACTCTTTCAGTTGACAGTCTTACACAGTTTTTCAACACAGGATTCTTTAGAAATACTTTCATTATAATATTAGAAATGCTTAAATAATTTGTCTGTGTGGATTTTGATGAAATTTGGCACACAGACCATGACCTGGCATGTAAAATAGTAAATAGTTTAGAGTTTTAGACATAGAATAATTTCTGACCTCCGTGCTGATGAAGTTGCAGGCAAAAGCTAGTTTTACTATATACTAAACTAACTGTTACCCGCGACTTCGTCGGCGATCCAGGATGAAAAGTAGCCTATATCCTTCTCCGGGTCATGATCTACCCATGTGCCAAATTTATATGTTCAGCTGTTTTAGCGTGAAAGCGTAACGAACAAACAAACAAACTCACTTTCGCATATAAAATATTAGTTAGGATTAGGATGACTAGAAAAGAAAGCCTATGTTTTGTTTCTCTCAGTGTGTGATGCGTGAAACACGTGACGGAAAATGTTTTTGATGGATAGCTTGAGCATGGATTAAATAAGTACTTTTGAATAGCATGGAATTAGTAAGTACTATAAAGATTGTAAATAGAGGGTGTCGTATTTCGACCAGTGGGCGACCACTAGTAATGAATAATTATTCATTCAAATAAATATTTCAGTATTTAGCTTTTTTAAATTCAGATGTTAATTTCTGTCGCTGCTCAGTTGCTTATTCCCAAGGTGAGATGTCAGATATTACATGTCGTATGCGACTACTGTGAGGCTCGCTCGTTTTTTTTCATGCAGTCCGTGGATTTTCCCAAGAATGCTAAAAAGCTGATGTGAGGTGCTTCAATGATCTTCAGGATCTTGTTGCAAATTATAATTTAATTTTTCATATTACTCATCCAACGCGGCAGAATACCTGCATCGATCATATTATAAGTAATATCCCACTTGCCAAAGGTGAGCTTTTGCATTGGGATATATATCTGACCACAACACAGCACAAATCTTAAGTGTCCCTGTCAAACATAAGCAAATTCTTCCACAGTACTTTACTTTTAAAAGAGACTATAGTTCGGAAAATATCCTTAAATTTAAGGAATGTTTGTCTAAACTTTCCTTCTCAGAAGTTTAGAGCCAAATTAACATTAACTCGGCTTATTAATCCTTTCAGGAATTGTTTTTGTTGTTTTATAAGATATGTTTCCCTAAAGTTAGAATTAAAATGACAAACGAATGTAAGAAAACCAACTGGATAACTAAAGGTATTAGAATTAGCAGTAAACGTAAACGCTCATTGCGTTTTATATATTATAAGAACAAGTCAGACTGCAACAAGATGATACATAAAAAATACAGTAAATTACTAAAACATCAAATGACAACATACTAAAGTCTTAGAAAAATAAAAGTAAAGCAGCTTGGACACTTATAAAGCAAGAATCAGAATGTACGAATAAATTATCATTGATAACGAAGTTAAACATAGATAATACAATGATAGACAATCCACAAAAAATGCGGACTCGTTTAATAACTACTGGATAGACTTAACAAATCAACGGAACGATAATCTTAGGGACACATGCAAAACTAACACATGCGACAGTCTGTTCCTTCGGCCATACGGTTACAACGACATACGAGTACAACAATTTATACTTTCCCTAAACAACACAGGAGCTGTCGGGTATGATGAGATTTCGAGTAAAATTCTGAAGGCTTGCTCAGTAGAAATAACTCCTGTGTTATATAGTAATAGGAATGAACATTCATCTCATAAAATTTTTCGATCAAGCAGTAAGCGAGTGAAAGATGCAGAGTGCCTAAATCCAACATCATTGTTTGGTTCACTATCAATGAAGTTTTAATTTTATGTTGCAAATATTCAGCAATATTTTTATTATTACTAAAGGGTTTTTACGGAACCCGTTCAGTGACTGCTTCGTTTATTCTTATAGCCTCTTAAATAGCCGTCTTCTAGCGACTGTTTGGGTGTGCAACAGCACCTCAATTACTTTCAATCAAAATCCACGGGTTTTGAAGGAAATTCCTAATCCATTGCTTCATAGGTTTTGAAAATTCGTCTCTTCAACAACGTAAATAACACAATGTACGTTGTTGAACTGTCAGAATGAAATACATTGGGATCAATTGTCATTTTATTTGTGTTACGTATTTACCCCATTTTTTTTGGGTGGGAAATCATCAAATAACTTTTCCCGCTCTGTGCGGAGCGGGAGGGTGTGTCACACTCTTACTGACTAAAACCCACCGGTATTCCTTCCGTTGCCTGTGTTGCCAGGGGCCTCGGTAACCTTTTGGTACCTTCCCGCGACCCCGGCAGGCATCGGCCCTAGTGGACCCTACGCTTGTGCTGACGACATCTCATTGAGGTGCGCGTGGAATACAACGCGCCGTCGACCCGGGCCTGGTCCTTACCGGACGGTGAGCTACCCATAGCACACCGTCCGCAAGCTCGCCCCTACGGTGGCCGGAAATCCGCCCGGGATTCCCGATGCCCAGGGCGTCTCCTGCGGTGGCTAGGGGTGAGAGGGCGTGAAATTTGCCTTTCCCTCAACCGTCCCACCTCCTACTTCGCGAGCATTACTGCTTCGCAGAAGGAGGTGACGGCTGCCCATGCCTTCTCGCTCCGTACCATGGCCTGAACCAGGGCCGGACGCGAGAGATCTCTGCCGCCGATCGCCTTCACGAGGACACGGGGGTGCTCTGCCCAAGCCGGGCAGACCTCCACCGTATGCTCCACCGTGTCCTCCAGGCGATCCACACAGTTGTGACACCCGGACGTTTCCTCCCGCCTAATCCGACACAGTAATCTCCCGAAGCTGCCATGTCCGGTGAGGACCTGCGTCAGGCGGAAGGTGAGGACGCCGTGGGCATTTACCCCATAGGTTTATTGCCTCTGCTAGCATGTCTAAGGATGGTTTGTGATTCGCTCTTTGGAGACTTTTGTCTCATTGTTAACAGCTAGGTAAAAGTGAATAAAAACGTCGCAGTGAAATGAAACCTTGTCTTGTTATAAATAGAGTCTAAAGATACTAAAGTCTTGACAGAACCATACTTTCGGATAGTTCTGTGTTATTTCTTTGGCTGGTCGCCAGATTAAAATACTTTCTACTGCTTGGAAACTGTACCTATTTAGATAATATAAACATTTTGTATTACGCAAGCAAGAAGAAGCCGGAAGTAGTCAGAAGCCCGAAAGTCTGACAACCAGTCTTACCAAGGTGTATCGTGTTACACAGTAACTGGGTTGTGGAGGTCAGATAGGCAGTCGCTCCATGTAAAATACTGGTATTCAGCTGCATCCGGCTAGACTGGAAGCCGACCCCAACGTAGTTGGGAAAAGGCAGGCAGATGATGATGACAGTTATTAAAGAAATAAGATGAAAATTAACCATTTCCGAAACTGCTGAGCCAAAAAGAAAATGCAGAGTATATAGACAGATAGATACACGTACATAGATAGATAGGCGTGTAGATATATGTACTTATAGATTACAGGTAATTCTCTATGTATCTATCTTAATTGTATGTTTTGGAGTACCGCAGGGAAGTGTACTCGCCCCGACATTGTTCTTGATTTATAAATGAGTTGTGAAATATTAGGAACAGTAGCGGACGAGTAGTTTCATATGCAGATGACACAGCAGTTGTTTTCACCGGTGACTCTTGGGCTACTGTGCGTACTGGTGCTGAACGTGGATAAGCAGCAATAGCAAGTTGGTTAAATGCTAATCTTTTAACCCTTAATGTATCTAAAACGAACTTCATCTGCTTTACTCGAAATCAGAGGACACAGCTAGGTGCTGATTTTGGAATCGTGATCCATGAGTGTGCAAACTCCCATTATCCCTGCAATTGTCAAAGCATACAACAAGTAAGATTCACCAAATATCTTGATATAACAGTTGACCAAAGATTGTCCTGGCATACCCATATCGAAAATACTATGCCCAGGGTCAGGAAACTTATATGGATTTTTAAAACGTTGCGGCATGTGATGCCCCCGTCGCTACTTAATAAAATCTACACTGCTCTGGCCCAATCAATCATCACATACTGTTTACCGATCTGGGGTGGGGCCACCAAGACCAAATTTCAAGACCTAGAAAGGGCTCAAAGATCTTTCATCAAAGTGATGTATTTTAAACCCTTTCGATACTCTACAGACAACCTTTACAAGATTAGTAATCTGCTCACTGTTAGGAAACTATGCGTATTGAACATAACTTTACATTTGCACAAGACCCTCGCATTTGTGAATGAGTATTTATAGGAAATCCACCTGGCTGGTTGACACTTCCCGTGACCCAAGGGCTGGCTTTTACCTTGGCCAGAGGCTAAGCATTGCCATACAACGTGGCAATGCCCCAGTCTCTTGGGTACATTACCAGTCGACGGCGATGTGGACGAATTTTTCGACGCCCTATTTTAGTTTGTGTATAGTTTTAGTTATTTTTATTAATTAATTAATTAATTAGGTATATTTGTTTTTTATGTACATATTGTGCCTTAGACTTTAGAGAAATTAAAATTTTAATCTTAAATTATAAAAAATATATATCTGTAGGTAAGTAGTAAAAAAAATAAAAAATCCGCGCCATCGCATTAAAGGAACTCCACCTTAAAATTCATTGGTTATCAACGCACGAATTGTTCACTTTACCTATGGAAAATTAGATTCTCCTTGAGCTAAGTATTTACGAGTTTATCGGGTGTAAGCAGTGATGTCATTTGCAAAAATATGTTGTAACAGTTCATTATGTTTCATGAGTTACATAGGTACAATACAATTTAGGAAAATAACAGATAGCCTTCCTTTTTTTGGGAAAATCCTCATGGATACCCTCCGTCTAAGGAGAACGAAGGGTTATGTCGAACTCCTACTGACTAAAAGCCCACTATACCTTCTTAATAACATGAGTCGGGGGCCGCATAAGCTCGCCATGTGTAGCGGGCGCCATACCTGGCGGGCCCCATGCCTAGCGGGCCATATGCCTAGCGGGCCCCATACCTAGCAGCCCCATGCCTAGAGTACCCCATGCCTAGCGGGCCCCATGCCTAACGGACCCCATGCCTAGCGGACCTAACCTACCTACCTACTTAGTAACATCTTTTTACGTTTGATATACATACATACAAATATAAACTCACGCCTTCTTCGCATGGGGGTAGGCAGTAACTATAGAACGCCACCTGCTACGCTCCTTACATACTCATACATCTGGTCATACACGCACGCCGATTGCGAGTACTACGCACCTGACCTTTCTGAAGAACATCACCAATAAGGTCACTATATGTCCTCCTGGACCGTCCCGGCGATTCCACTCACATCTTCCTTGTAATTACTTGTAAATACCTTTTGTTAGTCGCCTTTCATTAATCCTCTCAACATGACCAAACCATCTAAGCATACTCTTTTCAATTTTTATCACTACATCTTCCTTTAAACCGCACCGTTGCCTTATCACATCATTTTTCAGCCTATCATGTATAGTCACACCACACATGCTTCGCAAAGAACACATTTCCACATCATATACTCTACTTTCATGTTTGGTTGTTGGTTTTATAACATCAGTATTTATCAGCCCACAGCAGACCACTGTTAGACATAGACCTCTCCAATCGCACTCCATTCAGCTCGATCCTCGGCAACTCTCATCCAGCTGCTAAAGCCACCCTGCGAAGATCGTCGTTCCACCTAGCCTGAGGGCGTCCTACCTTACGTTTGCCAATTCGCAGTCTCCACTCATGAACACGTCTACCCCATAACCCCAATGGTTCTCGATAAAACCGAATAGCTATGGAAGAAGTCGTGTTGCACAGACCCCAAATAAATTCGAGTAAGGGCAAACAGAATAAATGATGATGAGAACCAAATGGTATCAAAATTAGACTGCCTGACTGTTGGTCTCGTGGTCGCAAGCGCAACTGCTACAGCCCGGAGTTTGGAAGTTGGCGATGTGATGGACCCCAATGCCTCGGAAAGCTGTTGGTCCTGCGCCTGATCTCTCTCCGGTCGTGTCGGATTGCCGTCCCATCGGACTATGAGAGAGATGGTAGAGTGAGTGCACCTGTCTCTGCGCAAACACTTTCCTGCGTAGATGGCTAATCTCCGTTGAGACCGGCTGCCATGGGCGAAATTCGATCTCGAGGACAATATCTGTTGGAGCAGCTGAACATTGTAAGACTATCTTTGCATTGTATAAATTCAACCTACGTTGTATTGTATAATTGCATTGCACAGGTGTGAGTACTATGTATAATGGAGCTACCTGGCGGCTGAGAGTATGTCATGCTCACTCAGATGTCTCGCTGATGGTGGCGCGTGTGTTGGATCATTTAGCTCCCTTCAAAATGGTTGAGCTGAATGGTGCTAATCCATGCGTCATGCTCGTGAACGGGCGCCGTTAGTTGGGACTGGTCACCTCTTAGCGTCCTCGGCTTATTTGTAATTATTTTATTTAGAAATTGTTTTTGTTTCTCTTTTTACTATGGGCGCGTTTTTTTATTTTACATCGTCCTCACATTTAGTTAAAATTTCAACATTATTTTTGTACTAATCTTTATGTATCAATTTAATTTAAAAGAGTGTCCATGGAGTTTCTTGCCCGTTCTTCTCCATAGGTACCTACTACGCTTTGGAATGGGCAACTAGCTTCATATTTCTAACTGACCGACTCCTTGACAATTCAAAAGTGCCTGTAAATGGTTTAATTGAAATAAATGCTTTGAGTTTGAGTTTATCAGTGGCTCATAAAATTCATGTGTGAAACTCCTGAAAAATAAAAGTTGACCGGATTAATCAAAATTGTGTGTGGACCCCTGCCCATTTATTAGGCTTTCGTATAGTAAACAAGGAACCCTTTTAGTTTCGCCATGTCCGTCTGTCTGTCTGTCCCCGCTGTAGCTCAGAGACGCTTAGTACTAGAAAGCTGTAATTTGGCATAGGTATACATATTAATCACGACGACAAAGTACTAAAATAAAATATTGCAGTTCTGTGAACACCACTTTTCGATTCAAGGATCACTTGCGTAATAGTAAGCATTAAAGTGCAAATTTTTGTTAGAGTGTAGTGTCCCCCCCCTTTTTTTTTTTGGATGGGAAATCATCAAATAACTTCTCCCGCTCTGGGCGGAGCGGAAGGGTGTGTCAGACTCTTACTGACTAAAACTCACCCGTATTCCTTCTTGTTGCCTGTGTTGCCAGGGGCCTCGGTGACCCATTAGTACCTTCCCGCGACCCCGGCAGGCATCGGCCCTAGTGGACCCCTACTTTTGTGCTGACGACATGTCTTTGAGGCGCGCGTGGAATACAACGCGCCGTCGACCCGGGCCTGGTCCTTACCGGACGGTGAGCTACCCATTGCTCACCGTTCGCAAGCCCGCGCCTACGGTGGCCGGAAATCCGCCCGGGATTCCCGACGCCCAGGGCGTCTCCTGCGGCGGCTAGGGGCGAGAGGGCGCGAAACATGCCTTTTCCTCAACCGTCCCGCCTCCTCCTTCGCGAGCATTACTGCTTCGCAGAAGGAGGTGACGGCTGCCCATGCCCTCTCGCTCCGTACCATGGCCTGAACCAGGGCTGGACGCGAGAGATCTCTACCGCCAATCGCCTCCATGAGGACACGGCGGTGCTCTGCCCAAGCCGGGCAGACCTCCACCGTATGCTCCACCGAGTCCTCCGGGCGATCCACACAGAGGTGATACCTGGGCGTTTCCTCCCGCCTTATCCAACACAGGAACCTCCCGAAGCTGCCGTGTCCGGTGAGGACCTGCGTCAGGCGGGAAGGTGAGGACCCCGTGGTGCCTCTCTAGCCACTCCTCAAAGAGGAGACTTATCGCCGCAATCGTGGCGTGCCCAGCACTGGGTTGCGACAACCGTACTCTCCATGTCACCATGAGATCCCGCCGGAGCTCCGTCTGCTGTACCGCGATTTCTCGCGGCAGCAGAGTTACGCCCCGGCGTTTCGCCTCCTCGTGCCACTTCCATACGTGCGCGAGGACTTTTGTCTCCAGATCCCATGGCGGCAATCCGGCAAGGAGGCTCGCTGCCTCACAGGAGACCGTGCGGTATCCCCGGACCATCCGGATGGCCATGACCTTTTGGGCCGCGCTCAACCGGTGGCCTGGCTGCAGCGCCAGAGAGCGCGCCCATACAGGAGCCCCGTAGAGGGCCATGGACCGCACGACCCCCGCGTAGAGCCTCCGGCAGGAGGCGTTTGGACCCCCTAGATTGAGCAGGAGCCGCTTCAATGCAGCGCCTGCCCGCTCCGGTTTGAGAGTCAAACGTCGGAAAGCCAGAAAGCCCTGCCAGCTAAATGGTTGTTTATGGAGATGTGAAAAAATTCATGGCAGTAGTACATATTTAAAAGGAAAACTATCACGGCTTTAGTCCAAGTTAACGAGTTATAGTCAACAGCTGTTGGAGAATAGACTGTGGCATATATCGATGTATGGGAGAACGGGTTTTCCAACTACAATGTTAAGTTTGTTTTTGGATTAAATTCCGCCCAAGTAATCCGTATTGTGCGTGGTCCGACACGCACTTGGCCGGTTTTATTATACTCTTTGGTGTGACCCGTGCCGTGTGACCAGTATGTGGCCCTAATTTACTTATTAATCTGTGGTGTAGCCCAGTGCCATCATTCCTTTATAGTTATTATACTCTTTGAGTGCCATCACAGAGTACTTTTTTATATAAGTGCCATGCACTGACAAGTAACCAAAAAAAAATTCAAGCAAAAAATATTTCGGATTAAAATTAAATAAGAACAGTACAAAAATGTTAAACTTATTCAAAATATTAACTTTATTAGCACAGATTCACATCTGGTAACGATACAACATAAAAAATGCAGTGAGTGACATTCATTCTAATTTTACGTTTAGGGTACATGTTTCACGGGGGTCGTGCGGTCCATGGCCCTTTACGGGAAACCTGTGTGGACGCGT
This sequence comes from Atethmia centrago, assembly GCA_905333075.3. Lineage (NCBI taxonomy): Eukaryota > Metazoa > Arthropoda > Insecta > Lepidoptera > Noctuidae > Atethmia > Atethmia centrago. Next base: position 1,816,502 of record HG995396.1, read on the forward strand.
TCCCTGGCGGGCTGGCCAGCCCGCCAGTTGAACGCGGCCCCATGGCCCTCCGGCTGGTCCGGGGATACCACACGGTCTCCGGTGAGGCGGCGAGCCTCCTTGCCGGATTGCCGCCATGGGATTAGGGGAGGAGGCGAAATAAAAGGGCATAACTCCGCGAGAAATCACGGCACAGCAGACAGAGCTCCGGCGGGATCTCATGGCGACATGGAGAGTGCGATTATCGCAACCCAGAGCTGAGCACGCCACAATTGCGGCGATAAGTCCCCTCTTTGAGTAGTGGCTAGAGAGGCGCCACGGCGTCGTCATCTTCCACCTGACAAGGGTCCTCACCGGACACGACAGCTTCGTGAGGTTCCTGTTTCGGATAAGGCGGGAGGAAACGCCCGGGTGTCGCCCGGAGGACACGGTGGAGGATAAGGTAGAGGTCTGCCCGGCCTGGGCAGAGCACCACCGTGTCCGGTGGAGGCGGTCGGCGGCGGAGATCTCTCGCGTCCGGCCCTGGTCCAGGCCATGGTACGGAGAGAAGGCATGGGCAGCCGTCACCTCCTTCTGCGAAGCAGTAATACTCGCGAAGGAGGAGACAGGGTCCAGGCCCGGGTCGACGGCGTATTGTGTTCCACGCGCGCCTCAAAGAGATGTCGTCAGCACAAGGTCCACTAGGGCCGATGCCTGCCGGGGTTGTGGGAAAGTCTGAAAGGGATACCGAGGCTCCTGGCAACATAGGCAACGGAAGGAACACGGGTGGGTTTTAGTCAGTAAGAGTCTGACACGCCCTCCCGCTCCACCCAGAGCGGGAGAAATTATTTAATTATTTCCCACACAAAAAAAAGTGTCAGGTTGTATCTTGATCAACATATGATTCGCGGCCATTACAGGATTATAGGTAGACCACCACAGCCACCACTGCAGATTCACCTAAATCCTACTCCTAACTAATATTATTAAAGCGAAATTGACTTTGTTTGTTTGTTACGCTTTCACGCAAAAACGGCTGAACGAATTTGGATAAAGTTTGACACATGACCTGGATTAGGACATAAGATACATGTGGTCATACATTTATATCCTGATATTTCCACGGGATCGAGACTTAAGCGGGAAGCCGCAAGGCGCAGCGCAAAATATAACTCTTGTGATGAATGTCATTATGAGAAATGAGGACATCTTAAGCACTGTAGCCGTTGTTCACGCAGGATCCTCAAGATAGGCAAGAATGCTGCATTCTGGGAGGCTTACTACAATCCCTGCTGCAATTGTACTCATGAATATGATGTCTAGAACGATGGGTCGAAGGGATCCATCATCACTAATCTTTTACTACGACGTGAAGGCAGCGGCAAGTGTATAAAAGATGTTACCTATGTAGTAAGTCATTTTATCTTCTTTAGATTTTGGAATGAAGTTCCTTACATAATCAGCCTTTAATGTTCCTACTGCTGGGATACAGGCCTCCTCTCTGTGAGAGGAAGTGGGCCTTAATCCAGCACGCGGGCACAGTGCGCTTTGGTGGATGTCGCATGTCTTCGAATATTTGGTTCTAGGACATGCCGGGTTCCTCACGATGTTTTCCTTCAACGTTTTGAGAGCAGTGGTGATGAAATAATTTACACAAAGTAAAGCGCCTGTCTGGGTTCGAAACCTATAACTCGTAAGTCGCGGCTGTTACCATTGGGCCACCACTGCAGCTGCTACCGTGTTGTACGAAGTTCCCTATCACTTGGTAAAACAAAGCTAGACCGAAAAAAGTGTAACATTTTGACCGTCACGACACTTTTGTTACGTAACCAAAACGGAAGGAACTGTCGACTAACGTCTCTCGACTATTTTACGGTTCAAAAAAACGAAAACTTTATAGCTCCGTATAGGATTACTCGTGTGTTTCTGTCTGCCACAGCCGATTTGCTCCGAATCTATTGGACTGTTTAAGTTGAAATTTGGTACACATATGAATTTCTGTAACCCAAACACGAACGTTTAACTAAATAAATAAATGAATTTTGAATATGGGCGTCATTAATGGGGAGAAAATTAAAAAAAATTTTTGAAGGAGAAATTCAAGCCGATTTAAAAATGATTTACGGCCTGATAATATCATAGTTGATGCCGTAGCAGATCTTTGTTAATAGTTAAAAGTTAAAAAAGGATATTTTCTTAGTAATTTGTACACCTGGCTCGTGCACTAGACAACATTTTTTTTTATGAATGGCGAAAGTTCCAAAAAATAAAATGTTTGATTAGTGATCTTTGCCAAAGTTTTAGGCTATTTTCAACTTTTAACTATTAACAAAGATCTGCTACGGCATCAACTACGATAATAACTTCAATTTCAGTACAGTCGCGCCGTAAATCGTATTTAAATTCACTTCCAATTATTTAACCTGGGACTTTTCTTAAAAACTGTAAATCTAACTAACTCAAAAACTACTGAACTTCGGTAATACATCGAGTTACCAGATAACACGGTGTTCATCCAGGGTCCTATGATGCAAGATTGCTGTGTGATGGGGTTTCTACAATCTTTGTGCCCCAGCTGCTGCTGTTGTCCTGATGATTTTGATGACTAGAACGAAGGCATCCATCACATCACTAAAAACTGGAGAAGAGGTGTCATAGTAAGTCATTTTGTCTCAATAACAGTTAAGTGGTTTTGTGGTTATTGTAATAACAGCCATACGGGTTTATCGAATAGGTTAAGATACCTTTGGCGAGGCCGGTCCGTGGATGGATGACCATATTTACTTTGGCACGCAGTGGTGCTTCGGAAAGCGCATTAAAACGTTGGTCCCGGCTGACATTCGTGGATCTGGGACAGTCGTTAGTAACGGGTCTAAAACTTGGACGTTCTTGACCCGTTACTAAAGGATATCGAGTTACTCAGTAACTGGGTTGTGGAGCTTAGGCAGTTCTCCTCGTAAAATACCGATGATTTGTTGTTAAGGCAGGTTGACATGAAACCAGCGCTGTGCGCTGGCCGCAAATTACACTGGCAGCCCAAACAGTTTTAGAAATAGAGCGCCCGTCTATTTTTCTAGCCGTAACCTCCGGCGTTCCCCTCATACCCACCAGCGCCAGCGGTCGAACCAGTAAAACGGATCAGGCAATCACTGGCGCATCTCCTAAAATTGCAGGTGTGTTTGGTTTTCGGCTCCTCTCGTAATAACGCAGATATTTCTTTGTCAACAGCTGGATATGTCTGGAATTAATTTTTTGTGGGTTTTTGTGGGTTTTTGGTTCCCTTGTACGTAAAGTGGTTGATGTTATTTTTTTCTCGTATATCCCATGGTATCGTTGGACAGGCCGTTCAAAAATATTGCGGGTCCATGCAAACTATTATTCGATTCAGGGATCCGTTGGGGTAATATTAAGCTTTAAAGTGCTCATTTTTGTTAGTCAAGTGTCCCCCTCCCCTGCCAGTACAATGGTTATTATTGGTTATGTGAAAAAAAAATATGGCAGTAGTATATAATATACCACGAAGATAAGGAAAACTATCACAACTAAGTAGGCTTTACTAGTTAACGAATAATAGTCGACCAACTTACATTTGCAGTTGGATAATTGATTGTGCCACTAGGGCAGATGCCTGTCGGGGGTCGCAGGAAAGTCTGAAAGGGTTACCGAGGCCCTGGCAACACAGGCAACGGAAGGAACACGGGTAGGTTTTAGTCAGTAAAAGTCTGACACACCCTCCCGCTCCGCCCAGAGCGGGAGAAGTTATTTGATAGTTACCCACCCAAAAAAGAAAGTTTGTTTTTGTGATAAATTCATCCCAACCACGGAACTCTTCATAGTGCGTCGTCCGACACGCACTTGGCCGGGTTTTTTATTGAAAAAACAAACGTGCGTACACCACAAGAAAAATGCAGAAATTACTGGCCGTGTGTCAAACGACATGGGTAAGGCCAGTGCAGGCAAGTCTGTAGGCTTTAGGACTAGCATCAGTTCACTGGCTTCGTGTAAACCTGCCTTTATTGTAACTTCACTATTTATGTAAGTATTCTACGACTATTATAACCAGAGATCGGATATTCGGATGCATATTTACCTAAAGTTAATTTTTGGCTATGAAATAAGGAAGCTGTTTCTTAAAATATATTATTTTAATAAAAATCCCGGGATGCCAGGGACACCGGGAATGCATAGTCGGGTGCATAGCATAGAAACGACTTCTAAAAAAAGATTTATTTAAAAAAACCCGGGATTTACGGCTTGCATATTTATTTACAATTAAAATTAATGTTTCTACCTACTTTAAATTACAATATAAGTTAGGTATTTATGCAGCCAATTCTATAGTAAAAAATAAAACACATAATTTGTCGATTCCGGAATGGCGGGCGGGATTTTTACGATCGATACAAAAGTGCATTCCATAATATGCCAACATTTGAAAGTAAGTTAATATACATTCGATTTTATAATCAGAAACCTAAATTTGTTTTCCCGGAACCACGGGATTTTTTCGATACAAAAGCGCATTCTATATTAGCTAACATCTCAACTTTAGGTAAATATGTATCCGAATATCCGATCTCTAGTTATAACTGTTCCACATAAAGAAACATTTTGGCATTCGGTTCAATTCTGTCTACACTCTCAGGCTTGTGAATACAGGGTGAATTGTTATTTGACGTACCTATTCTTTCCAGGACGTGATAGTGTGACCCATTTGCAAGAACACGTGCGCTTCATGTTTAAATACACGCGAACTAAGCGACGAGTCAACCATGACCAGCGAGTAGACCGTATGTCATGTTATACACTTTAAAGCCGCTGCGCTGCTGTGACGGTCATGAAGACGGGTGCCTAACGAGTGATGGATTGCTGGGGAGGTTATTAAGTAGTGGGATGGCATGAACCAGTTTCCCGTCCTTATCCCAATTTATTTGTGGTCGGCGCAACATGTTCCTTTCTTCCATACTTCTCTATTAGTTGTCATCGCGGTAGTCACCCCCTTTCTAGCCATATCATCTTTCACACAGTCCATCCATCGTTTCTTTGGTCTTCCCCTACTCTAATAGCCATCGACATTCATACTCAAAACTTTCCTCACAACATTTTCCTTATTCCTCCGCATCACATGCCCATACCATGACAACCGATTTCCGCACAACTTTTAAGTCACCGGTGTCACTTACAGACTTCCTCTTATGTATCCATTTCTTATTCTATCCATTCGTGTCACCAGTTAATATAATATGTTATACAGTGTAAACTCTTTAAATAGCGAAATTGAAGGGTCCGGAACTTTTATTGCGTTAAAAAGAGTTTTCGTTAAATGGAGGGTAAAAGAAAACAAATAATTTTACGAATAAGTCGTTTTAATTTTCGTCAATACAGTCTTTCTTTTACTGGCCATGTTTACAGTTCCAAAATTTGAAAGGAACTAAGAATAAGATACACAACCTATAGCAATAAGTACGATACCTAATAGGAAGTAACGTTATTAAACACGTGCTAGGCAATTACGACAAACAAATGAAAACATTTCTAAGAATTCTATTGTACGTACGAAGTATTTACGACTCTATCTCAGTACTGTGTTTAAAGTTCAGTAAAATAAATTATTAGGGTCTAAATAATTATGTATTGTTTCGCTGTTGGAGAGTGGTTGCTACGCTATAAAGATTGTTCTAATATAAGGGTAACAATGTATACCAAACGAACCCTAGCAATATCTACGTTATAAGGAGTTTTTTCGTTAAATAGAAGTTCGCTATAGAGTTTACACTGTAATTTGATTATCACTTAATTTTTAAATGTTTCATGAATTTGTAATGTTTACCTTTGCCAGCATTATCGACTGGTGGACATCTCTAAACACTATTGACTTTTACTAGCTGATTAAAAGAAGGTGTCTTTCCCGTAATTTGTACACACGAATCCCATGAATTATTGCCTAGGCTATATGGGTTGCTTAATTATTGTATTGTTTGTAATTTGACGTATTTCTTTTGTGTTCTGGTTTTGGAAGAAATACGTCAAATTACAGTACATTCTGTATACGGACTTCCTTTGTCTAATGCTATATTTTCTCGTCTTAGGCATCATCATCACCCTCATACCATGTTTTTTTATCTGTGGCTGTCACAGCATGATCTTTTTTTCCTATACGTCTCTATCAGTTGTCTTTTCTTTATTGAGCCTCTATTTAATGCTCGATGTCGTTTACTTAACGCTATCCGGAGTCATTTCCTTATAAATACTGTTTATTTTAACCTATTGCCGTTCTTCTCTGTTGTCATTTCGGTAGTCACCCCCTTTCTAGACATATCATCTTTCACAGAGTCCATCCATCGTTCCTTTGGTCTTTTCCTTACTCTTATACCGCTTCCGCATTGAAACTTCAAACGCGTGATCATATATTATTTCGATTTAAAAGTGTCCTCTCCAAAGGTTCCTTCTTATCCTTATAGCCATCCAGATTCGTACTCAAAACTTTCCCCACAACATTTTCGTCATTCCTCCGCATCACATGCCCACTGTCCATTGCCACATAAATGAGCCCCTCTCCATTTAATCTCAAATGATACCAACTCACCAAGCATGTATCTTATGGTAAATCATTACATAGAATTATCAACACAACTATCTTTTCTGTCTCTTCAAATATTGATACTATTGATCTGGGTATCATGCCGTACATACTCAGCGGCTTTTAGAGATTTTTTAGCAATTTACTATTTCGTTCCTTTTTTTAAGACCTTTGTAGCAATTGATTATTTCGTTCCTTTTTAAGACCTTTGTAGCAATTGACTATTTCGTTCCTTTTTTAAGACCTTTGTAGCAATTGACTATTTCGTTCCTTTTTTAAGACCTTTGTAGCAATTAACTATTTCGTTCCATTTTAAGACCCACGACAAATTTTATAACAGAGTAGACTATTTTTTACCGTCACGATGTATGGCTAAGGTTGCCAGCTCAATAATGATTTCGGGAAATAAAGAAGGTTGTCACGTTTTAAAACGATCTTTGAGTAAACTGCGACTTATTTATTTGAATAACTTTTTTCTAAGAGTGAGTTTATGAAGATTCAATACTATGTATAAGGAAATTAGGTTCTTATTTCAGGGAATACCATAGTGAAAATCACGGGAATTTCCCGGGTTTTTTGAGTTGGCAACCCTAGGTTCATCTTACCAATATTGGCAATTCTTCTGTTCGTCCACAGCTGTAGACCACGAAATTCAATTTTTCGTTACGTTTTTTTGTAATTTGCAGGTCAATGTCAGGTTGTATCAAAATATGATTCGCAACTATAACAACATGTATTTACAGAATTATGATCATTAGAATCTTTAATACATCTCTCTAATCTAGATTTGTTCCATTGAATGACGTTTTCATGAAACCATGACATTTGGGAACAAATCTAACTTAGAGTGATGTATTATTGATTCTAGTACATACTAATTCTGTAGCAAAAACCGTAAGAAAATTTGAATTTCGGGGGCTCATCCTGACACTACATCTAGCCTTTTCCGAATATAGTTTCAGTATAACCAGGTTTATGTTATTATCCTTTCAGTGAATAAATCGCTTTATTTGATGGTCTATACAAAAGCTAGTAATGAAAAGTTCATGTTTTTGTAAAAAAAAAAATATAAAATGCCTACCATGTTGTAATTATTATATAAAGTCGTATAGTGATTCGTATACATTTCTCATTCATAGTTTCACATAAGGTGCTTCTAAACGGGCTATTAGGTACTTTCAAGACAATATGTAGCTGTACTATTGGCAACTATTGCTCGACCATCACAAAAACATTTTATTAAGCTTATGGCTGAGCAATCTATGGCTGGGCCCTGTGTTGCAATATATCTTCAACGGTATGGCTCATGATTCTCACTCGTAAACGGGCTACACTATCGAGCAACAATGGCTGATAAAGCCACTCATCTTAGCCGCTTACATTGTTTTAAACGAAATACTAAAATGAAAATAAAAGCCGCGAATTTCGACCTTACTTGAATAGGGGTGACACTTTAAGGCGTGTACGCACGGTGAACACGAACATCGAACACAGAACATTTGGTTCGTACGTGTGGACGTAAATTACTAAAGTGGACACGAACACAGTTCGACTTGTATTCGTGCTCAACCGACCCGCTCTGTTTAGTAGCCATGGATTCGCCGTTAGTAGTGGTACACTTTTGGATAGGTGGCTGAGAACTAATGGCGCCACCGTGCGCTCACCGCTCTCCGAACACCGTCCACGCAGGAAAACGAAATTCGATCGCCAAAAATGTAGGTAACAGTATTGACGAACATAATGTATGATGTTCGTTAGTGGTATGCACATGCGAACGAAGTGTTCGATGTTCGTGTTTACCATGTTCTTGTTCGTTCGTGCGTACGCGCCTTCGGATGCCAAGAATGAATAATTGATAAATATTTATTTAAAACTTATCAAGAAGGTCTAAGAGTGCTTTCCTATTTCTTAATTCCTTGTAGACAAAAATGGATCAAATATAAAACGTAAATTTATATAGATTGAAAACAAACTAAAGAAAGCACAGAATAATATGGCAACTAATTACGATTTCGTTACGATGAAAAAATAAGTGGCTATAATGGCTAGGCCACATAAAATATTGTCGTCTATTTTAAATATTGCATAGTATGGCAGATGTTGCTGGAAATGTTGCCAGCCACAGTGTTGCAGCCTCCTAATTCCGTGAAGTGTAGCCCGTTTAGAAGCACCTATTCTATCCTATTGAAAAGTTCTTTCCTTCATGCTGGATTCTGCCGTCTGCGACTAAAATAATATTCAAAAGATAAGTTTGATATAGTGGCGTTTTTTATTTAGTAGAAAGAAACCTGTGGTCATCCATTGCACGATTTATACTTTTCCAAACCAACAACTTAGCAATAGTACATATTTTTTTACAAGATATAGGTACCTATATTTAAGATTCCGTTTTGGAAATAAACATGTTAGAAATATTTATGTAATGTTGTTTTATTTTTTATGGGACTAGCTTTTGTCCGCGGCTTCGCCCGCGTGGGGGTCGGTAAAACCCTTTATAAAAACCATCTCCATGCAAAAATACATATATGTGCCAGCTTCCCTGGTGAGGAGATGGTGTTGGACATACAAATTAACCAACGTCCATTTTTCAATACAGAAAAAAGAAAAAGTCTTTATTTTAAGCTTCTATTCTTGCACTGGCAACACTGCAAGTAACTGTCAACAGTCAATCGCTGTCATTATAATTGACATTTATATTCACGTGTTTACCTCGCTGAAATGCGGATAAATATTGAAAACGAAAAGAAAATAAATAAAATTTAACCATGTTGTTATTAGAAGACAAGGAGATCGACATATTCGTCGCAAGTAAAATAGGTTCTTTTAAACGTAAGTACTGTTTTCTATATAATATCCACCAATATTTAAGTCGATTTGTTTTGATCCACCTAAATTATTGTTTATTGAAAGGTTTTGCTATCGTAGGACTTTCTATCTGTTTTGTACAATGATCTCCTAGTTTATATGTATAGATGTATGCAGCCTGTTAACGTCGTCTGATGAGTAAACTCTTTAGTAAAGAGGTTATTAATATGTAAACACCACGCTTTGTTAGTTGCAATCAGAATTCATGGATAAATTTCCGAAGGCTTGTTGGCATAGTTTTATATTATTTAAAGAGATATAATTCATATATTGTACAATGTACACAAAACTGCAGATGAAGACTAGGCTTAACTAATGAGTAGGTACATGATCCTGTTGGAGCGAATTAACTTAAAAAAAATATTGCTAATAAGTCATCATCATTCTCCTGCCATTATCCTAATTTATTTGGGATTGGCACAACATGTCCCTTTCTTCAATACTTCTCTATTACTTGTCATCTCGGTAGTCACAACCTTTCTAGCCATATTATCTTTCACACAGTCCATCCAACGTTTCTTTGGTCTTTCCCCTACTCTTATAGCCATCGACATGCATACTCAAAACTTTCCTCACAACATTTTCCTCATTCCTCCGCATCGCATGCCCATACCATGACAACCGATTTCCGCACAACTTTTCAGTCACTGGTACGACTTTCAGACTTCCTCTTATGTACTCATTTCTTATTCTATCCATTCGTGTCACACCACACATCCCTCTTAGCATTCTCATTTCAGCTGCATGCAATTGCCTTTCATTAAAAATATTGCTTATTAAATATCCTCGTAAGGCCCAACCCAAATTTAGGTCGATATATATTTTTATGATTAGATATATAATTTAAATGATTTTAAATAGTGTCTCGGGCCGGAGTGTCAAAATTGTTTTGTCATTAAATTAGGTCGTTGGGCCTTACGAGGATAATTCATAACATCACAGATAGGGAACTTTCACTACTATGGAAATTTATTTGTTAATTTTCTTACATCTACCACTACAGGATAACCCAATTAGATAAATACGCCTATCCTAACTTAATCTGTGATATGTTTCCATGTTCATCTTAATAAAAATATTAAAAATCTTTATTCATACAATAACCTTTAACACTGCTTAAAAACTAGATCGCATGAATTTCAGTGGATAAAGGTCATAGAGATAAAACCTCCTGCAGGCCTGCACTTAATAGACCCAGAAACCTAGGCACTTGCCATTTGAGAACCCTCCATCAAAAGAACCTGCAAAAAACTCCAGTTACTCTTATAAAAATAATTGAGTTTTTCAATGTTTTCCAATTATAAAGTGTTAATAGGCTTGGGAGGACAGTGTAGGCCTGTCAAGAAGTACCAGTACTGACAGATTTTTATGATCTCCTAAATATGTTCTCAGACATAAAATACCACACTGACACTACGAAGAACAGTAAAAAGAACACAGAGAACTTAGTGGACATAAAGACATTGGAAAAGGATGAGGGTATCACGAGACTGGAGTGGGGGAATGCAGAGCAGACTGAGATACTAATTGGCAGGAGGAATCAACAGGTAACACTTGATTTTTTATGAATAAACCCAGATTTGTTTTTTTTGTTTTTGAAATTTATCAAATAACTTCTCCCACTCTGGGCGGAGCGAGAGGAGGGTGTGTCAGACTGTTACTGACTAAAACCCACCCGTATTCCTTCCGTTGCCTGTGTTGCCAGGGGCCTCGGTAACCCTTTTGAACTTCAACGCGACCCCGGCAGGCATCGGCCCTAGTGGGCCCCTACAATTGTGCTGACATCTCTCGAGGCGGGCCTGGTCCTTATCGGACGGCGAGGTACCCATTGCTCACCGTCTGCAAGCCCGCGCCTACTGTGGCCGGAAATCTGCCCGGGATTCCTGACGCCCAGGGCGTCTCCTGCGGCGGCTAGGGGCGAGAGGGCGCGAAATTTTCCTTTCCCTAAACCGTCCCGCCGCCTTCGCAAGCATTACTGCTTCGCAGAAGGAGGTGACGACTGCCCATGCCCTCTCGCTCCGTACCATGGCTTGAACCAGGGCCGGACGCGAGAGATCTCTGCCGCCGATCGCCTCCACGTGGACACAGCGGTGCTCTGTCCAATCCGGGCAGACCTCCACCGTGTCCTCCGGGCGATCCACACAGTGGTGACACCCGGGCCTTTCCTCCCGCCTTATCCGACACAGGAACCTCCCGAAGTTGCTATGTCTGGTGAGGACCTGCGTCAGGCAGAAGGTGAGGACGCCGTGGCGCCTCTCTAGCCACTCCTCAAAGACTTACTTATCGCCACAATGGTTGCGTGCCAAGCACTGGGTTGCGACAATCGCACTCTCCATTTCGCCATGAGGTCCGTCCGCTGTGCCGCGATTTCTTGCGGCAGCGGAGTTACGCCCCGGCGGCGGCGCGCCGTGTTCCGCGCGCGCCTCTCTCTAGAGGAATTGCGGCCGCTGAGGGTGACGGGGTTCGCATGAATTCATGCGGGCCAACGCCCAGCACTCCAGCAACTCGGCTAAAGGTAGCAGCAGAACACCGTGTGGTTTTAGTCAGTAAGAGTCTGACAGACCCCTCCACTCACCCCAGGATGGAAGACATCCATGAGGATTTCATTTTTTTCTTATTTATCATAAAAAAAAAGGTTTCTAAGATGCATCCCCAAAAAAAAAAGTACTTTGTCATGTAAATACGAAATATGCAAGTCACAGCTCAATATTAGATCTCATCAGAGCGCGTTCGTATTTCCGAAGATAGACGATGCTTCCCGAAGCGCATACTTTTCCTGTGATGTCTGTACTTTAAATATTTTATAATTGTATACTAGACAGAATTCTCAAACTGCCCTTGTTAAATATCCACAGATACAAATCTACAACACACTCAGCGGCTTCTCAAAGTCCTACACCGCAGACTTCGCCCCCGGTGAGGTGGTAGGCCTCGCACGCTGCAAGCGGAAGCTACTGGCTGCCGTGTCGAGCGGTGTAGTGAAGATATGGACCAAGAAGACCGAGGAGATTGTGAATGTTGGCAAGGTGGACCGCATGAGGGTCTGTCCTGATGATCACACGGTATTTGGTACAGGTATGTTGAATAAATTGACTGAGGCACCCGTCCCATCGCCGACGAGAAAGTGACTAGCTATCGACTTCTTTTTCTCGGCTGTCCCATGGTGTATTGTTGATTCAGGGATCAATATAAAGCTTTAAAGTGCTATTTTTTATACAGGCAAGTGTCACAAAATGGTTGTTTTTGGATATCTGAAAAAGCATGGCAGTAGTATACAGGGTGGATTTTTGAGACGGGGCAGTAAGGGCAGCTACCTTAACCGATGTAGCTACAGGAAAACGGTCTTAGGAGACCGTCCTTAACTTTTTGAGACATTTAGATCTGCATTCACAGATTTTGAAAAAATGTACAGTCAGCAGGAAAATGGGTAGTTTTCATAAAAACTTTTTGATGCCAATCGATCCTGTTTCTTACAGGGATCAAAAAACTCTATTAGACCAACAGAGGTTTTTTTTGCAGTTTCTGACTTTTCTAGTACTCAAACCTCTGTTGATTAACTTAAGGCTAAGTTAAATACACATGGCGGGACCCAATTGCAAATTATAAACCGAATGGAAATTAATGGCTTCCCCGCTTGTTACTAAACTTATGGCGAGTATTTCCATCTGAAACTTCTCAGTAGCAGCCCAGAGTCTGGATTTGTGGCCGGTTGATGGCAATAGGCTCGCCCCCTATTACATGGGACTTAAACATAACTGGCGAAATGTGGGTGTTCTACAGGTACAGCTCTGCTCAACCCTTCGGGGAAACAAGTCGTGATGTTATGATATTTTATGACGAATTATGGGATTTTTTCAGAAACACACAAGTCTTGGATTGTTAAAGGGACTGACCCATTCACATTACCACGTCCTAGAAGGAATACTTCGAATTACATTTAACACTGTATAATTATGTAGATGACTATTAGCGATAAGACCGCCATAGTACCCTGTAAAACCCCGCGCGACTCCGATTCGGTGGACAGCCACAATTGTTTTTTTTTTGTTTGAACAAAAAAAAAAACAATTGTGGCTGTCCTTGACCAATTAAAATTAATACGTTGACTCGTTGCTTTTCAATTATTATGTAGAAGCTTTATTGAGCTTATTCTATCCATTTTGCAGGAGGCGAAGAAAACGACCTAAAAATATGGCGCATTGGCGAGCCAGCGCCAACATTTGTAGCCAAGAACTTGGCACACGACTGGCTGCAACTGAGGAGGCCGGTGTGGGTGTCGGACCTCGTGTTCCTCAACGGAGAAGGTGGCAGGCTGGCAGCTGTGTGCTCCAGGCATGGCTATGTTAGGTAAGTAGACCGTCCCCCATCAGCGTTGTACAGTTTTCCAAAGAAAAGTATGTGCTTCGGGGATCATCGTCTTTCTTCGGAAATACGATCGCGAAATGATGAGATCTAATATAGAGCTGTAAGAATCACGGAAGTACTTGTCTATTTAGTATTATAGATTAACAACTCTATGGAATTCCATAAAACTTTTCAAAACTTTTGAATGACAAATGACGATCTGACACCGGAGTAGGTAACCCAACAGAGAGGTAACATCATACAAACTCACAATTATCGGTGCAGAGCATTTATTGCGCAAAAAAAAAAGGATTAGAGCAATATACAGGCTTCGACGTGACGAATCATAGCCTCGTAAGGCCCAACGACCTAATTTAATGACAAAAAAATTTTGACACTCCTGCCCGAGACACTATTTAAAATCATTTAAATTATATATCTAATCATAAAAATATATATCGACCTAAATTTGGGTTGGGCCTTACGAGGCTATAGGACGGATATTTAAAAAGCTTGACTTGTTACCGCTACCGTCTCTTTACATATATGAAACGTGTATGTTTGTGAGGAAGCATAAGGAATTATTTAGCAATGCGGCGGATTTACGTCCTCGTAACCGACGAGACCCCCCACAGGCTCGTCCTGAATATCCTACCGAGACTAGCAAAATATAATAAAAGTTGTATGTCTATGTGTGTACGTATATATAATAAGACGCAAAGTAATCTCAAGACCTTAATAATGAAATTATAAAAAAAAATTGCATGATTAGTTGTGTAGTCATAGTTTGTATAGTGTCAAAGACTGCTTCGACCATAACTATACATCTATACTCTATAAAAACATACAGATAAATAAATATTTAAGTGTCTGCTTGTAATGCCAAAATAACAACTTTTTATCAGAAGCATATACGGTACTTATAACAAAAAAACAATTTTTAAAAATTTTGTCCGTCGGTCTGTCTGTCTGTTTGTTCCGGATAAACTCCGAAACGACTGGACCGATTTTGATGGGACTTTCACTGGCAGATAGCTGATGTTATAAGGAGTAACGTGGGCTATTTTTAGAAAAAGCCACGCGGGCGAAGCCGCGGGCAACAGCTAGTGTTAAATATGCTTGAAAAAATTTGTACGCTTATCACTGTTAAGCAAAAACATCTGTGCTCTTGTTATTTTTTGTATTTTACCATCTTTTTTATACCATGTTTTTAAGCAAATAAATAAGAAAGAAAGAAATCATTTATTTGCTGATAACGTAGGTGTATACATATAAGTTGGAATATTTATTAAGTGTCCCGATACATTTTACCTTACGGCATGCAAAATATTAGGTTTGAACCAGTAGTAATAAAGATACAGCTATTACGTTTATTATTAGCCATAGGTGCCGATTCCCTTGTTCACAAACTAAACTAAATTTAAGTTCAGTGCATCTTTTTCTTTGTATTTCATTAATTTTTGATTATGGTATAAGTTTAATAGAACTTTGAGTAGTTGCTCAAATTAGACAGATAGCGTGCTTATATTATGCAAATAAAAGGACAGAAGATAAATTTTAGTTTAGTCCTGTCAAATTAATCAGCCCCTGTCACTACTCTATACAAGTTTAGACGTGATTAAAAACTTGCCTACTAAAATTACGTCAATTTACGTCAAGCGCTGATTAATTTGACAGGACTAAAATAAAATTTATCTTCTGTCCTTTTCTTAATGAAATAGAAAGAAAAAGATGCACTGAACTTAAACTTAGTACAGTTTGTCAACAAGGGAATCGGCGCCATTGTCGAATTTAATAGGTTGTTACGGATCAGACTACAATAAATAAATCAAAATAATTAATGAATTAAATATATATCTCTCGCATATCATACAATGAAGAATATATGTCGTAATGTGTAATGTCAAAAAGCTTAATGTTAAAATATTCATTAAAACATTAACAACAATCACAATTATTATTAGGTATAGAACTGATAATCTGCAGGCTTAGCATGACACTCTATATCTTCGAAGAATAGACACGGCTCTTTCTATACAAAGTGACATTTCGTTTCTCAGTTTTTGACATCTCACCGTAGAAATCTTTCTACAATCTGTCATCTTGTCTTTCGTTTCTAACGAACTTTGTCTAGGTCCTTTTTTATGTAGAAAGATTACTACGGTGGGATGTCAAAAAAGGAGAAACGAAATGTCACTTTGTATGGAAAGAACCGTGTCTATTCTTCGAAGAAATAGAGAGTGTCATGCTAAGCCTGCAGGTAATGTCAAAATCTGTTATTAATCTATTATTCTTATTCACTACGACAAAGTGCGGTAGAACAAAAACTTAGATGTTTTGCTTCTGTGGGGAGTTACTCTGTGGCGCGACGTAGGGTAGCTTATTTTAAATGCCCAAAAAAAAATGTTTTTTTTTTAGTTTTAATAATGTTTAGTTATTAATTACCCATCACGTCTGCGAAGTTACGCTAGATATTTTATTAGGTATGTATTTGACCGTGTAATATTAACTTTATATTAAAAATAATATTTGTTTTATTGTTCGCAGGTTATACGACAGTCGCGCTCAAAGGAGACCGGTTGTATCCGTGGACTTCGAGAAGATGGCCGCCACCTGTATCTCAAACAGTTTTGACGAACGGTATGTACAATATATAACTTGTCGTTGTGATTTTGTTCTCGTTGTTAGCTGTTAAACTATTTATAGTCTTCATTTATTTTCGTCGCTTATACAAGGTGTCGTTTTGCATCCTCGTCGAATCGAAAGAGGTAACTATGCTATTGATTCTCGACGCGAATCAATTATAAAATAAGTAGGTCTTTTTTTTTCTTCCTAATTTTCGGAAATCGGCATGTGTGGGACACGCATGTTAAAATACAGCCCGCGTGATACCGCACTGTAACTGCCCTTTTACACACACGCTACCGCATTCGCAACGGGGTTATTCTGTTCTGTGAAAGTGGTGTATTCTAAAATTCAGTCAAACTTAGATAACTAAAAAAACAAGTATGTATTAATTATTGAGCAGGTATTGTAATTTTATTTGATTATATAAGTCTCTCATAGCAGCCTCCTGTAATTTGACGAGGATGCAAAACGACACCTTGTATAGTGTATGTATGTATGTATGTATGTATGTATGTATGTATGTATCTATCTATCTATCTATCTATTATATAGCATATATCTGTGTGTCTATTATATTGTAATTATATACATTTTATTTGCACCAAAGACAACCCCATTTTAAGTCCAGAAAATCACTGTCCATCCCATGGTTGCCTGGAAGAGATCGCAGTTAGCGATAAGGCCGCCCATTGTATATTTTGTAGTGTATAATTTTTTTCATTTTTGTGATGTATCTGGTGTACAATAAAGTCATCATCTGCCTGCCTTTTTTCCCCAACTATGTTGGTGTCGGCTACCAGTCTAATCGTATGTAGCTGAATACCAGTATTTTACATGGAGCGACTGCCCCCACCCGATTCGAGCTGGTGTTCCACAAGGCTCCGTGCTCTCTCCCTCCCTCTTCTCGCTCTACACAAGCGACATACCCAAACACAACAAGTGTCAGTTGGCCCTATTCGCTGACGACACTGCAATTTACTACTCAAGTCGCAGCACTGAGTACATCCATAGACACCTCCAATAGGCAGCCAGCGCTCTAGAGCAATGGTTCAAGAAATGGAGGATTGAAATTAATCCATCTAAAAATGCAGCTGTACTGTTTGTCAAACAAGGCAAAATAAACAGCCACTTACGCACCCATACCCGACCCATCACTATGTCAGGCCAACAGATCCCCTGGGACCTAAAGGCCAAATATCTAGGGGTAACTCTCGACCACTACCTCCGCTTCAACGAGCACATAAAGACAGTACGCAACCGTGCTGCCTTTGCGCTCGGTCGCCTCCACTATCTTATAAATACACGTGGTAAACTAGCCCTTAAGTCAAAGGTGCGAATTTACACCACGTGTATTCGCCCCATCATGACATATGCGGGCGTCGTGTTCGCACACGTCAAGCCGTCTCTATTAAAAAAAATGCAAGTCCTCCAAAACCGATTCATGCGTAAAGCCACGGGCAGCCCCTGATTCGTACGCAACGATCAACTACATGTTGATCTAAAATTGCCCACCATCCGGCAATTTCTCAAAAATACAAGCAAACGCTTTTTCGATTCTGCTACCACGCACACTAATCCACTAGTGGCAGCAGCTGCCAGTTACACTCCCTCACACTTTTCACGCACACGACGACCAAAACACGCATTAACCGACAAAGATGACGACATCACTCTCTACCAAGAGAGTAATAAGTTAGCCCATCAGAAACAAAAACACACCACACTGACCTCCCGTACTCGACGGCGAGTACTTCCGCGAGCTAGATTAAAAAGAGTAATAAGTCACTCCCCCCGACCCTAGAACCCGCCCGCCCGCGCGGAGCAAGTTAATACAAATCATTTCCCCAATAATAATAATATAACACAGTTACGACAAGTCCCCGCTTGCTCAGTAACCGGTAGCGCCCTAAGCCGAGGTTCGAGTCCCACTATGGGATGCCCTTAGCTGTGCTGCCTAATTTTAAGTTAAATAGGTGAGAGGCCCTTCTGGCCCCACCGACGCCCGGTAAAGCAGTCGAGGACCCCCGCGGGACCACTGCATAAAAGCCCGTATCAAAAAAAAAAAAAAAGGAGCGACTGCCTATCTGACCTCCACAACCCAGTAATTGGGTAACACGATACCACTTAGTAAGACTGGTTGTCAGAGTTTCGGATTTGTTGAGGCGCGATGGGGGAAAATTTATGGAAATGTCTTTCTAGACCTTTGAATTTAGGGATGACCAAGCTGCTCTGTTATTCCATGGAGTGCATTAAAATTTACTCAATGGCACACCCTGGGCAGTCAGTCCTGCTAACATCTCTACATTCCCTTGTAACTGGGTATTGTCGACCCGACATGAGCTATTGTGGATTGTTCGTGCAGACATGAAGAGATCCTGCTTTAAAATCATTCCATCGAAGTTGGGAAGGACGATTAATCCTTTCATTCCCGTGAAAAAGGTGAGACAAAGACAATATTCTCATAATGCAACTGTGTAATTATATTCTCTCTCCAACCAGCTTTGTCTCGGCCCCATAATTTCGTGTCGTACAAATGACAGCCGGGACCAGCGGCTTAACGTGCTTTCCGAGGCACGGAGAGGTCTTGGTATGTAAAGATGGTCACCCATCCACGGACCAACCGCGGCAAGCGTAGCTTAACCTTATCGATCGACCCGTGCGGCTGTCTTAGCCACAATAAAGTATATAAAAAAAATACAGGGACCCGAGCACGAACGCGCGACGTATGGTTAGTTCCAAAAGTAAACAAAATGGATCAGAAAACGAAACTTTAGACAATTTGTAGCGCCACTTAAAAATGTATACATTATCAGCCTATAATGTACCCACTGCTGGGACACAGGCCTCCTCTCTGTGAGAGAGAGTGGGCCGTAATCCACCACGCGGGCCCAGTGCGGGTTGGTAGATGTCACATGTCTTCGAATTTTCAGCGACATTATTCACATGTAACATGTTCTAGGACATGCCGGTTTCCTCACGATGTTTTTTTCACCGTTTTGAGAGCAGCGGTGATGAAATAATTTGCACTAAGTAAAGCGCCTGTCTGGGTTCGAATCTACGACTTACAACTCGTACTTCGCGGTCATTACCACTGGACAGCCACTGTTATTATAAAAATTGATAGCTTTGATTTAATTTTTTGAATAGTTAAACCCGAAATTCTAATTTAAGCGTTAATAATGCATCAAATTGCTTAGAATGGATCCATCGTTATATCGAAAATACTGCAGCATTCATTTAGAAATGAATATGGCAGAATATGGTAAAGTTGAAGATTAATGTTAAGTACAAAGTTTGACGAAAACCGTTGTCCGTGGAGTTTCTTGCCCGTTCTTCTCCATAGGAACCTACTACGCTTTGGAATGGGCAACTAGCTTCATCTTTCTGACTGACCGACCCCTTGACAATAGGGTCTTACACCCCTTTTTGAAAAGTGTCTTAATTAAATTCTATAATGCTGATATGCCCCAAAAAAATTAATCACAAAATTTTTATTCAATCGATAAGTGCCATAAAAATGCATTTAAATTTTACATTTTCAAATTTCGCGCGTAGTTTGACGAAAACGCTGGACGCAGTGGATGCCATGTTGCTCTGTAGTCATGACGTCACTTGGCTATGTAAACAAATGCGCTGATCTATTATCTAACTATCAGTTGACAGTTGACTCGTTTTAGTTTACACAGCCGTATGACGTAATAACATGGCGGCTACTATTTCATGGTGTTTTTTAACAGATTAGAAAAACTGAAAAAAATTGTTTTGTTATTTTATGAACTACTAACATTTTCCGACACCTTTTTGCCTAAACTATCTCAATAATATATTTATAGATTTTTACTCGTATACAGTAAAATACCCTATTCAAAAGTGCCTAGGTTTATTTGTAATAAATGCTTTGAGTTTTGAAAGAATGATTGACAGATGTCAAGCGAGCGCGCCAGTGACCGGACCACAGATAACATATTTTTTCTTTTTTTTATGATGGGAGCTTTCATCTTTTAATGTAGCGAAGTAGTGTATAAAGTTAATTCGAAAGGTTTTTGAATCGGAAATAGCGTTAGGCTCTGCGGTTTATCTGACCATACGTCGACCGCGACCGATCAAAATCAAAATATTTTTATTTCACATAAACCTACATGGGCACTTATGAAACGTCAGAAGCTAGGTGCACGGTTCCAATGGGTCGTTTCCTATGGAGAAGAGCCGGCAAGAAACTCCACGGTTACTCTTTTAAAAATAATTGGCTTTTACAATGTTTTCAAATTAGTGTTTAATAGGTATGGGAGGACAGTGTAGGCCTGTCGAGACGTACCAGGTACTTAACAAAAAAAGAAAAAGGTCTACAAAATATCTAGTCTATTAAGCCTACAACGTTCTCACATTCACAAGGTACACACAAATCTGTGTAAAATATTAATAAAATAATAAAAATAAAAACCCATTTAAACCAAATGAAGTTTGCCATTACAACAAGTCTGAAATCAAACGACGATGACGTGTAGCTGTCCGTTTCCAATTCCAATTTTGGGCAGATTAACTTTTATCAACATTTTTTCTCTATCCCCTTTTCAGCCAAGTCCTAGTAGGTTTCGGCAGAGGACAGCTACACCAAGTAGACCTCAGGAATGGTAAACCAGACAAAGGCTTCAAAGGATGTACGGGCGCAGTGACGGATATAGCCATCGTGAGGGATTCGCGGCTGATCGTCAGTGCAAGCCTGGATAGGCAGCTCAGAGTCCATGAGTATGGTAGCAAGGATTTGGTTTTCAAGGTAAGCTATTATTATTATTCAATCTGCCTATCTTACCTTTACAACCTATTTACTAGATAACACGAAACCCCTTGGTAAGACTGGTTATCGTGAAAAAGTGTTTGTAAAAACCTACTTACAGAAATAAAATCATTTATCATTTATCATCATTTATCATTTATCATCATTTATCATTTATCATCATTTATCATTTATCATTATCATTATCAGACTTTCGGGCTTCTGACGAGCAGTAACAACTGTCAAAGATCTACGAATGACTGCCGGGACCAATGGCTTAACGTGAGACACGGTGGGGTCTCGATATGTAATGGATGCCCATCCATTACATATCGAGATCCCACCGTGTCGGGTGCCCACCCGTCAAGGAACATATTTACTCTAGGGAGAAGAATGACAACTACGAACAAATAAAATGGTACGGTTTTTGGCGCCTCCTGGTGGATGCCCCCGAAAACTCGCGAAAGCGGGATATTTAAAATCGCATTTCTTTGAGATACTTTACTTAAGCCTGTCCACGAAAGCAGAACTGGGAAACTGTAACCGATGTTAAATTATTGTGCAATTGCACAGGTTACAATTTTCCAGCTCCGCTTTGGTGGTCAAGTAGCCTTATTGATGAAATTAACATAAAAAGGTAAATACGAGAAAATGTATTCTTGCTTGTAGAAAATTTTGAACAACAAAATCATAAGTTAGTGGTTGATTTTTAAAAGTCAAAGACTACTCAACGTCGTTAATGGTGAGGATAACACTTAACGTTGCAAAAAGAGAATTCACAAGAAATAACATCTAAAGTAATAGGAGAAAATGTATTCTTGCTTGTAGAAAACTTTGAACAACAAAATCATAAGTTAGTGGTTGATTTGTAAAAGTCAAAGACTACTCAACATCGTTAATGGTGAGGATAACACTTAACGTTGCAAAAAGAGAATTCACAAGAAATAACATCTAAAGTAAATAATTACGTTCCTAGATTATCATGCGCTCACGCCGGCAGATATTTTTCTTGTGAACTGGGGCTGCCAGGTGTATTTAACAAAATCTTACCCACTAAGTTTTATTAAATTAATTTTAGAAAATAAGTAGCCTCCGCGCTCTGCCCGATGCGTTGCAGTAAATTAAATTAATTATTTATTTCTGTATTGGCTTGATTGGATAACTCTTTTGTCTATTTATAAGTACAAACTTAGGCTATACGAGCGTATATCTATTATATTATACATACATTATATTTTTATTTATCCAATTTTAATAATATTAACATTGATTACATTAACCGAAATAATAAATCGGCTAACTTGTTGGTTAACAAAAATGTTGATAAAACTACCAAATGGTAGCTTTTTAACATTTATGAACCTTTTTAGTTTATATTATGTTGCCATCCTTGAAAACGTCATTATTGAAGACCGAAGATTTTAGGTCTCACATAATAGAGGAGAACATGGCAACATAGGTCTAGCCCCCGTAGGCATTCCTAAGTTTACCCAATGAGACGACCCCGCCTGCCACCCGTCCATGAACTGGCCGCGGCAAGCGAAGCTTGACCTTCGATCGACGCGTGCGGCTGTTATTATCTAGCCAACAGCCCCTTGCTACAATGAGTCATACACAATATTCAATACATTACACATGGGTCAAATTCAATTAGTTAACGAAACTTTGCAAACGTGATGGGTATTGTCTAAACACGATAAAATAAAAATAAAAAAGATTCGTAGTATTTTTTTCTGGTGATAAATGTTTTTTTTTTTTTCCATAACACTTTTACCCGTCAACCATATTTTTAAAACTAGTTGAGGTCGGCGGTGTTTTTAATTGAAGTACTAAGACCAACCCGCATTGGGCCCGCGTGGTGGATTACGGCCCACTGCCTCTCACAGAGAGGAGGCCTGTGTCCCAGCAGTGGGAACATTATAGGCTGATTATGTATGTACTAACAGTTAAGAAAATCTGTTTTCTTTTGATTTATTGTTTTAAACAAATTATTTAAAAAACAAAAAACCCGCATTGGTATCGCAGGCGGGGGACAAACAAAAGTTACACCATATTTCAGGTTATTGGTTTGGCCTGCGATACCAAAATTCTATAGATTTTAGTGTTTGTTTTTCTCTTTTCAAAGTGTTTTTGCAGTCGGGTTTTGTTGTTTTTTTTTTTTTAATAACTTGTATTATTTAGAGTATAATAATTATGACTGCCTCGTTGGTGGTCTAGTGGTCGCAAGCGCTACTGCTGAGCATGAGGTCCTGGGCTAGATTCTCAGGTCGGATAGTGTTATTGGGTTTTACCATTAAGAATTTCTCAGTAGCAGCCCGGAGTCTAGATTTATGCCCGGTTGATGGCAATAGGCTCACCCCTATTACATGGGACTTAAACATAACTGGCGGAATATGGGTATACTGTAGGTACACTTCTGCCTTACTCTTCAGGGAATACGGGCGTGGTTTTATATTATTTTTTTTGTTCCGTTACAGCAATACCTAACATCGAAGCTGTCATGCTTACTGGTGCAGACCGAGACTTCCACACCCCTCACCCGAGTGGACAGTGAGGTCAAGGAAGAAGTCGATGATGCAGTGAAAGTGGAGGAGGAGGACGAGGCCGACGATCTGGATAACCTGTTTGAGAAGATGGAGACTGTTGGGTGAGAAAATCTTGTAATTTTTTTATGTGTGGGAGTGACTTCGTCAAAAGGGACGGAAGTGTGTAGACTACTTATTCCATGCTCAAGCTGTCAAAGTGACAGCTTGAGCATGGAATAAGTAAGTACTTTTTAATAGCATGGTATTAGTAAGTGCTGTATATATTGTAAGTACAGGGGGTCGAATTTCGACCAGTGGGCGACCACTAGTAATTAATAATTATTCGAATATTATTAAATATTTCAGAATTTAGCTTATTTAAATTCTAAGGTTAATTTCTGTCGCTGCTCAGTTGCTTTTTACCAAGGTGAGATGTTAGATGTTACACATCTTAAGCGACTAGTGTAAGACTCGCTCGTTTTTAGGGTTCATTTAATGAAATTAAAAGGAAAACTATTACAGCTAAGTAGGCTTTACAAGTTAACGAGTTATAGTCGACCAACTTAAATTTGCAGTTGGAGAATTGATCGTGACGTATACCGATGTATGGGAGAACATGTTTTTGAACTCCATTGTTAACTTTGTTTTTGGAATAAATCCATCCCAAGTAATCCCAATTACGGAACCCGTTATTGTGCGTGGTCCGACACGCACTTGCAGGTTTTTTTTTTTTTGTGAATTTTCAAGGACGCGTCTCATTTAGGCACATTTCATTACACGAGTACGATTTTTAGTAACTTGTGTTACCTACAAGAGAATTTACGACGGCTGTCATGCAGTTTGCCATGGAATTAATTAATTTCACTATGACGTGCTGTGAAATGTTCTCCCATGCTTTCAACATGGCAGTTTTCAGCTCCTGCAAAGTTTGTGGAGCTGGTTGGTTAGTTCGGACGCGCACCTCTTCAGCTCCTCCCATAAGTGCTCTATTGGATTCTTATCAGGGCTTCTTGCTGGCCATTTCATTACTGCGATATTCTATCATTATATTACTAACGTCATGCAGGTATTCTCGATCAATTTTTGCAGTGTGCGCCCATGCATTATCCTACTAATATTATAAATGCGAAAGTTTGTAAGAATGGATGGATGGATGTTTGTTACTCTTTCACGCAAAAAGTACTGAACGGATTTGGATGAAATTTCGCACACAGATAGTTTATAGCCAGGAATAACACATAGGATACTTTTTATCCCGATATACCCACGGGGTCAAAACTTATGCGGGTGAAACCGCGGGGCGCATCTAGTCATGCATAAACAAGAAATTGTGGTCCACAAAGTCAACATATGGCATCACATGAGCTTCTAGGCATTGACGAATGTATCAGTCGCTATTTTGTGGTGGCGACCATGGTCCCGTCACAACCTCAAGGCCAGTTTTACCTTCGGTGGAAATTCCGCCCGACTGTCCATGACCCACCGCCATAACTCACCTTCTATTCAATGCAACATTGCTGAAAATGCTCTCCCTGTCAACGGTAGACTTTCCTACGTCCAACATTGTCATACAGAATAATCTCTTGATTTCATCCGTAAAAAGAAAGAACCTGGCTCCATTGACGTTGAGTACAAAGCAAATGTTCGCGTGCAAACTGTAGGCGCGCTATTCTGTAGGCGCGCTATTCTGTAGGCTCGTTTGGGACCATTAGCTCGTTCTTCGAGTCTCCTTCTAGCAGTTTGAGCTCAAACAGTCACTCTATGAATGCCTCGAAGCTGTTTCTAGACCTGTACTGAGGACAGGTAACAATTACGCGGGCTGGTGGAAAGGATAAACCGATCTTGTCGTGCTGTAGTGACCCGGTTTCGTGGTTCTCCTGGTCGGCGCACGAAGCCGCCAGTCTCCAAGTATCGATGGTAAATTCTTTGAACGGCGGAAAGACTTAGATGAAGTTGTGCTTACGTTTTGATGAGTAAGCCCTGACTGCCACAGCTTGCTCAGCTACTTTAGGTGCAGTATTCATAATTTGAACGTCAGAATAGATAAAAAAATTAGGAGAAAAATAAATCGAAGTTCTTTTAATGCAAAACAAAACAAATAACTATTGACTTATGTATGGTCTAATCAAAGCTTGTTGCTTCTTTACGAGCGACGAAACCCCGATTTTCTTAATTTTGACAAATTCGTGAATAGGGTCTTACACCCATTTTTGAAAAGTGTCTTAATTAAATTCTATACCTAGTGCTAATATGCCAAAAAAAAAATCACAAAATTTTTATTCAATCGATAAGTGCCATAAAAATGGATTTAAATTTTACATTTTTAAATTTCGCGCGTAGGTTGACTAAAACGCTGGACGCAGTGGATGCCATGTTGCTCTGTGGTCATGACGTCACTTGGCTATGTAAACAAATGCGCTGATCTATTATCTAACTATTAGTTGACAGTGGACTCGTTTTAGTTTACACAGCCGTATGACGTAATAACATGGCGGCTACTATTTCATGGTGTTTTTTAACAGATTAGAAAAACTGAAAACGTTGAATAGAATTTTAAAATGTTATTTTATGAACTAAAACTAACATTTTCCGACTCCTTTTTGCCTAAACTATCTCAATAATATATTTATAGATTTTTCTCGTATATAGTAATCTACCCTATTCAAATTTGGAACATTCGTTCCATTATTTTAGTGTAAAAATGCAGGGTGGCTCGATTTCGAAGTCCGGGAGTGTATATTTCCTTCTAACAATAAAAGAATCTTTGAATGTAAACTCAAAACTATTTATGACATATTTCTTCAGCAATTCTGCCATGTCAAAAATATACCAGATTTATTACGGACTAAGGAATCAAAACTTTTTTTTATTACAGTGATAAGCCCAAGAAGACAAAACTGAAACCAGAACCAGCAGAGTTGCCAGCTAAGAAAATCAAGCCATCATCAGAAGGGTCAACGTCCTTACAGGAAATTGAACAAGAAGATGCAGAAGATAATACTGAAGACGCTATCAAGAAGCTTCTGAGAAGCACAGAGAAGCTAAAGAAGAAACGCGATCAGAAGAAGCGGGAGAAGAAAGCAAAGAGCGTGTTCCATAATGCTTGAAATTACATATTTTACAATTGTTGTTTGAATTTTCATTTTATAACGAGTACAACGACCAGTCCGAGTATAGAGAGTAGTGGTAACCCAGTGGCAACGGCCGCGACTTACGAGTTGTAGGTCGTAGGTTCGAACCCGGACAGGCGCTTTACTTTGTGTAAATTATTTCATCACCACTGCTCTCAAAACGTAACATCGTGAGAAAACCGCCATGTCCTAGAACCAAAAACTCGATGACATGTGACATCTACCAACCCGCACTGGGCCCGCGTGGGGGATTACGGCCCACTGCCTCTCACAGAGAGGAGGCCTGTGTCCCAGCAGTATAGGAGCATTATAGGCTGATTATGTGTATGTGTGTGGTGTTTCCTATCTGACCACTCTGAGAAGACACATCGAAAGAAACTCCGAGGTCGCTTATGAGTCCTGACTTGATAAAGGAAAGAACTTAAAAACTGACTAAGATATAACACCGTAACCTCGGCGGCAGCGGGCGGCGGGGCGCACGGTGATCTGAAAATCGGCTTTCATAGACTTAGTGATTTCAATTTCCAAGTGACGGATTTTTTGCCAGACATCGCTTCTATTAGTTAAAAAAATGACACCCGAGTTAATTCTGCACAAAAACGAAGGATTTTCTTGTTTTATATATTCTTAATATTTGGGTCAATAACATTCTAGGGCAGTGGGAACATTATAGGCTGATTTATGTATAACGAACATAGTGGCCCAGTGGTTAAGATCCCGCCTCTCATGCACGTGGTTGTCGGTTCAAATGTGGGCAAGTACCAATGGACTTGAAATTACTGGCATACATCATGAGTTTGTCTTTGAAATTACTGGCATACATCATGAGAAAACCCGGACTTATAAATCAAAATTTTGTAACTTTAAAATCGTTTGAACCCACAGCCAGCTTCTGTATGAGAAGTGGCGGGGGAGGTCTGCATGAAGGCATTGCCCTGCAATAGGACAAGACTAGGTTCTTATTATTATTAAAACTACCAGAAAGAAAGCAAACAGATGCAAGAAAAATACTTGCACAGTTACACCCTGTGGTTAAGTATTTCTTACGGGTTCAAAGAATTAGTTGATGGTTCAAAGCATTGGTTGATGGGTTCAAAACATTGGTAAATGGTTCAAAGCATTGGTTATGTATTAAAATAAGTTATAACACGACTAGAGAAAAGCCTTAACTAACCAAAGATTTATAATAAACCGATGTCAGGCCAACTGTTTACTGGAATATTTTGTTAATTCGAAAATCTGCCCTCCTCATTATTAATCAGATAAAAATAATAATAAATAGATAGAATATACTTAAACCCTGCTTCGGCTGTTTCTCATCTCAGTTCCACTAAGTTCTTATTTATTTGAAAATAGCTATTCATGTGTGTTTTATAATTCCCTTTCCACACTCGTAGATTTTTTTCATTACAATCGCGACTACGAAGCGTATACGTGTGATTATAAATCAGATACACACAATTTATCATATTTTAAAACTGACTGAATCCGGGGTCCGCTTAACTTTAAATTCCGAAGTACCGGAAGTACGGAAGTAATACATCAATAATTCACTACAGTTGGCTGTCAGTGTCAATCCAACCATCTGTCAAGTGTCAATGTCTGTACTTGATTGAATGGTGCTTGTTGTGTTTGAAGAATTACGAAACAACAGCACCTGAATTTCATATGAGAGTCTAGTATTTCTTCAATAAAGTGGCAAGCATGGAATATTAACTCCTCAAACCATACCCACCATTGATATTTATGGACTTTTATTATAGAAAACATGGATTTTTCCGTAATTTGTCGGACTTGCATCAATACTTATAATAACATTGGTTTAAACCCAATTTTCTTATCTGAAGATACTCATGAGCGGTTTTCCAGTGCTTTCTACTCATGTACAGGGGTTCAGGTAAATAAAAACTACCTTACAGAATTAAATTAAATAATGCTTAGCAAGATATAACATACTTTATTGAGTAAACAAACGAAATACCTAAGGAGGCAGCTGCAGATGCATAACTTTATACAACTATTTTTCTAGCCTATGTTGTGTGCTGAGTTGTCAAAACTTCGATAGTTTCGATCTAAATATGACATGTAAAAAAAATAGTAATTTGACCATAAAACATAATGAAAAATTAAAGAAATTGACAAATTAAGAACAAAGTTATCAAAGCAGCAAAAGTAGACTTATTCAGCAGTGTGACATCAAATAATATATAGTCTTCACTACCAAAAATACATTAGTTGTGCATTAATTTATTATTAAAATAGCAAACACTTATTTAAACAAAAAAAAAAACATGCTAATGTCGAGCATGAAGCCCTGGGTTTGAGTCCCAGGTGAGGCTAAGTGTTATTGGATTTTTCCATCATGTCTCAGCTGTGGATTTGTGCCTGGTTGATCGTAATAGGCTCACCTCTTACATAGGACTCAAACATAACTGTTGAAATGTGGATGTATGTACCTACTATGTACAATTAATCAATCAATCAACTCAGCCTATAATGGTCCACTGCTGGACATAGGCCTCTACCAGGCTGCACCACAACACCCTGTCCGCCTTCCGCATCTAGTTTATCCCAGCCACCTTTTTAAGGTCATTGTTCCATCTAGCTGGGGGGTATGTTTACCTTTGCCTAAACCTTCACGAAAAACAGGCATCAAGTTATGTTAATTTTCAGGTAAAATTCAATGATGGTCTACCGCAAAATATGTGCACAACATGTATGACCCAGTTCAACAACACACTGAAATTCAGGAAACAATGCAAACAAAGTGAAATGCAATTATTAAAAATTAAAACAGATATGGAAACTGAAAACTCTATCATCACTACAATACAAATCACGGAAGAACATCCTATAGTAAAAAAACAACTGACAACGGCAAATAAATCAGATTTACAAAATTGCATAAATGTCACAAGACTTAAGTCAGAATGTAACAATATTAATATTAAAAATGAACCATTACAAATTGATATTGAGGAAGATCAACCTTTGAAATATTTGGTTAACAAAAATATAGGTAGCAGTTTGTTGCTGAAAAGTAACGATATGAAAGGAAATAATGATAATGATGAAATGAATGCGGAAGATATGTGTGATACAGAGTTTTTCAATGAAGAAACCATTTTATATAAAAATGAGAATAACTTTAAAACAAAAAGAACTCTCCCCCAAAACGCTGAGGATATGAAATGTGAAATTTATTCACGGAAAACCCAAAAATATAAACAAACAAAGAAAAAAACAGCAGAACACACACTAAGTGACAACGAATCAAACATTCCACAAGAATTATCCGACTCAAATATAACAGAAGAAAAAACTATAGACGTTCCGTATATTATCACAGAAGCTGATACCAAAAAGACACCGAGGGTAGTCTGTAAATTATGTCAAAAAGAGCTGTCAATCCGGAGCATAGATTCCCACATGATGCGAAGACATCCCGGGGCTGACGAGAGGAAGGTCAAGTGTGAGTTGTGCGATAAATATGTGATGCGAGAGAAGTTAAATCGGCATAGAGTTATGATGCATGGCAGCGTTGGTGTTAAGTGCGGGGTACGTTACCTTTAAGGAGCGATCACGCTTATGGATGCGAAATCGACTTGACCCGGTCAAAAAACGCTTTATTCCAGGCAATAAAAGCGAAACGGACGTCATTTGCATTGATGGCCCAGTGGTAACGGCCGCGACTTACGAGTAGTAGGTCGTGGTTCGAACCCAAGCAGGCACTTTACTTTCTGTAAATTATTTCATCGCCACTTCTCTCGAAACGGTGAAGGAAAATATCGTGAGGAAGCCGGCATGTCCTAGAACCGAAAATTCGAAGACATGTGACATCTACCAACACGCACTGGGTTCGCGTGGTGGATTTCGCCCCACTGGCTCTCACAGAAAGAGGAAGCCTGTGTCCCAGCAATGGGAACATTATCGACTTTGATTATTATAAATAAGACGTCATTTACCTCAATTCGGTTTGGACGATGCGAACGATACGGCGTCGAAATAAATGCGACAAGTGTGTGATACAAGTCGTTTCCGCGTCAATAAGTGTGGTCAATCCTTTAGATGTTATTTTTCTTGGCCTTGTTCTCAATTAGACAGCCCTGTTTTGCTTATTAAGGCTTCAAACTAGAGAAGAGCAATTTGTGACTGACCTTTCTATAACTTGCTCGTTTTTCCTGTGGCGGGTGTTTTAGCATGAGGTTCTGGGGATTTGATTTCCGGGGTCGCGGGAAGGTACAAAAGGGTTACCGAAGCTCTGGCAACACAGGCAACGACACGGGTGGGTTGTAGTCAGTAAGAGTGACTTCTCCCGCTCCGCCCAGAGCGGGAGAAGTTATTTGGTAATTACAAAACCAAAAATAAAAAAAAAGGTCTGGCAAAGTGTTGTAGATTTTTTTCCATCTGGAATTTTTTAGTAGCAGCTCGGAATCCGGATTTGTGCCCGGTTGTTGGCAATAGGCTCGCCCCCTATTACATGTGACTTAAACATAACTGGCGAAAGGGTGTACTATAAGTACACCTCTGTCTAACCCGTCGGGGAATACTGGCGTGATGTTAAGTGATCATAAGAAAGAGGGTCTTAATTTCTTTAGGCTGTCTTTTATTTCCTTGGGTAAGGTTGAAGGTGACCTAAGGACAGAAAAAAAAGATCAGATGTGATCCAGTACAACATTCTCGTGATAAAATATTTTGTTGTATTTTAAAGACCTCTGTAAGCTCCACGCGCGCCTCAAAGAGATGTCAGCACAAGTGTAGGGGTCCGCTAGGGCCGATGCCTGCCGGGGTCGTGGGACAATCCGAAAGGGATACCGACACCCCTGCCTTTACAAGGCAGACGTGAGTCGGGCTTGCGGACGGTGAGCAATGGGTAGCTCACCGTCCGGTAACAGGCCCGGGTCGACGGCGCGTTGTTTTCCACGCGCGCCTCGAAGAGATGTCGTCAGCACAAATGTAGAGGTCCACTAGGGCCGATGTCTGCCGGGGTCGCGGGGAGGTACTAAAGGGTCACCGAAGCCCCTGGCAGCACAGGCAACGGAAGGAACACGGGTGGGTTTTAGTCAGTAAGAGTCTGCTCTTACTGACTAAAACCCACCCGTGATCCTTCCGTCGGTCGCGGGAGGGTGAGGCAGAACACGCCCTACCGCTCTACCCAGAGCGGGAGAAGTTATTTGATAATTGTCCCAGCCAAAAAAATTATACTTATAAAGAGTTAACAATAGTCTTGTGCTTGAAACTATATCCCACATAACCGCTTTCACGGTTGTATCATTGTCTGTTATGTTGCAAGATGTTTTCATCTGGATCTACTTATTATGAATTACAACGATTGGGTTAATTGTTTAGGGATTTAGGAGAATGATGACTGACTGACTTAATGTCGGGGCAGTCGGTTTAAAACTGCTTCAGGATACGGTCGTCCTAATCTAGGCTAATTAAGTTAGGAGACTTGGTGAAAACCGATCCAAAAACTCATAAAAATAATAATAATTCTTGAGTTTCGATTTTTCACTCTATTTCTCCCAGACCAATAATTCGGTCAGACTGACATGGACACGTGTCTTGCAGATATGCTTGTTGTCTAAAGGGTGAACTTCCAGGGGTTTGGGTGACCACATCTCTCCCATGTCCAGTCCAAAGACTGATAGGGAATAATCAAAAGGTTATGTTACATGATGCTTGCTTGCCATGACAATCTCAAAGCACAGAAACTCTTATGTTCAGGTTTTACTAGAGTTTCATTATCATCATCATTTCAGCCGAAAGACGTCCACTGCTGGACATAGGCCTCCCCCAAGCACCGCCACTTTGACCGGTTCTGTACTTCTCGCATCCAGCGGATTCCGGCCGTCTTCACAAGTCATCGGTCCACCTTTTGGGACGCCTTCCATTGCTATGTCTTCCGGAACACGGTCGCCACTCCAGAACCTTTCAGCCCCATCGGCCATCTGTTCTGCGAGCAATATGCGCCTGCCCTGCCCACTGCCACTTAACTTTGGCAATTCTTCCAAAACTTGGTTCTCTTGTGGATCTCTTCCTTTCTGCGCATTGCCATTGCCCTTTGGGTGACATTCAGCCTCCTAATGAGGCCCATTTTAAGCGAATACGTTTCAGTGCCGTAGGTAATCACTGGCAACACGCAGTAGTTAAAGACTTTCGTCTTGCGACACTGCGGTATGTGAGACGTGAAGATATTGCGTAGCATCCCAGCCGAGTCGGATTCGACGATTGAACTCTTTCTCGAAGTTGGACTTACCTAACTTTTCTTTTTGTTCCGGGGTGGAAAATCCCCAAGGATATCGAGATAGAGGGGTCTGTCAGACTCTTACTAACTAAAAACCACCCCGGTGTTCCCCTCCTACACTTGCTCCGGGGATCATGGGATCTTATGCGACTTCCGCGATCCCCGGCTGGTGCCGGCCCGCCTTTGCGAGCCACCTCAGGCCCGCGCGGGGAGTGAGGTGTAAGTCTCCCCCCGCGACGTCCAATAGGGGCGCGCGTGGAACACTACGCGCCGCCACCTCCGGTCCTGCTGTGTGGGGGGCGACGGATGACACGAGTCCGTCGCTCCTAGACCCATTTAGGGGGGTTGGAAGAGGGCGTTGTCCGCCCTCCGCCGCCCGTTGCGGGCAGGGTGAGTGAAAAATATCTCCCGCTCCCTTTCCGCAGCTTCCTTCTGCGACTACTCCTGTGACGAGCGCATGGCGCGGCCTCCCAGGCGGCACACTCTGCCAGCGTATGCCGCGCCGTGTCCTCCCGGCAGTGGACGCAGTGACAGTTTGTCCTAAGTCAACATAATCGTCCATAACTTCGAGTGTAGTATCCGTTCTTCATGAGCGTGTTATTTGTTCTTTTTTTTAATCAAATAATTAGACGAATTAGAAGTGTTTTATAGTGCGTTTGCGTCTAACAATCGCGCTGTACAGTACAATATGTATTCAACGTAAGTAATATAATAGTGAGTAAGAAGTTTTATGCTTGAGATTGCTTACGAGTTGTAGGTTCGAACTCAGGCAGGCGCTTTACTTTGTGTAAATTATTTCATCATCACTGCTCTCAAAACGGTGAAGAAAAACATCGTGAGGAAACCGGCATGTCCTAGAAACAAAAAATCGAAGACATGTGACATCTACCAACCCGCACTGGGCCCGCGTGGTGGATTACGGCCCACTCCCTCTCACTGAGAGGAGGCCTGTGTCCCAGCAGTGGGAACATTATAGGCTGATTATGTAAGAAGTTTTATGCATTACATAAATCTATGTATTTGTAAATGTTTTATATAGGTGCCATGGTCTGCATAAAGCACCCAATCATAATGTTTAATGGTTTTGGAATAAAATCTGAATGTCATTTATCTGTTTTGATTGTTAAAAATAAAAAAAAAATCAAAATCAATCATTCAAAAGGCATTAAGCTCCAGTAAATAGGCTTGCATGTTGCAAAGTATATGTATCCATTTACTACGAATTAGAACGATTGGATTGACCTGACCAAAAGCTTATGATTAACCTTTTGACCGCCACAGTCATGTATACTCGTAGATGACAGAGCAAAATGTGCCCAGCACGCCACCCACGGTCACGACTAAATGACAGATTTTAAGGAATAGTATATCGTAGCTTGGCGCCGAGGGCACGTCTTTGCATTTTTGACGTGACGGTCAATAGGTTAAACTGATACCTGCATATCATCAGAATGACATAGAAAAAGCTGTTATAAGGGTGAAGCGCTAAGGTATCTCGCGAAATTCAAATGTTCTAACGTTTTTTTTTTGCGATTTGCAGGTTAGCATCGTATGTTAATCAAAATATGATTCGTATCAGTAAAAAATATGTATTTACAGAACTAAAATCATTAAAATCATCAATACAACTCCCTACGACCTGCACGCTTAGCTCGAGGACCGTTTTACCGTCGTTTCGAGAATCTAAACTTATTTGAATTTTGCACTAGGGCCAGACACAAAGACAACCTGCGCACCGTAGTCAGTAAAACAAAGCTTTTGCACCAAAGCATCATTTGTATACATGGAACCACGTGTCTTTAATAATCTTCCACCTTTTCTCAGAACAGTGAGCGATATAAATCCCTTTAAAAAAACTACATGAAAATTATTGATAAGCAATATTACTCTATAATAGAATTCCTAAATGACAATACATTGAATCATACTATTTTGTATCATGACTAACTTGTAATTTGACATAAATATTATACTAATTTAATCTTAATGTATGCATGACAATTTGATGTATTG
The DNA here is from genome assembly GCA_905333075.3 of Atethmia centrago. Classification (NCBI taxonomy): domain Eukaryota; kingdom Metazoa; phylum Arthropoda; class Insecta; order Lepidoptera; family Noctuidae; genus Atethmia; species Atethmia centrago. The sequence continues at coordinate 1,851,567 of HG995396.1, forward strand.
TATTTTAACTATCTGTGAACCGAACTTATAATATGAATTGTGTATGCCTCAATCGCGGTACATAGCAGACCTACCTGTAACTAACATAACATCTTATGAACCTATGATCCACAATAAATTATTTGAATTTGAACCGAAGAGAAGCGTTTTGTCGACGGAAGAGTAAACAAAAATGACTTTTCCGTGTAGACAGTTGACAGTTTTCTACCGAGAAATGTAGACAAGCGATTTCTATTCTAAAGTAGAGTAGAAATAAAGAAAAAACAGAGAAGAAAGCTTCATGCGAAGACTGCTGATACTGACTTGCAAATGCGGACTTCCCTGGAAGCCTTAATTTCAGGCTTAATTAGAGTTTGGACCCCTATTTTTCCTCAAATCTCTTCAACTAAGATTATTTATCTGTGGATTAAATTTATACTGCAATTTCTTTTTTAATGTATGACCGTATTTTCTTTATTCTTCCAGTACTGTAAATCCGAGTTTAATAGTAAAGAGGTGCTCGTTGATCATGTTACAACCTGCACCGCTAAGAACAGGAAACGGAAAGTCAATGATTCTGTGAGTACATCCATATCCATACTATAATTTTAAATTCGAAAGTAACTATGTTATGTCTGTCTGTCTGTGTGTTACTTTTCACGCCTAAACCACTGAACGGATTTCGATAAAATTTGGCAAAGAGATAGATTGCTTCCCGGGGAAGGACATAGGCTAGTTTTTTTCATAGGGGATAAAAAATTGTATGGAAAACCTGTCATTTCTTAAGTAGAACATTTCTTAATTTAAAAAAATATTTTATCTTTAGTAAGCTACATTAGGCCTATGTGTATATTGATTGATTGAAGCTACATTATCAGCGAGTAACATGAGCTGTATTTTATTTAAAATAAAAATAGAGAAAAATTTGCCTTTAAGGTGATACGTAAAAAATAAATTATAGCGAACTCGGCGGGCATAAGAGACTGACAGAGTCAATTACTTCCACATGTGGAAAAAGAGAGCGCAACAATGCGCTGGAACCAAAATAAAACAACGTAAGAGCACCAAACCAAATAAAAATTGTTTAAAAATAAATTAAGCTATGCATCAAAAATATTTTCAGCCAGAGTTTCCAATTACCTAATACGCACATTTTGAATGCATTGTTGCAATGATATTACTTAGGATTTTAGAATGACAGAAAAATATATAAAAAAGATAGAGGTATTTTCGGAATTCAATTCTATCGAGGAAATTCAACCCAACTGCGTTTTCCTTCAGTCAATCAAATAGTCAATAAACATATATCCAAAAATTAACTCCATACATGCTGTAATAGTGAAATAAATGGTTACGAAAAAGCCGCCAATTTATTTTGGTATCGCCTTAAAAGTCATTATTTGGCATGCGCTGCGAAAACTATTGATGCTACATAAAATAATGCACTACATGTTTATAGTACTCATCATAACCCACAAAAAAGTTCGCGAAGCTTTAAGTCTAACTATTATGGTTAAGTCGCAATAACCGTTTTTTTTCAAATAGTCAATCAAAACACGAGCAGAATCAAAGACGATGACGTTCGTATCATGGAGGGTCCGCGTGGAGGCAGAAATTATCCCACGGGAACGTACTACTACAATAAAAAGTATCATATATCGTCGACGATACTGCAATAGCGCTGATCTACTATTTGCAATAGTGCGTAACTACAAGGTTGATAACTTAACAGGAGATAAAAAAAACTTCATAATTTTAGTGTTTACAATTATAAGCGCATCTTATTGAAATATAGGGACCATGGAGTACCAGGCCATCAGTCAGTGGCAGAAAATTTACGGTTTTTCTAGTGGTTTGAATTTTATGGCACTTACGCGGTTTTTTTGTATCAATATCAAGTCTTAAGATGTTATAAAAGGGCTGATACGCGTAATTGAAACTATGATAAAGAGTACAAAACAATTATTTATTCATTAAAACACAAATGGAAGGCACTTCTCAATCACAAATATTTTGAAAATAAACAGTTTTAAATTCTAAAAAAAAGTAAACGAATTACAACACTAACTTAAGTTGTTCAGTCTTCACCTTTACCTAACCATAAAGAGTAAAACAAAAAAATAAAAATAACTGTAACAAAACATAAATTATTCGGAAACAAAATCAACAATAACTAGTCTTACCTAATCATATTCATGGCATATAAAAACTCTGAATTAATCGTATCAAAATAACATTTTAATCGTCAAAAATTAAATTATTATAGAACTCGTGGCAATCATTCGGAATGACTGTTTTCAGCTCTTGTAGATGATTAAATTTAGCTTTAGTTATTTTCTGTAGGCCATCATGGAGCAGTGGAGCTTCGAGCAAGAGAGATTCTATTGGTTTCGCTCGCCGGGGTAAACGCATGTATTCATCAGAGTACATTAATTTATAGTCAATAGTACCATTCGTGTTGTACCTTAGCACCCTTATATCTGTTACACATCTGTCACCAACAACTCGTCCCGGTCTTATAGAGTCATAAACGAGATAGTCTTTCCGGCTATAATCCTTGAAGAAAGTATAATCAGGCATCACCACGTCATAGGGGAAAGGTTTTATTCTGGCTTCTTTTGAAACCATAGCGTACTGGCTTGGCAGGTGAATTTCGCGATTTTTCAATTTTCTTTCTATGACGGAATGCACCGAGTCCACTTCCATTTGCGTGTGCCCCTTGTCTAAAAACTTCTGGGTGATCGTTACATTATATTTGACAGCGAACCGCAACAAAGCATTTGAAACCACATTATTACGATTTTGAGCTGTGCAACCATCGGTGTATATAATGACATCTTTAGGATAATTTTGAACTAAATTAGTAATATAATCGATAAAAAACGAAGCATACGTGGTGGCTCTTAAGTCTGTTACCGTTTCGTCAAACCAGTAGCATGTTACTTTGTGGTTACTCAGATTGTAAACTGTAAAGTTATGCACACAAAGCTTCGTTTTGAAGTACAGTGCACTGGCATTTAAATATGGGCACAACATCACGGCTTGCAAGTCGGCAGTTACTACGTGAACTTCTCTTTTGATCGCGGCCTCTTTGTCCTTATTCTTCTCTTGGCGAGCTGCTGTTTTGAGAGACAGATGTATTTTGTGTTCTTCATCACTTAGATTGCCAGCTTTATGAGCACAACAAGTATCACACTCGTCCTTCTTTGGCTTAAAAATGGCAATGTTTTGTTGAGCTAGGACATCTTCAAAAAACTTTCTGCTTGCTATAGGAGAGGAGAGAGAATTCGTACGTTCTACATACAAACGGTAAAGATGGGCCTTGGATTGAATAATCGGTTCTAAATACAGTTTTTGGCTTGATTTTCTGCAATAATGTGAAGGAAGTTTTGGGATTTCTTGAAAGAAATTCAAAACAGAGAGTTTTTTGTCAGTCGCTCAGCCTGTCCACCAGCCAGAACTGAAGCTTCTTGAGAATACCCTCTATGACCTCTTTCGCCCAACCAATATCTGCAAGTCCATTCCTTGATTCCGAGCGTGCCCAAAAACATAGATTGGCACACACGTACTTTCTTATTGGTAGCTTTTAAATGGTAAATCTTGCTTTCACTACGTCTACTACTGCCGGCTCTCTTAGTCTTTCTTTGGGTGTCCTGGGTGTCAATTAGAGTCAAAACATACAGCTTTTTTTCCTTCCATGATCTCGCCCAAAACTCATCAAATATTTTCTTCCTCATTTCTTCAGTAAAAGTGTTTCAATAGAAAACTTTGCTCGTAGTACAGCGTTCAGAAGAACATGCCATCTCAAGTTTTCTTTCCGGTTTAGCGATGTCTTGCACATACTTTCCATTAATCTTTCTAAATCCCGAGTACTCCTTCCCCATCATTCTTTGTCTTTTATTATCTTCTCTTTTCCATGAATCTTTGTCCGCTATTCTTTTTCGTTTCTTTGTCGATGTTTGCTCCTCTACAATAGATCTTTCAGGGAAATTCTCGATATCTTCTAATTGGAGAAGAGGCGATTCTATGACAGGAGACTGTATTGTTGAAGAACGAATGTTGCCTACAACCTCATCAATTGGTAACACAAAATCAGGGTCAGCTACTGAATCGTCTGATAACTGCATTAAAATCGATTTTATCTATAAAATATGACACAAATGTACAATCCATGATTGAAAATAGCAAGCCTATACATAAATCAATAGATTACATCACTTACCGGTACTTTCCATGCAGAAATAACCACTTTTTAACAATAATTTTCACGGAGCGCAAAGTAATCACAACAATTTGTTTACGTTTTGTTCAGTTACGCGGTATTCACTTCCAACTACAACCATAAGAAACGCATCGCGCTCTTGCAGCGAAGCGACAGAGAGGTTCTCATTGGCTTATTCAAAGTAGTGTGTTCACTAACACGCACCAATGATTGACTAGGACAGCGCGGCGCGTAAATTTGAATTTCGCTACTTTTTGCAGTTTCGCGGTATTGCAGATGGTAGTTCAGCGTTATTGCAGTATCGTCGACGATATGTTAATCCAGGTTTTAAACTATCTATGTGCCTAATTTCATCCAAATCCGTTCAGCCGTTTTCGCGTGATTGAGTAACAAACGTTCAAACGTATAAAACTTTCACATTTATAATATTACCAGCTGTGCCCGTGGTTTTTTGATCAACACACAACGTAAAACTGCAATTTTCAAAAAAAACGTGAGGATCTTTGAATTTCGCGTGCTTTAAACTAGACAAACATTTTGTTATCATGCTTTCCTGTAGGGTCGTGCCTTAGCCGAGTGCGATATCTGCAAGATGACGATGCAGAGAGCCAGTCTCAACAAGCATAAAGCTGTCAAACATGCTGGACTTAGGCCCGTATGTGAGGTGAGTCCTAATATCGTACTACATTTGATGAGCCCTCGTACGAGCGGAATTTTTTAACGAGTCGATTTTTATCGCGCACTGGATTTTCAACTCTCCGTGTTGGGCCGAGCATCGAGAATCCAATAGTATGCATACCAGCGTGTTAAAAAAAAGCTCACAGTTGGATTTGTCAACAGTCAACGTGGGTACGAGGGCTTAAGAGCCGTATAATCAATCGGCTACAGTACCGTTTATGTCGCCATTTTGTTGACCGCTCTGCTTTCGTCAATGCTCTTCATGCCCTATTTTTTCTATGTGAAATGGTCTGTTTTCACATTCACGGTGAATAAAGATCGCATAGCGCGCTTTGAAGTCTGGCTGCTGCCATTCATATTGTTACAAAGGTGTAACTAGATTGCGATCGACCGACGTCGACCACCAGGCTTAGCATGACGCTTTCTATTACTACGAAGAATAGACATAGCTCTTTCTATTGAAAGTGACATTTCGTTTCTCCATGTTTGACATCTCACCGTAGAAATCCTTGTACATAAAAAAGGACAGACAAATATCGTTAGAAACGAAAGACAACATAACAGATTGTAGAAGGATTCCTACGGTGCCACTTTGTAAAGAAAGAGCTATCTATTCTTCGTAGAAATAGAAAGCGTTATGCTTTTTTTTTGTGTGGGAAATCATCAAATAACTTCTCCCGCTCTGGGCGGAGCGGGAGGGTGTGTCAGACTCTAACTGACTAAAACCCACCCGAATTCCTTCCGTTGCCTGTGTTGCCAGGGGCCTCGGTAACCCTTTGGTACCTTCCCGCGACCCCGGCAGGCATCGGCCCTAGTGGACCCCTACGCTTGTGCTGACGACATCTCTTTGAGATGCGCGTGGAATACAACGCGCCTTCGACCCGGGCCTGGTCCTTACCGGACGGTGAGCTACCCATTGCTCACCGTCCGCAAGCCCGCGCCTGCGGTGGCCGGAAATCCGCCCGTGATTCCCGACGCCCAGGGCGTCTGCTGCGGCGGCTAGGGGTGAAAGGGCGCGAAATTTGCCTTTCCCTCAACCGTCTCGCCTCCTCCTTCGCGAGCATTACTGCTTCGCAGAAGGAAGTGACGGCTGCCCATGCCCTCTCGCTCCGTACCATGGCCTAAACCAGGGCCGGACGCGAGAGATCTCTGCCGCCGATCGCCTCCACGAGGACACGGCGGTGCTCTGCCCAAGCCGGGCAGACCTCCACCGTATGCTCCACCGTGTCCTCCGGGTGATCCACACAGTGGTGACACCCGGGCGTTTCCTCCCGCCTTATCCGACACAGGAACCTCCCGAAGCTGCCGTGTCCGGTTAGGACTTGCGTCAGGCGGAAGGTGAGGACGTTCATCGATCGGCCCATACCCTTCGATTCAAGCTCGACTACCGATTGATCGATATACATATTGAATAAACATGTTTGAGTAATTGCACACCATCGATCGACGAATAAATCGCGTCATCACGTCGAATAAATCGAATACTATCGAAATAATCGTCGAAGGAAATCGTTTTCGTAGGGCATGTGATGAGGAGGGAGGAAACGCATGGGACTGTGGCGGCCATCTACATCGCCACATGCGAACTACACTGACGTCACGCAAAATCCTGCATCGCGCAAGCAGAGTTTACCGCACAACATCCCGACATTAACCGTCGGGCAGTTGCCCACCAGACACGACAACCGCCTGGTCGGAGGATCCTCCCTTTTCTATGGAGGATGAGTGAACTGTACACCCTATTCCTCATCCCTCTATACTGGTGACCCCGAATATAAACGTCACCGCAGCCTTCGTGTAACTACTTCAGCGTGACGTCATCATCATCACTTCCTCAAGCTTTCGAGCGGCGAGTCACACAGCCAGCCAGCACTCACGGCTTCAACGGGTTTCCTGACCACCAGCACGTAGCGACCGCGCATACCTGGTCATCACCCTAAGCCTCATCAGCAACCTTGGCACACACACTGCACTTTCGGCCGGTCAACAAGCAGAGCTCTTCAACCCTCTCCTGGTCAATGCCAGCAGTCAGCCTCAACCCGGCGCTGCCGGCGCCTCCGACTCTAAAAGAGTGATGGATGGAGAGAGCCGAGAGAGAGGAAGGACAAAGAAAAGATGGATGGATTGTGTGAGGAATGATATATAAGAGATGGGAGTGAATGATAGCGTGACGGTTGAAGGGGAGGATGGAGGTAGTAAACGTGTTGCACCGACCGCAAGTAACATGTAACACGGGCAGGATGATAATAATCAACGTGGTAATCGTACGATCCGATCCAGCCTGTCCCTTCCCGGGCGTATTCTCGGCTACTATAGGCGCGGGCTTGCGGACGTTGAGCAATGGGTAGCTCGCCGTCCGATAAGGACCAGGCCCGGGTCGACGGCGCAACGTGTTCCACGCGCGCCTCAAAGAGATGTCAACGCAAGTGTTGGCGTCCACTAGGGCCGATGCCTGCCGGGGTCGCGGGAAGGTACAAGAGGGTTACCGTGGCAACACAGGCAACGGAAGGAACACGGGTGGGTTTGAGTCAGTAAGAGTCTGACACACCCTCCCGCTCCGCCCAGAGCGGGAGAAGTTATTTGATAATTTTCTTGCTGCGATGCTCTAAGCCGTACCCTACAGTGGGTGCTCTTAGCGTGTGGTCGCTTTTTTAATAAGTTTGCCCTGACTGGAGGCCTTAATTTATTAAGGCATCCACAGGATAGCCCGTTTAAGCAGCCGACAACCTAATAGAACACATTAATTAGATCGATCAGCACCCTAATTGATAACACACAAACAATCACCGTCTGAATGATTTTGAAAGATATTGCTATTGCATTACTTCACATGTTCGAAAAATTTGTCTGCTCGACAACGTAAATAATGCAATTAATGTTTTTGAACTGTCAAAATTAAACACATTGCTACTGATACTGGGTTACACAATAAGGAATATGCATGTAATATTTTTTTTCACTGTATCAATAATAGACAGGATTATAAACCCAAGAAAAGTATTAAAAGTTAAATTCAACTACTGCTTGTTGCTCAAAAAAATTATGAAACTCCAACAATTTTCTACTACAGTTCAAACGACCGTTTCTGTCGCGGCCATGATGTGACGTCATTTGCCACAAAACTTCTTTGTTTACATGTTTGTAGCCCCAAATCATATAAATTAAATTATTTGTTGTGCTTTATTTCAAGAAATCGCACTTACTTACTCACCTTAGTGAGATTTCAAGCACTTTGCTAAGAACAGATTTTTACTAACATAGTTTTAGGTCCGTATTACAGAAGGTTCCTCAAGTCTAGTTTGAGTGTCAATCAGTCGATCACTGTTTAAGTATGGAATCAATACTCGAGCATCGGTCATATTCCAGAACGGTAATCAATCTCTATTCAGCTGAATCGAGACTCAAATCGAACCTCAAGCAGAGATGTGTATTGTCTATGTATCAGCCTGTTTTCGTTTACAATTTATTTTATTTACCAACTTTGTTTTAATCTTCACTGGATTAGAAATATTAAAATATACCATAAGCGCCCAATTATTTAGGAAATCAGCGTTATTTGTTCGGTCCCGAATAGTACAATCCCTCATTTATTGATGTAAAGTATAGTAATTTTGTAAGCATAATTGTTGTAAAGACTTGTATCATGGCCATAAATAGGTACGCTATTTAAAAAAAATGTCAGTACGTCAAACAATTTAAGCAAATGAAAACTTCGTAGATATTTATTTGATTAGTTTTGTTGTTTGTTTTGCTGATTATTATTTACTCTTATAACTTTTTAAATGGCAGGACGAAAGAAAAATTTTAGTACTTGTGTAAACCTTTGAAGTTTTCACAATTATATGGGTCCTGTATATCTCTTAAATATCTAAGAGGAACGCTAAAGTTCAACCTTCTATTTGCATCATCATTGAATACAGTATTGTAATGATCTACTTCTTCAAATACATATATCCATTTTGATATAAAAAACTCGACAACTTACGCTTGAAACAAAAATTGGCATGACAATTCTATGCTCAAGCGCGGTCTCGACCACACTTGGGCGATTACAGATCAAATCACTACTTGGGTTCGAGTAACGTTCTAAAATAAAGCGAAACTCAGCTGAACTATGATCAATGAATCTATGCTTGAGGAACGTTCTAAAATTAAAACTTGCCTTAAGGCGCTGACAAGACCCAATTGACCAAAATAGGCTTCTCTTAAGAAAGAAAATTGGCAAATCTGTATAGTTTGTGGTAGCGGAAAAAATATATGTTAATTTTGAATATATTTCCCAGAACTTGGTTGTCACCAAAACACGTTTTGAATAAAAAATCTCGATACAAACTAACGTTAAACTAACCTCTTACCTTCAGTTCTAATCCAAAATATCTGTATTAAATATCAACATAAATTACGTATTTAATTAATAACAAGTACGTCTTATTCTAATGCAGAACTTGGTTGTTTTTTATTTTCGATTACTTTACTCAATTCTGAGTAAATAGATAATTACTTCATATTTTGCAATAAATTACAAGCGTTTTGTCTTCGCGCTTCTCTTTCTTTTCTATGCAATCTGACAGTGACCGCGGTTTAGGTGTTGTCAGCGTCTTAAAACTATTTTTAAACAGAGATCAATGCTTGAGTTTCCTTCTGTAATACGGGCCTTAGTCGAAGACGACGCGTTTTGAGTTTGCGTTCCGTTCCACCAAAAAAAACGCAACATAAATGAATGAATTGTAATGCATTTAAAATCTAAAAAGAATAGGAATTTGTTTCTTGACTCCCACACAACGTATATTTAAATAATGGATAAGTTTTGAATTACTTGCACATTCCTTATTACCCCGCTGAACGATCAATGCAACAAACCAACTGCAGTTTTAGTTCCACGTTTAAATATTATTTTTATAATAGATTTGCCCTTTTTTCAGCACTGCGGTAAAAGCTTTGGCAATAAGTTTCGTCTGAACGAGCACTACAGAGCGAAGCATGGCTACGAGAAGTTCCGTTGTAGCTACTGCGACTTTAGAAGCGCTGGGATTATGGCCATGAGGGTATGTGTGTAATAATAATACCAGCCTATTACTGCTTTTAATAGTACTAATCGCCCACTGGTCGAAATTCCACCTCTACTTATAATCTATATAGTACTTACTAATTTCATGCTAATAAAATTAAATCCTTGTTGTTTGGTTGTAGAGGTATACACGGCTACGTATCAAACTATACTTATCCAGTATACCCCCTCACCAGCATTCACTCTCACACATAGTAGTAGTTTGGCCCATCGTCGCAAGGTTGCCTGCTTGTCGGTCTTCTATAGATTGTACTTCGGAGAGTGTGCTCAAGAACTCCACGACCTCATTCCACCGGCCCCCTTCTATTATCGGTCATCTAGGCGCACTTCAGGTTACCATCCCTTCCTGGTGGCTATCCCACCAACTCGCACTAAGCGTTTCCAAACTTCTTTTATAATGCGCACAGCAAAGGAATGGAACTCTCTGCCTGCGTCTGTGTTTCCGAACGCATATAACCCTAATCTCTTCAAAGTGAGAGTGAACAGGCTTCTTCTGGGTAAGCTCGCTCCATCGTCGACTTTGTTTCTGTCGCCTCTGACATAGACTAAGGTCAAGAGCAAACCCATCACAAATAAAAAAAAAAAAAAAAATAGAATAGAATATCATTTATTTGCATAAAACATGGTATACAGGATGGTAAGGTAAATGCAATTGTAGAACTTACATGTTTTGCTTTATAAATATAGGCGTGCAAATTTTACATACATAACAATTCAATACAACTACTATCGTCATCGGATTTTATGCTCTAGGAACTTTCTGACACTGTAAAAGCTATTAGCAGACAGCCATTTGTGTAATTTTATTTTGAATAATCTTGTACTTAATACTTTTAATTCATCTGGTATCTTATTATATACTCGGACACACATGGACATGCAGTTGTTGTTTTTTTTTTTCAAGCCTGGGCAGAACATCTAACGCGAGCCTGTAAGGGTCGCGACGGCTTCGATAACTAACATCGCTTGCTTTAGTGAACAGCTCCATGTGCCTCCGCACAAACATACAAATTTCTAATATATAGAGAGACGGCAACGGTAACAAATCAAGTTTTTTTAATATCGGCCTACAAGATTCGTCGGGTTTAAGCCCATAAATTGCTCTAATGCATTTTTTTTTTGTGACATATGCTCTACTTTGATTAGTGCTATTTCCCCACATAATTAAGCCATAACGTAGCACTGATTCAACATGTGCATGATATGTTGTTATTGATGTTTGTTATGTTTCTGATCTGTGTCAGTGCATATACAAACTTATTATTTATTTATTTAATACTTTACGCACACAAATGTACAGAGGCGGACTTAATGCCACAGGCATTTTCTACCAGTCAACCTTTGGGTGATGCAGACACAGACAGCGGTAGGTGCAATAACGAAAACTGTGAAATAAATATTTATTAAAATATAAGTATATACATACATATACCTATTAAAAACATTATATATAATAGATATACCTAATTATACATAAATATAAGACCAAATAAATACACGAATATACTAAACAGTAAGACAAACAAGACAACAATATTAATTCGTTTGGAAAATGTATCAACAAACAAACACCTTTGCACGTCGTGATTGTGGCACATCCGTACTTTTGTATTTTAATACCTAATTATATGGATTCCTTATACAATACACAGGCATGCCTAAATTAGGAATCCAGTAACTCAATAATTTTCTTACTGCGGACGTTTGTGGTAATGTTTAGTGAGATGATGGAGGGGCCCTAGTGTCCGTAACACAGGTTAATTCCTAGCACGGAACTGGGTTTTGCTCTGCTATCCATTATAACTTTCCTATCTGTCACTCGTGATGTAGTATTTAAGTTAACCTGTACTCAGTTTTTGAATATAAAAATTATTATTAGATTTATAGCTGACCTGTCATTGTACGGAAATCCTATACAATACGAGATCAGCTTATACTGGAAAAGTATAGCTTGATATATAGTCTTGTGTAAATCTGTACACAGAACAGTTGTCCACCATTATAATGACCTAATCTATTCAACGATTCTCGTAAAATTCGCTCGTAAGAAACACGCTTGAGTCTGGCCTCAACGTTCGAGTGAGCAAACTAAGCGTGTTCGGGGGCCGCCCGGCTCCCCGCGAGATTACCGCCTTTGCTCAACGCAATTACATTCGTTTTTCTACTGTATGGATTGTAATACTGTGCTGTTACTGTACCACATCAGGGCAAAGGCTTCTCATAAAGAGAGGCACGAGCATTGATCATCAGTTCACCACGCTTGCTCAAGACGGGCTGGCCATATCAGATTCATAATAACTATAAGTCCAAGAGGCTTGTGGCCAAGTAATAACAGCCGCAGGGGTCTATCGATCAGGTTAAGCTACGCTTGCCGCGGTTGGTCCGTGGATAGGTGACCATCTTTACATACCAAGACCCCTTCGTGTCTCGGAAAGCACGTTAAGCCGTTAGTCCCGGCTGTCATTTGTAGACAGTCGTTACGGGTCGTCAGAAGCTCGAAAGTCTGACAACCAGTCTTACCAAGGGGTATCGTGTTATTCAGTAACTGGGTTGTGGAGGTCAGGTAGGCAGTCGCTCCATGTAAAATACTGGTATTCAGCTGTATCCAGTAAGACTGTAAGCCGAACCCAACATAGTTGGAAAAGGCTAGGCAGATGAATAACTATAAGTCCAGGTTTTCTCCCGATGTTTTTCTTTCACCTATTTCAGTAACATCCAAGATAAACTTATTACTTACTTTTATCTTTTTTGTGTCGAAATAAACAATAAGTTTGCAAAAAGCTTTGGCAATAAATTTAGTCTGAACGAGCACTAAAAATCAAAATATTTTATTTCACATAAACCTATATGGGCACTTATGAAACGGCAGAAGCTAGGTGCACGGTTCCAATTGGTCGTTTCCTATGGAGAAGAGCCGGCAAGAAACTCCACGGTTACTCTTTTAAAGATAATTGGCTTTTACAATGTTTTCAAATTACAGTGTTAATAGGTATGGGAGGACGGTGTAGGCCTGTCAAGAAGTACCAGGTACTTAACAAAAAATAAATGGTCTACAAATCTAGTTAAGCCTACAACGTTCTCACATTCACAAAATATAGAAGAATCTATTGCCATTACAACTGTAACAAGTCTGAATTAATATCCTGTCCACAAAAGCCACTACTATATAGTGGAAATTAAATTAATGTCAAATAATGAAAAGATTATGTCAAGGAAGTATGTAAAAAAACAATTAAATAAACATTGTAATTAGGGAGCAATTCACAAAACCCTCACGGTGTTTTCCTTCACCGTTTTGAGAGCAGTTGTGTTTATGTGAGCAATTATTTACACAAAGTAAAGCGACTGCCTGGGTTCGAACCCACGACCACCAACTCGTAAGTCGGGGCCGTTACCACTGGGCCACCACTGCTCTCGTTCCAATAAATCATTTAATTCAGTCAACAAAGAACCATAATTATAATATCATACATAATTATAATAAACACAAGAAAACATACACTTGGGAGCTTGGTATACCGCCACATAAGGTCTGTTCTAAAATTATCTGACGAAAATGTAAATAGAAGGATCAGAAAACGAACCTGTGGAAGAAAAATCAATCAAAAGTCATTTATTCAAACCAGGCTGAGAATCAGCACTTTTCGAACGTCAAAATTACATAAGACAGTCCCTCAAAAACGCCCGCCCCACTTCCTAGTGCTTTAGCTGGGAAGAACAAGTGGCGCAACAAACTGTCCAGCAGCACACCTGTCTGTTTAGTTATATAAACATGATTCTATACAAATCGTATGCAAAATTATTAACACTACGAAGCGCAAAACATTAAATTAAATTACTTGCCATATGTAAGCTAGCACACGCCAATATACCATCAAAACAATGAAAGCTGTACTCTAAGCAGAAATAAAATATAAAGACACAAAAACGTAAACAGAACTTAATACCTCAATAAAAGCCTCCAGGCATTAAGGGCGTGACCGCTTACATAAGTCTATAGCTGTAACTTGAAGTGAGAAATGATAAACTAGCACCATCGAAGTAAAATAAATACAGTTAATTATTAATAACAATAATAAAACCATGGTCAGCAAGACGACCAGTCACCACAATCAGCACCCGAAGCTAATTTGTGCTACTTAAAAAAATTGTGCTTTGATTTGATTATGCTCTGCCCAACCCTTCGGGGAATACTGGCGTTTTTGTGTGAGATTTCCGGTAACTGACGTAATGTTATTCTCCCAGAATCACGAGCGTCGTCACCGCGGCGAGAAGCCTTACGTCTGCGAGACGTGCGGTGCTAAGTTTCACGCGGCGTATTTACTGATGCAGCACAAACACTCACACAACACTGAGAAACTTGTTAAGGTGAGATTTATAACAGGTACAGTTAAATCAGAAAAGGAATGCGCTTCGGTAATGTTCGTGTTCCCCAAATTGCATGAATGTCGCGCCACAGAGGCAATGCTAAGTTTTGAACTGCAGCGCTTTGTAGCATTGCAACGCATTCGCGTATGTATGAAGTTTATTTCTGTCGGATTAGCTACTCCGATAGCCGATCGTCATCTGTTACTAATAAGTTCTGAAAAGCATTTTTGGAATTCCATAGAGTAGTTAATCTATAATTTTGTAATCATGGTACAGATAGTTCAACTAATACGTGCGCGCGGCGCCATGCGCGTGCGCTTGTAATTATAAAGCTTTAATTTGTGTGGCAGTGACGCGTCAGTCGTCGTCCTAGCGACACATATCCATATCGTTGTACCTACACATAGCGCCGCACACACAGATGAGTTGAACTATCTGTAATACAAAGTACTTCAATCATTGTAATAGCTCTGTCTAGTATATCTCATCATCGCACGTTCGTATTTCTGAAGATAGACGATAACTCCCGAAACGTATACTATTCATGGGATATCTGTTCAGTACATGGAAATAAATATAACAAATCAAGTTTTAGAAAAAGTTTAGCTTTGTCTCACGTCATCTCTGTCGCTTATACCTGTGAGAATTCTAAAGCTTAATGTGTCATATTAATGCCGGGGCACTGTACTCTAGATGAGGTCAATATGAATATTGGGTGCTGTCGGGGTCGGTAAGGTACAAAAGGGTTACCGAGGCCCATGGCAACACAGGCAACGAAAGGAACACGGGTTGGTTTTAGTCAGTAAGAGTCTGACACACCCTCCCGTTCCGCCCAGAGCGAGAGATTTATTTGAGTTATTTGATAATTTCCCACCCAAAAAAAAAGGCTCCGGTGCATTTATTTTTTAATTATTTATTTATAAAGCCTTGTACTTGAAACTAAATCCCACATAACCGTTTTCACGGCGTCATGGTCTTTCATGTTACAAGATGTTTTCATCTGGATCTACTTTCTATGAATTAAGATTAGCATGATTGTTTAGGGATTTAGATGACTTATGCTGTCTGAATAGCCTAGACTAGGGTCTAGGCTAGTTAAGTTAGGAGAAGGTACTTTTGGAACAGATAACACGCAAGGATATTTTCCTATCAAGATTTTTTCTAATAACTCGTTATTTCTCTTTCCACAGTGCGACCTCTGCCCCGCCAGCTTCAAAGCGAACAACAACTTACACATGCACAAACTAACGTGTCACAGTAAATCGTACTACAGCTGCACGTTATGTGCGAGGTCGTACAAGTGTCGCTACTACGCGGTCAAACATGTGCGACTTGCGCATAGTGTTAATGAGGCGCCTGAGGTTATTAAATTAATGGCTCAGTAGCAAATATAACTAATATTCATTAAATAAGACTAAATTTTTTTTTAAGATTATTCTTTTTATTGAATAAGTTTTTACCCCAACCTGTTCCATTTAATTTATTGCCAGACTAATAGACTGGAGTCTAGAGCGACGCTGTGATGTTGCGCGAATTAGTTTTTTAGAGAACCACTGGCGTGCAGTGGTTGGTTCTAGGACATGCTGGTGTCCTCACGATGTTTTCCTTCACCGTTTTGAGAGCAGTGGTGATGAAATAATCTACACAAAGCGTCTGTCTGGGTTCGAACCTATGATCTACGACTCGTAAGTTACGGCCGTTACCACTGGGCCACCACTGCTCTTGTGTTGTACGAAGTATGTACCTTATCACACGGCGAAACAAAGCTAGACCGAAAAAAGTGTAACATTTTGGTGGACGAACGGTCAAACATGCAGCCCCGGATTTACGCCTTGGCTTACAAGGGTCTGGTGGCCTAGGGGCCCCAAAGCTACAACGACCAGGTAGCTTGCTTGCCTGACGGCAGGCGGACAGGGATATAGCCAGACCCTGCGCTCATGTCATGGTACCTATACCACCAGTAGGAAATAAAAAGAAATCTGACCTCACCTAGTATGCTAAAAATTTCCGATCTTCAGCTTTCCTGCATAAGTCTCAAATCAAAATATGTTATTTCACATAAACCTACATGGGTACTTATGTAAATCAGAAGCTAGGTGCACGGAATCGAAGAGTGATCGCTAAGCGACGCTCGTTGGCGGACAGAACTCGCTGAGAGATTCACGCTTGGTACATACATACCAGCAATTAATCGCTAATCGCCATCGTGCACTCGCCGCTGGTTGCTCGAAGCCCGAAATTATGACAACCAGTCCTACCAAAGGGTATCGTCTTATAGTACCTAACTGGATTGTGAAGGTCAGATAGGCAGTCGCTCCATGCAGCATCCCGGTTTGACTGAAGCTGACCCAAAATAGTTGAGAAAAGATTCAGCTGATGATCACTCGTTTGTGGAATGCTTTGCCAGTTCAAATAAAACGCGCGCAATCGTTACTCGCATTTAAAAGACTCGTAAAGGAACATTACTTGTCGCTGTGAGCTTGTTCTCGTAACTGTAATTATCTATAGTCTTCATTTATTTTCGTTGCTTCTACATTTAATATGTATGTATTTATGTATATATTATTTAGGATATATATATATATCTGTGTATCAATTTTAGTATATTGTATTTATTTATTTTTTACACCAACGACAGCCCCACTTTATGTCCAGGCAAATCACTGTCCATCCTATGGTTGCCTGGAAGAGATCGCAGAAAGCGATAAGGCCGCCCATTGTATAGATATTTTGTAGTGTTTGATTTATTTTTTTGTCATGTATTTTTGTGGTGTACAATAAAGTATATATAAATAAATATAAATAAATGATGAGCTATGGCCAAATATAAGGATTTAGTTAATAAAACAGCAGATCACTTACAAAATGCTATTTTTTTTTATTGAAAATTACACGGTATAAACATCAATTAGCGCCTCCGTAATAATAATATCAAAAAATAATCATTGCTATACACAAAATAATAATATTAATAGAACATATAACTTAGGTTAAAACTCGGGCTGCCAGTATCACAACAAAATTACGGCATACAATAAATACCCGGGCGATTTAATTACGCGACGATATTTTTCCCGCACTGGATTTTCATTTATCGGCATTGAGAATCCAACAGAGCGCATTCCTAGCAAGAAAACACTGTTAAACTTTCAACTCTCGGCGCTAAGTAGAGCGTTGAAAATCGAGTGCGCGAAATAAATCGCCCGTGCGTACCTGGACTTAAAATGACACATCGAATTTTAAAAAGAGACTTCACACAGATATGAGTGAGAGAGACGACGCTCTACAAGGACGAACATTTTACAAAATTCGATGTGCCATATTTACTTACGGTGGGTACGGATCGATTCTGGGCGAAAACATTACTTATATTTAAATAGAAAAGTAAGTCAATGAAAGACAAAGGTTATAGCTGCATGTATTCATTATAAACCAACGAAATGGCATGTCTAACAACAGAAAGGCTTATCTACAACAAAACTAACTAAAAGAGTGCTTTTAAAATTTTTATCGTGACGATATTATCGTGGACGTACACGTGCACGTCACGGCATCACGATAACACAGGGAAGTAAAATGTATGGTGTTGTGTACAAGTAGGATGTATGTGTGTAGCGAAGCGCGACCACATAGGCTGCCTGCGCATACGACGCCGCGCAGCGCCCCGCGCCCCCCTCATCGGTCTCGGCATCATTCCCGCCGGAGAGAAGATCATCGATCGTTCAGAGTATTGGTCCAATGACCGCATGGATATGCATGATAAGAAGTTAAGGAATGTATAAGAGAAAATATGCCTCAGCTGTAAAGAGGGCAATGTCTCATGTTTCTTGTATAAATGATATTATCGAACTCACCAAGAACACGAGACAGGCTTCAGAAATAGCAACACTGACAACCTTAGTGGCTGAAATACTATTAGTCACTACAGCAAGACAGGCCACGAGGATGTTCTTCCCGCTAACAATATTTGCCGCTGTTTGGAACAAACAGGCTAACAGGCGTACATTCTGTGATTTCTTGAGCTCAACAGGTGCAGGAGGATGATATGCTTACAAAGTTGCTTGTAGCCTCCCTAACCCATTCACAGTATGCGGCCAAATGGAAGAAGAACAAGCCTCTCAAATCACATTTCATGGGATTTTTGGAACATTTAAAGAAGATCTGTCTGTTTTATCAAAAATTACAACTGTCTCAAGGTGGTTCACAAGAGAAGAGATGGAAGCTGCTTCAGACAACAAGGGAAAAGTGCCTGTAATGTCAAAGTAACATTGCCCAACATGAAATATTACGCCAAGATGTCATGCGCAAATCAATCGGGCCTCCTCTCAGGTGTGTACAATCAAGAGAAGAGATGGGAAGCTGCTTCAGACAACAAGGGAAAAGTGCCTGTAATGTCAAATTAACATTGCCCAACATGAATAATTACGCCAAGATGTCATGCGCAAATCAATCAGGCCTCCTCTCAGGGGTGTACAATCAAGAGAAGAGATGGGAAGCTGCTTCAGACAACAAGGGGAAAGTGCCTGTAATGTCAAATTAACATTGCCCAACATGAAATATTACGCCAAGATGTCATGCGCAAATCAATCGGGCCTCCTCTCAGGTGTGTACAATCAAGAGAAGAGATGGGAAGCTGCTTCAGACAACAAGGGAAAAGTGCCTGTAATGTCAAATTAACATTGCCCAACATGAAATATTACGCCAAGATGTCATACGCAAATCAATCGGGCCTCCTCTCTGGTGTGTACAATCAAGAGAAGAGATGGGAAGCTGCTTCAGACAACAAGGGAAAAGTACCTGTAATGTCAAATTAACATTGCCCAACATGAAATATTACGCCAAGATGTCATACGCAAATCAATCGGGCCTCCTCTCTGGTGTGTACAATCAAGAGAAGAGATGGGAAGCTGCTTCAGACAACAAGGGAAAAGTGCCTGTAATGTCAAATTAACATTGCCCAACATGAAATATTACGCCAAGATGTCATACGCAAATCAATCGGGCCTCCTCTCTGGTGTGTACAATCAAGAGAAGAGATGGGAAGCTGCTTCAGACAACAAGGGAAAAGTGCCTGTAATGTCAAAGTAACATTGCCCAACATGAAATATTACGCCAAGATGTCATGCGCAAATCAATCGGGCCTCCTCTCAGGGGTGTACAATCAAGAGAAGAGATGGGAAGCTGCTTCAGACAACAAGGGAAAAGTGCCTGTAATGTCAAAGTAACATTGCCCAACATGAAATATTACCCCAAGTTGTCATGCGCAAATCAATCGGGACTCCTCCCAGGTATGTACAATCAAGAGAAGAGATGGGAAGCTGCTTCAGACAACAAGGGAAAAGTGCCTGTAATGTCAAATTAACATTGCCCAACATGAAATATTACGCCAAGATGTCATGCGCAAATCAATCAGGCCTCCTCTCAGGGGTGTACAATCAAGAGAAGAGATGGGAAGCTGCTTCAGACAACAAGGGAAAAGTGCCTGTAATGTCAAATTAACATTGCCCAACATGAAATATTACGCCAAGATGTCATGCGCAAATCAATCGGGCCTCCTCTCAGGTGTGTACAATCAAGTTATCACAGTGCCTTGCTTTAGTGGCCATAGAGTTCAGAGGATGATGGTGACGAGGACATATCATCAGCGGACCACCGATCCCCCAACCCGCGTCTCAAGAGGACGCAGCAGAGGAGGGCGGAGGGTGTAAATACGCCACCAGCGGCGCCGACCTCACCGCCCGCGCTTGTGCCGCCCGCCCGTCGCGGTAAGATGTTGCGCCAGCTTCGAAAGGTGGACTATAGAAGTCTTGCGTTAGGCAAGTGACCAGTGGATGGCATAATTTTGCACATGTCGCATGCTTAATAGAATACTGGCATAACTCAAAAACGTACATTTCTGGAAATCGTCGTAGAAAATGTTTTGCGATTGGGGTGGGGTCTAGTCAGCTTATTAGCCAATGTTATAAATATGTAATTTACCTACAGTTAAATATAATACCTACTTTTCAAAAACCACTAATTAAATCTGTGCAAAAAATTTGCAGAAATCCTAACTTTGACTCAATAATCCCTAATAGGTCAGTATTCTATTAAGCATGTGATGTATGTTGTTGCAAGGACCTTTAAGTACTTTAGTATTATTATTATTTATGTATTTAATCCTGCTACTATGCAATGCTATTGTATCTTTAGAAATAAGGTTGGGAGATGTTGTGTACAAGCAGGATGTATGTGTGTAGCGCCCCGCGCCCCCCTCATCGGTCTCGGCATCATTCCCGCCAGAGAGAAGATCATCGATCGTTCAGAGTATTGGTCCAATGACCGCATGGATATGCATGATAAGAAGTGAAGGAATGTATAGGAGAAAATTTGCCTCAGCTGTAAAGAGGGCAATGTCTCATGTTCCTTGTATAGATGATATTATCAAACTCACCAAGAACAGACGACGCCGCGCAGAGCCATAATAAAAAATAAAGCATCAGTGCGTTCACAGCCCGCCCCAGTTTTACTTGTATCCCCGTGTCCCGTATCTAACATATGGAAATGATGGAGACGCACACACAGTTCACGTTGTGCTGCGGCGCCGCATCGCTTTACTGATGTTTCTCATGCGTGGGAGCGCCAACACCAGCCTGAGTGTGCAAGTGTGTGACAAGCTGGACGGGTGCACCCTTCTGGGGCACTGGGATCAAGGCATGTGCGTGTGCCCGGGACCCCAGTGGGCGGCAAATTCTTGAATTGATTTTTTAATTTTTAAATGTAACAAACTAATAACATTATGGACCAAATATTATGTCCGAAATAAAAAGATTTGATTTGATAAATTTCCGTTCACGATAACGTGCACGTATTTCCATACATTTTATAGACGTGGACGTTCACGATATATCGTGACGTTAGAAATTATAAAAGCACAAAATGTCAAAATCACTTTCTGTGTCTGGCTGACTAAAATGTCAATTTCAGGTTAATTTTGTTGTCGATTATCCCATCAGAAACCTATCCTGTTCTAACAAATTCTGGGTTAATTTTCGAATACTCATTTACTTTATACTGTTACATTGGCAAAAGAACAGTCTTAATCTGTTACTAACTAATAAATGATATCCGTGCACACTTATATTGAAAATAACAGCTTTGAATAACATCATCTTTTCATTATTTCACATTATATACCTACAATTCCAATTTCAACTATTTATTAACCTTTTGACCGTAATTCGTAGCTTGGCGCCGAGGGCACGTTTTTGCTATTTTGACGTGGCAGTCAAAAGGTTAAGTAGTGCTTTTTATGGACAGGATATTAATTCAGATTTGTTACAGATGTAATGGCAATCATGTCATTTGGTTTAAATGGGTTTTTATTTTTATTATGTTATTTATCTTATAAACAGATCATTCCATGTTTTCTGAATGTGAGAACGTTGCAGACAGACTGTAGATTTGTAGACCAGTGGTGCAGTTTACATGTTTTGAAATCAAATGACGAACGCAAAATAATATTGTTAACATGTATGCTGGTATTATCAATATAAGTATTTACAAAATAAATGTTTTTATTCTGTGAGTATTTTATTATACAGTCTATCCAAGCTTGAGGTCTAGAAATAGTAAAAAAAGGTTGACTGTGATGGCACTTGTTAAAATTATAAAAAAATAATCAATAAACTTTAGTAAAAACCTGTTTACATGTCTCCAGTCTTTAGTCGAGTGTTAGCTAGAGTTATTACGTTAATTCGCTTAGTTTTAAATGTCACTAGAATTGTCGATAAGTAGTTATTAATTAAACAATTCGTAGTCGTATAGATGATTCCATTTATATCTATATTTTAAATAAACTTTGACCAGAATTCGGCTACTTCGACAGTAGAAGCAAACACAGTAAAGACTGGAGACGTGTAAACGAGTTAAGAGAGCGCTGTAACCGTTTAGTTTTGCGACAAAATTGTAAGTTTATTTACAGCAACACAGTTTACAGTCAAATATTTTTTGAGAAATTTAACGAAATCACATGCTTAGCTGATATTTTAAACAATTCAATGTATAATTAAATTTTTAGAAAATAACTAATCGTACTGCATTCATGACCCTGAGTTTTGGAAAGGATATTAGGAATATAAGCGCCATATTGGAAAACTAGTCGGGTATACCACGGGAACGCACTAACGGGATAAAAATGTCCTAACTTCAGTCTACCTGTGTAACAGATAGACAGAGTTACTTTCGCATTTATAATATTACTAGAAAATAAGACAGTTTTTTTGCCTAACAACAATAGCAAGTGCGATTTCGTTAAAACACCCTTCAAAAATTGACATTTTTAAAACGTTCAACGATAAATGTTCTACCAAAAACATTTTTGATATGTCCAAATAAATTATATAATTAAATATACAAGTCGTACCTACTAGTAGGTAACTGAAGCAAGACGATTAAAATTACAAGTTTTTAACTTTTTGACCGCCACAGTCATGTAAAGATGACAGAGCAAAATGTGCCCAGCACGCCACGGTCACGACTACATGACTGATTTTAAGGAATAATTCGTAGCTTGGCGCCGAGGTACGTCTTTGCTTTTTTGACGTGGCGGTCAATAGGTTAATACAAAGTAGTTGCCAACAATAAAAAAATCTCTAAATACTGTAAAAAAGCGTTCCGTCGCAACGATTAATCGCATCGACAGAACGCATTTTATAAATCACAAGCGAACGCAAACGGTACATTTTCCGCCGTCGTAGGCTACAATAATAATATTATTAGATAATTATTACACTATAGGGTCGAGTTAAATTAGCTAGCACGACTTCACGGAAGTATTAGGGGATTGATTGAAATGACTTTCTTAACTCATAATTTCGGGTAACTTCCAAACTTAACTGGCAATGGACATTTCATATTGGATATTGCTCGCATAAAAAATGGCCGAAAGGTTTTTTTTTTGGGGTATGAAATGATCAAATAACTTGGAGGGCGTGTCAGACTCTTACTGACTAAAACCCACCCGTGTTCCTTCCGTTGCCTGTGTTGCCAGAGGCCACGGTATCCCTTTCGGACCTTCCCGCGACCCCGGCAGGCATCGGCCCTCGTGGACCCCTACAGGCCGAAAGGTTCTGGAGTGGCGACCGCGTACTGGAAGACGTAGCGTTGGAAAGTCACCTACAAGGACCTTGTGAAGGCCGTAGGAATCCGCTGGACGCGAAAAGCACAGAACCCGTCGAAGTGGCAGTGCTTGGGGTAGTCCTATGTCCAGCAGTGGACGTCTTTCGACTGAAATGATGATGGTGATGATGAATTTCAAGTATGTAAACTTCTTTAGCCGCATGGAGCGAAAAAAATTTTGATAGGGGCAAAACTTACGGGTTCGTGGTGACACGTCACTTGATGCGGTTAGCATATCGGCGACGACATGCTAACCGCATCAAGTGACGTGTCACTATTACGCCAAATGTCATCCAAATCTGTTCAGCCGTTTTAGCGTGAAAGGGTAACAAACAAACTCACTTTCACATTTATAATATTAGTTAGGGTTGTCGTTTCCACATTGTATATTAATATTCATCCCGTCTGAAGTTTCGTTAGCTAATTCAATTTGACCTCGTATAATTTAGTAAAATCTTCAGATTACACGATTTTTCGATTTCTTTTTAAATAAATTACGTACAGTATGCATATACCCTCATATTCAATATAGTCCTAATAGACGTCTCTACGTATACAAATGCTTGTTCGTGTGCCCTAAATACATAATGCGTTAAAAAAAATAAAATAATGATAATTTACAAAATTATGAATTATCGTCTTACCGCCGCGACTGAATAGATTTCCACTATTTTGAAATTAATACAAACTGTTCGGTGTTTCTTCTGAATGTAGTCCGATAGGTAACAAACCGAACTCATCAAGTGTTAAAACATTTGTAAAAGTATTTGTACAAACCTACTAACAGAAATAAAATCATTTATCATTAAGGGTCCATAATACCTCAGCGCCACCTCATTCTTTATCTCGCTCGCACAATATTGCTCGCGTCCACGCGAACAAGCGAGACAGGGCGGCAGGGAGAAGGTTCCAAGGCGCCGATAGATATCTTTATACGGTGAAAATAATGGCAATAAAAAAAAACAGTTTCTGCTCCAAATTTCAAAACGGGTCCACTCCAATCTGTGTGGTTCTTTCATCAAAATACCATTTTAGTCACCAATCTACATGGTCTTCGCATGATCTAAGTTTATGTCTGGACTTTAAAAGAGACTGTGACCTCTAAGTTTGTTTCGGCCTTTCTTCTCCGAGTAGTCAGATAGGAAACGCCGACCACATCTTGTTTAAAAAAATATGATTGACGTGTAAAAGTGTTTGTACAAAGCTACTTACAGAAATAAATCATTTATCATTTACATAATCAGCCTATAATGTTCCCACTGCTGGGACACATGCCTCCTCTCTGTGAGTGGGCCGGGCCCAGTGCGGGTTGGTAGATGTCACATGTCTTCGAATTTTTTTGTACTAGGACATACGTTTATCATTTATCATGACATAATTTGAAGTATTTCTTTAATACTAGTTTATTGTTCAGTTTGATTTTTTTTCTCAAAAATTTTATGGAATCGTGTTTTGGTCAAACATAGTACATAAACTTAATTCTCAATTGTACCATATATATTTTTTTTATTATTTATATCTAAGCAATTTGAGGTACTGTAAACTCTTAACAGCAGAATTTGCAGCAGATCTTATGATCTGGCTTCTAGAAAACGTATGCTACGTCGCGGCGATCGATAAAAATCAGAATATAATGACATGAAACCATTTATTTTTAGATATAATTGCAATATGTACGAAACTGAAACCAATCATACGATGATATAAGATTTTTAAACAAATTAATTACATTGAATAAGCTGCCATAAACCGAGGGTTATTGCTCTGTGGATAACTTATCTGTCAGATAATTGTATCCAAACTGCACTTTTTATCTAGCGGATTGTGCGTATCTGGACACTTGTAAAAAGCCATTACGGGTCATTATTGATTTTTTTTGTACATATTACAATATTACCACAACAAAAAAAAAACATTTGAATAACAAAATTTTCTAATACAACCTTTATAAGCACATAATAATTATAAATACATAAGCTAACGCTTTGCCGAAATCTCATATAAGCCCTGGTTATATTGTCCACCGACTGAAATAACAATATTGTTATCTCTCTTTTCAAATAGAACAAGAAAATACTAACTGATTTGCTGTATAATCGTGTTTCGAAATGAGATGATGACGGCGCTATCGCTCAGCCATCGCTGACGCCGTCAACTAAAATTGTCCTATTAAAGTTTATTTTTATGAAATCATAATATTTGTTTGAAGCCAAATACTAACTTAGAGAATTGATTTAATTATTCTTATGATTATAATTCTCTGAATACATATGTATTACAGTCATGAGTTATACTTTGATCAATATACAACCTGCAAATTGCAAAAAACAACAGAAAATTGTAATTTCGCGTGCATCCCCTCACTAAACTCTTACCGTCTTTTTCTAACTCTGTTTGTAAGAAAAAGATAGCAATACTTTTACATTAGTCGGTAAACAAACAAATTCTGTGCCTATTTGTGCCAGCTTTTTATAATAACTGGCACATTTTATATTACTAAATCCAATTTAATTTTAGCATTTTATTAATTTAGTTGTTTATTTATAATATCGTGTATTTCACTCGGGGTTTTGCACGACAGGAGCGAAATTATCTGGAAATATGATTGATTTTATTTTATTGTGTGGCAGTAACTAGATTGTGGAGGTCTGGATAGGCAGTCGCTTCATATAAAATACTGGTAGATAGATAGAATACTCTTTATTATGTACACCATAAAAATTACAGCTATAAATGTAGAAATTTTACATAGGGTGACACAATGGGCGGTCGTGTCGCTAAAAGCGATCTTTTAGAAACAACCTTTGGATGGATTAGGGGGGGAAAGGAGAGACAATACTGCAGATAGTCTGTGTGCATTCACATATACAATAAATACATACATACATGAAATATATTGAAATTATCTATATAATATATTCAATAATAATTAATCATAAAACTAGCGCTTAGAATCAAAACAGGTGCAAAGAACAAAGAAAATTAAAAATATGTTTAAGGTGAGAGATAGTGTATTTTAACCATAATTTTAAAAATGGACAGACATTGAGCACGCTTTATCGACACGGGCAAGGCATTCCACAACCGTACTGCTTGAACCGTAAAAGATTTATCATAGAAACTGGTGGTATTCATATCCGGTTACACTGGATGCTGACCCAAACACAGTTGGCAAAAATCTAGACAGATGATGAAATAAGTAGGCAGGCCATCTGGTGGTAAGGTCAATATCAGAGGCAACGCAGATCAAACTCAATGAATCTCATCGCTTTTAGCGATAAGACCGCCCCTTGTGTCACCCTATGTAAAATTTCTATATTTATATCTGTGATTTTTATGGTGTACTTAATAAAAAGTATTCTATTCTAAGCTCGGCGTTGCCATCCCAGAAGCTGAAATGGACCTTTAAATAGCAGTTGTTTTACATCAGCAGCAACCAAACAGCAACTTTATTGTAATGACAATAAAGCTCACTGTGATTTTGACAGCAGTGCAAAGTCAGAACTAAAATAAATGAACGAACTGTACGGAAATTGTCCTCTGATCACAGATTTCATTTTGTTTGTTTAATAATATAAATATGGCTGACAGATATTCACATCACACGCGGTATCTACATCTCTTTATCTACTTTCCTATCCTCGTAAGGCCCAACGACCTAATTTAATGACAAAAAAATTTTGACACTCCGGCCCGAGACACTATTTAAAATCATTAAATTACGGCCCAGCGACCTAAAATTGTGACATGATATTTGAACATATTTTTCTGTTTAAATAATCCCGCCAATTCAAAACTGCCATCGACAAATTATTAACTTTGAACGCATCTCTAATTTTGACAATTTCAACTTGACGTTTTA
This sequence comes from Atethmia centrago, assembly GCA_905333075.3. Classification (NCBI taxonomy): domain Eukaryota; kingdom Metazoa; phylum Arthropoda; class Insecta; order Lepidoptera; family Noctuidae; genus Atethmia; species Atethmia centrago. The sequence continues at coordinate 1,878,903 of HG995396.1, forward strand.
GAACCAATAATCTGTCTATTTGACGTTTCATCTCGTGTAAATGGAAGCCTCGTGGATATAGGTGAGTAAATCTATTAATATCTTTATAATCATTACATGGTGATGTCTGAAATGTATTGCAAACAGTTGCGGAAATGTTATATTTTGTTCCTACGCATTTTTTTCAATGGAAAGTCATTTTAATTCAGTAATATACGAACGATAAAAACTATGTCCCAAAATAAAGTCGGTGGGTTTTTATTGTAAAAGTTAGCCTAACTTCTATGTCATAATTTTAGGACGTTGGGTGTTTACTTTATGTGTTTATGTTCCTTTATGTTACTTTAGGTGTTTTCTTTAATTTTTAATATATCTTAAAATATTATAATTTGAAATATTACCATTGATTAGTAGATAAGTACCTACATTATGTTGTTAATTATGATTAGCGCAAGTGTAATGCTAATGATACATTGTTTCCTAAAAAATGAGACTGATTTAGAGACATTTGTTACGTAAAATGATTAATTAATACGATTTAAAATAAAAGGAGAATAAACAACTTTTTTTTTCACAAAGTTTCTTTTTTTTCCGGTATAATTTGTAACATTTGATAATAAATAACTGCATAGATTTGATATATTCAAATTAATATTATACTTAAAACTATGGCCCAGTGACCTAAAAAAAGGACAATTAATTTCAAAATATTTGTTGCTTGAAATAGTTAACTTTAGGTATAAGAAATACCCCTTAAAAGAGTTTAGCCAAAAGTATTACATTTAAACACTTTTTTACTAAATCAAAGTTCTGGGCCGCAACTACTTGCACCTGTTTTTAGTACATTGGGCCGTAATATATATCGACCTAAATTTGGGTTGGGCCTTACGAGGCTATCGCAGGTATGCTGGAAGAGATTTCTTTAGAAAAAAGCATCACCTTTACGTACAGAACAGAAAAATACGTACGTATTTTTCTGTTATGTTCTTATTTTCTGTTTTTATGTGTGTACATAAATGGTTAAATAAATAAATAAATATTTCCTTACATTCATGCAATACATAGTTCCATCACCTCTGGACAAGTTCCGTTCAACATCAGAAAGATAATTTCATAAAAATCAGTTCAGTGTTTTTATTTATCTGGTAAATATATTATATCTTCGTTATACATGGCGTGGCAAAAGTAGCTAACACATGGTGTTGCTTTATTTAATTGAAATAATATTACTTTAGTTATACATGGTGTATTATTATTATACAAGTTGTTGTCTTTATGATTTTTTTTTAATCTCGCTCCTGTCTCCAAGTAAAGTTTATTTAGTTGAGGTGAATTCGCAGTGGTAGCCCGTGAAATCAAAATTAGTTACGTTTTAAGCAATTTGCAGGACAGTGTCAGGTTGTATCTTGATCAAAATCGCGACCGTAACAAATATGTATTTACAGAATTATAAATCATTAGAATCATTAATACATCTCTCTTAGTTAAATTTGTTCCTATGGACAAAGGAAAAGTTCTTATGGAACAAATCTAGAGAGCGGTATTAATGATTCTGTAAATATATATTTTTTAATGTCGCGAATCATATTTTGATCAAGATTCAACCTGCAAAAAACGTAAGAAAATTTGAATTTGGCGGGCTACCACTGCGGATCCACCAACATATAAAGTTATATATAAATTTTAAAATTAAATATGTACACTTATATTTATAATATACATAAGACTAATATTATATGGCGTTCACTACTAACATGATTAGCTTAATGTAAAGTTGCGACTGACGGCTAACGACTTCAAAACTTGAAGACCGACTTTGATCAATAAAAGTAGACTTCAATTTTTTTTAAGTTGTTTTAGTAAACAGCTACTGAAGTCGGTGACTTTGATTTAGTTAAAAAAAATGGCATTGATACCAAAATTGATTCATACAGGCCTTTGTTTTTGTAAAAAAAAAGATTTAAAATAACGTTTATACATTTCAAGTGTTTAGTAGAATGTGCAAGACATGCAGTATGTGAGTCATTTAAAAATACATAATAAATATTGTCACATTAGTGATATTGGCTAGAAAAGGCATCTAGACTATATGATCTGGTGACCTTCGTGCCACATTTCAAATGTCTCGTATCAAATTATATATATTTATTTATATATATATATATATTTATCAATTTTTCTCCTGTTCCTTCGAATTAATTATTTAATTTAATTAAATAATTTTCTGTTTTTCTATATTGAAGCGAACGAAATAGAAAAAAAAAAAACAAATCAGTCGAGCTATTTTTGAGACTAACGCACGGGGGATTTTCTGGCAGCACTGAGACGTCAGATCAGGACTTGTCAAAAGTGTCAAAGCGCCTATTACTGAATGATGAACGAATGAACGAAACGAATGACGAACGTCATCTTAATTTTTTTATTTATAGTCGAAATGGAAGACCTCTTGTCAAAGTGGCGCCAACTGGTGGCGTCAACGTTCATCAAAACCGACGAGAAAACAGGATTTTTTTTTTTATTTGTAATCTTAGAAACAATCTACTTAATACTGGAAACGTATAACCGTACTTACTAAATCCACAATAAATTAAAAAAGACGTCAAAAATACATTCAAAATGTCACATCCCAAGTATTAATACGAAAACTCGGGACCTACTACACGTTTTAATTTTAAAATACATTTACTGACATTATATTTAACTAAGGATTTACCACACACTCTTACAACAGGTCAACATTAGACGAAAAGTGAATTATCAAGCGATTCTGTACAATGTGCGATGCAACTGTCTTGCCAAGGAGTATCGTGTTACCCAGTAACTGAGTTGTAGAGGTCAGATAGACAGTCGCTCCATGTAAAAGTATTCAGCTGCAACCGGTCAGACTTGAAACCGACCCCAACGTAGTTGGGAAAAGGCTGGGCAGATGATGACGAACGGTGCAAATGTTAACTGCCTGCAAATAATTATGGTAGTGCCTGGTACCTTAGTGTCTATGTGGTATGTCACTATTTAGTGCCGGATAGTGTCAGCCGACAGTCGCAGCCTTTGACGCTCTCGTGCGTCGATATTTGGCAGTTTTTAGAGGATCCACCTCAGAGCACGGACCTGTAATAGATGAAATAAAGTTGTAACAATTTGTAAATTAAATTAAATCTTAAGACGCTGACAACACCTAAACCGCGGTCACTGTCAGATTGCACAGAAAAGAAAGAGAAGCGCGATGACAACGCTTGTGATTTACTGCAAAATATGAAGCAATTATCTATTTACTCAAAATTGGGTTGAGTAATTGAAAATAAAAAACAACCAAGTTCTGCATTCAAATAAGACGCTCTTGTTATTAATTAAATACGTAACGTATATTGATATTTAATACAGATATTTTGGATTAGAACTCAAGTTAAGAGGTAAGTTTAACGTTAGTTTGTATCGAGATTTTTTTTTCAAACGTGTTTTAGTAACAACCAAGTTCTGGGAAATATGTTCAAAATTAACATATATTTTTTCCGCTACCACAAACTATACAGATTTGGCAATTTTTAATAATAACCACAATAACATTCATCCATGACATTATAACTCGTGTAACAGACATCAGATGGGTTGCTGTTCTAACACAAGGTGAGATATTTATATAGAATTGAAGGAGGTAACTATGCTAATGATTCTCGACACGATTTTTTTTTTTCTAATTTTCGGAAATAGGCATGTGTGGGACACGCATGTTATATCGTGGCCCGTGTGATACCGGATACCGCACTGTAACAGCTCTTTTACACACACACTACCGCATAAGCAACGAGGTGGTTCTGTTCTGTGAAAGTGGTGTATTCTAAAATACTGTCAAACTAAAATAACTAAAAAAACAAGTATGTATTAAATAATTATTGAGCAGGTATCGTAATTTCATTTGATTATCTGTCTTTCATAGCAGCCTGCTGAAAATTGACGAGGATGCAAAATGACACCTTGTATAATATGTCTTGCTATGGAAGAGCGGACTCTCCTAATACAGACACTGTGCCGATTCCCTTGTTCACAAACTAAACTAAATTTAAGTTCAGTGCATCTTTTTATTTCTATTTCATTAAGAAAAGAACAGAAGATAAATTTTAGTTTAGTCCTGTCAAATTAATCAGCGCCTGTCACTACTCCATACAAGTTTAGACGTGATTAAAAACTTGCCTACTAAAATTACGTCAATTTACGTCAAGCGCTGATTAATTTGACAGGACTAAACTTATATTTATCTTCTGGCCTTTTCTTAATGAAGTAGAAAGAAAAAGATGCACTGAACTTAAATTTAGTTTAGTTTGTGAACAAGGGAATCGGCACCACTATCTGCCTAAAAAGAGGATCCAATCAAAAAAATGTTGTTTATACTTATTTTACCAATAAACATTTTTTTTTAATATGCATTTCATTCATGCATTTTTCTGTATTATTTAAATTCATGTTTTTTTTTCTCTTCTGCCTCGAGCCACTAGAGGTGCTGTACTTACTGTTATAAGAAGAGCACTGGTCTTTCCTGTGTGCTGTCTGCCTCTAGGTCATGACTGTCGGCTCCTGTAGGCATTAGAGAGGCTCCCGAGCCACTAGAGGTGCTGTGGTCACCGTTATAGCAAGGGCACTGTGTATTCTGTGTATTCTGTGTGCTGTCTGGCTCTAGGTCACGACTGTCAGCTCCTATGGGCATTAGAGAGGCTCCCGAGCCATTAGAGGTGCTGTACTCACCGTTACAGGAAGGGCACTGGTCTATCTTGTGCTGTCTGGCTCTAGGTCATGACTGTCGGCTCCTGTAGGTATTAGAGAGGCTCTCGAGCCACTAGAGGTGCTGTACTCACCGTTATAGGAAGAGCACTGGTCTTTCCTGTGTGCTGTCTGCCTCTAGGTCATGACTGTCGGCTCCTATAGGCATTAGAGAGGCTCCGAGCCACTAGAGGTGCTGTACTCACCGTTACAGGAAGGGCACTGGTCTATCTTGTGCTGTCTGGCTCTAGGTCATGACTGTCGGCTCCTGTAGGCATTAGAGAGGCTCTCGAGCCACTAGAGGTGCTGTACTCACCGTTATAGGAAGAGCACTGGTCTTTCCTGTGTGCTGTCTGGCTCTAGGTCACGACTGTCGGCTCCCGTGGGCATTACAGAGGCTCCTGAGCCACTAGAGGTCCTGTACTCACCGTTACAGGTAGGGCACTGTTCTACCCTGTGTGCTGTCTAGCTCTAGGTCACGACCGTCGGCTCCTGTAGGCATTAGAGAGACTCCCGAGCCACTAGAGGTGCTGTACTCACCGTTATAGGAAGAGCACTGGTCTTTCCTGTATGCTGTCTGCCTCTAGGTCATGACTGTCGGCTCCTGTAGGCATTAGAGAGGCTCCCGAGCCACTAGAGGTGCTGTACTCACCGTTATAGGAAGAGCACTGGTCTTTCCTGTATGCTGTCTGCCTCTAGGTCATGACTGTCGGCTCCTGTAGGCATTAGAGAGGCTCCGAGCCACTAGAGGTGCTGTAGTCACCGTTATAGCAAGGGCACTGTGTATTCTGTGTGCTGTCTGGCTCTAGGTCACGACTGTCAGCTTCTATGGGCATTAGAGAGGCTCCCGAGCCACTAGAGGTGCTGTACTCACCGTTATAGGAAGAGCACTGGTCTATCTTGTGTGCTGTCGGGCTCTAGGTCGCGTCTGTCGGCTCCTGTGGGCGCTAGAGAGGCTCCTGAGCCGCTAGAGGTGCTCTTCCGTTCAGTCTCGCGCGCTGTTTCTTTGGCTGTGAGCCGTTCGGAGCCGCCGCTCGAGCCGCCGCTGCCGGAGACTACGGATTCTTCGCGGTTGTAGCTGTGAAGGAGAAAATATTATAAGTATATCTCTTTAATAGTCGACTTTCACAGATTAAAATGAATCCAGAGTTCAGGTGCGTAGTACTCGCAACCGGCGTGCGTGTATGGCCAGATGTATGAACGTAAACGAAGCAAAAGGAGTATGTAAGGAGCGTAGCAGGTGGCGTTCTATAGTTTCTGCCTACCCCCATGGGAAGAACGCGTGAGTTTATGTATGTATGTATGTATGTATGTATGTAGAATGAAGTGAGACTCTCAATTTTTACTGACAAACTGAAACAGCATCCCTGATAGTGACGACCATTTGGACGTTAAAACAACTGAGTGACGTTTGATTGATTGTATCTATTACATACCGTCAACCTTGCCTGCACCTAAAATCTACGTAGAAGAAGATCTACGTGGAAATAGATCTACGTGGAAGAAGATCTAAGTGGAAGAAAATCTAAGTGGAAGAAGATCTACATGGAAGATCTACGTGGAAGAAGATCTACATGGAACAAGATCTACGTGAAATAAAATCTACGCGGTAGATCTATGTGGAAGTAGATCTACGTGGAAAAAGATCGACGTGGAAGAAGATCTACGTTGAAGAAGATCTACGTGATAGAAAATCTACGCGGAAGAAGATCTACGTGGAAGATCTACATGGAAGATTTACGTGAAAGAAGATCTACATGGAAGATCTACGTGGAAGAAGGTACACGTAGATTTTTGGCACAGTCAAGGTTAGTATGCCTCATAAAAGACCTCAGAATGTACACTAAGTCCCAAATAAATACTTTTGACTTACCCATACACAGTGTGTTCACTATTGAGACAAGAGGAGTATTTGAACGGTATCGGCTGGTAGCCGTACGAGCCGGCGTACGGCATGTACCCGGGGCCCATGATGCTGTAATAAATAATTATTTGTTAATGCTATAATTATGAACTGCCCCGTTGGTCCAGTGAGCGCTACTGCTGAGCATGAGGTCCTGGGTTCGATTCCCAAGTCGGACAATGTCGTTGAGTTATTTGTTTAATTTATAAACTTAATTATTGCTTATTACCTCATAATCGCTTTCTTCAAAATGTTTACGACATAACCTCAAAATCTGTTTCAATTTAAAAAAATCTACGAATTGCTTTAAGCCACAATCGTCTAATTTTAAAGTCTTACGGATAATAGTGGACTCCAATTTCAGAGCATTTAGGAACACAGCAATGAATCATTCATTTTCGCAAAAATAAAATAATACCACCTCTTCGTCGTGTATTATGAGCTTGTTTTGGGAACTAGCTACGACTGCGCCATTTTGATACTTGCCATCCCTATTTACGATGTAAATTTTAAATAACTGAAAACCAGAATAGGGGAAAACCACAAAACCCATTATGAAAAACTTCTATTACTGAATCTGGAATTCGGTGAACTAAAATCAAAAAAGATATACACTTAAAATATCTAGTATATATCTATCTAGAACTGCTCTTCTGGGCAAAATATTTTTTGGAATGACATCTAAAATTTACAAAACAATACCTGAGGAAATTTTAAACACAAAGGAACTCCCACTATTCAAACATAAATTGCGTATTTTTTTAATTGAGAAAGCTTACTACACGATCCAAGATTTTCTTAATAATTATTACCTACTACAATCTGTCACCATACAACTAATTCTTATTTTTTAAGATTTTTACTTTATAAGTGATACATCAGCCTATAATGTTCCCACTGCTGGGACACCGGCCTCCTCTCTGTGAGAGGCAGTGGGCCGTAATCCACCACGCGGGCCCAGTGCGGGTTGGTAGATGTCACATGTCTTCGAATTTTTGGTTCTAGGACATGCCGGTTTCCTCACGATGTTTCCCTTCACCATTTTGAGAGCAGTGGTGATGAAATACTTTACCGCGGTTGGTCCGTGGATGGGTGACCATCTTTACATACTAAGACCCCTCCGTGCCTCGGAAAGCATGTTAAGCCGTTGGTCCCGGCTGTCATTTGTAGATCTTTGACAGTCGTTACAGGTCGTCAGAAGCTCGAAAGTCTGACAACCAGTCTTACCAAGGTCTATTGTGTTACTCAGTAACTGGGTTGTGGAGGTCAGATAGGCAGTCGCTCCATGTAAAATATAATTCAGCTTTATCAGGTAAGACTGGAAGCCGACCCCAACAGTTGGGAAAAGGCTAGGCAGATGATGATGAGCTGCGATCTCGTCGTCCTCCATGCAGGCGCTGCAGGTGACTCCATGTTAAATACTGGTATTCTGGTGTACACAGGAAGCTGACCCTAACGTAGTTGGCTGATGACTGTAACTTACTTGGGGTTCGGCAGCGGAGCCAGCGTGTCGCTGACGAGACTGTCGCTGTCGGCACTGCGCAGGCGCAGCGCGGCCAGCTCGGCGCACAGCTCGCCCGCCACGTAGTAACATTGCTCAGAGAATGTTATCTTGTTCACTGTGTGACGTATGAAGCCGGCCTGCGGAGAAAATAGAGGTATTGTTATTTATGATTGGAATACTTAAAGCAAAAAAAAAAGACTAATTGAATGTCAAAAAGTGATTTTAGACATTCAATTAGAATTTGGAATGTTGATGTTTGCATATGCGTGCCATGTCAAGGAAAACTGACCCTTATTATTATTTAACAATAATAATGGAGGTCGACCACTGACCCTCGGGTCCGAAAGCATTTCCGGATAAGGTGGGAGGAAACGCCCGGGTGTCACCATTGTGTGGATCGCCCGGAAGACACGGTGGAGCATACGGTGGAGGTCTGCCCGGCTTGGGCAGAGTACCGCCGTGTCCTCGTGGAGGCGATCGGCGGCGGAGTCAAAGGTAAAGTCAAAGTCAAATTATTTATTTCAAATAGGTGCATAAAAGGCACTTTGAACGTCAAAATTTACAAAAAAAAATAGAATTGATTCTAGTTGCCCCTTCCAAAAGGTAGTTTCGTATGGAAAAGAATGGGCAAGAAACTCCACCGTTACTCTTTTAAAATATTTTACAAAATTTTGTAGTACAATAATTATATGTGAAGACGATGCACCCACAATAAAATTATGTGATAGGTACATGATGCTCACATATTTACAAACATTGTAAAAGTATACGTTTTCCTAAAAAGAATAAATAAAGTAATAGGTCAGTGTGTGAGTTAAAGTAATCACAGAATTTTAATTCAACCTTGATTGATTTATTATTTGTATCAAATAATAAATTGTACAATTAAAATAGCAACCAGTTTGATTTTGTCTACTTTAGATTGATGGAGATCACTCGCGTCCGGCTCTGGGCCAGGCCATGGTACGGAGCGAAAGGGCAGCCGTCACCTTCTTCTGCGAAGCAGTAATGCTCGCGATGGAGGAGGCGGGACGGGTGAGGGAGAGGCAAAGTTCGCGCCTTCACGCCCCTAGCCGCCGCAGGAGACACCCTGGACGTCGGGAATCCCGGGCAGATTTCGGGTCACCGTAGGCGCGGGCTTACGGACGGTGAGCATTGGGTAGCTCGCCTCCGGTAAGGAGCAGGCCCGGGGCGACGGTCAACGTGCTCCACGCGCGCCTCAAAGAGATGTCAGCACAAGTGTAGGGGTACACTAGGGCCGATGCCTGCCGGGGTCGCGGGAAAGTTCGAAAGGGATACCGTGGCCTCTAAATTTGGGTATCACAATTTCATGTTTACTACGTGTATTTATAATATGGAAATCACTTCTTGGAAGGAAGAAGGCAGAGTTAGTACATTACTTTTTTTGAATTTGTTTCTAAGGGACTCACGAGGACCCATTCTATGCCCTCTTTTGTAAAATATAAAATTGAATCTACATCAGCTGCCGATCCCCACAGCAGAACGCCATAAGACATAATACTGTGGAAATAAGCAAAGTATACTAACCTAGCTGTGGCTATATCATTCAACTGTCTCATTTTTCTTACTGCATATGCAGCTGAACTTAATCTACCTGAAAGAGCTCTAATGTGGGCTTCGCATTGCAATTTTGAATCTAGAGTAATTCCTAGAAATATAGTTTCTGTAATAGCATCTAGTCTCTTGCCATCAAGTTTTAAATTTAGAGCCACTTGGGGTACATTTGGTAGTAAGAACTTAAGACATTTTGTTTTGTTCGCATTAAGTAAGAGATTATTAGCTGCGAACCATTTCGAAAGAACATCCAGACTATCGTTGACGCGTAAGACATCCGGATCTTTTCTATCTATTTTAAAAATAAGAGAAGTGTCATCAGCGAATCGAATTATATCGGATAAGTTTGCCATCATGTAAGGGAGATCATTAATATAAACTAGAAATAGGAAAGGGCCAAGAATTGAACCTTGGGGCACGCCCATCTTTACTAGAGACCCCGAGGACGTCGCCCCGTTAACGTTTACTTTTTGCTGCCTGTTTGATAGATAGGACAGAACAAGATCAGCAGTTTGTCCACGAATTCCGTAGTGGTGTAATTTACAGTTCAGTGTATTGTGGTCAACGCAGTCAAACGCTTTTGAGAGGTCACAGAAAATGCCAATGGCATCCTGGGATTTCTCCCAGTATTCCAAAATGTGACTGATGAGTTTTACTCCTGCGTCAGTCGTCGACCTACCTTTCGTGAAACCAAACTGGCGACTGTGTAAAATCCCATTAAAATTGAAATGTGACAGCATCTGGTCTAGCATGATTTTTTCATATATTTTACACAATTCTGGTAGCACAGATATAGGTCTATAGAGGGATCACTCTTACTCTCTATTGCTATAACAATGCTTACCTTAAGCATATGCGAGGCGTACTTCCGTGCATCCCGGCGGTCCGTGATACCGGCCACGTGCTGCAGGATCCAGTCCACCACGTCAGCGCCGATAAACGCGTTCGGTATTGTTATCTTTAGCCACATTCGGTCGCGGATTTCAAGACCTGGGGTAGAAAGAAAAAGATTGAGCTAGTCGAAAACCAACATAACTAATTTGTAAGGCCCGTATTACAGAAGGAAACTCAAGCATTGATCTCTGTTTAAAACTAGTTTTAAGGCAAGTTTTAATTTTAGAACGTTCCTCAAGCATAGATTCATTGATCATAGTTCAGCTGAGTATCGCTTTATTTTAGAACGTTACTCAGTTCGTAAAGCGAACCCAAGCAGTGATTTGATCTGTAATCGCCCAAGTGTGGTCGAGACCGCGCTTGAGCATAGAATTGTCATGCCAATTTTTGTTTCAAGCGTAAGTTGTCGAGTTTTAATATCAAAATGGATATATGTATTTGAAGAAGTAGATCAATTCAATAATTTATTCAATGATGATGCAAATAGAAGGTTGAACTTTAGCGTTCCTCTTAGATGTTTAAGAGGTATACAGGACCCATAAAATTGTGAAAACTTCAAAAGGTTTACACAAGTACTAAATTTTTCTTTCGTCCTGCCATTTAAAAAGTTATAAGAATAAATAATAATCAGCAAAACAAACAACAAAACTAATCAAATAAATATCTACGAAGTTTTTATTTGCTTAAATTGTTTGACATACTGACATTTTTTTAAAATAGCGTACCTATTTATGGCCATGATACAAGTCTTTTAAGCTTTACAACAATTATGCTTACAAAATTACTATACTTTACATCAATAAATGAGGGATTGTACTATTCGGGACCGAACAAATAACGCTGATTTCCTAAATAATTGGGCGCTTATGGTATATTTTAATATTTCTAATCCAGTGAAGATTGAAACAAAGTTGGTAAATAAAATAAATTGTAAACGAAAACAGGCTGATACATAGACAATACACATCTCTGCTTGAGGTTCGATTTGAGTCTCGATTCAGCTGAATAGAGATTGATTACCGTTCTGGAATATGACCGATGCTCGAGTATTGATTCCATACTTAAACAGTGATCGACTGATTGACGCTCAAACTAGACTTGAGGAACCTTCTGTAATACGGACCTTAGAGTTTGTTTGTTTGTTTACGCTTTTACGCTAAAACGGCTGAACGGATTTGGATGAAATTTGACACATGGGTAGACCATAACATGGATTAGGTTAAAGAGTATTTTTTATCCCGATATTCCCACGGGATCAAGACTTATGCAGGTAAAACCGTGGGGTGCAGCTAGTATATTATAAAAGCAAAAGTAAGTTTGTTTGTTACATTTTCACTTTAAAACGGCTGTAAGGATTTTGAAGAAATTTGGCACACAGATAGACCATGACCTGGGTAAGTACTTAGGCAACTTTTCATCCTGGATCGCAGACAAAGTTGCGTGAAACAGCTAGTAATAAATAAGCTGACCAGGGACGGCAAACCTATGGCATTAAACAGAAAATTTTAGGCAGGTGATTCAGAGAATTTTTAAACATAGGTTACAGATACACAAGTGTGTGAGATGTTACATTTTTGTAAGTTCTCTATGCTTTGCCATTAGGTGTATAAATGTTAGTTTAAATTTCAATTATTTCATTATTAATTTCACAATATCAACAATTAATAACAATTATAGAAAGAGCTTGTGCATAAATCAATATAATATTCCCCTGACAATAAATTAAATTTCAAATAAAATGTCAAAATATTAAAAATAAATAAATAAAATATTTCAAAAATGTGTGTGTTTATCATGGTATGACGTGGATGAATGAAAGGCGACTAACAAAAGTTATTTACAAGGCAGATGTGAGTGGAAAAGCCGGGAGGGGACGCCCCAGGAAGACATAGTGACCTCATTGGTGATGTTCTTCAGAAAGGTCAGGTGCGTAGTACTCGCAACCGGCGTGCGTGTATGACCAGATGTATGAACGTAAACGAAGCAAAAGGAGTATGTAAGGAGCGTAGCAGGTGGCGTTCTATAGTTTTCTGCCTACCCCCCTGGGAAGAAGGCGTGAGTCTATATATGTATGTATGTAGTACGTTCCTGTCGGTCCAGCCAAGCCGCAGGTTGCTTAATAATAAAGTTTCTGTCCACTCACCCGACTCCGGCCTCAGCATAGCCCTGACCACGAGCGCCATATCCATATTCACGGACAGCTGGGGCTCCAATCCTCCCGCGGGTACCGTACTCGCGTCGCTGGCGCCTCGCTCTGATACTGATGATACGGGGAGGGCGGAGAGTGAGGGCGGAGGGGGAGGGTACGCCTCGCGGAGGGCTTGGGTGTGGGCTACCCATGCACCTGGTGGAAGAAAAGTAAGTATTAAATAACAGATAGCAGAAAAAGAAAAAAAAAAAATATTTGACCTTGGTTAAGCACACACTATAAATTGGAATTGTATAATGTACAAGTACGCTGTTTAATATTACCGGGCTTTCCTTTAATACATGCGAGATCTATAATTAATATAGTATTTTTATCTCACGAAGCGACGCGCGCTTTACTTGTGGTTACTAGTAAGTAAGAGACACGCTCGAATTAAAAACGCGCCTGAGGTAGGTAAGAGCCTGTCCAGATGAGGCGATCTGCGCATTTGCATCCAGATACCGCAATTTACGCGCGTGCCTACGCTAGGAGCCCTTCCCTGGCAGTTATAAGCATGTACTAGGATACAGATATTTTTTACAACTTCGTCAATAAAAATTTTCGTATCGAAGTTGTCACGCTCCATTTCGAACCGAAAAAATACGTTCACTCGTCACTGACTCGCGCGTAGGACGCAGCAATGGCGCCCGAGTATCTCAACTCGCACGGCGCTTGCGCTAGTTCACGTGTCTGTATCTGTTTTTTGTGTATACGCGAGAAGAAACTTCGTGATAAACTGATGATAAATAACATTTTTTTTTCTTGGTAAAAATTTCATGGACTGGTACACGTGTTTGTTATTCAGGGTTTTTTTTTTTTAATTTTCAGTTATATAAGTCTTGTTACCAAAGAGAATTAAACCACTTGAGAGCTGATAGACCGATCTTGTCTAGGCACACGACTCACCACTGCGGGCCGGGGGACGAAGAAAATACAGCGGTTGTGATTGGTCAATGCAATAATGTCAGGACAAATGTAGTGATGCACAAGTCAGTTTTGCGACAATAATATCGATGCCGATAAAATCCACGTCTACCTATTAATTCTACATATTAAGAACAATAAATTCTCATAAATTAAATTAAAATTCACATAATGTATTGTGCAATTAGGATTTAAAAATCACTTTTAGACGTCATTATTTAAGAAGCTAGCTGGAGTCGACATTTCCTAACTGACTACTCTGATACGGAATGTCAAAACAAACTCAGGGCTCACTCTCTCGGGCTTGCGGACGGTGAGCAATGGGTAGCTCACCGGGCGGTAAGGACCAGGCCCGGGTCGACGGCGCGTTGTATTCCACGCGCGCCTCAAAGAGATGTAGTCAGCACAAGTGTAGGGGTCCCCTAGGGCCGATGCCTGCCGGGGTCGCGGGAAGGTACTAAAGGGTCACACCTGGCAACACGGGCAACAGGAAAGAAATACGGGTGGGTTTTAGTCAGTAAGAGTCTGACACACCCTATGATTTTTATCGTCAATATCGACTTCGTTTTGAAGTTGTCAAAACACTACAGCATTAGTACACATAGAAAGGGATAGACATATTGACCCCTAGTGAGAGAAAGGGACTTTTCAAAAAGACATCAACGCGGTGTACATTTTTGTGACATTTTACGTAAATAACCACTTTTGCTTGAGCCCTTCATCATCATCATCATTTCAGCCGAAAGACGTCCACTGCTGGACATAGGCCTCCCCCAAGCACCGCCACTTCGACCGGTTTTGTGCTTCCCGCATCCAGCGGATTCCTGCGGCCTTCACAAGGTCATCGGTCCACCTTGTAGGAGGCCTTCCAACGCTACGTCTTCCCGTACGCGGTCGCCATTCCAGAACCTTTCGGCCCGATCGGCCATCTGTTCTGCGAGCAATGTGCCCTGCCCACTGCCACTTAAGTTTGGCAATTCTTCGGGCTATGTCGGTGACCTTGGTTCGCCTACGGATCTCTTCATTTCTGATTCGATCACGTAGGGAAACCCCAAGCATCTCCATTGCCCTTTGAGTGACTTTTAGCTTTTTGATAAGGCCCATTGTAAGCGACCACGTTTCAGTGCCATAGGTCATCACTGGCAACACGCACTGGTCAAAGACTCTCGTCTTGAGACGCTGTGGTATGCGGGACGAGAAGATACTGCGCAGCTTCCCGAACGCTGCCCAGCCGAGTCGGATTCGACGATTGACCTCTTTCTCGAAGTTGAACCTACCTAACTGGACAGTTTGTCCTAGATAAACATACTCGTCCACAACTTCGAGCGTAGCGTCTCCGATTTTCATGAGAGTGGGTGTAACATGGGCATTTGACATGATCTTTGTCTTGTCCATGTTCATTTTAAGACCCACTCTTTCGGAAGCTCTACTGAGGTCATCGAGCATTGTACTGAGGTCCTCCATAGTCTCAGCCATGACAACTATATCGTCGGCAAACCGAAGGTGATTGATGTATTCGCCATTGATGTTGATGCCTGGCCCTTTCCAGTCCAGAACCTTGAAGACATCTTCCAGTGCACCGGTGAACAGTTTCGGAGAGATAACGTCTCCCTGTCTCACACCTCGCTGCAGAAGGATAGGTTTAGAGGTCTGGTCCTGGAGTCGGACTGACATAGTGGCGTTTTCGTACAGACACTTAAGCACCTCGATGTACCGATAGTCGATCTGGCACCGTTGAAGAGACTGTAGTACAGCCCATGTCTCGATCGAATCGAAGGCTTTCTCGTAGTCCACAAACGCTAAGCAGAGAGGCAGGTTATACTCCTCGGTCTTCTGTATAACCTGCCGCAGCGTATGTATGTGGTCTACAGTGCTAAAGCCTTTACGGAATCCGGCTTGTTCGGGACGCTGGAAGTCGTCAAACCTGCGCGCGAGTCGATTCGTGAAGACTCTTGTAAACAGCTTGTAGACATGGCTCAAAAGTGAGATGGGCCTATAATTCTTAAGGAGGGTATTGTCGCCCTTCTTAAAGACACCTCACCTCTGTTCCATGCCTGTGGCGTTTTGCCCTCGAGTATGACGGAACCAAACAGCTTCTGGGGGGCCTTGAGAACGGGTTTTCCACCGGCCCTCAGAAGTTCAGCCGTAATTCCGTCATCACCCGGCGCCTTGTTGTTTTTGAGCTGCTTCAGAGCCATCCTAATCTCGTACAAGCTGACGTCTGGGATGTCTTCGGTGTAGTGTCGGGTCAATCTAGCTCTTGGGTCGTTTGCCAGATTCATACAAGGGTTGCCTGTTGACGTGTCCATAGAAACTCTCGATCTCTCTCAAAGGTCATGTTTGGCGGATACGATCCTGCCATCATTGGTCTTCAGTTTCACAAGCTGGCTCTGCCCAATAGACAGATCTCTTGTAAAGACCTTGGAACCTTTGTTCCGCTCTATCGCGTCCTTAATGCGCTCTGTATTAAAGCGGCGAAGGTCGCTTTTTAAGGACTTAGAGATCCGTCTATTGAGCTGGCGGTACTTGAGCGCATCAACTGAAGACTGCAGGATCATCTCGCGCCTCTCCTCCATGAGCCGTATAGTAGGATCAGAGAGCTTCTTGTTTCTTTTTGAGCCCTACAATTATTCATAATTATAGATATTTTTTGCTTACCGATGAAAAGTTATGCCATCTTTTTTTATAGCTGGATGTTCTAGACGATTTCCCACACCATTTAATTGAACAGGAACTCAAAATTTGTTTTTATTTATGCAGAAATGTTTTAAAAGGTATTAAAATAACAGCGTGTGCTCCAATAACTGGTCAAAACTAAAATGGCCACTCATATCGTAATCTAATAGAAGTGCAATTTCATTTAAATTTCGTGAGCCTGAGTCGCCCGCATGAGCAGTCAATAGGCTACATAAGCATATTTACACTTTATCTCTGTTTCATTGTGCCAAGGGAGAGTTGACAATCATTTACCATTTCCTTCATCATAGTTTGACACAGTCAAAGATAATAGTATGTTTATTCATCCAGTACTTACCAGGATCAATAGGCCTCACAGGCTCAGTCCGGGGGATAGTGAAGTAGCCCTTTGGGTTTGGGTCCCAGCACTTGGCGACCACCAATTTAATGGGGCCCGGCTTCTGTACCACCTCCCGTAAAACCCTCACTGCCTCGTCATTTGTCATATCTTCAAAATTTACATCGTTCACCTGGAATACAGGAAGAGATTTATTTATCCAAAGTACGAGGTTAGGGATTCAAAAGAACAAGGAAAAGAAAGAAAGAAATAAAAGAAAGAAAGAAAGAAAGAAAAGAAAGAAAGGAAAGAAAAGAAAGAAAAATATTTTATTTGGAAAACGCACAAGAAATACAAAAAGTAAAAAAAAGGAGCATTTATAACAAGAACTTCGAATAAACAAAAAACAACAAAGAAAATCAATTAAAACGACATGCGACGCCAAAAAGGCTCCTATCTCAGCACAAGGTGGTTTGTTGTTTCTTTTTTGTGCATAAATATAGCCACAAATGCAGACTTTTAATCCTAGACAGTTGTCTGGAACTTTGCTTTCCTACACAGTTAGAAATCATAAGCCCCTTATTATAGAACTTCCCTCAAAATTATTATTACGGTCATTACGTTGTAGGCAATATAACATGTTAGCCAAAGCTACAAATTTAGACATCTTCGAGTCTCTGTCTAAATGTAAGAATTGTTTAAAAAATTTAATTTAAGTATCTCTAAATGTTGTATTTTATTTTTTTTATGTCCTTTAACTGTTTCCTAATTTTACCTTTCATTAATATTTTAACTTTGTTAGCTTAGTTGACGTTATTGTGCATTTTTTTTTGTGTGGGAAATTATCAAATAATTTCTCCCGCTCTGGGCGGAGCGGGAGGGTGTGTCAGACTCTTACTGACTAAAACCCACCCGTATTCCTTCCGTTGCCTGTGTTGCCAGGGGCCTCGGTAAGCCTGTCGAACTTTCACGCGACCCCGGCAGGCATCGGCCCTAATGGACCCCTACACTTGTGCTGACATCTCTTTGAGGCACGCGTGGAATACAACGCGCCGTCGACCCGGGCCTGGTCCTTATCGGACGGTGAGCTACCCATTGCTCACCGTCCGCAAGCCTGCCGGAAATCCGCCCGAG
Organism: Atethmia centrago; assembly: GCA_905333075.3. Classification (NCBI taxonomy): domain Eukaryota; kingdom Metazoa; phylum Arthropoda; class Insecta; order Lepidoptera; family Noctuidae; genus Atethmia; species Atethmia centrago. The sequence goes on from HG995396.1 coordinate 1,896,769, forward strand.
ATTCCCGACGCCCGGGGCGTTTCCTGCGGCGGCTAGGGTTGCGCGAAATTTGCCTTTCCCTCAATCGTCCCGCCTTCTCCTTCGCGAGCATTACTGCTTCGCAGAAGGAGGTGACGGCTTCCCATGTCCTCTCGCTCCGTACCATGGCCTGAACCAGGGCCGGACGCGAGAGAACTCTGCCGCCGATCGCCTCCAAGAGGACACGGCGGTGGTCTGCCCAAGCCGGGGAGAAACGTTATTGTGCATGCTGTGGTCTTCTATAAGTGAAGGAGTACACCTACTTAATAACTGATGATGCCCTTTATTTATGTGTCATGTATTGTGTACATCTTTTGTTGGAGATCCTAAATCAATAAATAAAAAACTCAAGCTTTACTTAAAATTCGTTTAAAGTCATTGGATTCATTGAAACTAGTTTTAAGTAATGCTTGAATCTGGAGTAAGGTTCTGTAATACGGCCCGAATAACGGCCCTAAAATTCATAGGGGTACATAAGCCATAACAGTGTCAACTTGGACATCAAAACCTGCTTAGCCATTCTCAACTATGTTGCGGTCGGCTTCCAGTATAACTAGATAAATAACAGGATTTTACATGGAGAGACTGTCTATCTGACCTCCACAACCCAGTTACTGGGTAACGCGTTAGATCTAGGTAGACTGGTATAACTTTGCCAGACACTAAGGATAAGTATAATCAGCCTATAATATTCCCACTGCTGAGACTCAGCCCTTCACTCTGTAGGAAGGAGAAGGCAGTAATCCACCATGTGGGTCCAGTCGCAGTGGGATTCGTAGATACTATAAGTATATACTATCATTTTTTTTTTGACATTTTGTAATATTTAAATTTAATTAATCGTAATTTTATTTTGGGTTATTATCTGTTTTTGAAGTAGTCATTAGACTACTTCAAAAACTTCTAGGTCGATGCGAGGGGTTGCGCCCCGCAGAGCTGCGCATCTTCACAGATGGATCCAAAACAGGTAGTGGCACAGGTGCTGGAATCTTCTCGGAGGACTTCAACATACGCATAGCCACACCATTGGGGGTCCATAACACAGTGTTCCAGGCCGAGTGCTTGGGTATTTCTCTGGCCGCCTCAGCCATCATGGCCAGGGAAGTTAAGGACCACTCGATACGCATACTCTCAGACAGCATGGCTGTCCTGCAAGCGCTAAACAGTCACACAGTTGACTCTGGGCTAATATACCAGTGCCACCAGCGCCTCAACCAGGTGGGTAGCCTCAACAACATAACCATTCAATGGATTAAAGGACACAGCGGTTCGCTAGGCAATGATGCAGCCGATGAACTTGCCAGAAGGGGGTCGAGCATGGCACCAGTGGGACCTGAACCCATCGTGCCACTCCCCTTCGGGTACTTACGCACTCTGGTAAGGAAACGCACCAAAGATAAACATCTCAAGCTATGGTCGGACCAAGGTGAGTGCACGCAGGCCAAGGAAGCACTACAATTGATGGTCGCCTCACAAAACGGGTTCTCCGACTAACTAAACTACAGCTGCGCACTGTTACAGCAGCTATAACAGGCCACGGGTCATTTAACAAACACCTCTTTGTCATAGCAGTCACAGACAGTCCGCTGTGCAGGGCCTGCATGGAGGACGACGAGACAGCAGCACATGTGCTACTAAACTGCCCAGTGGTTGCCACATACAGGGCAAAGTACTTCGGTAACCCAGGTACCCTCCGTGAGATGGTCAGTAACACCAAGGCGTTGCTGGCCTTCCTTGAGGAGCTGGGGTGGATAGAATAATTGATTTCCCACCCGTACGCAAAATACGCGCATTGACGTGGAGTTGCGGACACCAGCCCGTATTACCTATTACCTATTATTACACTTCTGTGTTGTTATTACTAATCTTTACAAGTGTCGCTCCATGTGAAACCAACACTTTTATACTACAAGAGAAAATATACAGTCAAGATACACATTACATTATAAAAATGGACTAAACCTTCCGAGCTCTAAGCTAAAAATTCAATCAACAAATACCCTAGTCATGTCAATTAAAGTATACATTAAAGAAACCAGAAAACATTAACAAGAAATATTAAAAAATGAACTAAAATTTCATACATTCGTAAATAAATTGAAACAATTTTTATTATATAAATGCTACTATAATATTAATGAATATCTGAATGACAAATTTTTAATTAAGTACATGTTTTATCAATGGATCTTAATAAAATTGATAAATGCTTTAATAAGTTGTAATTATCTAATCTTAATAACTATTTACCTATGTCCTTATTTTAGTGTTTAATTAATTTAAATACCTAGTATTTTATTTTATATTAGTAGTAGTTTTAATTTTGATTAATGTATTTTTTTATTTAAATAAAAATAAAAATTTATCTTTAATTTATTCTTATTTAATTTAATTAAAAAGAAATTAAAGAATACAATAAACAGGTTCCACATTTTTGTACCTGCGGACACCAACCTAGTTGGGGAAAGGCTAGGCAGATGATGCTGACAAAGTGGAAGTGCACCTTGTTATCTTACTTTAGAGAGATTGTTCGTTGATTAAGTTAACTTTGATTATGTCAAGATTGTATGATGATTGATTATGCCTGCCTTTAACTGGGCTGTGGAGGTCAGATAGGCTATTGCTATATGTAAAACATTGATATATTGATAGATTGCATGTTTTGACATGAAAATCAAAATCCAAAGTCGTTTATTCAAATTGGGCGGGGAATCAGCACTTTTTTAATGTCAAAATGTCACGAGACAGTCCCCTGGCACACCCACCCTTCACCACTTCCTAGTGCATTAGCTGGGAAGAAGAAGTGGCGCAACAAACTCCCAGCAGCACAGCTGTCTTAATTGTAGAAAAGCTGGATGATTATAGTACAGAGCATTATGTCAATCAAATTAAAATTATTTATTTCATGTAGGCCATTAAAAGGCAGTTTTGAATATCAAAATTTACAATAAAATATAATTAATTTTAGTCACCCCATCCAAAAGGTTGTTTTGTATGGAGAAGAATGGGCAAGAGACTCCACAGTTACTGTTTTAAAATGCCTTATAATCAGCCTGTCCTCTAAAGAACATAGGCTAGTTTTTAATAAATATTCATTCTCTACTAAAAGCAGCTAGAAGGAAGGGAGATATTATATAAAACAATGGTAAGACCTGCTGTCTTGTATGGATTAGAATGTCAGCTCATCATCCCTTTTGTGGCCCAAAAGGGATGATGAGCTGAGATGAGAATGCTGGATGGGGATGTGTGGTGTGACACAAATGGATAGAATAAGAAATGAGTACATAAGAGGAAGTCTGAAAGTGGCACCGTTTACTGAAAGTTGTGCAGAAATCAGTTGCCATGGTATGGGCATGAGAAATATGTTGTGTGGAAAGTCTTGAGTATGAATGTCGATGGCTATAAGAGTAGGGGAAGACCAAAGAAATGATGGATGGACTGTGTGAAAGATGATGTGGCTAGAAAGGGGATGACTACCAAGAAAACAACTAATAGAGAAATATGGAAGAAAGGGACATGTGGCGCTGCCCACAAATAAATTGGGATAAGGGCAGGAAAATGATGATGAATAGCTGCTAGAAAATATAACTAGGGTTAACCCTTTCTCAAGGCAAACTTCCTTTTTAGATTATTATGTCACACAGCTTGGGTGGAAAGAGTGCTGATCTTTGACAGATTAAACAATAGTGAGTTTTATGGGTGATAAAATAATTGTTTACAGAAATCATTAACTATCTCAACTTCATTAGTGGAAGCCAGCAACTTCCATTATTTTTGGGTTTCCAACTTCAAGTCTTTTTTTCACCAATTTTCATCCAAAGAAAAGTCTTAGGAAATTGCCTTGTGATTGAAGTTGCTAGTCCATAGTCAGTTCAATGGAACTTCCCAGTTACTGGTATACAGAATAAAAAATAAATAAACAGACCTGTAAAATCATGTCTCCCGGTTCTATCCTGCCGTCCAAAGCCACAGCACCACCCTTCATAATGCTTCCAACATATATTCCTCCATCACCACCCTTATTTGACTGCCCAACTATCGAAATACCCAAAAAATTGACAGTATCCATGTTCAGAGTTACTGTTATAATGTGCATAGACATTGTCGAGTCTGTAATTGACGAGTACGAAGAAGTTCGAGACATGACCTGCGGCCTCTTTCGCCGCCTCTGTGGTCTTTTACGAGAACTGACTTGTAGGTGAGAAACACTGCTGCATTCTGTTAGGGCTCTGTCTACAGACGCATTTGTATGCCGGCCAGTCGTGGTGGTGATTTCAGACTGGCTGTCGAACAGGCTGGTGGAGTCCAAGTCAGAACTTAGCACGGAAGCTGTCTCGTATTCCAATCCATGGTTCCCATATTTTGAGTGGCCGTTTATCCGTAATCCCCGGTATTTATACTTGTCACAAGATGCTCGATGGCCAGGCCGCGAGCTGATGGTGCTGTCCGTGTCCGTACAGGTGTCTCGGGTGACAGGGGCCGGAGCACCATGGGTTTGTTTGCCTTTACCAGCATTGCTATCAGTACACTGCGAAGCTCCATCGGAAGGGTTTGAGCCCTCCGCAGACACTAGCCACGACACAACACGACCGTTGAAACACGGCAAATGAGCGTTATCGTCAACAATTTCCTCTTTAACAACACCAAAATCATCGTCCATAGATTTGAAGAAAAACTTATAGTTCGGTCGGTTCAACTGGTTTTTGAAGTCCAATAACGTCACTTTCTCCGGTGAGATCGGAATTTTCACTAAATACGGGGTCTCCTCATCGTCTATGTAATAAATAACTTTCGTCTCCTCCATTTTTAATGCATTTATTTATTGAATAACAACACCCTTACGATCTATAAATATCGGTCGCCATCACAAATATGGCGATAAATATAGTACTGCTATCCGGCACCACGGGACGCCACTGTTGCTTTCTTTATCAAAACGTTCGGATACACACTCCAAAGTGCCAAAAGTACAAAAAACCGATTGAGAAAACTTTGAGAGCCACTGACTTTTCTGCTATAATCTATTATTTTTATTTTATCTGTGGCGTTTGTTTATTAATTTTTGAATTCAAAATAGTCGTTGTTGTCGAAAGTTGTAATTCTTGAATTTTACTACAAAATCTAAATATTACCAAAAATGGGTTCAGCATCTAAAGAAACATGGTTTTTGGAGATTGTGGAAAAACTGGACAACTTTTGCAAACGAGTTGACGGTAATTACAGTGCAAACTAATTCGATCTATTCTAACGATAGTTAACTTGCATATTTCTCATATTTTCTTCCTAATAATTACAGAAAAGATCGAAACAAAACAGCAACAAATGAAGGCATGTAAGAAAAAGACGGAATTAGAAACGAAACTGGCACAAGAAATGAAATTACATGTGAGTAAAAATATCTAATAGTTTTCATTATCAGCATTAGCATTATTTGCACACGACTGAGCTTTTCAAGCTTTATCTTGGACCAAAATAAAAACAAGACATAACGCTGTCAACAGTGACGTGAGGCCGGTTTTGTAAACATGTATGCACTTAGTGAGGTGTAGTTTGGTTGTTGGTTTGAGCGTGTATGCACAGAGCGAGGTGTAGTTTTGTCATGGCTTCACTGTATTGTTCGCAGCGCTATGTCTTGGTTTTTTATTTGGTCTGAGAGCTTGATCTTTTGCAAAACTGTCAATGACAGTCTTACATTCTGTGCCGACTCACCAACTGCTCAGTATAAGCCTCCTCAACATAGCATCCAGTTCAATCTTCTGCTAGTTGCTACAGGCCCAAATACTTATTACTTCCTATAATAATACCTGCCTATTATTGTTCCAAAGTAGAGCAACATCCTCTTCTCATACAAATCAAATGAAATCAAAATATTTTATTTCCCATAAACCTACATGAGCACTTATGAAATGTCAGAAGCTAGGTGCACAGTTGAGGAGAAGAGGCGGCAAGAAACTCCACCCACAGTTACTCTTTTAAAAATAATTGGCTTTTACAATGTTTTCGAATTATAGTGTGAATCGGTATGGGAGGACAGTGTAGGCCTGTCAACAAGTACCAGGTACAAGCCTACAACATTCTCACATTAACAAAATATAAAAGAATCTATAGGTATAAAATATTATTAAAATGAATAAAAATAAGAACATATTTAAACCGCCTCTTGTAGCAGTATTATTTTAATATTGCTTCACAGTGGGAAAGAGATAGATCTATACCCCCTGTATAGCTTCATCTCATTCTCACACTGATATAATATTTAAATAATATCTACTGCTTTATGAGACGGTGACTGGCCCCCAGGTTTCCTCACAATGTTTTACGTACGAACTTGTAATCTAGCCGCACAAAATAACTGTATTACACTCTTTAGAATGAGCTAAACGAGCGTCTAGCAGAGCTGTCCCGTCGCGGCAGTGAGCTGGACCGCGTGTGCGCCACCTTCGAGTCGCACCTCACCATCGCAGACAATGACAGGAACAGACTGGATAATGCTAAGTTAGTATTTCATTTGTATAAAGAACTGTGTATGTGGTTGATAGAATATACTTTCTTTTTTTTTTCTCTTTGGCAACTGAGCCGATGTCGACTATTCTGCCAGCGTCATGTGGTGACGACAGGTGAGCCGTCGAACTTTGCACTTTGTGGTAGGTAGTTATCTAGGTAATGTTAGTTGTTAGTAGCTGAAAGGACGAGAGAACGGTACTGTACACCAAAATTCTGTCTTCCAGTCTCGGTTTCTATTTTTGAGGGTATTCATACATTAATTCTACCATTGGGAAGTGTATTAGTAAATATGAAAGCATAGTATACAACTTGTTTTTTTGATATCCCGTAACTCTGGGGTTATATTCAAAAGATAAATGATTTTATTTCTGTAAGTAGGTTTGTACAAACACTTTTACACGTCAATAATATTTTTTTAAACTAGATGAGTTCGGCGTTTCCTATCTGACTACTCGGAGAAGAAAGGCCGAAACAAACTCAGAGGTCACAGTTTCTTTTAAAGTCCAGACATAATCTTGGTCAGATCATGTAAAGACTATGGTCTTTACATGATCTGACCAAGATAGACCAATTCAGACACCAATCAATATGTTGATTGGTGTCTGAATTGGTCTTTTGATGAACGAACCACACAGATTGAGTGGACCTGTCCAGTCAGTGCACGCATTTGTCAGTAGTTGTGCAGCTCAACTCAGAACTTAAGGAGCTCAACGGTTCTATAAGTAAAAGTAATACAAAAACTCCTAGAATATGTGGTCTAAAAATGCATAGTTTCAAAGATATCATAATACTAACACTGGACTCTCGATTTGTGTCGGTATCTAAGTTTCATTGATAAATACGAGCAATTAATTTTCATTCAAAGCAATCATTCATATTTAAAGCTAAGACAATGCGACCTTGTCATATTTCACGTAAGAATGTTTTACATTAATTAAATTCATTTATTTATTAATATGAGAGCAGCGGTGGCCCCGTGGTAACGGCCGCGACTTGTAGATCGTAGGTTCGAACCCAGGCAGGCGCTTTACTTTGTGTAAATTATCACCACTGCTCTCAAAAACGGTGAAGGAAAACATCGTGAGGAAGCCTGCATGTCCGGCATGTCCTAGAACCAAAAATTCGACATGTGACATCTACCAACCCGCACTGGGCCCGCGTGGTGGATTACGGAACATTGTAGGCTGATTATGATTTATTAATATTATTTATATATTATTATTATTAATAATCGTGACTTTGTCGAATTATTTTGTATGAAAAATGAAAACAAAAAATTATTCATATGTCATTTGATTCTTTGATATGGTCTCATTCATACCCTAGAGTTATGGAATATAAAAAAGAGGAGCTCGTGGCTAAGTAATAACAGCCGCACGGGTCGAACCATCAGGTTAAGCTATGCTTGCCAGGGTTGGCCCATGGATGGGTTACCACCTTTACATACCAAGACTCCTCCTTGCCTCGGAAAGCACGTTAAGCCTTTGGTCTCGGCTGTCATTCGTGGATCTTTGAGTCATTACGGGTCGTCAGAAGCCCGAAAGTCTGACAACCAGTCTTACCAAGGCGTATTGTGTTAATCAGTTACTGGGTTGTGGAGGTCTGATAGACAGTCGCTCCATGTAAAGTACTGGTATTCAGCTGCGTCCAGTTAGACTAGAAGCCTATCCAAGCAGATTTATTAATTGGTAGGTAAGTATCAAAGCATTGACACAATTTATGCAACTTGGCCAAAGAATTTACCTACTGGTATTAGGGTTGCAGTGATCTAGAGGCATCTAAATTACTATCTGGAACTGCTTGGTTCTATTCCTGATGTTAAATATAATTTATGTGCCAATATAAGTGTGCTCTTGTGTGGAATTGGCTTTATTTTAAATACTTACTGTTAGGATTTAAAAAATCAAATGTGTTAGATTTATATAAACTTTTCAGAAAATTGCATTACTTTTTTTCTTCAAGAATTCCTTTCAACAACTTAGAAGTCTGTGGAAGTTAAAATGATTCTTAAAGTTGCAAGAGTTATGTTATTTATCTTTAGTTTTCTCGTTCTTTCTTATGAGGAATGAATTGTTACACTTTTGTTTTTTGTTTGTTTTTTTGTTTATTTTCGTAGGTATTTCTTGTGCATGTCCCAAATAAAATATTTTTCTTTCTTTTTTCTTGAAACAAAGTAGTTTTAAAATTAAAATAAAAATAACCCTTAATCAACTTATTTTGCTATCCGTCCACAGTCTAATCCATATTATACCTGTTTCAGAGAAACATACCAGCTAGCTAAAGAACTGACTGGTATCAGATGGGACTTCAGTGCACCACCAAATGTTGCCAAGGGATGTATCCTTTTCATAAAGTTTTTAGTATTAGTAGTCAAAAAAGCAAAAACGTGCCCTCGTCGCCAAGCCACGAATTATTCCTCAAGTCTGTCATGTAGTCGTGACCGTGGCGTGCTGGGCACATTTTAGTTTGTCTTATATACATTACTGTGGCGGTCAAAAGGTTAAGGGGTTAGGTGTTTAATCTCAGTCCCAACAGTTGGGCAATGTATTGGTAATTTTGTATACTGACCATTTTGTTTGCAGGTTTTTTTTTTGGGAATTCATGAAATAACTTCTCCCGCTCTGTCAGACTCTTACTGACTAAAACCCACCCGTATTCCTTCCGTTGCCTGTGTTGCCAGGGGCCTCGGTAACCCTTTTGGACTGCCACGCGACGATAAGACGATATTTGAATGCGCATTTACACGTGAAATGTGATCCCATCCTGTTTATTTTTTAGCCCCGCTGCATTTTTAAAGGTATGAACGACACAAGACGGCATAATTAAATACAATTGCACACCGGTAAAACACGTTACGCGATACGACGTTCACAGAGTAACTGATCGGTTGCGCGTCAAACTACTCTATTTAGGAGTAGTTTTTGCCCGGCAGGCATCGGTCCTAGTGGACCCCTACACTTGTGCTGACGACATCTCTTTGAAGCGCGCGTGGTACACAACGCGCCGTCGCCCCGGGCCTGGTCCTTACCGGACGGTGAGCTACCCATTGCTCACCGTCCGCAAGCCCGCGCCTACGGTGGCCGGAAATCCGCCCGGGATTCCCGACGCCCAGGGCGTCTCCTGTGGCGGCTAGGGGCGAGAGGGCGCGAAATTTGCCTTTCCCTCAACCGTCTCGCCTCCTCCTTCGCGAGCATTACTGCTTCGCAGAAGGGGGTGACGGCTGCCCATGCCCTCTCGCTCCGTACCATGGCCTGAACCAGGGCCGGACGCGAGAGATCTCTCACCACCACAGTAGTGACACCCGGGCGTTTCCTCTCGCCTTATCCAACACAGGAACCTCCCGAAGCTGCCGTGTCCGGTGGAGACCTGCGTCAGGCGGAAGGTGAGGACGCCGTAGCGCCTCTCCAGCCACTCCTCAAACAGAGGACTTATCGCCGCAATTGTGGCGTGCCCATATTTGCAGGGCTGGCTGTGCCTTACCCACCTCTAAGGCCGCGTCTAAAGGCTCGTGCAGACTGACGCGATATCATGGGTATGGTAGGGATATGACGTACGCGCGCGATCAATCAAGTCACTGTTTGTCAACGTCATTATTCATAAAAATGATGGCGACGATCACGGCGATCGCTTGCGGTCCCCGAACCGAAAGCGACACTGGGTGCTGATATTGATGACGCTTAGCGATTCTAATTATACCTTATTTTTGCGCGGCTCTCGACACTCTATTTTTGTTTTTCAATGCGATTATTCGCACGAAAGGTTGCACCTATATATTGGCCCAGCCTTAAAATAGTAATCCTCTAATTTCTGTTTTAATATATTTATTTACATAACCAAATTACAAGATGATTATTAACATTAACTAAATTAAATTAAAACTAAGTTAAGCCTAAAAAAGCCGAGGGTCTCGACGCCAAAGGGCACAAAGTTGTACTCTCTGCCAAGGCCTCCATATTTATGTTTATATTCGTTAATGGTCAATCGATCAGGTTAAGCTACGCTTGCCGCGGTTGGTCCGTGGATGGGTGCCCATCTTTACATACCAAGACCCCTCCGTGCCTCGGAAAACACGTTAAGCCGTTGGTCCCGGCTGTCGTTTGTAGATCTTTGACAGTCGTTACGGGTAGTCAGAAGCCCGAAAGTGACAACCAGTCTTACCAAGGGGTATCGTGTTACCCAGTAACTGGGTTGTGGAGGTCAGATAGGCAGTCGCATCATGTAAAATAGTGGTATTCAGCTGCATCTGGTTAGCCAGGAAGCCGATCCCAACGTGGTTGGGAAAAGGCTAAGCAGATGATGATTGGTTGATGGCAATAAATTGAACTTAAGCATAACTATCGAATTTATTTGGTGTATTATAAAAATTATAACACTAGACTTCAATTAAAATTGATTTACTGTGTGTTCTAAAGTCTTACATGTAGAAGAGGATTAGCCGTGGTTCGGACGCCATCTATTCTTGACAGCTCGCCTTCTTATCGACTAGTGATGCTCAATCACGATAGTGACGTTACCTACTCATAACAGAAATGTGTGTGTACTTTAGGCACACCTCTGTCTAAGCCATCGGGGATTACTGGCGTGATGTTATGTTTATTTAAATCCTTGTCAAAAATTATTTATTTATTTATTTTAACTTTATGCAGAAGTAAAAAAAATACTGTACAAAGGCAGACTTAATGCCTGAGGCATTTTCTACCAGTCAACCTTAGGGTGATGCAGAGCCATGGTACGGAGCGACAGGGTATGGGCAGTCGTCACCTCCTTCTGCGTAGCAGTAATGCTCGTGAAGGAGGAGGCGGGACGGTTGAGAGAAAGGCAAACTTCGCGCCCTCTCGCCCCTAGCCGCCGCAGCAGACGCCCTGGGCGTCGGGAATCCCGGGCGGATTTCCGGCCACCGTAGGCGCGGGTTTTGCGGAAGGTGAGCATTGGGTAGCTCGCCTCCGGTAAGGACCAGGCCCGGGTCGACGGCGCGTTGTATTCCACGCGCGCTTCAAAGAGATGTCGTCAGCACAAATGTAGGGGTCCACTAGGGCCGATGCCTGCCGGGGTCGCGGGAAGGTACTAAAGGGTCACCGAGGCCCCTGGCAACACAGGCAACGGAAGGAATACGGGTGGGTTTTAGTCAGCAAGAGTCTGACACACCCTCCCGCGGGAGAAGTTATTTGATGATTTCCCACATAAAAAAAAGGATGATGCAGAGGCAAAATAAGGCAGGTGCATCTTAAGGGATAGATAACTCAAAAATCGAAAATATATACTAATATATAGATGCATACATACATAAAAACAAAATAAAAGTGTCAGGAGCAGTAACGATTGATAGGGGAAAAAGGAATCAGCACTGGGACTAATTTATTTATTTAATACTTTAAGCACACAAATGTACAGAGGTGGACTTAATGCCACAGGCATTTTCTACCAGTCAACCTTTGGGTGATGCAGAGACAAACATGGCTGGTGCAATATTGAAAACTGGAATAAATATTAATTTAAATATAAGGATATACATACATATATCTATTAAAAACTTTAAATATAATATATATACCTAATTATACATAAATATAAGACCTAATAAATACACATAAATACAAGAATATACTAAAACAGATAAGACAAACAATGGGAAAACATTACCATTGTGATGATACTGCCAGCTTTTTACGAATATGCTCGTGAACTTTGACTTTAAAAGATAATCGGTTGGTTGCCAATGTTGCCATCCTGATTTCCTGGGGGAGCGCATTCCACAGAGAGGGGTAGACTGTGAATAGAGAGATAGAGTGAATGAAGCCAGACTAATCCAATTTGAATTGTGTTACAAAATCCTTAACTACCAAAACAGATATAAAAAGTGAATCCCGCAAGCTGCTGCAGCCGATTGAACTGGACATGTCTAGCGGGGCCGACAGCGGAGCCCTGTGGACGCTGCTACAGTCCACCGCAGCACCCGGCTGGCCCTTCGCCAGTAACAAGGAGAATAAGCCTTTGAATGAGGCTGAGAAGATAAAACAAGATGTTTAAATAACAATATACTAAGTTGAAATAGAGAAACTGCATACGTGATGGATATCGAAGTCTAAAGAAAGACGATAAAACAAAAAAAAATAGATTTGATGTTCTTTTTATTGGGGACTTGGAATTTTAGTTGAGAAGCTAACTGATTTTTAAATTGATATTTAAAACTACACACTAGTTTACGGTCGTTGACTCCAAAAAATAATTTCATCAAATATTTGAGTTCCGCACCCGAAGGATAAAACGGGACCCCATAACTAAGACTCCGCTGTCCGTCTGTCACCAGGCTGTATCTCATGAACCGTGACTGTTAGACAGTTGACATTTTGACAGATGATGTATTTCTGTTGCCGCTATAACAGCTACACTAAAAAACCAGAATAAAATAAATATTTAAGGAGGCTCCCATACAAGACATGATTTTTTTGCCATTTTTATAGATAACTAGATGCGCCCCGCGGTTTCACCCGCATAAGTTTTGACCCCGTGGGTATATCGGGATAAAAAGTATCCTATGTGTTATTCCTGGTTATAAACTATCTGTGTGCCAAATTTCATCCAAATCCGTTCAGTACTTTTTGCGTGAAAGAGTAACAAACATCCATTCATCCAACCTTACAAAGTTTCGCATTTATAATATTAGTAGGATAGTACGAAACCCTTCATGTTTTATTTTATCATATCGATACTCATCACGTCTAGAGTTGCGCTACCTAATTGAATTCGACCCTGTATAATAGAGTATATACTCAGCCTATAATGTCCCCACTGCTGGGACACAGGCCTTCATTCAGTGAGAGGCAGTGGGCCGTAATCCACCACGCGGGCCCAGTGCGGGTTGGTAGATGTCACATGTCTTCGATTTTTTGGTTCTAGGACATGCCGGTTTCCTGAGTATGTGACATTTAATTTGAGGCAATTGTTTATATATTGGATAATTAAATAAGCTATGTATTTCTGATTAGCATGATGTAATATTAAGTAATTAATTTAAGTATAACCTTTATTGGTGCCGATTCCCTTGTTCATAAACTAAACTAAATTTAAGTTTAGTGCATCCTTTTCTTTCTATTTCATTAGAAAAGGACAGATGATCAATTTTAGTTTAGTCCTGTCAAATTAATCAGCGCTTGACGTAATTTGAGTAGGCAAGTTTTTAATCACGTCTAAACTTGTATGGAGTATTGACAGGCGCTGATTAATTTGACAGGACTAAACTAAAATTTATCTTCTGTCCTCTTCTTAATCAAATAGAAAGAAAAAGATGCACTGAACTTAAATTTAGTTTAGTTTGTGAACAAGGGAATCGGCGCCACTGTCAAATATTGAATAAACTAATTATAATTAAAGTTTTTTTTTTTAAGAACTTATATGAACAACGACGAAAACGGCCAACGGCTACTAAATCGCGCTTAAGCCGGTTTGTTTGCTCTTTATGACACTGATGATAAGGTTTATATTTCAATGTCTTCATAATCCTGTGTTGAGCATTGCCTATTCTTATCATTTACTATGATTCTATGTCCGATATGCCGTTTGGGGTAGGGACGGCGATCTGAGATCGATTAATTGAAGAACTGATTTGTTGGACCAAAAAAATCGATATCACTCAACGGCAAGAAGGGTGACATAACAAAAAATCAGCATTTTTGAGTTGGCTGCAGTTGCCTCTGCCATCGACGAATCGACGGCTGCAGTTGCCTCTGCCGTTGGTGTATATGAGATGAGCACTAAAAATGAGGGAGCTAGAGAGGTGTGACTTTATACTTCGTCGCATTCTTACCACTGCTTTAAAACTTTGAATTCGTCATACCCAAAAACTACTCTTTTTTAGTTATGTCAAGCTTCTCGCAAATGAACGATATTTAGTACTGAATCGATAGTTCACCATAGAAGAGATTCGATTTTTCTGTTTTGATAAGAACCTAAACTGAATTATTTACAATTACTTTAATTTACTACCCAAACACGTAAAGAAATGTTTTTTTTTCACTCGACAACTCGCTAGATGGCTGTGTACTCAGTTTCTCCTCAATAGGTTGAGGATCGACGAAGGAAACTGAGTTTCTTCTACCTAAACGTACTTTTTAACATTAACAAAGAAAATAAAAACTCGAAATGCAAATCAAAAACCTTTAGAAAATCGATTTTTTAGATCTCCATTTTTTTTGTGTATCGATTTATCAGATTTCGATTCGAATTGATCTGTTTCGGAAATAATCGCCATCCCTAGTTTGGGGTTGAAACACAAGGCCTTGGGGTCCAGTGCCCACATAGTTTTTCAAGACATCGCCAGGCGGTTGCCCGACTTCATGTGACCAGAGAGCTGGCCTATTTTTTGGCATTGCTAGAGTTCGGAGCGCAAGCCCCACCACATCAACGTAGAGATGCGGCGGTGGGGTTATAAATATTTTAAGACTATTATACATTGCTTTGACCAGGGAGCAGTGGTGGCCCAGTGGTAACGGCCGCGACTTACGAGTTGTAGGGCGTAGGTTCGAACCCGGACAGGCGCTTTACTTTGTGTAAATTATTTCATCAACACTGCTCTCAAAACGGTGAAGGAAAACATCGTGAGGAAACCGGCATATCCTAGAACCAAAAATTCGAAGATATGTGACATCTACCAACGTATTTTACAATTATGGCCCACTCCCTCTCACAGAGGAGGCCTGTGTCCCAGCAGTGGGAACATTATAGGCTGATTATATATAGACATTGCTTTTAAATTATGTAAATATTATCCAGAAATAAACAAGACGATCCTAATGTAGTTCAGCAGATTCGAGAGAAGATAAGTCATCCCTGCTGAAAACCAGTCTTGTAATCATTTCGGGAATATTGGTAGTTTTAACACCTGTAATTTTTAACACCTGTAATTTTAAATCATTGATAAAATAAAACAAGGTGGTTTTATATAATGTTCATTTAATAAAACGACACTGATTTATCAAGTTAGTAAGCTATGACAAAAAAACGCTTTTCATTTTTTTTTCCTCTGATCCTCAGAAGGTAAAAAAGTACCTGTGCAGTATCTCTTCGATTACATAATTTTATTGTATACTAAGTGGCAAGAGATCGCTCATAAAAGAAGGAATAAAAAACAAAAAGAATTAGATAAGATACACAATCAGATCATCTCCATTAGCGTTAGAATACAAATATTAATTTAATTTTCTGATATATATCACCTAAATACTACTAATATCACAATTTATAATACTTAATTTACTCAGTGTTATTGGACTTTTCTATCTGTATTTTCTCAGTAGCAGCCCGGAGTCTGGATTTTTGCCTGGTTGATGGCAATAGGCTCGCCCCCATTACATAGGACTTAAATATAACTGGTGAAATGTGGGTGTACTACAGGTACACTTCTGCCCAACCCTTCGGGGAAACTTAACACCTAGAATAAGAATAATAATAATAATTACTACATCACAATAGGTAAAAATAATAAAAAGTGTGTTGGGTCACTACATTTTTAATTATTTTTACCTATTGTGATGTAGAAATTTTATTCTAGGTGTATCGTCTTCGCATACACAGAGTGTGGCGTAAATAGTGGTCCAACGCTAAGGGGTCCATACACCGTAGGTATATTCAGCTATCACATACCGCAATTAGAACCACTTTTTTCCATAGGTCTCAATAAAATATTTGTTTATATTTTTTATTTATTTACACCATGCTTTACTAATTTCACTAGCAGTTAGCATATGTATACCACAGTCATAAACTTAAAACAAAATTAAAATATAATGTAATTTATAGAAATTACAGTCAAATTAGTAAAGATAGAAGTCAATTTCTCTAAAAAAATAAAAATAAATCTGAGATCTATGGGAAAAAATTGTTCAAATTGTGGTATGTGGTAGGTAAATATACGGTGTATCAACCCCTTAACGTTGGACCACTATTTACGACATACCCTGTATAACTAATGTATAAAAATATTGTAAAACGTTTTAAAAGAGTAACAGTGGTGTTTCTTGCCCATTCTTCTCCATACGAAATTATCTTTTGGAAGGGGCAACTTGAATCAGTTCTATTTTTCTGTAAATTTTGACGTTCAAAAGTGCCTTTTATGCCATATTCTAATATAGGAAGAATATTTATACAAATATCTATCATATGACACACACAAGTCATACAGCGTTTTGTTTCTTTTTAACTAATCAAGAGCTGCAAATGAAAAAGAGAGATATCTAAATGTTAGTCAAGGACTAAATTTGGCAACAATTTTGTGTGACCTCAAAATCATTCACTTGAGTACATGTGCTAACTGTCACTTTGTGTATTAAAATAGTCATATTTATTGTATTCTAGACTTTTACACTTATTATTATACATTTATTTTACACTTATACAAATCGATTTAACTAAACGATCACCATTACATTAAATATGACCATTTTATTACACAAAGTGAATAAATAAATTGACTTTATGCGTGACCGGGCGCCATTTTGAGTACCGAGGTTTGTAGTATATGTGCCGTCTTACAGTAGCTTGCTCTGTCTTTTTCTTGGGTGAGAAATTATCAAATAACTTCTCCCGCTCTGGGCGGAGCGGGAGGGTGTGTCAGACTTTTACTGACTAAAATCCACCCGTGTCTCTTCCGTTACCTGTGTTGCCAGGGGCCTCGATAACCCTTTTGGACCTTCACGCGACCCCGGCAGGCTTGCCTCCGTCTTGCACTCGTAGTTACAACATTAAGAAAGGCGGCCATCTTAAGTGCCCGATTTTGTAGGTATGGTAAGTCCATAGGTTTTTAAGTCCTATTTGAAATAAATGACACTTGACTTTGACACTAGTGTCCAACGGGGGTAGGTAACTTCTCCAATTATGTCTATAACGGGTCAAACTAGTGTCTGTGATGGGCCTACAATGAGGTCACTTTTGTCTATGATGTCACGTTGGATGTCTAAAAAAATACCATCCATTCCATCCATTGCCTTTTTAAATATGTGTATTTTTTTTCTTATTACAATCTCACTGTGTGCTGCACCGGTCGACGTCATCACGTCAACGCCAGCTGTCGCTGAAAACCAGCGCTGGGGCTCTGTCTCGCATAGGGTCGCAGCATTATGCTGAGCGTAGGCCGTTTTGCGTGGACGTGACGCATATTCTCCCCCAAATTGTTTCTTTTTTGTATTTGTGTTCCTTCTTTGCGTCATGTTTGCCGCAAATAAACGTATTTTCTTTCTTTTTTAAGGTTCCATACGCAAAGGGTAAAACGGGACCCTAATACTAAGACTCTGCTTTCCGTCACCAGGCTGTATCTCATGAACCGTGATAGTTAGACAGTTGAAATGTTCACAGGCGATGTATTTCTGTTGCCGCTGTAACAACAAATACTAAAAAACAGAATAAAATAAATATTTATGGGGGCTCCCATACAACAGACATGATTTTTTTTGCCGTATCCATAGATATGGTACGGAACCCAATTTTTTTTTCTTGCTAAGCAATCTTCATCCTGTCGATATGGTGCGGCGCGGCCTGCACGGCGTGTATCCGCATCAGATGCCGTACCACATTGCGGCGTCGCACGAACGTGTTCTCACAGACGCGACATTTGAACGAGTATTGCGGTGTTTTGTGTCGGTTCTTATGTATTCGCATTAGGGTGACGGATTTGAAGCGGGCGGGGCATTGGTCGCACTGGATAAGATAGAAACAATATGTTTTATATATATTATTAAAATGCTATACACACGGCTACAGATCAAGCTATACATTTCCAATATAAGCTGTACGGAAATCCTATACAATGCGAGATCAGCTTATACTGGAATTGTATAGCTTGATATGTAGCCGTATGTACCAGTAAAGTTGTAAATATTGCAGATTGTATTATTTATTTATGTATATACTAAGGCACGAAGTCCCATTATACCAATCACAGATACATAAAATTCAAAAAAATCTTTATATCATTACAATAAAATACATAAAAATCAATACAATTATTAACTAGAAACTATATGTGTGTGTGTGTGTGTGCGTGTGTAACTGTAAAAAATAAATAAATATCAGAGCGCTGGTATTCCGATAGGGCCCGAACCTACATACCTGTACATTCTTATCAGGTAGATGTATGGCTACATGTTGCAGGTAGCTACTCTTGCGATGGAAGCCGTTTCCGCACTCCGAGCAGACGAACGGCTTCTCACCGGTGTGGAGACGCTCGTGGATCTGTGACATCAATCAACTCAAACTCAAAGCATTTATTTCAAATAAACCAATTTTAAATTGTCAAGGGTTCGGTCAGTCAGTCAGAAAGATGAAGCTAGTTGCCCATTCCAAAGCGTAGTAGGTACCTATGGAGAAGAACCGGCAAGAAACTCCACGGACACTCTTTTAAATCAACGTATTATGGTTACAAAATATTGTTTACATCATTCATTTTGAAATTATAGTACATGTTAGAACGATGCAAAACGTAAAAGCGTCCGTAATAAAAAGATTACAACAAAAAAAGAAGCAATTCAAAAATTAAAATAAGCCGTGGCAGCTAAGAGATGACCAGTCTCTACTGACGGCGCCCGTTCAGGAACATGACGCGTGGATCAGCACCATTCAGCTCAACCATTTTGAAGGGAGCTAAATGATCCAACACACGCGCCACCATCAGCGAGACATTAGGGTGAGCACGACATACTCCCAGCCGCCAGGGCACATTCAAGTCAATGAAAGACGTATCCAGTAAATGGCAGCTTTACAGTACATACTCGTAGTACTCACATAACAATGTGCTGTGCAACCATACAATACTATCATTAGAGTTAAATGTTATTGGGTTTTTCCATAAGCTATTTGTCAGTCAGTAGCAGTCCGGAGACTGGATTTGTGCCTAGTTAAGACGCAGAAAACACCTAAACCGCGGTCACTGTCAGATTGCATAGAAAAGAAAGAGAAGCGCGATGACACAACGCTTGTAATTTATTGCAAAATATGAAGCAATTATCTATTTACTCAAAATTGAGTTGAGTAATCGAAAATAAAAAAACAACCAAGTTCTGCATTTAAATAAGACGTTCTTGTTATTAATTAAATAAGTAACGTATGTTGATATTTAATGTAGATATTTTTGATTAGAACTCAAGGTAAGAGGCTAGTTTAACATTAGTTTGTATCGAGATTTTTTTTCAAAACGTGTCTTGGTAACAACCAAGTTCTGGGATATATGTTCAAAATTAATATATATTTTTTCCGCTATCACAAACTATACAGATTTGGCAATTTTTTTTCTTAAGAGAAGCCTATTTTGGTCAATTGGGTCTTGTCAGCGCCTTAAACATAACTGGCAAAATGTGGGTGTACTATAGGTACAACTCTGCCTAACTCTTCGGGGATTCGCGGCGTGATGTTGTGTTAAGAGTTATGGCTGAAAAGATCCTTCCGTAATTCTTGTCTTTGTGTTTTTATTAAGTACGATTTAAAATCGAAACCCATCATGGCTGAAGTTTCGACAGTTAATTAAATATTGCTAAACTCGGATTTTTTTTGCTATACCAAAATGACAGCTTTGCAATCGCCCTTTTTTTTAAATAACACGTTAGGGAATCAATATTCTGCCGGGGTCGCGGGAAAGTCCGAAAGGGATACCGAGGCCACTGGCAACACTGGAAACGGAAGGAACACGGGTGGGTTTTAGTTAGCCGCGTTGCTGTCTTGTGTTGCCCGATCGATGTATTAAAAAAAGTCTATGATAAAACCAATTAAATACATACCTTCACCTGCTCTGCGTTAGAAGCTTTATAATCACAGAAGGAGCACTTATCTGTCTTCTCGTATCCGTGCTTGGCCCGGCAGTGCATTAGTAATAGTCTTCTGGTTATAAACTTTTTGCCACAGTGCTGGAAAAAGAGATATTATATTTTTTTTGTGTAATGTTTTGTGCAATGCACAAGTAAAAATAGTTTATACTTGTGAATTGCTAAGTTCTCAAATGATCTGATCAAGATTATGTCCGGATCTACACATTGACATTGATGAATTTTATTTATGCAATGACATGAATATTTACTCTGTTAAGTATTATAATATTTTAATTAAGTATTGTAAATGTGAAGACTATGTGGATCATTGTTTAATTTTGTTTTATTCTCAGTTAGTTTTTAACATTGTCTGGCAAATGTCTTTGCTTTGGTATTGTTCGTTGAATCATTGAGCTTTTTAAGTTCTGAGTTGAGCTGCACAACTACTGACAAATGCGTGCACTGACTGGACAGGTCCACTCAATCTGTGTGGTTCTTTCATCAAAAGACCATTTCAGACACCAATCGACATGGTCTTCACATGATCTGATCAAGATTATATCTAGACTTTAAAAGAGACTGTGGCCTCTGAGTTTGTTTCGGCCTTTCTTCTCAGAGTAGTCAGATAGGAAACACCGACCTCATCTAGTTTTAAAAAATATGATTGACGTGTAAAAGTGTTTGTACAAACCTACTTACAGAAATAAAATCATTTATCATTTCGAAACTCCGCGTCAGCAGTGACGCACCCTCGTTTCCACAGACGCGGAGTTTGAAGGTCCGCTCCTCTCCACTCCGCCCAGCTCCGCGTCAAAGGAAACGTACCCACCACGTCATCACATCAGTTAGCCACGGGTGATTTTTTATCGCGCTGTTTAGCGCCGAGGGTTAAAATCCAACATTTTGTTTTTTTTTTTGTCGCATCTGGATCGAGAGTTGGGATGTGTTGTGGTGGACTTTGAAAGAGAAAGGTTTGCCCGGGAAGTATGTGGAGTTAATTCGTGCTATGTATGTACAGCCAATCTTGTACCTACGTCCGGTCAGCAGCTGGCAATACCGACGGGTTCAATGTGGCTGTAGGCTTACACCAAGGGTCGGCGTTAAGTCCTTACCTCTTCCTGTTGATTATAGATGCCCTGACGTCGGACATACAGGAAGAGGCACCCTGGTGCGTGCTGTTCGCCGATGACATTGTTCTTATCGATGAAGATGGACCTGAGATCCAGAGCAGATTGGAGAAATGGCAACAGAAGCTGGATAATGTTGGCTTGAAAATCAGCAGAACCAAAACTGAATATATGTTCTGCGATTTCGGCGGTCTCTCCAGTTCTGGAACCATAGCGCTTGATGGCGCACTTCTCCTGTCTGTTCTGACTTTCGGTATCTCGGTTCACTCGTGCAAAGCGATGGCGAAGTAGATCGGACGGTTAAGCATAGAGTTAACACTGGATGGATGAAATGGTAGCAGGTCACGGGAACAATCTGCGAATCCCGCATTCCCCTTAAACTTAAGGGGAAGATATATAAAAAATGGCTTACCATTGTTTTATAACCCAACATTCTGTATGGATCAGAATGTTGGGCCACAAAAGGGATGAATGAAAGGCAATTGCATGCAGCTGAGATGAGAATGCTAAGAGCGATGTGTGGTGTGACACGAACGGATAGAATAAGAAATGAGTACATAAGAGGAAGTCTGAAAGTGGCACCGGTGACTGAAAAGTTGTGCGGAAATCGGTTGTCATGGTATGGGCATGTAATGCGGAGGAATGAGGAAAATGTCGTGAGGAAAGTCTTGAGTATGAATATCGGTGGCTATAAGAGTAGAAGAAGACCAAAGAAACGATGGATGGACTGTGTGAAAGATGATATGGCTAGAAAGGGGGTGACTACCGAAATGACAACTAATAGAGAAGTATGGAAGAAAGCGACATGTTGCGCCGACCCCAAATAAATTGGGATAAGGGCAGGAGAATGATGATGGTGATCTGGATCGAGTGTTGAAAATCCAGTGCGCGATAAAAAAACCGGCCTGTTAAAATCCGCACGTGGGTAGGCTGCGCGGCTCAGTCAAAAAATTTGTTGCCCATTTCAAATTTAAAAAATTAAATGTAGGTTTCCAATTTCCATGGTTAGTTGACAAACCCGACAATAACCGGTAGATACTGGTGAAGTGGAGAGGTGAGTAGAGTCAGATCCTAAAATCTGAGTCTCTAAAGTCAATACCAATAGTATCATGCACGTCTTTCTACATTGTTCTCACACGTATAATTTCAAAATGAATGATGTAACCAATATTTTTGTAACAATGTTTTAATTTAAAAGAGTGTCCATGGAGTTTCTTGCCCGTTCTTCTCCATAGGAACCTACTACGCTTTGGAATGGGCAACCAGCTTCATCTTTCTGACTGACCGACCCCTTGACAATTCAAAAGTGCCTGTAATTGGTTTATTTGAAATAAATGCTTAAAGTTTGAGTTTGATAAACTGGCTGGCTTTGATCTTAGAGATGATGGGAAAAGTTTAAGGTACCTGTAATTGACTGACACCCATATCCTTAAAGCTGGAATAAAGGAACAAGCTTGCTCAGAAAAGAAGCTTAAGCAATATCTTATCCTGCCGGGGTCGCGGGAAGGTACAAAAGGGTTACCGAGACCCTGGCAACACAGGTAACGGAAGGAACACGGGTAGGTTTTAGTCAGAAAGAGTCTGACACACCAGTGGGAGAAGTTAATTGATAATTTCCCACCCAAAAAAAAAAAGCTATATCTTATAATCAGAGATCGGATATTCGGATGCATATTTACCTAAAGTTAATTTTTAGCTATGAAAGTATGGAAGCGGCTTCTTAAAAATCTTTTTTTTTTAACAGAGGCCACGAACAAAGGGAATGCATAACTAGTCCGGTGTATAGTATGGAAGCAACTTCTAAAAAAATATTTATTAAAAAAAAACCCGGGATTATTGGATTGCATGTTTATTTAAAATTAATGTTTCTACCTACTTTACATCATAATATTAAGTAGGTACATATGCATCCAATTACATATATGTAGTCAGAAAAAAACATAAAATTTGTCGATTCGGGAATGGCGGGCGGGATTTTTACGATCGATATAAAAGTGCATTCCTTATAAGCTAACATTTGAAAGCAAGTTAATATACATTCGATTCTATAAACAGAAACCTAAATTTGTATTCGCAGAGCCGCGAGATTTTGCGATACAAAAGCGCATTCCATATTAGCGCATAATATCCGATCCCTACTTATAATTTCATTTTGTTTTTTAACCACTATTTATTTATTTTGTCTCTTAAATGGAACAGACTGCAATCCCTCCTCTATAAGCACTGTAGGGCAAAGACCTCTTCTCAAACAGAGAAGTAACAAAACCGGCCAAGTGCGTGTCGAACCACGCCCAACGAAGAGTTCCGTAGTTGGGATGAATTTGTCCCAAGAAGAAAATTAACATTGTAGTTGAAAAACATGCTCCGATACGTTCCAACGGCAAGTAATAAAAATTGTTGGCTCAGCAGTGTCGGGCAGTGTTTCATGTATTTTCAGTAATAACTTTAAAACAAATCATTTTAAATTACAATTATTTTTCACGGTACAGTTTACAAAACTTTTTGTTTTAATAATCTAATTAAACCCTCAAAAGTGAACCCAAAACTCATTTATTTACAGTACATGTTTGTGTTTGGTTCACAGAAATTCATAGGTGTACCAAATTTCAACTTAATCGGTCCAGTAGATTGAGACGGACAGACAGACAGCCAGCCAGATAGACAGGTGAGTGATCCTATGAGGGTTCTATTTTTTCTTTTAAAGTACTGAACCCTTAATTGGTCAAGGACGGCTAATGAGACACAATTGATTTTCTATTGTTTGACTCAGAATCGGTGTTGCGCAGGGCTTAAGAGGTTAAAAGTATTGATCACATCACCTTTCTAGTAATTTCTAAATAAAAAATTATAATAACTTACTTCACAAACCACATCAAATCCCGTATGTATTTTATAATGATTTCTTAAAGATAACTTAGAAGTTAATATCTTATGGCAGTATTCACACTCAATCTCTTCCTTTAGTCTCACTTTTTTTTCTCCACTCTCCTTTTTTCTCCTCAAAGTCCGTTTTACAGGTTTTTCGTTAGTCTTTTTACTTTTCTTAGTTTTATATATTAATTCTACAGGTTTATCAACGAGATCTTGCACTTTTGTTTCAAATTCAATTTCTTCATTGACATTATTTTCAACTGAATCGTAACTGAAATTGTTTATAGTGTCCTCGTGATTATTAAAATCGTTGATTAGGTCTGATATGTCTATTGCTATGTTGCTATTGTTTTCAGTGTTAAATATATTAGATTCTATTTTAACATTGTATATAGATTTGTCGTTCAGTCGGTCCAGAAACAATTTCTGGTTTTCTTCACATTTTTTTCTGAATTTGTATGAGAAGTTAATATAGTTTATACAAGATGTGCACATTTTTTGCGGTAATGTATCGTTGCAGTCCACCTGTAATAAAGT
This sequence comes from Atethmia centrago, assembly GCA_905333075.3. Lineage (NCBI taxonomy): Eukaryota > Metazoa > Arthropoda > Insecta > Lepidoptera > Noctuidae > Atethmia > Atethmia centrago. The sequence continues at coordinate 1,921,613 of HG995396.1, forward strand.
TAACATTTTATATGAACATCTGTGATTGTAAACACTTTGAAGTTATCTCAAAAAGTTCATAATTTCTTTCCAAATAGAAATTATAAATGAATTATTGAATATATTTTCTGACAAGTCTTTAGAATTATACCTTTAGCCCAGTAGCAGAATAAATAACATCGGAATACTTTTCGTGATGTTCTATAAACTGAAATATAGGATGCAAAGATTCCACCCCCAGGCAAGTTCTGCAGCAGTTCCAAGGGTCCATATCGCTAGTTAGAATAATGTGTGTTTATCGTCAGTTTAGTTAAAAATTCGAGTTCAAAAGTGTAATAAAAAACATTTTTAAGAAATAAAAACCGAACAACACAAGTAAGTCCAATTGACGTGACGCCAGAAATGACGTTTGCGTTTAGTTCACAGAGTACATTGTAATATACTGACGGTTTAGTTATTAGTAACATTTTATTAAATATGGAGGCCTTGGCAGAGAGTACAACTTTGTGCCCTTTGGCGTCGAGACCCTCGGTCCGTGGGGTCCCAGTGCGCATAAGTTATTTGCGGAAATCGCGAAACGTCTAGTTGATGTAACTGGTGACCGAAAAGCTGGCGGCTTTCTCGCGCAACGCATCAGCATTGCAATTCAGCGAGGAAATGCCGCCAGCATCCTCGGTACAATGCCCCGAGGGCCTTTTTTAAGCCTAACTTAGTTTTAATTTAATTTAGTTAATGTTAATAATCATCTTGTAATTTGGTTATGTAAATAAATGATATTATTGAATTTTAGTAACAACGTTGGAGGAAATTGCACTTTTTCTGCGTTGGAAAAAAATCCGTAATCCTTATTTTGACAAAACTTATTTTTGCAATAAGAAAGTATCTAGAAATTTGCATGTAGCACTATCAATTCACACACATACCTATGTGTCTATTTTATGCACTTATACTTTTCCATCAAATATTCAACTCGTTTGACCATAATATTTTTACTAAACTCAAAAATGCATCGCTCTTTCTTTATTAGATGTTGTAGAAATTTCAACTAATAGAAACATTCTATGAATTGAAATGATGAATGGTTTTTATAGGCCATATCTTTTGTTTTCAAACTTTTTGGGTTTGGCATTATAACATTGCTGCAATTCTGTCAAGGTAAGTCTGTGGTCAAGTCATCAAGTGTCAAAAATAGAAAATGGCTGCTATTTCATTTGTTTATGTTTATGTTGAATGTTGATCAATACTCTTATCGTAAATGAATTTTATTCCTTGAAAATACACTTATTTACACCCTAAAATGATCCATCACCACAAAAACTAGATGTTTCAAGTCATAAATGTTCCGTATCTCGTGAAATAATCCAGAAAAGTCCAAAAAATGTTGGCGTTACTCCTACTTAACAATATGAGTACAAAGCACAGGGCTGCAAAGCGCAAATTGGCGGCGAAAGCAGATAAAGCAGATACAAAGGCGCCAGAAGTCGTTTACTGCAGGACTTGCTTGAATACGGAGGATTTAGTGTCGATATTTTATAACAAAGAAAGTGAGGAGAAAAGGACCCAGGATTTGAGGCTTGTCACCGGTTTAGAGGTACTTAAATTATTACTAGCTGTGTGTTCTTAGTTTTCACATCAATACAAATTATTGGAATAAACAAAATTTATTTTTTTGTTATTTATGATTTATGCATAGATGTTATCAACTACAGTGTTTAAGTTTCATTTAAACTTATTTTCCTACACAAAGGTCTGTCCCATATCCTTCTATTAGTCTCTCACCTCCTTGCATTATTATAACTATTTAAAAGCAGATTATGTATAGTGTTGGGTAACTCGGCACATGTGTTAGCACAGTTGTAGCTACTCACTTCGATAAAAAGAGTCACTCACTCTTTTTAAATTTGCCACAGGGCACAGATTAGCTACACAGAATATTTGTAATCATTCTCATTTCTTTTGCCCTCATCATCACTTGTGCGAGCTGTGTGACACACTTAACCGATTAGCCACCGCATGTGCCTACTCTACCACACGTCGTGTCGACACCACACGCCACACTCGCGACTCGGTGAGTCACACAACTCACTGGCACACTCACAGCACTTACATGCTCACAGGCAACCGCAGCCACGCCTCATTCGTGGTACCACAGTGGCTAGCACACTGTGCTACCACAAATGAGGCATGGCTGCAATTGCTCCTCATTTTTTTATGAAGATCTTGAGAGGGACGTAGGTATTTTGCTTTTGTCTGATCCATTTGTTTTGAAGACACCATACATTATCACAGTTTCTTTTTTTCAAAACAACAATTTAACTCTGTTTGAAATTTTTTACCCCAATTTTCAGATAAAAATGGATGATGGTCTCTCACAGAAGATCTGCACACAATGTATAGAGACTATGAACATGGCATTACAATTTAGGAGAAGCAGTCGGAAGGCTGAGAAGTCACTTCTTAACATGATATCAGGTATTAAAATAATATTACATTTTCATTTGGCTTGCCATTTGGAGGGTTTGCCCATAAAAGAAAGAAGTCAACGTGATAATTGGATACTTTGTATACGTAGTGCTAAAACGGCTCTCATGTGTAAGAGTGTATTCTGCATGGCCCCAAAATTATACAACAAGGTACCAAAGGCATACAAAGATTTGAATATTATTACTATTACCTACTATTATTATATATATATATATACTATACAGGTTGAAATTGAAAACTTGCGACAAACTGAAATGGGACATTGTATACATCATTATTAACAACTTTTACTAAGGGACCAAAGCTGTAATCCCAAAAAAAAAATCTGCTTTTCCTACATTTTGATGAGGTATTGCGAACATAAATGTAGGGGACAGCAGTTTTTTTTTTTGGGATTGTAGCTTTGGTCCCTTAGTAAAAGTTGTTCATAATGATGAGTACAATCTCCCATTTCGATTTGTCGCATGTTTTCAATGTCACCCTGTATAACATTCTATATAAACAATGATATGAATATTTACTCTGTGTAGTATTATATTGTTTTAATTATTGTAAACGTGAAGACTATGTGGATCATTGTTTAATTTTGTTTTATTCTCAGTTAGTTTTTAACATGGTCTGGCAGTTTTGAGTATTGTTTGCGGCCTAGCCAAATGTCCTTTCTTTGGTATTGTTTGTTGAATCATTGAGCTCCTTTAGTTATGAGTTGAGCTGCACAACGACTGACAAATGCGTGCACTGACTGGACAGGTCCACTCAATCTGTGTGGTTCTTTCATCAAACGACCATTTCAGACACCAATCAACATGGTCTTCACATGATCTGACCAAGATCATGTCTGGACTTTAAAAGAGACTGCGACCTCTGAGTTTGTTTCGGCCTTTCTTCTCAGAGTAGTCAGATAGGAAACGCCGGCCTCATCTAGTTTAAAAAAATATGTTTTGACGTGTAAAAGTGTTTGTAAAAACCTACTTACAGAAATAAAATCATTTATCATTGGTTTTAATAAAAGCATGAAGAAATTGTTAGTAATTAAATGCTACTATAATGTTGACGACTATTTAAATGATACACATTATTCATTTGTTTAAGCACTTTAGACATTTGTTATTATTTTTATCAACTTAACGTAAGTAACTATAATTTTTGTGCTTAGAATTATATTATTATTGTATTTGTACGCCTTTCTAGGCCAAACATGCTGAAACTTCATTTTTTTTTTGTAATCATTCCAAGTGATTGTAAACCTACACATGTTTTTGACAAATAAAATATATCTTATCTTATATCCGCCATGCTGAGCCAGTGGGTTAGCAAACGCACTTGCTCAAACGAAAAAAATACAGAAAATAGTTCTTTACTTATAGATTACTGGGAAACCTACAACATTAAGTTTGTTCTTGGGATAAAAATCATGGCCAATAACATATTCATTGTACGGTACATGCTTCGCAAGGAACGCATTTCCACAGAATTTATTCTACTTTCATGCTTCTTTTGCCACACCCAACATTCACTTCCATACATAAGTGTAGGTAGCCACCAGCACACCATAATGTCACCACTCGAGCCTTTTTGAGCATCGACTGGTTGGTCACAATCGCATGTATAGCACCATTCACTTTATTTCCCTCATTTAATCTCCTTTCCACATCTTCATCAATCTTTCCATCCCTTGTAAACTGACTCCCCAAATATACAAACTCACTTATTTGCTCCACACTCTTATCATTTATTTTTACATCACACATTGATATAATTGTTATATAGGTAATATGTATAGATCGATTCTTAAATTCCAGGCAAATCCAAAAAGAGACATTCAACGCGCCTCCAAAAGTCGTTATCGAAGCCAAAAATTACGAAAGCTAAAGTGGAGAAGGTGGAACTCAATGATTATAGTTACGAGATCTTTGGTGAGGAGTTCCAGAATGAAGACGATGAACATTACGAGGACTTGGTCAGAAACGAGAAGAGGACCAAGTTGAGGCCGAGACAGGTACGAGGATCTTTTTGAATGATTTTGTTAAGTTTAATATTAATAAACATTTATTTCAGAAAACATCCATATTTCAACACACACATTTTAAAAACAACTAATTCAAACCAAAATTAAACAAACAAAACAAATCAACACACAAAATAAAAGCAGTTAAGGACATAGTTACACACATTTAGACCTGGAGCAACTGTCCACTGCTCACAGTGCAGTAGGTATGCAAACGTATCCAGTGGCGCAGCAGTGGAGAGTACCTCCTGTCCACGAACACGCATTTCGACAATTTTGAGCACCTCAGACAAATTAGATTTTATTTCGACTAGTCATAGTTTTTAAGTTTTTTTTTGTTGACTTTTGCATAAAAGATTGAGAATTTAGAGTATTCATGGTTCAAGAGCGAGCAAAGCGAACTCGAAAATTTTAACAGCTCGGATAGATTAGATTTTCTTTTGACCATTCATGCAGAGAGAGAAGTTTTCATTGTCAACTTATGAAGTGAGTTCGGAAATGTTTGGAACCCTTTGTCGGATATGTAAAAGTTTCTAATTGAAGTTATTTATTCGACTTATATACTTAAAAAGCTTCAGAATATTTATGGGACTAGGATGGAAGAGTGAGCGAAGCGAGCTCGAAAATGTAAGCACTCCGCTTTGAAGAGGTTAGGTTTTCTTTTCACCATTCATACAGATATAGAAATTACTTTGACGACCTGTCCATAAAAGCTTCAGAAAATAGAGAAATCAGGATGCAAGAGCGAGCGAAGCGAATTTCGGCCCACTCCCATTTACCGAGAGGAGGCCTGTGTCCCAGCAGTGGGAACATTACATAGGCTGATTATGCTTACTATGGACTAGTAAAACGCGTGCAAACCGCGAATACTTTAAACTAATTCAACTTTTCCCCCATTTTAACACACATTATCTCCCCATCTTTATAGAAAGCGCCGCCGAAAAAGAAACGCATGACGATACCGAACCTCGCGTCTTATAAATGTGGGACTTGCAGCAAAGAGTTCCGGATGAAGGCGACCTACAAGGCGCACATGCGGTTTCATACGAACTACTGTGTGTGTGAGGTATGTATCCTGCGGACGGTTTCATACGAACTACTGTGTGTGGGAGGTGTGTATCTTGCGGACGGTTTCATACGAAATACTGTGTGTGTGTGAGGTGTGTATCCTGCGGACGGTTTCATACGAACTACTGTGTGTGGGAGGTGTGTATCGTGCGGACAGTTTCATACGAACTACTGTGTGTGTGAGGTATGTATCCTGCGGACGGTTTCATACGAACTTCTGTGTGTGTGAGGTGTGTATCCTGCGGACAGTTTCATACGATACGAACTACTGTGTGTGTGAGGTGTGTATCCTGTGGACGGTTTCATACAAACTATGTGTGTGTGAGGTATGTATCCTGCGGACAGTTTTATACGATACGAACTACTGTGTGTGTGAGGTGTGTATCCTGCGGACAGTTTCATACGAACTACTGTGTGTGTGAGGTACGAGGTGCATTCAATAAGTACCTAGCCTCATCGCCAGAGGGCGCTGTAGTTTCAAAAGAGTTTTACCACAGTGTAGCACATTCTTTTTTAATTCTTTTTTCAAATTTTCATTCCAATCCCTTCATTTGTTTTAATTTGACAACTTATTGTTGGTGATTCGATTCCTATTTTTGGAAGGGAAAACGCGTATCGAAATCAAAGAGCGCTTGGATGCTGTGTACGGTGACTCTTCTCCATCGATGGCCACCGTCAAGAATTGGTTCAACGAGTTTGCACGTGGCCGTACGTCGGTTTTTGATGAACCACGTCCAGGTGCACCGAAAACAGCTGCTACGGAGGAAAACATTAAAAAAAATCCATTATTTCGTATTGGCAGATCGCCGATTGAAGGTTCGGGAGCTAGCTGAGACTGTAGGCATTTCAGAAGGAACAGTGCATCATATTCTTCACGAGGAACTCGGCATGAGAAAGCTGTCGGCGCGATGGGTGCCGCGTTTACTCACACCAGAAAACAAGCGCAACCGTGAGACCACATCGGAGACGTGTTTGGCGCTGTTTAAGCGGAATCCAGCGGAGTTTTTGCGTCGTTTTGTGACCGTCGATGAAACCTGGATCCACTGGTACACACCAGAGACCAAGGAGCAATCAAAACAATGGATCCAGACCGGGGAACGTGCTCCAAAGAAGGCGAAAACTGTAAAATCGGCCGGAAAAGTTATGGCCACCGTTTTCTGGGATTCACAAGGTGTGATCTACATCGATTACCTCGAGAAGGGTAAAACAATTACAGGGCTTTACTATGCCGATTTATTGGGCCGATTCGACGCCGAATTAAAGAAAAAACGACCCCATCTGGCGAAGAAAAAAGTGCTGTTTCACCACGACAACGCACCGGTTCACACGTCTGCCGTTGCCATGGCCAAATTGGTCGAATTACGCTACGAATTGTTGCCCCATCCACCGTATTCTCCAGATTTGGCCCCTTGTGACTTCTTTCTGTTTCCTAATCTGAAAAAATCACTCGCCGGGAATAGATATGGATCGAATGAGGAGGTCATCGCCGCCACGGAGGCCTATTTTGCAGAGTTTGACAAAAACTATTTTTCGGACGGGTTAAAAAAGTTGGAGCATCGCTGGGCTAAGTGTATCGAACTAAAAGGAGACTTTTTTGAAAAATAAATTGCCACTTTTCCAAAATTTTCGTTTACTTTTTGTAGGCTAAGTATTTATTGAATGACCCTCGTATGTATACTGCGGACAGTTTCATACGAACTACTGTGTGTGGGAGGTATGTATTCTGCGGACGTTTTCATACGAACTACTGTGTATGTGAGGTGTGTATCCTGCGGACAGTTTCATACGAACTACTGTGTGTGTGAGGTCTGTATCCTGTGGACTGTGTGTGGTATGTATCCTGTGGACTGTGTGTGGTATGTATCCTGGACTGTGTGGTATGTATCCTGTGGACTGTGTGGTATGTATCCTGTGGACTGTGTGTGGTATGTATTCTGTGGACTGTGTGTGGTATGTATCCTGGACTGTGTGGTATTTATCCTGTGGACTGTGTGGTATGTATCCTGTGGACTGTGTGTGGTATGTATCCTGTGGACTGTGTGTGGTATGTATCCTGGACAGTGTGTGGTATGTATCCTATGGACTGTGTGTGGTATGTATCCTGGACTGTGTGTGGTATGTATCCTGTGGACTGTGTGTGGTATGTATCATGTGGACTGTGTGTGGTATGTATCCTGTGGACTGTGTGTGTGGTATGTATCCTGTGGACTATGTGTGCTATGTATCCTGTGGACTGGGTGTGGTATGTATCCTGTGGACAGTTTCATACGACCTACTAGGTATGTGAGGTAAGGAAAATTTATAAGTTTCATCTTCTAAGAAAGGTTCCTTGTGAATGTGAATTTTTATTTTTATCAAAAAAATAATTGAATTGTGGGGTCCCCAATTTTGTGGAGGCACGGGGCCAGGGCCCCTTTTGCCCTGCCTATCCCACTTTTATTTTATTTTTTTGCTTAATGTACACTCAGTAACAGGCTAGGCTAAAACATATGAGTACATGACCCTGTGAGGGCGCAGCAAGTATTATTATTACATTTAACTTGTATCTTTTTTCACCTAAATGTCAAGTCACTCTAACTCACTTTTCTACAGGCATGCGGAAAGAGATGTCGCAATAACAATCAGCTGCAGGAACATAAGAGAGCCCGACACGGATTGTATAAGATACACAAGTGTGCGTACTGCGAATATAGTTCTGCTACTAAAGAGGCACTTACGGTGAGTGACAGGTTTAATATGGAAAAATTCAAATCTATACATACATACATAGACTCAGGCCTTCTCCCCATGGGGGTAGGCAGAAACTATAGAACGCCACCTGCTACGCTCCTTACTTATTCCTTTTGCTTCGTTTACGTTCATACATCTGGTCATACACGCACGCCGGTTGCGAGTACTACGCACCTGACCTTTTTGAAGAACATCACCAATGAGGTCACTATATTTCTTCCTGGGGCGTCCCCTCCCGGCGTTTCCACTCACATCTGCCTTGTAAATACCTTTTGTGAGTCACCAAACCATCAAAGCATACTCTTTTCAATAAATAAACCTATACAAATAAAAAAATTTAAGTGTCTGTTTATAATTTCAAAATAACAGCTTTTTACAAATTAATGTAGACTGGATTTTTTGGAGTTGACTTTGTCTCTTCCTTGTCAAAAGATTTAGTTACAGCAGTCATTCAGTTAGTTAAAGTCAGTTTAAGTTAATATAGCTTTTTCATTGAAGTTTGGTTGAGGCGCAAAAAAAAACAGTTTCACTAAAATATCTCATAACGAAACGAATTTCATTAAAATATCACACAACGGAATAAATGTTGCACTACTAAATCAACGTCATTAAAATATCACTCAAAGAAAAACACACACAACACCACGCCCGAATTTCCCCGTGGAGGTAGACAAACAAAATCAAATTCATTAAAATGTCCTAATCTTCCCAACCTCCAGATACACGAACGTCGCCACACAGGTGAACGGCCGTACGTTTGTGATCACTGCGGCGCCACCTTCCATCGAAGATCGAACCTCGTGCAGCACATAGCTATACACCTACCTGAGAAGAACTTCCAGGTAAGGATGAATTACTTTATATAATAGGGTCTTACACCCATTTTTGAAAAGTGTCTTAATTAAATTCTATAGTGCTAATATGCCCCAAAAAAATCACAAAATTTTTATTCAATCGATAAGTGCCATAAAAATGCATTTAAATTTTACATTTTTAAATTTTGCGCGTAGTTTGACGAAAACGCTGGACGCAGTGGACGCCATGTTGCTCTGTGGTCATGACGTCACTTGGCTATGTAAACAAATGCGCTGATCTATTATCTAACTATCAGTTGACAGTTGACCCGTTTTAGTTTACACAGCCGTATGACGTAATAGCATGGCGGCTACTATTTCATGGTGTTTTTTTAACAGATTAGAAAAACTGAAAACGCTGAATTGAATTTTGATATTTATTTTGTTATTTTATGAACTAAATGTAACATTTTCCGACTCCTTTTTGCCTAAACTATTGCAATAATATATTTATAGATTTTTTTTTCGTGTATAGTAAAATACCCTATTAGCGGAACACACTTCCAACCTTATATTTGACAGTTCAACAAGATTCATTGCGTGATTAGCTCGATTTTAAAAAGAAATGAAGCAGTGGATTCACCTTTTTTTTTTAACAACCTTCGTATTGTGATTGAAACTGTGTAAATTTGAGTGCGGGCCAAACCAGGGTGGTGCATGTCTGCCGGATTCCGGTCAATTGACGTTGTCTATTGATATTCGACGTGATTGGATCATGTGTATCGTAATGGTCAGTCGTCCATCGTTCAACCGCCGTCTGATTGTACCTTATAACTTTTTGTTTCATGACTTGACTAACTGCCTGTTAAAATCTGTCTCGAGGCTTGCAACTATGACATCGTGCATAGAAGCATGCCTGAAATTACACAAGTTAAACTCAAGTGTCCCAAATTCGTGCCAAATTGTCCCTAATTCGTGCCAAATTGTCCCTAATTCATGCCAAATTGTCCCTAATTCATGCCCAACTGACCCCTAAAAGTGCGACATGTGCCCCAAACGGCTCAAGTCGCGCAAGTTTCTGCAGATACACAAGCACAACGCGCACACCGGCAAGCGATACGGCTACCTCTGCGGGATATGTGAGCATCGGTTTGAAAAGCCGAATAAAGTGCGCGCGCATATGCGGCGTGTGCATGGCGTGGCTGATGACCAGCAGGGGCCGATTGTTAGGGTACAGCTTTAGGGGTGATTGGGGTTTAAGAGGTTTTTTGTGCCTCGTGATTGAGATATTTTAAAGATATAAGAATAGTTTTTTTTTTAAGATAATTGTCGGACAGGCCCGAAATAAATACGAATCAAGAAACCATGCGTTTGGGGTGTAGCCTTTTGTGCCTCATGGTTGAGATTTTTATAAATATTTCTTTTGTAAATAACTTTCGAACAAGTTTTACTAAAAAGAAAATTATAATCGGGCTGCCCGAAATAATTGCACAAAATAATTACACAATTATGTCATTTTTAATTAAAAATTTATATTTTAATTTACATTGTCAAAATGAAATATGAAATTAAATTGTATAGAAAAAATCAATATGAAATGAATCGCAGTATATTTTAATAATATTATTATTAGTAATGTTATTTTTGTGATAGTTGCATTTATTTTGACATTTCGATCAATTAAATATGGTTTTTATATTGATGATCAGAGATAAATGAGGCATTTTTATAATTTTGTTTCTAATTTACTTAAAGTGCAATATTGATTCTTAAATCATGTAAAAATAATTAAATAAAAGTGCTTTTAAAAATGTAATATTACTCGGAAGATGTAGTTCCTTTATACGATTAATTGTAACTACAATAAAATGTATTTAAAAGTTTAGAATTATCTAATTAATGTTGTATTATAGGCAATATAGTATTGAGATTAAATAATCAATTAATATTTTCGGGTCATAATGACCCTTCCCATAAGGACTCCTTAATTACGTGAGGCGATTTTGGTGATTTTTCGACCCCCCTCCTCACTTGGTGGGATGTCGTGAGATCTGGCTCGACCCCCTAATCTCATGTGAGATTTTCAAAATGTGTATTTTTAGTGTAGATACGTAAATTTTTAGTGTAAAAAACGTTTCTGTGCTTAATTGATCGCGATGGATTTATTTAAATAAAAATAATTAACTTAATATTTTTTTATATTAATTACTTAGTTTTCTCGCAGGTTTACAGTCCCCACGTAAGATTGGGTGAGATTCGGCTCGACTACCCCAATAAACGCCTCGCATAATTAATGGACGCCCCCTTATATAGCCCATGCATAGCCAATATTATAGTAAAAAAAAAACCCATAATTGGTGGACAAAATACCCCCTTTTTACATAGTTGCCATAGTAAATAAAATTAAGTATTTGTATAATATTAATAATGTGTAGGTAATTAATAAACATGATTATTATATAATAAATAGTAAAGCAAGGTTTTGAGATAATAGAAATAGTGATCTCTTAGAAGTATTATTATTATGTATTATTATTGTAATAAAGTAGATAAGCTAGACTCTGCAAGCGAATAAATTGTATTATTTTATTTTTTGGGATGAATGTTATCCTATATTCTTTTGAAGGTATATAAGATGCTTAGGATCGAGATCAAGGAAAAATAGTCAGCATAATAAATGTATACAGGCTGTAATTTTAAACACTATCAGGGGTCCACCTTAAGAAGACATTGTATACTTTTTAAAAAAAAAATCCCTGTTCCCTACATTTATGTTCGTTAACCTTTTGACCGCCACAGTCATGTATAGATGACAGACTAACATGTGCCCAGCACGCCACGGTCACGACTACACGACAGATTTTAAGAAATAATTTGTAGCTTGACGCCGAGGGCACGTTTTGGCTTTTTGACGTGGCGGTCAATAGGTTAACCGAACATAAATGTAGGGACCAGCTGATTTTTTTCGTGCTTTCAGGTTTAGTCCCATAGTAAAAGTTGTTCATAATGATAAGTGCAATGAACCCTTTTTTTTTTGGGGTGGGAAATCATCAAATAACTTCTCCCGCTCTGGACGGAGCGGGAGGGTGTGTCAGACTCTTACTCACTAAAACCCACCCGTATTCCTTCCTTTTGCCTGTGTTGCGGGGGCCTCGGTGACCCATAAGTACCTTCCCGCGACCCCGGCAGGCATCGGCCCTAGTGGACCCCTACCTGTGTGCTGACGACATCTCTTTGAGGCGCGCGTGGAATACAACGCGCCGTCGACCCGGGCCTGGTCCTTACCGGACGGTGAGCTACCCATTGCTCACCGTCCGCAAGCCCGCGCCTACGGTGGCCGGAAATCCGCCCGGGATTCCCGACGCCCTGAGCGTCTCCTGCGGCGGCTAGGGGCGAGAGGGCGCGAAACGTGCCTTTCCCTCAACCGTCCCGCCACCTCCTTCGTGAGCATTACTGCTTCGCTGAAGGAGGTAACGGCTGCCCATGCCCTCTCGCTCCGTACCAGGGCCGGACGCGAGAGATCTCTGCCACCGATCGCCTCCACGAGGACACAGCGGTGCTCTGCCCAAGCCGGGCAGACCTCCACCGTATGCTCCACCGTGTCCTCCGGGCGATCCACACAGTGGTGACACCCGGACGTTTCCTCCCGCCTTATCCGACACAGAAACCTCCAGAAACTACCGTGTCCGGTTAGGACCTGCGTCAGGCGGAAGGTGTCGTCAGCGTAGCACACTACGCTGACGCCGCTAGGGAGGTCGGCGCGTAGCACCCAGTCGTATCCGATGTCCCACAGATGCGGTCCCAGGACCGATCCCTGTGGGACACCGCACGACATCTCTTGTCGGTTCCACACTCCCTAGTGACCAGGGTAGATGACGGCCCTGTCCGTCAAATAGGCCTCGACCACACGACAGAGGTAGGTCGGCATCCGGTGGTACCGAAGTGCCTCCCTGATGCAACTCCAGGGCAGGGTATTGAAGGCATTGGCGATGTCTAGAGACACCGCCAAGACGACCCAACCCTGGGCAACAGCATTCCCCGTCGTCAGGGCTCGCACGCGCATGATGGCGTCCACCGTAGAGCGCCCTCTGCGGAAACCAAACTGGCTCTCCGCCAAATCCGGCCCCACACGCACCAGCTGGCCGACGAGGCGGTCTGCAATGACTCTTTCAAAGAGCTTGCCCACTTCGTCGAGCAGCACGATGGGCCGATAAGCGGACGGAGAGTCCGCAGGGCGCCCTGCCTTCTTTATGAGGACCAGTTTCCCCGTCTTCCAACGAAGCGGGAACTGGCCCCTCTCCATGCATGCGTTTAGGAGCCCCCTAAGTCGAAGCCCGAGAGCCTCCATGGCCAGGACCCAGGCCTTCCCGGGTAAGCCGTCGGGTCCTGGGGCGGTATTTTTGGCATTAAGCCTGCGTACCGCCGCTCTCATTTCTACCTCGGTCACCTCCGGAGCATCGTCGTCGTCGTCGTCGTCGTCGTCGTCGTCGGTCGATGTAGGTCGTGGTCCGCATCGGGCACCGCAGTAGGCGGAACCATGGGCGGGGAGGTGTGTTCCCCTCGCGAAGGGAACAGAGCGCTCACCACGTCCTCCACAAGCTGGGGCCGGAGACTCTGCGTCAGCGGGGGAGCCCATGGGCGGAGTTTATCCCGCACCACTTTGTACGGGCTTCCCCACGGGTCCCTGTCTAGAGTCCCCAGCGACTCCTCGCGGGCCAAACCCCTGGCTCGCAGGATCTCTGCTTGGAGGGCGGTCTTCGCCGCTCTGTACCCCTCGTACAGCTCCGCCTGAATGGCTTCCGTATCCGGAGGTTTGATACGGAGCCTGCGGTGCCTGGTGTACCGGCGTCGCGCAGCCACGCACGCAGTGCGCAGAGCCGTCAGCTCCTGCGACCACCAGTACACCTGGCGCGAGGCACGTCCAGGCTGGACCCGGGGCATTGCCACGTCACATATGTCGGACATGGCCTCCCGGAACCACTCCGCCTCGTCGTTGATGTCGGCAGGCCTGTCCGGTGGTGACAACCAGGCCTGCACGATCTAGGCTTCCAGGAGGAGCTCCCGGTCCAGCTGCTTCAGCGCCCACCGCGGACCACTCGGGGCCCGTCGGACCGGCCCATCCGAGGTCTGGGCGGAGACGTCAAACCGGATATACCGGTGATCGGAATACCCGTAATAATCGGAGTACCTACCATGGCCTGGACCGGGGCTGGAAGCGAAAGACCTCCGCTGCCGATCGCCTCCACAGGACTCGGTGGTGCTCTGTCCAAGCCGGATAGACTTCCACCTTATGCTCCACCGTGTCCTCCGGGCGATCCACACAGTGGTGACACGCAGGCGTTTCCTCCCGGCTTATCCGACACAGGAACCTCCCGAAGCTGCCGTGTCCGGTGAGGACCTGCGTCAGGCGGAAGGTGAGGACGTCGTGGCGTCTCTCTAGCCACTCCTCAAAGAGGGGACCTATCGCAGCAATTGTGGCGTGCCCAGCACTGGGTTGCGACAATCGCACTCTCCATGTCACCATGAGATCCCGCCGGAGCTCCATCCGCTATGCCGTGATTTCTCGCAGCAACGGAGTTACGTCCGGCGTTTCGCCTCCTCGCGCTACTCCCGTATGTGCGCGAGGACTTTTGCCTCCAGATCCCATGGCGGCAATCCGGCAAGGAGGCTTGCCGCCTCACCGGAGACCGTGCGGTATCCCCGGACCAGCCGGATGGCCATGACCCATTGGGCCGCGTTCAACCGGCGGGCTGGCCGCCGCGCCAGGGAACGCGCCCACACCGGTGCCCCGTAAAGGGCCATGGACCGCACTACACCCGCGTAGTGCCTCCGGATTGGGCAGGAGCCGTTTCAAGGCAGCCCCGGTTGGGAGCCAAACGTCGGAAATGCTCCAGGAAGTTCCACCGGCTGTCGAGGACCAGTCCCAGGTACAAAATGACCCCTTAAGAAGTTAATGGTGTTTAAAATTACAACCTGTATTGAGGTGCCCATTACACAGCGTGTATCAGAAATATGTGGGTATATTTAAGGAGGTTACGTGATATTTGCTTAGACCCCACGTAATTAATGGACGCCTCCAAAGTTGTTCAGTTTGATGTTCTGTACCACATCCTTAAATATGGCCATACTTTTCTGATACACTGTACCTATATATCTTTGTAAAAAGCAAATGGTGTCCAATACAGTTCGGAACGAACTATGTAGGAATTGCTCATGCTGGGGCAAACATATTAGCCAGCAGCATTGTGGTAGTGGATAACTATCATCGCCGTATTTTTTTTCCCCAAAATACAGCTTTTCAAAGAATAGTATGTGCTTCGGGAACCATCGTCTATCTTCGGAAATTAGATCGTGCGATGATGAGATAATATAGAGCTGTTACTACCATGGAAGTACTTGCCTATTTAGTATTATCATGTTTACAAAATTATAGTTTAACGACTCTATGCAATTCTAAAAAACTTTTGAAAGCTTTGAGTGACAAATGACGATCTGAGACCGGAGTAGGTAGGACAGAGATAAATATTTATACAAACGTATAATGATAGGTACATTACGACAAACAGTGGTAGAAGAAAACTTAGAAGCTTTGCTTCTACACTCTGTGGCGTGACGTTCGTGCTAAATCGGAAACACGAAGATTACCGAAGCGCATAGTTTTCTTGGGAAAGCAGCATGTCATCTTGTTAGGAGTTCTAATAGATCTAGTGTGCGGTAACTAAACAGTCCTTATAATAATAGAGATAGGTTTTAGGCACCATACAATCGGCCCTATGCTCTCTACGCTGATAAATAAGGTGAGGTAAGGGCACATGTTGTTTGACTTACAATTTATTATTCGTATTATTTTCTTGAGCACTAGTGGTTGACATAAATAGTTAGAATTTGTTAGTTTTAGCAAAGTAGAATTGTTGTGATTTTCATATTTTGAGATTGAAAGTTTTTTTTTGTGTATTTGGGGCAAAAATTCAATGTAATGTGGAAAGATGGGAATTATATAAGTTTTTTTGTTGTAATATTCTTTTTTATTATTTTGTCAACTACTAGTGACATGTTTTTTTTTAAGTTAAAGCAAATTGTTTTCTACTATTTATGTCAAACACTAGTGCCGTTACCTTATTTTTTTTAATTGAAATGTTGATTTTCATCGATATTTTTTAGCAACTTGATACATTTGTGACCATACAAAAAGTTTTTTTTTTCTTTATTGTAATTAATCTTTTTAAGGCAGTTTTTTTGTTTAAAAGTTAAGTTTTTTACTCTTTATAATCCTTTATAGTTTAGCTGTCTAAGTAAGTATTGCCCGTTAAAAAAACACACTGCATAACGGTCTAATCCTGTAATATTTTTTATTCTAATATTTCTCCACATTTTCTTCAACAGTGCAGCGTCTGCCAAAAATGGGAGAAGTCCAAAAAGCGCCTTCAAGTCCACGAATATAAGGTCCACAGGGAGCACAAATACAGGTACATATGCCCAGTATGTCAGGACACGTTCACACGACCGGGCAACGTCAGGCAACACCTGGCCAGGAGTCACGGGGTGCCCAAGGAAGACCAGGGCGTCATCGAGAGATATGAGGTATTAGCAGAAAAAAATATTTTTGGATGGACAGTTTTTAGTGTTCCTACCCTAGTATTTTTTTGTATGTATGATTTTAAGTTTGACATGATTTTAAATCTGTTGTTTGCTGCCATCATTGGTTGCCTATAGGAACTAGGACCAATCATTATGAGTTGACAAAAGATTTCATTTTCAAACACAGTTGTAGGTATCCACAAGACGATGCTCGAGGGAAGCCTCCAGCAGTGGACGACTTTTGACTTATTTGATGATATTACTGTATTGAGCAGTTAAGTGGTGGCCCAGTGGTAACGACCGTGACTTGAGGCGCTGACAAGACCCAATTGACTAAAATAGGCTTCTCTTAAGAATAAAAATGCCAAATCTGTATAGTTTGTAGTAGCGGAAAATATATATGTTAATTTTGAACATATTTCCCAGAACTTGGCTGTTACCAAAACAAGTTTTGAAAAAAAATCTCGATACAAACTAACGTTAAACTAACCTCTTACATTGAGTTCTAATCCAAAATATCTGCATTAAATATCAACATACGTTACGTATATAATTAATAACAAGAACGTCTTATTTGAATGCAGAACTTTGTTGTTTTTTATTTTCGATTACTCAACTCAATTTTGAGTAAATAGATAGCGTTGTGTCATCGCGCTTCTCTTTCTGTTCTATGCAATCTGACAGTGACCGCGGTTTAGGTGTTGTCAGCGTCTTAAGAGTTGTAGGATGTGGGTTCGAACCCAAGCAGGCAGTTTACTTTGTGTAAATTATTTCATCACCACTGCTCTCCAAACGGTGAAGGAAAACATCGTGAGAAAACCGGCATGTCCTAGAAACAAAAATTCGAAGACACACATCTACCAACCCGCACTGGGCCCGCGTGGTGGATTACAGCCCACTCCCTCTCACAGGGATGAGGCATGGCAAGGAGCATGTTTATGCTATGAGGTTATAGTTTGCGGTTGCAAGTATGAGAAATTACGGCAGCTATGCTAAACTAACTTTACTTAGCTCTTGGTCTGCAACTGGCTTTAGGAATGCGTGGCGTGGCGGGGGCGGGCGCGGACTGACAGTGGAAAGGCCTGCAATGCCCCCGTGAGCCGCGCTCAGGGGCCTAAAGGGTCTTATCACATTGGCGATTTGCGAGCTTGTTTCCAGCGAAGCAATTATTTAACGAGGTCGCTACGAGTGCCCATTGTGTGCGCCACGAATGTTCAACGTGTTCGCCACGAGTGTACAACGTGTGCGCCACGAATTTGCAACGTATTCGCCACGATTGTGCAACGTGTGCGCCACGCAACGTGTTCGCCGCGTTTGCGGAACGTGTGCGCCACAAGTACGTGACATGTTCGCCACAAGTGAGCAACGTTTTCGCCACGAGTGTGCAACGTGTTCGCTACGAGTGCGCAACATGTTCGACGCGTTTGCGGAACGAGAGCGGTTGACGTGAGTGTACAAGAGCGAGCGAGACAAGCGAGTGTCAAATATTGTGAAAACGTGGTGAACACGTTGCGCAATCGTGGTGAGCTCGTTAAACAATCGCCTCGCTGGAAACACGCTCGCAAATGGACAGTGTGATAAGGCCCTACGTCGCGATACACCGGTTTCAGTCCAACTATTAACAATATTTTTTTGTCAAAACTGGTAAACTTGCTTATATTTAAGTGTCGCAGCATCATGCTGAGATAGGAGGATAGGATTTTGTTTTATTATTTTTCCATGAGTGTGTTTTACATTTGTGATCTCCTGTACGAGTCCCAATAAATACTTTTTGTTTATTTCCTTCTTAAACAATTACGAGGTTGACTTGACTAAATACTTCTGGCCACCCCATCATGGAATACTGTTGTGATTTTTTTTAATTATCCTGTGTTGTCCCACTGCTGGGCAAAGGTCTTCCCTATACATTTTATTTATGTTTTTAGGGTTCTGTACCTGAAAAGGAAAAAACGGAACCCTTATAGAATCACTCCGATGTCCGTTAGTCTGTCTGTCGTCAAGACCCTTTTTCTTAGGAACGCGTGGAGGTATCAAGTTGAAAATAATATTAAATACGTAGGTCTGCGGTTCCTTATAAGAGTAACGGTGGCGTTTCTTGCCCATTCTTCTCCATACGAAACTACCTTTTGGAAGGGGCGACTAGAATCAATTCTATTTTTTTTTGTGCCTATTTGAAATAAATAATTTGACTTTGCCTCTGACTTGGAGCTCTAGCAAGCTTCAAAGTCAACGCAATAAAAAAATACGGCCATTTATGCGACATATTTAGATAATCGCAAATAAATCAAAACCTATAGGGTACTTCCCGTTGTCCTAGAATCATGCAATTTGGCAAGAAGCAAGGTCTCACAGCAAAAGGAAAAAGTCTGGTAGTTTTAGCACACAAAATAATTGTTTGCGACTACAAACTTACATTTTCAGTTGGAGAACTGACCATGTTGTATATATCGATATACGTATGGAAGAACATGTTTTTTGAGATTCTGTAGTAAGGAACCCTTATAATTTTGCCATGTCTGTATGTCTGTACCCGCTGTAGCTCAGAGACGCTTAGTACTAGAAAGCTGTAATTTGGCATAGTTATACATATTAATCACGCCACAAAGTGCTAAAATAAAATCATGAAAAAAATATATATTTGGGGTTGCATGTAATGTGGGGATAATATTTTTTTTTCTCGTCTTACCCATAGTGTGAGGTATCGTTGGATAATACGCAAAAATATTCCGGTCTGTTAGCACCACTTTTCGATTCAAGGATCCACTTGCGTAATATTAAGCACTAAAGTGCTTTTGTTTGAGTCAAGTGTCGTCGTCGTCGTCGTCGTCCCCCCCCCCCCCCCCCAGCTAAAAGGATGTTTATGGAGATGTGAAAAATATCATGGCAGTAGTACATATAATGAAATTAAAAAGAAAACTATCACAGCTAAGTGGGCTTTACAAGTTAACGAGTTATAGTCGACCAACTTAAATTTGCAGTTAGAGAATTGACCGTGGCGTATATCGATGTACCTATGGGAGAACATGTTTTTCAACTACAATGTTAAGTTTGTTTTTTTGGGATAAATTCATCCCAACTACGGAAGCCTTCATTGTGTCTATTTTTCTTCTCAGCCCCATTTATTGTTTATAGTTTCTTCTTTGTCTTTTTTTTAATTATTATTATGTTTTTATTTTATTAACAGTCTCTATCCTTTGACTCAGGTACACTTGCCCGCGCTGCCCGAAGATCTACAAATCTCCTGATCATGTCAGGAGACACTTGGTGAACTTCCATGAGGTTCCCAGGTCAGACCAGGGGCCTATTCATAAATATGTTGTGAACAGTTAAGCTTTTTATTAATTGTGTAAAAAAAATGAGGAGCATTGCTTCGCAAACACCCTTTTTGCATTGCGGGAACTTGTTGCTGGCAACATACAAATTATATATGGAAACTTTACAAACATGACGGATATCGGGACTGTAGCAGGTGAAGTTCTGTAGTTTCTGCCTACTCCCATGAGTAGAAGTTGTGTTTTTATATAATCAGAATCAACAAACAAAAAAAAATTTTCGAAACTAATATATACTTTACTAAAGGCGAGTGTTGACCCCCAAAAACATCTTTTTACGGTTCCGTACCTAAAGGGTAAAACGGGACTACAAAAAAAAAAGAATAAAATAAATATTTAAGGGGGCCCCCATACAACAGACATAATTTTTTTGCCGTTTTTATAGATAATGTTACGGAAAACTTCGTGCGCGAATCCGACTCGCACTTGGCCAGTTTTTTTTTTAAATATCGTCTGTGCTGATTTAATTTGAACCTATACAATCAAAATATTTTATTTACATACATACAATTACATTATGAAACGTCAGAAGCTAGGTGCACAGTGCATAAGAAGTCCCGGCAAGAAGGCAGTAGGTAAAGTGAGGGAAATTAATTCTTATTCTACCAACCTTTGTAAGTTGTATTAAATAGGGATGACGACCATATTGTTGTTCGACATGTACCAAGATTATTAAAAAAATATTGGACACGTGTTTTTTTCTTTTTTTACGTAATCAAAACATTAGTTTTGGAAAAAAAAAAAAAAAAAACTTGTCCAATATTTTTATAAGCTAGGTAAGTGTATGTGAAATAAAATATTTTGATTGTACAGGGTCAATTTAAATCAGCTAGAGTAACTCCAAAAACAATTGGTACCCGATAAAATTAAAAAAAAAAAACTGGCCAAGAGCGAGTCGGACTCACATTGAGTTAAAAAGTGACGTGACGTCACGCCTCGCTAGATTTTATATTGAGTTGTGACGTAACGAGCCCCACTCCCCAACTTTAATGCGTTTTATATAAGTCATTTTTTTATTAATATGATAAAGCAAAAAATACGTGTCTAATATTTTTTTTATATCTAACTGGCGGATTAAATGGGATTTCCTTTCTTTTACCCAGTCGTAATTTGATAGACTATTAATTTCCCTGGCTTTATATAACATGTCCAAAGGAAGATGAGATTGAATTTTTTGAATTATGTATTATTTCTAAAAACGCGGCAACTATTTTTAATCGGCGTCTAAAATTCAAAAAAAGGAGGTAATAAAATGTATTTGTACAGAGAATATGATTCTCTTTATATTTTTTTACATAGCAATGAGTAATCAATCTGTCTTTTCCCAATTATCTTGGAGACGGTTTCTAGTCTAGCCGAAAGCAGCTAAATGACGTATTTTACATGTAGCGACTGTCTATCTGACCTCCACAAGCCAGTTACTGGGTAATACATCCCCTTGGTAAGACTGGTTGTTAGACTTTCGGGCCTCTGACGACCCGCCGTAACGACTGTCAAAGATCTACAAATGACAGCCGGGACCAACTGCTTAACGTGCTTTCCGAGGGACGGAGGGGTCTTAGTATGTAAGGATGGTCACCCATCCGCGGCAAGCGTAGCTTAACCTGATCGATCGACCCGTACAGCTGTTATTACTTAGCCACAAGCCCCTCAATGCAATGATTCTTGGAATGTACAACAAATCATATTTACCTATTCAGTAAATATGAAATATAGCTTTAAAAGAATGTACCACAAGCACACCTGAGCTTTTTCTGTGTTATTTTAATATTTATAAGGCACAGATTCAAATCGTTAGATTCGCCCCACCGCGTCAAAAGATAGTCGCGTTTCCAGGGACGGATTTAAAGTTGTGGCGGCCCTGGGGCAACCAAGAAGTGGAGACCCCGAAAAATTTGTGAAACAGATAAAAAAAAAACAATTCAAAGAAGGTACCTTACGAAGTTATGATTGTAGACTCTTTTTTTTTTTTGAAGGACACAAACGAAGTATTTTATTCATATAAAAATCAATGAAAAATCTAATTGTGGAGGCCCCTTCTTTGTGGAGGACCGGGGCCAGTGCCCCTGTTGCCCTGCCCTAAATCCGGCCCTGCGCGTTTCTGTTTCGTTTTGACAACTCTTGACGCACAATGACACATTTAGTTATAATTTCAACATTATTTTTGTACTAATCTTTATGTATCAATTTAATTTAAAAGAGTGTCCATGGAGTTTCTTGCCCGTTCTTCTCCATAGGTACCTACTACGCTTTGGAATGGGCAACTAGCTTCATATTTCTAACTGACCGACTCCTTGACAATTCAAAAGTGCCTGTAAATGGTTTAATTGAAATAAATGCTTTGAGTTTGCTGTGATTTGACTTGATTGTCATGGGATCGCTATTTAATAATGTGTGAGCTCAGTCTTGTCATTAAGGACACCATTTCGCGTGACAAAGGCGTCCTCTACACGGACGAGAGTATCGCGATGAGAATTTGATGGCACGGCGAGACTATTGCCGCAATTCTCTCGCCCGTGGAGATGGCGTATTAGTACGGTAAGGGCAATTCTAGCGATTTAAATCTTAGTTTAAAATACAAAATACAAAATAGAAAAATATTTATTTCAACTAAAAAATTGTGTCATACATAAATCGAGACAGCTCCAGTAAGTTACACTAGTACTTGTGTCGGGTAATTATACTTTGTTATAAGTTATCTTTCCAAAATGTTGGTGCTCACTTATGATTTCAAAAAACTGTGTTAAGGCTCCTACATACTGGCGCGACTTGTCGCGCGACGCGTCGCGACACAAAGGCACCGCTTGTAGCGCTACAAGCGGTGCCTTTGTGTCGCGTCGCGTCGCGCGACAAGTCGCGCCAGTATGTAGGAGCCTTTAACCTACTTTCATTGTTGACTGTACCTTATTCTAATTAAGTTGACAAATCATATTTTTTATACTTTTAATCATCATCACAATGATGACGATGTTGTAATAATGCATAATTTTTAGTAGGTATATACGTACATAATCATTGTAAATACTAGCTGTAAGCAATGTATTTATAGAAAAATAAAAAACTTTTTGAATTTTATTGTTTTATTTAAACATAAAAGGGACGTTAATATTTTCTTTGCGTCATAACGATGACTGGCTTCTGTCCGCGACGTCAGCCGCGAAATTACTTGTTTTAAGGGGACTACAGGAGCTAAACGCGTAAAACGTAATGGCTGAGCGATCGACTGCTGCGCAGCGTGTCGCGGGTTCGATCCCCGCACGGAACAAATATTTGTATGATCTGCAAGTAATTGTTCCGGGTCTGGGTGTTTGTGTTTGTGAGTTTCTATGTTTGTAAACGCACCCACGATACAGGAAGAAATTCCTAGTGTGGGGCAACGTTTTTAAAAAAAATAAATTTATAATGAGTAAAAGTATATGATCCACTGCAGAACAATATATGATATTCTTCAGGATATATGCTGGGTAGATAGTGTGTTGAAAATATAATACAACTAATTTGAAACGATAGAAAAAAATCACGAAGATACCTCTAAAATTTATTTTAATGTTTAAAAACCATACAAATATACATGCAATTGTTCTGATTTTTTGTCAGTGTATTCTACAAGCAACATATTAACATTAAGGCTCTTACAGACTGGGGCGATATCGCGGGCGCGACAGGCAGCAATTTGCCTGCCGCGCCCGCGTTATCGCCTCAGTATGCAGGAGCCTTTATAGTGTTTTATTTTTTTCATCCAATCAATAGATTTTTTGTTAATAGATAAGTGATTCATATTTTGCAATAAATTATAAGCGGCGTATGCCATAGAAGCCAGTCGAGTCACGGATACTCATATACGTATACTCTCCGACAGCGCGTCAGTTCTCCAATCCTTAGGGAGAAAACACAGTACCTACTTCGAGACTAACACAAGAATTCCACAATGCGCTAGAACGTATAACGGTATTCAACCGCAATACCTACAGTGACACTGCAATGGATAAAAGGACACAGCGGGTCGCTGGGTAACGACGCAGCTAACGAACTAGCCAGGAGAGCATCCGGCACGTCAGTCTGCTTACCGGAACCGATCGTACCCATCCCCTTCAACCAACTACGCAGGTGGCAACAGGAGCTCACACACAAGCGAGAACTGGGTGGTCGTCGGCACCGGGGTGCAGACAGTTCAAGGAGGCTATGCCATCCTTGGATAGTAAGTTAACCAGGCGCTTATTACGCCTGGACAGGACCGGCCTGCGCCTGCTGACGGGGACTATCACGGGCCACTGCTCGCTAAACAAACACTTCCACACAATAGGCATAACGGACAGCCCCCTGTGCAGGGCTTGCATGGAAGCAGAGGAAACCGCTGCGCATGTGCTCTTCGAATGCACAGGCGTCACCAGAAAAACAGAAACCCTCGGGGTACCCAGAACCTACACAGAGATTCTAAACAGACCAGGAGATTTGATCTACTTCTGGAGGGAGGTGGGCTGGTTGGAATAACCACCAAATGGTCGCCATGGCCCACGCACAATGGTCCACCTGAAGGACTGAGTGCCGAAACCAAACCCTCTAACATAGAACATAGATAAAACAATGACGCGCGATGACACAACGCTGGTAGCGTTGTGTCATCGCGCTTCTCTTTCTTTTCCATGCATTCCGACAGTGACCGCGCTTTAACTGTTACATAGAAAAGAAAGAGAAGCGCGATCTCACAACGCTTGTAATTTATTGCAAAATATGAAGTAATTATCTATTTACTCAAAATTGAGTTGAGTAATCGAAAATAAAAAACAACCAAGTTCTGCATTCAAATAAGACGTTCTTGTTATTAATTAAATACATAACGTATGTTCATATTTGATACAGATATTTTGGATTAGAACTCAAGGTAAGAGGTTAGTTTAACGTTAGTTTGTATCGAGATTTTGTTTTCAAAACGTGTTTTGGTAACAACCAAGTTCTGGAAAATATGTTCAAAATTAACATATATTTTTCCGCTACCACAAACTATACAGATTTGGCAATTTTTTTTCTTAAGAGAAGCCTATTTTTGTCAATTGGGTCTTGTCAGCGCCTTAATACAAATGTCAAATATATCGCTGCCACACACTCGTCGACCGGCATGGGAAGTAGCGAGGAAAGGAGGAAGAGATGTAGCGTGGCCACGTTACCCGTCACGTCGCACGTCATACTCCTCGTCTTCGGTTTTTTGGCGTGACTTAAAGAACCAGTAATACGAGCGCGAGTGACCGGCCACATCGCGCGGACGCAGTCTGCATCGAGCGCTC
The DNA here is from genome assembly GCA_905333075.3 of Atethmia centrago. Taxonomy (NCBI): domain Eukaryota; kingdom Metazoa; phylum Arthropoda; class Insecta; order Lepidoptera; family Noctuidae; genus Atethmia; species Atethmia centrago. Next base: position 1,946,868 of record HG995396.1, read on the forward strand.
GTTACGGAAGCACGTCTCACGTTATTTTTTTTATGAAGAGATGTCTTCCACCATCTCCGTCGTCGAGGACGACGACGTCTTTTTATGACATTTAAATAATGTGCTATACCTACTATAGTTCAGTTAAGGGATTTCCAAGTGGGCCATAACAGTTGGTGGGTGGCCCGCAGCGAGCTTATCTGCAGACTGCATAGTCAGCTTGAGTTTGGTTGGTGTTTAATTTTGAAAAGGATCGTAGCAGGTGGCGTACTTTCTGCCTACCCCCACAAGGGGCAAAAGCATAGTGTAAGCGTGTTGTATCATTGAATGCCTCGTTGTTCTAGTGGTCACAAGCGCAAGATTGCTTAGCGTAAGGTCCTGGGTTCGATCCCCGGATAGGGCAGTGTTTTTAGTTTTTTTTTTTATTGGATTTTCTCAGTAGCAGCCAGCATTTTTTTTTGTGTGGGAAATCATCAAATAACTTTTCCCGCTCTGGGCGGAGCGGGACGGTGTGTCAGACTCTTACTGACTAAAACCCACCCGTATTCCTTCCTGTTGCCTGTGTTGCCAGGTGACCCTTTAGTACCTTCCCGCGACCCCGGCAGGCATCGGCCCTAGTGGACCCCTACACTTGTACTGACGACATCTCTTTGAGGCGCGCGTGGAATACAACGCGCCGTAGCAGCCAACATGCCAATAGACTTAAGCCCCATTTAATCCATGCAAGTTTCTTGCCTGTGCCATACAATAAAATTTAAGCAACAAAACACACGGTGAACTTTTGTTGTTGCCTCAACTTATGTTATGCCACAAGCAATGAGGTTTTCTTCTGGCAGCACTGAGACGTCGTTAGTCGTGACTGAATGAAACGAATGATGAACGACATCATATATTTTTTTATGCATTGTCGAATTGGAGACCGTCTCAAAATGGCGCCAACATGTGGCGTGTTTTTTTTCGAAAACCCTGATTAACCCTTTATAAGGCTCTGTCCATATTTTGGACACCATACTTTTAAAATTTTTGCGGCTGAATGAAACGTCAGTCAAATTCAGTTTTTGTACTCTGTGATTTGACAGTTTGTTAGCAATAACCTTGTGTGTGGTTCCATGCTTTGCCGAATTCCATAAGCCCTAGTAAGGCTCTGGCCAAATAATGGACACCATGTTTAAAAAAAACATAAAAAAAAAAAACTCATATTCTTAATACAGAGGTCCTAGTTATCATATTTATCAATTTTTTATTTCCATACCCTTAGCAGTTTTCTGTGCCTTATAAAGGGTTAAATCGCACCGTGAAAATAAGGCTTTATTCATGACTAACGAAATGTAGATGTAGCTCTTTTTTTTTTTTTTTTTTTAGGGTGGGAAATCATCAAATAACTTCTCCCGCTCTGGGCGGAGCGGGAGGGTGTGTCAGACTCTTACTGACTAAAACCCATCCGTATTCCTTCCTGTTGCCTGTGTTGCGGGGGCCTCGGTGACCCATAAGTACCTTCCCGCGACCCCGATGTAGCTCTGCGAATCTCTTCGGAAAATACAGGCGTGCTATTAGTATGTAGGGAAAACAAAATAATACAACAACATTATGGACTAGTTAACTCAGTTTATTTAAACCTAATTATTGTGCGTCATTTGTACAAAGTACGGACTAACAAATAAATGCTACGTTTGTGCTTTGGCAAGAGTTACTTACAATTAATTAATAATATGTATAAATATTTTTACACACACCACACATAGTGACCCTGTTGGTAATGTTCTTCAGAAAGGTCAGGTGTGTATTACTCTCAACCGGCGTGCGCGTATCACAATCTGAATGATTTTGAAGTATATTGCTAATTCACTGCTGATACTGATAGTGTTTTGAAATTACCCCGCAGATGTATGAACGTAAACGAAGCAAAAGGAGTACGTAAGGATCTTAGCAGACGGCGTTCTGTTGTTTCTGCCTACCATGGGAAGAAGGCGTGAGTTTATCTATGTGTGTGTGTGTGTATCAATATTTTTATGACAATGAATTTTGAATATTTATACTAGTAGTATATTTACAATTTCTATCTAGGCATCGTGTTACCCAGTAACGCTTTCGTTTCCTAAGCAAGCGGTGCACGGTCACTCAATAATGGCTGTCAAAATATAGAGCGTGTTTTGACATTGACACCTTAATGTCAAATATTGGTGACAATCACATTCCCGTGACAGTGACAGCCGTTATAGTAAGACAGCCACCGCTCTTCCGCGTATTTGGCGCAGCCGTGAGGCACACAATACTGTTTTAAGTTTTTTTTTTTTTTGTGGTTATTATGAGCCTTAACCTTTTGACCGCCACAGTCATGTATAGATGGCAAACCAAAATGTGGCCAGCACGCCACGGTCACGACTACATGACAGGTTTGAAGGAATAATTTGAAGCTTGGCGCCCAGGGCACGTTTTTGCTTTTTTGACGTGGCGGTCAAAAGGTTAACCTGGGTCAAATATATTTTTTCTAGGAAACCGTAGCTTATCTGGGTTGTGGAGGTCAGATAAGCAGTCGCTCCATGTAAAATATTGGTATTTAGCTGCATCCCGTTAAGTTAGAAGCCGACCCCGACATGAGTAAGCTGGTGATAGTTTACAATTTCGGAATTACACGGTCCACTTTGCTTTTCAAATTGGTTGAATCAACCAAATTGGATAAATATAAAAGTGAGCTATGTACTGTCCTTTCAGTTATTTTACCTCTGATTTTGCATCACTTTCAAAATCACAGTGATCTTTATTCTCGTTAAAATAATGTTGCTTATGGTTTGCTGCCACTGACAAGTCTGTCAACATCACAGTGATCTTTATACTAGTTAAAATAAGGTTGCTAATTGTTTGCTGCCACTGACTAGTATTTCAAAATCACAGTGATCTTTATTTTCATTGCAGTAAGGGTGCTGTTGTTAGAGGTAAAATAACTGTGAATGGACTAGATGCCATCACCAAATTAGTGGCCAGGCCAGCATGGACCATCGTGTAAAGAAAAAACCATCGTCATCATTTAACTGATGACCATTTTGTGATATTGATGGCAAGATTTTGGAAATACACCAACTCATTGTGATGAAAATCCAGGAACTAATTTTCTAAAGTTTCTTCCGTCTTCAAATAAACTTTTTACGAATATTACCTGAAAAAAAAAAACAGTGATAAATTAGCAATAATCATCTACAAGGTCAAATTATACTAAAAAAAATATTCCCAAATTACGTGCAAGGGAGGTACCTACCCTTGCACGTAATTTGGGAATTTTTTTCTTGTCTACCCCATGGTGTGGGGTATCGTTGGATAGGCCGTTCAAAAATATTGCGGGTCTGTGAACACCATATTTCGATGCAGGGATCCGTTTGCGTAATATTAAGCTTTAAAGTGCTCATTTTTGTTAGTGAAGTGCCCCCCTCCCCCCCACAAGCTAAATGGTTGTTTATGGAAATGTGAAAAAATTCATGGCAGTAGTAGATATAATGAAATTAAAAGGAAGACTATCACAGCTAAGTAACGAGTAATAGTCGACCAACTTAAATTCACAGTTGGAGAATTGACCATGACGTATGGGAGAACATGTTTTTCAACTACAATGTTGAGTTTGTTTTTGGGATAAGTTCATCCCACGTTATCCTAACTACGGAAGCCTTCCATGCGTGGTCCGACACGGACTTTGCCGGTTTTTTAATGAGTCTGAACAAGTATAAACAGAGATGATTTAGTCCAGTAGGGCTCAGCATAGACAGAGCAGAAAAACGCTCATCCATGTTCCATGTTGAAAAAATTTGAGTGAAATATGCGGGTACTATGCTCGAGGAACACTTCACCACTGCTCCCAAAACGGTGAAGGAACACATCGTGAGGAAACGATGGAAACATTATAGGCTGCTTTTGCTTACAGCCTGTCCAAATGAGGCGATCTGCGCGCGAGTCCACTCACGCGCTTCGATTTATATTGCGCCCAGATACGTTTCTACGCTAGGAGGGATTCCCTGCCAGTTATAAACATGGATACAGATACTTTTTACAACTTCGTCACTAAAAAGTTCCGTATCGAAATTGTCACGCTCCATTTCGAACCAAAAAATACGTCCACTCGCCACGGACTCGCGCGTAGTACTGCACGCAGCAATGGCGCCCAACTATCTCAACTCGCGCGGCGCCCGCGCGTAAAAGAGCGAGTCGTGAGTCCCGCTCATTGCACGCGTTTTACGCGCGAATGAGGAAACGCGCGGCAGCATCTGGACGGGGTATATGTAGCTCCAGTATCTCGGGAACGCGCTCATCTAGACCGGCTCTTATATATGCTCGGACACACGCCACAGGGAATCATCTCACGCTATTTTGAACTCCATTTTAGTGGAATTTAAGTTCATTATCAATTAAACAATGAAACTGTTTGAGCAATTTGCTGCTCTGTCTGCATTGACCCCTGTAAGTAAGGCTCACCTGTGTTAATCCAACTAATAACATTAATAGCACGTGTCCTATTGACCACGTTAATACTCTGAAACAAAGAGAAATGACATAAATTAATTACTATTAGCACTGTTCAACAATGAACAAGTAGAAGCACCGCAGCGTCAGCGTTAAATGCAACACACAAACTAGGGGTGTCTAACTCTTTACGGAACCGACTCACTGATCCGGATCATTGAACTGATTCAAAAGATTGGTTCAGTAACAACGTTTCAAACGCTTCATTTGGATCTGAAACATTACTTTGCTCTGTGCTCATTCCGCGCGACGCGTCGCTCGCGAGGCGACTGAGCATTGAGCGAGCGAGAGAGGGAGACTGAGACACACTGAGTGAGCATGAGTACTATTGACCCATTTGACTCGCGAGTCGCGAGTGAGCGGGCGACATAATTGCAATCTATACAAGTCAGAAAGAGACACCAAATGAGATGTGTATCACTCATACTCTCACAGATTTTTGTTGCACGTAAAAATGACCAATAGGTGCTTACGTATCAAAACATTCTGTATTTTATATCCTTCGAGCCGATGATCCAAATGAGCCAAATGAAACATATCAGTGTTTCGGATCATTTCAGTGATCGAGATGCTAATGTTCCAATCTCAAAAATAATACACTTTGCCCGCCTCTACGACACACATTCGTTCTACGCGTCACGAACACAACACATGTAAATAGGCATCGATGTGTATTTACCACAAGATCTGTATATAATTAAGTTAATTATTGTAATAAATGAGTCATCAAACTGGAGTCGAGTCTGATTCATCTCCTATAACTCCTCTCACTGTGGCCAAGACACCTTAGCCATCATCGGTCCTATGAGTCTGTGGGATCGGCAGTGAGAAAACCATTTCCTGTGTACATTGCACGACGTACACGAACCCATATTCCCACCCAAATTCCGTGTTACCGTAGGTATCCTTGTAACAGACTTCCTGCACATAAAACCAATGTAACTTACGTTTGGTATGGTCGATACTGTAGTAGGGTCTTAGGTAACTGATAGGTGCCAGGCTCAATTGTCTCAAACATAGTCAGACTGTACGCATTTGGAATAACGGCCGTACTAAGCTGTAAGTCCCGGTGCGTACAAGCACTTTGCCAGTGACTTAGTCTGCCACATATGGGAATATGTGGCAGACTAAGTCACTGGCAAAGACAAAGGCATAAGGCCGGACGGGATAGGGATATTCCTTCCGGCCTTATGCCTTGTCTACGTCATAAATGGAACCCCGCTGTAAAAATAATCAGCATTCTAGGTCCAAGGGATCGGGCTGGGCGTTGGTGCGTCAGTGAGTGAGTGGGGTCTGTTTGGTAATCAAAATTTATATACGTATTATTTAAAGAAAAGCTTCAATGGCTCTTAGCTATAGACTTTTTAATCAGTTATGTACCTATAGTTCATCAGCACTTAGTCGCAATACTTGTCTCTGAAACTGGGTTTAACCTTTTGACCGCCACAGTCATGTATAGATGACAAGAGCAAAATGTGCCCAGCACGCCACGGTCACGACTACATGACAGATGTTAAGGAATAATTCGTAGCCTGGCGCCGAGGACGTCTTTGCTTTATTGACGTGGCGGTCAATAGGTTAAATCATTTTTATTATGCAAACTCAAACTCAAAGCATTTACTTAAATTAAACCTATTACAGGCACTTTTGAATTACCAAAGAGTCGGTCAGTTAGTCAGAAAGTGAAGCTAGCTGCCTATTCCAAAACGTAGATCTCTATGGAGAAGAACTTGCAAGATACTCTAAAGACACTCATTTTAATCAAGTATTACAAATCCTGGGTACATTATTCTTGTTGCTTCTACATATGTTCTCATTGTTCTCACATATACATTCTTCTGTATATGTGAGAACAATGTAAAAATAAATAAATTAACACAATTCAGAATATAAGATTAAAAAATCAAAAATAAGCTCTGGCAGTTAAGAGATGACCAGTCTCAACTGACGGCGCCCGTTCACGAACATGACGCGTGGATCAGCATCATCCAGTTCAACAATTTTTGAGGGCACCGAATGATCCAAAACACATGCTGTGATAATGGGGAAGAGCGGGAAAAGATAATTGTAGATGGCGTGATCATAGCTATGTCCCTACAGCCTACCATCAATTTGACATTTTGTTCATACACATCTCGACGATGTCCCGTTTCTCGCCTCGTGTGCTGAGTGTTACTCCTGTACTCTGCGCGCGATGGACATGTTGTATCCCTCTAACTGTATCTGTCTCGTCTCTCTCTTACCCACTACACATCTCTTCGGCGAGGTTCCTGTCTCTCGCCTCGTGTGCTGAGTGTAATTCTTGTAGTCTGCGCGCGATGGACTTGTTGTCTCCTTCTAACTGTACCTATCTCTCTCACCTGTCACACATGTCCTCGGCGAGGTTCCTGTCTCTCGCCTCGTGTGCTGAGTGTAACTCTTGTAGTCTGCGCGCGATGGACTTGTTGTCTCCTTCTAACTGTACCTATCTCTCTCACCTGTCACACATGTCCTCGGCGAGGTTCTTGTCTCTCGCCTCGTGTGCTGAGTGTAACTCCTGTAGTCTGCGCGCGATGGACTTGTTGTCTCCTTCTAACTGTACCTATCTCTCTCACCTGTCACACATGTCCTCGGCGAGGTTCCTGTCTCTCGCCTCGTGTGCTGAGTGTAACTCCTGTAGTCTGCGCGCGATGGACTTGTTGTCTCCTTCTAACTGTACCTATCTCTCTCACCTGTCACACAAGTCCTCGGCGAGGTTCCTGTCTCTCGCCTCGTGTGCTGAGTGTAACTCCTGTAGTCTGCGCGCTATGGACTTGTTGTCTCCTTCTAACTGTACCTATCTCTCTCACCTGTCACACATGTCCTCGGCGAGGTTCCTGTCTCTCGCCTCGTGTGCTGAGTGTAACTCTTGTAGTCTACGCGCAGTGGACATGTGGTCTTTCACTTTGGAGACTGATTCTGATATGTCGCGTACTCTCATCATATAGGTTTCTGCTGGGTTTCCTGGTGAGAAGGTGGAGATTAGGTAAAGATTGTGTAACAAAAGGATAGTAAAATAAATCATTGTTCGTGTAGAGGCGAAAGTGGGTGTACTACCCCAAAACACAAAACTGTGACAAAAACCACGAATTTGAACATGTTCTGAATGTATGATACGTTCAATTAGTGAGGATTATATCAATCTTGACCAGTTGGAAGTTTGGCACGCCCCGAAATTGTAGACATAATACTATATGTCACAAATATACGAAGTATTTTTCTTTTTCTATGTCGAAACTAAGGTCTTAATCATAACTACAGGGATCGATCGGCAATATAACATGGTTTGTTCCTAGACAGGTTTAACTTTTGAACAAGCACTTACCCATCTCCATTTCTTTATCATCATCATAATCTTTCTCTTCTTGGTCTTCGCCATCTATTAACATGTCGAAGAATACCTGTTGAAAATTAAGTTTACAGAACCATAACGGATCATCAGGATAACGGATCTATTCATAATCTATTTATTTATTTATTTTTTTTATTTATTTATTTATTTGCCAGAAACATGGTATGTTTACAAAAGGTGTTCGTATCATTACATAGTGCTACATGTCTCACCGTTTTAACGGTATGCAAATCAGTTTACAATTATTATTACATAAAAATATTCAAGTGCATTAATTATTAGTTAACATTATTCACATTATATTAATATTAAATTTTTTATCATTATTTCAATTATTATATTATATAAAGTACACACTTCTATTTTTCCCATGTTGTTAAATAAAACAATAAGCTTGTCATAATATCACTTAATTAACTTAAATAATTACTTATGCCTGTATTTTGATGCCAGACCAAGAGAAAAAAAATGTACAGGGACATTTTACAAAAAAACTCGTGAATTGAGTAAAAACATTCCTGCAACAACCACTTTCGTAGCATCAGCCTATAATGTTCCCACTGCTGGGACACAGGCCTCCTCAGTGAGAGGGAGTGGGCCGTAATCCCACGCGGGCGCAGTGCGGGTTGGTAGATGTCACATGTCTTTGATTTTTTGGTTCTAGAACATGCCGGTTTTCTCACGATGTTTTCCTTCACCGTTTTGAGAGCATTAGTGATGAAATAATTTACACAAAGTAAATCGCTTGTCTGGTTTCGAAACTACGACCTACAACTCGTAAGTCGCGGCCGTTACCACTGGGCCACCACTGCTCTCAAATCCAATGAAATGCAATGGATCTACGAGGGTGCGTTTTTAAGTTCGCGGAATGGTGGGTGAGAAGTGAAAATAAAAATACTAAATTATTTTTCTTTTTCAATATATTCACCTGCTTCATAAAAAAATATTTTGTCTTTGTCCGAAAAATAAGCTGAAACCGCGTCACTTCTTCATCAGTTGAAAATTTCTTCCCACGAAGTTTTTTTTTCAGTTTTGGGAAGAGGTAATAATCACTGGGGGCCAGGTCTGGGCTGTAGGGTGGATGGTCTAAAATATCGAAGCCCACCTTATGCAGGGCAGCCAACGCAACACGGCTCTTGTGAGCTCTTGTTACGAGGGGGTCGTATGAATAACTAAGATTTTTGAAGTGTAATATCTTTCCCCTCGCTTTCAATGAGAGAGATTTTGTAAAAAAGGACGATAGTGTGTAACAGGAAGTGACAGCTTGAGCATGGAATAAGTAAGTACTTTTTAATTGCATGGAATTTGTAGTTCAAAATTTGTGGACTCATGGAATTAGTAAGTACTATACAGATTGCAAGTAGAGGGGGTCTTTCCGGCCACCGTAGGCGCGGGCTTGCGGACGGTGAGCAATGGGTAGCTCACCGTCCGGTAAGGACCAGGCCCGGGTCGAAGGCGCGTTGTATTCCACGCGCACCTCAAAGAGATGTCGTCAGCACAAGCGTAGGGGTCCACTAGGGCCGATGCCTGCCGGGGTCGCGGGAAGGTACCAAAGGGTTACCGAGGCCCCTGGCAACACAGGCAACGGAAGGAATACGGGTGGGTTTTAGTCAGTAAGAGTCTGACACACCCTCCCGCTCCGCCCAGAGCGGGAGAAGTTATTTGATGATTTCCCACCCAAAAAAAAAAAACAGTAGTAGGTCGGATTTCGACCGATGGGCGACAACTAGTAATGAATAGTTATTCGAATAAATATTTCAATATTTAGCTTTTTGAATTTTGAGGTTATTTCTGTCGCTGCTCAGTTGTTTATTACCAAGGTGAGATGTCAGATGTTACTCATCATATGCGACTACAAGCAGGCTTAGCACGAGAACCATAGAGAAATGTTTTGTCAACGGAAGAGTAGACAAAAAATACGTTTCCGTGTAGACAGTTGACAGTTTCCTACCGAGAAATTTAGACGAGCGATTTCTATTGTACATTAGAAATAGAAAGCGTCATGCTAAGCCTGCTGGAAGGCTCGCTCGTTTTTAGGGTAAAACGGGACCCCTAATTGGGTCCAAGACTCCGATGTCCGTCTGTCACCAGGCTGATTCTCATGAACCGTGATAGTTAGACAGTTGAAATTTTCACAGATGATGTATTTCTGTCGCCGCTATAACAACAAGGACTACGGCTAGTTGACGACTATATGTAAATATACTATGTTCTGTGTTCTTAAGCATAAATCTGTTTTGTTTTTAATTTATAAGAATTACCATAGCTTTTATGTGCACGTGTTTCTGTAACAAATAAATCTATTTCTTTCTTTCTTTAACAAGATAAATAGAATAAAATAAATATTTAAGGGGGCTCCCATACAACAGACATGATTTTTTTGCCGTTTTTATAGATAATGGTACGAAACCCTTCGTGCGCAAGTCTGACTCGTACTTGGCCGGTTTTTTATGTACAGAAGCAAAGTTTACCTACTATTTTGTGTCTAAGCTCAGGTCCCCACGGGCTATTTTTTATCGCGCACTGGATTTTGAACTCTTGGTGTTAAGGTGATACGTAAAAAATAAATCATAGCGAACTGGGCATAAGAGAGTGACAGAGTCAATTACTTCCACATGCGGAAAAAGAGAGCGCAACAATGCGCTGGAATCAAAATAAAACAACGTAAGAGCGCCAAACCAAATAAAAATTGTTTAAAAATAAATTAAGCTATGCATCAAAAATATTTTCAGCCAGAGTTTCCAATTACCTAATACGCACATTTTGAATGCATTGTTGCAATGATATTACTTAGGATTTTAGAATTACAGAAAAATATATAAAAAAATAGTGGTGTTTTCGGAATTCAATTCTATCGACGAAATTCAACCCAACTGCGTTTTCCTTCAGTCAGAGTATTAATCAAATAGTCAATAAACATATATCCAAAAATTAAATCCATACATGCTGTAATAGTGAAATAAATGGTTACGAAAATGCCGCCAATTTATTTTGGTATCGCCATAAGCCGACCATTGAGAATCCAACAGAGTGCATCCCAGCGCGTCAAAAAATTCACTCTAGGATTGGATATTCATCGGGCACACGTCTTGTAAATAGACAAATACTCACGGTTTTTTGACTAAAAGTGCTAAAGCTGTTATCGAAGCAGAACCGGTAGTCCCCGTCGAGCGTGGCTGTGTGTCGGTGAGAGTTCTCTGGCTTCTTATAGTCGGCCACTATGACGCGGCCCACCGGGTCCGTCATTTGAAAGGAAACATCTAAGTCGCCGTGTGTTGAGTCTATTACCTGCAAACAAAGAAATAAGGGGGTTTATTTATAATAAGGCAATTCACTATTGCATGGAGCTTAAACATAACTGGCGAAATGTGGGTGTACTACAGGTACATCTCTGGCTAAACCTACAGGGATAACAGCAGGCTTTTTTTTTGTTTTTTCAGAATCTTACTGACTAAAACCCACCCGTATTCCTTGCGTTGCCTGTGTTGCGGGGGCCTCGGTGACCCATTAGTACCTTCCCGCGAACATCAGGCTTAGCACGAGCACCGTTTTGTCAACGGAAGAGTAGATAAAAATGACGTACCGCGTAGACAGCACGACGGCAGCAAAGTAGAAAGAGTCAACTGCACTTTTTACGAAATTCACTCTTTTACATTTTATAATTCGACTCAGAATTCTTTGTTTTGTTATAAGATTTTTGTTTTGTTATTAGGCTAACGTACACAAAGGGCCGCTATAACAATAAATACTAAAAAACAGAATAAAATAAATATTTAAGGGGGCTCCCATACAAAATCCAATGATTGATTTGCCGTTTTTATAGATAATGGTACGGAACCCTTCGTGCGCGAGTCCAACTCCCACTTCGCCAGTTTTTACTGATATTAAGACGCTGACAACACCTAAACCGCGGTCACTGTCAGATTGCATAGAAAAGAAAGAGAAGCGCGACGACAAAACGCTTGTAATTTATTGCAAAATATGAAGTAATTATCTATTTACTCAGAATTGAGTTGAGTAATCGAAAATAAAAAACAACCAAGTTCTGCATTAGAATAAGACGTACTTGTTATTAATTAAATACGTAATTTATGTTGATATTTAATACAGATATTTTGGATTAGAACTCAAGGTAAGAGGTTAGTTTAACGTTAGTTAGTATCGAGATTTTTTTTTCAAAACGTGTTTTGGTGACAACCAAGTTCTGGGAAATATGTTCAAAATTAACATATATTTTTTACCGCTACCACAAACTATACAGATTCGGCTATTTTCTTTCTTAAGAGAAGCCTATTTTGGTCAATTGGGTCTTGTCAGCGCCTTAAGTCACTTATATAAAGCTAACTACAACAATTTTTCTCAAAGTGTCGAAATACGAGGGCGGGTCAATAAGTCCGTGACTTTTTGAATTTCTGACCTCTTTACTGAAACAGCAACACTGCTCCTGTCAACAGGCATCTGTCAGTTGACTCCTGTCAAAATTTAAACTTGCTGCGTCAGTTAGTTTGTGTTTGACAGCTATTTTTATCAGACTACTCACTAATTTGAGGAGAAAATGGAAAAAAGTGAATTTCGTGTGCTTATTAAGCATTATTTCTTGCGAAAAAAAACCATTACCGAGACCAAGGCTAAGCTTGATAAATACTATGGGGACTCTGCACCATCGATTTCAATGGTAAAAAAGTGGTTTACTGAATTTCGTTGTGGCCGTACAAGCACTGAAGATGCCGAACGTCCTGGACGCCCAGTTGAGGTCTCTACACCCGAAACAATCGAAAAAATTCACGATATGGTGTTGGCCGACCGAAGATTGAAAGTGCGAGAGATTGTGGAAGCCGTAGGGATCTCGCATGGCTCAGTGGTTTCAATTTTGAATGATCACTTGGGCATGAGAAAGCTTTCCGCAAGATGGGTGCCGCGTTTGCTCACAGTCGACCACAAACGCAATCGTGTAACAACTTCACAGGAAGGTTTGGCGTTGTTTAATCGCAATATGGAGGAGTTTTTGCGCCGTTTTGTAACCGTGGACGAATCATGGATCCATCACAACACACCAGAGACCAAACAACAGTCAAAACAGTGGGTTTCTAAGGGTGAATCGGCGCCGAAGAAGGCCAAGGTGGGTTTGTCAGCCAATAAAGTTATGGCGACTGTTTTTTGGGATGCACGCGGGATAATCCACATTGACTACCTTCAAAAGGGAAGAACAATCAATGGGGAATATTATGCCAATTTATTGGACCGATTCAATGACGATTTGAAAAAAAACCGACCTCATTTGGCCAAGAAAAAAGATCTTTTCCACCAAGACAATGCAAGGGTGCACACATGTGCAGTTGCCATGGCAAAAATCCATGAATTGGGCTATGAATTGCTCCCTCATCCGCCCTATTCTCCAGATTTGGCTCCGAGCGACTACTTCTTGTTCCCAAACCTGAAGAAATGGCTTGGTGGAAAAAGATTTGACTCCAATGATGAAGTCATCTCGCAAACAAAGGCCTATTTTGAGGACCTCGACAAATCATTTTTTTTGGAAGGGATAAAAAAATTGGAGAAGCGTTGGACAAAGTGTATAGAGCTCAAGGGAGACTACGTTGAAAAATAAAATTATTTTTTTATCAAAAAATCTGTGTTTTATTCCAAAAGTCACGGACTTATTGACCCGCCCTCGTACATACCATATTTTGGAACAAAAAAGATTACAGTAACATTGGCCTTCACCATTTCCTTGGTAATGCCCTATTAACTAAATTATGTAAAATAGGAGAAGATAGCTTTGTTCTTCTATTAATTATCACAGTTTTTCGTTCAAAACGATCTCCTGTAAAATCATGATTTTGTAGATAACCGTATATATACCTTGTGGCCGTTGAGTATAAAGTTTTATACGGTCTTTACCATGGCGATTATAAAATATAAGAAACCGCGTGTGCTTTTCGGCGTGTTTTGCTCGATCTTAATCCAGTACGAAACACTTCGTGTGCGAGTCAGACTCGCACACGAAGTGCAAAGTGCAAGCACTTGACGGTTATTAATTCTTTGTACCCCAATAGGTACAAAGTATAAAATATGACTATACTACAATTAGTTTCAGACCAAATAAATAACCAAGACATAGCGCTGCGATCTATACAGTGAAGTCATGCCAAAACTACACCTCGCTCTGTGCATACACGCTCACACGCACACAATTACAACCAAACTACACCTCACTAAGTGCACACATGTTTACGCAACCGGCCTCACGTCACTGTTGACAGCGCTGTCTTAGTTTCTTATTTGTTCTGAGTAATTCTGCCGCGCTAACGAAGAATACAATAACTCGATTTTGGTCGATTTTGAGTTATATAATTATTTGGAATCAGCGAATATAGCGAATTCCGAATATGTATATACCTTAAAATCGTCCAAATTCGAGTTATTGTATTCTTCGTTAGCGCGGCAGAATTATTATAGTAATTTTATTCTAGGTACATCGTCTTCACATATAATTACAATTATACAAAATATTGTATAACATTTGAAAGGTTACGTTTTACGAAACAACCTTTCTAGAATCAACACTATTTTCTTGTAAATAAAGACGTTCATAAGTGCCTAAAATAAATGATTTGATGTTGACTTTGAAAGAAAGCAGTTGTGGCCCAGTGGTAACGGCCACGACTTATGCGTCGTAGGTCGTGTTTCGAACCCTGGAAAGCACTTTATGTAATTTACTCTCAAAGCGGTTTAGTAAAACATCGTGAGAAAACGGCATATCCCAGAACCAAAAATTCGATTTGACGTGGTAGATGACGGCCCACTCTCTCTCACAGAGAGGAAGACTGGGTCCCAGCATTGAGGAACGTTATAGGCTGAATATGCTAATCAAGCCGACCACCCGTCTAATGTAAGTGGTCACCAAAACCTATGACTATTCGTTGTCATTACAGAGACAAAGCTGTTAATGTCGTATGTCATCATCGGCCTATCCTTCTATGTTCCTGCCGGGGTCGCGTGAAGCCTGCCGGGGTCGCAGGAAGCCTGCCGGGGTCGCGGGAAGGTACCAAAGGGTTACCGAGGCCCCTGGCAACACAGGCGACGGGAAATAAAGGAATAAAGGTGGGTTTTAGTCAGTAAGAGTCTAACACACCCTCCCGCTCCGCCCAGAGCGGGAGAAGTTATTTGATGATTTCCCACCCAAAAAAAAAAGCCTTCTATGTTCTATGTGAAAAAAAGCACTAAGTGCGGAAACCAATTCCGGTGGACCATTGTGAGTGGGCCCTCTCCCTCCAGAAATTGATCACGTCTCCTGGTCTGTTTAGAACGTCTGTGAAGGATTGTGCCCGAAGGTTTTTGTTCTAGTCTGGGTGACGCCTGTGCATTCAAAGAGCACTTGCGCAAAGGTTTCTTCCGCTTCCATGCAAGCCCTGCACAGAGGGCTGTCCGTTATGTGGAATTGTTTGTTTAGCGAGCAGCGTCCCGTGATGGTCCCCGTCAGCAGGCGCAGACCGGTCCTGCCCGGCCGTAATAAGCGTTTGGTTAACTTACTATCCAAGGATGGCATAGCCTCCTTGGACTGCCTGCACCCCGGTGTCGAGGACCACCAGCTCTCCGCTTGTGTGTAGGTGAGCTCCTGTAGCCACCAGTTGGTTGAAGGGGATAGGTAGCCTGCCTAGCCTTTTCCCAACTGTTGGGGTCAGCCGTCAGTCTAACTGGATGCAGCTGTATACCAGTATTTTACATGGAGCGACTGCTTATCTCACCTCCACAACCCAGTTACTGGGCAATACGATACCCCTTAGTAAGACTGGTTGTCAGACTTTCAAGCTCCTGACTACCCGTAACGACTGCCAAAGATACACGAATGACCACCGGGACCGACGGTTTAACGTGCTTTCCGAGGGACGGAGGAGTCTCGGTATACAAAGATGGTCACCCATCAACTTAGCCACAAGCCCTCGTATGTCGTATGTGCCAGTAATTATATCAAATCCAAGCATCGCAACCCACGGCGCGTCGTATTCCACGCGCGCCTCAAAGAGATGTCGTCAGCACAAATGTAGGGGTCCACTAGGACCGATGCCTGCCGGGGTCGCGGGAAGGTACTAATGGGTCACTGAGGCCCCTGGCAACACAGGCAACAGGAAGGAATACGGTTGAGTTTTAGTCAGTAAGAGTCTGACACACCCTCCCGCTCCGCCCAGAGCAGGAAAAGTTATTTGATGACTTCCCATCCAAAAAAAAAAAGCATCGCAACCCGCCGCTTGATTATTAATTGTTTATTAAACTGCTGCAGCTGTCGTCACGTGTGATTAATTTTTAATTGAAAACATGCATGCTCATGATGTCACTTTGTATAATCGAATCGAGTATTGCAAGTGTGTTTCTAGTCATCTGTGTATTACAAACATCACGCCTATATTGCCCGAAAGGGTAGACTGAGGTACACACATTCACCAGCTGTGTTTTAAGTATCATGCATAAGGTCCGAGCTTATTGCTATAATGTCAACCATTTTGAAGGGAGCTAAATGATCCAACACACGCGCCAGGGCACGTTCAAGTCAATGAAAGACGTACCCAGTAAATGGTACCTTTACAGTAGGTAGATAGTACTCACACTTGTGCTAACAAAAACATCTAACTTATTAGATATTTAACAAAGCTATTTACAAGGCAGATGTGAGTGGAAACACTGGAGGAGACGCCGTAGGACATAATTGTATACATAAAAAGGTCAGGTGCGTAGTACTCGCAACCGGCGTGCGTGTATGACCAGATGTATGAACGTAAACAAAGCAAAAGGAGTATGTAAGGATAGGATAGGATATTTTGATTGTTGGTATATTGGTGTGCTAGCTGACATATGGCTAATAATTCAATGTTTTGTGTTGCGCGTAGTGTACATTATTTTGCATACTATTGTATACAATCCTATTTTTTTCAACTAAACTGACAGCTGTGCTGCTGGACAGTTTGTTGTGCCAATTCTTCCCAGCTAAAGCACTAGGAAGTGATGAAAGGTGGGCGTTTTCGGGGACTGTCTTATGTAATTTTGACGTTCGAAAAGTGCTGATTATCAGCCTAATTTGAATAAATGACTTTTGATTTTGGAGCTAGCGTTGCCAGGCGTCCGGATAAAGCCGGACACAGTCAGGTTTTTTGGTTGCTTGTGTGGCCAAATTAGACGTTGTCCGGCCTGTCTGACTTTTGAAATTTGACCATTTTTTTTACCATGACCATTTGGTTTGATTTGTTTTGCAAATTGCAATAGGTGTTACTTATCTACTATTTCAATTATTGATATTAATATTGTAATACATATTGAATGATCAAGAAGTCTGATTCATTCAATTTTATTTTTTGTTTTTAGGATAAGTACTGGATTTACACTGTTATCTTATCACATAACAGGCATGTTTCGTGAGTCACGAAATTACGTTTCACTATTAACTAGTTTATTTGTATTATTATAACTTATTTTATTGTTATGGTAAAACTCGTCAAGCAGGTATGGTAAACCGTTTATAGATAAAAATGGTTATTTTAAAATATTTGAGTAATCAAAAGTTAGTTTTTTTTTCTTTTTTCTTCATCTGAAATCGTATTTCTTAGCTATAATCAGATAGTTTGGTGAAATTAAATAATTTTGTGAGTGGCATTCAACAGTAGTATGTAACCTCTCTGCCCTAGTTTAAAAAAAAAACCTAACAACAATGTTCTACAGGCCAGTTTTAAGAGCGTATATTCTGAAAGTGCAACGTCACAAATAGCTGTCAAATATTGCACTGTTTTGATTAATTTGGCAATTTTACTGTCTGGAAATTTGAAATATCGCTAACTAGTAAACTAAAATATTAAAGGAATTGCAATTATAACACTGAATTTAAAAATAGCTGTTTTTATTAAAAAACAGGTTGGTAATTATTTGACAGCTATTTTCGATGTTGCCAACTTTTAGATTGCACGCTATTAAAAGATAAGACAAAAAGGTACTAAATATTTTACAACCCTCATCCTGTACACATTATTGAGATTTTGTAGAATTTATTTATTTTTAAGTGGTATTATTCTCAGGAAGTCAGGTCTAAATAAATACTAGAGTTTGACAGTGCATAACAGTCGCAAGTAGCAGCTAGCAACAGAAAAAAAATATTTTTATATATTTTTTTTATTAATTTAAATTTAATTTAATATTTTTTTTATTGCACCCAAAATAATGCAATGGATTACTTATAGCCTAGTAATAGGGAGTATATAATATGGGAGCATCTGTAGCCGAACTAGGACGAGTCCTGTATCTCGGCATACAGCGCCAGGCCCCTCAAAACGGACAAAAATACACATTAGCCCCATAGACAAAAAAAGATGCATCAATGAATGTTCTTACAAGAAAAACTAAAAGAATACAAAATTGAGTGTGACTGTGTGTGTGTGTATGTGCGCGCGTCATTTTGTGTAAGTGTTGAGTAGTGAAAGGTGTTCGAAGACAAGGTCTTCAACCAGTGCGTCCTGCCCGTTATTACATACGGTGCCGAAACGTGGACACTGACAGAACGGGCTGAAGCACACACCGAAACGGGCTGATCCACAAATACAAGGTCGCTCAGCGCGCCATGGAGCGGGCTATGCTCGGAGTTTCTTTGAAGGATAAGATCGGAAATTAAGTTATCCGGAAGAGAACCGGAATTACCGACAAAGCCTGCAGAGTCAGCAAGCTGAAGTGGCAGTGGGCTGGCCATGTGTGTCGAAGGACCGATGGCCGGTGGAGCAGACGAGTCCTGGAGTGGAGACCGCGTATCGGCAAGCGTAGTGTGGGACGCCCCCCAGCTAGATGGACCGACGACCTTAAAAAGGTGGCTGGGACAGACTGGATGCGGAAGGCGGATGACAGGGTGTTGTGGCGCAACCTGGGAGAGGCCTATGTCCAGCAGTGGACTGTTATAGGCTGAGTTGATTGAAGAAAAACTAAAGAATACAAAATTGAGTGTGACTGTGTGTATGTGTATGTGCGCGCGTCATTTTGTAAGTGATGAGTAGTGAAAGGTTTTGGGGTGGAGTAGTGTGCAGTGAAAAAAATATTTTGCTTCGCCACATTGTTGACTATCCCTGTTCTGCGATTTACAGTCAAATTAAAACTAATGGCTATAACTGGGGCTTATCAAATACCTTATCTGTGCAGTAATAAAATTAATTGTTACCTTAGCCTTCATGGTGAAAAATAAACTCAAAACGATACCTATAAATGGTTTAATTGAAAAAATTTGTACCCGGTTAGTGGCAATAGACTTAAAAACATAACTGGCGAAATGTGGGTGTACTACACGTACACTTCTGCCCCGTTCAGGGAAAAAAAGGGTGATGTTCTGTTTGTAATTGAAAAAAAAAATGCTCAAACCGTTTTTTTTTCAATTAAACCTTTACGAACTGCGTTTTGAGTTTATTTTTACAGGCACTTTTGAATTGTCAAGGAGTCAAGTTGCCAGAAATATGTAGCTAGTTGCGCATTCCCTTATTCCGAAACTACTAGTGAAGGGCGGGCATTTTTGGGGAACTGTCTTACGAGGGCGGCACTGAAAATTTCGGGAATCAAGGAAGTGACACAACATTACTATTCAAAAATGTATTTATTGTTTTTCGAAGTATTCTCCGCGAAATTTGACAATTTTTCATACGATGGAACCAATCACTGAAGCAACCATTCCATTCGGAAGTTTCAGCTTCTTCAGGTGATGAAAATCTCTGTCCACGCAATTTATTCTTTATTTTAGGGAAAGTATAGAAATCATTAGGGTCGGGGCTGTACGGCGGAAGGTCTAATAATTCTATGTTTTCTTGCTCTAAAAACTCTTTTGTTCTGTGCGCGGTGTGAGAACCCGCATTGTCGTGATGGAGGATGATGCGGCGGTTGCAGTTCTCTTTACGGAGATCAGAAACGACCTGTGGCAAACAAATGCTAGCATACCATTCTGCATTAACCGTTCTTTGTCCCTCAAGAGGAATAGTCGTAACATGGCCGGTTTTGGAGACAAACGTGGCCACCATTTTTTTTGCAACACTCCGTGAACGAACAATTTTTGTAGGCTTTAACTCATTTTCGAACACCCAAACTCGTGACTGGTTTTTTGTTTCGGGTTCGTACGCGTATATCCAGGATTCGTCACCTGATAAGATGTTGTATACAGCATTTGAGGATCCTGCGTGGAATCTTTCGAGAGTTCTGACGCACCAAGTAACGCGAGCCGCTTTTTGCTCTTCTACACCTAATTGTTCATGCAAGATTATTTGTATTTGACTCATGCCAATGTCTAAAGTTGCCTGAATTTCGCGGTATGTCACATGTCGATCTTCCTCAATCAGCTTACGCACAGCATCAACGTTTTCTTGGGTGACTGCAGTTTTTGGACGACCTTGACGGGGATCATCACTGAGCTTGACACGTCCACGTTGAAATTCAGCAAACCAGCGATAAATTGTGGTCTTGGATGGGGCTTCATCACCAAATGCAGAAATCATCCGGTCAACACACTGTTTTTGTGTTAAACCACTTCGAAAGTCATAATAAATCATCGCTCTTGAATTTTCTCGAGTCAATTCCATTTTCTCAACGACTAAACAAGTTTGACAAAACCTTGTGACAAGACCGAGAATCTTTTTTTTAATAAATAAATGGTATTCGATTTTTAAAACCAAGGAGTTTTCAATTAAAAAGATTTTAATATGACAGGAACAGTGGAAATATTCCATTCCCCATACTTTTAGTGCAGCCCTCGTATGTAACTTTGACGTTCAAAATTGCTGATTTTCAGCCTAGTTTGAATAAATGCCTTTTGATTTGATTTTGATTTTAGAATATGACTAAATTTTTGAAAAAAATTGTTCTTTAATTATACATTACAGGAAAACCTATAAGACGTCTATGTACTTAAAAAGAGAAGTAAATCTCTCAATCTTGGGCGTACAAACTTACATTTGCAGTTGGAAAGTATGGGAGAACATGTTTTTCAACAACAATGTTAAATTTGTCTTGGGATAAATTCATCCCAACTAAGGAACCTTTCATTGTTCGTGGTCTGACACGCTCTTCGCCGTTTTTTTACATCCATTTTTTTTTTTTTACAATATTACTTGTCAAACTTCTTAGTTATGGTTTTAGCTGCATCAGTTTCCAGTCGAACCGGATGTAGCTTCATAATTTGATCTTAATTTTAATTGTAATGTTGATTTTAATTGTGTTGTTGATTTTAATTGTACACTATGATCCTAAGTTGGTTGAAATGGCGCGTCGTATTCCACGCGCGCCTCAAAGAGATGTCATCAGCACAAAGTAGGGGTCCACTAGGGCCGATGCCTGCCGGGGTCGCGGGAAGGTACTTATGGGTCACCGAGGCCCCCGCAACACAGGCAACAGGAAGGAATACGGGTGGGTTTTAGTCAGGAAGAGTCTGACACACCCTCCCGCTCCGCCCAGAGCGGGAGAAGTTATTTGATGATTTCCCACCCTCAAAAAAAAAAAAAAAAAGTTGGTTGAAATAAATAAATAATACCAGTATTCTAAATGGAGCGACTGCCTATCTGACCTCCATAACCCAGTTACTGGGTAACACAATACCCCTGCACAAATGTAGGGGTCCGCTAGTGCCTATGCCTGTCGGGGTCGCGGGAAAGTCCGAAAGGGATACAGTGGCCTCTGGCAACACAGGCAACGGAAGGAACACGGGTGGGTTTTAGTCAGTAAAAGTTTGAAACACCCTCCTGCTCTGCCCAGAGCGGGAGAAGTTATTTGATAATTTCAAACCAAAAACAAAAAAATGACTTGGGCTTCTGACAGCCGGCAGTAACATCTATAGACACGACAATGACAGTGTTCTCCTGTATGATTATGACAAACTAGCTGCTGGATGTGGCTTTTTCTAAAATAAAAGTAGCCTAATTTACTCCTTATAATGTCAGCTATCTGCCTGTGAAAGTCCAGTCAAAATCGGTCCAGCCATTTCAGAGATTAACCGAAACAAACGGACAGACAAAAATTTTAAAAATTGTTTTTTTGTTTTTAGTACCTTATATACCTTCATGTGCATTTAGCAAAAAGGCTGTTATTTTGACTTTAGAAACACACTACAATTTTTTTTTTTTTTTAAGTATATTTATTTTACTTCAATTTGATTTATTTGTGTAATTTGATGGAATCACTAAAATGTTTGTTTTAAATTAATATCCATGAGTTTAAGCATGCGGTAATGAGGGAAAGAGTGAGATGATGGCTTATAGATATATAATTATTAAAGAAGGAGAAGTGCTGTGCTGACCACAAATAAATTGGTATATGGGAACACTCAACTATAGTAGTGAATGATGATGGGTTGAGTAGATTACTCATGGTTTTTCATCTTAACTACTGAGTTGGCAAACAGCCAACAAGAACTTCGTCAAATTGAAGTTTTATTGTTAGAGTACAAAATATTAAAAGTGATAATTACCACTAGAGCTTATTTTTTAATCATGTTTTAGCCAGTAAATAATCTTTAAAATTATCAGTTAAAAAAAACGTGACAAAATAATAGATAATAGTTTACGATTTCGGCGTTATAATTTGTCTACAAGCTCTCGGGAAAGAGGTTATCTACCAATGACGATAAAAAAAAAATTACGCCTTACCTGATATTCTATGTCGATAATTTCGTTAGGCAGCACTTTATGATAGAAACAGTCCACTTTTCCCGCTTGCACCATAATCGTCATGTCTTTTTCGTATGCGAAAACTACGCTAAATATAGTTGTTAAAAATATGTAGCGCATTTTTGTGAAAAATAACGTTTTTGCGTTTAAATATTACGATTGTAGCAGCGAGGGATGTCTGAAAAGTTATTTTTAGTATTTGGGTGTGTTGTTTCTGTTTATAATTAAAGCAAAACGACTGAAACGATCGAACTTCACAAACAAATAAACAGTGAAAGAACCGAGCGGATGTTCGTAATCGTTCTGAAATTTTACGACTTTTTTTATTGACATTGACAGTTTGCATCCTATTGATTCTGTGCTGTCAAGTCAAGCCTATCGCACAAGAATAATGCTTCTTCAACATATTTTTATGGATTTTCAAATGGAAGGGTGTATTATTTTAATAGTAACATAATCATTTTGTAACGATACCCATGTATTGATTCTTTTGATAATTATTCTTTGTTTTTTTTTGGTAAAGAAACGTACGTCAACAACACTTCGTTTAGAAACTTTGAAATATGTAACGAAACGGTAACTGCAAAATCCAGAGCATAATTTTTTGTCCTGCTTCAACTTATAGATATTTCTATAGATATCTGTCATAGTTATGCTTCAAATTAGAAGATTTTAAAACGAACATTAAAAAAGAAAACAAAAAACATGCACAGACTACTAAAATCTACAAATCATATTTTTTGGAACTAAAGCTACTTTTTAGACTGAAACGCTTGCTTAATCTTCCTTATTTTAGTTAACATGTCCAGTGGTAGCGGACCCGGCGTTCCGCCCCCGAGTGGCGTCGTCCGGAGCAGCGCATTGTCCTTCGTTGCGTCTGCGCAACCCACCGCAACAGCTGACAGCATCTCCGGGAACTCGCAGGAAATGGATCGGGAACAGATGGGACAAGCAGGTAACGGAGTACTTTTATTCATCATAGATTTAGCGTAGAAAAAAGGTCGGTTTACTTTGCTAAACTTCCTGGGATTTGCCAGCTCTGTAGTTTTGTAACATTACCATCTTCTGTTACCAGATTGGTGTATCTAATGTAGTCAGTGTGTTATAGATGTGTAAAGTTCCCTAAACATGTATTATGATCCCAAACTCACTTTGGCACATCATCTTTAAAACATACACAACCATACATATTCACAGACATGAGACAGACTGATTCTATGAATCCTATGATTAAATCCTGTAACTTAAGTAACATTTAACATTTTCCTATTTTGTACTGAAACACATAGGCATGCCTTTAATTCTATGTTACAGTCTTAGGTTTGATCCCCAGGTTGGGCAGTTTTCATAGAATTAAGAATTTCAAATGGATGTGCCCAGTTCATGGCACTAGACTTGCCCCATATCACATGGGATTCTGGAATCTTTGGTTATTAACATAGTTTCTTAATCATCATCATCTGACTAGCCAGCTTCCAGTCTGGCCGGATGCAGCTGAATGCCAGTATTTTACATGGAGCGACTGCCTATCTGACCTCCACAACCCAGTTACTGGGTAAGACGATATCCCTTGATAAGACTGGTTGTCAGACTTTCGGGCTTCTGATGACCCGTAACGACTGTCAAAGATCCACAAATAACAGCCAGGACCAACGGCTTAATGTGCTTTCAGAGGCATGGAGGGGTCTTGATTGAGATGGTCACCCATGCACCGACCAACCGCAGCAAGCGTAGCTTAAACTGATCAATTGACCCGTGCGGCTGTTATTATTTATATAGCCACACTGTTTCTTAATAAACTAACAAAAATATGGACCACTGTCTGATTTAAATAAATTATTGTTATTATTTCCTTTACCTAATTTTACACATTTAAATTACATTTTTAAATATTTTTATAAAAACCATGAAAAATGTTGGTGTACCACACCGCTGCTTACTCTTTCGAGGAATACGGATGATTTTATGTATAATATGTTACAATTTAAGTAATATCTTCCACAGACCGTCTAGTTCCTGCCGGATTAACTGCACTGTGTGAAACATGCTCCAGGCTTTACCCTGACCAACCCAACCCTCTACAAGTAACTACAAGACTCAAGTATTGGTAAGCTACACAACAATATACACCAGCAGAATACAAATTAAGCCATTTAAGCCTATGCTCGGGGTGTGTTCATGTACGGTGGCACTGTGGCTCAGCACTCGGCTGCTGTGCATGTGTGTGCTGTGCTTCATATTGGGGGTTAGATTCCTACACATAATATATTATTGCCAGTGTACCTAACAGACAGTAGGTAGTATGTATATCTTGAGTGGGCTTAAAATATTAGTATGACTTACAGAGAAGATAGCTGTTCAAGGTCTGGCTTGGTGTGTATCGCAGTCACAATTAGGGTTGCCAACTTTTTGTACAAGAAATAAAGCATATTATGGTCAGAGACGGAAATTTAACAGTATTTCTGAAAAATAAACAGTATTTTTTGTTGGTATTATTTTAATAAGAGCGAGCAGTGGTGGCCCAGTTGTAACGGCCGCGACTTACGAGTTGTAGGTCTTAGATTCGAATCCGGACAGGCGCTTTACTCTGTGTAAATCATTTCATCACTAAAACGGTGAAGGAAAACATCCTAAGGAGACCGGCATGTCCTAGAACCAAAAATTCGAAGACATGTGACATCTACCAACCCGCACTGGGCCTGCGTGGTGTATTACGGCCCACTCCCTCTCACAGAGCGGAGGCCTGTGTCCCAGCAGTGGGAACATCATAGGCTGATATTTTAATGTAATGAAATTAAAGGCTGGGTAACACACCGCGCTTATGCCGTTGCATGCACCATGTTCTATGCAGTAGAAGGGACTATTTATTATTGGCTCTGGTTAACAGTGAAAACAGTATATTCGTATACTTTATTTTTGTTGAACAGTAAATAGCATTTTAGAGTGAAAATACTAATACTACGAGTTAAGGCGCTGACAAGACCCAATTGACCAAAATAGGCTTCTCTTAAGAAAGAAAATTGCCAAATCTGTATAGTTTGTGGTAGCGGAAAAAATATATGTTAATTTTGAACATATTTCCCAGAACTTGGTTTTCACCAAAACACGTTTTGAAAAAAAAATCTCGATACAAACTAACGTTAAACTAACCTCTTACCTTGAGTTCTAATCCAAAATATCTGTATTAAATATCAACATAAATTACGTATTTAATTAATAACAAGTACGTCTTATTCTAATGCAGAACTTGGTTGTTTTTTATTTTCGATTACTCAACTCAATTCTGAGTAAATAGATAATTACTTCATATTTTGCAATAAATTACAAGCGTTTTGTCGTCGCGCTTCTCTTTCTTTTCTATGCAATCTGACAGTGACCGCGGTTTAGGTGTTGTCAGCGACTTAATACTGTTTTTAACAGTATGGTTGGCAACCCTAGTTACAATACAGGATAAATTTCTAGAATGGTCATTTTTTACTTCAAATTCCTTTTAAGATTCCATAGTCAACAACCCTTATTGTTTCGACTGTCTGTCTGTCCCTGGCTTATCTCAGAGACTCTTAGTACTAGAACAATGTAATTTGGCATGGCTATACATATACATGTTACTCATGGCCGACAAAGCGGTGAAATAAAATCCGGAAATTTTTTTTTTTAGGTTACCTCCCTTATACGTAAAGGCTCATTCATGTAGGGTGGCGCGACTAGTTGCGCGACGAGACACCAGTAGAACAATTTCTGTGTAACTTCATTGTAATTGTTCTGCCGGTGTTGCGCCAGTTTGCAGGAGCCTTAACCTTTTGACCGCCACAGTCATGTATAGATGACAGACCAAAATGTGCCCAGCACGACTACATGACAGATTTTCAAGATTACATTAAATTTTTAGGAATAATTCGTAGCTTGCCACCGAGGGCACGTTTTTGCTTTTATGACGTGGCGGTCAATGGGTTAAAATGGAGATGATATTTTTTTTAAATGTCTATCGCATGGTGTGGGGTAACGTTGGATAAACCATTCAAAAAATATTGCGGGTCTGTGAACACTACTTTTTGATTCAACGATCCGCTTGCGTAATATTTCGCATTAAAGTGCAAATTTTTGTTAGAGTTAAAGGTGCGGTTGCACTGACGCGGAGCTGGGTGGAGTGGAGAGGAATTGAGACAGTGAATTGGCCAACCACAGTGCTCGAAATCTGTGGAGTGGAGATTTTGAGCACTGTGATTGGCCAATTCACGGTCCGCTCCTCTCCTCTCCGCCCAGCTCCGCGTCAGTGGAACCGCACGATAAGTGTCTCCCCTCTGCCAGCTAAATGGTATTTTTTGGATATGTGAAAAAATCATGGCAGTAGTATAAATGACGAAATTAAAATGAAAACTATCACAAATAAGTAGGCTTTACAAGTTAACGAGTAATAGCCGACCAACTTACATTTGCAGTTGGAGAATTGACCATGACGTGCATCGATGTATGGGAGAACATGTTTTTCAACTACAATTTTAAGTTTTTTGTTTAGATAAATTCATCCCAATTACTGAACCGTTCATTGTGCGTGGTCCGACATGCACTTGGCCAGTTTTTGTTATCATAGGAAGGTTGTAGTTTTATATTTGTTTTGCTTTCTTCTAGGTTGGGTGGACATGATCCCCTGGACTATATCAGCATGTACTGGAACCCTGGGAAGCCTGAAGAACATATACTGCCTCATTGGCACTATGTTAGGTAAGTATCTATTTAATCCAAACTCACTAATAATAAAGCTGAAGTTTTTTTTTGTTTGTTTGAACCCGCCAATCTCGGGAATTACTAGTCGGATTAGCTGGATAGATAGATAGAATACTCTTTATTATGTACACCATAAAAATTACAGCTATAAATGTAGAAATTTTACATAGGGTGACACAATGGGCGGTCTTATCTGTAAAAGCGATCTTTTAAAGACAACCTTTGGATGGATTAGGGGGGAAAGGAGAGACAATACTGCAGGTAGTTCTGTGTACCATTCACATATATACAATAAATACATACATACATAAAATATATTAAAACTATCTATATAATATATTCAATAATAATTAATCATAAAACTAGCGCTAAGAATCAAAACAGGTGCAAAGAACAAAGAAAATAAAAAATATGTTTAACTAGAGAGATAGTTTTTTTACCATAATTAGAGAAAGTGACAGAGATTGAGCAGGATTTTGTGTTTTTTTTTTAAATTTTGTATTTGATAGCCCAATTCTTAAAGAAGGTTATAAGCTATAGAACATCACGCTACGACCCTTAGGAGCCGAGCAAAAAGAAAAAAGTCAGAAGGAACGCTAAGCGACAATGAAGTAATCGCGCGGGTGGGCGATGCGAGGCAACTCGGTGTGTCGGGGGAACAAGGAATTTCACGCGGACGAAGTCGTGGGGGGCTTGTGGCTAAGTAATAACAGCCGCACGGGTCGATCGATCAGGTTAAGCTACGCTTGCCGCCGTTGGTCCGTGGATGGGTGACCATCTTTACATACTAAGACTCCTCCGTGCCTCGGAAAGCACGTTAAGCCGTCGGTTCCGGTTGTCATTTGTAGATCTTTGACAGTCGTTACGGGTCGTCAGAAGCTCGGAAGTCTGACAACCAGTAAAATACTGGTATTCAGCTGTATCCGGTAAGACTGGATGCCGACCTCAATATAGTTGGGAAAAGGCTAGGCAGATAATGATGATGATGAAGTCGTGGGCAGAAACTAGTACTCAATATATTAAAGTAGCCGGTGAAACTTTACAGATGGGATGGGCTACAATAATTATGTAACGACAAGCAGTTTTTGCAAATTGATATGAAATCTATTAATTTTCATAATACAGTATTTTTATCTCACGAAGCGACGCGCGCCTTACTTGTGGTAACCAAGTATACGAACACGCAGTGAATGTGTGAGCTTTTTTTAGAGCTCCAAGGGAACGAGACCTACGTATTTGATATTAATTTCAACTTCCTCGGCTTACTTTGTAATTATTTTGTTTGGAAATTGTTTTTTTTTTTGTTTTTACTTGCTACTATGGACGCGTTGTTTTTTTTTACATCGTCCTCACATTTAGTTATGAATTCAACATTATTTATACTAATCTTTAAGTAACAATATTTATTTATTTATTTAATACTTTAAGCACACAAATGTACAGAGGCGGACTTAATGCCGTAGGCATTTTCTACCAGTCAACCTTTGGGTGATGCAGAGACAAGCAGTGGTAGGTGCAATAGCGAAAACTATGGAATAAATATTTATTTAAATATAAGGATATACATACATATACCTATTAAAAACTTTAAATATATACCTAATTATACATAAATATAAGACCTAATAAATACACATAAATACATGAATATACTAAAACAGATGAGACAAACAATGGGAAAACATTACCATTGTGATGATACTGCCAGCTTCTTACGAATATGCTCGCGAACTTTGACTTTAAAGGATAATCGGTTGGTTGCCATCCCGATTTCCTGGGGGAGCGCATTCCACAGAGAGATAGACTGAACGAAAAAGGAAGAGTGAATGAAGTCAGTGCGGTGAGTGGGACATTGAAGAAGACGATTGTGTGATGAACGTAGGTTTCTACTGTGGTTCGCGCAAATGTACTGAAAGTGGGGGGCCAGATAACTAGGGGAAGAGGGCGAGTCAAGAAATGAAAACAATGTGGTCAGCGCCCTTTGCTCTCTGCGCTGATATGTTTTTTTTTTTGTAAATGGCTTTTCATAAATCACCACACTATTACTTCAGTAATGATTGCTGTAAAGCCATCCAAAAACAATAAAAATAAAATAAAATAAAAGTGTCCATGGAGTTCCTTGCCCGTTCTTCTCCATAGGTACCTACTACGCTTTGGAATGAGCAACTAGCTTCATATTTCTAACTGACCGACTCCTTGACAATTCAAAAGTGCCTGTAAATGGTTTAATTGAAATAAATGCTTTGAGTTGAGTTGACTTTGCGTTCCTGAGAAAAAGCGTCTTGACAAACTGACAGACAGATAGACGGACAACGAAGTGATCCATCTGTCTGTTCATCCATTATCCCTTATCATGATCCATTATAAGGGTTCCGTTTTGTCCTTTTGAAGTACGGAACCCGAAAAAGAACAAGTAGTCAATGACTTTACTTTCAGCTTCGGCCTCTCAGACCTGCACGGCGACGGCCGCGTGCATCCGGCGCCGGATCTCACCCTGGACGCGGCCTCCGGTTATGGTTTCGAGCTGACCATCCGATTGTCTGCTGAAGAGGGGTTGACTCAGCCGCCGTTGTGGCCGGCTGCTTTGCTGCAAGCGCTCGCTAGATATGTTTTTACTACTGGTATGTACCTATATTTCCAACAGTATTCATAGATTAGATGTATTGCGGGAGGAAACGCCCGGGTGTCACCACTGTGTGGATCGCCCGGAGGACACGGTGGAACATACGGTGGAGGTCTGCCCGGTTTGGGCAGAGCACCGCCGTGTCCTCGTGGAGGCGATCGGCGGCAGAGATCTCTCACGTCCGGCCCTAGTTCAGGCCATGGTACGGAGCGAGAGGGCATGGGCAGCCGTCACCTCCTTCTGCGAAGCAGTAATGCTCGCGAAGGAGGAGGCGGGACGGTTGAGGGAAAAGCAAATTTCGGGCCCTCTCGCCCCTATCCGCCGCAGGAGACACCCTGGGCGTCGGGAATCCCGCGCGGATTTCTGTCCACCGTAGGCGCGGGCTTGCGGACTGTGAGCAATGGGTAGCTCACCGTCCGGTAAGGACCAGGCCCGGGTCGACGGCGCGTTGTATTCCACGTGCGCCTCAAAGAGATGTCGTCAGCACAAGCGTAGGGGTCCACTAGGGCTGATGCCTGCCGGGGTCGCGGGAAGGTACCAAAGTGTTACCGAGGCCCCTGGCAACTCAGGCAAGGGAAGGAATACGGGTGGGATTTACTCAGTATGAGTCTGACACACCCTCCCGCTCCGAGCAGAGCGGGAGAAGTTTTTGATGATTTCCCATCCAAAAAGATTAGATATATTCACCCCAAGCATACCGTTCGCATGTGCAATTAATTGCATATGATAGCTCATGTATTCAGCAGTTATAAACAAAAAAACCGACCTAGCTAGAAACGGTCTAGTGATCGCAAACGCTACTGCTGAGCATGAAGTCCTGGGTCCGATTCCCGAGTCGAGCAAAGTGTTATTGGGATTTTCTATCTGAAATTTTTCAGTAGCAGCCCGGAGTCTGGATTTGTGCCCGGTTGATGGCAATAGGCTCGCCCCCTATTACATGGGACTTAAACATAACTGGTGAAATTTGGGTGTACTATAAGTACACCTCTGTCCAACCCTTCGGGGAAACAAGGTGTGATGTTGTTGTGTGTAAACAAAAAAACAAAAGAATGAGCGAGCCGTCGCATATGCTGTATAACATCTCACATCTGACATCTCAATAGGGTCTTACATCCATTTTTGAAAAGTGTCTTAATTAAATTCTATAGTGCTAATATGCCCCAAAAAAATAATCACAATATGTTATTCAATCGATAAGTGCCATATAAATGCATTAAAATTTTACATTTTCAAATTTCGCGCGTAGTTTGACGAAAACGCTGGACGCCATGTTGCTCTGTGGTCATGACGTCACTTGGCTATGTAAACAAATGCGCTGGTCTATTATCTAACTATCAGTTGACAGTTGACACGTTTTAGTTTCCACAGCCGTATGACGTAATAACATGGCGGCTACTAGTTCATGGTGTTTTTTAACAGATTAAAAAAACTGAAAACGTTGAATTGAATTTTAAAATTTATTTAGTTATTTTATGAACTAAAACTAACATTTTCCGACTCCTTTTTGCCTAAACTATCTCAATAATATATTTATAGATTTTTTCTCGTATATAGTAAAATACCCTATTACAATCTATATACGAGTGCGTGTCAAAAAGTTCGCGGAATGGAGAGGTTAGAGGGGAGGGAGGGTCGTTATTTTTATCAATACAATCGTAAATACTAAGTTTCACCCCAATCGGCTCAGTGACCTTTAAGATATCGCTGGATAAACAAGTCAATCGGGAAGAGAATGCTCAAAAACAGCAGCGCGTCGAGTGTTCGCGCGAGGTTTTGAAGCTGTGTAGTAAAAAGAGAGATGAGATTATGAACCTAATCATGTTTTTTCGAAGGTAAACACAAATTACTTTAAAGGTCTGCAAAGTGTATTAGGGTTAAGGCGCTGACAAGACCCAATAGACCAAAATAGGCTTCTCTTTAGAAAAAAAAATTGCCAAATCTGTACCGTTTGTGGTAGCGGAAAAAATATATGTTAATTTTGAACATATTAAACAATTAAATATTACCAAACACATTTTGAAAAAAAAACGATATAAGCTAACGTTAAACTAACCTCTTACCTTGAGTTCTATCCAAAATATCTGCATTAAGTATCAACATACGTTACGTATTTAATTAATAACAAGAACGTCTTATTTGAATGCAGAACTTGGTTGTTTTTAATTTTCGATTACTCAACTCAATTTTGAGTAAATAGATAATTGCTTCATATTTTGCAAAAAATTACAAGCGTTGTGTCATCGCGCTTCTCGTTCTTTTCTATGCAATCTGAAAGTGACTGCGGTTTAGGTGTTGTCAGCGTCTTAATGGGGAATATATTAAAAAGACAAAAAATAATTTCATGATTAATTTCACACCCCTTTTTCCCTTTCATTCCGCGAACTTTTTGACCTCCCCTCGTAGTACTTACTAATTCCATGCTACTAAAAAGTACTTACTTATTCCATGCTTAAGCTGTCACTTCCTGTCGACCCACTTCCGTCCCTTTTCACTAAATCACTCCCACAGAAGGCGATTGGAAATATGTTACACGTTAAAAAATAAATTATTCACATTAGAAAAGAAAAAAATTATAAATAATAATAATAATAAAAATTAATCATAAATCAGATTTATTTTCGTTTTATTTCTTAATTGATAATTTCAATCTTGTTTGCTCTAGTAATCTTCTACCAAAGTCAAAGTCAAGGTCAAAAACGTTTATTGCGAACTAAGTGTACAATGTTGGTGTTAATGTTAGATAGTACTTATGACTTAGCAGCCTTTTACACGCATTACAATTATCTTTCGCCTGCCGTTTACACAAAACTAGTAAAGGTAACCGCGGCAGTCATTATTATTTTTAAAAACGGACATCCCACAATCCCAAAGGAAACCAATTGGGGATGGGTACTGTAAAGACTACCTTTTTAGGCCTTCCCTTGTAAACAAATTATTTATCATTCTACAGGTAACAAACTCTGCGCCGGCGACCACATTACTTGGCACCGCCCTTTAGACGGCGGCGCCACACGCTCGCGACTGCGACACCTGCTGGTGGCCGCGGACCCGCAGCTACACGCCACGCACACTCCGCACGGCGCTGTCGCCTTCCTACAGGTTAGCACACCGAAATTAATGTCATCGGGTAGCTATCGACTAGTTTTGTGTAGAATTGTTTTAAAAACTAACATACGTATTGGTAAGTCCATAATACCTCAGTGACACCTCACTCTTTATCTCGCTCGCATACTACTGCGGTTACGCGAGCAAGCGAGACAGGCTGGCGGGGCGGCTCCAAGGCACCGATAGTTTAGGTAATTTCTTTTTACGATAAAAATAATGGTAATTAAAAATTGTGTGGTTTTATGAAACCTCGATGCAAGTGGAACTTTAGTGAAGCTGATGCGAGCCATGGGCGCCGCCATATTGTCCTTGTCTGCTCTGCCGAGCGCCTTTCACTTTACCCCTACTCCGCGGCCGGCTGTAATGCGACATGCGATAGATGGAGAAAAAAATTTAGGCGATGTAATAAAAGATACAAGATATTTATTTTGTAAAACATGAGTGCAGAATTATACAGGTCTTAAAAATAATAAGAGGTAGCTACATGTTTTGCCAATCATGGCGTACAAAATTAGTCGCATTAAGACAACTATTACAAATGATAATTATAGAATCGTTAATAATATATTAAAACAATTACTCACAAAAAAAAAAACATAGGATTAAATTAAAATGTCAACAATTTAAATTTAATTTAAGTAAAATACAGATTAAAAAATGACTTACAATGGAAAAAAAAAACAGGATTAAATTAAAATGTCAACAATTTAAATTCAAGTAAACTACAAATTCAAGTAAAAAGTTTCTCATCATCAAAGCAATCATCATGCTAAGCAATTTGAGGTATTGTAGACTCCTAACACAATCTTTTTAGGGTTCCGTATCCGAAGGGTGGAAATATAATTTCATTTTGAGGCACATTTTCGACGCTTAAATAATATTCTTTGAATAAATCATTATCATTATTATAACTTTAGCCGAAAGAAGTTTACTGCTGGACAAAGCCCTGTAAAATTTATTCATGTATTATTACCACTTACATTTGTTCTTTACTTAGCCCTCTCCCTCTCTTCTAAATGTCGCTGTGCCCGACAGGGTCCATATTGATTTTTTACTTTTATATTATCTGTGTAATACATATGGAATGCAATAAAGAATTGAGAATTGAACCTAATACCAGTAGTCCCAATTTAATTTAATTTAAAATAGACTACGGGTACAGACAAGTCATACAGAGCACAATATGCTAAGTGTCACCCTCTGGAATTCCGCCAAAGGGCAAGTAAACATATCCAATCGCAGGGAGACGCTCTTGAGAACCTTCATTGCCCGCCCCACCGGTGCAAACATTAACCTTTTGACCGCCACAGTCATGTATAGATGACAGACCAAAATGTGCCCAGCACGCCACGGTCACGACTACATGACAGATTTTAGGGAATAATTCGTAGCTTGGCGCCGAGGGCACGTTTTTGCACATTTGACGTGGCAGCGAAAGGGTTAACAAGTTTGTGCAGGCCACCGGGATTTTAAAACAGCCTCTTTCTCGGCCCTTGTCGCAGCCCACTGTTAGGAATAAGCAACCCCAAAGATTCTAGTATTTGCGGATTATTTAATATGCCACGAAAAACCATAAAAAACATATTTAACCAGAGCGAAATTGCGCCTTACCTCCAACTTATTTATAGTAAACATCAATCCCCATTACAAGAAAAAAAAACCGGCCAAGTGCGTGTCCGACCACGCACAATGAAGGGTTCTGTAATTGGGAAGTTGGTATGAATTTATCCCAAAAACAAACTTAACATTGTAGTTGAAAAACATGTTCTCCCATACATCGATACCCCAACTGCAAATTTAAGTTGGTCGACTATTACTCGTTAACTTGTAAAGGCCACTTAGCTGTGATAGTTTTCCTTTTAATTTCATTATATGTACTACTGCTATGATTTTTTTCACATCTCCATAAACAACCATTTAGCTGGCAGGGGGGGGGGTGACACTTGACTCCAACAAAAATTAGCACTTTAATGCTTAATATTAAGCAAGCGGATCCTTGAATCGAAAAGTGGCGTTCACAGACCCGCAATATTTTTGAACGGCCTACCCGACGATACCCCACACCATGGGGTAGACGAGAAAAACAATATCATCTCCACATTAAGTGCAAGGGAGGTACCCTAAAAAAAATACTTTCAAGATTCTGTTTTAGCACTTTGTCGGCGTGATTAATATGTATAAGTACCTATGCCAAATTACAGCGCTCGAAATCTTCACTCTGCAGATTTGCACGGTCCGCTCCTCTCCACTCCCCCCAGCTCCGCGTCAGTGGAAACGCACCCCTAGGGTTCCTTGTATAGTACGGAACCCTAAAAACGGACATCCCACGGTTCCCTGTTTATTTTTATTTTTTTGGGTGGGGAAATCATCAAATAACTTACATGAATAAAAGTTACCTGGGGGGTAACCATCACCTCTTAAGACGCTGACAACACCTAAACCGCGGTCACTGTCAGATTGCATAGAAAAGAAAGAGAATGTATTCTAGTTAAGAACTACCTTGAATACAAACCGCTTCCAGACATATCTCGGCATTCTGTAGCTAATGTCGTCGAATGCTGTGGTATAGAATTGACAAAGCAAAATTTAATAATTATGTGTATTTATGGGCCCCCCAAGATAAATAATTTAAGTCTGTTTTATGAGAAACTAGAGACTATTGTAAAGACATTATTTACGAAACCCGAAAAGAAAATAGTAATATGTGGGGACTTCAATATAGACACTTTAAAAAGAAATACCATAACTCTGGACTTTGAAACCTTTCTTTTAGGCTGTAATCTTAGATTGGAATTGCGCCAACCAACCAGACTATGTAGCAATTCTTGTATAGACAATTTTGCGCGCAGTTCTAAACTAAACTGTAAATCAGAAGTTTTAGACTTACGAGGGTCATTCAATAAATACTTAGCCTACAAAAAGTAAACGAAAATTTTGGAAAAGTGGCAATTTATTTTTCAACAATGTCTCCTTTTAGTTCGATACACTTAGCCCAGCGATGCTCCAACTTTTTTAACTCGTCCGAAAAATAGTTTTTGTCAAACTCTGCAAAATAGGCCTCCGTGGCGGCGATGACCTCCTCATTCGATCCATATCTATTCCCGGCGAGTGATTTTTTCAGATTAGGAAACAGAAAGAAGTCACAAGGGGCCAAATCTGGAGAATACGGTGGATGGGGCAACAATTCGTAGCGTAATTCGACCAATTTGGCCATGGCAACGGCAGACGTGTGAACCGGTGCGTTGTCGTGGTGAAACAGCACTTTTTTCTTCGCCAGATGGGGTCGTTTTTTCTTTAATTCGGCGTCGAATCGGCCCAATAAATCGGCATAGTAAAGCCCTGTAATTGTTTTACCCTTCTCGAGGTAATCGATGTAGATCACACCTTGTGAATCCCAGAAAACGGTGGCCATAACTTTTCCGGCCGATTTTACAGTTTTCACCTTCTTTGGAGCACGTTCTCCGGTCTGGATGCATTGTTTTGATTGCTCCTTGGTCTCTGGTGTGTACCAGTGGATCCAGGTTTCATCGACGGTCACAAAACGACGCAAAAACTCCGCTGGATTCCGCTTAAACAGCGCCAAACACGTCTCCGATGTGGTCTCACGGTTGCGCTTGTTTTCTGGTGTGAGTAAACGCGGCACCCATCGCGCCGACAGCTTTCTCATGCCGAGTTCCTCGTGAAGAATATGATGCACTGTTCCTTCTGAAATGCCTACAGTCTCAGCTAGCTCCCGAACCTTCAATCGACGATCTGCCAATACGAAATCATGGATTTTTTTAATGTTTTCCTCCGTAGCAGCTGTTTTCGGTGCACCTGGATGAGGTTCATCAAAAACCGACGTACGGCCACGTGCAAACTCGTTGAACCAATTCTTGACGGTGGCCATCGATGGAGAAGAGTCACCGTACACAGCATCCAAGCGCTCTTTGATTTCGATGCGCGTTTTCCCTTCCAAAAATAGGAATCGAATCACCGAACGATATTGCTCTTTTTCCATTTTTGTAAAACCGATCGACACGTTCGCTTCCATAAGTTGTCAAATTAAAACAAATGAAGGGATTGGAATGAAAATTTGAAAAAAGAATTAAAAAAGAATGTGCTACACTGTGGTAAAACTCTTTTGAAACTACAGCGCCCTCTGGCGATGAGGCTAGGTACTTATTGAATGCACCTCGTAGCTCTGTCTGACCACACAGCACAGTTTTTGCAAGTTAAAGTACTGAAATCGTGTAGAATAAATTATTGGCGAATCAAAAAGCGTGATCTTTCTAATGAAAATGTAACTAAATTCAAAAATTATCTACAATGTTTTTCATTTTCTGATATATACAAAACCGAAAATGTTAATGAAGCATTTGATTATTTCTTAGAGCACTTTTGTCTCTTGTACGATCTTTGTTTCCCTTACAAATTGATAACCGTAAACTCAAAGAAAAATATTAAATGGGTTTCTCAGGGCATTCGAAAATGCAGCAGAAAACAAAGGCATTTACTGTGGAAATATAGGCGAGAACCTTCAAGCATTAATAAAAGTAACTTTAAAAACTACTCGCAAAGGCTTCGGAAAATCATTAAATTAACGCAAAAAGCGCAAAATAACTATTTTATTAACACATCAAACAATAAATCAAAAGCATCTTGGCAAGTCATAAACAAAAATAAACCATTTACTGAACCTATTTCTCAAATAAGAATTCATGATACCACAATCACTGATCCAACAGAGATTGCAAACGCTTTTAATAATTATTTTATTGACCAGACAAAAAATAATATGACCTCTAGACCCGACACAAGTAACTTGAAAAGTAACCCTCACTCGATGTTTATGCATCCAGTATTACCCCAAGATGTTATGAGAGCGATACATTCTCTAAAAAATAAACTTAGTACTGGCTACGATGGCATTTCAACTAAAGTCGTAAAAATTGTATCGAGTGACATTGCTTTGCATATTAGTCACATAGCAAATTTGTGTATCAGTTCCGGAGTATTTCCAAATAAGTTAAAAACCGTGATTGTTAAGCCACTTTTTAAAGAAAACTCAAAAGAAGATTTGGCAAATTACAGGCCAATGGCTTTAATTACAATTTTTTCTAAAATAATGGAAAAAATAATTTATGACGCAATAAATACATTCTTATCTAAATATAATATTTTGAGTATAGAACAAAAGGGATTTAGAAAAAATAAAGGTATAAATACGGCGATTTACGATTTATTGAATATGATAATGGGAAACGTCGATGGAAAAGTACCAGTTTGCGCAATTTTAACTGATATGACGAGGGCATTCGACTGTGTTGACCATGAAACTTTGTTATACAAGCTAAACATCATAGGTATCAGAGGAAATATGCATAATCTCTTAAGATCATATCTCAGCAACCGAAACCAACACACAGAAATTTGAAAAATATGTTTAAAAACTAAGCGTGAGGAAAAATACTTATCGGAACGTAGACTTATTAGGTATGGCGTACCACAGGGCACTGTGTTGGGCCCTTTATTATTTTTAATTTATATTAACGACTTGCCACAACGCATAAAACATCCTATGGTCTTATTCGCTGACGATAGTACTGCCTTGATTAAATGTACAGACCTAAAAACGTATGAACATGACATAAATAATACATTAGCGGACATTATACACTGGCTTGATCAAAATAATTTAATGATTAATATACCTAAGACTAATGTTATGAATTTTTATCAACGGATACCACCGCAAACTTTAAATTTAAATTACAATGGACAAAAAATAGACCAAGTGCAAGTTGCAAAATTTTTAGGTATAATGATAGATAGCCAACTAACCTGGAAGCCACACGCAGAAGAAGTATGCAAAAAATTAAGTACAGCATCGTACGTGCTTTTTAATCTATCCAGGAAATTGAATATGCCTACCAGATTAGTTGCTTACCATGGTTTGGTGGCGTCAATTCTGAGATTTGGGATAATATTTTGGGGAAATTGTAGTCTGAGAGAACAGGTATTCAAGGCTCAAAAACGATGCATAAGGGCAATGTGTAACATGAAAATAACAGATAGTTGCGTACCTGTATTCAAGTCCCTAAATTTGCTAACATTCCCATCACTTTACATTTTCGAAATAGCTGTTTTTGTAAAATATGCATCTTTTTATTAAATCATCTGACAATAGAACACGACCAGTTAGAAAGCAGTATACAAATATGCTACGTGTTAGTGGTCATAACACTGCATTATTAAAGAAAAGTGTTATATGTATGTGCCCGATTGTCTTTAACAAAATACCTGATGGAATAAAAAACGAGTCCATTCCACTGTTTAAAAAGAAATTGTCAGCCTTATTAATTGATAAATGTTATTACTCCATTTGTGAATTTCTAAATGATGAAAATGTATAGTTACCTTAATGACATCTTTAATTATTTATATTTAATTGACTATATTTAAGAATTTTCATATTGACAGTATTTTAGACTTAAGCACTTTTACGAAATGTTTGCATGCCTAATTTAAGGTAGATTGTATAAGGATCTCTAATTTATATAACATCTGCATTTTGTTGTACCTACTTTCTATGCAAATAAATAATTATTCTATTCTATTCTAAGAAGCGCGATGACGCTTCTAATTTATTGCAAAATATGAAGCAATTATCTATTTACTCAAAATTGAGTTGAGTACTTAATCGAAAATAAAAAACAACCAAGTTCTGCATTCAAATAAGACGTACTTGTTATTAATTAAATACGTAACGTATGTTGATATTTAATACAGATATTTTGGATTGAAACTCAAGGTAAGAGGTTAGTTTAACGTTAGTTTGTATCGAGATTTTTTTTTCAAAACGTGTTTTGGTAACAACCAAGTTCTGGGAAATATGTTCAAAATTAACATATATTTTTTCCGTTACCACAAACTATACCGATTTGGCATTTTTTTTTTTCTTAAGAGAAGCCTATTTTGGTCAATTGGGTCTTGTCAGCGCCTTAAAGCAGTATTATTATAATATTACTTTACAGTGGGAAAGTGATGGAGCTATACAGTAATTATAGCTCCATCTCTTTCTCACGCTAAAGTAATATTGAAATAAGATATATAAGAGGTGATGGTTACCCCCATGGAGATGATACCTTTAAGTAGATTGCTACAAAGATCTTTTGGTGAATGACATCGACAGGGGAGCGTTGTTGGTAAACATTTTGTGAAATTGTCAAGACATTGTATTTAAGAAAACAAGATGGCGGCGTTAGAATAGAATACTCTTTGTTATTTACACCATAAAACGTTTACTACGGAACTCTAAAATTGTACAGATACTTCTTTTTAATTACAGATAGTAGGCTGCACCGGCAGGGAATTAAAAGCTGCTCAAAGGGGCTCCGGGTTTGAAGTCCTGAAGCTGATTAGTGAAGATCCTAAGTAAGTTTTTTTTTATTAAATTATTTAGCGAAACTACAAAGACATGGCGGGATGCGATATACGATAAAACGGTAGTAATATTAAATGCCGTAGCCATAAGTGACAATAGGGATGATGACAATATTTTTTGGCCGTCTTAGTCCGAGATTATTAAAAAAATATTGGACACGTGTTTTTTATTTTTTTACATCAATAGATTACGGCAATACATTGTGAGATGACGTGACGCCTTGCTAGATTTTATACTGAATTGTGACGTAGCGAGCCCTCAACTCTTCAATTTTAATGCGTTGTATCCGAGTATTTTTTTTATTAATATGGTAAAGCAAAAAATACGTGTAGACACGTATTTTTGGCTTTATCATATTTTTTTTATTATATTTTATTATTATATTCGTATTTTTTTATTATCTGACTGATGGACTAAATAGGATTTCTTTTTTCTACCCAGGTTTCATCCTTATTACGATAAAAATAATAACGATATTTATCAAGTCGCAGCCACAATAACCAAATTACAAGATGATTATTAACATTAACTAAATTAAATTAAAACTAAGTGAAGCCTAAAAAAGGCCCTCGGGGCATTGTACCGAGGATGCTGGCGGCATTTCCTCGCTGAATTGCAATGCTGATGCGTTGCGCGAGAAAGCCGCCAGCTTGTCGGTCACCAGTTACATCAACTAGACGTTTCGCGATTTCCGCAAATAACTTGTGCGCACTGGGACCCCATGGACCGAGGGTCTCGACGCCAAAGGGCACAAAGTTGTAGTGCTCTGTCCTCTCTGTCACAATTGGTGTACATTTCACGTTTTAGACCATTTGGCATCACCTTTTTTCTACCCTTTTGGCTAGAGATTCGCCCCTTTTTCCTTGATGGTCTTTAAAATTTACCAGTATTTTTGTGCTGTAAAAAAAAAGTACGCGTATTATATTACAGTTGTCTGGTATTTTTTTCTGAACTGGGCCTATTTGGCGCAGCCGCGAGGCTCACTTTCCGGATAATTTATTGAATTTTAGACTTTTAATTAATTTATTTTTTACTTGTAGCATAATAATGTTGGGTTGTGTGCCTTTTAGTCAGTGCTAAATAAATTCATTTTTTTACCTGACTGTCCCAGAAGGAGGGTAATATTTTTCGAGATATAATTTCTATTTTTGTATATATGTATGTGTGTGTGTATGTCTATTTCTTTGGCACGCTCTGCAGCCTAAATGGCTTGAGGGATTTTAACATTAGAGATGTCGTTAGATTCGTCTTAATTGTAGGAGTGACATAGGCTATATAATATTCGTTGTATATTACATAAGAAATACAAAAAAACAGGTAAGGGTTTTTTTTTTAAATAAATTACAACAATATTGGTGTCAAATAAAAGCTAGCAATGAGTCAATTCCAAATATATATATTAATAAAACTAAAATGCTTGAAATAAAGCAAATTATTTAAAAAAAATAAGATAACCCGACTGCAAACACATATAACTGAAAAGAGAAAATCAAGCATTATAATATATAGAATTTTGGTTTAAATAATTTGTTTTATTTTTTTATAAAAAAAAATCATTATTATAATTGGTACGGTCTTTTCTTTTTTCGTGTGGTTAATGACTAGCCTGTTAGAGTTTTTATGCCGCCCATGGACCTCATTTTTTTATTTTTTTTGGGTGGGATATCATCAAATAACTTCTCCCGCTGTGGGCGGAGCTGGGTGTGTCAGATTCTTACTGACTAAAACCCACCCGTGTTCCTTCCGTTGCCTGTGTTGCCAGGGGCCTCGGTGACCCTTTCGGACTTAGCTTGTAACTCCGCCCCCTCAGCTGC
Source organism: Atethmia centrago (assembly GCA_905333075.3). NCBI lineage: Eukaryota > Metazoa > Arthropoda > Insecta > Lepidoptera > Noctuidae > Atethmia > Atethmia centrago. Next base: position 1,989,076 of record HG995396.1, read on the forward strand.
GGCGGCGCGTGGCTAGTGACGCGCATGGGGCGGCGCGCCTCGTGCCGCCGCGTGCGGCCGGCGCGGGCGCGCCCGCTCGCCGCGCCCGCGCCGCTCGCCGGCGTGTCCGCTGCGCTGCGCTGGCTGCCTTGGGGCCCGGTATGTATCTATACACACTGCTGGAAAAAGGCATCTCCATACACAAATTAAAATCAAAATATTACATATATCGATGCCCCCAAGCAATAAGTCGATAATGTGCTATTATGGACTTATTATTGTTATGTCAAATTCGGCACCTATGGGTTTGGATACATCTTAGTGATTTATTTCACATTTTTCGTAGTGATATTTACGAAGAAATCATGAAAAACACCTTTATTGTAGGGAAATTCTAAAACGAAATTGTGACGAGAAAAGTATCTTTACGTATCAATACAAAAATATTTTGCGAATTTAATTTTGGTAAGTTGCTATTACCGAGTTATTGGCGTAAATAACTAATTTCGGGCAGATCTTGTAACCGCTAGCACGTCGTTTTTGTCGAATTATTTTGAGTAAGCTCAAACCATAATGCGAACTAACAAGCTTTTTAAAGTACATAATTTATGAATAAATATGTGTAAAATTGCAATACGCATCAAATTTGAACACGTCTAGTCCTGTTTTCGATAAAAACAATAAAGTTTTATAACGATATTGTTACAGTGTCAATCTAAAATAACCACAATAACCCCGTAATAACAAAGTACGTATCGTTTTCAAGATATGAAATAACGTTGGAAAATTCCATATTGTAATGTTACGTATCAACATTTTTAACAAATTTACTGCAATAATGGCGTAAGTGTATATTAATGAATCAATTTACCTATCATATTTTTGTATTATGTATTTTCTTAATTCTCAAGATTTTTCACACACTCAGTTTAATATTGACATCGTAATTGAATTACACAAAAATAATACTTTCGTTTGATATATTGATGTCCTCAATAGTCCGACTAGTTAAAAAGATATTCAACAAAAACAGAAAAACATTTCTCCTGTAAAATTTGAGTTTTCCTATTACCGACTTATTGCTTGGGGGCGTCGATATGTATATGTATATATATATATATGTATGTATGTATGTATATATATATGTATATATTATACAAGATGCAGTTTTGAACCTGCAAAACATTTCAGGAGGTTGTTATGAAACTCGTAAATAAGCGTATAACAATACGATACCAAGTCAATAATCAATAATACTTTTTATTTTAGATTTTTAAATTTTATCTTTTCTTTTTATTTTTTTTTTGTTGATTCGGGTCGAGAATCACTAACATAATTACCTCCTCAAATGTTTTGCAGGTCCAAAACAACACCTTGTATGTATGTATTTGTATTTTATGCTTGTAACCTATTTATGTATTTCTGTACTTATTCTATTTATAATCTATTATGTTATCTTTAATATTTTTCATTATTTTTATTTCCTCTCAGAGCACCTGCCATCTTATCTCTTCACCACCCTTGGTTGACTGGTAGACAATGCCTAAGGCATTAAGTCCGCCTTTGTACTTAATTGTGTGCGAGAAGTTTAAATAAATAAATAAAAAAATATTTAATTTCAGATAAACCTACATGCATCCCATCATCATACATCCCATTTCTTCCCATGGGTGTCGTAAAAGGCGACTAAGGGACTTACTAGAGAATGGGCAGCAGCGTTCTCTATGCATTTTAACACCATACTGCGATCGCCAACCCGCCTGCCAAGCGTGGCGATTATGGCAAACCCCCCCAATATTGGGGGAGGCCTATGTCCAGCAGTGGACGTCTTTCGGCTGGAATGATGATGATGATGATGAAACTTACATGGACACTTATGAAACGTTAGAAGCTGGTACACGATTAAAATTGGTCGTTTCCTATGGAAAGAAAATGAAACATATTTTATTTAAGACACGTACAGGAAATACAACATTATAACTAATAACAAAATCATTAAAATAATAAAAATTTCGTCCTATTGAAAAGCGATTGCCGAGCGAATAGGTACGCGATTATCGCGTTCATTTGTCGCTTTTTGTTTGGAAAACGCCCTCTGTCGGCGCGACCACGCGTTCAGGTTCACCTAACAAACAGTGACATTGAGCGCGACGATCGCTTTTAAATAGGACACGGGGACAGACATGAAAAGCGACTTTCATTTATAATACAGGATAAGTTTAAAAGGAAAGTGGATATTTTAGGAGGTCATCAGTTGCATAAAACTGAACAACTTTCCCCAAGGAACATAGGTCGAAATGTAAAAATTAAAATTCACCTTCTCATACAAACATAAATCACGTGACCAGTCACTTTGTATGAAAGACGATTTTCAATTTTAAGATTTCGACCTATGTTCCTAAAGTTGCCCAGTTTTATGCATCTGATTATTTCCTCCTCCTCCTCTATAGGATAATTTAAGCTTATCCTGTATTATTAATTAAAGTCGCTTTTCATGTCTGTCCCCGCGTCCTATTTAAAACCGATCGCCGCGCGAATACGCTATCATCGCGTTGTCATGTCACTTTTTGTTCGGAAAATGCCCTCTGACTGCGCGACCACGCGATCATTTTCACTGAACAAACAGTGACATATGAGCGCAACGATCGCTTTTAAATTGAACGCGGCCTATTTGTGTGATCACGTTGTTCCTTTAAACTACGCATCGTATATTACGGATTTAAGAATTTATTCCGGATAGTTTATGGCAGAGCCCCGATAACGTGACAAGGAACGAGATAGACTTCATTATGACGGATAAGAGGCATATATTTAGAGATGTCTCCGTGATCAGCAGGTTTAATATCGGAAGCGATCACAGACTTATCCGAGGCACTCTAAATATCAATTTTCGAGCCGAGAGAATCCGCATGATGAGGCCTACTCTCCGACCTACGCAGCTTCAAGCCGCTCTAGGATCCGAGAAGTTCCAACTGGAACTTCAAAATCGATTCGCCCTACTGGAAACCACAGGCACTGTTGAGGAGAAGGCCGACGAGGTGGTCAAGGCACTACGCGTCGTGTCCCGCAGACTTTTCCCGTCGCAACGTAAAAGTAAAGTGTCCAAACTTTCCTCGGAGACTCTCGGACTTATGACGGAAAGACGAGAGTTACCATCCACGCCGCCGTCTTCGTCAGATAAGAGGGCCTTAAACCTAAAAATTAGAAAGCTGACACGTCGCGACCTTCGGTGTTCTAACACTCGTGACATTATGGTCACGATTGAGCAGAACCGAGGGTCGAAAGTGTTCGCTCAGCAATTAGGGAGGCCCCATCTGACGAAACTGAAAACTGCGGATGGTAGGATCGTGACTTCGAAGTCCGAGATACTCGAGGAAGTCGAGGATTCCTACGGGCACTTGTACTCAACACGGATGGCGAATCCAGCGGGGCATAGTGAAGATGACCATCGAGCCGAATTAACGCGCCACTACACGGAAGACATCCCGGATGTCGACCAGTGCGAGATTAGGGTGGCTCTCGAACAACTAAAGAACAACAAGGCACCTGGTGATGACGGAATAATGACAGAGCTTCTTTAAGCGGGCGGGGCTCCAGTCCTGAAAGAGCTAGCGAGTCTCTTCAACTCCGTCATCCAAGAAGGCACAACGCCGGAGGCGTGGAGCAGAGGTGCGGTGGTTCTGTTCTTCAAAAAAGGCGACAAAACCTTGCTGAAGAACTATAGACCCATCTCAATTCTGAGCCACGTTTATAAGCTGTTTTCGAGGGTCGTCACGAACCGTCTCGCCAGGAGACTTGACGAGTTCCAGCCACCAGAACAAGCCGGTTTTCGAAAAGGCTTCAGTACCGTGGACCACATCCATACTGTTCGGCAGATTGTACAGAAGACCGAAGAGTACAACCAGCCGCTGTGTATGGCATTTGTGGACTACGAAAAAGCCCTCGACTTCGTCGAAATATGGGCAGTTCTGGCCTCTCTGCAACGATGTCGAATTAACTGGCGTTACATCGAAGTGTTGAGGTGTTTGTATGACGCTGCAACGATGACTGTCCAAATCCAGGATGAAAAAACCAGCCCTATCCAATTGCTCAGGGGGGTGAGACAAGGGGATGTGATATCCCCGAAACTTTCACCTATGCGTTGGAGGACGTGTTTAAGACGCTGGACTGGACTGGGCAGGGTATTAATGTAAGCGGCGAGTACATCTAAAGAGTTTAGTAAAGAGACGTTTTGCGCCTGAGCCTCACACCGGCTCAGGCGCAAAACGTCTCTTTCGCAAAATGTCCCCTGTCTAAAATTTTAAATCATAATTGCACTATAATTTTAATTAAGGATTTTTTGTTTTGAAAATCAAAATTTTATTCTTAAGTCCCTGGCGCGACATTTTGCGAAAGAGACATTCTGCGAAAGAGACATTCTGCGAAAGAGACATTTTACGAAAGAGACATTCTGCGAAAGAGACGTTTTACGACCAGGGGACATTTTGCGAAAGAGACGTTTTGCGCCTGAGCCCTCACACCTTCGTTTTGCCGATGACATCGTCATAATGGCAGAGACGCTGGAACAGTTAGACCAGATGCTGCACAGCCTAAATGGAGCCTCTCGGCGGGTTGGCCTCGGCATGAATTTGGACAAGACGAAAGTCATGTACAATTCTCAATCTCAATTTTTTAACGTGTACTACGATGCTTTATTTTTGACTAAATAAACATTATTATTATTTCGTTTAATTCGCACGTCTTGCCGAGTCCAATCCACATCGAAGGGTCGCTTCTCGAAGTTGTGAAGGAGTACGTCTACCTAGGACAAGTTATCCAGCTCGGTAGACACAACTTTGAGAAAGAAGCCGACAGGAGGATCCGATTGGGTTGGGCAGCGTTTGGGAAACTTCGTCAAGTCTTCTCGTCGCCAATCCCGCAGTGTTTGAAGACTAAGGTCTTCAACCAGTGCGTCCTGCCCGTTATTACATACGGTGCCGAAACGTGGACACTGACAGTCGGGCTGGTCCACAAATTAAAGGTCGCTCAGCGCGCCATGGAGCGGGCTATGCTCGGAGTTTCTTTGAAGGATAAGATCAGAAATTAAGTTATCCGGAAGAGAACCGGAGTTACCGACATAGCCTGCAGAGTCAGCAAGCTGAAGTGGCAGTGGGCTGGCCATGTGTGTCGAAGGACCGATGGCCGGTGGAGCAGATGAGTCCTGGAGTGGAGACCGCGTATCGGCAAGCGTAGTGTGGGACGCCCCCCAGCTAGATGGACCGACGACCTTAAAAAGCTGGCTGGGACAGACGGGATGCGGAAGGCGGAGGATAGGGTGTTGTGGCGCAGTCTGGGAGAGGCCTATGTCCAGCAGTGGACTGCTATAGGCTGAGTTGATTGATTGATTGATGAGTTTATGTGTATAATCACGCCGGGGTCACCAATTTGTCAACAGTAGTGTGTAGCTATGTTTTTTTTTTGTTATGGCATCTCGTCGTTGACCTTGAGAGGTCGTGACTACTTAACCGGACTATCCTGTGGCTGCCTTGAGCTAACTCAAAGCCTCCAGCCAGGGGCGAATTTCTTATATTACTAAGCGACTGCGCGCTAAGGGCACCCCCTGTGGGGTACGAACCTCGGCTTAGGGCGTCGCTGGGGGGGGGGACAGCAAAGTGGGACAGGCTGGATCCGAACTGGATAGTGTGGCTACGACGTCAAATCAGCCTTTTATTTTTTGATAGATGACAGAACTAAACATATACATGACGGAGAAGGTACGTCTCGCTCGTTATCATCAGCCATATTTTAACTACTGTAGGCGTACAATGGGAAGTGTTGGTTATTGCACAATAGAAAAACCGTTTGCAGTTTAAATCAAATTATAATATACGATCAAATAATCACACCGGCTATTCACACACTGTAGGTACACGACACAACTTTACGGAACGCGCGACAGTTTCTAAACGTGTTCACTCCTTGACCGCCACCGACAAACTTAACTCCGGTCAAGCGTTATATTGTAGACTCTGTCGAGCGCCGCTTGGCGGCGCTGGCGTCCCGATTAGTCAGACGAGTGACTAACGTATTTCCGACATACATAATATATACATTAACGATATCTAAATGGTTAATTACAGCAGTCAGTACTTAAAATATATAAAAACTTCTTTACATCAAACTGTGACGGAACGCCACAATACAATAATAGAATTTACTTATATTAAAGAAGTCTCGATAAATAAATGATAAATGATTTTATTTCTGTTAGTACGTTTGTACAAACACTTTTACACGTCAATCATATTTTTTTTAAATTAGTTGAGGTCGGCGTTTCCTATCTGACTACTCTGAGAAGAAAGGTCAGTAAGGTACACAGTCTCTTTTAAAGTCCAGACATAATCTTGGTCAGACCATGTAGATTAGTGTCTGAAATGGTCTTTTGATGAAAGAACCACACAGATTGAGTAGACCTGTCCAGTGAGTGCACGCATTTGTCAGTAGTTGTGCAGCTCAACTCAGAACTTAAGAAGCTCAACGGTTCAACGAACAATACCAAATAAAGGACATTTGGCTAGGCCGCAAAAAACTGCCAGACCATGTTAAAAACTAACTGAGAATAAAACAAAATTAAACAATGACCCGGTCAAGTCGTGAAACCCGTGTGAAGCAGGGTCGGGTCGCTACTCAGTGATATTTGATTTTTAAACTGTTAATTTTCCAGCAAACCACGGAGGAGCAACCGGCTTCTCCCTCCACTCTGCCCCCCTCAGTGGAACAGCAGATCAAGGAGACCTTGCAGCGGGGACTTAGCACCATGAGTGAGAGAAGTGGTCCTGAAGGTAAGGACTGTAGGGTTAGACAGGATCCTTAGATTATAACATTATCTAGAGTCTATAAAAAACCTCGCTGATCATGGATTCACTCTATTCTATTCTATTTTTATTAAATGGCAAGCAAAGCCGATGTCGACTATTCTGCCAATGTCTAGAGTGCATTGGAAAAACAAGTGTGCATGAAGATAGATAAAAAAAAAACAATAACTGAAGACAAGTAAAATTCTTTGAATGATACAGTTGAACACAATGTAGATCTTGTTGGGTTAGTACGGGACTGAAACAAACAAAAAAAAATATAAAATAAATACATATTATAATTGTTAAAACATAAAATGTACGCATACCACACACACATAATTTACAGTTTTATGTTATTGTGACGGATGAAAGTCATCAGCGCCACGAGCAGTTCCGGAGAGGAATGTGTTAACAAAGCGGGAAAGTTAGTCGGAAGAGGGATTTTAAATTTAGGAAGACGGCTATAGAGATCTAGAGGTGGAACGTTGTTTGAGCATTCAAAGAAGATGTGATCCAGAGTGCCCTCCTCCAACCCGCACTCGCAGAGGGAGGAGTCCCTAACCCGGATTTTTTCCAAGAACACAGGGGTACAACAAAACCCCAGGCGAATACGACAAAGGACGGATATAACAGTTTTGGAAACTTTTTTGTAGCCGTAGAACCAAGGTTTTGACTTTATGGTTGGTTGAACTGCATAATAAAACCTGCCCTTTATTCTACCAGAGTTATTCCACTGTTCCTGCCATGAAGATTGGAGATTAACTTGTGGAAGGCTTAGCAAGTCATACCCCTGATGAGTATTGTGGGTGAGATCAGCTACTGCTGATGAGCAAGCATCTTTGGCCAGAGCATCAGCGCACTCATTGCCCTTAATGCCACAATGACTAGGTATCCAAACTAACTGAACCTCTTTTTGATTGCTAGTACAAGATAATAGGGATTTTTTAATTTTTAAAACTAGGGAGCTGTGCAATTTACTTTTGAAGGGGTTCTGTACTAGAGCTTGCAAACAGCTAAGAGAATCTGTGAAGATTACGGCTTTGTCAATATTGTGGTGAGACTCTATAAAAAGACAAGCTTCCAATAAAGCCACACACTCGCCCGTGAACACAGAAGACTCTTTAGGACATTTAAATTGCAAAATAATACTGGAGCTTTGGTAGTAAACTGCAGCACCAGTGCTACTGAGGTCATTAAATTTTGAAGCATCTGTAAAAAACCGTTGAAAGCCAATCCATCGTTCTCCCACCACCGCATTGAAAGCCGAATTTGCTGAAGGGGACTTTTTGGAAATACCAATGTCAAAGGAAATTTTTGAAGTGAAACATAATACTTCATAGGAGAAGTTAAAAAGTGGTAATCTGGGAAACTGTTCTATTGGACAAACTAAATTTTGAAATTGACGAAATGCTTTTAAAATTAAGGGTATTTCTTTGTTTTTCCAGAAATTTGAGCTTCTACAAATGGCATCTAGCTCGGTCAGTTTTGCTACAAGAGGATGAGAAGATCTAGATATCAGCCTAGCCACAAAACGTGAGGCCAGATACTGCCGTCTTAGGGACAAGGGAGGTTCAGCACACTCAACCTGCAACGCGCTAATGGGAGAAGACTTCATACAACCAGAGATGATCCGAAGGCATTTTGACTGAACTCTATCCAGGCCAGCCAAAGCACCCTTGTTGCATGGAACTAGATGGAACGTACCATAGTCTAAAACACTACGAATTAAAGCATTATATACCAATTTCATTGTATACGGGTGGGCACCCCACCAAACACCCGCGAGAGCTTTTAAAATTGAAATAACTTTTCACATTTTTTAATCAATAAATTTACATGTTGTTTGCCATTTAATTTTGAATCTAGAAAGACGCCTAAAAATTTTACTTTATTAACTAACGGGATATTATGATCCAAAATGTCTATTGAGATATGCGGGATCAGTCTTTTGCGAGAGAAAATTACTGCCGAACTTTTTGATGCGGATAACGACAAACCGTGGCTTAAAAGCCACTGATTCAAAGAGTCCAGAGAGAGGCATAGAGATGACGCAGCGTCTACGATGGATAAATCTGTCACATACAAGACTAAGTCATCGGCATACTGGAGGATGTGACAGTTATTATTTAGGCAGGTGCCAATGTCCACTGTATATAAATTATAAAGAAGGGGGCTCAGAACGGAGCCTTGTGGGAGACCCTTCCAAGTCTGCCTTTCATCGAAATCCTCGCCCTGGACCCTCAGAACCAAGGAGCGAGACAAAAGAAGTCCACAGGTGCTTTCGATCATCTTAACCGGGAGACTCAGCTGATGCAGTTTCTGCCTGAGTACGGGAAGAAGAACGTTGTCGTATGCAGAGGAGATATCTAGGAAAGCGGCTACAACGGATTCGTTTCTGGAAAACGCTAAGCGAATATCCGCAATTAAAACACCAACACTATCCATGGTGCCGAGCCCCTTCCTGAAACCAAATTGAAAATTCGGCAGTAAATCTCTCGATTCGACTATCCATTCAAGACGATTTTTAATCAAGTGTTCCATTAGTTTGACTAAGACAGAGGACAAAGCAATTGGTCTAAAGCCATTCGGATCATCTACATGTTTGCCTGGCTTCAATAGAGGAATAATTATCTGTAACTTCCACTGATCTGGAACCCAACCATGGCTGTAACAAAAATTAATGATTTCAAGGAAGTAGAATTTAGCTTTGTCTCCAGAATTAACTATAAAAGAATATGGTACACCGTCAATACCAGGGGCTGAGTCCCGGACATGTCTGAGCACCACACTCAGTTCTTCCAAAGTAAATGGCACATCAGAAGGATCCTCCGAAACATTTTGCAAGGGGATATTGGAACATTCAGAAGAAAGAGGAACGTATGGCGGAGCAATTTTGTCAAAAAAAAGGTCAGCTGTTTCCCTGGTGATTGGTGAGGAGACTGATGAGGAGCACCCGCGTCTAAACCTGTTGATGCTTTTCCAGACCACCGAGACTGGAGTAGAGGGAGATAAGGAGGTACAGAACTTAACCCAACCAGTACGTTTCTTCTTGCGAAGGTGACGTTTAGTTCTGGCATTAAGTCGTAAATATGTTAATAAATTTTCGGTGCTCATATTTGCATTGTAGCACTCCTCGGCCTCATCTCTATCCCTGATTGCAGAAGTGCACTCTGGATCCCACCATGGAGGGGAAGGAATTTTATCACGAGCACTGTTTTTCAGCGGAAAGCAGGAATCCGCGCTGGAGGTGATGGCTGTAACAAATCCCTCATAACGGCCTTTGGCATGATAGTGACCAGAAGGATCTGATAAACATGAATTTAAATTTGGAAGAGCATCAATTTTATCCTCCAGTAATGATCGAAATTTTGCCCAATCTGGTTTAGACAAGTTATATTTCAGAAGTGGAGGGGAAGTTTTCTCTAAATATGTCTTATTAACCAAAGATATGACAATAGGGTAATGGTCACTACCATGCGACAAGGACGTACATTCCCAATGGGTCGAAGCTGCCAACTCAACCGAACAAAATGTTAAATCAACACAACTTTTTTGTTGACCGGGAGGAGATCTACGTGTTGGGCAACCATTATTGAGAATGCAGAGATCCAAGTCATCCAAGATCTCAACCAAAGCTGCACCAAAGGCATCACAGCGTTCTGACCCCCACCTGTAATGGTGGCAGTTGAAATCACCCATGACCAAAATTGGTCCATGTATATTAGAAAATAGGTTTTTTAAAACAGCAAAAAAATCATGATGAGGGTGAGCAATGTATATTGAGAACACTGTAATACCTTCCACACGTCCCGCTACAATACTCATGTCACCTGTGAGCGAAGGTAAAGGGAAGGGCAAAAGAGGGACCATGGATTCACTCAATTGAGGATGAAGAAAATGTTACGAGTGACATTGATAGCGATGAGAATGTTGCCAGTTAAAATAATTTCACCCTGAATGACAATTAACCGACCTCAACTAAAATAAAATACACAATAAATATTCGAAGACATGTGACATCGCCCGCACTGGGCCCGCGTGGTGTATTACGACCCACTGCCTCTCACAGAGAGGAGGCCTGTGTCCCAGCAGTGGGAACATTATAGGCTGATTATGCAGTATAAGTACAGTATAAATGTTATTTTGATATTACAAAAAGATACTTAAATTGTATTTATTGTATAAAATAGATATTGTTAACCATAACCGTTCTATTTAAGTTTTTCGGAAATCAAAAAGGAAAATAAAAAAACTTATCAGCAGTTTGACCTTTCTTTATTTAGCCTATTTTTTGAATATTTGTAAAATTTGAGGTATTATTTTGATACCCCGTGACTTAACTCTAATTTTAATAAATAAAGTTTTTTTTAACTAAATTCCTGATCGCCGAAACATAACTCGTGTTTGAAATTATTTTCTTAATTTCAGGTCACATGTCAACGGACAGCTTTGAAATGTCGAGCATGGAGCGAGCGTTACCTCATATACCTGAGTTAATGGAGGTAAGAGAATTTAATTAATTTAAAAAATTCAATGGTCACACGATAACTGTTAAAGATGAGTTAGTACCGATATTTATCAGTATTAGTTAGTATGAATATATTCGTCTAGTAATATTATAATACCTTAACTAATATTCGAGTATTAGTCATATTTAGTTAAGACCTAATAATACGTATCACTCCCGTATTCAATTAGTGTTCAATTTGGAGAAGTTTTTGCTATAATACTAATATGCTCAATATTTCCATTATAATTACAATTAATGTTTTAAAGTCAACTAGAATTATGTAACGCCTGCATGTCAAAATGTCAAACAAGTGCTTTTCTGACAGCTGCGCGCACAGATTATTTTAGGCCGGCGGCGCGTACGTCGTTTCCGTCGGTACGGAATATTGCCATTTTAAATATTTGTATTTATTTTATTACTTATTTCTTATTACTATTTATTATCTCACTGTGTGCTGCACCGGTCGACGTCATCATGTCAACGGCGGCTATCGCTAAAAACCACCGCTGGGGCTCTGCTTCGCAGCATTATGCTGAGCGTTGGTCGTTTTCCGTGGATGTGTCGCATATTCTCCCCCAAATTGTTTCTTTTTTGTATTTGTGTTCCTTCTTTGCGTCATGTTTAAAATAAACGTATTTTCTTTCTTTCATGTGAGAGTGCGTTGGGTTACTAATACGTGAATTCATAGTATATTACAAATGACGCTTTTGATAGACTACACGACACAATTACCCTTTTCTACAATTTATGCTTTCCTATAGTTAAAGTAAAAAATACTTGTAAACAAGTGAAAAATAGAGGACTCACCAAGGGTATAAAAAGATGCTGCATTAAAAAACGAACACTATACTTGAAATACCATCTTTATAAACATAACAAGGAACAAAACAAAAAGAATTATGACAACTATACGCAAATCTTGAAAAAATGTATTCACAAGGCTCAGCAGATTAATAGCTTAAACTATATGAAAAAGGCCAAAAAATGTATTCACAAGGCTCAGCAGATTAATAGCTTAAACTATATGAAAAAGGCCAAAAAATGTATTCACAAGGCTCAGCAGATTAATAGCTTAAACTATATGAAAAAGGCCAAAAAATGTATTCACAAGGCTCAGCAGATTAATAGCTTAAACTATATGAAAAAGGCCAAAAACACAAGTAAAGCCGCCTGGAATATGATTAAAACAAACACAGATAGTGATATGACGAGTGCCTCTGAATTTGACAAAATTAATGCTAACAGTAAAACTTATGACAATCCGAACCAAATATGCGACTTATTTAATGACTACTTTAAATGTCAAACAAAACCGACCAACAATACTCATAAAAACATGCAATATGACATGCCCACTCCTCAAAATCCTAAAAGCATTTTCCTTACTTCGATAGATGAATCAGACGTATATAAAATAATTCATAGTCTTAGAAATACCAACTCGACTGGGTATGACGACCTGAGCACTAAAATGTTAAAAATGTGTGCGCCGAGTTTAGTATCCCACTTAACCCACATTATAAATATATCTCTGACAGAAGGAGTATTCCCAACGCGTTTAAAAAGGTCGATTGTTAAACCACTGTATAAGAAAGGTGTAAAAACGGACATGGGTAATTACCGCCCGATAACTTTAATTCCAATCCTATCCAAAATCTTTGAGAAAGTAATGTGCATCAAAATAGAGAACTTTTTAACAGCATGTGATATAATTAAAAAAGAACAATATGGTTTCAGAAAAGGGAGTTCAACTGCTCTGGCATGCTTTGCGCTAATAAAACATATAACTGAAAGCTTAAATAAAAATTCTAAAATATGTTGCGTATTCCTCGACATGACGAAAGCCTTTGATTTTGTCTGCCATAAAACACTACTTTCAAAGCTTGAGCACTATGGAATACGAGGTAAAGCCAATGACTGGATCAAAAGTTATCTTTCGGATAGAGTACAATGTGTGGAAATAACAAAAACTTGTAAAAATCAACAAAACACCTTTAGGTCAGAATATAAACAAAATAATTATGGCACGCCCCAGGGTAGTATCTTATCCCCAGATCTCTTTAAAGTATACATCAACGACTTTCCCGAAGCGATAGGGAAGGAGTGCATACTATTCGCTGATGACACTACAATAATTATTAAGAGTGATAATTACAAGGATTTAGAAAACGAAATCGTCGAAGCTATGGATAACGCAATCGGCTGGCTAAACAAGAATAACTTAAAAATAAATATGACTAAAACAAATATAATACAATTTCAGACATACAATGCAAACATAAATAAACTAAACATTCTTTATAAACTTCTTCTCACTTAACCACTGTCGAAAATTGTGTATTTTTGGGTATAACAGTCGATAAAAATTGTAATTGGAAACCACACATAAATAAAATTATTGTTAAAATAGATCGATTTATATATGAAAAGAATTAGACAAACAATTAACTATGATAGTGCAATGTTAGCGTATCATGGTTACGTATCATCCATACTTAGATACGGTATTATAATATGGGGTAATTCAGTAGAGTTTGACAGAGTTTTCAAAGCTCAGAAAAAACGTGTCAGAGCAATTTATGGAGCTCATTTTCTAGACAGCTGTAAGCCACTATTTCAAAAACTAAAAATTTTACCTTTGCCATGCTTGTATATCTTTTAAATGTGTATTTTTGTTAAGAGGAACTATAATTTATTCGAAACTACCATTACCAGACCAAATTGCCGATCATCACGCCATAAAGATAGACTTCAGCTACCACCAATAAAACTAACATTATTTAAGAAAAATACATACTGCATGGCCATTATAATATACAACCATTTACCAAATAGTGTGCAAGACCTACCGCTGAGAATGTTTAAAAAATACATTTTCAAACTGTTTCTACTGAAAAGTTATTATACGATTAAGGACTATTTAGAAGATAAGTCAATAGAATCTGTAGTTTGTGAGTTAAAATAATTGACATTATAAGTATATCATTATTAAATTTGCACGCCATCGTTTTAGCAGGATATGCAGAAACAAAATTATTGTAACACCATTATGTACCATATTCTAGCAAATAAATATTTTTGATTTGATTTGATTTACTAATGTCTTAACTAATACCAATATATTCGTCACACCACTAATAACAGTGTACTTCACATGGAGCGACTGTCTGTCTGACCTCCAAAATCAAAAAATCAAAATCAAAATATTTTTATTTCACATAAACCTACATGGGCACTTATGAAACGTCAGAAGCTAGGTGCACGGTTCCAATTGGTTGTTTCCTATGGAGAAGAGCCGGCAAGAAACTCCACGGTTACTCTTTTAAAAATAATTGGCTTTTACAATGTTTTCAAATTACACAAATTAAGTATGGGAGAACAGTGTAGGCCTGTCGAAAAGTACTTAACAAAAAAAAAAGAGAAAAGGAAACGGTCTAAAGAAAAAAAGATCTAGTCTATTAAGCCTACAACGTTCTCACATTCACAACGTACACAAGAATCCATGTAAAATAATATTAATAATAATAATATTAAGTCTGAAATATAAATTGTAGGTATATAATGTCAAATAGTGAAAATATAATGTCAAAAATGTATGTCCCACAAACAGTTACTGTATCTCCACAAACAGTTACTGGGTACCACGCGCACGCCAGTAAAGCTCCCAGTCAACATGGTTTTTTTCCGACATGTTCAACAATAATCGTCATATTTCAGTCAATTTAAAAAAAAACGTAATGAATTATACACTTAAACCTTCCTCATGAATCATTTCGTCCATTGGTGACAACCGTTTGAAAATCCGTTTGGCAGTTTAAAGAAATCATACACCTTAAGGCGCTGACAAGACCCAATTGACCAAAATAGGCTTCTCTTAAGAAAAAAAATTGCCAAATCTGTATAGTTTGTGGTAGTGGAAAAAATATATGTTAATTTTGAACATATTTCCCAGAACTTGGTTGTTACCAAAACACGTTTTGAAAAAAAAATCTCGATACAAACTAACATTAAACTAACCTCTTACCTTGAGTTCTAATCCAAAATATCTGCATTAAATATCAACATACGTTACGTATTTAATTAATAACAAGAACGTCTTATTTGAATGCAGAACTTGGTTGTTTTTTATTTTCGATTACTCAACTCAATTTTGAGTAAATAGAGAATTGCTTCATATTTTGCAATAAATTACAAGCGTTGTGTCATCGCGCATCTCTTTCTTTTCTATGCAATCTGAGAATGACCGCGGTTTAGGTGTTGTCAGCGTCTTAAGTTCAGTATGAATAATATTTATTCACGCCTCGAAATCGACTGACTCTGTACCAGTGTTGTCAAGTGCAGGCTTAGCATGACACTCTCTGTTTCTTCGAAGAATAGACACGGCTCTCTCTATAGAAAGTGACATTTCGTTGCTCCTTTTTTAACATCCCACTGTAGAAATCCTTCTACATAAAAAAAAATTTAAAAAACAAAGACCCGACCAAAATTATATAGATTATAATGCTTGTTTTTCCCTTTTCATTTATGTGTTTTTGCAGTCGGGTTTTTTTGTTTTTTAAATAATTTATTTTATTTCAGGCTTTTTAGTTTTATTAATATATATATTTGAAAATTACTTATTACTAGCTTTTATTTGATAACAATATTGTTGCGATTAATTTAAAAAAAAAAATCCCCTCCTTTTTTTTGTATTTGCAGATGCAATTTATAAATATTATAGCCTATGTCACTCCCACAATTAAGACGAATCTAACGACACCTCATATGTTAAAATCCATCAAGCCGTTTAGCCTACAGAGCGTGCCAAAGAAATAGATATACTACATACATACATACATACATACATACATACATACATACATACATACATACATACATACATACATACATACATACATACATACATACATTACATACATACATACATACATACATACATACATACATACTCTCGAAAAACATTACTCTCCCGAGGCAGTCGGGTAAAAAGGACCTAGACAAAGATTGTTAGAAACGAAAGACAAAATGACAGATTGTAGAAGGATTTCTACGGTGAGATGTCAAAAACTGAGAAACGATATGTCACTTTGTATAGAAAGAGCCGTGTCTATTCTTCGAAGAAATAGAGTGTCATGCTAAGCCTGTTGCTACCTTTAGTCAATAGCTAAACATTTTGCAAAAAGTTGCTAAATTGTCTGATTTACTCAAAAAAGTTGCCAGAAGTAGCTAAATGCTACTTAATTGGTAAGTTACAATCAAAATTGCCGAATTATTACGATCATGTTTTAAATCAAACTCGAGAGTATTAAAAAATCAGTATATATGTATTATTATTAAAATATAAACTTGGTAATTACAATAAATGCAATAAGGTTTAAAAAAATATTGGCTACAAGTTTTTATTAAATTGTCCTGACCCCGAATAATAGCTAGATCTAACTATAAAGTTGCTAAGTTGGCAACACTGCAATCAAATCGGTTACCAACTGAATGTTGCCTATTTCAAACGGAAGTTAACACTCAGTCGGCTATACGACCAATCAGAGCAGAGTAAAAAGTACATATATACACTTTTGCCCGACCCAGGAATTGAACCCAGGACCTCATGCTCAGCAGTTGCGCTTGATAATTAAAATAAATAAAATAAAATAAGTTTATTTCATATCATTTTTGCTTACATTGCATATCGAGGAGTCTTCATTTAGAAATAGGAATACCTGTAGTTGAAGGCTGTCTCTAGGAGGGGGGGGCGGCAGCTGCCCCTCCCTGCTCCCCCTTCGCGACGCCCTTGTATATTATTAAGACACACGTTGCAAAAGTAACTCTGTATCATCATAATTTAAATTATGCAGCCATGTTATAAGTTGTATTTTGCATACTAGACCAACGACGCAGTTTTTAGTAAATAAATAAAAGAAGTCGCAAAGAACGATAAGTGTAAACGAAGTAATAGCGCGAGCGGGCGATGCGATGCGACGCAGTGGGTCGGGAAGACACCAAATATAATAGACAAGAATACTCTATATTATGTACACCATACAAATTACAGATATAAATGTTGAAATTTTACATAGGGTGACACAATGGGCGGTCTTATCGGGAAAAATGATCTAATATGAATAATAATATATAACTTTTGTTAGGTTGTAGTAAAGGTTCTTTAGTGTTAAAAAATTAAATGTTCATTTAGTATTACACAACGAATTTAATAAATAAATATAGTTACTACAACTAAATACGGTTTATGAACAATAACTAACATTAAAGTGATTATAAAGTGACGCGAATGACGCGGGATTAAAGTGATTATGAAGTGACGCGAATGACGCGGGATTAAAGTGATTATAAAGTGACGCGAATGACGCGGGCGATGGTTAGCGATCGACTGTGGTGTTGGATACTCCATTCGAACTCAGTCGAGGAACGTCATAGGTACTTGAGTTCACGTGTTTGTGTGCTTGTGTAGATTACATACCACTTTTTTTTTTTTGTTTGGGAAATCATCAAATTATTTCTCCCGCTTTGGGCTGAGCGGGGAGGGTGTTTCAGACTCTTACTGACTAAAACCTACCCGTATTCCTTCCGTTGCCTGTGTTGGCAGGGGCCTCAATGACCCATAAGTACGTTCCCGCAACGGATTACATACCAATACAATAACAATCGCTAGCGAATATTAATGGTTGTTTCTTTCAGGGCTCGTGGCGCGGTGACACCGACGTGGAATACTTGGAAGGTGTACATATAATGCTGAACGCTGAAGGAGCGAGCTTGCTGCCACTGGCTATCGAGTAAGTGGCTCTTCAACATAAAACATATTCACTTTCGCATTTTTAATATTAGTTAGGATTGTTCGACGCAAACAAATGTCGTCATCTTGTGCACGGGATTTAGTTTTTGAAGTGGTCAGATATGCACTCCCGTGATAGTAGGAGAGAGACAAAGCGAATGTGCGGCCAGTAATTGCCTCTGTCTAGAATTCTGATTGGTCCAAAGGCGTTTTGACTTTTATCTACTTATATACATACAAGGTGTCGTATTGCATCCTCGTAAAATTTCAGGAGACTGCTATGAGAGACTTATATACTCAAATAAAATTAAGATACCTGCTCCTTAACCAATACATACTTGTTTTTTTTTTGTTATTTATGTTTGACAGAATTTTAGAATACACCACTTTCACAAAACAGAATTACCCCGTTGCGTTTGCGGTAGTGTGTGTGTAAAAGGGCAGTTACAGTGCGGTATCACACGGGCCGCGTTTAAAAATGCGTGTCCCACACATACCGATTTTTGAAAATTTAAAAAAAAAAGTCGTTTTTTATTATTCATTCGTGTTGAGAATCATTAGCATAGTTACCTCCTTCAATTTGAAGAGGATGCAAAACGACACCTTGTATATAAAAAATAATCCCTATTTCCCTTGGTCACGGTATCACGCTAAAACGGCTGAACGGATTTAAATGAAATTTGACACTCAAGTGTCAAATTTTAGCAAACCATGACCTGGACTAGAATATAGAATAGTTTTTATCTCGATATTCCCACGGGTTCGAGCCTTACGTGTGTAAAATCGCGGGGCGCAGCTAGTAGCCTATACTTTTCCTTTTTTTTTATGGTCTGTGTAGTCCCATGAAACATGAGGCTCCAGGGACGAGTGCGAATCTTTGGGTTCATTCGAGCAATCGAGTCTGGTTTAGTCACGCTGGGGTCGGTGCATTTCATTCATTCATAAATGCAAAAAGTTTTTTTCAGATGCGGTTGGTAGTTCTAGAGATGATCTCTACACACAAACTCACAAATAAATATTACCTTTTTATTATATATAAATATAGTATTCATAGATTTTTTTTTTTGTATAGTGGTGTGCTAGCTGACATATGGCTAATAAATTAATGTTTTGTGTTGCGTATAGTGTAAATTATTTTGCATACTATTGTATGGAATCCAATTATTTCTCTAACTGAACAGACAGCTGTGTTGCGTTTGTTGACCACTTCTTTTTACCAACTAAAGCACTAGGATGGGTGGGTGTTTTTGGGGGGCTGTCTTATGTAATTTTGACGTTCGAAAAGTGCTGATTCTCAGCCTAGTTTTAATAAATGACTTTTGATTTTGATTTAAATAAATAAAATGATGAGTATATGACATACGTTTTTTGTTGTTTGTTTGTCAGCGGGCGCGTGTGCCACGGCAGCCACTTCACGTGGCGCGGGCACGGCGCCGCCGTCACGCTGCGGGCGCCCGGCCTGGCCAGCGCCGCCCGGCCCTACGCCGCGCGCGCCGCCTGGCTGCAGGTCAGCCATGGATCTGAGCATAATATAGTATACAGGGTGGCACAATCTGTTACCACGGATTCAGTACATGAATTCTGGACCCCCTTCGTTGAAATTTTTCGATAGTTATTAAAAAAAAAAATATATATATACAGGGTGACATTGAAAACATGCGACAAATCGAAATGGGAGATTGTACTCATCATTATGAACAACTTTTACTAAGGGACCAAAGCTACAATCCCAAAAAAAAAACTGCTGTCCCCTACATTTATGTTCGCAATACCTCATCAAAATGTAGGAAAAGCAGATTTTTTTTTTTTGGGATTACAGCTTTGGTCCCTTAGTAAAAGTTGTTAATAATGATGTATACAATGTCCCATTTCAGTATGTCGCAAGTTTTCAATTTCAACCTGTATATATTTTCCTACAAAAATGCAATATCATAAAAAAAACAGGACAAGTGCGAGTTATACTCGTGTACAATGGATGGATGTGTTATCTACCATGTTTTTTATCCCAAGATAATTTATCGCAAGAACAAACTTGACATTGTAAACATGTTCCCCTATACATTACAACTGCAAATGTAAGTTTGTAACCACAATATTAAGAGATTTACCATGTTTTTTAACACCATATACTTCTTATAGGTTTTCCTGTTATACACTATAGGAAAACGTAAAGAACTATTTTCTGTATTTGTTCAACATTTTAGGCTAAGTAGTTTCAGAGATAGGAATGGTAAATTTTAGGCTAAGTAGTCTCAGAGATAGGAATGGTAAATTTTAGGCTAAGAAGTTTTAGAGATAGGAATGGTAAATTTTAGGCTAAGAAGTTTTAGAGATAGGAATGGTAAATTTTAGGCTAAGAAGTTTTAGAGATAGGAATGGTAAATTTTAGGCTAAGAAGTTTTAGAGATAGGAATGGTAAATTTTAGGCTAAGAAGTTTTAGAGATAGGAATGGTAAATTTTAGGCTAAGAAGTTTTAGAGATAGGAATGGTAAATTTTAGGCTAAGAAGTTTTAGAGATAGGAATGGTAAATTTTCATCTTTTTTCTTAACTAACTTTAAAACTATTTATTCTAAAATTATAAAAAAATAATATTTGCACCCTCACAAACAGCCCTTTAATTTAATATGTCACACGATACAGAATGCAAAACTTTTTATTTTTTTCTAATTTGTCTTCCAAAAGTGCCTTCTTATTAAAAAAAACATTTATTTACGTTACACGTCCGTGTTTGGGTCACAGAAATTCATATGTGTACCAAATTTCAACTTAATCGGTCCAGTAGATTCGGAGCAATTCGGCTGTGACCGATGGACAGACACACGAGTCCGATCCTGTCAGGGTTGCGTTTTTCCTTTTGATGTTTACATTTTGACCGTGTACAGAACAGCTTATTTTTTAAATTGTTATTTCCCCCCCTTATCTCCGAAACTACTGAACTACATTTCGAAGTCTACTTTTTTTTAATACAGAAAATATTTGTATACTTATACATTACAGAAAAACCTATAAGAAGTCTATGGACTTAAAAATAGCATGGTAAATCTCTGAATATTGTGGTTACAAACTTACATTTGCAGTTGGAATGTATAGGGCAACATGTTTTTCAACTACAATGTTAATTTTGTTCTTGAACAGAAAAGACTCGAGAAAGCAACTGGACCTTTTTTTTTTTTTTTTTTTTTGCCGGGGTGGAAAATCCTCATGGATGTCCTCCGCCCTGGGGTAGGCAGAGGGGTCTGTCAGACTCTTACTGACTAAAAACCACCCCGGTGTTCCCGTCCCACACTTGCACCGGGGATCATGGGATCTAATGCGACTTCCACGATCCCCAGCTAGTGCCGGCCCGCCTCTGCGGGCCACCTCAAGTCTGGGGGGGGTGAGGTGTTTAAACCCCCCCCACAACGTCTGAAAGGGGCGCGCGTGGAACACTACGCGCCGCCACCTCGGGTCCAGTGTGATGGGGGGTGGCGGACGTCCCCAAGTCCGCCGTCCCTGGACCCATTTAGGGGGGCCGGAAGAGGGCGTTGTCTGCCCTCTGCCGACGCCCGGTGCGCCTGCTGCGGGCCGGGTGAGCGGAAGAGATCTCCCGCTCCCGTTCCGCAGCCTCCTTCTGCGACACGACTGTTTCGCAGAAGGATACCACCGCGTCCCAGGACTCCTCGCTGCCGACCATCGCCTCGACCACGGCCGGCAGCGACAGGTCACTGCCCACTCCTGAGATGAGGGCACGGCGCGGCTCCTCCCAAGCGGCACACTCTGCCAGCGTATGCCGCGCCGTATCCTCCCGACAGTCGATGCAGTGGTGACACCGGGCGTCCGGCTCCCTGTTTATGCGGCACAGGTACTTCCCGAAGCAACCATGCCCCGAGAGCACCTGCGTCACCCGAAACGACAGGGAGCCGTGCCTCCTCCCGAGCCAGGGCTCGAGCACTGGCCGGACCGCCTCGATGGTGGCGAGGCCGGCGGTAGGGCGTGTAAGCCTGTCCCGCCATTCCGCCACCAGGGCTGCGCGGAGCTGTGACCGACGCAGCTCCATATGTCGCTGCATAAGCCACTCGCCCCGCGCCCTCGCTTCCTCGCGCCACTGGTACAGCGACGCGAGTACTTTCGCCTCGAGGTCCCAGGGCGGGGATCCGGCCAGTACGCAAACCGCCTCGAAGGAGATCGTGCGATATCCCCTGATGACTCTGACGGCCATCGCTCTCTGCGGCTTCCGCAGGACTGCGAAGCAACTGGACCTGAGCCAACCTGGCGGCGACGTTGTTAAAAGACGTTTGAGAGAGACCATTGCTTGCTCAAGGATACATATCCGTTAAGCTCTAATAATCCTTCCTGTCCTAAGGGCACGTCTTCCTGACCATTACCGCGCCCCCCGGTCTACTCTTTGATATGTAATGGTCTCTGTAGTTCCATGAAACATGAGGCTCCAGGGACTAGTGCGAATCCTTGGGTTCATTCGAGAAATCGAGTCTGGTTTAACCACGCTGGGATCGGTGCATTTCATTCATTCATTCATTCATACAATGTTAAGTTTGTTCTTGGTAAATTCATCCCAAATACGAAACCCGATGGTCCAACACACACATGGCGGATTTTTTTGTAGTTAACTTTCTCTATCAAGAGAAACATTGTCTTTGGGGACAAAGAAATCTTTTGGATCTTTTAACTGGGTATAAGTAGGTCAGAATTTAATTGTCCATTTTACTTTTTATAAACATAAAATACCAATCAATCTATCTGCCTGCCTTTTCCAAACCACGTTGGGGTCTGCTTCTGGTCTAATTGGATGCGGCTGAATACAGATATGGCCAGATAGGCAGTTGCTCCATCTAAAATACTGATTTTACATGGAGTGACTGTCTATCTGACATCCAAAACCCAGTTACCGAGTAACAATGGTGCCAATTCCCTTGTTCACAAACTAAACTAAATTTAAGTTCAGTGCATCTTTTTCTTGACAGGACTAAACTAAAATGTATCTTCTCTCCTTTTCTTAATGAAATAAAAAGAAAAAGATGCACTGAACTTAAATTTACTTTAGTTTGTGAACAAGGGAATCGGCACCACTATACCCCTTGGTAAAGTCTTACCAACGTCAGAAGACCAAAACTCTGACAACCAGTCGGTTGTCAGACTTTCGGGCTTCTGACGAGCCTTAACAACTGTCAAAGATCTGCGATTGACAGTTGGGACCAACCGCCCAACGTGCTTTCCGAAACACAGAGGGGTCTCGATATGAAACTATTAATAATTTTATTTCAGAATAAACATTCCATACAATGTTCTTGTGGCTAAGTAATATCAGCCGCACGGGTCAATCGATCAGGTTAAGCTACGCTTGCCGCAGTTGGTCCGTGGATGGGTGACCATCTTTACATACCAAGTCCCCTCCGTGCCTCGGAAAGCACGTTAAGCCGTTGGTCCCGGCTGCCATTTGTAGATCTTTGACAGTCGTTACGGGTCGTCAGGAGCTCGAAAGTCTGAAAGCCAGGCTTACCAAGGGGTATCGTATTATCCAGTAAATGGGTTGTGGAGGTCAGATAGGCAGTCGCTCCATGTAAAATACTGGTATTCAGCTGTGTCCGGTGAGACTGGAAGCCGACCCCAACATGGTTGGAAAAAGGCTAAACAGATGACATTGTTATTAAATAATACTTATAACTATGTTAGTAAAATGATTAATTATAACAAATAATACATATTTACATACATAAACTCACGCCTTCTTCCCATGGGGGTAGGCAGAAACTATAGAACGCCACCTGCTACGCTCCTTACATACTCCTTTTGCTTCGTTTACGTTCATACATCTGGTCATACACGCACGCCGGTTGCGAGTACTACGCACCTGACCTTTTCGAAGAACATCATTAATGAGGTCACTATATGTCTTTCTGGGGCGTCCCCCTCCCGGCATTTTCACTCATATAACAAATAATATACAGCCTAAAATGTAATATCTCTTTCCACAGGTGGTTATCCCAAAGGACTTGGCTCAGGACATGTCAAAGCAAGTCTCATGTTTCTCAAGACTGGCCGATTCTGACTCCGAACCTGACAGTGATGAGGAGACGCCAGGGTCGGAGCCCCCAACGCTGCCGATCACTCTAGTGTGGCCTAAACATAAGCTGAAGATATCTGTCGTGCCTGACAACGAGTTCTTATAAGACTAAGACCTGAAAAAAAAAAGATAAATGATTTTGTTTCTGTAAGTAGGTTCTTACAAACACTTTTACACGTCAATCATATTTTCTTAAACTAGATGAGGTCGGCGGAGGTAGATGAGGAGGTTTGAGTGACTAGACGACGCCAGGAGGCCTACTCCTAAACACAAAATTCATTGTTTCAATTAAATTATTTATTTCGGAAAAAATCCATATTGTATTAGTATTAAAACTTAGAAAAATATGTTATTTGCATAAAAATCAAAAAAAGAAAACAGTATTCCAATCAAAAACCAAAAAAATTAAATTAAAGTCAATATTAAGATCCAAATTTAAATCAAATTCAAAAACAAAATTACAATTATAAAATTAAAACAAATTCAAAATTGAGATCAAAATCAAATTCAAAATTAAAGTCAATATTACATTAGAATTTAAAAACAAAAATTTAATTAAATTAGAAACAAAACAAAAGTACTTAAACCAAAATTAAATCAAAATTTAATTAAATTTAATCAAATTAAAAATAAATCAAAATCACATTAAAATTAAATCAAAATGATGTCAAAATGCTATTAAAAATAAACTAAAACTTGAACACAACTTATCCTCTACATCAATATCAATTCAAATATCTTTCTTCAGCACCAGGCCTGCAGTTATATCTGTGGGACCAGTGCATCAGAAAAGGGCAGTCTGGCCTCAAAATCAAAATATTTTTATTTCACATAAACCTACATGGGCACCTATGAAACGTCAGAAGCTAGGTGCACGGTTCCAATGGGTCGTTCCCTATGGAGAAGAGCCGGCAAGAAACTCCACGGTTACTCTTTTAAAAATAATTGGCTTTTACAATGTTTTCAAATTACAGTGTTAATAGGTATGGGAGGACAGTGTAGGCCTGTCGATAAGTACTTAAAAAAAAAGGAAGAAAAAGGTCTACAAAAGATCTAGTCTATTAAGCCTACAACGTTCTCACATTCACAACGTACACAAGAATCCATGTAAAATAATATTAACATAATAAAAATAAAAACCAATTTAAACCAAATGACTTGTTTTCCATTGTATATAATGCCAAATTTTTTTTTTTTTTTTTTTATTTGTGATGGGTTTGCTCTTGACCTTAGTCTATGTCAGAGGCGACAGAAACAAAGTCGACGATGGAGCGAGCTTACCCAGAAGAAGCCTGTTCACTCTCACTTTGAAGAGATTAGGGTTATATGCGTTCGGAAACACAGACGCAGGCAGAGAGTTCCATTCCTTTGCTGTGCGCATTATAAAAGAAGTTTGGAAACGCTTAGTGCGAGTTGGTGGGTTAGCCACCAGGAAGGAAATAATGAAAAAATAATGTCAAAAAAGTATGTCTAAAAAATAATAATAATAACCTATACCATATATCATAATAATAATAATGGCCTCTCCACAATAACCTTCATGATCAGTTTCGAGCGTTTCGTACTCCGTATCACCTACGGACATCAGATTAGTTTGAGGCCCGACCTAAGAATGAATGACAAAAAGACAAGAAAGAAAATAAATTTATTTGACCCAGGTTTATAGCACACAAAATTCATACAAAAACAATGAACAGAAAATACTTAAGACGCTGACAACACCTAAACCGCGGTCACTGTCAGATTGCACAGAAAAGAAAGAGAAGCGCGATGACAGTATCATCACAACGGTAATGTTTTCCCATTGTTTGTCTTACTGTTTAGTATATTCGTGTATTTATTTGGTCTTATATTTATGTATAATTAGGTATATGTATTATATATAATGTTTTTAATAGGTATATGTATGTATATACTTATATTTTAATAAATATTTATTCCACAGTTTTCGTTATTGCACCTACCGCTGTCTTTCTCTGCATCACCCAAAGGTTGACTGGTAGAAAATGCCTACGGCATTAAGTCCGCCTCTGTACATTTGTGTGCGTAAAGTATTAAATAAATAAATGACACAATGCTTGTAATTTATTGCAAAATAGGAAGCAATTATCTATTCACTCAAAATTGAGTTTAGTAATCGAAAATAAAAAACAACCAAGTTCTGCATTCAAATAAGACGTTCATGTTATTAATTAAATACGTAACGTACGTTGATATTTAATGCAGATATTTTGGATTAGAACTCAAGGTAAGAGGTTAGTTTAACGTTAGTTTGTATCAATATTTTTTTTCAAAACGTGTTTTGGTAACAACCAAGTTCTGGGAAATATGTTCAAAATTAACATAATTTTTTTCCGCTACCACAAACTATACAGATTTGTCAATTTTGTTTCTTAAGAGAAGCCTATTTTGGTCAATTGGGTCTTGTCAGCGTCTTAAAACAGTATTGTGTGCCTCACGGCTGCGCTGAATAGGTCCAGTTCAGCAAACATGCCAGACAACTGGTGCCTGACGCTGGTTTTCAACTGGACCTTATGTTACGAGGTCGTCTTACGGATGTAAATCAGTTCTATAGTGCGTGTAAATATTTGAATAAAAAATATATAGATATAATAATAAAATCGCTTAGATATTTGTTTAAAAAATAATTATAGATAATTATATATAGTGGTCTAGTGAAAAGTATGTCTCGTGGTCACAAGCGCTACTGCTGAGCATGAGGTCCTGGGTTCGATTCCCGGGTCGGACAAAGTGTTATTGGGTCTTTCTATCAGGAATTTCTCAGTAGCAGCCCGGAGTCTGGGTTTGTGCCCGGTTGATGGCAATAGGCTCGCCCCCTATTATATGGGACTTAAACATAACTGGCGAAATGTGGGTGTACTACAGGTACACCTCTGTCCAACCCTTTGGAGAAACAAGGCGTTATACAGGGTGACATTGAAAACATGCGACAAATCGAAATGGGAGATTGTACTCATCATTATGAACAACTTTTACTAAGGGACCAAAGCTACAATCCCAAAAAAAAAACTGCTGTCCCCTACATTTATGTTCGCAATACCTCATCAAAATGTAGGAAAAGCAGATTTTTTTTTTTGGGATTACAGCTTTGGTCCCTTAATAAAAGTTGTTAATAATGATGTATACAATGTCCCATTTCAGTTTGTCGCAAGTTTTCAATTTCAACCTGTATGTATGGTTGCACAAGAAACAATGGACTATCCTCGATAAATAATAGACAACTATATCATAATTCATATCATTGAAACACACATACACTACTTACCTCCCTTTTTTTATCATGTGGTAATCCTCATGGATGTCCTCCACCCTGGGGTAGGTGGCGGGGTCTGTCAGACTCTGACTGACTAAAACCACACGGTGTTCTGCTGCTACCTTTAGCCGGGGCGCTGGAGTGCGTGCGCATTTCGTCACGTTCCCCCGGCCAGGTGTTGGTCCGCATTACTTCATACAGACCCCGTCACCCTCAGCAGCCGCATACGGCTGCAATTCCTCGAGAGAGGCGCGCCGCCGTCTCGGGCCTTTCACTGATCAGGTCACAAACTCCCCAAGTCTGTTGCCTGCAGGCCTCACCCTGGGGCGGCCGGAGATCGTTCCGCATCCTCCGGCGCCCGGTGACTCTGCTACGGATTGGTAGGGAGGTTGTATCCTCCCTTTCCCTTTCCGCCGCCTCTTTCGCGACCATCACTTCCTCGCAGAAGGAGGCGGCGGCGTCCCACGCGCTCTCACCTCCGACCATAGACTGGACCATGGCCGGAAGCGAGAGTATCCGCAGCACCAACCGCCGTGATGAGGTCACGGCGCTGCACTGCCCACGCAGAGCATTCCTCAAGGGTGTGCCGCGCCGTGTCGTCGAGGCAGTTGCAATGGTGGCGACCGGGTGTCGGTTCCCGGCCTATGCGGCACAGGTACTTTCCGAAGCATCCATGTTCGGTGTTAGCCGGAAACTAAGGGCGCCATGCCGTCTCTCCAGCCACTCCCTCACCACGGGTCTTTCCGCCGGTATCGTGCCATGCCCCGCGCTGGGTTGCGCAAGTCGCTGGTCCCACTCCACCACTAGGGTCTGGCGGAGCTCAGCCCTGTACACCTCGACATGGCGAGGCATCAGGTGCTCGCCCCGCTCCAACGCGTCACGGCGCCACTAATATAGGGTCGCTACTAGGATTTTGGCGTCAAGATCCCAGGGTGGTGATCCGGCCAAGAGGCTCGCCGCCTCAAAGGAGACCGTACGGTATCCTCTTATCACCCTGACGGCCATTGCTCTCTGTGGTCTTCTCAGTATTGCAATGTTGCGGGCCGTCAGGTTAACCGCCCACACAGGCGCTCCATAGAGTGCCATGGACCGTACGATACCGACATAGAGCCTTCGGCAGGAGGCATTTGGCCCCCCTAGATTAGGCATTCGCGGTGCCCATCAATCGGGGAGCCAAACGCTGAAAATGCGGCCCGAAGTTACACTACTTACCTACCTACCCTATTTCATCCAAATCCTATCGTGGATAATATGAATTTAGTTAATTTAGCTTGAATGCTGATTTTCTTCTCTTTTTTTTTGGTAGTTGTATTGTGCTGTTCACACTCTTTCCAATCTGTTTTTAGACGTGAGAAGACTTTAAATTGGCTGTCTGTCTCACATACAATTTTTTATTCTGTTTTGTTTTAGCTGTAAGTCATCCATACTTAATAAATAAACAAAATAATGATTAAAATACTACCGTGAATTCATGCAACCCGAATACTTTTTGATAGGATAGTTGTTACTTTTTTACTGAAATGTCAGGCAGCTAACTACAAATGTTCAACTTAATGGAATAGGGTTGGACCCTGTTGAGTCGACAGTTTTTCTTGGAATAACTATTGACGCTAAATTACAATGGCGCCCACACATAGAAAAATTGTCAGGAAGGCTAAGTTCGGCCGCCTATGCTGTTAAAAAAATTCGACAGATAACCGATGTAGATACGGCCAGAATTGTTTATTTTAGATATTTTCATAGTCTTATGTCATATGGGATTTTTCTCTGGGGAACCTATGCGGACATTAATACCGTCTTTGTTTTACAGAAAAGGGCTGTTCGAGCCATTTACAACCTAGGTCCAAGAGATTCCCTTCGGTGAAAATTCAAAGAAATAGATATTCTGACTGTAGCCTCTCAATATATATTTGATAATCTTATGTATGTACACAAACATATATCAAATTTTAAGAAATTGTCCGATATCCAGAGTTTAAATACCAGGAATAAACATAATCTTGCTGTACTTCACACTCGCCTCCACAGAGTAGGCAACTCGTTCATGGGT
Organism: Atethmia centrago; assembly: GCA_905333075.3. NCBI lineage: Eukaryota > Metazoa > Arthropoda > Insecta > Lepidoptera > Noctuidae > Atethmia > Atethmia centrago. The sequence continues at coordinate 2,018,575 of HG995396.1, forward strand.
CAATGTATACGCTTTTACAACAAACTTCCTATTGCTATTCGAAATTTACCCATTAAACGATTTAAAAGCTGTATTAAAACCAAACTTTGTAAAAAAGGGTACTATAAAATTTCTGATTATTTAGAAGACAAAAAAGCTTGGGATTGAGCTGCTCGCTCTGATAAGCCTTGTGGTAAAACCATAAAATTTGACATTTAAATTATACAAAATCATCATTACATATACAACTATATATACATATTTACATTGATGAATATTATAAGCAAAATTAAGTGAATATTTATGTACCTTGAAAAGTATTATATTACTTTAATTATGGTGAATGTGAGCACTATGTGGCTCACTTTTATTGATTTCTTGTTGTTTTTTTTTTCTCTTAGTTTTAATGATGGTCTGGCATTTTGAGTACTTTATGCGGCCAACCCAATTGTCCTTTCCTTGGTATTGTTCGTCGAGTCGTTAAGCTCCTTAAGTTCTGAGTTGAGCTACACGATTACTGACAAATGCTTGCACTGACTGGACAGGTCCACTCAAATTTGTGTGGTTCTTGCCTCAAAAGACCATTTCAGACATGGATCTACATGGTCCTCACATGATCCGACCAAGATTATGTCTGGACTTTAAAAGAGACTTTGACCCTTGAGTTTGTTTCGCCATTTCTTCTCAGGGGTAGTCAGATAGGAAATGTCGACTCCATCTAGCTTATTTTTAATATGACGTGCAAAAGTGATTCTCATATCCTATTTACAGAATAAACAATTTAATTTCACTACTTCCATTGCAATTTCTTTATATTTTCTCACATTTTAAACCTTCCTTGGACTTCTACAAATATTTAAAAACCAAAATTAGGCAAATCGGTTCAGCCGTTCTCGAGTTTTTGTGAGACTAACAAGCTTCAATTCATTTTTAGAATCAAAATCAAAAATCATTTATTTGCCATGAATGTGGGTACAAAATAGTATGTAAACATTATAAAATCAGTTCCAACACACTACCTTACGGCATGCAACAGTAAAAACATATTTATATCTTCTAATTATACAAACAAACAAACAAACAAACAAACAAAAACAGAAAAGAAAAAACGTAAAAGTACAGTCATGTGAATATACAGACATTAAAAACAACTGCAACTAAACATCAAAATCAGCAATATTTATTCCGTATTTTTACCAATTATTGATTTTTATATTTTTATATTTTCTAAAGTTTTGCCTTTTTGTCCCTAAATTTACTTATGTGCTTCGCTGTAGCCCTTTTTGGAAACATCCAAATTTGCTTTCACCAATAGACGATTTAGTCAAAACTAGTTTAGAAACGATTTTAAATATTCAGCTCAATGAACCATCTTGGTTACAAGCATCCCTCCCTATTCGGTTTGGCGGTTTAGGAATCCGCAAAATTTCGAGTGTTGCTTCCCCAGCCTTTTTGTCGTCCACCCATAGCACGTCACGTCTCATAGGTAATGTCCTAAGGGCTTTGCCCACAAACTATGAGACTGCGGGCTTGGAGGATGCCAAGAATGCTTTTCAAATTGCTTGCCCGGGTAAAGAATTTCCAGACAACCTAAAATCTCAGAGGAGCTGGGACGATATTTATTGCGATTTAACATACAAATCGATTCTGAGCCGCAGTTCAGGTCCGGATCGCGCAAGACTTTTGGCGGTCGGAACCAGAGAGGCCGGTCATTGGCTACATGCCCATCCTTCTCCATATACCGGTACCTTCCTGGATCCGACCTCGCTTCGTCTGGCGACTGGTCTGCGGCTTGGGGTCACGGTATGCACTCCACACACATGCCCTTGTGGCACGGACGTGGACCGACTGGGTCACCACGGACTTTGTTGTCAAAAAAGTGCAGGCCGCTTTTCAAGACATGCAACACTTAATGACATAATCCGCCGGTCTCTTGCCAGCATCAATGTGCCTGCTCTTCTTGAGCCGACTGGCATTGTCAGAGATGATGGCAAAAGACCTGATGGTGTGTCTTTGGTCCCGTGGAGTTTGGGACGGATGCTTGTGTGGGACGCTACCTGTGTAGACACACTGGCACCGTCCCACCTCCAACGGACTACTTCTAAAGCGGGTGCAGCGGCAGAAAATGCCGAAAATCTGAAAGTTATTAAATATGGAGGCCTTGGCAGAGAGTACAACTTTGTGCCCTTTGGCGTCGAGACCCTCGGTCCGTGGGGTCCCAGTGCGCATAAGTTATTTGCGGAAATCGCGAAACGTCTAGTTGATGTAACTGGTGACCGAAAAGCTGGCGGCTTTCTCGCGCAACGCATCAGCATTGCAATTCAGCGAGGAAATGCCGCCAGCATCCTCGGTACAATGCCCCGAGGGCCTTTTTTAAGCCTAACTTAGTTTTAATTTAATTTAGTTAATGTTAATAATCATCTTGTAATTTGGTTATGTAAATAAATGATATTATTATTGATTAAATTGAATTATTTTGCCTACATTATCAAGGTACATAATGACATTTGAAATAAAATATAATAAATTAAAATAACATTATAAACTTTTATCATTCTATAAATCTTGTACAGAATAGTAACAGTTTTTATATATATTAACTATATATGTCACGATGATGTCCACCACCGATATTAGTAATGTCCAACATAAACTTAGAAAGTACGTATGAATTTAAAAAGTCACATTGATGCTTCCCAGGATTTAAACCGACAATCTCGTGCATGAGAAAAAAAATCTCCGTTCACGATAACAGTAAACGAATAACGCTTAAATAACGACACACATCGTTATTTAGCCGTTATTTGTATGTAATATTGTTAAAATTACTGTCTCAACATCACGCCTGTATTTCTCCTTAGTATACAGGTCTGATTTTTGAGACGGGGCGGTAAGGGCAGCGTTTAAAAAATAAGTTGTAGTCTCATTTTCTACGAAATGTATTTTTGTGGTTTCTGACTTTTCTAGTACTAAAACCTCAGGTGCTACGCTAGTTTTTGATCCATACAAGACAGGATCGAAAGCATCAAGATTGTTAAGTGATAATTGCCCATTTTCTTTCTGTCCGTACTTTTTTATTTCAAAGTCTGTAAATGCAGATCAAATTGTTTCAAAAAGTTAAGGACAGTATCATAAGACCGTTTCCAACACTGTCCGGGACACTACAGGACACCGCTATAACATAGACGCCATAGCATAACAATAAAACTTCTATTCTGTCTAATTAAAATCAAAAGTCATTTATTCAAACTAGGCTGAGAATCAGCACTTTTCGAACATCAAAATTACAGAAGACAGTCCCACAAAACCACCCGCGTTTCAGTATTCAGTGTCTCGGGGCAGTAAGGGCAGGTGGTGCCCTTTATGCCCGTCTCAAAAAATCCACCCTGTACATACATAATTAGTCAATATATAACATTACTTCATTATTATTGTGAAAAAAAACGAAGCTAATTACGTTTATAACGAAATAACGCCTGAGTTTTTTATAACGTTGTAGGTATAACGGAGTATTGGTAAATATCGATAATATTGTATGAAACGTAGCCATATATTTGTATATAAGATGTACCTAACTATTTCAAATAAAACAATAATTAAATAAAAGTATTTTAACCCAAATTACGTGTTTTATTTTGGTAAGCAAGAACAAAATTTTAGGAAGACGAACAAGAGAAGTCGGGCTGACATCCGAAAAACCAGTTCTCAATCAGTCAAATAATTAACTCTCTGGTTGGAGACCTTAATTTATTGAGGCACCCAAATGAAAGCCCGGTTAAGCAGCTGACAACCTCCTAGGTTGACTTGCGAGATGCCACAATGAAGGGTTCCCTAGTTGGGATGAATTTATCAAAACGTGCTCCCATACATCGTTATACGCCACAGTCAATCCTCCAACTGCAAGTGTAAGTTGATCGACTAGTACTCGTTAACTTCTAAAGCTTACTTAACTGTGTTAGTTTTCCTTTTAATTTCGTTATATACTACTTTACGCCATGAATTTATTCACATCCAAAAACAACCATTTAGCTGGCAGGTGAGGATGATATTTTTTTTTCTCGTCCATCCCATTGTGTGTGGTATCGTTGGATAGGCCGTTCAAAATATTGCGGGTCTGTGGAAACCATTTTTTGACTCAGGGACCCATTTGCGTAATATAAGGCTATAAAGTGCTAATTTTTGTTAGTCAAGTGTCCCCCACACTTGTGTTTCCACAGACCCGCAATATTTTGAACGGCCTATCCAAAGATACTCCACACAATGGGATGGACGAGAAAAAAAATATCATCCTCATTTTACGTGTCAAAAGGGTACCTTCTTCATAAAAATTGATATAGAAATTATTCCTTAAAAACTTTTGTAAATACACAATTGTTATGGTCACGACTCATATTTTGACCAAGATACAACCTGACACAGACCTGCAAAAAAAAAAACGTAAGAAAATCGATTTTCGCGGGCTACCACTGCGGATACGAGACTGTAGAAGTGGACTGCCGTTCGCTTCGTGCAACCTCGGCTCGCCTCTGGTGACTTCCGATCGTTGTCGATGTTTTGCGCCCTAGTCAAAGGACTCAAAGCGTCCTTTAGTTCTTCGCACGAGTGTATACAGGTTGAAATTGAAAACTTGCGACAAACTGAAATGGGACATTGTATACATCATTATTATTAACAACTTTTACTAAGGGACCAAAGCTGTAATCCCAAAAAAAAAAATCTGCTTTTCCTACATTTTGATGAGGTATTGCGAACATAAATGTAGGGGACAGCAGTTTTTTTTTTTGGGATTGTAGCTTTGGTCCCTTAATAAAAGTTGTTCATAATGATGAGTACAATCTCCCATTTCGATTTGTCGCATGTTTTCAATGTCACCCTGTATAAATATGACCATTTTATTACACAAAGTGACAGCGAGCACATGTCAGATTACACCAGCGAATTATTAATTCGACTTTATTCTCGTACTTCGGACTTCAATCTCGACAGCACTTCGTCGAAGCAAATTCGCGAGTAGTGTAATGCAGGTCTTACACTTTTTTTCAGTTTAGCTCTCATTCGCCAAGTGAGGTACGATACTTCGTTCCAAAAACATGCATTTAGGTGTAATTTTATTTGTTCATTTCAATAATAAAATTATGATTATTTTACAAAGGTATTGAAGTGGCAATTATTCACTTAATTATAAAAAGACTCGTATTCAGAAGTAGAAAATCAACAAACGTCAAAAGTTTTTAGGTTATAAAGAATAACGAAAACGAAACAGTTCATCGCGACGGGATATAGTTGAAAATAACTGCTAAATAAATTATAGTGATAAATAAACGTTAGTGTGTTTTCGCGTTCGTTGAAAATATGCCTAGGAATAAAAGTACATCACAGCTATGGAACTATTTTGATAGGGAACCGGACAAAAAACAGGCTACTTGTAGATTTTGTAACAATGCGTATTCTTATTTTTCTACCACTGGTAACTTGAAGAACCATTTGAAGCGAATTCATCCTGACGTATTTAGCCGAGTTAACTGGGATCGTAGTGTGGATATAACGGATAATGAAGGTACGTACCTATTTTGATTAAAATACAAAACTTATTTATCAATATCAATGTTTTAGTACTCATTTTAATAAATTGTTAATTAACTACTCTACTATAACATTTTCCACGCTATATTAATGTTTTATTTAGATACATAAAAAATAGTTTACTCTAGTAACTAGTTGTATCGCTATTTTGATGTTTTTGGACGAATAACGTGACAGTGACAGATATCAATATGGCGTTTTTTAACCTACTTCTCCTTTGCTCACGAGTTGGGCGATACAAATCGTATATTAATATAGTTACGATATCTATATATCGGCATCACATTACAGGCGAATACTGGATTTTTTCAAATCTGTGTGTGATAAAAATAAACAATTTAACTTAGTGTTTAGTGTACAAACAGTTGTTAAAAATGTCCCGAATCAATACTAGCGTCCTGTGGGACTTTTTTGACAAAATTAACGGAAGCGATAAAAAGGCTACATGTCGTGTGTGTCATGATCAATACAGTTATAAAGGATCGACGGGGAATTTAAAAGCACATCTAAGGAAGAAGCACAGGTATGCTTACGACCGGGTCAACGCTGCTCAACAGCAAGCAAAGTCAGGATCACAAGAGGCTCCATCAGGTATTAATCTATATAATGTATTGGTCGTTGGTAAACGCATCACTTGAGAGCGGCTGGACTGATTTGGCTATTTTTTATTTTCAAATGCTCGTAATGGTCCGAATTAGGTTTTTAAATTATGGGAAAAACAAATTGAAAAAGATTCCTAGAAAATTTTCAAATTCGGGAGAAACGGAACGTCCTTTTTCTATGGGATTATTTTATTAAACTGTTGAAATTTGGACGACAACCTCTGACAGGTCAGCTAGTAAGTTAAACATACTGTCCCCGTGTTCCCGTATCAATTCAAACTATTTAAATAACTTGTACTCGCTATCCTGTCTACATAACTAATCTATATACGATACAACCGATTTACATCGAATCGGTGATTAAAATATCGTCGTCGTATCCGATTTCCACTTCGTATCGGCTCTAAATAAATAGATAGAATATCTAGTACAGAAATTGAAATATATGATTTTGAAATCAGGTTAGATTTCTTAGAAAAAGCGATACGTCATACGATACGACCCAGGTCTACTCTCTAAGCAGGAAGTCCGTAGTTTCGGCCTAAGTTTGGGCGTTTTGAAAAATACAATTAATAACATTAATTTAAAAGCCCAATTAGCTTTTCGATAATAAATAATTATCTAACATTCAACTTAATGCAGTAAATTTATTTGTTCTGTTTCGTTTGCGCTTGGCCGCTAGTTCGTAACTAAAATTCTAGATGGCGCTAGCAGTATTTAAAACTACAGTCTTTATTTAGGAACTACAAAGTTTAGAAAGTATTTTTTTCGCATGGGGTTATTTGTATCATCAGAATCATGTCTTTAAGTTCAGTTTTGAAGATGATTTTTGGTGTTTGTAACTAAATTTAGGCAATTGTAATCTACATATTTATCAAGTAGTTACCTTTATGCGCCTACAAGTCCGTGTTTACAATCTAATAAAAAAATAAGTTTAGTAATAAAAGCTGTCTACATCAATACGTATAAACCGCGCTTACGGTGTCTTGTAACTTTGAAGGTCAAATTGCATGCTCAAAGTACAAGAACTAATACGCTATACCATTTATTACCAACGCACATTTTGTGTTCCATTCAACTTACAACCTTAGGCCCGTTAAGCACGAGCGATTTATGTAGAACAAATGTGTTGTTATTGACTTTAGGGAAGGTGTTCTCCATTGAAATACTCACTCTTATATCGCCACAAAATTTATACTAGATTCTTGTTCCCCCAAACCACCGCGTCGCATCGCAATGCCGGCCCGCGCTAGTATTTCGTTCTTGCTTAGCGGTCTTTCTGACTTTTTTCCTTTTTGCTCGGCTCCTAAGGATCGTAGCGTGATGTTAAATAGCCTATAACCTTCCTCAAGATGTGGACTATCAAAATGCAAAAATATTTTTTCAAATCCGACTGGTACTTCCAGAGATTAGCGCGTTCAAAACAAAAAACAAACTCGTTATGTTTTATTTTATTATTAATCCTGCTGAAGTAAAAACATGTCAAGTCAACAAGGTGTTGGCCCATTTTGAGTATTTCCATGAGCCACCTGATAAGTAGTCCCCTTACGACTTTTTGTTTGTAAGCAAAAGGCAGCAGACGAAAATAGAATGAATGGGGCTCAATGGCGTTACTTTTGCCCCCTTCCACTGAAAGTAGTCGACATGACAACACAACAGTCGTTTCTGAGGACCAGTTAAGTTTGACATTCGAGGGTGGCGCTGCTGGTAAAGGAAAACGTCAAAATTCCCGACATTTACATTGTAGTTCCCTTTTTCGCCGCGTGTATGGTTATTTTGAACACTGTACAGAAGTGCGGTAGAGTAGGGGGGGTAATCAGGTGATCTTTCTCCCTTCTTCCCACCCCCTTAGCCTTGTGTTTTTGTTTTTGTTTGGACTGGATTCTTCACGTAATGGCCTATTTATTTTGTTAAAACAATAATAAAGAAAGAGAATGATGTATTTCTTCTCTATCATGTAAAGAAATGTGCCTACACATGACGCGTCCTTGAAATTTCACTCTGAATTCTCTTCCTAATATTATCGAATCGCCTGCTAAGAATTTTCACTTAAAATATAGGCTTTTATTTCAGTTCCTTTGGAATTAAAACTAGAGCCAAATGTTGTTTTATTCCTCTCGTTAGGACTAGCTCCTCAATTCCATTAAAACATGTCGGTATTTATTAATACGACGACGCAATTTCATTCTGCCTATAACAATCTGTTTTTTAACCTTTTTAACTTCGAGCAGTTCGAGCACTACGTGATTTTCAACACGGTATAAACTCGACAACCCAAACAGCCATCTTGCATTTTGAAAACACTTGATTTTATACTTTATTTCAAGAGTTCCAAGGTTCAGTTTCATTCGCAGAGGTTTTTTGTTTACATCGTATTCCCATTTTGAAATGTCACAACTCCCACGTTCAGCTAGTGAAGGGACACTCTTATGCCGTAACCGTAAGAAGTTTTATCGGTTAACAACCTTTACGGTTTATGTTATCAATTTCCATAGATTTCTAGAGAGACGGCGGTTGTTTTCGATGTAAGAGCGGCAACGTCGCGTAGCTATGTTGTTTATATTGATCATTTCTATGGATATACCGGGCTACCTGGACGTTTGGAGCAGTGGAGAGAGTTACGTAAAAAGGGATTTTACGAAGGATGTTAATGCCTTTTATGAAATGTTTAAATCACTTGAATTTAAAGAGAAACTCTTACCTAGTCAACGTATTACCTAAGTCCATTGTTAGGTTTGTGAAGGGAAGGGGAAAAATGGATGCAGCCAAGTAATTCTTTAGTTTTTGTTAAGATATTTCGTTTCCTCACAGATATACACTCCGGAACTCTTAAATAGAGCACTGGTGCAATTCCATGTGAGGTATGAAGGCTTAAAACATCAAAATAATGTTGCGTCTAAGAAAAAGTTTTTATGCACCTCAGACCAAATTAAAACCATAGCATTAGCATAGCGCTGCGAACAATATACTGAAACCATGCCAAAACTACACCTCGCTCTGTACATACACGCTAACACACATATATTTACAACCAAACTACACCTCACTAAGTGCACACTTGTTTACGAAACCGACTTTACGTCACTGTTGACAGCGCTGTCTTGGTTTTTTATTTGGTCTGAGAGGCCGACATAGTGGCCATCATTTTGGTGTCGACATTGTTCCGAATTTGCAATTTATTGCCATTTAAAAAATCTTCTGTCAGGTACAAGGGTGCAAGGTGGCTAAGAGTATTTTTGCATGAGAATAACTACTTCTACCTGCAATAAGTAAGGTGTCATCTTAGAACAGGCTTCATGTCTCGATTTGAATCACAAAACTCCTGTTCCATATGTTCTTTAATATTTTTTGCCTTGAACTATAACATTTTAATCAATAACCTATTTTAAAATGATGTCATAGAATCTCTGAGGTTATTGACCTTCTTATCTGGCGAGTTGAGCATGTTGTTGCAGCTTGCTTTAGTTAGTATACAGGGTCAAATTAAATTATCCAGGGAAACTCCGCAGATGTTATAGGTATACTCAATATTCAATTCTTCTTTATCGATATCGAGGAACGATCTCCGACTTCCACAACCCAGTTACTGGGTTGTGGAGGTCAGATAGGCAGTCGCTTCATTGTGTAAAATACTGGTATTCAGCTGCATCCAATTAGACTGGAAGATGAACCCAAAAAAAAAAAAAAAAATCATAGTTGGGAAAAGGCCTACTATCAATGTATTATTCTTACTACACATAAAACTTCCGGAATAAACGGTCTAAATCAGGGATTACCAAACTATTCTGGACAAGAGACCCCTTTTCCAAAATCAACTGATACCTCAGCCCCCATAGCGAAGGTTTTTAACCTCATGATAACCAACAACTTTTACTATGGGAACAAACCTGAAATCGCGAAAAAAAATCAGCTGTTCAGTACATTTATGTTTGCCTAATGTACTGAACAGCTGATATTTTTTTCGCGATTTCGGCTTTGCTCCCATAATAAAAATTGTTTGTTATCAATATCATGAGCACAATCACGTGTTTAAGTATCGTACACTAATTGCCAGTCACCCTATATGTATATTATACTTCCTACTAAAATATTAGTCATTCTTTTACCAAGTTGGTACACGTAACACTACATAAACAGTATCATGAAAGTTTCAAATAAAAACATGTGTTAATTAATAGGGGTCGATTTTTAGACCTCGTCGGTCCCCAAAATCAGTTTTCCTTTATGTCAACTCCTGGGAAACCGATTCCGACCTCAAGGGGTCGAAATTCACGGTGGAGCATATGGTGGAGGTCTGCCCGGCTTGGGCAGAGCACCGCCGTGTCCGAGTGGAGGCGATCGGCGGCAGAGACCTCTCGCGTCCGGCCCTGGTTCAGGTCATGGTACGGAGCGAGAGAGCATGGACATCCGTCACCTCCTTCTGCGAAGCAGTAATTCTCGCGAAGGAGGAGGCGGGACGGTTGAGAGAAAGGCAAATTTCGCGCGCCGCAGGAGACGCCCTGGGCATCGGGAATCCCGGGCGGCCACCGTAGGCGCAGGCTTGCGGACGGTGAGCAATGGGAAGCTCGCCGTCCGACAAGGACCAGCCCGGTTCGACGGCGCGTTGTGATCCACGCGCGCCGCAAAGAGATGTCAGCACAAGTGTAGGGGTCCACTAGGGCCGATGCCTGCCAGGGTCGCGGGAAGGTACTTAAGGGTTACCGAGGCCTCTGGCAACACAGGCAACGGAAGGAATACGGGTGAGATTTTGTCAGTAAGAGTCTGACACACCCTCCCGCTCCGTCAAGAGCGGGCGGGAAGTTATTTGATGATTTCCCACCAAAAAAAAAGAGCCTTAATAAAGTACAAAATGTATTTCATAAAATAACGGATTTTTGACTGTCAGCTGTGTGTGAGTATTTCTCCTGTGTGTTTATTAATTAGACCCCAGATCTAAGGTCTTTAGATAAACACGAAATAGCTCCGACCCAAAAAAAAAAAAGGGGTGAACCACTTTGGGAATCCCTGCTCTAAATGATGGCAGAAACTGCATCAAAATATGTTGCGTAGTTTGAAAGAAGAACGCGGACACATGCAGACACGTAAAGCGGCTTTAATTTATAATACATATGTATAGAAGAGAGTGCTTCAAGCTTTAAACAGCCTCGAGCTACAGCTGTTTGACAACAGTTTGCATTCGAAAGGTTGCTCTACCCGCTGGAACCGGTAACCAGCGCTGGCGCCGCTGTGGCGATGCATTCGTAAACACATTTGCATATTTCTGGTTTTAAAGTTAATTAATTATAGATTTACAGCCTACACTTCCTCGTGTTGAGAGTTTGGCGTAGACTGGCGGAAATTGTAGAGCTCTTAAATGGGTTGTTGTGTGTAGGATGCAGCCATCTCTCTTTCTGTAAACAGAATAGTTGATGAAATCTGTTATAAGTTATAACAGTGGACTTGATGTAACTGGTGACCGAAAAGCTGGCGGCTTTCTCGTGCAACGCATCAGCATTGCATTTCAGCGAGGAAATGCCGCCAGCATCCTCGGTACAATGCCCCGAGGGTCTTTTTAGGCTAAGGCGCTGTCAAGAGTATAGTTGCAAAACTTCTGAAAAATTCTGAATAATTCCGGAATACTTCTGAGAAAGTTTCTTTAAATCAGAATTATTCAAAATGAATTTTATTGAATTTTTTTTGCTGAAATATCGTATTTTGCATCGATTCTAGCATAAAGATGCCTCATCCCATACAAAGAAATGTCCCGACGTAAAGAGCAGATTTAATCTGGCAATTCTAGCTATTTTTGTACATCAATCGCGTTCGTTCCCAATAGATGGTGTTAGTAGCGACTTTGCAAGAAGGGTTACATTATACTTTTATTCCGAATAGATGACGTTAAAAGCACACTGGTGCCGATTCCCTTGTTCACAAACTAAATTAAATTTAAGTTCAGTGCATCTTTTTCTTTCTATTTCATTAAGAAAAGGACAGAAAATAAATTTTAGTTTAGTCCTGTCAAATTAATCAGCGCTTGACGTAAATTGACGTAATTTTAGCAGGCAAGTTTTTAATCACGTCTAAACTTGTATGGAGTAGTGACAGACGCTGATTAATTTGACAGGACTAAACTAAAATTAATCTTATGTCCTTTTCTTAATGAAATAGAAAGAAAAAGATGCACTGAACTTAAATTTAGTTAGTTTGTGAACAAGGGAATCGGCACCACTGTATTTTTGTACTGCTGCTACGTACTCCTATTGTTTTGAAAAGGTTATGGATGATGTGTTGCACAAAATCTGTAATTCGAATAAGTCTATCATCACTTGTGGTGATTTTAATGTTAATCTATTAGAAAATTCGGGTTTAAGTACTAAAATTATAAGTTTGTTTCAGTCATACAATCTTGCTCACCAATTTTTAGAGCCCACTAGAATAACCCCCACTAGTGCCACATGTCTAGATAACATTTATACAGATGTTACACCAGCCCACAAAAAAATTATTAATTTAATAGAATCAGATCATTGCGGACAATTTATCACTGTTCCATATCAAAGCAAAAAAGTTACTAAAAAAGAAATCACTGTGAACCCAAAAACGACTAAGCGTTTGGAAACATTTAAAACTAAAATTCTGAGTAAATTACCACTATTGTCAACTAATGACGCCCCTAATCAACAATATAATGATTTTTTTAATATGTATTGCACACAATTTGAGAATACTTTCGTTCCTAAGACATTGTCGGTTAATAGTATCACTTCCTTCAGTGACTGGGCCACCATTGGTATACATAAAAGTAGAAAACGACTATATGAGTTGTATGATGAACGGACTAGTATAAACACTGCTGAATTTAATTTATATGTTAAGAATTATTCTAAATTATTTAAAAAAGTTTGTTGTATGGCCAAGTCACGTTACTTGAACTCAAAAATTAAAAATAGTGGTAATGTGATTAAGATGACATGGAATATCATGAATAGTGAAACGGGAAGGTCATCCAACAGAAGTAGTGACTACAGCCTTGCTATTGATGACAATATAATTAAATCAGATTCTGAAGTCGCCATGGCGTTTGAAAATTTCTTTACAGAGATTCCTATATCAACTACAAAATCTCTAAACTCATCACCCACTGCCGCAGAGTCTTTACTTATAGAAAACGTTCCAGTTTGTGATTCAGAATTTAGTTTCCAATATGTCACCTGTAAAGATGTAATTAAAACCTTTCACACGTTAAATGTTAAAAAGACCGCAGATCTATGGGGTAATTCTGTGGACGTTGCTAAGTCGATTATAAACATTGTCGCACCTACTTTAGCTGTTATTTTTAATAATTGTATTGACTGTGGTGAGTTTCCTGATCTTATGAAAAACAGTAAAATAATACCGTTGTTTAAATCGGGTAGTACATCAGACCCTACTAATTATAGACCTATTTCAGTACTACCTACATTTAGTAAAATTTTCGAGAAACTTATTTTAGATCAAATCCAAATATTTTTCAATAAACATAAATTATTGCATAACCAACAGTTCGGTTTTACAAGGGGTCGTTCGACTACTGATGCCGGTATTGAACTTTTAGGACATGTTTATAATGCATGGGAGGATAAATGCGATGCTTTGGGTATTTTTTGCGATTTGTCCAAGGCATTCGATTGCGTTCTTCATGAAACTTTGGTCAGAAAACTGCACCACTACGGAATCCGAAACTCTTCTCTGGATCTTCTTACTTCATATTTGAGTGATAGGATTCAGAGAGTTGATGTTAACGGGAAAAGATCACCCGGATCTGTAGTAAGAATGGGGGTCCCCCAGGGCTCAATTCTCGGCCCATTTTTGTTTCTTATTTATATAAATGACTTGCCTTGCCTCATAAAGGATAATCATGATATAGTGCTGTTTGCAGACGACACTTCACTTTTATTTAAACTCAAACGTCAGCAGTTGGTTACTGACAATGTAAATAGTGCCCTCGAAAAAGTAGTTAACTGGTTTAATGTTAACAACCTACTTCTTAACGAGAAAAAAACCAAATGTATTAAGTTTACAATACCTAATGTTAGACAAGTAAAAACTAGTGTTCTCATAAAGGGTGAAGAGTTGAACCTCGAAGATACCACTGTGTTCTTAGGCATAACTTTGGATGCCAAGCTTCAATGGGGCCCCCATATAGATAAATTGTCAAAAAAGCTTAGCTCTGCAGCATACGCCGTTAGAAAAATTCGTGATTTAACGGATTTAGACACAGCCCGTTTAGTATACTTTAGTTATTTTCATAGCGTAATGTCGTACGGTATTCTGTTATGGGGAAATGCCGCCGATATTCAGACAATTTTTGTTTTACAAAAAAGGGCAATCCGTTCAATTTATAAATTAAGTCCCAGATACTCCCTCAGAGAAAAATTTAAAGAGATTAATATAATGACTGTAGCTTCTCAGTATATTTATGAAAATCTTTTGTACGCACATAAAAATATAAATTTGTTTAAAAAGTACAGTGATATCCATAATGTAAATACTAGGAACAAACACAAATTTGTTGTTCCTACAACCAGGCTCAAAAAAATAGGCAGCTCGTTTAGATGCCAATGTATACGTTTTTATAATAAACTTCCTAGCCACATTCAAGAACTAAGCCTTAATAAATTCAAATGTTTTATAAAACAGAAACTGTGCCTAAAAGCCTTTTATACTGTTAAAGATTATATTGAGGACAAAAAGGCTTGGGATTGAGCTGCTCCAATAAACTTACAGTGAATGTTGTTTTTTTACTCTTTTTATTTTGCTAGCTATTTATATTTTCTTATTCTATATAACATTCTATATAAACAATGACATGAATATTTACTTTGTATAGTATTATATTATATTATTTTAATTATTAGGAATGTGAGGACTATGTGGGTCATTGTTTGTTTTTTTTTTTTTTGTCTCTTTCTTTTAATGATGGTCTGGCAGTTTGAGTACTTTATGCGGCCTACCTAAATGTCTTTTCTTTGGTATTGTTCGTCAAATCATTGAGCTCCTTAAGTTTTGAGTTGAGCTGCATGACAACTGACAAATGCGTGCACTGACTGGACAGGTCCACTCAAATCTGTGTGGTCTTTCCTCAAAAGACCATTTCGGACACAAACCTACATGGTCCTCAAATGATCTGACCAAGATTATGTCCGAATATACACATTGACATTGATGAATTTTATTTATGCAATGACATGAATATTTACTCTGTGTAGTATTATATTGTTTTAATTATTGTAAATGTGAAGACTATGTGGATCATTGTTTAATTTTGTTTTATTCGCAGTTAGTTTTTAATATGGTCTGGCAGTTTTGAGTATTTTTTGCGGCCTAGCCAAATGTCCTTTCTTTGGTATTGTTCGTTGAATCGTTGAGCTCCTTTAGTTATGAGTTGAGCTGCACAACGACTGACAAATGCGTGCACTGACTGGACAGGTCCACTCAATCTGTGTGGTTCTTTCATCAAAAGACCATTTCAGACACCAATCGACATGGTCTTCACATGATCTGACCAAGATTATGTCTGGACTTTAAAAGAGACTGTGACCTCTGAGTTTGTTTCGGCCTTTCTTCTCAGAGTAGTCAGATAGGAAACGCCGGCCTCATCTAGTTTAAAAAAATATGTTTTGACGTGTAAAAGTGTTTGTAAAAACCTACTTACAGAAATAAAATCATTTATCATTTATCATTATTATCAGTGATATTATTAAACAAAACAAAATTTTAAAAAATCGAGATGTTAACCTTTGAAATTTAATACAGCGCCATCTACTGGTATAAATATTAATTGTGCATTCCAATCATCTTTGAAATTTGAACTGAGAGCTTATTGTTACATAATTTGGTGTGATTATGATTATTATTTGTTGATTATGTATGAATAAACCTTATAAAAGTCAACAAAAACTTTAAAATTACACTTCAATCATAGATCAATAAATGTCCTGCCATCTAGTGACATTTATTTGAAACTCTTTGTTAGCGGTGATGCAGGCGATGGCGGCGCGGGGTGCGGTAAGAGGGGAGATGCTCCCCGGAGAAGTTTCCGCCCGCGGAGAAATATTCATACCCCGCAATCGAATGTTTCCGCGGAATATTTCGACCGAATTATTCAGGAATAAACGTGTTTATTTGTTGTGTGGTGGGTGAATTTATTTTTCAGTGGCACATAAGTAAGTAAAATATAAATGTTTATTTTATTATAAATATGATTGATTAAGTATAATATATAATGTTGATATTTTTATAGGTAAATATGTTATCCTGCGATTAACAGGATTTTTATTTCTTTGTGCTATTTTTGCAAATGCTCTTTTTCTAAATGTTAGGTACTTAGTTGTGGAATAAAAAACCACCGAGCATATTTGATTTGTTTTTTGAAAAAGGGATACCTATGTTTTTGATTAGTTTGTATATAGCTCTTCTGTTCGCATCCCGAGTATTCGCGAGTCACATAGATATGTATTAATCATTACTTATCTACATAACGCGTATAAAAGTCAATAAAAACAAATAAAGGCAAACCTTGCAAGCAAACACGTACTTTTCTGAAAACCGCATCAAAATGCGGTTTTCAGAAAAGTACCTATTTGCTATACTTAGGAGTAGGTTTTGATATATATTAACTGACTTAAAAAAAAAGGAGGTTATGAGTTTGAACCGTATGTAGATGTGTATGTTTGTCCGCGATTATCTCGCGTTAAATCGCTTTTGATGCAGTTTTCAGAACAATATTACTAGGGTGCGTCTAATGAAAGCGCGACATGGAGTTTTTTTTTAAATTTAATTGGCAACATTATTCAGCCGCAATTGTAGGAAACAAAAAAAATTTAAGTGTCAAGAAATAATTCTCCTACTAGTTAGTAATACCACATACAAAATTTTTGTTTTTAACCTCTTTTTCTCAGGTCGCGCTTTCATAAGACGGACTATAGTCACTATATGTATACGTGACATAAACAAATGTTGAGATAAAAATATTTAAGTAAAAAGATAGTACCAACTTCAATGAAGCCGGAGCACCTCAAACCAACCTCTTCAATAAAATCTTAGAACATAGAACCAACTTCAATAAAGACGGAACTTTATTGAAATCCGTTCTGTTTTTATTACTGTTAACCCATTAAAGTATGCTGTACTCAATTGAGTACAGCCTTATCCCGAAGTGTAAATTACAGATCTTGTAAATTTTAAGTGATACACCTTATTATTTTACTTCGTTACGCTGTACTCAATCGAGTACAGTGACTTTTAATAGGTTAATACAATTTTCCCGGTTTTTTTTTGACAATTGAAATATTCCCAAAGTTTCAGAATATTTCGGAATACTTCCGAAGTATTCGACGGGAATGATTCGGAATTTTTCCCGCCAGCATCTATAGTCAAGAGGCAAATGACCAAAATAGGCTTGTCTTAAGAAAAAAAAAATGCCAAATCTGTATAGTTTGTGGTTGCGGAAAAAATATAGGTATGTTAATTTTGAACATATTTCTCAGAACTTGGTTGTTACCAAAACACGTTTTGAAAAAAAATCTCTATACAAACTAACGTTAAACTAACCTCTTACCTTGAGTTCCAATCCAAAATATCTGTATTAAATATCAACATACGTTTCGTATTTAATTTATTAATAACAACGTTTTATTTGAATGCAGAACTTGGTTGTTTTTTATTTTCGATTACATAATTCAATTTTGAGTAAATTGGTAATTGCTTCATATTTTGCAATACATTACAAGCGTTGTGTCATCGCGCTTCTCTTTCTTTTCTATGCAGTCTGACAGTGACCGCGGTTTAGGTGTTGTCAGCGTCTTAACTTAGTTTTAATTTAATTTAGTTAATGTTAATAATCATCTTGTAATTTGGTTATGTAAATAAATATTGATAGTGGAGTAGGTACCACAACTAAAAAGTGAAAAATAGAAAACTATTATGCAAAAACTGCCTCGTTGGTCTAGTGGTCGCAAGCGCTACTGCTGAGCATGAGGTCCTGGGTTCGTTCCCCGGGTCATGCAAAGTGTTATTGGGTTTTTTTATCTGGAAATTCTCAGTAGCAGCCTGGAGTCTGGATTTGTGCCCGGTTGATGGCAATAGGCTCGCCCCCTATCACATGGGACTTAAACATAACTGGCGAAATGTGGGTGTACTACAGGTAAGTACACCTTTGCCAAACCCTTCAGGGAAACAAGGCGTGATGGTATGTTTATGTACGTTATTCTTATTATACAAAAATAAAAAAACGAGCGAGCCTTACAGTAGTCTCATATGATGTGTAACATCTGACATCTTACCTTGGTAAGTACTTACTAATTCCATGCTCTGTAGAATAATCCGAACGGGCAGCTCACCGTTCGCTAAGGACCCAGGCTCGGGTCGACGGCGCGTTGTATTCCACGCGCGCCTCAAAGAGATGTCGTCAGCACAAGTGTAGGGGTCCACTAGGGCCGATGCCTGCCGGGGTCGCGGGAAGGTACTAAAGGGTTACCGAGGCCCCTGGCAACACCGGCAACGGAAGTAATACGGGTGGGTTTTAGTCAGTAAGAGTCTGACACACCCTCCCGGTCCGCCCAGAGCGGGAGAAGTTATTTGAAAATTTCCCACCCAAAAAAAAAAAAAACCCCTGCTGACACATGAATTCATTACTGCGCAGCAACTCGCCTCGTGTTCGGAGCCGCCATAAAGTTTGAATGGGCCTGTACCACAACTAAATAACACCGATACAAATGAATTCGTGGTAAACGTCACACATTACTCAGAATGTTATTCAACGCTGTGTAAACAGAGGTTGTTTTTGTGTGAGTTGTAGCGCTATTTATTTTGTGTGGCTACTGAAGTACTGTGTTTTTCCATAAAATAGGAGCTGTAGAATACATGGTTTTGAGATTTTCTGGATATTTTTCGTCTTGTCGCAGTAGCACAACAGTCAGGTATTGGCCCAAAACTTCGTCACTTCCACGGCATCGTCGGCGCAGTGCAGAGGTCGCTATGGCTGTTTTTTTTGGAGCACAGTAGACAGGATAGGATATAGGTACCTAGTTTGCGGCCCTGTAGAATCAAGTTCTTCTCACAGACAGATAGATGGGTTCCTGGGGATTTTGTTGCGCCACTTCTTCTCCACAGCTAAAGCGGTGAAGATGGACGTTTTATGTAATTTTGATGGTCATAAAGTCCTGATCCCCCTGAGTCTCTTTATTTGAAATGGCTTGCCACGTCGTTTGGGACTTAAACTTTACTGGCGAAATGTGGATGTACTTCCAACCTCTGCCTAAACTTTCGGGGAATCAAGTCAAATCAAATCAAAACATTATATTTCACTTTAACCTACATGGGCACTTATGAAACGTCAGAAGCTAGGTGTACGCTCAGCTTGCATCCAGCAGACGTAGTCTTTTGTGATTATCTTGTAGTAGTCATTTGAAACCAATACGTCAGACTGATGACCGCAAACCTCATCATCTGCCTAGCCTGTTCCCAACTATGTACGGGTCGCCTTTTAGTCTATCTGGATGTAGCTGAATACTAGTTTAAATAAGTTGGTTCTTGGAATAAGTTCATCGCAACTAGTAACTAGGTCCGAAACCCTTCATTGTGCGAAAAAATTCTTACTGTGCCGAACCTCTATGTTTTAGTATTGTTGGTGAATTTAAAAAAAATATCTGTTTCACTATGAAACATGAGGAGAGACAGTTGAGGGAAAGTACTCGCAGGAAAGATTTTAAAAGCAAAATAATACTCCAACTTAAGATTGTTCAACATAGTCCTCAATATCAAGCAGTGCGGATTTTTAACAGGTTGCCATTGGACTTAAAAACTATAATATACAAGAGCTCATTTAAGTCAAGACTCAAGGCGTTCCTATTGGAGAAATGTCTATTCGATTGACGATGACATATCCACGTTTTAATTTTTTTTATTCTTTTTTATTAGATATTGGTGCCGATTCCCTTGTTCACAAACTAAATTAAGACTAAGTTCAGTGCATCTTTTTCTTTCTATTTCATTAAGAAAAGGACAGAAGATAAATTTTAGTTTAGTCCTGTTAAATTAATCTGGCTTTCCACATCTTCATCAATCTTTCCATCCCTTGTAAACAAACTCCCTAAATATACAAACTTACTTACTCGCTCTACGCTCTTATCATTTATTTTCACATCACACACCGATATATGAATAATATATTTGTAAATATTATAGATAGAGTATCTTCAATTTTTACAATTATCTTTTACTATCTCAAATTCAAGGAATTATCAAAATGAACACAATATTACACCAGTTAAGTCAAAACATTTTTTTTCTTCCCAAATATAATCTTTCTTCTTGAAAATGTGTTCTCATAAATGACAAGGCATTTAAAGTTTTTTCACTACAAAAATATCCGGCGGATGAAAAGGCTCACTCGGCTTCAACACTTGTAGGCGTTATCGAAAGCAAATAATTATACGCTGCAGTCCAAAAAACTTCGCGACCGCCGCCAGCGCTGTCGTAAATGCACATTTCTACCCTAATAATGGAATGGAGATCTGTGTTTACTGTTGAAATTGGTTTATTTACAGTCACTTTGTTTATTTCAACGTATAATACTTTTTTATTGGTTGACTATTTTGATTGATTTATGATACCAATAATTACGTAAGTACGGAATTGACATCTTTAGTTACGGAATTGAAAATAGTTTATAATGAGTTCGTAATTACGTAATTGCGTAATTACGTAATGGAAGCCCTATACTTAGATATTAATCACGCCGACAAAGTGCTTATTGGTGCCGATTCCCTTGTGCACAAACTAAACTAAATTTAAGTTCAGTGCATCTTTTTCTTTCAATTTCAGTAAGAAAAAGACAGAAGATAAATTTTAGTTTAGTCCTGTCAAATTAATCAGCGCTTGACGTAAATTGACGTAATTAAAGTAGGTAGGTAGTAAATTTAGTTTAGTTTGTGAACAAGGGAATCGACACCATTGTCTTATGTAACTTTGACGTTCGAAAAGTGCTGATTTTCAGCCTAGTTTGAATAAATGACTTTTGATTTTGCTAAAACCATTTTTTTAGGGTACCTTCCTTGCACGTAATGTAGGGATGATATTTTTATCTCGTCTACCTTATGGTGTGGGATATCGTTGGATAGGCCGTTTAAAAATATTGCAGGTCTGTGAACGCCACTTTTTGATTCAAGGATCCGCTTGCGTAATATTGAGAATTAAAGTGCTAATTTTTGTTAGAGTTAAGTTTTTAGAGTTAACCATTCCATTCGGAAGTTGGGGTCTCCAAAATGGCCGTTTTGTAGGCGTCCACAGCTTCTTCAGGTGATGAAAATCTTTGTCCACGCAATTTATTCGTTATTTTAGGGAAAGTATAGAAATCATTAGGGCTTTCGGGGCTGTACGGCGGATGGTCTAATAATTCTATGTTTTCTTGCTCTAAAAACTCTTTTGTTCTGTGCGCGGTGTGAGAACTCGCATTGTCGTGATGGAGGATGATGCGCCGGTTGCAGTTCTCTTTACGGAGTTCAGAAACGACCTGTGGCAAACAAATGCTAGCATACCATTCTGCATTAACCGTTCTTTGTCCCTCAAGAGGAATAGTCGTAACATGGCCGGTTTTGGAGACAAACGTGGCCACCATTTTTTTTGCAACACTCCGTGAACGAACATTTTTGTTGGCTTTAACTCATTTTCGAACACCCAAACTCGTGACTGGTTTTTTGTTTCGGGTTCGTACGCGTATATCCAGGATTCGTCACCTGATACGATGTTGTATACGGCATTTGAGGATCCTGCGTGGAATCTTTCGAGAGTTCTGACGCACCAAGTAACGCGAGCCGCTTTTTCACATGTCGATCTTCCTCAATCAGCTTACGCACAGCATCAACGATTTCTTGGGTGACTGCAGTTTTTGGACAACCTTGACGGGGATCATCACTAAGCTTGACACGTCCACGTTGAAATTCAGCAAACCAGCGATAAATTGTGGTTTTGGATGGGGTTTCATCACCAAATGCAGAAATCATCCGGTGAACACACTGTTTTTGTGTTAAACCACTTCGAAAGTCATAATAAATCATCGCTCTTGAATTTTCTCGAGTCAATTCCATTTTCTCAACGACTAAACAAGTTTGACAAAACCTTGTGACAAGACCGAGAATCTTTTTTTAAATAAATAAATGGTTTTCGATTTTTAAAACCAAGGAGTTTTCAATTAAAAAGATTTTAATATGACAGGAACAGTGGAAATATTCCGTTCCCGATACTTTTAGTGCAGCCCTCGTATACTACAGGTACCTATTATATCACGCTACGACTCTTAGGAGCCGTAAAAATAGAAAAGTAAAAAAAAACGCTAAGCGAAAACGAATTGATAGCGCGAACGGGTGATATGATGCGACGCGGTGGGTCGGGGGACGAGGGAGTTTTATAAAAATGTGGCTTTATTTTAGTACCTACTTATGCAACATTTCTTACGACTTCGACGCGAACGAATTCGCGGGCAGAAATAAGCTAATAGGAAATAAAATTAAGAACTTACCATCATTTTGATGTTCCTTCTTATTTTCTACATTATCTTGATTACAAACGCTTTGAGGATCCTCCACTATCTCAACATTATCTCGAATGCAATAATTATGTTCACTGGAAATATTATCACAGTCTGATATATGTTCATCAGTAGCAATGTTTTCTATTTGCCACTTATCAACTATACTCATATGCTCTATTGTAGATGTTGTGAGTCCGCCAAAATATTCTAACCGGCCAGGATATATTAAAGGTGCGTCTGGCTGTAAGAAAGTTGATAAAACTATTTAAAAAAAATGGTTGTCTGTATAGTCGGTTTATGGACGATAATATTTTACGTGATTACGAAAGAAAGATGCGTCACAAGCCGAATGCTTAGGCCGATCGTGCCTCTCTATCGCTAGTTCAGCTCTCTTGCTTGCACGCTCGGCTCAGGCGGAACGTGACACTTTTTCGTGCGTACAGCCGGCATTCATCGATTTATAAGAAGTTATCACGTTAAAAACAAACGGGGAGATGAAAATCCACATGTCTTTCAAGAACTTCCGTTGCATTCTTAAAAAGTGACAGTTTGGTATGCCATGCCATGTGGGCAGGGGAGACAATCGGACCTTCACCTCATGCTCAGCAGTAGCGCTTGCGACCTTTAGACCAACGAAGCAGTCTTACGATTACGACGATGTACTTTTTATACAGCCTTAAATGTCAATCCATCAATCTGCCTAGCCTTTTTCCAACTACGTTGGGGCCGGCTTCCATTTAACCGCAGCAGTTGTGAGGCACAGCTGAATATTAGTATTTTACATGGAGTGACTGCCCTCCACACCCAATTACTGGGTAACACCCCTTAGTAAGACTGGTTATCAGACTTTCGGGCTTCTGACGACCCTTAACGACTGCCAAAGATCTACAAATAACAGCCGGGACCAACAGCTTAACGTTTCCGAGGCACGGAGGAGTCTTGGTATGTGAAGATGGTCACCCATCCACGGACCAACTGCGGCAAGTGAAGCTTAACCTGATCGATCGACCCCTGCGGCTGTTATTACTTAGCTCCTCAGTATGTTGTTATTAACAGACGGGACGACGCTGCACATCGTGACGTAATCCTTAGGCTGTTACGGCGCACGGTATACAAGTGTCCATATTATTTGCCGAGAACCACAAATTATTCATCAGCCTATTGTTTTTCCTTCCTTCCATCATAAATCATTAGTTCTTAAAATAATATTTACTTAATAACACCGTCATCATCGTTTTAGTTAACTAGATGCCGCCCGCGGTTTCTTCCGAGTGAAATTTCTTGTTTTATCTTATATATAAGATATTATTAATTTTCGTGTAGCGTTCTTTCTGACTTTTTTCTTTTTGCACGCCTCCTAGGGGTTGTAACTTCTGCTGGGATCGCGGGAAAGCCCGAAAGGGATACCGAGGTCCCTGGCAACACAGGCAACGGAAGGAACACGGGTGGGTTTAAGTCAGTAAGAGTCTGATACACCCTCCAGCTCCGCCCAGAGCGGGAGAAGTTATTTGATAATTTCCAACACAAAAAACGGTCTATAACCTTCCTCAAGAATTGGGCTATCAAAATGTAGAAATAATTTTTCAAATTCAACTGGTAGTTCTAGAGATATGCGCGTTCAAACAAACTCTTCAGCTTTATAAGTACTAGCAGGGGCAGTGGTGGCCCAGTGGTAACGGCCGCGACTTAAAAGTTGTAAGTCGGTAGGTTTGAACTCAGACAGACGCTTTACTTTGTGTAAATAATTTCATCACTACTGCTCTGATAACGGGGAAGGAAAACATCGTGAGGAAACCGGCATGTCCTAGAACCAAAACTTCGAAGACATAGGACATGTACCAAACTGCACTGGATCCGCGTGCTGGAGTACGGCCCACTCCCTCTTACAGAGGAGGCCTGTGTCCCAGCAGTGGGAACATTATAGGCTGATTATGTAAGTACTAGCTTCTGCCCGGGGCTTCGCCCGCGTGTCTTTTTATAAATAAAAGAATCCCTTAAACATCAGCTATCTGTCAGTGAAAGTCCCGCCAAAATCGATCCAGTCGTTTCGGAGATTAGCTAGAACAAGCAGAAAGACATTTTTTTTAATTGTTTTTTTTTTAGTACGTACCGTATACACTTATAATTATGCATTTAGTAAAAAGCTGTTATTTTGACATTACAAACAGGCACTTCAATTTATATAGATATTAGTACAGAATAATTCCCAAAATAATATTTGTTCAATAGCTACGTCATATGGAGTGAACAACAAAATCGTTTGTTAACATGAACTCTGTTCTTTTTATATTTGCACATGTGGTTTGGTGTTTGTATCAAAGCAGGCTTTGTAATCGCGCTTGGACGTCACAGTTGTTATTAAGATTACAGCAATGTTTATGTTGAATCGTTTTTGTGAGCCGCCATTTGGGATTTCCAGATTTCCACTGTAAGATAATAATCAGGAAATGCCCAATTGGAATCGTGCACCTAGCTTCTGACGTTTCAAAAGTGCCCATGTAGGTTTATGTGAAAAAAAAAATGATTTGATTTGGACTGTGAGCACTATGTGGGTCATTTTTATTTATCTCTTTTTGTTTTTTTTTGTCTCAGTTTTAATGATAGTCTGGCATTTTGGGTACCTACTTTATGCGGTCTACCCAAATGTCCTTTCTTTGGTATTGTTCGTTGAGTCGTTGAGCTCCTTAAGTTCTGAGTTGAGCTACACGATTACTGACAAATGCTTGCACTGACTGGACAGGTCCACTCAGATTTGTGTAGTTCTTTCCTCAAAAGACCATTTCAGACATGAATCTACATGGTCATCACATGATCTGACCAAGATTACGTCTAGACTTTAAAAGAGACTTTGACCTCGCCATTTCTTCTCAGGGGTAGTCAGATAGGTAATGTCGACTCCATCTAACTTATTTTTTTATTACTTTTATAATATGATGTGAAAAGTAAATCTGATACCATCTCTACCATCTCTACCATTTCTTCTATTTACAGAATAAACAATTTCATTTCATTTCCCGCCAACCCAGTTCCTCGAGCCAGTCTAGGTATGAAATGCCTCCAATCCAAGCTGGCCTACAGATTAGCACCAATCTTCCAAAAGTATGTATGGTGCCCAATGTGCCCATACGCATCTTTTGTTTATCTGCCATCTATGTTGCCATAACCAACTGGTCTTTACGAGGGTTCAAGATCAACAATTTTGCATGAATTTCGGCAAACAGATCTCTCATCAGAATAGAATAGAATATTCTTTATTATGTACACCATAAAAATTACAGATACGAATGTTGAAATTTTACAAGGAATGACACAATGGGCGGTCTTATCGCTAAAAGCGATCTTTTACAGACAATCTTTGGATGGATTAAGGGGGGGGAGGAGAGACAATACTGCAGGTAGTCAGTAGTGTACCAGTTACATAAACAATATACATATTACATTCACATCAGCATACTATTCTGTAAAAATCTCACCGTGATAACTTTGGTGAAGTGAGCTTGATTTGCGCTGTCAATTATAATGACAATCCCTAGCATCACGTGGAATGACAGGTCACTTCAAATTCACCTAAGTTTACATAATAGTCCGGGTGACGTGAGATCGGATTGCAGAAAATCTTGCAAAATTGTTAATATACATTTACATAGTTATTCCGTTTATGAGGTACCAGGGAAGCCACATGTGCAGAAGGAATTATTGCCAAACTTCCTTGTCTTCAACGTAGTCTTTAATCTTATAATATGCTTTTTTGTTAAGGACACGTCTGATGTAGGTTTTGAATTTTCATCGCTTAGTTCTGTAACCGACTTTGACACATCTGTGAGACAAATGGAAAGAGTATAAAAAAAAATTACCTAAGGTGCTAACACCTAATGTCGTCAATTAAATCTGATGGTTCTATCTGGTTTATCGGCATTATATTCGATAATTATTCAAAGATTTTCCCTACCATTTCTTCTATTATTTTATGTACGTTTACGGACAAAATTGCATTCAGAGCGAGTCAAAAATCCATAATCATATTATGTCTAGAGACGTAAGATTGTAAGATGGCGTTAACTGTGTAACCCATAAGTGCAAACATAACGTAACATATTCCGTTACACAAGCATTGTCGCATCGAACCGGCTACTAATCGTAAAAATACGTCAGTGGTGCCGATTCCGTTGTTCACAAACTAAACTAATTTTAAGTTCAGTGCATCTCTTTCTTTCTATTTCATTAAGAAAAGGACAGAAGATAAATTTTAGTTTAGTCCTGTCAAATTTATCAGCGCTTGACGTAAATTGACGTAATTTTAGTAGGCAAGTTTTTAATCACGTCTAAACTTGTATGGTGTAGTGACAGGCGCTGATTAATTTGACAGGCCTAAACTAAAATGTATCTTCTGTCCTTTCCTAATGAAATGGAAGGAAAAAGATGCACTGAACCTAAATTTAGTTTAGTTTGTGAACAAGGGAATCGGCACTATTATCAATCTTTTCCCAATTATGTTGTGGTCGAGTTCCAGTTTCACCGGATGCAGCATTTAACATGTAGTGACCGCCTATCTGACCTCTGCAACCCAGTTACTGGATAGCACGATACCCCTTGGTAAGACTGGTTGTCAGATTTTCAGGCTTTTGACTACCCGTAACGACTCAAAGATCAACGAATGACAGCCGGGACCAAAGGCCCGAGGCACGGAGGGGTCTCGATATGTAATGGATGGTTCAACTGCAACCCATAATATGTTCGCACATAACGTAACATACGCTTCCTAAGCATTGTCGCACCAAGACGGCTCGCAATCGTAAAAATACGTCAGTTGTTATGAAAAATATAGTTATCACTAAAATGTCTCCATGACGTTTTCTTGATAAAGTCGTACGATAGCTCTTGTTATTGTTTCGGTGTATTTGTGAAATCTACAATCTTTAATCGTATTTTGATATCGGTTTGGCTGTTTGGCTGATTTTAATTACGTTTGGCAGAGGAGAAAGCTTTGTATATTTATTTATTTATTTATTTTCATAATGTAGACTCAGTTACAGGCTAGGCGTATGAGTACATGACCCTGTTAGGGCGCAGCAAGTACTTATTACATTTAACTTAGAGTATTTAGAAGTTGACATTACATTACATTGCATACCTACTAGATAGTAATATCACAACATTAATTACTATTGCTAATAATAATCTCTTATTCTCTTATTAAAGTCATTTGAACTATACATAGTAACATTAATATAATAATTTTATATGTATATATATAACATTTATGCTTTATTTCAGCTTCTTATCTTCCATAAACTCGTTAATACTATAATAACTTTTTTCTAATCTTATAAAATAATCTTATATGTTCAGGTAACTTATTATAATTATATATTTTATAATCATCTCCCTGCTCTAGTCCCATGTTGCTTGTGGTGGACGCAACACTTTTTCTTCCTCCATCCTCCCCTGTCAACCGTCACGCTATCATTCACTCCCTTCTCTTTCATATAATTCTTCACACAATCTCTCCATATTTTCTGTGGCCATCCAGCTTTCATTCACTCCCTACTCTTTCATATCATTATTCACACAATTTCTCCATCTTCTGTGGCCGTCCAGCTTTCATTCACTCCCTTCTCTTTCATATCATTCTTCACACAATCTCTCCATCTTTTCTGTGGCCGTCCAGCTTTGTATATAAAATTCTTTGTTTTTATTAAGTGGCCAACCAGTCACCCACCTGATTGTAAGTGCTCACAGCCGCCATTACGGACATCTCCAATATGTACTGAAGCATCGTATGCGTTACCATCCTTATCTCACAGAAAAAGCTGGCATATGTTGAGGGATTTTATAATATTGGTTGCGGCATTTTTAATTCAGAGAGAGCAGTGGTGGCCCAGTGGTAACGGCCGCGACTTACGATTTGTAGGTCGTAGGTTCGAACCAGACAGGCGCTTTACTTTGTGTAATTTATTTCATCACCACTGCCCTCAAAACGGCGAAAGATAACATCGTGAAGAAACATGCGGCATGTCGTAGAATCAAAAATTCGAAGACATGTGACATCTAACAACCCGCACTGGGCCCACGTGGTGGATTACGGCCCACTGCCTCTCACAGAGAGGAGGCCTGTGTCCCATTAGTGGGAACATTATAGGCTGATTATATATTTTTAATTCCGAAGAAAAAACAGTTGAATTGAAATATATGTAAGAACAGATAGGAACACTATAATAATCATTAATTATTTTAAATCAAACAGCACTGAAATGACTTTCATTGAAATCGATTTTAATTGAAGCCTTGTTTCGAGGACTGCAACGCAGTTAACGAGAACAATAAATGATTCCATATGTATTGTCAACGCTGTATAGCGGTCTTTTCGTTGGAGACAAACTGTTTAACAAATACAAAACGCAAGAAATGTTATATAGTATATGGATGTGTGGCAGTGACTTCGTCAACCAGTGGCTATAAAATAACAGCCTCACGGGTTGATCAAAGATTAAGTTACGCTTGCCGAAGTCGGTTTGTGGATGGGTGACTATCCATTACATATCTAATTATCGAGACCTCTCCGTGCCTCGGAAAGCACGTTAAACCATTGTTCCCGGCTGCCATTTGTAGATCTTTGACAGTCGTTACTGGCCCGAGTCTGACAACCAGTCTTAATAAGAGGTATCGTATTACCCAGTAACTGGGTTGTGGAGGTCAGATAGGCAATCGCTCCATGTAAAATACTGATATTCAGCTGAATCTTGTGAGACTGGAAACCGATCCCGACATAGTTGGGAAAAGGTTGGGAAGTAGGAAGATAATGATGTACTTCGTGACTTCGTCAACGTAGAAACTCTCCAACCCTCCGTTGGCAAAGTCTCTTCCATTTGAATATACGGCCAGTAATAGCTTTGATTTTCTGACTAAACTTACCGATCCAAAGTCCTATTAAATGGTTTAGTAGTTGTTAAGTTCTTTTAAATGAACAGACAGGTGAGTTGCTGGGGAGTCAAAATCAAAATCAAAAGTCATTTATTCAAACTAGGCTGAAAATCAGCACTTTTCGAACGTCAAAGTTACATAAGACAGTCCCCCAAAAATGCCCGCCCTTCACCACTTCCTAGTGCTTTAGCTGGGATGAAGAAGTGGTGGAACAAACTCCCCAGCAGCACGTCTGTCTGTTTAGTTATATAAACTTGATTCTATATAAATCGTATGCAAAGTAATTAACATTACGAAACACAAAACATTGGATTAAATTACACACTTGCCATACGTTAGCTAGCACGCGCCAGTATACCAACAAAACAATAAACAAACTGTACTCAAGCAGATAAAAATTACAACATAAAAAAACGTAAATAGAACTTAATACCTAAATAAAAGCCTCCAGGCATAAAGGGCGTGCCCGCTTACATAAGGCAATTGGTGTAGCTCGAAGTGAGAAATGATAAACTAGCCCCATCGAAGTAAAATAAGTAAACAATTACTTATAACAATCAAAACCATGATCAGCAAGACGACCAGTCACCACAAGCAGCACCCGTTCACGAGCATAACGCAAAGATCAGCCATCACCCCCTCGCCATATTGGAGGGAAGGAGGCAACCCGACCCCCGACGCTACCGCAGGCAGTGACATCCAAGGGAGCATGACGAGCTTGCTGCCGGTTGTTGCTCTACTTCTTCTCCCCTGCTAAAGCACTAGGAAGTGGTGTAAGGCCCATCTGAGGGACCGTCTTATGTAATATTGTCGTTCAAAATGTGCTGATCCAGACTGAATAATTTGAATTAATGACTTCTCATTTTGATCTTGAAATAAATATTTGAGGGTTCCCCCAAAACTCTTGAATAGTATTAGTAGTTTAGGGATGTTGTGGGTGCTGATTTTTTAACATCTGCGGAAGCGGATGCGGATTTTTGATGACTCACATCCGCGGATGCTGATCTCAAACGTTTTAAGGGATCCGTCAAAGTGGCGGGCCGAAATTAAAAATTTCTTACTTTTTTTTGCAAATTGCTGCGCTGATTCGTTGTACGTTGATCATAATTCAATTCGCGGCAATTATAATAAAATAATGACTAAATTATCATCATTTAAGAATCAATATAGCTATAAAAATTAGGTGTTTGATGGATATATGACTATTTCGTGAAATGTGACGATTTTGAGCTTTAATGATGATTAATTTCCATTTTGTTGATTATTATTTTTCTCCTTCGCATTGAATAATTCGGATACGGATGCTAATATCCGCAACATCCCTGGTTAGTACAAAACCTAAAGTAAACCAAATACTTATATCGTGTTTTACTATTCAGTGTTTAAAACTGTGCATTGTGGGTGCGTTATATGACTTTCAGTCTCTCATGGAACAGTTTCATGTGTACATAGATGACATAATTATTTACATGCAGACTGATACATCAGCCTAGCTGGGGCATCGCTACTGTGTCTACAATTATATCAATTTATGTTTTATTGACTGGGTCTTTGCACCGGTGAGGCCGTGCGGTGTTATGTGTAGCTATGTGGTTGCTAGTGAAGTACTAACGCTACTGCGGAGGACCAGTCTTTGTTCGCGACATTGTGTAGAATGCTACTGTGCGTTCACTTGACTTGACTTTGTTAATTGGCACCAATTAATTACCAATCGCGACACACGTCAAGTTATAGTTGACGACATAATCAGTTTACAACGATCATCTAGCGCCTGAATGACATTGATAGTAAGGGTTACTGTAGCTTTGAGCACTTTCAGGTGTATCTACTCTTTGCTATGAGCTGCTCCAATTATTGCATGCTGAAACTTTTATTTTATTTATATACACTTTTGACATTTAATGATTATTAAAAACACAATGACATATTTACTTTGTGGAGTTTAATATATTGTGTGGAATTTAATATTTACTTGTAAAGTATTATATTGTTTTCAATTATTGTGAATGTGAAGACTATGTGAGTCATTGTTGTTTTTTTTTTCTCACATAGTATTAATCATGGTCTGGCAGTTTGAGTAATTTATGCGGCCTACCCAAATGTTCTTTCTTTGGTATTGTTCGTCGCATCGTTGAGCTCCTTAAGTTCTGAGTTGAGCTGCACGATTACTGATAAATTCGTGCACTGACTGGACAGGTCCACTCAATCTATGTGGTTCTTTCCTCTAAAGCAATCTACATTGCCTTCACGTGATCTGACCAAGATTATGTCTGGACTTTAAAGGAGACTGTAACCTCTGAGTTTGTTTCGGCCTTTCTTCTCAGAGTAGTCAGATAGGAAACGCCGACCTCATCTAGCTTTATTTTAAAAATATGATTGACGTGTAAAAGTGTTTGTACAAACCTACTTACAGAAAATAATTCATTTATCTTTGAGCTTTCAAGTCGAATTTCTAGGAATCCTCCTAACTTATGTAGTTATGACGCTATTGTAACTGCCGAAAAAAATCTATCGAGGAAATAACATCACTTCTGTGTTAAAGTTTCTCTAACTGAACAGACAGCTGTGCTGCTGGAGAGTTTGTTGGACACTTCTTCTTCCCAGCTAAAGCACTAGGAAGTGGTGAAGGGTGGGCGTTTTGGGGGACTGTCTTATGTAACTTTGACATTCGATAAGTGCTGATCCTCAGCCTAGTTTGAATAAATGACTTTTGATTTTTTTTTTTTTAAAGGGTACATTTCGCCGTTCATGTTTTAAATCCCTTGTGTATTGTAATAGGAAGCCAGTCTATTGCCATGGTCCGGGCAAAAATCTAGACTCCGGAGTTGTACTGAAAATTTCCTGATGAAAAATTTCAGTACCACTCCTCAACCTTGGAACTATGCCCAGGGACCTCGCTCATCAGTCGCGTTACCAACCACTAGACAAACGAGTAGGAGTCTATCCAGGGAATATCCTTTTTTTTGTGAAATCCTCTTGTATACCCTCCGTTTGGGGAGAATAGAAGGTTATGTAAGCGAGTGGAACTCCACTGTTTCTTGTACTACTATGAATCGGGGACGGGAGATACTTGTACATTCTCCACACCCCCGGTATCAGCCCGCCATGCTTAGCGAGCCCCATCACCAAGTGTGGCCGATCCCACGACCGCACGTCCTCCCATAAATGCGCGCATGGAACATTGCGTGTCACTTCTTTGAGCTTGACTGTTCGAGTGACGACATAACCCCAATTTCGCCAATCCAGGAAATATCCTAAAAACCAACACTAATGGTTGATCTTAAAGGAATCTCGGTATTGAATCGTTCAAAACTCATATTGGGCTACGTGACATTTGTTAGCTTTCAACCTAACGCTGTTTCGGCTAAGTGCCAAATACCACATACTTTCAGGTGCTAGTATTACATCCTGAATTCCTGACCGAAATTATGAGGCCGAGACAAAGTTGGTTGGAGAGAATATAATTAGGCTGTTGCATTATGAGAATATTGTCTTTGTCTCCTTTTTCAAGGGATTGAAAGAATTAATCGTCCTTTCCAACTTCGATGGAATAATTTTAAAGCAGAATCTCCTCA
This sequence comes from Atethmia centrago, assembly GCA_905333075.3. NCBI lineage: Eukaryota > Metazoa > Arthropoda > Insecta > Lepidoptera > Noctuidae > Atethmia > Atethmia centrago. The sequence goes on from HG995396.1 coordinate 2,051,784, forward strand.
TGTACGCACGAACAATCCACAATAGCTCATGTCGGGTCGCCAATACCCAGTTACAAGGGAATGCAGGGATGTTAGCAAGACTGACTGCCCTGGGTGCGCCGTGAGAAATTTTAATGCAATTCATGGAATAATAGAGCAGCTTGGTCATCCCTAAATTCAAAGGTCTAGAAAGACATTTCCAGAAATTTTCCCCCATCGCACCTCAACAAATCCGAAACTCTGACAACCAGTCTTACTAATTGGTATCGTGTTACCCAATTACTGGGTTGTGGAGGTCCTATAGGCAGTCCATCCATGTAAAATACTGGTATTCTGCTGCATCCAGCTAGACTGGAACCAGACCCCAGCATAGTTGGGAAAAGGCTAGGCTTTTACAAACATCTTGAACACTCATCGGATATGCCAATTACAACAATTATTAACCATCAACAAATAAGGCCTTTGCTCCAAACACAATAGCTTTAGAAGAATTGCCTTGACACACATGTGTTGAATAAGATTGGTCATAAAGCAATTGAGACAAATAAATGTTTTTTATTTGAGCACGTCCTAAGATGGTGGTCAGTCAATGAAGGTCAAGTCTGTCGCTGATCAAATAACTTCTGTGCCAGGCTCTTACTGACTAAAACCCACCCGTATTCCTTCCGTTGCCTGTGTTGCCAGGGGCCTCGGTAACCCTTTGGTACCTCCCCGCGACCCCGGCAGGAACATTTGTACCCTTAGCACTAACATCACACAACATCTTAGAGACGGTGTAATGTTAACCTTTTGACCGCCTCAGTCATGTATAGACGACAGACCAACTGACCACGGTCACGACTAGATAATAGATTTTAAGGAATAATTCGTAGCTTGGCGCCGAGGGCACGTTTTAGATTTTTTGACGTGGCGGTCAACTGGTAGTCTTCAACTCTTCATAAACGAAAGTCGCCCTTAGCATCCCCTTCTGCACTTCCTTAACATGTGAGCATCTATCTGCTAATATCATTAAGTATAGTCCCAGTAGCTGTGTGTAGCCATCGACAATTTTGTGTAGGGAAATGGACTGTTATGGTGCTACAAATAATTACTATTTGGAACTAAACAAGTAAAATGATCAATAAAAATCAAAATCTAAAGTCATTTATTCAAACTAGGCTGAGAATCAGCACTTTTCAAACGTCAAAGTTACATAAACGCCCGCCCTTAACCAAATCCTAGTGCTTTAGCTGGGAAGAAGAAGTGGCGCAACAAACTCCCCAGCAGCACACCTGTCTGTTTAGTTATAAAATCTAGCAAATAAGAGGGTAGCATGTTATAAAAAGTTATACCAAGTCCAACAAATGAGTTATGAACCTTATGAAGCCGGTGAAATGGAGCTTGTTGTCCTTATTTCTGGTGTTAATATGTGTATAAGTGTATATTTTGCCTAATATATGTATAAGATGTTGGCGAAGATGAATTGTGATGCCATCTTAAGAATACCAATAAATTCTTTAAAAAAATCACTCAGAGAAACTCTGGCACCAAGCTGGTAAATTGCTCGAACAGCTCGTTTTTGAAGAACGAATACATTTTGAATGTCAGCGGCTTTGCCCCACAGCAGGATCTACGTGGATCCTTGCTCGTGCTAGAGGTACTGGGTACATTAGACGCACTCTCTCGTTGGAGGTTAGAGGGGCTTTCTACAGCTCACTGTAGCCTGCAAAACTCTTAGAGGACGGATCGACAGTCCCGAACTCCACGATCATTTCTGTCGGCTATTTGTTCCCGACAAATACATCGGATATCGCCAAAGTCGACGCAATATGTTTGCGCCGCCGTTATCTAAAACTGTCGCCAGAGCGGAGTCCGCTGTGTGTCGTAATTTAAGTATGCTTAATGTCCTCCTGACCACCAATCCTGAATGTGATCTTTAGCTGTGATCGTTTGCTGATGAATGGAGCAGAATTATGCGTATAAGTCTGAAGTTTTGCGAGAATGAGTATGCTACTCGTAGATTGTCCTCTATTATATGTTAGTATTTGAAATATTTTTGTTTGCTATACCTGTTTCAATCTCTATGTTAATTAATGTAATTGGTGTTACCGTTAAGTCATTGTCTGTTGTATCCTCTTGCTTGACTAAGGGTTGTCACTATTCATCATGAGTTGCTTGCGGCTTCTTTTCTCGTTAAAGTTTCATTATTAATTAACTGAAGTAGTCTACCACTTGGTGGCTGTCACTTTGTGTAATAAAATGATCATATTTATTATATTCTAGGCTTTTACACTTATTATTATACATTTATTTTACACTTATATAAATCGATTAAACTAAACGATCACCATTACAATAAATATAACCATGTTATTACCCAAAGAGACAGCTAGCACATGGCAGATTGCTCCCCAGTGAATTAATAATTCGACTTTAGGTCGCCGTCTTTTCTCGATAGCTGCCTCAACTACTACATTAAGGTTTGTTTTGTATGTTGCTTCTTCCAATTCAGTTTTTACTGAAATATCATCACCACTTGCTTAAATCCCGGTACCAAAACAACAGCATTGCACATTTCCGTCCTAAGCGTGACCACTAAAATGTCTTACAACGTCATTGTTGCAATTGTTTCGACGTCCGTCAGTTACTCAATCCATTTCGTTAGAATTCCATGAGACATGATTGTTTTATTCCTGGCGAAATAGGCTATTTACTTTTGCCCATACATTTTTTTTGTCTTAGAAGTATATATGTTTAGTTGCTTTTAGTTTAATAGTTAGCAGTTTAAATTATATAATATATAAATTACGTATTAGTGAAAATGCTAGATTGTGATTTGAATAAAATACCAATCATGATTTATTCTATAAGTCACCATAATTATGAACTTGGTCAGTTTATAATCTATCGAAAAATTGTGAACTGCAACTAACTATTACCAAATTAGAAGATGATTATTAACATTAAAACTAAGTTAAGCCTAAAAAAGGCCCTCGAAGCATTGTACCGAGGATGCTGGCGGCATTTCCTCGCTGAATTGCAATGCTGATGCGTTGCGCGAGAAAGCCGCCAGCTTTTCGGTCACCAGTTATATCAACTAGACGTTTCGCGATTTCCGCAAATAACTTATGCGCACTGGGACCCCACGGACCGCGGGGCTCGACGCCAAAGGGCACAATATGTACTCTCTGCCAAGGCCTCCATATTTAATAACTTTCAGAGTTTCGGCATTTTCTGCCGCTGCACCCGCTTTAGAAGTAGTCTGTTGGAGGTGGGACAGTGCCAGTGTGTCACAGGTGCCATCCGGATGGTCCGGGGATACCGCACGGTCTCCTGTGAGGCAGCGAGCCTCCTTGCCGGATTGCCGCCATGGGATCTGAAGTCCTCGCGCACGTATGGGAGTGGCGCGAGGAGGCGAAACGCCGCGGCATAAGTCCGCTGCCGCGACAAATCGTGGCACAGCGGACGGAGCTGCGGCGGGATCTCATGGCGTCATGGAGAGTACGGTTGTCGCAACCCAGTGCTGGGCACGCCACAATTGCGGCGATAAGTCCCCTCTTTGAGGAGTAGCTAGAGAGGCGCCACGGCGTCCTCACCTTCCGCCTGACGCAGGTCCTCACCGGACACGGCAGCTTCGGGAGGTTCCTGTGTCGGATAAAGCGGGAGGAAACGCCCGGGTGTCACCACTGTGTGGATCGCCCGGAGGACACGGTGGAGCATACGGTGGAGGTATGCCCGGCTTGGGCAGAGCACCGCCGTGTCCTCGTGGAGGCGATCGGCGGCAGTGATCTCTCGCGTCCGGCCTTGGTTCAGGCCATGGTACGGAGCGAGAGGGCATGGGCAGCCGTCACCTCCTTCTGCGAAGCAGTAATGCTCGCGAAGGAGGAGGCGGGACGGTTGAGGGAAAGGCAAGTTTCGCGCCCTCTCGCCCCTAGCCGCCGTAGGAGACGCCCAGGGCGTCGGGAATCCCGGGCGGATTTCCGGCCACCGTAGGCGCGGGCTTGCGGACGGTGAGCAATGGGTAGCTCACCGTCCGGTAAGGACCAGGCCCGGGTTGACGGCGCGTTGTATTCCACGCGCGCCTCAAAGAGATGTCGTCAGCACATAGGTAGGGGTCCACTAGGGTCGATGCCTGCCGGGGTCGCGGGAAGGTACTTATGGGTCACTGAGGCCCCCGCAACACAGGCAACAGGAAGGAATACGGGTGGGTTTTTGTCAGTAAGAGTCTGACACACCCTCCCGCTCCGCCCAGAGCGGGACAAGTTATTTGATGATTTCCCACACTCAAAAAAAAAAAAAAAAGTGTGTCAGTGACAGGTAGCGTCCCACACCAGCATCAGTCCCAAACTCCACAGAAACAAACAAACCATTTATCATTTAACGCATTCTTTTTCGATAGTTTATAATCTATCCAGTGGAAACCGACAAATTGTGAACTGGTATCAAACTTGCTTGCGACGTAACGCACCTTGCGCTAACACTTAAATACTGCCTAACTGCGAGCAACTTGGAACTAGCGCTCGTCGGCCGCTGCCGCGGCACCGCTCGCTTCGCTTGCTCGGCTCGCGCGCGGTTGGTCACAGTTGTAACCTAACCTAACTTATTCGCACCCAGTTCGCAATTTTTCGCAATCTAACGTAAACAATACTGATAGATTATAAAAGTTATTGTCCTTTAAAAGTAATTGCTACGAGGTGGGGCCCATTTATCTCGTACCAGTTACTTTATTCTGATACTGAAAATATAGTTTTGCCCTTATCCTAATTTATTAGTCGTCAGCGCAACATGTCTTTTGCTTCCATACTCTTCTATTCATTCATCATCTCAGTAGTCAACCAAGAAAAAGATGAGAAAAATTGCAAAAGCCAATCCTTCCTTAGTTCGGCAGTTTAGATGCTTAAACAAGACCACTCGAGGCGGAAACGTGCATTGCAGAATTTTTGGTACTAAGATCGGGCGTCGTGGCAGACCCCGCAGAAGATGGCGGGACGAGCTGAAGAAAACAAACGACCATTGGTCCACATTAGCCCTGGATCAAAAGAGCTGGAAGTCAAGGGGAGACAACTTTGCCCAGGAACAATCAATGGATATTCAACTTTGAAATAAAACCCAAGTGTTGTCATAAAATTACGTATTCCTAATGTATGTTTTTCCCCAAACATATTTATGATACCCCGTATGCATAACGACTTGACTTCGTAATAACATCCATGTTGTTTGGCCTTGAATTTAACTAGGTGTTTCAGAAAAAACTAAATTATCATAGTAATTATGTTTAGCGTGCAATCATAGCTTTATCTTTGTTTTCTAGAAAAATCTGTTGGGGACTTTGTAAAAGTGGTTTTAATTATTATGTTTATGATCTTGCTGTGTTTGTATATCTTGATTCCACATATTTCTGGTTATTACGTGCCTTTGAAAACAACTAAAGTCGAATTATTATACAGATTACTCCACTGTGTGTGACATGTGCTAGATGTCACTGAGCAAAAAATGGTCATATTTATTGTAATGGTGATCGTTCAGTTTAATCGATTTATATAAGTGTAAAATAAATGTATAACTATAAGTGTAAACGTCTAGAGTACAATAAATACAATAATTATGACCATTTTATTAGACATGGGCAAATTGTATCACTAAAAAGAAAAGATTGAAATGTATCTTTCGATCACTGGGATATGTATCACTCTTTTGTATCTTTATATCCATATGTATCAGTAGCTCACGCTCGCGCGCACGATTCACAGCACATTTGCTCACTCACTCAGCGCGGTTCGCCAACTCACTATCTCCGTCTTGCGAAAGCGAGACAGAACATTCTAAATAGCGAGGTGCGAAAGAGATGTCTGGACTTTCCGATATCTTCCTTGAATTGGTCTCGGAGTGGCCGGCCGTCCCAGCCGAGGTACATTTTAACAAACTTATCTGTGAAATTGACGTTTTTGGAACTAACATTTTGAATGGGACCTAGATCGGTTTTTAATTATCTTTTGTAGTTTTGGTGACGAACAGCGCCACCAATAATTGCATAGTTAAGTTGGTCGAACAGTCAAATCAAAATAATAATTTTGTTTATGAGTCAACTTGCGAGTTCGAGTTCGCGACACAGATAGATCAAGACACTGTGAGTGAATGAGTTGTAGAGAACTAGAGATACAGTGATACATTCGGATGTGAACGGATACAAAGAGTGATTGATGGAAACGGAATGATTCATATCTTTTGTATCTATCACTCATGAGTTACCCATCTCTACATTTTATTCCACAGTGACAGCTAACACGTGTCAGGTTACTCCTAAGAATTACGATTTTACATACTTAATGTATTTGTGATCCAAAACGGGTATAATGCACATTATACCCGCTTTGGATGGACGGGTCACGTTAGCCGCATGCACAATGCACCGCTGGACAAGTCATGAAGATGGACGGTGCCGCCGACGCCGGCCCAGAAAGAGGTGGCGTGATGACCTGGACCCGTATCGCGAGGGCTGGTTTGACGTGGCGCGGGAAACGAGTTCCTGGAAAGACTTAAATGACGAGGAGGCCTTTGCTCGGCTGGGACGGTACAGGCCAGTCAAAGTATTTTTGAAAAATAACAACATAACATACAGCTCACGTCTATTTCTACGTTTTTACCGAATCATAACAATAACAATAAAATTACCATAATATCCGTTCCGTACAACTCATATAAAATAGCGATCAGTTGAAAAAATACCACATGGGTAAATAAACTAGGTGGGTAATTTCATTTTAATTTCCGATTACCTACCGCAATCTCATTATTCTATTTTTAAACAACCACAAGTAAACAATTATTACTTAATACTTACAGAAAACCGATAACACTACCGAAAATAAAATTGGTACTTAACGCATGCGAACGAACGAACATCACTATACAGCCGCCTCGCCTGTCCTATTTGACCAGGCACGGAGCGGCAACGTCGCCTTTCTCTTCGTGCAGACATGTTGTTTTTATTATTACTGTGACACTTTGGGACTTTACTGTTGTATTATTTTATGACCTATTATTCTGTTAACGCTTTCGTAGCAACTTATAAGGGTACAGAAAGATTAGACACAGATGCTTATGAGAAAAAATAACACAACATAATATAACAACACTCACGCCTGTTCCCCAAAGGTTAGGCAGAGGTGTGAGGCTTGCCATAATATTTTAAAGTGAAGTGAGTAATTTTTTTTTCGTATTTCAATTCAAGCGTCCCCGCCGGTTGTAAAAATTGTGAAAACTGGCAGTAATAAAACTACTTTAGAAATAGTGACTGTTGAGTGTACAGGAGAGGAGAGAATCTCCACTCTCGAGAGAAATTAAGCTGGATACTAAACACTCAAAGTCAACATTAATATGTAATACTAGATGCGCCCCGCAGTTTCACCCGCATAAGTTTTGACCCCGTGGGTATATCGGGATAAAAAGTATGCTATGTGTTATTCCTGGTTATAAACTATCTGTGTGCCAAATTTCATCCAAATCCGTTCAGTACTTTTTGCGTGAAAGAGTAACAAACATCCATCCATCCATTCTTACAACCATTCGCATTTATAATATTAGTAGGACTATAAGTTTTGACCCCGTGGGTATATCGGGATAAAAAGTATTCTATGTGTTATTCCTGGTTATAAACTATCTGTGTGCCAAATTTCATCCAAATCCGTTCAGTACTTTTTGCGTGAAAGAGTAACAAACATCCATCCATCCATTCTTAAAAACTTTCGCATGTATAATATTAGTAGGATTATAGTAGGATGTATTTATTAAATTAAAAAACTTACAATATTATGCAACTGCATAAATTATGCACTTCATCATCTGCCTAGCCTTTTTCCAACTATGTTGGGGTCGGCATCCAGTATAATCGGATGCAGCTGAATACCAGTATTTTACATGGAGCGACTGCCTATCTGACCTCCACAACCCATTTACTGGGTAACACGACACCCCTTGGTAAGACTGGTTGTCAGACTTTCGGCCTTCTGACGACCCGTAACAACTGTCAAAGATCTACAAATGACAGCCGGGACCATCGGCTTAACGTGCTTTCCGAGGCACGGAGGGGTCTTGGTATGTAAAGATGGTCACCCATCCACGGACCAACCGCGGCAAGCGTAGCTTAACCTGATGGATCGACCCGTGCGGCTGTTATTACTTAGCCACAAAATATACAACTGCCTTCTCGGTCCTTCTCCGTCCCTAGCTTCATCTTCACGACTTCTACGTTTGGCTCCTGATTCTGAGTACCATTCGTTCACTTTAGATGTAAGGGTTCTTTAGGAAAACTTTATTCGTTTTTAGTTTATCATAATAACTTGAGCAGTTGTCTTTGCTGTTATTTTTTATATTCTGAAGCCCTGCCACTATCCAACCCGCGTGCAAACTCGATCTGGTGTAAAGAAAAAGACAAAGAAAAAGTTCTCTATACTGTTGTTGAAGTTCCCGGGATGTATAAAACATATTCTAAGTACAGTCTTTTGGACATTTTGCGGGGTGTAATGTACTTAATCGATTTGTGCGAACACATATTTGAAATGCGGACGTAATTACATGGTTGCCAAAACCAGACAATCCGCACTAAATCCGGACGTATGGCAAGGCTACACCACACACCACATTTCACCAGTTATGTTTAAGTCCCATGTAAGAGGGAGCCGATTGGCATCAACCGGGCACAAATCTAGACACCGCCGGCTGCTACTGAGAAATTTCAGATCGAGAAACTAACGGTAACTAAAAATGCCGCCTCTACTTACCTATTTTCTGTTGTTAATCTGTGGTATTTGACGTAGAAAAACGTTGAAAGTTGTGGTATTTGACGTTGAAAGGGAAATGTTTAGCTGCTATATTACAAAAATTGAAGAAGACATTTTCAAGACCCCCAAAGCGTTTTGGTCGTACGTAAAATCAAGAAACCAAATCAATGCTTATCTTTCCCTACTTAAATATAGAAATAGCACTTCAAGTGTAGGAGAGGATATATGCAACATGTTTGGCGACTATTTCTATTCTAATTTTATCAGTATGGCTAGTAGTATCAACGGTGACGACGATCTTTCCAATGACCACGCGCAGGGTTCAAACATGCATTTGAGCGATACTCGTATTGTTTCGGAGATACATTCAGTCGAAGTTAATGAATTGGAAGTATTCCATATACTTAAAGAAGTTGACTTATGTAAATCTGCAGGACCAGACAATATTCCACCTGTTTTTATACTCAACTGTGCCAAAAGTCTGACTTTCACTTCTGTTCAGGCGGTCCTTAAATTTAGGTGTGGTACCTACAATTTGGAAGTCGGCGTTAATCACTCCGATCCACAAAAAAGGGCCTAGAGACCTCGTGGAAAACTACAGGCCCATATCAAAACTATGCATTTTCGCTAAAATCCTGGAAAAAATAATATACAAACAGCTTTAAGGCTCCTACATACTGGCGCGACTTGTCGCGCGACGCGACGCGACACAAAGACACCGCGTGTAGCGCTACAAGCGGTGCCTTTGTGTCGCGACGCGTCGCGCGACAAGTCGCGCCAGTATGTAGGAGCCTTTATGCTTGTCTTAAACTAGGCATCAGTGACCGACAACATAGTTTCCTGCGAGGTCGGTCCACAAGCACCAATCTCATTCTTTGTGGTGACTACTTGACTGAATGTATGGCTCATCGCACACAAGTAGATGTAATCTACACAGATTACAGCAAGTGTTTTGATCGCTTGGACCATGCTATACTTCTGCGTAAACTATTGGCTATAGGTATCAGTGGAAATCTCTTCAGATGGTTCTCATCTTATGTGGCCAACAGATGTCAAACTGTTGTTCTTAATGGATACACATCGAGAACTATGATTAGCCCCTCAGGGATTCCACAGGGATCGCTTTTGGGACCCTTGTTATTCAACATCTTTATCAATGACGTCTCTTCATGTTTCTCGAACTGAAGAGTTTTTTTGTTTGCGGACGACATGAAGATTCTAAGCGAAATCAGAACTTATGAAGATGCTGAACGTCTCCAGCAAGATCTGGACAGATTCCAAGAGTATTGTACGGCCAACCGCTTGGATATAAATGTCTCGAAATGTTATACCTTCACTCGTAAACGGAAACCTATTTTTTACGATTACAAACTAGCCAGCACTTCAACAGCCAGAGTTAATACGATTGGGGAATAGGACTTAGGCTCATTTTGAGGATATCGGCCGATTTTAAAAATATCAAAACACTCAAAATTCTTTATTGTGCTTTTGTGCGCAGTCATCTCGAATATTGCTCACCAGTATGGAATCCTATTTATAATACGTACGTCAATCGCATCGAAGGTATTCAAAATAAATTTTTAAGGTACATTCAGTTTAGATCCAAACCTATTTGCCTAATTATTACAGCCGCTGCAGGAAGTTTCACATTCTTCCACTAATTGAGCGCAGAAAAAATGCCGACATGGTATTCTTGTTCAATTTGGCAAATGGTTCAACCGACTGTTCTGAATTGATGAGCAAAATTGGTCTGCGTGTTCCATCCTTTACCTTAAGGAATCATCAACCACTGTATGTTCCCTCTGTGCGGTGTATATATCGACAAAATTCTTTTATGATAAGAGCTAGCAGGGCATACAACTCGATGTGTCAGGGTGTTGATGATCTTGATTTATTCGCCACCAGTGTTCCTAAACTAAAAAAAGTACTGTGTAAAATCTTCTTTGAAGATCACTAAAACCTGTTCACTCTTTTCTTGATTCTCTCCGAGTGCTTATTCTTACTTTCTCTTGCCTGTCTACTTCTTCTACTGTTTCTTGTGCTACCCTAATATTGTCAGTGAAAACTTTTAATTGGCCTTCTGTCACTAACTGTCAACTATCTTTATTTTTTTATTTTTTTTTTTTATTTTCTGTAAGTAGGTTTATACAAACACTTTTACACGTCAATCATACTTAGAAAAAAAAAACTAGATGAGCTCGGCGTTTCCTATCTGACTACTCTGAGAAGAAAGGCCGAAACAAACTCAGAGGTAGCAGTCTCTTTTAAAGTCCAGACATAATCTTGGTCAGATCATGTGAAGACCATGTAGATTGGTGTCTGAAATGGTCTTTTGAGGAAAAAACCACACAGATTGAGTATCTGTATCCTAGCTGTAAGTTTTCTTAAGAAATAAAATAAAATAAAACCGGCCAAATGCGTGTCGGACCATGCACAATGAAGGGTTCCTTGGTTGGGTAGTTGATATGAAAATATTTATCTCAAAAACAAACTTAACAATGTAGTTGTATAACATGTTCTCCCATACATCGATATTGCGGGTCCGTGGCTTAGGCCCCCAGTGGTCGAGGCACCTGTGGCCTACGCCCCCGATTCGATTAATTTAATTCAAAGCAATTTTTGATCAAATGTACTATCAGGCACAAAAATGTTTTACAAAAATAATAAATGTATATTGGTTGTAAGTTTAAGTATAATACACTAAATCATAATTATATTTACAACATAGCAATGCTTTTATATTGGATATTGCCACGGTCAATTCTCCAACTGCAAATTTAAATTGGTCAACTATTACTCGTTAACTTGTAAAGCCCACTTAGCTGTGATAGTTTTCCTTTTAAAAGGCTTAAAAAGGAAATTAAAAGGCTATCATACACTTGACTCTAACAAAAATTAGCATTTTAATGCTTAATATTACGCAAGCGTAATCCGTCATCCTTCAATCGAAAAGTGGTGTTAACAGAACCGAATGATAATGAATGAAAAAATGAAACGAATGATAATCGTCATCATATATTTTATATTAATTGTCGAAATGGAAGACCTCTTGTCAAAGTGGCGCCAACTGGTGGCGTGAATTTTCATGAAATCCTCATTCCGAGCACAGAACATATACCTATACCCTAACGGGATTCCGACAGTAACAAGTTTACCAGCAGCACAGATTTTGTATAAAAAAACTGCTTAGATTTCAAAATGGTTAGTTGAACATGGCCTATTTCTACGTCCGATTCAGGAAATTGCCTGATCGATGCAGTGATGACTATTTCTGATGGATCTGCATTTTTTTTGGCTGGCTCTTAGACTGAAACCCTCATTTATACGATGCAATTTAATTGCCTGTGGCATACCATAAGTTGAAGCAACAATAAAAATTGCTCCTCCAAAAGTTCTAAACAGTTTTTAGACGATGCAAGTCATTCTTTCCATCATTTTTACTGTATGCCACAGGAAAGAAACTTGTATCGTGTAAATGGGCCTTTTAGATTATAAAATTTCAGAATTCAAAAACACTGTCTTACCTTATGGTCTTAGTAGAGTTTTAGAGCTGACTGGATTGAGAAACGTAGATTTTCATTTGACAATAGACCTAATATTGATCTATCGATGCAACTTGTAATACGCATGAAGATAAAGGATAATGATTATTATTTACATAGTCTGTATATTAATTTTGAAATAAAAACGATGAGGAAAAACCGTAAAACCGATCACGGAAGTAAGAGCTTCCTTGTTCGTGAGGGCAAATGTTTATTTCCTGCAAAATGGCGTCTTATGACAATTTGCGCGCCAAAATATTAATCTAACCAATAAAACATTACAATTTATTTTTAGATTCTATTCTTTGATCAAAGATCCTATTTATTAGTTTATTATGAATGAGTGGAAGAAAAAGCGATCAAGTGCGGGTCGGACTCGCACCACTGTACAATATTGTACACTTTTTTTTGTATGGAGTTTTTTTAACTCTATTTAAGTTACGGTTCAAAAGATACAGCCCTGTGGTAGACGGACGCAAAGCTCCGTATCTCGTAGGAAACGTTTTCTGAAATTATGTTGTATTAATTTAATTTATAAGTCCAATGTCGATGTGAATCATTGAACTGTAGTGCTGATAATCCGATTAAAATGTGTGTCGTAAATATCAGATAAAGTTTCAAGTGGTTTACACATTATGTGAGTCATTTTAGTCATTCAATTACTACGCTTTGTGGGTGGGCTACTATGGATTGACGGACAGAAATCCAATTCCATACAACGAACGGTACGAGCATCTTTTGGTGAGTGCTCAAAATCGGAACTACCGTAGTCATTTTGTTTTCTTTAAATACAATGTCACAATTTGTTTATTAGTGGCTTTGTGGACAGGATATTAATTCAGCCATATTACAGTTGTAATGGCAAACATGTCATTTGGTTTAAATAGGTTTTTATTTTTATTGTTTTATTAATATTTTACATTATAGATTATACACATTATACACATAGATTCTTTTGTATTTTGTGAATGTGAGAACGTTGTAGGCTTAATAAACTAGATTTGTAGACCATTTATTTTTTGTTTAGTGCCTGGTACGTCTTGACAGGCCTACACTGTCATCCCATACTTATTATTAACACTGTGATTTGAAAACATTGTAAAAGCCAATTATTTATAAAAGAATAACCGTGGAGTTTCTTGTCGGCTCTTCTCCATAGGAAACGACCAATAGAAACCGTGCACCTAGCTTCTGACGTTTCATAAGTGCCCATGTAGGTTTATGTGAAATAAAATATTTTTGATTGATTGATTGAAGGTCTTGACAATTTCACAAATGTTAACCAGCAACGCCTTCCTGTCAATGTCATACACCAAAAGATCTTTGTAGCAATCTACTTAAAGGGCTGATCATCTTCAGGTAACTTTTATCCACGTAATAAAACTGACGTTGGAAAAGAAATTAAGAAAGAAAAATAAGTTTATTTGTCACTTATCGTGCATACAAAAAGATCTAGAGTAGATAAACAGAAAAATAAAACAAAATAGATCTACATATAATATTTATAATCATATTAATCACAACACACACAGCTGCACGTCATGACTGTGACGGTTTTTGTATGGACAATATTCAAAATTATTCCGCTGATAAAAAGCGTTGGCAAATGTGACACTGGCTTAATGCACAAACCGAGCGAAGCCAAAAAACAAAGAAAAAGCGTTAGTAAAATCAGCCCATAGTCTAATAATAGTTACAATTTCAATGAAAATGCAGAATCTTGCGTCTTATTTATTAGTTTAACTTAGGTATGCTCCATTTTTTACAACATTATAACATATCAGACAAATAACATTGTAGCGCTGATGTAAGAGTTAAAATAACTATCGTTACTGGCCGTAGTTTAAAAACAGAACGTCTATGTTGTTTTGTGGCGAACAAGCGGGTGGTCACATTTTTTTTTTTTTTTTAGAGGTTGGGAAATCATCAAATAACTTCTCCCGCTCTGGGCGGAGCGGGAGGGTGTGCCAGACTCTTACTGACTAAAACCCACCCGTATTCCTTCCTGTTGCCTGTGTTGCGGGGGCCTCGGTGACCCATAAGTACCTTCCCGCGACCCCGGCAGGGGGTGGTACACCTAATATTAAATGTCGAGCTCCTTCACATCGAGCTAAAATATACTAAATCAATGTCACAAGTCGTAAAGTTCAACCGTCGTACCGTAACGTAACGGTCTACCTATACATATTTAGTTTCACGATATCTTGTGAGACTTCTGTTCTTTCTCCTTATTGTTGCTCAAGATTGGTCAATACGCTGACCGCCTGCGCCGGCGCCGACGCATTCGACTCGAAAAACATCCGGAAAACCCCTTCTATTGCGTAGCTCCAATGTGTATAGTACATTATATTAAACGTATCTACACTGGCCTTCAAACATTAGTACCACACTTCTAAAATTGCAATAACTTTTAAAGTACACAAGACATATTTTCGAAATAAAAAGGATTGCCTAAAGAATTTTTTTTTTAATAAAAACTTTATAGCCGATAACCTTCTTTTAAGGGTCGGATAATCGTCCCTGACCTTGGCCATGAAAATACGCGTCACGGTCACGCTGCGCCGCAGTTCGGTTTTCTATGGAATATTTATTTTTAGTAACGAAAATATAAATATTTGAAAGAAAACACGGATAGAATTATACATATTTAAGTAATAAAATAGTCGGTTTAACAAAAAAAAAACATGAAAATATCTTAAGTAGTTTGAAAGTAATATCGTTTTTTATGCTTAGGGTAGACATAACTTCCTGAATTTATTTCATAAAGTATTGTACTACAATACTTAAAGATTCACATATAGATTGATGTGTATGCGTTCTAGTTTAACATACATTTTTTTCATAACTTGCGTTATATGAAGGCGTTATAAGTATAACAGATTTAATAGTTACCGAAATCATTTAAATGTGCCTTAAGGAATGGCTAAAAAAACTTTATAAACAAAAACACTGCTTTTCAAACTGCAGCAGGCTTAGCATGACACTCTCTATTTCTTCGAAGAATAGACACGGCTCTTTCTATACAAAGTGACATTTCGTTTCTCAGTTTTTGACATCTCATCGTAGAAATCCTTCTACAATCTGTCATCTTGTCTTTCGTTTCTAACGATGTTTGTATAAGTCCTTTTTTATGTAGAAAGATTTCTACGGTGGGATGTCAAAAACTGAGAAACGAAATGTCACTTTGTATAGAAAGAGTCGTGTCTATTCTTCGAAGAAATAGAGTGTCATGCTGAGCCTGCTGGCTTAGTTTTAACTTCTTGTTTTTTTTTCACATTTATTTCTTATTCAATGAATTTTGATTCAAAAGCCAAGGTGTCTACAGCACGTAAACTTTACTTATCATGTTTCTTTCTCCTGAAGAATACTAAGTTTTGAAAGCCAAGGTATAATGAGACCTCTGGCAACACAGGCAACGGAAGGAACACGGGTGGGTTTTAGTCAGTAAGAGTCTGACACACCCTCCCGCTCCACCCAGATCGAGAGAAGTTATTTGATAATTTCGCAAACAAAAAATAAAGTTATGATGTTCAATGTTTGAACCACAGAACACATATACCCTGACGGGGGGTTTGAACCTGACACCATGATCTACTTGCAAAGGGAAATGTCAAAAATCTGTCAATACCAACAGATACATACAGTCCATTTTAGTTCTTTATTTCACCACACGAATAATATACATAACATTACATCACGCTTTGTTTCCCCGAAGGGTTGGGCAGAGCTGTAGGTACCTATAGTACACCAACGTTTCGCCAGTTATGTTTAAGTCCTATGGGTGTTCACTTCTGCCCAACCTTTCGGGGAAACAAGGCGTGATTGTATAACACTCCTGTCCTCCCGCTCATTGAGCGAGCTCATTCCGGGATGATAAAAAGGTGCGAAACTGCCTGTTTACGCGATTCTGCATTCCTCTCGCGCGTATTTAGAATGTAGAGCATAAATAAGGCAACGCACATAACATCACATGTTAAACATCTAGCAACATTTCGCTCCGGAACGTATTTTTAATAAATTCTATAATAATCTATGGCCACAGCCACATTTTGTTTTATTATTGGTTGTTTTTGTTAGGCAACATGGTTGTGTTGTGTTTTTCCATCAGTAAATATCATAATAGTGTAGAATGCAAAGTTACATTTAAAATAAATACAATATAATATTTGAATTGTGTGATTCAAAACTGAGGACGACTTCGTTCGTTGCCCCGAACGTGGCGTTGCAAAAATAATAATGTTATCTTGGCTAAATGCAGTAATAAAGAGCCAAGGAGTTCAACGTTTAAACGCAAAGCGATTAAAATAAAAACAGATGTCGTTTAAACTTTTTTGTCGACCCAACTTATTCTTTTAACACTATAATTGAAATGTAACTTTATTCCTATTCATTTAAGACTCAAATTCATTTGCCAAGTGGTTGAATAACCGGCTAAATTAAGTTTGCGTTTAAACGTCTTGTTTTCATCGCGTTATAACGTTTAGTTTGTCTTTCGTTGTGAACAAGACAGTGCGTTTTTAATTCTCCTTGGTAATTAATCTAAATTCTTTCTTCGTTGACGTCGGTGGCGCGTATTAATACAAATAGTGTTTCATGAGGCTATAAACTGGATGAAGCAGGGCGTTGGATGTGTATGTGGTGACAGATTTGTATTACCTTAGCGTTTCTCGATAGCATCAACGTGGCGACGCCATTTTACCGCGTTACCCCCTCTCCGCGCGCCGTGCCGCTCCACTGTCTGCTGTCATCCAGCCAGTGTACGGCCTAAGCAACGCCATATTGTAACGTTTACGTAATTTTTATCGTTGACAATACGTTTTCTGACGTCAGTGAAGAAGGAATTCGGGGCTTACGCGTCGAGTTGTGTGCGCTATTGATGTGGTGTTTGGTTCGTTTCGTTCGTTTAGTGAACTTTATGAATAAAAAAAAGTTACTTTTAATATATTAAAACTTTGTGTGGTGAAAAAAGATTTTTGTAGAAAAAATGCCGAAAGTACACAATCCATTGCTTTGGAACTATTTTGAACCAAACCCAGACGATAAAGTCGCAGAATGCAAGCAATGTCACAAGAAATTATCATATAGAACAACGACTGCTAATTTGAAACAGCATTTGAAGCTGAAACATTTTAATTCTTACATCGAGCTGCACGAAAAAGACCTCTCGCCCAATAACCCCAGACCTTCGTTTCCAAAAAGCAGTAATATATTGATTTGGAACTATTTCGAGCAAAATGAGGATCAAGATGACAGAATTGCTGACTGTAGACTATGTAGAAAGAAACTCTCGTACAAAACGACTATTGCTAATTTGAAACAGCATTTGAAGCTAAAACACGTTAGCAGTTACAACGATTTTGTAGAGCAAGGCGAGTCAGGGATGGCAGATTCGTCTGAAGATAATTGTTCATCATCAGAATCAGGTAATATGTCCTGCCGGGGTCGCGGGAAAAGTACGAAAGGGTTACCGTGGCCTCTGGCAACACAGGCAACGGAAGGAACACTTGTGGGTTTTAGTCAGTAAGAGACTGACACACCCTCCCGCTCCGCCCAGAGCGGGAGAAGTTATTTGATAATTTCCCACCCAAAAAAAAAAACATTCTTTACATTTGGTTTTCCACATTCCTTTTAACGGTGGTGCCAACGAACGGTACCCTATTGCTAAATACTCCACTGTCCGTCTGTCCGTCCATCTGTCACATGGCTGTATCTTTTGAACCGCTGGTAGACACTTGCAAATTTTCAGATTGTGTACTACTATATTGTCTGCCACGTTGGTCTAGTGGTTGGAAGCGCTACTGCTGAGCATGAGATCGATTCCCGGGTCGGGCAAAGTGTTATTGAGTTTTTCTATCTGGAATTTCTCAGTAGCAGCCCGGAGTCTGGATTTGTGCCCGGATAATGGAAATAGGCTCGCTAGGCTATTACATGGGACTTAAACATAACTGGCGAAATGTGGGTGTACTACAGATACACCTCTCCCGAACCCTCCGGGGAAAAAAGGCGTGATGTTATATTTTGTACCTACTGCTATGGCCGCTATAAAAACAAATAATAAAAATAAAAAGTAAAAAAAATCTAGTGTTAAATATAGTACGGTGGTACGGGACCCTTCATATGCGAGTCTGACTCGCACTTGGCCGCTTTTTTAAATTGAAAACGAAAACCGTCGTTAACGTTATGCGTTACAAACGCCGTTGTAAAAAAAAACGCGTCTTTTAACACTATATTGGTCGCGTCTAAAGCGTTATGGAAAACGGTCGCGTGGGGTGTTTGACACCCCAGTTTTGATAATAGAAATAAAATATGAAATAGATGCAAACTCAGTTTTTAGACCGTCTCTAGGCGCTGCACGGGCACCGCGATTCCATGCTCAGTGTTTTTTTTTATAGTTATAATTTGAAATTCAAGTCTAGTCAACGCTGGCACTATGCTGCCACCTTGCCGACTGCCTAATATTTTAGCCTAAGCATGAGATTCTCAGTTCGTAACGTTACAAGAGGTGAGAAGTGTGACAAACCGCAAAAAAAAGTTGATGAATTCATTGATTTTTCTCCGGGAGTCTATATCGCAAATTGCTTTTGCTTAGCGTGACACTCCGTTATATCGAAAATACTGCATTAATGTTGAAATAAATATGGTAAACTTGAGGATTAATGATAAGTACCTATGTATTTATACAAGCTGTTGTTTTGAACCTGCAAAACATTTCAGGAGGTTGTTATGAAACTCGTAAATAATCGTATAACAATACGATACCAAGTCAATAATCAATAATACTTTTTATTTTAGATTTTTAAATTTTATCTTTTCTTTTTATTTTTTTTTATTTTTATTTTTTTTTAATTTCTTTTTTTAATTTCTTTTTTTTTTGTTTATTCGGGTCGAGAATCACTAACATAATTACCTCCTAAAATGTTTTGCAGGTCCAAAACAACACCTTGTATATGTTGGACGTAAACACGATTCCATAAAATTTACTCGACAGACAAAAATTACAAAGTTCACCTCCAAACCGAACAATAAACCGCTAGTTTTAAAAAAAATAGTTCAAATTAGGTCATGAAACATTGCAGAATAATAACTGAACTAAATAAAAAGCAGATACTATGTATTTTTTTTTTATTATTTACCTAACATTATTTACTCCGTAACAATCTTAAACTCACACCTAAACTTGGATACTTCTCCCTGCTGCCCTGTCTCGCTTACACGCGTGACCGCGAGCAACAATGTGTGAGCGAGTTAAAAAGTGAGGTGGCGCACAGTGGAACGAATGTATGGGAGCGGTTGGACGTAGACATGTCCGAAAAAAAAGAGTAAAATTATGCCAAACTAATGATGCCATCTTATTCGATTACTTAATGCCTTCATAACTTGTGGTGATGAATTTCTTCATAACTCCCATATTTCGGGAGTAATTTGAGAAAATGTGAAATTTTACTATGAAAATGAGTGTATCGAGCTCTCTCCCTCCTGATTCCGGGCTTGTTTCAAGTAGCGGTCTCTAATATCATAATGCTAATACTAAGAGCTATATTTAATACTAAGACACATAGTGCGCCAAATGTGCACTTTCTGGGATAAAGAGTGATGTTTATTTTATAACACAATTTTTTTATTTTTTGTTTATTTTGTTGATTAAAACCGTTTTTCTAAAGGTTTACCTTATTACAATAACATTTCTGAGCAGCCAATTAGAGAAGATATAAGCTAATTAGGATATATAATTAGGGACTTAAGGTTTACATATAAAACTGATGCACTAATGATTACTGATAAGAACATTGCTATTATTTAATTACTAAATGGCTCTTAATACACTAATTTAGCATGCATCATTTACTAATTATCACAATAACTAATTACCTTGCAATATTTAACAAAGGATACCTGGGATACCTGGATTTTATATAAATAGGTCACTATTAGTAACTTTAAAATCAGTGTTGATTTACACCTCGTTGTATCCAAGCTAATCTCGCAATGTATTTTCCAAATTTTAATACAAATCTTGATATTCACGTTGCTTTATGCGCACGCGCACATAAAGATTTACGCGACTTTAACTATTTGTTCAGTGTTTTAAAAGATAACAGTTGTGTTCAGTTATGTGAAAGTGCTGAAACAAGTTTAAAAGACTGGTGTCGTCGATTTTGCTACCGCATTTATGCAAAATGGACACAGTCTGGAAGAAGCACAGATAAGTTTCGGAAGAAACATGAGATTTGGCTACAGGCTGCAATTCAATGGCCGGAATTACAGAATGAAAATATGGAACCTTCTACAGAAAATATAAGTGACGTCATCGAGCCCATAATTTCTCCTGCTAAATCTGATGCTTCAACTTGTACACATCCTAGTCCTCGTAAATCTTTTGAGGACCTTAGTAACCGGCAAAAAAGAAGACGCACTGAAGATAGTCTTTCATGCAGCAGTAGCAGCGCTGAAATTATGTTTTCGGCCGAAAGGGCGCTTCAAAAGGCAGGACAAAGCGATACAGCTTATGTTATGAAATACTTGACGGAGAATCCAGAAGAGGCCTCAAAAATCAAAGCCTTCATTGAAGGTAAATCAATTCAGGTACGGGAAATATCCCCTTTGAAGGCATTGGCTCTTTATGTATCGATGAACTTATCGAAATGGCGCTATAACACTCTTCGGGATTTCAACACTCAAGAAGGAGCTCTTCAATACCCGAGTTACTACATGTTGGTTAAAGAAAAAATTAAGTGCTATCCGGCCAAAGAAGATCTCACAGTTACAGAGAGCTCTGCAAAAATCAAATTACAAGCCTTGATGGATTTAACCTCAAGAAGACTTATTAGGTCGTTAGAAACCCCTGTTGATCCCAATCAACAGCTCGTATTGACCAGCAAATGGGGTTTTGACGGATCATCTAGCCAAAGCATTTATCATCAAAGGACGAGTGAAGATGAGCAAATCGATCTTGCTAGTAATTTTATGATTAGTCTTGTACCACTGCGGCTCGTCTCAAAAGGTGTAACAATTTGGGAAAACGAGCGACCATCTTCCACTTCATTTTGCCGGCCAATATTGTTTAAGTTTATAAAGGAAACCAAAGAAAATGTGCAGAGAGAGATGGCTGAAATCGAAGCAGAGATTGAAGCCTTAACTCCATCCACCATCACTGATGGAATTAGTGTCAAACACCAACTGCTGTTGACAATGATTGATGGTAAAATTCATTCCATTATATCCAATACAGCAGCTTCAGTGTGTGACATATGCAAGGCTTGTCCTAAAGAAATGAATAATTTAGAGTTAATCAAAGATAAACACGCAAACGAGGACATGTATAAATATAGCTTAAGCACCCTTCACGCTTGGATTCGCTCAATGGAATGCTTATTACACATTTCCTACAAATTAGACATAAAATCATGGCAAGTAAGGGGTGATATAGCAAAAAGGCAAGTTGATGACAGGAAGAAAAGAGTTCAAGAGGCTGTAAGAAGAGAAACGGGCTTACTTCTCGATGTTGTGAAACAAGGCAGTGGATCCACCAACAATGGCAACTCGGCAAGGAGATTTTTTGAAAACTACACTAAATCTGCTGAACTGACCGGAATAGATGCTATGCTTTTAAGAAAAATCTGTGTGATCTTGCAGTGTATTTCATCAGGAGAGAAGATCAACGTAACTAAATTCCGAGAGTTCTGCTTTGATACTGCTAAGCTTTACGTGGAGTTATACCCATGGTATTATATGCCTTCTTCACTTCATAAAATTTTAATGCATGGGCCAGACATAGTTCAGAACATGTCAATTGTGCCCATTGGTTTTCTATCCGAAGGCCTAGGCATCTGAGGCTAGAAATAAAGATTTTAGAAAATATAGAGAGGGGCATTCTCGAAAGCATAGCAGTATCTCATGCAATGAAGATATTATGCACAATCTTTTACTGTCTTCTGATCCACTTGTTACAAGTATCCGTCCAAAAGGAAATAAGTTTGTAAAAAAATCTTCTTTTAAGGAATTTTATGAGCTTACGGATTCTGAGAAAAGTGATATCGAATTTGTTAACATAAATGATTTAGCGGACATCGATTCTGAATTTGAATTAATTGATGATGATGATGATGACGAAGATAATTAAATGATGTTATTGTTTTAAAATGTGTAACTTAGTAAATTAGAGCTTACATCTTAATTATTTATTGTACTTTTAATGAAACTAGGTAATTTATTATCAACTTACTTAAAAGTCATACTCTCATCAGTTCTTGTAAATATTTTTGTTAATATATATTTCTGTATATATATAATATATTTATAGACCTCTTAATAAGTCTGTCTGCGGTTTAAAGTAAATACAAATGGGGAAAAAACGTTTTTTTTTTTAAATTTTCATTTCCTTTTATCCCAGAAAGTGCACATTTGGCGCACTATGTGTCTTAGTATTAAATATAGCTCTTAGTAATAGCATTACGATATTAGAGACCGCTACTTGAAACAAGCCCGGAATCAGGAGGGAGAGAGCTCGATACACTCATTTTCATAGTAAAATTTCACATTTTCTCAAATTACTCCCGAAATATGGGAGTTATGAAGAAATTCATCACCACAATTTATGAAGGCATTAAGTAATCGAATAAGATGGCATCATTAGTTTGTCATAATTTTACTCTTATTTTTCGGACATGTCTACGTCCAACCGCTCCCATACATTCGTTCCACTGTGTGGCGCTGAGATAATATGGACTGTTACGACGCTGACAACACCTAAACCGCGGTCACTGTCAGATTACATAGAAAAGAAAGAGAAGCGCGATGACACAACGCTTGTAATTTATTGCAAAATATGAAGCAATTATCTATTTACTCAAAATCGAGTTGAATAATCGAAAATAAAAAAACAACCAAGTTCTGCATTGAAATAAGACGTTCTTGTTATTAATTAAATACGTAACGTATGTTGATATTTAATACAGATATTTTGGATTAGAACTCAAGGTAAGAGGTTAGCTTAACGTTAGTTTGTATCGAGATTTATTTTCAAATCGTATTTTGGTAACAACCAAGTTCTGGGAAATATGTCCAAAATTAACATATATTTTTTCCGCTACCACAAACTATACAGATTTTGGCAATTCTTTTTCTTAAGTGAAGTCTATTTTGGTCAATTGGGTCTTGTCAGCGCCTTAACTTTATTCTTGTAACCATAGTCAACGTTCCAAACTCCTCCACTCATCCTTTAAATAAAACTGACTAATAAGATGTTGTTTTCAACAAAATCTCACGTGTGGCTTCAGTCCAAATCTCCAAATATGTTTAACAAGATCGTAGGTAAATGAATTACAGTCCTTTCATTTATAGAACTATTTTGCCTATGACAGCAACCACCATAGACTAAATGCAACCACCAGTAACCGTATTGAAATGAAAATAAAGATCACTGATTTTGACACTGATACAAAATCAGAATCTGAAGTAAAATAACTTTGAATGGACTTTAGGCACGGAAAAGATATACTGAACGTAGTCTAAATTGCACTCCTTGCAGTCTTATGGACAGCGGACCAATAAACAAAATTCTTGGTGCCGAAAATGGTGTTGAGCGTGCCCCTGTCACGCACCGCCTTAAATTCGGTTAGTTTCTATACGTCATTATTAGTGACGGAGTGCAAGTGAGTGATGGTGATGACATGTTTGGTTCGCATGGAAAGTGTTGACAATGCCACCTCTAGCAGTGGCCGCCGAGACGTTTCCGACTTTTCGTTCTCTGTGTACAAAAACATCTAACATGCAAAGATGATTCCCAACTTTCTGACAGGTCATAGGAAACAAAATACAGTGTGCCCAGCATATCTTGGCAGTCTCACGGCCATGCCAGCCAGATGGGGACACTATAAACTCTTTGATCAATGCCCTAGATAAAATCGGATTTAGTTCAATGACTCACCAGTATACCGTGAAATAAACAAGATAATTTTAGATTCACAGCGTGAATGTAAGAAATAAGAATGTTTAACAGAAATAGATTGTAGGTACATTACGTGGGAAGTGAAACATAATGTTGTGAAACATTTTCGCGCGCCATTTTTTAAGAACTGTCAGATTTTCGCGCCAAAGGTTTGAAGTCTCGCGTTGGTTTGAGTGAAAAAAGATTAATTATTTGAAAAACTTCCTATTTTGAACGTTGTGAACATAATTACGTTTAAATTTTCCTATAACAAGTACTTACATCGACTAGTTTTCCTTGGGAGTCGTGTTGGGATCAGTAAATGGGAGTATACAGTTTTCTCTGTAATAGGAGACCAATTCTAGTCTTTAAAGCAGGCAGTCTGTGCTTTAGCATTATGTGTACATTTACGGGCTTATAATTAGACTCAATTAAATAACGATGAACAATCATTATTTTATTATTGACTAACAAACAAAGCAATAACGAAATACCACTTCTAACCCATAAACATCACGAACATAACCTTACTTTCTAATCACACGATACTCACTTCTACGGCTTTGGACGTAAAGAAGAAAATCGTATGAATATATGATGCGTTTTGTTTTTAGTAATTGTATGACTCCCATTGTTTATCACAGAAAAATCAGCTTTAATAGAGAAGTAATAAAGATGGTAATAGTATGAATAGGTAGTGCGTTTCGTGTCAACAACGATGATTAGCTGCCCTTGTCTTAGGTCGTTGGCTTTGTAGTAGAATTATGTGATGTCCTCGGCTCCTCTCGTTTGCTTGGCAAGTTTCCAGAAGCTATATTCTTTAATTTATCGTGCTATCCAATGTTGTGGATCGATTACTGATTAATTAATTGATCTTTAGATTAGACAGGACTTGCTGTTGACCGCAATTTTATTCGCTTGCAAGCTTCAATCAGATTTTTTCAAGTTCAGAAAACATTAGCCCGCGTGAATGTCGGAATATATCCCACGGGAACCTACTACCGTGATTAAAAGTAGTAAATCTTAAGTGTTAATCCATAAAAAAAAATATGTGTAGGTAACTAATAGACTACGCGTAGAGCTGTTCGCTCACATCGCGACATTTTTCTTGTTTTTAGCGTTTTTACACCCGTCGTAATTTCTAAACGAAAAGTCCGATTCGACTAATCTAAAGAGGAATTTACATGTACGACAAGTTTGATTATGAAAAGAGTTTTTATTTCATATATATTAAAATGATTATTATACTATTATGACGCAACTAAGGATTTACACTAGTTACTTTTTTTTATGTATGGCATCTCGTAGTTGACCTTGAGAGGTCGTGTCTACTTAACCGGACTATCCTGTAGATTCCAGCCAGAGGTGAATTTCTTAGATTACTAGGCGACTGCACGCTAAGGGCACCCCCTGTGCGGTACGAACCTCGGCTTAGGGCGTCGCTGGGGGGAGGACAGCAAGGTGGGACAGGCTGGATCATAACTGGATAGTTAGTATTATGTGGGGAATTTAAAGCTACGGGCGCGGGCTGGCACTTTGTCGAGCAAGGTCCCGAGACTAGAAAGAAAGAAAGAAAAATATTTTATTTGGGACACGCACAAGAAATACAAAAGTAAAAAAAAAGAAGCATTTAAAACTAAACTTCGAATAAACAAAAACAACAAAGAAAATATCCAATAAGAACGACTTGTGCGATGCCAAAAAGGCTCCTATCTCAGCATAATGTTGCGATATTTAAAAAATAAATACCGCAGCGCTGGTATTCTGATAGGGCCCGCTGTGACTAGGTACTAAATTAAATGACTAACTAATTATACAAACAAATCCAACAACATAGAAATATAAAAACAGTAGAAGTGGCAAAGGGGCGAGTCTGTGTCCGCACGACATGATCTAAATGTTCTTTCTTATCTATGGCGTCGAAGTACTCGTCCGCATCGCTGTCACCCGGAAACGCGCCCAGAAGACTGGCAGCATTACCACGTTGAATGGCAATACTAATTCTTTGGCCAAAGAACGAGCCAGCCCTCTGGTCAGGTGGAGTATCGATCAGTCGGCGAGAAGGGTCGAGTAATATACAAACACGCGTCGCCGTTCGGTTTCATAGGGAATATTTATTTTTAGTAATGAAAACATGAATATTTGAAAAAATCACGGATAGAATTATAGGTAATATAATTATAGTCTGTTCATACAAAAAAAAATCATGAAAATATCTTATATAAGTAGTTTGAAAGTAATATCGTTTTTAATGCTTCGGGTTTTTTTTTTGGTTGGGAAATCATCAAATAACTTCTCCCGCTCTGGGCGGAGCGGGAGGGTGTGTCAGACTCTTACTGACTAAAACCCAACCGTATTCCTTCCGTTGCCTGTGTTGCCAGGGGCTTCGGTAACCCTTTGGTACCTTCCCGCGACCCCTGCAGGCATCGGCCCTAGTGGACCCCTAAGCTTGTGCTGACGAAATCTCTTTGAGGCGCGCGTGGAATACAACGCGCCGTCGACCCGGGCCTGGTCCTTACCGGACGGTGAGCTACCCATTACTCAACGTCCGCAAGCCCGCGCCTACGGTGACCGGAAATCCGCCCGGGATTCCCAACGCCCAGGGCGTCTCCTGCGGCGGCTAGGGGCGAGAGGGCGCGAAATTTGCCTTTCCCTCAACCGTCCCGCCTCCTCCTTCGCGAGCATTACTGCTTCGCAGAAGGAGGTGACGGCTGCCCATGCCCTCTCGCTCCGTACCAGGGCCTGAACAAGGGCCGGACGCGAGAGATCTCTGCCGCCGAATGCTTCGGGTAGACATTACTTCCTGAATTTATTTCATAAAGTATTTTTCTACAATACTTAAATATTCACATATAGAATTGATGTGTATGCGTTCTAGTTTAACATATATTTTTTGCATAACTTAGTTGCATTATATGAAGATGTAATAAATAACGGATTAAAAAGTCACTAAAAGAGAAGAGTTGTCTTTAAAAGATCGCTTTTAGCGATAAGACGCCCATTGTGTCACCCTATGTAAAATTTCTACATTTATAGCTGTAATTTTTATGGTGTACATAATAAAGAGTATTCTATCTATCTATCTATCTAACATCATATATCTACGCGCACTCGGGCCCCATGACTCGAGCGTTTCAACCCCAAATGGCTCAAAACTGTAGTTACTATGAAACTAACAATTTTTAGTTGGATATGGATTAATATCATAATACGAATGTCATCATCTTTCGATTCTATTCTATTTTGGCTTGATTGACAAATTTGAACAAAAACGGTTATTGTGACTTAACTATATTAGTTAGACTTAAAGCTTTGCGAACTTTTTTGTGGGTTATGATGAGTACTATAAACATGTAGGCATTATTTTATGTATCATCATTCATCAATATTTTTCACAGCGCATGCCAATTAATGTCTTTAATAGGCAAATTTTTGAAACCTTGGGTTACATTATTACTTTATTACAATTTTCGTTGGGAGAGCTCTATTTATAAAAAAAAAACGCCATGATACTCTCTGACAATGTAGGTTTCTTTAAGTGAAAGAATATTTAAAATCGGTTAAAGTATTTTTGAGGTTATCCATTACAAACAAACACAAAAAAAACAAATCTTTTCTCAATAAAATATTAGTTTAGATTAGATGTCGAACAAAAGTTCATGTTTGTATCTTTTGTGTGTAGAATATGACTCACTACTCTGCTTTGTATAGTGAAAAGTGAATAGCACTTTCATGGTACAACTTGACTTTGACAGCTCCTTTTTGTAGTTCAAGTGTCAAACTACTGACGTGTGATTGAGAGCACTAGGAAGTCATTCTCTTGGAGCCACCGATGAAGAGATGCTTTTGTTTTTTTTTTAATAAAAAGTACACTACATGTTTTCTTTAGTTACCAAGCTACCTCTTTGCCAAATATTATTTAAATCGGTTCGTAGTGTAGCCGTGAAAGCGTATGTAATAAACAAATTACTCACTAATGTATTTTTAATATGGGTTGAGTCATGTGGTTGGTTGTAAATTGCAATAATGTAACCCAAGGTACGAAAATTTGCTTATAACAGCCTAACAGGCAAATTTTTGATACCTTGGGTTACATTATTGCAATTTTCGTAGGGAACTCTAACGTTTTTGAAAAATAAAATTCCCTCATGGTACTCGCTGATAATGTAGCTTTCTATAAGTGAAATAATTTTACTCGCTAATGTATTTTTAATATGGTTGGAATGGAGTCATTTGGTTTGGCTAAATTAGGTCCAAAGTGTTGAAATAGTACTATACATAAATTCGAATTATTAATTTATTTACTGGTGTATTCTGACATGTGCTAGCTTTCACTTTGTGTAATAAAAAGACAGCTAGAACATGTCAGAATATTCCAGTAAATTAATAATTCAACTTTAGGTAGTCAGTAAGATTTATTCAATACATTCGAAATTACACAATTTCTCCATGGTGATAGTGGTGTAGTCGATATATAGGGGAGGATTAAGGTACTTATTTAAGTATTTATTCCTAATATTTATCTAGGAACAGTTAAAATAACAGTTACGGTATACACTGAAGTAGAAAAAGTTGTCAAAAAAGGGTATCATAATGAAACGGATGCAGTTCTGTTACGGTTTCTAAAACAAGAGGTACAAAGGTATCGATCCCCAGTTTTTTACAGTCGTTTTTCTAATAGCTCCCTCTGGCCTCCAACCTGCCTTCACGACACATACATAGTCGGCTAGCCCATTCTCAGCAACGAACATTTGCAGTGTAATAAAATTAAGGTATCCCACGTACCCCACCATCATGTGCCTAGCCTTATTCCAACTATGTCCTGCCGGGGTCGCGGGAAGGTACTTATGGGTCACCGAGGCCCCCGCAACACAGGCAACAGGAAGGAATACGGGTGGGTTTTAGTCAGTAAGAGTCTGACACACCCTCCCGCTCCGCCCAGAGCGGTAGAAGTTATATGATGACTTCCCACCCAAAAAAAAAAATACCAACTATGTATCACACGTGTATATATATCCCACATACCCAAACCACTCCAATCATGACGGCACAATCCTCTCTGATTACCTCATTTAGTAAAAAGCGGTATGAAGTTAAATATAACATCAGTATCGTACGATGTCGCGTCATTTGCGCGTGACGCGGAGTCGACGTCACATAATGACACTGGTTTCGCAATAACGGCTTAAACTGCGCCCAGTATTCCATAGACGAGTGACCTGCAGTACACGGGGTACTGCAGGTACCCCCTTACTCGCGTATATAACATACTAGTTTTTGTCCGCGACTTCGCTCGCGTAAATGTCGGGAAATATCCCACGGGAACGTACTGCTGAGATTAAAAGTAATCCACAAAAAATGTAATGTGTAGGTAATTAATAGACTACGCGTAGGTCTGTTGGCTCATGGAGGTCGTAAATTATACGACGAGAACGTACTGCCTGAATAAAAAGTATTATTTGTCCTAACTCAGGTCATGGTCTACCTGTGTGACAAATTTGATCGAAATCAGTTCAGCCGTTAAGGCGGGTAAAAAATACAGACAGATAGAGTTGCTCCAATAAACTATAACCGTAAAGGCTCGTGCAAACTAGCGCGAAATCGCGGGCGAGACAGGCAACAATATGCCTGTCGCGCCCGCGATATCGCTCCAG
Organism: Atethmia centrago; assembly: GCA_905333075.3. NCBI lineage: Eukaryota > Metazoa > Arthropoda > Insecta > Lepidoptera > Noctuidae > Atethmia > Atethmia centrago. The sequence continues at coordinate 2,081,644 of HG995396.1, forward strand.
TCTGTACGAGCCTTAACACGGCACAGATTGTTCGCTGTGCCTCGGAGTTGAACCGTCGCTGGAGCCCAATCTCCTGTCCCTCGCACACTCTGCGCTCAATGCTCTCTAGGACGCTAAGCCTCACTGATGTGTTCGCGGATGAATGGAAGAAGATCTTGTCAACGTGTCTGGAGTATTGTGAGATGAGCGTATGACTGTCAAGTAGTTCTATACCAGTGTTATTGTACTTAAATAATGTGTTTGTGTCTTTAACTAATGTTAAACTAATAATAACTAATGTTAACGGCCTTGGCCGTTTTATGTTAAAACTAAAATAAATAAATTTATGAGTGACATGACAGAACTCTACAAATACGAACTTTTTCTAAAACTATCTGCCAAATGTCAACTGTCTAGGTGGGTGATATAAAGTGAATAAGTGATAAAAAGTTGAGTGATGTGCAGATTGCCAGCACATCAGGTCAAATTAATCAGGACAGGTCAAACACATCAGATCTAAACTGTTAAATTTCTCCAAATGTTTTTAAACCTTAAAATGTTGATGGTTAAGTTCAATGTTCATGTTTTCAATGTTCAAATTTCATTGAATGAGAAAAATTGACACTTTGTTGTAACTTGATATGCTGGCGACTATACATACAAACACACAAATTTTACCTTTTAATAATATTAGTTTAGATAGATGTAAGGAGTATTGTGTACCTATCAATATGCGAGCGATCTGACCTCTGAATGAAACTCACGGATTTAACGAGTGATACCTACTGATAACAAGAGGTCAGATGCTACCGTCTTCAGTATAAAAACAGTAATCTAGTCTACAATAATATTTCTGGCTAACTGTGGCCCGCGGCTCCACCCGCGTGGCTTTTTCTAAAATAAAATTAGCCTAAGTTACTCCTTACAACATCGGTTATCTACCAGTGAAAGTCCCGACACAATGGGTCGAGCTGTTTCAGAGATTAGCCAGAACAAACAGACAGACAAAAATAAAAAAAAAATGGCATGTGTATTTTAATTTTTTAATTTAGTAAAAAATCTGTTATTTTGACATTACAAATAGACACTTCAATTTTAATTATTTATATAGATTTAAGTATGAACGTAAGAAACCATGGATGGACTGTGTGAAAGATGATATTGCTAGAAACTGGGTGACTACCGCGATGATAACGAATAGAGAAGTATGGAAGAAAGGGACATGTTGCGACGACCACATACATATAAATTGGGATAAGGGCGAGAGAATGATGAATGATGATGATTACTTATATCATGATAATATCAGGAAGGAATCGGAGAAGCATTGTAGGTCAGTACTCTGCATGACCTGACCCCTCTTACAAAGAAGAAGACGGGAAGACGGGTTGGGTTATGCAAGTCAGTGACTGTACCATCAATCCATGATCCAATGACAATGACAATTTGGCTTTGACAGTGCCTTTATTTTGTAGCAGCAGCAGATCAGTGGTGGCCCAACAGTAAAAGCCCCGACTTGTAGGTCGTGAATTCGAAACCAGACAGGCGCTTCAGTTTGTGTATTTTAATTTCATCACCACTGCTCTCAAATTGGTGAAGGAAAACATCGTGAGAAAACCGGCATGTCCTAGAACATAAAATTCGAAGACATGTGACATTTGTCTACCCGCACTGGGCCCGCGTGGTGAATACGGCCTATTCCCTCTCGAAGGAAGGAAGGCCTGTGTCCCAGCAGTGGGAACATTATAGGCTGATTATGCTATGCGGAGTTCTTGAAGTTCCCGGTTGTCGTTACAGTATTTTTATCTCACGAAGCGACGCGCGCTTTACTTGTAATAACCAAGTGTACAAACACGCTGTGAATGTGCGTGTAAGCGCAGGAGCTCTTGGTACCATCCGAGACAATGGCGGAGTCGGAAGTGTGTGTGTTATGCGCTAGTCGTTTTCACGCACACATTCCCAGCGTGTTTGGAAACTTCTTTTTTGAGTGGGAATTTATCAAATTACTTCTCTCGCTCTGGGCAGAGCGGGAGGGTGTGTCAGACTCTTACTGACTAAAACCCACCCGTATTCCTTCCGTTGCCTGTGTTGCCAGGGGTCTCGGTATCTTTTCGGACTTTCCCACGATCCCGGCAGGCATCGGCCTTAGTGGACCCCTACACGTGTTTGGATACTTGCTTACCATAGTTAAAGCGCGCGTCGCTTCATGAGATAAAAAATAAAATTCTATACCACAAAACAATACAATACAATACAATGTGTGTGTGTTTGCTTGACTACAGTGAAACCAAAAATGAGCATCATCATCATCTGCCTGCCTTTTCCAAACTATGTTGGGGTCGGCTTCCAGTCTTACCGGATACAGCTGAATGCCAGTATTTTACATGGAGCGACTACCTATCTGACCTCCACAACCCAGTTACTGGGTAACACGATACCCCTTGGTAAGACTGGTTTGGACTTTCGAGCTTTGACGACCCGTAACGACTGTAAGAATAAGATAAGATCTAGAGATATGATTAGATTAGAGATATAAGATTAGATCTAAGATCTACAAATGACAGCCGGGACCAACGGCTTAACGCGCTTTCCGAAGCACGGAGGGGTCTTGGTATGTAAAGATGGTCACCCATCCACGGACCAAAAATGAGCAATTAGTGAATGAGATAAAATATTTGCTAAGCGACCTTTTACCTCTTATGTGTCGTCTGACCTCTACAACCTTTAAGAATATCAGATGTTGCAAACCGCTGAATATACAATAAATGCTAGACGCTCATGTATAGACAATACCGGATTGTGGTTTCATAATCTTAGCCTTGTTTCCCGTACGAAAATCCTTAGTCTTTTAACTTGGAAGCCGTCTTGTTCAGCTACCCATCCTACCCAATTTGAATTACCCCTACTATCCCAGTAGGAAGGGTAATTAAAACTCCTATGAACCAAACCCTGATGGTCTAGGATTTCCCTTACAAATAGCACTTATATAAAAAAAAGTCAAAGGTTTGACCTTGAGCTGCTCTAGAGTTTCTTCTAGAGCTGACCTATGAGTTTCAATAGAATAAGAACCCACTGAGCTCAGCCTATTCTGTTTTTGTTTCCACTGACGGACGGTTGAATTTACATGTCTGGACAAAAAAATCGTTTCTCTTAAATATTGTTCACCTCCTAAAGTGACACCAAACGTCAGAATTTAGATGAACAGTTCCAAATTATCGTTTCCTATCTAGAAAAACTGGCAAAAAAAAAACATCACGTTATTTTATCTTGAGAATCTAGCTCAGTATAACTCCTTTAATAATGAGCGTGACTATACCCCCACGGCTTTAGAATCATCGTAACTAAACCCGAAATAGAAGGCAAAACTAGCACAAAGAATAATTTAACTTTCTTAAAAAAAAACCAGGTCATCACAGTAGTTCATGTAGAGCTGTTACTTGTTACGAAATACGTTACATGACGTAAGGAACGCGTCATGACCTGTGAGTCTGTGACGCCAACCGTTCCGAGTATTGAGTGACGATTGATATCTGACAACGTCGTTTGATTGGGACAGGTTTTTCCCAGCAAAAATTAACATGCTTGTTACAATAAGGATTTGCATAAATTATGAAAAAAGAACAGGTATTTTTTTGTTTTAAATAACTTAGGTGAACAAACATCTTTTAGTTCCTACTTTATTACTGAATTCAGATTATCGTAATTTCATTTATTTCTTTGTGTTATTCTTCAACAGAATGACGAGGGCCGTCAATAAAAAATATTTAGCCCAAAGAATAATTAAACTTTCTTAAAAAAAAACCAGGTCATCACAGCACTTCATTTAAAGCACAAATTAACTTGTTACGAAATACGTCACATGACGTAAGGAACGCGTCATGAGCTGTGAGTCTGTGACGCGAACCGTTCCGAGTATTAAGTGACGTTTGACGTCTGACAACGTCATTTGATTGGAACAGGTTTTTCACAGCAAAAAATAACATCCTTGTTACAATAAGGATGTGCATATATTATGAAAAAACCGGCCAAGTGCGAGTCGGACTCGCGCACGAAGTGTTTTCTACCATTATCTATAAAAACGGCAAGAAAATCATGTCTATTGTATGGGAGTCCCCTTAAATATTTATTTTATTCTGTTTTTTAGTATTTGTTGTCATAGCGGCAACAGAACTACATCATGTGTGAAAATTTCAACTGTCTAACTATCACGGTTCATGATATACAGCCTGGTGACAGATGGACCGGAGTCTTAGTAATAGCGTCCCGTTTTACCCTTTGGGTACGGAACCCTAAAAAAAACAGGTATTTTTTCCTCTTTAAATATGACTGAGGTGCACAAAAATCTTTTAGTTCCTACTTTATTACTGAATTCAGATTAGCGTAATTTAATTTATTTCTTTGTGTTATTCTTCAACAAAACGACGACGGCCGTTAATAAAAAATATTTCTTCACATATCCAAACCGTTGACGGACTAAAAGTTGTTTATTTTTTTTCCTGTTAGCACTCAATGTTTTAACCTTGAAATTATTTGTTAATGTCCTACATTATATTTATTGCGGTCATCGATGAAGGACCTGCCTGATCCATTGTTTGTGGTCCTTTTACATTTATTGTGGTATGAATTTCAATGTTAAATCTAAAATAAACTCTGACACAAGAAGCTTTTGTTAGTGACGACTTTCATTGCGATTCTCATTCGACTTATTGTGGATTTTTCGCAGAAAAACAGTCCGAAAATGTATTAGACAAAAGCACTTGTTCGTAATCTAAAATAATTCGATGTTGAAGGATATTGCTAATTCTGTCATGATTTCCAAATATTAATAAGATGTGTCGTGATTAAATAGTAAATATATTATAATAAATTGAAAGTATGTGATTTGCTTCAAATGATTTTTGTATCAGGCTAGTCAAGAAGTTTAAAAGTATCTAATTTGACAGTTACCGTAAAAGTACTGGTTTTTTAACACAACCGAATGGAAAATATGATATTTGGTATGCGGCGTAGTTGCTAAGTCAGTTCTCTTCGAGCCTCGGAATCTAAAGGTTGCCTTCAAGAAGTCTAAAGTCTATACTGATATTATATTGAGTATCTAATTAAATAGTTTGTTAAATATTGCTACCAAGTTTGTATGTGTGCAAGAATATAAATACTTGTTCTGTTGTGTATATGTTGTGTAATACAGAAATGTTCGTACTGACAAGGCGTGTTCATTTCAATCCATTGCTTCAACGTTCGAATAATTTGTCTGCTCAATAACTTAAATATCGCATTGAATGTTGTTGAACTGTCAAAATGCAATCCATTGCTACTTAAAGTGTGTTACACAATAGGGAATATGCAAGTAATTAAAAACATCCATTATTTAAATATACACTGGCGCCGATTCCCTTGTTCACAAACTAAACTAAATTTAAGTTCAGTGCATCCTTTTCTTTCTATTTCATTAAGAAAAGGACAGAAGATCAATTTTAGTTTAGTCCTGTCAAATTAATCAGCGCTTGACGTAAATTGACGTAATTTTAGTAGGCAAGTTTTTAATCACGTCTAAACTTGTATGGAGTTGTGACAGGTGCTGATTAATTTGACAGGACTAAACTAAAACTTATCTTCTGTCCTCTTCTTAATGAAATAGAAAGAAAAGGATGCACTGAACTTAAATTTAGTTTAGTTTGTGAACAAGGGAATCGGCACCTATGTGTAGGAGTCATGAAACAAATTCCTATTCTTTTACATTTTTTTTATGCATTACTTACTTATTTTACAATTCATTAATTTATGATGCGTTTTTTTGGTGGAACGGAACGCAAACTCAAAACGCGTCGTCTTCGACAATGCCGTGAGTGACAAAAGAAACTATGTTCATAAAATCTATTCTTAGCAAAGTGCTTGAAATCTCGCTAAGGTAAGTAAGTAAGTGGGATTTCTGATTGAATAAAGCACAAACAATAATTTAATTTATATGATTTGGGGCTACAAACAGGTGTAAACAAAGAAGATTCGTGGTAAATGACGTCACAACATGCCCGCGACAGAAACGGTCGTTTGAACTGTAAAATAAAATTGTTGTAGTTTCATATTTTTATTAGTAGTTGAATTTAACTTTTAATACTTTTCTTGGGTTTATATTACTGTCTATTATTGATACAGTGAAAACAAAAAATACATGCATATTCTCTATTACCCCGCTGGTCCTTTAATACATTTTTTGGCAGCTTAGCCACTGAAGATTGCAAGATTTATAAGATCATAAAAATAATTATCTTGGGTTTGACACCTGTTTGACCTTAATTGTATTTATTCGATGACACGGCCTTATGGAAATTATTCTTTATTGTGGAATATTGTAAACATATTTGTTACATAAACAAATTATCAACGATTTTTTCTGATATTGGATTCGGTATAGTCTTTACTTTAGTGAAAGTTAATCTACTAGTATACTAAAATTTAATCCAAACCACAGAAGATTGAAAACTAGTTTGGAAGATAATGGTACCGATTCCCTTGTTCACAAACTAAACTAAATTTTAGTTCAGTGCATCTTTTTCTTTCTATTTCATTAAGAAGAGGACAGAAGATAAATTTAAGTTTAATCCTGTCAAATTAATAAGCGCCTGTCACTACTCCATACAAGTTTAGACGTGATTAAAAACTTGCCTACTAAAATTACGTCAATTTACGTCAAGCGCTGTTTAATTTGACAGGAGTAAACTAAAGTTTATCTTCTGTACTTTTCTTAATTAAATAGATAGAAAAAGATGCACTAAACTTAAATTTAGTTTGGTTTGTGAACCAGAGAATCGGCACCATTATGTCCTTTGGAGTCTGTAAAGTTGAGTAAAAACGTTGTTTTCAAGTTCCCCTCCCGAGCCAACGAAGTCGCAGGCAATACCTACTTATAACCCACCTACTTGATAAAAACAATTAGTTATTAGTATTTGTTGTTATAGCGGCAACAGAAATACATCATCTGTGAACATTTCAACTGTCTAACTGTCACGGTTCATGAGATACAGCCTGGTGACAGACGGACAGCGGAATCTTAGTAATAAGGGCTCGTTTTACCCTTTGGGTACGGAACCCTAAAACGTGCGTCGTTGGTCTAGTGGTCGCTAGCGCTACTGGTGAGCATGAAGTCCTAGGTTCGATTCCTAGGTCAGCCAAAGTGTTATTGTGTTTTCCTTCTGAAATTTTTCAGTAGCAGCCTGGAGTCTGGATTTGTGCCCGGTTAATGGCAAATAATGGCAATAGGCTTGCCGGGGTATTACATGGGACTTAAAGATAACTGGTGAAATATGGGTGTACTATAGGTACAGCTCTGCCTAACTCTTCGGTGATTACAGGCGAGATGTTGATTTATAAAACACAAGCTTTCAGAATGTTATTTTAGGTCCACAATGAAATACATCGATGTTTCGAGAGGAAATTTAGTTGTTTACTTCGTAAAACCGGTTCTCAAGGTTAGACATGTCATTGCGTATGTTTAAACAGCGCCACTAAATTTGCTTTTGGACACATTTCAAGTTTGAACCAATTATTACTTGTTAATGGGATTGTTGTGCACTCAAATATTATGCTAAAGATCTGGCGCCCTCAAGGAGTTGACTGGTAGAAATCGTCACGTAAGGAAAAGGCGTTATACCTCTATGTGACTTTCTCTCTCTCTCTCTTTTTATTAGGTATATAAAAAAAATACAACCGAATTGAGAACCTTTTCCTTTTTATGAAGTCTGTTAAAAAGTGTGTGTGGTGCGTGCGAGTTTCGCGAAAGGTACTTTGTTCCTGATAGGAGCCCGACCGCACACCAGTGTTGGCATTAGTCAATTAATTTTTTAATCAATTAATTAATTTGATTAATTTTAATCAGATTCAATTAATCATGATTAGAATAATCATGATTAAAAAAGTAATCTTAATCATGATTATTGATGTTAATCATTAATCATTAATTGATTAACTTGATTATAAACTAGTACACCCATCAATGTTATTAATTCTATATAAAAAAAAATGATGAAAAATAATGACACATATTTCTTAAAATATTTTTATTTATTCAAGGAACAAAAAAATAATTTCTAACGTTCAAATACACTGAATTCTAATTTTGAAGAATATTTTTAATCAACTAACCTCCGATCTCTACATTTCTGATTTCTTGATGTTCAAGTTATATTTCATAACTAAATTTTTTTCAAATAAGTCAGAGAATTTGTGTGACCTAGGTTTATTTAGCATAGTTGCAAAAGAAAACATTCTTTCTACCGAGCCAGAGGACGGCATTGGTGTATTGTTCTTAATAAACACTTTGCCTATAACAGGATAACTTTATAGAAGCTTTCGTTCTTGGCTTACCTCGGCAAAAAAATTTGAAATGATCATATCCGATCTCTTTTTAGCATCAACTGATTAAATTTAATAAATTAAACAAAACTAAATAAATAAATAAGTAGTTAAAAGTTATACGATTAAAGATTATGATTAATAATTTTAAATTTGATTAATTAATCTTAATAATTTTTTTTGATTATGATTTTTAATCATTAATTTTTAATCGTTAATCAGATTAACTTTGGGCCAACACTGCCGCACACGTTGTTTTGGGTCGAAGTTCCTTATCGCGGCCTGCAAAATGAAAAATCATTTATTCAAACTAGGCTAAGAAACATCACTTTTCGAACGTCAAAATTACATAAGACAGTCCCCCAAAACGCCCACCGCTCATCACTTCCTAGTGCTTTAGCTGGGAAGGAGAAGTGGCGCAAAAAACTCCCCAGCAGCACAGCTGTCTGTTTCGTTAGAAAAAAAATGGATTGTATACAATAGTATGCAAAATAATTTACACTACGTGCAACACAAAACATTAAATTATCAGGCATATGTCAGCTAGCACACCACTATACAATACCAACAAAAAAAAAAACATTGAAAACTATACTTAAGCAGAAATAAAAACATATACAAATTAATAGGTCGGTAGGAGGTAGAAGTTGACTGGTACGAGGGCGGCACTGAAAATTTCGGGAATCAAGGAAGTGACACAACATTACTATTTAAAAATGTATTTATTGCTTTTCGAAGTATTCTCCGCGAAATTTGACACATTTTTCCATACGATAAAACCAATCATTGAAGCAACCATTCCATTCGGAAGTTGGGGTCTCCAAAATGGCCGTTTTGTAGGCGTCCACAGCTTCTTCAGGTGATGAAAATCTCTGTCCACGCAATTTATTCTTTATTTTAGGGAAAGTATAGAAATCATTAGGGCTTAGGTCGGGGCTGTACGGCGGATGGTCTAATAATTCTGTTTTCTTGCTCTAAAAACTCTTTTGTTCTGTGCGCGGTGTGAGAACTCGCATTGTCGTGATGGAGGATGATGCGGCGGTTGCAGTTCTCTTTACGGAGTTCAGAAACGACCTGTGGCAAACAAATGCTAGCATACCCTTCTGCATTAACCGTTCTTTGTCCCTCAAGAGGAATAGTCGTAACATGGCCGGTTTTGGAGACAAACGTGGCCACCATTTTTTTTGCAACACTCCGTGAACGAACAATTTTTGTTGGCTTTAACTCATTTTCGAACACCCAAACTCGTGACTGGTTTTTTTGTTTCGGGTTCGTACGCGTATATCCAGGATTCGTCACCTGATAAGATGTTGTATACAGCATTTGAGGATCCTGCGTGGAATCTTTCGAGAGTTCTGACGCACCAAGTAACGCGAGCCCCTTTTTGCTCTTCACAGAGCGAACGCGGTATCCATCGGAAAACAACTTTTTTACACCTAATTGTTCATGCAAGATTATTTGTATTTGACTCATGCCAATGTCTAAAGTTGCCTGAATTTCGCGGTATGTCACATGTCGATCTTCCTCAATCAGCTTACGCACAGCATCAACGTTTTCTTGGGTGACTGCAGTTTTAGAACGACCTTGACGGGGATCATCACTGAGCTCGTACTCGTACTCGAACACGTCCACGTTGAAATTCAGCGATAAATTGTGGTTTTGGATGGGGCTTCATCACCAAATGCAGAAATCATCTGAACAACACACTGTTTTTGTGTTAAACCACTTCGAAAGTCATAATAAATCATCGCTCTTGAATTTTCTCGAGTCAATTCCATTTTCTCAACGACTAAACAAGTTTGACAAAACCTTGTGACAAGACCGAGAATCTTTTTTTTAAATAAATAAATGGTATTCGATTTTTAAAACCAAGGAGTTTTCAATTAAAAAGATTTGAATATGACAGGAACAGTGGAAATATTCCATTCCCGATACTTTTAGTGCAGCCCTCGTAGAAATCGTCACGTAAGGAAAAGGCGTTATCACCCTCCATGCGACTTTCTCTCTCTCTGTCTCTTTCTATTATATAAGAGTGTGTGTGTAAGTGCGAGACTGCATGTATCGCGTAAGGAGCTTTGTTCCTGACGGGAGTCCGCTGACCGCACGCGTTTCTTAAAGTAAACTCAAACTTAAACGAAATACACGCACTTTGAATTCTCAAACTCAAAGGGTCGGTCAGTCAGAAAGATGAAGCTAGTTGCCCATTCAAAATCAAAACCAAAAGTCATTTATTCAAACTAGGCTGAGAATCAGCACTTTTCGAACATCAACATATCCTATCAGTCCCCCAAAAACGCCCGCCCTTCATTTTTTAGCTGGGAAGAAGAAATGGCGGAACAAACTGTCCAGCAGCACACCTGTCTGTTTAGTTATATATAAACTTAATGCTATACAAATCGTATGCAAAGTAATTAACATTACGAAACACAAAACATTCAATTTAATTACGTGCCACATGTCAGCTAGCACACGCCAATATACCAACCAAAGAATGCAAACTACTCAAGCAGAAATAAAAATTACAACATAAAAACGTAAACAGAACTTAATACCTAAATAAAAGCCTCCAGGCATAAAGGGCGTGCCCGCTTACATCATTCCAAAGCGTAGTATGTTACCCCTTGATGTCAGGATTCTGACGTCCCGAAACGACTGTCAAAAGATCCACGAATGACAGCCGGGAGCAACGGCATAACGTGCTTTCCTAGGCACGGAGGGGTCTTGGTATGTAAAGATGGTCACCCATCCACGGACCAACCGCGGCAAGTATAGCTTAATCAGATCGATCGACTCGTGCGGCTGTTATTACTAGGCCACAAGCCCATATAGCAATTAGACTTCTTTATGTTATAATTTAAAAGAGTGTCCGTGGAGTTTTTTGCCCGGTCTTCTCCATAGGAACCTACCTGAACCACTCCCAGGTGTACCCAGGTATACCCATGTGTGAAATTTTATCCAAATCTGTTCAGCCGTTTAGCGTGAAAGCGTAACAAACAAACAAACATTTTTTACTTTCGCATTTATGATACTAGATGCGCCCCGCGGTTTCACCCGCATACTTTTTGACCCCGCACAGTGGAACGAATGTATGGGAGCGGTTGGACGTAGACATGTCCGAAAAATAAGAGTAAAATTATGCCAAACTAATGATGCCATCTTATTCGATTACTTAATGCCTTCATAAATTGTGGTGATGAATTTCTTCATAACTCCCATATTTCGGGAGTAATTTGAGAAAATGTGAAATTTTACTATGAAAATGAGTGTATCGAGCTCTCTCCCTCCTGATTCCGGGCTTGTTTCAAGTAGCGGTCTCTAATATCGTAATGCTATTACTAAGAGCTATATTTAATACTAAGACACATAGTGCGCCAAATGTGCACTTTCTGGGATAAAAGGAAATGAAAATTTAAAAAAAAAAACGTTTTTTCCCCATTTGTATTTACTTTAAACCGCAGACAGACTTATTAAGAGGTCTATAAATATATTATATATATACAGAAATATATATTAACAAAAATATTCACAAGAACTGATGAGAGTATGACTTTTAAGTAAGTTGATAATAAATTACCTAGTTTCATTAAAAGTACAATAAATAATTAAGATGTAAGCTCTAATTTACTAAGTTACACATTTTAAAACAATAACATCATTTAATTATCTTCGTCATCATCATCATCATCAATTAATTCAAATTCAGAATCGATGTCCGCTAAATCATTTATGTTAACAAATTCGATATCACTTTTCTCAGAATCCGTAAGCTCATAAAATTCCTTAAAAGAAGATTTTTTTACAAACTTATTTCCTTTTGGACGGATACTTGTAACAAGTGGATCAGAAGACAGTAAAAGATTGTGCATAATATCTTCATTGCATGAGATACTGCTATGCTTTCGAGAATGCCCCTCTCTATATTTTCTAAAATCTTTATTTCTAGCCTCAGATGCCTCTTCGGATAGAAAACCAATGGGCACAATTGACATGTTCTGAACTATGTCTGGCCCATGCATTAAAATTTTATGAAGTGAAGAAGGCATATAATACCATGGGTATAACTCCACGTAAAGCTTAGCAGTATCAAAGCAGAACTCTCGGAATTTAGTTACGTTGATCTTCTCTCCTGATGAAATACACTGCAAGATCACACAGATTTTTCTTAAAAGCATAGCATCTATTCCGGTCAGTTCAGCAGATTTAGTGTAGTTTTCAAAAAATCTCCTTGCCGAGTTGCCATTGTTGGTGGATCCACTGCCTTGTTTCACAACATCGAGAAGTAAGCCCGTTTCTCTTCTTACAGCCTCTTGAACTCTTTTCTTCCTGTCATCAACTTGCCTTTTTGCTATATCACCCCTTACTTGCCATGATTTTATGTCTAATTTGTAGGAAATGTGTAATAAGCATTCCATTGAGCGAATCCAAGCGTGAAGGGTGCTTAAGCTATATTTATACATGTCCTCGTTTGCGTGTTTATCTTTGATTAACTCTAAATTATTCATTTCTTTAGGACAAGCCTTGCATATGTCACACACTGAAGCTGCTGTATTGGATATAATGGAATGAATTTTACCATCAATCATTGTCAACAGCAGTTGGTGTTTGACACTAATTCCATCAGTGATGGTGGATGGAGTTAAGGCTTCAATCTCTGCTTCGATTTCAGCCATCTCTCTCTGCACATTTTCTTTGGTTTCCTTTATAAACTTAAACAATATTGGCCGGCAAAATGAAGTGGAAGATGGTCGCTCGTTTTCCCAAATTGTTACACCTTTTGAGACGAGCCGCAGTGGTACAAGACTAATCATAAAATTACTAGCAAGATCGATTTGCTCATCTTCACTCGTCCTTTGATGATAAATGCTTTGGCTAGATGATCCGTCAAAACCCCATTTGCTGGTCAATACGAGCTGTTGATTGGGATCAACAGGGGTTTCTAACGACCTAATAAGTCTTCTTGAGGTTAAATCCATCAAGGCTTGTAATTTGATTTTTGCAGAGCTCTCTGTAACTGTGAGATCTTCTTTGGCCGGATAGCACTTAATTTTTTCTTTAACCAACATGTAGTAACTCGGGTATTGAAGAGCTCCTTCTTGAGTGTTGAAATCCCGAAGAGTGTTATAGCGCCATTTCGATAAGTTCATCGATACATAAAGAGCCAATCCCTTCAAAGGGGATATTTCCCGTACCTGAATTGATTTACCTTCAATGAAGGCTTTGATTTTTGAGGCCTCTTCTGGATTCTCCGTCAAGTATTTCATAACATAAGCTGTATCGCTTTGTCCTGCCTTTTGAAGCGCCCTTTCGGCCGAAAACATAATTTCAGCGCTGCTACTGCTGCATGAAAGACTATCTTCAGTGCGTCTTCTTTTTTGCCGGTTACTAAGGTCCTCAAAAGATTTACGAGGACTAGGATGTTTACAAGTTGAAGCATCAGATTTAGCAGGAGAAATTATGGGCTCGATGACGTCACTTATATTTTCTGTAGAAGGTTCCATATTTTCATTCTGTAATTCCGGCCATTGAATTGCAGCCTGTAGCCAAATCTCATGTTTCTTCCGAAACTTATCTGTGCTTCTTCCAGACTGTGTCCATTTTGCATAAATGCGGTAGCAAAATCGACGACACCAGTCTTTTAAACTTGTTTCAGCACTTTCACATAACTGAACACAACTGTTATCTTTTAAAACACTGAACAAATAGTTAAAGTCGCGTAAATCTTTATGTGCGCGTGCGCATAAAGCAACGTGAATATCAAGATTTGTATTAAAATTTGGAAAATACATTGCGAGATTAGCTTGGATACAACGAGGTGTAAATCAACACTGATTTTAAAGTTACTAATAGTGACCTATTTATATAAAATCCAGGTATCCCAGGTATCCTTTGTTAAATATTGCAAGGTAATTAGTTATTGTGATAATTAGTAAATGATGCATGCTAAATTAGTGTATTAAGAGCCATTTAGTAATTAAATAATAGCAATGTTCTTATCAGTAATCATTAGTGCATCAGTTTTATATGTAAACCTTAAGTCCCTAATTATATATCCTAATTAGCTTATATCTTCTCTAATTGGCTGCTCAGAAATGTTATTGTAATAAGGTAAACCTTTAGAAAAACGGTTTTAATCAACAAAATAAACAAAAAATAAAAAAATTGTGTTATAAAATAAACATCACTCTTTATCCCAGAAAGTGCACATTTGGCGCACTATGTGTCTTAATATTAAATATAGCTCTTAGTATTAGCATTATGATATTAGAGACCGCTACTTGAAACAAGCCCGGAATCAGGAGGGAGAGAGCTCGATACACTCATTTTCATAGTAAAATTTCACATTTTCTCAAATTACTCCCGAAATATGGGAGTTATGAAGAAATTCATCACCACAAGTTATGAAGGCATTAAGTAATCGAATAAGATGGCATCATTAGTTTGGCATAATTTTACTCTTTTTTTTCGGACATGTCTACGTCCAACCGCTCCCATACATTCGTTCCACTGTGCCCCGTGCGTATATCAGGATAAAAATTATCCTATGTGTTATTCCTGGTTATAAACTATCTGTGTGCCAAATTTCATCCAAATCCGTTCAGTACTTTTTGCGTGAAAGAGTAACAAACATCCATCCATCCATCCTTACAAACTTTCGCATTTATAATATTAGTAGGATTAGTTTAGTTTAGATTGTATGAGCACAGGGGGGCAACCATCACCTCTTATAGCAGTATTATTTCAATATTACTTCAGCGTGCGAAAGAGATGGAGCTATACGTTCTGTACAGCTCCATCACTTTCCCACTGTGAAGTAATAATTATTATAAATGAGATGAATTAATCCCGCGTGGTGGGGGTTCCGTACCGTATTAAGTTACCTATTATCTGCAATGTTTTTTGTCCCAAGATAAATTTATCTCAAGAACAAACTTCCATGTTCTTCCAGAAATTCCAACTGCAAATGTTATTTGTTATATTATTATGTTTGTACTCACAATATTGAGAGATTTATTATATTATATTAGTGTCCATAATTTTAGGGGGGGGGGGGGGTTAAGTCAGTTTCATCAGTTTAATTAATTAAGTTTCATTTGATAAGTCACACGGTACAGTTTGCAAAACATTTTATTTTTATTTTCTAAAAGTGACCCTCATATTCAAAATTCTTTAATCTACGTTACACCTCCGTGTTTGGGTCACAGAAATTCATATATGTACCAAATATTAACTTAATCGGTCCAGTAGATTCGGCTGAGACAGACGGACAGACAGACAGACACACGAGTGATCCTGTAGGGGCTCCGATTTTTCACTTGACTCTAACAAAAATTAGCACTTTAAAAGCAATATTACGCAAACGGATCCCTGAATCGAAAAATGCGTTTCACAGTCCCGCAATACTTTTGAACGGCCTATCCATCGATACCCCACACCATGGGATAGACAAGAAAAACAATATCATCACACGTTAAGTGCAAGGGAAGCACGCTTCAAAAAAAAAATATTCAGGATTTTATTTTACCACTTGTGGCGTGATTAATATGTATATCCATCCCAAATTACAGGTAAGGGAACTTACAATACACCTCTGCCTACCCCGTTTAGTGATACACACGGGATTTTATGTTACGAGTTGTTCAATGTAATGAATGTAACAATCAGAACTGTTATTTTAGTACTCTATAACAAAACATAATCTGTGAACGCTTCTAAAATGAAAATGTGCTCTCGAATTAAGTTTCTACCATTCTGGTAGAATTCGTGTAGGTTTCGGGTAGGACAACGTGAAGGAGAATAATAACATCCGTATGAAAATGTTTCTTTTGAATGTATTACTTTTAGTATATGCGCAGAAATGGGGTTAAAAACTGAAAGCTATTCATAATTATGCGTAAAAGAAGTCGCTTGTTTACAAAAATGTATGGATCGTGACAGCTAGTTGTCAAATTCTTAGATCTTGGATAGTAGCGACATTTGAAGTGAAGTGGGCAGTTTTTGACCCCATTGGCATAGGGTTTAATCAAAACTGAACATGCAGACTGACATTGATCTAAATATACGTAGTAAAATAGAAAACTAACATGAAATCAACAAAACAATTAAGATCAACATCAAAAATCATGATCATTGTTCTGGATGTGACAGGTGTTTGTCATTTTCGTTGACAAGGAGTGCCCACGTCCATTTAGAGCCGTATCGTACGGTACGATCTTAAAATTTAACCAAAAACAATTGCATTTTTAATAAATTAAAAAGTCTCTGGCACACCTCTGTATATTCAAAAGACAATCCTTAAAATAGTAACATAATATCGTATCATTAATTGTATGTTTTTATTATTTTATAATAAATGTACAAAATCCAATAATTGAATATAAAACAAAATTGTTTTATAAATAGTAAAAAAAGGAACGAGCAAAAAGTGGTAACAATTTCTTTTTCGGGTGCTGGCAACTCAAGCTGTTTGACAGAGGCGACGCCATCAAGATGGAGCGGTGAGTATTTTTGTGATATTTATTCCAAATAACTGTTATTTCTCACTGTTCTTTTACATCACATGATCAATACGAGTTTTCATTTATATAAGTAGGTGTAGAAATAATTGAATCACTGCTTTAGTATTGAAACAAGAAAATAACGTGTTATTTATTCATCATAACTTAGAGGTTATTTCTCGACAGTGAGAACGCATTCAAAGCAATTTTGTTTCGTATTTCCGAACCAAATAGTTTTGTATCTATGAAAAGCTTCCGTTATTTTTATCAGATTATGATTTTACTTAGTTTATCGCAATTATTTTTTGGTTTACTGATTTGTTTTACATTTGTTGACGATCGTAGCTGCAGTACTGCGCCGTAAATACATAAAAGTAACATAGTAAACTCGTAATACAGTAGGTATGTTGGCAAAAGTATTGATCGTGGTATGAAGTACCTACTGATAGATATTCTCTGTCTGATATTGTTATGTGTGCATTCCAGTTCCGAGAACTGTTTCTTCTATGCTCGGCACTCTTGTGAGTTACTCTAGCTACATTGCCGTAGATTCGCCGTCGGCGGCCATTAGACCAGCCAGTGTTGTACATTTTACAGTAAACGTCATCACGTGGATATTTAGCTTCTGTTATCGTTATGATTAGTTGGCCACAAACTTAAAGGGAAATAAACTATTTATATACCTACATAGAGTTCATTATTGAATAAGGGGTAGGCAGGGACACTAGCCAGTAAGTTGCTGTCCGTCCGGGGGGTTAAAAATATTTTGTTGCTTATTTTTTTATTGGTCGGATAGTTTGTTCTTCGTGCGTTGCCCGCAAGGAACAATGGAAAGCTATCGGGAGACCTTTGCCCAACATCGGGACTGCAGGTTGATAAAATAATGTTTGTGAGCCTGCCTCTGTGGGTTTTATTTTAGTACTTACACAAATCGGAAATTTAAAAAAAAATGAATGGTAGCCCAAGACAGGTATTTTGTAATTTTTTTAGTATTTCTAATTTCGTACAGTCCAATGAGCGTCGGTGGTAACACTTTGACCCTGGGCTAGCCTAGCGTTAGTAGGTACAGATTTTAATCAAAATCAAAATATTTCACATAAACCTACATGGTCACTTATGAAATAAAGCTAGGTGCACGGTTCCAATTAGACGTTTCCTATGGAGAAGAGACGGCAAGAAACTCCACGGTTACTCTTTTAAAAATTATTGGCTTTTACAATGTTTTCAAATTAGTGTTGATAGGTATGGGAGGATAGTGTAGGCCTGTCAACAAGTACCAGGTAATAGAAAATAGTCTACAAATCTGCTGTCTCGCCTTCAACGTTCTCACATTCACAATATGTAGAAGAATCTATGTAAAATATTAATAATAAATAATATATTAATTATAATAAGTCAAAGTCAAATTCAAATTATTCATTTAAAATAGGCACATAAAAGGCACTTTTGAACGTCAAAATTTACAAAAAAATAGAATTGATTCTAGCCGCCCCTTCCAAAAGGTAGTTTCGTATGGGAAGAATGGGCAAGAAACTCCACCGTTACTCTTTTAAAATGTTTTATAAAATTTTGTATAAGTACATTTTAAAATTATACTTAAACCAAAAGACATGACAATAGAATAAGGCGTCATCTTATGCTGCAGGCTTAGCATGACGCTTTCTATATCTGCGACGAAAAGTCAAAGCTCTTTCTATACAAAGTGACACTTCGTTTCTCAATGAGAGACATCGCACCGTAGAGATCTTTCTACATAAAAAAGGACCTCGACAAAGATCGTTAGAAACGAAAGGCAAAATGACAGATTGTAGAAGGATTTCTACGGTGCGATGTCAAAAATGGAGAAAAGAAATGTGTGCGGGACAAGTGAACAGTAAAAGTGTATAGTGATAACACGAACTGATAGGACAGTACATAATAGTTTACGTTATTATTTTTTTATATAGTTTTCATTATACTTTACCGAGTTTAAGTGTTTAGTATTAGATTGCCTGTTTGATTATGTTTTATATCCTGTTTTATATTTTTCTTGTATAGTTTATTAGTTGTAGAGACTAAAAACATACAATTATAGTACATTAAAATAAGAAAACATAAGGAAAAACGAGAAAATTGTCGTATGGCTCTCGTTACGGTAAAGTTTCGTCATAGTTAAGCTTACTGCGCCGACATCCACTTCGCGCTCATTGGCTAAAAGTCCTGTGATCTGATTGGCTGACCAATCACAGGGCCTACATTGTTTTGAATAAATTCCGTAGCCTTTTTGGGTGTCGACACAGTCGGCGGGAAATAGCAGTAAGAAGAACACTCTGAAATAAAGAAGATCTACAAGGAAAAAGCTGTATTCTTCACCAACCCAGCACACAAATGTGCCCCGTACTGCACAAAATGTCACTTTGTATAGAAAGAGCTGTGTCTATTATTCGTAGAAATAGAAAGCGTCATGCTAAGCCTGCGTGCGTCCTACGGCGCGGCGTATACACGGCTACATATCAAGCAGTACATTTCCAGTATAAGCTGATCTCGTCTTGTATAGGATTTCCATAGAATGAGAGGTCAGCTCATACTGGAAATTATAGCTTGATGTGTAGCCGTGTGTACCTGTGTGTCATTGGTAAAATAAGGAAGTGCCTCGCTCTTATCAGTCTTATCTATCTAATAGGTAAATGACGTCATCATGTTTAATCGGTCATATTTTCAACTCCGGTCGCGCACGATGACATATCAAGCTATTATATTTCCAGAATAAGCATGGTCAAGTGAAAAAAATATATGTCGATATGAATTTTTCTGGGATGAGCGACCGCTGGTGTTGAAGTTACTTGAAATATGAGTTACGAAAATGATTTGGATATTATATCTAAACACGATAAATTTAAAAAAATATTCACTTCAAGTATTCTTTTACTAGGTACATATGTATTAGCTTTTTTTAAACAAACATCGGCTTACATACACAGTCAAAGTCAAAACGCTGTCTCATTTTAAATGGAAAGCCCTGTCTCCTGCTTTTCTATTAGTACCGTGAACTTTTCCACTAAAGTTAAATACTCTCTCAGTTATTTTAAATTTGAATACCAGAAAAAAATAAAAGTGACACTGTTTCTGAACTAGATTATGTCTGGACTTTAAAGGAGACTATTGATTATAAGGAGACTGTGACCTCTGAGTTTGTTTCGGCCTTTCTTCTCAGAGTAGTCAGATGGGAAACGCCGACCTCATCTAGCTTTATTTTAAAAATATGATTGACGTGTAAAAAAAAGTGTTTGTACAAACCTACTTACAGAAAAAAATAAATCATTTATCAATAAATGATTATTATTAAAACATCATCTAAGTAAGTCCCTAATTTTCAGCGAATCATCAGTGTGGTCATTTTTCACGAAGAAAGCCGACTTTATAGCGACCTGCAATACTTGTGGCCAAGACTATTCGTACCGAGCGGCTACGAGTAATCTGAGGAAGCATTGGTATAATAAGCATAGGAAGCACATTGAAGAGAAGCCTAGCGATCTGTCAGAAAATAATAGTGACAATAGTGATGCTGATGAGGAACAGTGAGTATTTTTTAAAACTTTTTAAAATATTTTCCAATTTTTCTGATACTAGTTCGTTTTTGTATAAAAATAGTGAGGGACTTTTTTACACTCGATTTTTGAATTTAGAATTAGAACTTGAGAACTTGGCAAAGTCTAGTTTAGATAAAAGCTACATCTCACGTAACGCTTTAAAGTAATACACTACAAGAGTCTTGGCGCTCGAATGACGTTGACAGGACGTTGTGCATTTTTTTTTTTTTTGTGAAGTGTATTGGGAAAAAAAACAAGTTAGTGGCGTTATTTCCGACTTTGGCCTCGCGCTATATGATCCTTAAATAGCTATAGTAGAGTATGATAAATTATTTAGACAAAATCAAACAGGTTGCTATTTTAATTGTATAATTTATCATTTTTATGACATTGATTTTGACCGTGTGTGAGTTAAGGTTATTATTATTACTTTATTTATTTTTTTAGGAAATCGTATACTTTTACAATGTTTGTATATAATAGCACCATGTATCTATCACAAAATTATTTAATCTGTCATTGCTTCAGTGTGTGTGTGTGTGTTATTTGTTCTGTCTGTCTGTGTGTAATTTTATCTGTCATTGCTACAGTTTAAATTATTTTTATCTACTGTGGTATACTTAATAGTAATTTTGTTATTCTAAGTGCATCGTCTTAACATAACGTTTTTTTTTTAACAAAATATTCTAAGACATTTTAAGACGCTGACAACACCTAAACCGCGGTCACTGTCAAATTCCATAGAAAAGAAAGAGAAGCGCGATGACACAAAGCTTGTAATTCATTGCAAAATATGAAGTAATTATCTATTTACTCAAAATTGAGTTGAGTAATCGAAAATAAAAAACAACCAAGTTCTGCATTCAAATAAGACGTTCTTGTTATTAATTAAATATGTAAAGTATGTTGATATTTGATACAGATATTTTGGATTAGTTTAACGTTAGTTTGTATCGAGAATTTGTTTTCAAAACGTGTTTTGGTAACAACCAAGTTCTGGGAAATATGTTCAAAATTAATATATATTTTTTCCGCTACCAGAAACTATACAGATTTGGCAATTTTTTTTCTTAAGCGAAGACTATTTTGGTCAATTGGGTCTTGTCAGCGCCTTAAAAGAGTAACGGTGGAGTTTCTTGCCCATTCTTCTCCATACGAAACTACCTTTTGGAAGGGCCGACTAGATTATTTTTGTTTTTAAATGTTGACGTTCTCAAAGTGCCTTTTATGTGTTGAAATAAATAATTTGACTTTGACTTTATCAACTTTAAATTCTGAATTCAGAAATCAGGCGATAGATTATTTTGTTATCTATCTATATTAATTATAATTAATTACTGTTCGTTGGTAAGCGCATCACTTAAGAACGGCTGGACCGATTGGTAATTTTTTGTTTTAAAATGTCTCTAATAGTCCGAATTTGAAAAAATAATACCTACGTTAAGGTCGCGAATCATATTTTCTTGAAGATACGAGTACAACCTGACAGTGGACCAGAAATAGCAAAAAACGTAAGAAAATTTGATTTTCGCGGGCTACAGCTGTGAATCAAACTTAAGGATAGGGTAATCGCCGTTGACCTTAGCCATACAAATTTCCGGGGTCGCGGGTTACCGAGGCGAGGCCCCTGGCAACACAGGCAACGGAAGGAACACGGGTGGGTTTTAGTCAATAAGAGTCTGACACACCCTCCCGCTCCGCCCACAGCGGGAGAAGTTATTTGATGAGATTATTTTAGTGACTTTTAAACCTTTCATATGCGTCACTTTCGACGACAGTAATAGAGGGGATCTGGTCTGGTTCCGTTAATGGTCACTGTTCTAACCTAACCTAACCTAACATTATCCTTCGGCCAACCTGCTATATTTGCTACCAAGGGCTGTCGTCGAAAGTGACGCATATGAAAGGTTCTGTCGGCGAAATGTCCATAGGTGACACGTTCTATCGACGAATCTCTCAAAAACGAAACGTCCTGTCGGTGATCAGTCCAAAGGAGAAATGACTGTCGGAGAACGCTTGCAGACTAGTTTTCTGCAATTTGTAGATCAGTGGCAGGTTGTATCTTGATCAAAATATGATTCACGACATAACAAATATGTATTTACAGAATTATAATCATTAGAATCATTAATACATCTGTCTAAAGTCGAATTATTAATTCACTGGTGGAATCTGTCATTGTGCTAGCTGTCACTTGTGTAATAAAATGGCAATTTTTATTATATTTATTGTTTTCTTCACTTTTACACTTATTAATATACATTTATTTTACACTTATATACATCGATTAAACTAAACGATCACCATTACAATAAATATGACCATTTTATTACACAAATTGACAGCTAGCACAAGTCAGATTAGTCCAGTGAACTAATAATTCGAATTTCAATTAGAATTGGTCTCAAATGTCATGATTTCATAAAAAAAGTCATTCTATGGAACAATTCTTTGAAATTGTCACAGAGTGTGTACTAATATGGCCGCTACAACAACAAATATGTAGTCTTAAATATTGTATGCGGGTACGGAACCCTTCGTGAATGTCGTTTTTTCAAAATCAAAATTCATTTATTCCAACTAGGCTGAGAATCAGCACTTTTCGAACGTCAAAATTACATAAGAAAGCCCCCCCAAAACGCCCACCCTTCACCGCTTCCTAGTGCTTCAGCTGGGAAGAAGAAGTGGCGCAACAAACTCCCCAGCAGCACACCTGTCTGTTTAATTATATAAACTTGATTCTATACAAATCGTATGCAAAGTAATTAACATTACGAAATACACATTAAACTAAATTACTTGCCATATGTTAGCTAGCACACGCCAATATACCAACAAAACAATGAAAACTGTACTCAAGCAGATAAAAATTACAACATTAAAACGTAAACAGAACTTAATACCTAAATAAAAGCCTCCAGGCATAAAGGGCGTGCCCGCTTAGATAAGGCTATTGCTGTAACTCGAAGTGAGAAATGACAAACTAGCACCATCGAAGTAAAATAAATAAACAATTACTAATAACAATAATAAAACCATGGTCAGCAAGACCATGCACTCTTCGAACGTCAAAATTACATAAGACAGTCCCCCAAAAACGCCCGCCCTTCACCGCTTCCTAGTTCTTTAGCTGGGAAGAAGAAGTGGCGCAACAAACTCCCCAGCAGCACACTTTTTTATCACTACTGAAAAGACTAAACAGAATACCATTTTCAGAGACAAAACTGTTACCACAATTGTCAGCAAAACGAAATCAATGGCGACTTGGAAATATTTTGACCCCTTAGACCTGGAGAAGTGTGAGGCTACCTGCAAGATTTGCAGTCGGGTCGTGTCTTACGAGTATATGTCGGAATTGAAGCAACATGTCCAGGACCATGGTCACGAACCGGAGGACAGCGATGAAGAATTTGTTCCAGAGGTCCAGGAGGAGAAGAAGTGAGTTGTAAATCGTAGCTTCTATCTTTACCACGACCACGCGACAGCAAAGACAGGGTTATGATTTCATGCTTACATATCTATCTTTGTACGTAGGATTTTTTATACCCTCGAAACATCCTAACGAATACCCTGTCTATCGACTCGCTTGGGGCGCTCGTTGGTTATAGGCTAGATTTTGTCTTTAAAAAATCAAAATGGCGGATTTTAGACATCAATAAGCAATCTTGAAAAAAAGAATGCCAGTCTTGGGGACCGCCGACAAAAGTAAAAACTTAAAACGATAAAATAAAAAACAATTCGTTTGTTTTTAATTTACAAAATTGTGGGGGAGGTTGGTCAAAGCTTTTTGTAGATGGCGTGACGATAGCTAGATCCCTCCGGTATACTAAATTTGACATTTCGTTCATTCAATACCTTTCATTCCATTTCGTGTTCATTCATGAGTTTGGATTTACTTCACTACTTCGTTATTTTTAGTGATTTTAGTTGTTTAAATCAATATAATTTATATTCGACATGGAAAGTGTCGAAAATTAAAAACTCAATTATTGTTTATTTCCTCGTAATCACTTTCTTCAATGTTTACGACATAACCTCAAACTCTGTTTAATTACATTTTTTTCTCTACGAATAGCTTAAAGCCACAATCTTCTAATTTTAAAGTATTTCGGAAAATGGTGGACTCTAATTTCGAAGCATTTAGGAAAACGACAATGAATTATTTGCTCAAAAATAAAATAATACCACCTCTCGCCTTGTATAGCTTGTTTTGGGAACTAGACACGACGGCGCCATTTTGACAGTTAGCTTCCCCATTTTTAGTACCTATCATTAAATTAAATAAAATGTCATAATTTGTGAATCTAAGTAATTAGTTTAAATATCCCTACATGGTTTCACTGCTGGCTTAGTACAACACGTCAATCTCATAGCTACAGATATACTGTTATCATTAGTATGTTGGTGATGCGAACCCATAAGTTTTGCCCATAGCAAAAATCGCTCAACGCGGCTAAAGAAGTTTCCACTAGAAAAAGCATGTGTCACTTCAAAAAGGTGTATTTAAAGGGCTTGAGAAAGTTCCAAAAATATACTTAACACGGGAGGTTATAAAAAAATTGATATAAAAAAACCGACTGGAACAATAAACTTAAAAACAAGCTCAGTTTTCAAGCAGTCTGATGTAGTTATTTTAGTTAAATCTCAGTTTTGATGTGGCATCAAGTTTTATTTTTTAAGTCCAAAATCAAAAGTCATTTATTCAAACGTCAAAATTACACAAGGTACTCCCCCAAAAACGCCCGCCCTTCACCACTTCCTAATACTTTAGCTGGGAAGAAGAAGTGGCGCAACAAACTCTATAATGTTCCCACTGCTGGGAAATAGGCCTCCTCTCTATGAAAGGGAGTGGGCCGTAATGCACCACTCGGGCACAGTGCGGGTTGGTGGACGCCACATCATGTCTTTAAATTGCTTGTTCTAGGACACGATTATGTAAAGTATCAAATCTTTTGTAGGTTAAAAAGAAGGCATTTTAAGTCTAAACTATGGCAGTTTTTTCGAGCCACTGACGACAAGATGGCAGAATGCTTGATGTGCCATAATTACTTTAACTACGGATCAACAATCACCAACCTTCGAAGGCATTTGATGAGGAAACATGGGGAATCAGCCCTTCCTAGCCAGGATGCTGGAGTAAGTAAAAATAACAATTTGCGTTTAATTATACAGGATCAACAAATTAAAATAACTGATGAAGTTTCACTAACGTCAAATCATGATACAACACTACAAGATTCTTTGTCGCGCGGCCAAAATCGAAACTAATGCCGCCATCTTGTTTTGTAAATTTAGTTTATGTGACAGCACCATCTGTCAGTGTCATTCAGGTGCCAACAGATCCATTTAGTAGTACATTATTGCAAAGGCCGTGAAATAGGCAATTGCAGGTCGAGTATGAGTTTGAAGGCAGAGCCGTAGGCGAGGACTTCACTAATACGAGACAGGCAATTGCCATTTCCGCCGAGGCATATGTAGTGCTTTTCTCAAAAGAATGCAGGGAAATAAAACATACTTTTTATATTATACATTTAATATAATTCATATTTTTGACTTAGCTGGAAGCAGGTTTTCCATTGCCAATTAGGATTCTGATCTTAAATCTGTTGGAGTACAATCCATCTCCATTTCACTCTCTGAACCGTTGGAACTCATTTCAATTATTAAGTATGTATATATATGTAATAACAAATCAAGATGAATTTTCAGCTTTGCCGCCATGTTTTTTATTTATCACCAGTGTCGTAAGGCAAACGCATTTAATTGTACAGCCACGTGAACGCAATTTGCACTAAGTAAAGAGACTTACTTTGGTATGCCAAGAATGATAAAAGAGATCCAATCAAAGAGTATCAGCGCGCCGTTTCATACAACATTGCTGGAGCGTTGTAATGATCTAAAGTTCGGGTCGGTGACCCTGAATCGGGTATACTCGGATCCAGTCGGTCGGTGACGCTGAATCGGGAATACTCGGATCCAGTCGGTCGGTGACGCTGAATCGGGAATACTCGGATCCAGTCGGTCGGTGACGCTGAATCGGGTATATTCGGATCCAGTCGGTCGGTGACGCTAAATCAGGAACACTCGGATCCAGTCGGTCGGTGAGGCTGAATCGGGTATACTCGGATCCAGTAGGTCGGTGACGCTGAATCGGGTATACTCGGCTGCAGTAAGTCGGTGACGCTGGATCGGGTATACCCGGCTCCAGTCGGTCGGTGACGCTGAATCGGGGATACTCGGCTCCAGTCGGTCGGTGTCGCTGAATGGCGTTTGCTGGGCGGGGGCGCTGAATCGTGTATACTCTCCTTCAGTGCTACACTTCTATCGTGTGTTCAGGCACATACTTACCTTGTTTTTTGTATTGAAATGCGATGCGCTACGGCCATGTGCGTTCATGTGCACTTAGCTTAACACTTCATTATGCGACCTCCGTTTTTTACCTTCCGCATCCAGCCTACCCTTACATAATCAAAGTCAAATTATTTATTTCAAATAGGCACTTCTGAACGTCAAAAGTTCCAAAAAAATTGAATTGATTCTAGTCCCCCTTCCAAAAGGTAGTTTCGTATGGAGAAGATTGGACAAGAAACTCCACCGTTACTCTTTTAAAATGTTTTACAATATTTTGTATAGGTACATTTTATGTGAAGACGATGCACCTATAATGAAATTACTATACCACAGTAGCTAAAAATAATTAAAAATGAAGCAATGACAGATAAATTAATTATGTGATAAATAAATGGTGTTCACATATTTAAAAACATTGTAAAAGTACTTATACGTATACCTAAAAAAAAAACAAAACTTGATTAATAGGTCAGTGTGTGAGTTATGGTAATCACAGAATGTAAAATCAATGTCATAAAAATAATAATAAGTTATACGAATCAAATCAGCCTAATGTTCCCACTGGGACATATAGGCTATCTATGTGAGGGGGATAGGGCCATAATCCACCACGCGGGCCTAGCGAGGGTTGGTAGATGTCACATGTCTTCGAATTTTTGTTTCTAGGACTTGCCGGTTTCCTGACGATGTTTACCTTCTCCGTTGTGAGAGCAGTGGTGATGAACTTAAATACACAAAGTATAGTGCCTGTCTGGGTTTTCACGATCTACAACTCGTAATTCGAGGCCGATACCACTGGGCCTAGTCAAGCCTACCCTTATTTCTTCTAATTATCGTTATTTACACTGTTTTTTTCTTTCAGTCAAAAAATATAATTAAATACGAGGGACAACTGTATGAGGTTGTGAATGATCGAGGCCAAGAAGATGATGACGTAAGTTACCTACAGTTAAATCAGCCTATAATGTTCCCACTGCTGGGACGCAGGCCTCCTCTCTGTGAGAGGCAGTGGACCGTAATCCAGCACGCGGGCCCAGTGTGAGTTGGTAGATGTCACATGTCTTCGATGTTTTGGTTCTAGGACATGCCGGTTTCCTCACGATGTTTTCCTTCACCGTTTTGAGAGCAGTGGTGATGAAATTATTTACACAAAGTGAAGCGCCTGTCTGGATACCACTGGGCTACCACTGTTCCATGGAACAAATGTGTATTTACAGAATTATAATCATTAAAATCATTTAGACATCTTTCTTAGTTAGATTAGCGATGTATTAATGATTTTAATTATTTTAATTCTGTAAATACATATTTGTTGACCTAATCCAGAGGCCGGGCTGTTACTGAGATATTTCTGATGGAAAAACCCAATAACACTGCCCGATCTGGGAATCGAACCCAGGACCTGATACTCAGCAGGCTTAGTATGACTCTCTCTATTTCTTATTTATATACAAAGTGACATTTCGTTTCTCCTTTTTTGACATCCCACCGTAGAAATCCTAAGAAACGAAACTGAGAAACGAAATGTCACTTTGTATAGAACGAGCCGTGTCTATTCTTCGAAGAAATAGAGAGTGTCATGCTAAGCCTGCTGCAGTGGCGCTTGTGACCAGTAGAACAACGAGGCACTCATAAAATGTTCTTTGTCCCACAGGACGAGCCGAAAGAAATGGACGCAATATATCTAAACGAAGAAGATTTAGACGACGACACAATGGACAGACCACCAAGCCCAAAGAAGAAGCAACTTAACATTTCACCCAAAAGGAAATCACAAAAAATAACAAAAGAACAGGTTCACAGTACTATAGATACCTGTTCCGAAGAATTGGAACTCCCTAGCAAACCGATACCGACACCGACGTATAAGCCCAACGCTATGGGAAGCTTAGATTATTTTGGTCAATATGTCGTTTCTTTATTGAAAGAACTGCCTAAAACAGTTTCTGATCAATTACAGAGTGAAATAATTAAACAGATTCTCACCAGTAAAATGGCTTTGGAATCGCAGACGGTGGTCGCTAAATACGAAATAGTAAGAAGTCGACAGAGTGTCAATGATACAAAAGTACCGGAACCGATCAGTTATACTGTTGTTCAGTCGGATGAAACTGGTGAAACGTTGAACAATATTACTGAAAGTGTAGTAAAAGAATAACTAGGTTTTAGTTTAAAGCTTCTAATAAGTAAACATTTATACCATTATAAATAACCTATGTTTTATTTTTTTCCCTTTTATCCATGAATTCAGTGTCAAAAGTCTGACAACCAGTCTTACCAAGGGGTATCGTGTTACTCGGTAACAGGGTTGTTAAGTTCAGTATTCAGTATTCTGGTATTCAGCTCCATCCATTTAGACTGGAAGCCGACCACAACATAGTTGGTAAAAGGCTAGGTAGAAGGCTAAGACCGATATCCATAAACGTTACTAACACTACAAGTGCATGATAGAGGTGGGAGCATGTCTAAGTCAAAACTCAAGCTCAGTAAAGATTCCGGCCTTATTGTAACACCTTGCCGGCTGCTGTTTTTCCTGCTACCTACTATAATCTTTCAACCTTAAAAAAAATGTTAAGGCATCTTCTGGGTATGCACCAAAGACAAAGACGGTCGGACCTCGCAACAAAGACGGTCTTCTATGGAAAGTTAGTAAGGTTTAGAGTAGACACAATAATGGAAGAAAAAACAACACCTCTTCTTATCTTCTTTATTCTTCTTCTTCTTTTTGAAAATCTACAGAAGTAGATTATCAAAATAAATTGATATCATTCACGCTCATAAGTACTCATAACACAATTATCGTCATATATGTGGTTCTTTCCTCAAAAGGACCATTTCAAACACACAATCTTGGTCAGATCATGTGAAGGCCATGTAGATTGACATGGCCTTCACATGATCTGACCAAGATTATGTCTGGACTTTAAAGGAGACTGTGACCTCTGAGTTTGTTTCGGACTTTCTTCTCAGAGTAGTCAGATAGGAAACGCCGACCTCATCTAGCTTTATTTTAAAAATATGATTAAAAGTGTTTGTACAAACCTACGTAACAGAAAATAAATCATTTATCATTATATAATTTTATTTAGTTTAATGCAAATGTCCACTTTATTGTATTCTAATTATCCGCGGCTCCGCCCGAGTAGACATCGTCGCCCGGGTGATTGTCATAAAAAAAAATATCCTAGAACTCGATCGCATCACTCGCGTCCGGCCCTGGTACAGGCCATGGTACGAGAGGGAATAGGAAGCCGTCACCTCCTGCGAAGCAGTAATGCTCGCGAAGGAATAGGCGGAACGGGTGAGGGAGAGGCAAACTTCACACCCTCACGCCCCTAGCCGCCGCAGGAGACGCCCTGGGCGTCCGGAATCCCAGGCGGATTTCCAGCCACCGTAGGCGCGGGCTTGCAGACGGTGAGCAATTGGGAGCTCGCCGTTCGATAAAGACCAGGCCTGGGTCGATGACGCGTTCTGTTCCACGCGTGCCTCTAAGAAATGTCAGCACAAGTGTAGGGGTCCACTAGGGCCGATGCCTGCCGGGGTCGCGGGAAGTCTGAAAGGGATACCGTGGATCCTGGCAACACAGGTAACGGAAGGAACACGAGTGGGTTTTAGTCAGTAAGAGTCTGACACACACTCCCGCCCAAAGTGGCAGAAGTTATTTAATAACTTCCCACCCCAAAAAAAAAGAACTCGATCACAGCGCCAGCTACCGGGTCCAATTATGAATCTAAACCATCCAGTGACCCATACAAACACAAAAAAAAATAAATTGGTCCAGCCGTTCAGTGATGTACAGAAGTATAATGTATACGTACTTAGGTAATACGGGCTGGTGTCCGCAACTCCACGTCAATACGCGTATTTTGCGTACGGATACGTACTTATAATTTTAAGATAATAAGTAGTATAATATGTTTTATTAGATAATTTAAGTTGTCTTACTATAACTTAAGTTGTATAACTATTTTAGACATACATACCAGTACTTTTACTTTATTATTGTTTTCTATTAAGACGCTGACAACACGTAAACCGCGGTCACTATCAGATTGCATAGAAAAGAAAGAGAAACGCGATGACACAACGCTTGTAATTTATTGCAAAATATGAAGCAATTATCTATTTACTCAAAATTGAGTTGAGTAATCGAAAATAAAAAACAACCAAGTTCTGCATTCGAATAAGACGTTCTTGTTATTAATTAATTAATATGTAACGTATGTTGATATTTAATACAGATATTTTGGTTTAAAACTCAAGGTAAGAGGTTAGTTTAACGTTAGTTTGTATCGAGATCTTTTTTCAAAACTTGTGTTGGTAACAACCAAGTTCTGGGAAATATGTTCAAAATTAACATATATTTTTTCCGCTACCACAAACTATACAGATTTGGCAATTTTTTTTCTTATCGAAGCCAATTTTGGTCAATTGGGTCTTGTCAGCGCCTAAATTATTTGTATGTACTGCTGATGGTATATCAAATGAAAAATAACAATAAAAAATATTTAAAAAAATCCGTGCATTCGAATAGTCATCCTCTCTACCATCTTGCTAACTGGCTCATCTTGCTATCTGGCCACTGAATGAGCTGCTTTTATCATTCTTATCAAGGTGTATCGTGTTACACAGTAATTGGAGATCAGATAAGCAGTCGCTCCATATAGGCATAATCAGCCTGTAATGTTCCCACTGCTGGGACACAGGCCTCCTCTCTGTAAGAGGCAGTGGGCCGTAATCCACCACGCGGGCCCAGTGCGGGTTGGTAGATGTCACATGTCTTAGAATTTTTGGTTCTAGGACATGCCGGTTTCCTCACGATATATTCCTTCACCGTTTTGAGAGCAGTGGTGATGAAACAACTCGTAAGTCGCGGCCATTACCGCTGGGCCACCACTGCTCTCGTAGCTCCATGTAAAATACTGATACCCAACTGCATCCCGTTCGACTCCAACATAGTTGGAAAAAGGCTAGGCAGATGTTGATGAGCTGTTTTATAATTATAGCTCGTGCCGATACGAAAGATATACCTACGTCTTAGGTTACACATGACGCACATTTATGTACTTTATAAACGTATTATTATTTCAAAATGCGTAATAAGGTAATAACAATAATGATTACTTTAAATGGCATTCAGCTATAAAGTTGGTCTATTCTTTGTAAATGAATCAACGTTAAGTATGAAATATATTTTTCCTGTTACACTATATATAAGATACCTATAATTTGACACAATTCAATGTACTAACGTTTTAACTGGAAATATACAAATTAAATCAGCCTATAACTGCGAAGTTCTTAGAAATTTCTCAAACGATGTCGAATTCCTTATACGAGTATATTAACTTATACTGCGTTCTTTCATTAAATTAAGTATCCAAAAACGTAAACAAATTATTAATATTTAGAAAAATAACGTACGTAACTATAACTGTTTTAAGTTCTGAGAATTTTCTCTAATAACGTCGTATTCCTTAAACAAGCATATTTAACTATATGCTTGTTTAAGGAATTCGACATCATTTGAGAAATTTCTACCTTCTAACTAAATAATGACTGAACTAACTGAGAAATTACTGTCTAAATACTACGTTCGCAATTTAGTAACTAAACACGAAAACAAATAAGAGTTTTTGTAAAATATAGTTTAATACCTAGACATAAAGTTTAGTTTACCCTACAACTTCAGTATTTTTTAGGACTATTTTAAATAGTACTGGAAATAAGAATACCTAAAGACCTATACTGTCATTACCAAAGGTAACAACACTGTCATATTGATGACAAAATGGTAGATTCAACTCAATATAGACTAGTATTACAGCTCTTATTAATTCAATAGTGCATTGTGTTTTTCTTTTCTGAAATCGCTGGGACAGAATTTTCTTTCATTTTCATTTCTTTTTTGCTGGCGGGGTCTATGGAATATTAGCCAAAATTCTTTCAATATTGTGGGTGGTGGTTTTCTGTTCGTCAATGAGCTTTTGAAGCTGTATAACACAAGTTTTCGATTGCCCATTAAACAGTTCCATCGCCGGTGCCATGCTTCCATGCTGTTTTTATGGTTGTGATTGCATTATAATAAATAGGTACTGAAGTATTTGTATTATTATTAGCTTATCAAAACGGAAAGCATGCTAGGTATACATAGCTAAATCATAATAAGTACTAATATTAATAATTTATACTTAGATAAAGACAACTGGCTCAGTGTCAGTTTTGTAATGGTAGCGTAGGTAGTTCTTGGACTCACTGGGCCGCGAGTTCATCCCCAGAAAAATTCAGATTGGAATATGCTATTCGAACAGTGGATTTCGATACCAAGACTTTCGTACTAGCCTACCATTGAAACAGTTTTTCGAATCAGCGTGCTCGCGACAACGTTTTTGATATAGCGGTTTTCGACTCGAATGTGTTTTCGAACCGGCGTACCGCTCGTAAAGATTTTCGAAATAGCTTGCGTCGCTATAACGTCATTTGAATCTTCATATCACTCCCGCTGGAGGGCGCTCCCCACCATTTGACCAGAGGTTGTCTTAAGGACTTCGGTGATCTTAGTAAGTTGAGCTGCACGATTACTGACAAATGCGTGCATTGACTGGACATGTCCACTCAATTTGTGTGGTTCTTTCATCAAAAGACCATTTTAGACAACAATCTACATGGTCTTCAAATGATCTGAACAAGATTATGTCTAGTCTTTAAAAGAGACTGTGTCCTCTGAGTTTGTTTCGGCCCATCTTCTCAAAGTAGTCAGATAGGAAACGCCGACCTCATCTAGTTTTTAGAATATGATTGACGTGTAAAAGTCTTTGTACAAACCTATTTACAGAAATAAAATAATTTATCATTTACCCAAAAATAATTATGGGCAGTCAGCCCTAGTATCACCCTGCTGGTTGGCTAATATTTATTACGGCACGAGTTTCTCTCGTATATTTAGTTCATGTCAATACAAAACGACCTTTCATGTAACACCTACCAGATCAGGGCAAGACTTACGCCTGGTTTCTGGAACGAAAATCAACAAACAATTTGTTAAGAAATGTTCAAGCGCATGTCGACTGCTATGATTGATTGACAGAATTAAAAACAGCCAATCGGATCTCTTGACATGCGTTTAATTTTGACACTCCATTGATTTTCTTTCCCAAAACCGGGGGAACTTAGGACCCATTCACGCGCTTCACAACGTTTTCATCCGTCGCTCCACAAGTCGCGCCGTGGTGACTTGTAGCGAATGTAGTCGCTGTCGCAAGACACGTATCCCTTGAGCGTGTAGCTCGGGGCCACGTGGTCATACCGATACGAGAGAAAAGCACCTTTCTCCTTCCCTATATAAAACAACTTCCTTACTCTTCTATGTTTTTCGCAGATGATGCATGCGAGGAGTTGCTGAAAGTCACCGACGTGTGGAGTTACTTCGACACAGACTCAGGGAAGAGGGCTCAATGTACTGTCTGCCGTATCACTCTAGGTAACGAGTATGACGAACTGAAGGCACATCTTAAGGACAACCATCCGAAGCTGCTGCTGCAGCTTTTACAGGTGGGAAAAACTAACTTTTGGAATAAATCCTTGAAACTTCGAAAGTGTCCCCCTTTAAACATAACCTAAATTAACAAGAAATTAAGAAACTATGTCGTTATAGTGGTGTAGGGACACAATGTAAACACGAAATGCAGAACGCTTGATAAGCAAAAATTTATACAAGCGAGAAGTATGAATGAGGACCAGTTACTGCGCGCTGGTCCGTGTGGAAGGTTGTCTTAAAGGGTTTTCCATGTAATAAACATAAACATTATTAACTTTTAATGGACCCGTAACCTTCTATAACTAGACGAGGTAGTCTTGATTAGGGGCTTACATATCGCGATACTAAAAATACCCCTAACCTGGTTAAGGCCTCGCTTCTCATGCATAAGGTTGTTTGTTCAAATCTGGGCAACTACCAATGTGACTAGTTCAATTCACCAGCACGTTCTGAGTTTATCTTGCACATTACTGGCATCGGCGAAAGAAACATATGGTAAGGAAATCGGACTTATAGTTAATATAAGTCTGAAATCGCCAGCCCGTCTTGAGCAGGCATGGTGATCAATGCTGGTGCTTTCCCTGTATAATAACAGGCCTTTGTCCTGCAGTGGTACAATAATAGTCTAGTATTATTATAATAATTCATAATTCGAACTTTCCCCGAACAGAGAGAGAGTCTTCTCTCGCTCAAACAAAAGAAAAGAGCAGCACAGAGTACGTTTTTCTGATGACAGTGAATACGTAACACAGTTTATGAAAAGCGCCATCATCCTCATCGTTTGCCCTTGTCCCATGTTACTTGTGGTCGGTGCAATACGTTTCCTTTTTTCATTTACCCCTGTTAGCCGTCACGCTATCTCATTAATATCATTCCTCGCACAATCCATCCGTATTTTGTTTGGCCTTCTTCTCCCATACATAACATACATAAACTCACGCCTTCTTCCCGTAGGCAGAAACTATAGAACGCCACCTACTACGCTCCTTACATACTCCTTTTGCTTCGTTTACGTTCATACATCTGGTCATACACGCACGCCGGTTGCGAGTACTACGCACCTGACCTTTTTGAAGAACATCATTAATGAGGTCATTATATGTCTTTCTGGGGCATCCCCTCCCAGCATTTCCACTCACATCTGCCTTGTTAGTCGCCTTTCATTCATTCTCTCACAATGACCAAACCATCTAAGCATACTCTTTTCAATTTTTGTCACTACATCTTCCTTTAAACCTTCTTCTCCCTCTCCATTCAAAAGAGCACTCAAACTGGTGTGTTGTTTCTGACGAAAAATAGCTAGAGTAAACAAAGTCTCTGTTTATTGTTTTATTAATGTATGTAACATTAGTATTGCAAAACCGCAATTGGTGCAGTAGACAATCAATAAGTTTAATGTTCAATTATTCCTTGACTAAACCGTGCCTCGAAAAGCACTTTAAGCCGTTGGTCCCGGCTGCCGTTCGTAGATCTTAGACTGTCGTTATGGGGTAGTTACAAGCCTAAAAAGTCTGACAACCAGTCTATTGGTATTCAATTGATGAGGTAAGATTGGAAGCCGACTCCAACATAGTTGAGAAAAGGCTACGCAGATTGATTGTCCTTGACTAAACGAGCGGTATAGGAAAAAAAACCTGTATAAATGTAGCCTTCGTATATATGCTAATACTAAATTCTAACCCCACAGAACAAAGACCCGGATTCAGACGCAGCCTCAAACGATGGAGAAGACGACAACGAAAACACATACACGGAAATAGTGTATCTAGAACAGGAGGCATCAGAAAACGTGGTAAAACACAAAGAGAAACCGAAATATTTTCCAAAACCCATGAAAAAACGTGAAAGACTACACAGTCTGTACAGCTCCGATGACATCCCTCTTAAAAAAGCTAAAAAAGAAGACGAAAATGATGAATTAGGAACCTTCATTAAATACATAACTTGTTTGTTAAAAAAACTCCCAGCTGATGTGTTTTCGAACGTGCAAATAGAAATTATAAACACCATTTTAAAAGCTAACTCTCAAGCGAGTACAGCGAATACTAGTCGTAGTACGGTAATAAGTAAGGAACTAATAAATACTAGTTCCAATATCATAACGGTTGATGGAATAACGCCGATGAATAGTACGATGGGGGGACAAAATTACACTATTTCTCTCGCACCGCCGAAAGGAACTGAAACAGAAAATAGTGGTGATAAAACTAGTCCTTAATTATATTTTTTTAATAATAATTGATAATAATAGCTATTAAGTATTGCTTTATTAAAATAAAAGTATTTAAGACTCATCTTGATTTTCTAATTTTCGACCTAAGTATTTAGTACCTACAAACCATTTTTACCCGGTTTCAGAATAAAGAATTTGAAGTTGAGGACTTGTCAAACTACTTTAGCATAATTATAAGGTGAAAGCCCGCGAAATTCAAAACTTTGCAAAACACTTAAGAAAAAAATCAAATTTGCTTACGTTTTTTTACAATTTGCAAGCCAGTATCAGGTTAATATGTTGATCTAAATATGATTCGCGATGGAATCAAATATTTATTTATAGAATTATAAGCATAAAAATCTTCAATACAACTATCTAAGTTCATATTACTTACTCTATTGAATAACTATTTCATAAAATCAAAAAATCATCAAGACATTTGAATTGCTGATTCTTATGATTTATAATTCTGTAAATACATCAAATCAATTCTGTAAGTACTTACATAAGTTGTTACAGTAAAGTTGTTTCAGCATATCCTGCCATACAATAGCGTGCAAATGTATTCACAATCAGCCATGTCAATTAGTCTAAATTACAGATAACATATTTGGTATAGTCGCGAATCACATTTCAATCAAGTTGATTGAAAGCTGACACTGACCTAGGCTGCAAATTGCAAAAAAAAAACGTAAGAATATTTGAATTTCACGAGCTACATTAAGCGCTTCCACCTTAAGTAATGCTAAAGTAGATTTGATGATTTTGTTCTCAAAGTTCTCAATGTCAAATTCTCAATTCAGAAAACCGGAGTTAATTTTCCCCTTCCAAGTATTGAAAGATAAAACTGTCCGTGAGAACGTACGTTGGAAAAGCGCTCATGCGTAAGAATCCTAACGGTCAGATCTAAACGCAGTTTTTAATAAAAAGATCTTATTAGAGGAACTCGACTGACGACGTGACGCGACGTGCTGATATTTTGTAAGTATTTAGTAAAATACCGTTCTTTATGATAGTATTTTTTTTTTGTTTGCTGTCTCCTACTATGCAAAGTTATTTTCAGTTGAGTTCAAAATATAGGGACAGTAAAACAGGGAGATATTGATGATTTGTAAAGTCTCTGATCAGTAAATTCGCTTTCAAATCACAATATTACGTAGTTACAAATTTAAAATCAGTTCAATCCTATGTGTCGAAAATGAGTTTTGCAGATTTGAAAGCGATTTTGAATACCCATAGGTACTTAGCAAAAACTTCCATGTGAATACCATCAACTGTGGTATCTGTACTTTCATGAGCAAGTTTACCCATGACTCGTGAGTACAGTACCTAAATATCTCTTGATTATTCAAAATCTGTTACGATTAGTGGATTTTTAGGGGTCCGTACCCAAAGGGTAGAGCGGGAGAAGTTATTTGGTATTGACGCCGATTCCCTTGTTCACAAACTGAACTAAATTTAAGTTCAGTGCATCTTTTTCTTTCTATTTCAATAAGAAAAGGACAGAAGATACATTTTAGTTTAGTCCTGTCAGATTAATCAGCGCCTGTCACTACTCTATACAAGTTTAGACGTGATTAAAAACTTGCCTACTAAAATTACGCCAATTTACGTCAACCGCTGATTAATTTGACAGGACTAAACTAAAATGTATCTTCTGTCCTTTTCTTATTGAAATAGAAAGAAAAAGATGCACTGAACTTAAATTAAGTTTAGTTTGTGAACAAGGGAATCGGCACCAATATTAAATATTTTTACCTGATTAGTATGTATTTTTTTATTAAGTGAAACTTTTTTTCCATCGCCTCAAATTGTTTGTCCATCTGTCGCATGAAAGGTTCTGTCGGCGAAATGTCCATAAGTGAAACGTTCTATCGACGAATCTCTCAAAAACGAAACGTCCTGTCGGTGATCAGTCCAAAGGAGAAATTACTGTCGGAGAACGCTTGCAGAATCTGTGCCTGGAGATAAAGTGGGGCTGTCGACACTCTCACGACGACGATGCAGTACTGCATTAAAAAATCTTTTGTACAACAAAATTATGAAACCTGCACCCTATTGTGTAACACACTATCAACCACAATCAGAAAGATTTTGAGAAGTATATTGCTAATCCGCAATGGATCATATGTTCGAAAAATTTGTCTGCTCAACAACGTAAATAGGTACCGCAATGAATGTTGTTGAACTGTCAAAATGACACCCAGTGCTACTGGATAGTGGGTTACGCGATTACCTCGCTGTTCAATCCGGTTTTGTCTAGTTATAGCCAGGTTTTGAAAGGGCTCGTTTTCCAATATGCATTAAGCATTAGGTCCGTCTTTGTACCTAATTGTGTGCGAGAAGTTTAAATAAATAAATGAAGGGGTCCATATTTAATCTATTTTACAATGAAACTAGTTT
The DNA here is from genome assembly GCA_905333075.3 of Atethmia centrago. Taxonomy (NCBI): domain Eukaryota; kingdom Metazoa; phylum Arthropoda; class Insecta; order Lepidoptera; family Noctuidae; genus Atethmia; species Atethmia centrago. Next base: position 2,120,542 of record HG995396.1, read on the forward strand.
TAGTGGGGTGTTGAGAAAGAGAATGATAAAGAGCAGAAACCATTTGAGAATTATTGAGAATACAATAAAATTATTCTGTTAGTTTGAAATAATATTTTCTTTTTTTTTTTGGGTGTGAGACATTGGCTAAACTGAAGGGAATCCCGAAATTTGCACGCGCTGATTGTGTCAACTAATTTGTACGGAGGTGTTCAAACTGGCGTCATTAGTCGCGTGGCAGTCGCGTCCCACGTGGGTTTCTCAGTATGGCCAGCGCTAAAAAAGCGTGTAAGCGGGCACGCCTTTTATGCTTGGAGGCTTTTATTTGGGCATTAAGTTCTGTTTACGTTTTTATCTCTGCTTGAGAATTAATAGTTTTCGGTGTTTTGCTTTTCTTTTTTTTTGTTGGTATAGTGGTGTGCTAGCTGACATATGGCTAATAATTTAATGTTTTATGTTGCACGTAATGTAAATTGTTTTGCATACTGTTGTATAGAATCCATTTTTTTTTCCCACTAACTGAACAGACAGCTGTGCTGCTGGGGAGTTTGTTGACCACTTCTTCTTCCCAGCTAAAGCACTAGGAAGTGGTGAAGGGTGGGCGTTTTGGGGGACTGTCTTATGTAATTTTGACGTTCGAAAGTGCTGATTCTCAGCCTAGTTTGAATAAATGACTTTTGATTTTGGTTTTTTGAAAGTCTCTAGCTAGGTGATGAAAAAATGTACCATATACATCGCCCCTACTCCCTATACGACACGAAATTTTAATAAACAATGGGGTAACACATAAAATGGAAATCGATCGCAATTCGTTTCATTTTGACAGTTCAGCCACATTCATTGCGTTTTTTACGCTGTCAAGCAGACGAACTTTTCATACCTATGAAGCAATAGATTAGGAATTTCCTTTAACATCCTCGGATTTTTATTGAAAGTGTGTCACGGGATAATTTAGAAAACTGTCGGTCTTCTTAAATTCAAATATTATGTTTAGCCTAAAATTCTGCCACGCGAAGTCCGTTCACTGACGCAGTCATAACATCCTCAAGGCGCAAGATGGAAGGTGGGGGGCATAGGGGTGCATGAAAGGAGTCTTCCCGAGCGACGTACCCTCCGACCTTCTGTTACGTCCGGCGCTGGGCAATCGACATCTTTCGATTGGCTAATCATTTCAGAACGATGGCAAACGGTCGGTATTTTTTGAGAACTGGCCAATTAAACCAGTTTATTTTTTCACGCCCCCCTTACTCTTACTGTGACCTGCATCTTCCCACTGCTGGGAAAAGGCTTCTCCCCATTACTTCTAGCTCTTTCATTCCAGGGCTAATGTGGACCACAGGGCGTTTGTTTTTTTCCAGCTCGTTCCGCCATCTTTGCCGGGACGCCGCGCTTATTTTTTTTTTTCTTTTAAAATGTGTCACGGATAGTAACATTTTATTCACATTGTAATCTAGCTTAACTAATAAATAATTTAAATATAAATTAAACTGCTAAGTAACTATAAAATTAAGTAACGTCTTACTTATTAACTTTAATTTAAGTCACGTGTTCTTTAGTTAGCGCTTGGATTCCAGTTTAAGTTCACTCACACTGCACTAAACAGTGTTATATTATCTGTGACTAAACTAACTCAAAAGGTTTTACCCGGGAATTCAAACCGAAACCGCGCAAATTTCTCAAACTTATTTTTTTTCTGACAAAAGTTCATAGTTTATTGTTAAATACTATTTCAAAGTTGAAAAATTAAACTAAACTAAATGAAGACTTGGCTAAAAGGTCCCAGCAACAAAGCCATTAAAAAAAAAATAGTTTTACCCTTTTAGTCTTCGCACAAATTCGATTATGTCAAACAGTTGGATCGCGTCGACATTCACGTGATGATGAAGTCTGTGTTCATGAGCTTCTACATATATTTTTTTCACGTTCTGTGTTTCACAATGTTACTCAACGAAGTACATAGTTACGTATTATTGATTCTCAGGATGCCCTTGCGCTCCTCACTCGTTTAAAAATTCAAACTGAATCTGAGTCAAGGTTGGAATCGTGTTTTGATCGCAGGTTTTTAAACTAAATTCTGTTTACTTTGATAATAATAGTACCTACTTGCCTTTCCCGCGCCTTTGTCTGCGTGTATTTTGTATTTCATCATTTTTAATACAAATATAACATAACATATCACACCTGTTTTTCCACGAAGGATTAGGCAGAGTTCACCCACGCCCACAATTTCGCCCGTTATGTTGTAAGTCCCATGTAATAATAGGGGGCGAGCCTATTGCCGTCAACCGGGCACAAATCCCTGAAATTCCTGATCGAAAATGGAAAACCCAATAACACTGTGACCGGCCTGGGAATCGAACTCAGGATCCAATCAGCAAATTCGTCATTCTCTCTTAGATGTCACTGCTTGCAGTAGCGTCGGGGATCGGGTTGCCGCCTTCCCTCCAATATGGCGGACGGGTGCTGGCTGATCTTTGCGGTATGCTCGTGAACGGGTGCTGCTTGTGGTAACTCTGACTGGTCGTCTTGCTGACGATTGTTTTATTATTTTTATTAGTAATTAAATGTTTATTTATATTACTTTGATGGTGCTAGTTTATCATTTCTCACTTTGAGTTACAGCTATAGCCATATGTAAGCGGGCACGCTCTTTATGCCTGGAGGCTTTTATTTAGGTATTAAGTTCTGTTAACGTTTTTATGTTGTATTTTTTTATTTCTGCTTGAGTACAGTTTTCATTGTTTTGTTGGTATATTGGCGTGTGCTAGCTGACATATGGCAAGAAATTAAATTTAATGTTTCGTAGTGTTAATTACTTTACTTTACATACGATTTGTATATAATCAAGTTTATATAACTAAACAGACAACTGTGCTGTTGGGGAGTTTGTTGCGCAATTTCTTCTCCCCAGCTAAAGCACTAGGAAGTGGTGAAGGGCGGTTTTGGGGGACTGTCTTATGTAATTTTGACGTTTGAAAAGTGCTGATTCTCAGCCTAGTTTGAATAAATGACTTTTGATTTTTGATTTTGAATGCTCAGCAATAACTCTTGCGGCCATTAGACCAACGAGGTAGTTATAAAAATCCAGGATGAAAAGTACTGTGTCCTAGCGGGGTAATTGCACTATTAGTAGCACTGGGTGTCATTTTGACAGTTCAACAATATTCATTGCGTTTTTACGTCGTTGAGCAGACATATTTCTCGAACATATGAAGCAATGGTTTAGCAATATACTTCAAAATCATTCTGTGATAGATAGTCTGGTACACATTTAGGGTGCAGAAGGCGCATTGATTTTTTTCACGGCAGTTAAGAGGACTACTAGCAGGACCTAAACGCAATTTTTGTAAGTTTTACAATGCCTAAAAGTATATGATCCCCTGCAGTAAACAAAACCAGAAAAATATATGATATTCTTCAGGATATATGCTAGGTAGATAGTGTGTTGAAAACATAATACAACTAATTTGATACGATAAAAAAAAATCACGAAAATACGTCTAAAAATGTCTTTTAACGATTAAAAACAATACTAATAATAAAACTAAAACTAAATAAAACTAAAATGTATCTTCTGTCCTTTTCTTATTGAAATAGAAAGAAAAAGATGCACTGAACTTAAATTTAGTTTAGTTTGTGAACAAGGGAATCGGCACCAATTTCATATTAAAAAGACTTATATTTCTTTAAGTTTTCTGGAGTGAAAATTTCTTTAGGCAAGTTGAGATGGGGGAAAGCCCTGAACTCGTGTGACGTCACGCTCAGATACAACATACACAGATGTTTACAAGTTGTGAAGCTAACAAGTTTTCTCTTCTGAAGTGCAGTCTTACGACTGACAGTTTTTTTTCCTTGCGAAGCATGTGTGGTGTGACTATACTTAAATGATAGGCTGAAAAATGATGTAATAAGGCAACGGTGCGGTTTAAAGGAAGATGTAGTGACTAAAATTGAAAAGAGTATGCTTAGATGGCTTGGTCATGTTGAGAGGATGAATGAAAGGCGACTAACAAAAGGTATTTACAAGGCAGATGTGAGTGGAAACGCCGGGAGGGGACGCCCCAGGAAGACATATAGTGACCTCATTGATGATGTTCTTCAAAAAGGTCAGGTGCGTAGTACTCGCAACCGGCGTGCGTGTATGACCAGATGTATGAACGTAAACGAAGCAAAAGGAGTATGTAAGGAGCGTAGCAGGTGGCGTTCTATAGTTTCTGCCTACCCCCACGGGAAGAAGGCGTGAGTGTGTATGTGGGTACGTGTAATCAAAATTTTTAAATATTTTAATTGTTTTTTTTTTAGAACTCCTGAGGTGAAGGCCTCTTCCAGTTCAAGAAGTCTTAAAGTTTTATATGCACAGATAAATACCGATATAATCAAAAAAAGTACCCATAGGAATTTTTGTGAGATCCTGTCACTAACCAATTTATAATTTAAATGAAGTAGTATTTCATTTTAAATATTTTCCTTAAATTGTGTCGTAATTTAACGGGAATAAGTACCATTTAATTATCAGACTCATGCTCAACTTGTGAAATAAAAAATGAGTCATTCACTCATGTGTTTAATGATAATAAATGATATACCAGTTTTAATTGCCATGTCATTTTTAAGGTTCCGTAGTAAACAAGGAATTCTTATAGTTTCGCCATGTCTGTCTGTCTGTCTGTCCCCGCTGTAGCTCAGAGACACTTAGTACTACAAAGCTGTAATTTGGCATAGGTCTACAGATTAATCACGCCGACAACGTGCTAAAATAAAATAAAAAAATAAACGTTTTTAGGGTACCTTACACGTAATGTGGGCAGGACCGGATTTAGGGCGGGGCAACAGGGGCACTAGCCCCGGGCCTCCACAAAGAAGGGGCCTCCACAATTTGTTATTTTTAGATAGGAAAAAAACAATATCCTTTGTGTCCATCAAAGAAAAACAAGTTCACAATCACAAGGTCATCTTTTTTAAATTGTTTATTTTCATCTGTTCCACAAATTTTGCGGGACTTTATTGGTTACCCCAGGGCCTCCATAACTTCAAATCCGGCACTGAATGTGGGGATGATATTTTTTCTCGTCTACCCCATGGTGTGGGATCGCTGAATCCACCGTTGGATATGGCGTTCAAAAATAGTCGGGTCTTTGAACACCAGTTTTGCGATTAAAGGATCCGTTTGCGTAATATAATAATATAGTGGTAATGTTTGTTAGAGTCAATTTTTTGGTGATTTAAAATAACAGTGTCATGAACCAATTTTAAAATATCAAAAAAATAGTATTTGTTCAACAAATATGAGTATTAAACTATTGATAACATTACGTACTGTGGCAACACTGATAACGAAACAACTTTGACCTAAATAACAGAAAAACAAAGCGATTAAGTTAAAAAATGTGGCCAAGGTCGAAAACGAGTTAGTTAATAGGGTTCTGTATAAAAAAATATTTGAGTAGTAGGTAGATGTTTCTCCTCCTGTCCTGACCATTCTTAAAGTCTAGAACAGGGATTCCCAAACTATTTTGGGCAAGAGACCCCTTTTCCAAAATGAACGGATACCTCAGAACCCCATAGCCAATTTTTTTCATCTTGTACGCACTTGTGCACGTTTTTCGACTTGTTGAGTTTTTTAAAAGTACAATAATGATATTTTCTATAAAATATTAGTCATTCTTATAATAAGTTCGTACATGTAACACAACTTATACAGTGGTGCTGATTCCATTGTTCACAAACCAAACTAAACTAAATTTAAGTTCAGTGCATCTTTTTCTTTCTATTTCATTAAGAAAAGGACAGACGATAAATTTTAGTTTACTCCTGTCAAATTAATCAGCGCTTGACGTAAATTGACGTAATTTTAGTAGGCACGTTTTTAATCACGTCTAAACTTGTATGGAGTAGTGACAGGCGCTGATTAATTTGACAGGATTAAACTTAAATTTATTTTCTGTCCTCTTCTTAATGAAATAGAAAGAAAAAGATGCACTGAACTTAAATTTAGTTTAGTTTGTGAACAAGGGAATCGGCACCATTATCTTGTTTTTTAGTTTAAAATAAGAACTTGTGTTAATTAATAGGGGTCGATTTTTAGACCTCGTTAACCCCCAAAATCAGTTTTCGTTTATGTCGACCCCTGGGAAACCGATTTCGACCCCAGGGGGTCGATATCGACCACTTTGGGAATCCCTAGTCTAGAATATAAGTTCAGGATATAAAAATATTTAATAATAATTATGTTTTGTGATATTCCCTTTGACGTGTTTTTTTTTTCGAAAGTGATTTAGTTTTTATTTCAAAGATAATCTCAAAAGCTTGTTACGCCCCGACCCTTGCTCGAGCCAGCCCGCGCCACTGAGCCTGTAGCTTTAAATTCGTCCTTAATTAATCTTAATCCGCCTGTCTCTTGCTGTCCTCACCCAGCGACGCCCTAAGCCGAGGTCCTTACCCCACAGGGAATGCCTTTAGTGTTAGACTCTTAGTTTATAAGTTCATGCCCTGGTTGGAAGCGTTAATTTATTGAAGCACCCACAGGCAAGCCCGATTAAGCAGCCGCCAACCACCTAGACCTAAGTTGATCTGCGAGATGCCCCATATAAAAAAATACCGGCCGAGTGCGTGTCGGATGACGCACAATGAAAAGTATATACGTCACGGTCAATTCTCCAACTGAAAGAGTGCGATAGTGACGCATATGAAAGGTTCTGTCGGCGAAATGTCCATATGTGGAAGACCCTGCTGGAGAAACGGAAATAAATGAATCATCCTGTCGACGAACAGTCTAATGGCGAATCGGTCTTAGGAGAACGGTTGCTGAACTGCGTGTCTTTGCTTGGCCGCACGTCAGTGGTAATACTTTGACCTTGAGCTGGCCTTGAGAAGTACGGAATTTCAATGGAATAAGAGCTCAACTTAAGGTAAAAATCTAGTATCGTTTGGCAGGAGAAGGGGGGTAGGAGTGGGGGGGAGGAGGTGGGGGGGGGGTGGTGCACCTTGCCCCCTGGCACCACTCCCATGAAAAGGTAACGCACCGTTCTTGAGAAAAACAAATTATTGTAACCTAACCTCAAAACTCTTAGTCGCTTAAAAAGCCGTAGTATGAGCCCAGCTTCGCGGGGGAGATTGGGGGAGGGGTGCTCCCTGCCCCCTGGCACCACTCCCATGAAAAGGTAACGCACCGTTCTTGAGAAAAACAAATTATTGTAACCTAACCTCAAAACACTTAAAGTCGATTAAAAGGCGTAGTATGAGGCCCGCTTCGCGGGCCTCTAGGGTTTAAAAAAAAATAACCTCGAAGGGGATAGCGGGGTCTGAGTTCGCTCGCTCCGCTCGCTCACTAGACCCCGCCATCCCCTTCGAACCTAACCTGTCCGAGTCGGGGTGCCCCAAGTCCCGAGCTCGCTTCGCTCGCTCTTGCATCCTAAGTTCTCCTAGTAACAGTAGTAACATTGCCTTTTGTACACATATACGATCAGTGGAAGTACAAACACAGAGAAAAATTCACGCAACTCGAGGAGAAACGGAACGATCGAAAACAAATGACAGTGACACATGACGCAAATGGCATACATGTTTTATTGTTTACGTTCCGTGTTATCGAATTTGCCCGACATTTTATACCATGGACTGACTACAAATACTGATACTGGATACTGACTACAGATGCTGGGGCAGATTTGGTTGTCAATCGCCCATTTTAAACGTTTCGTTTTTCGCTTCTTATCGGATTTGAGGTTAGAAACATTTTTTATTAATTTCTCGCAAAATATGCATTACCTTTTAATAAGAGTGGTAGCGTTATAATCGGGGACCCAAACCCTACCAACTTTAGCCCCTTTTACCCCCCAACTCCTGCCAAACGATACTAGATCCAACCCCAACTTAATTATACAGGACCCTAACTGCGTAACTCACTTTCAAAATTACCATCCGAGAGTTTTGAAGGATACTGCTAATCCATGGCTTTGAAAAATTCGTCGACCAATTGCGATCAATTGTCATTTTATGTGTGTTTACGCAATTACCTCGCTGGTTTTTTCATCATAATCAGCCTATAATGTTTCCACAGCTGGGACACAGGCCTGCTCTCTGTGAGAGCGAGCCGACCGTAATCCAGCACGCGGGCCCAGTGCGGGTTAGTAGATGTCACATGTCTTCGATTTTTCGCTTCTAGGACATGCCGGTTTCCTCACGATGTTTTTAACCTTTACCGTTTCGAGAAAACTGGTGATATAATAATTTACACAAAGTAAAGCCTGTCTGGGTTCGAATTTACGACCTACAACAAGTAAGTCGCGGCCGTGACCACTGCGGGCCACCATTGCTCTGCTAGTTTTGCTAGTGTCTGCCTCGACTTGCGAAACAACATTGTCATCTGCTCATCTCGTTTGAAGATGGCGTCGAGACCCTCGGTCCGTGAGGTCCCAGTGCGCAAAAGTTATTTGCGGAAATCGCGAATCGTCTAGTTGATGTAACTGGTGACCGAAAAGCTTGCGGCTTTCTCGCGCAACGCATCAGCATTGCAATTCAGAGAGGAAATGCCGTACAATGCCCCGAGGGCCTTTTTTAGGCTTAACTTAGTTTTAATTTAATTTAGTTAATGTTAATAATAATCTTGTAATTTGGTTACTATGTAACTAAATAAAATATTTGAAGACTACACCTGAGTTTCCACCTAAAGGCAGATCGACAGACGCCATATTGTTTAAAGCTTCTACGGAACCCTAAAATGTGTGTAACTAGTTTACATTTTACTGATAAAAATTGATAATATGCCAAACTTTTGGCCTCTTCTGATAACATTTTTAACTTGAAAACATTGTAAATAATAAAAAAAGGTCACTGTGCCCGCATGGAGGATTACGGCCCACCGTCTCTCACAGAGAGGAGGCCTGTGTCCCAGCAATGGGATCATTATAGGCTGATTATGCATATGAAAGTATATACGTTTTTGTCTCTGCTTGGTCCGGCTAATCTCCGAAACGGCTGAACCGATTTTGACGGGACAGCTTTCACTGGCATATAGCTGATGTTATAAGGAGTTAAGTGACTCCTCCTACTTTTATTTTAGAAACAGCCACGCGGGTGAAGCCGCGTTCAGCAGCCGCCTCTGGGCAGAATATAGGGCGAAAAAGGTTACGGTAATGGCTTAGAAACACAAAATATTCAACTTTATCGAAGTCGTGTAAAACCCCAGTTAATAGTAGAGACAGAGATATGTATGATCTGCTATTGAGGAATTTCTGAAAGAAAAAACAATCTGCCCAGGTCCTGCAATCTCGACATAGGTAGACAGCGATCGCTTTACGACCGCATTCGGGCGCAAAGTCCTAATGGGGTCCCTCGACGGACAAAATTGCTTGACAAGATTGTGAGGTTTTCGTGTTTGTAAAGTAATTTTGACTGTCTAAGGACCCCATTAGGACTTGGCAATCAAACTCGGTCGTAAGCAATCACCATCTATGTCGAGACTGCAGCCTCAGCCCAGTCACCGAATCCTGGACACCACAATCAACAATCGCGCTGGTGACCACTAGGCTTACGGGTTCCAGCGAAGCATCAGCATCCCTTATCTCCGGCCGGGGTCGCGGGCAGGTACTAAAGGGTTACCGAGCCCCCTGGCTACACAGACAACGGAAGAAATGCGGGTGGGTTTTAGTCAGTAAGAGTCCGACACACCCTGCCGTTCCGCCCAGAGCGGGAGAAGTTATTTGATGATTTCCCACCCAAAAAACAAAAAGAAAATCTCTTATCTCAATTCATTTGCGGTCGTTGCAACATGTCCGTTTCTTCCATACTTCTGTATTAGTTGTCATCTCGGTAGTCACCCCCTTTCTAGCCATGCCATCTTTCACACAGTCCATCCAACATTTCTTTGGTCTAGCGAGGCATAAGGACAAATTATAACCTCTAAGGCCTAGCCTGCACTGGTATAAAAAAATCGCGCGAAATTTTTATCTGGAACACATGGTACAATCCTATGTATTGGACTGGCGATTTGAAATTCGCGCTGAAACGCAATTCACGCACTGAATATAAACCGCAAGAATAATAAAACCGGCCAAGTGCAAATTTAACTTTGTAGTTGAAAAAAAAAACATGTTCTCCCATACATCAATATACGACACAGTCAATAGGGTCTTACACCCATTTTTAAAAAGTGTCTTTATTAAATTCTATAGTGCCAATAAGCCCAAAAAAAAATCATACATTTTTGTTCAATCGATAAGTGCCATACAAATGCATTTAAATTTTCCATTTTCAAATTTCGCGCGTAGTTTGACGAAAACGCTGGACGCAATGGACGCCATGTTGCTCTGTGGTCAGACGTCACTTGGCTATGTAAACAAATGCGCTGATCTATTATCTAACTACCAGTTGACAGTTGACACGTTTTAGTTTACACAGCCGTATGACGTAATAACATGGCGGCTACTATTTCATGGTGTTTTTTAACAGATTAGAAAAACTGAAAACCTTGAATTGAATTAAATTTTATTTATTTTGTTATTTTATGAACTAAAAGTAACATTTTCCGACTCCTTTTTGCCTAAACTATCTCAATAATATATTTATAGATTTTTTCTCGTAAATAGTAAAATAACCTATTCTCCGACTGAAAATATAAGTTGGTTGACTATTACTCATTAACTTGTAAAGCCAACTTAGCTGTGATAGTTTTCCTTTTAATTTCGTTGTACATATTTACTACTGTATGAATTTTTTCACATACTCTAAAAACAACCATTTAGCTGGCAGAAGGAGCGACACTGAACTCTAACAAAAAGTAGCACTTTAAAGCTTAATATTATGCAAGCGGATCCTTGAAACGAAAAATGGTTTTGACCGAACCGCAATATTTTTGAACGGCCTATCCAACGATACCACACACCATGGGAAAGACGAGAAAAATCATCCCCATTTTACGTGTAAAGGAGTTTTTATTTTGTCACTTTCTTGGCGTGATTAACATGTATACATAATCAGCCTATAATGTTCCCACTGTTGGGACACAGGCCTCTTCTCTGTGAGAGGGAGTGGGCCGTAATCCACCACGCGGGCCCAGTGCGGGTTGGTGGATACTTACATGTATACACCCATGCCAAATTACAGCTTTCTAGTACTCAGAGTCCCTGAGCTAAGCTGGGAACAGACAGATAGACACAGAGGCGGGCGAGGCTTAATTGAATTAAGGTTACGTTCACAAAGATGACATTTAATTTGTTTTTTAACACGTGGCTTCCGGTCTAACGGAATATAAAAGCTGAGTAAGTTCGCGAGCACATTCGTAAGAAGCTGGCAGTATCATCACAACGGTAATGTTTTCCCATTGTTTGTCTTATCTGTTTAGTATATTCGTGTATTTATTTGGTCTTATATTTATGTATAATTAGGTTTAAGTATTATATTTAATGTTTTAATAGGTATATGTATCTATATACTTATATTTTAATAAATATTTATTCCACGTTATTGCACCTACCACTGTCTATCTCTGCATCACCTAAAGGTTGACTGGTAGAAAATGCCTGTGGCATTAAGTCCGCCTCTGTACATTTGTATGCGTAAAGTATTAAATAAATAAATAATACCAGAATTTTACATGAAGCGACTGCCTATCTGACCTCCACAACACAGTTACTGGGTAATACGGTAGGTACCCCTTAGTAAGATCCCAAGTAAGGGCTTCTGACCTCAAACGACTGTCAAAGATCTACGAATGACAGCCGGGACCAATGGCTTAAGAGCGTTTACGCCGTACGGCATTTCATACAAACTTTCAAGTCCTTATTTTTCGAAATGACTGAACCGATTTTAATGAAACTTCACACACATGAGCAGGACATTTTCGAAATGTCTTATTTAAAAAAAAAGATTTAGAAATTTCTGTTTGTATGGAAAAATTAAAATTGCTCTAATTTGACTGTAACACTATTTTTCGAAAATGTTTTCTACTAACTTTTAGACCTACGCATCCTGCTTATGTGCGTACGGCGAAAACGCTCTTAATGTGCTCCCTCGATATGTAATGGAAGGTCACCCATCCAAGAACCGACCGCGGCAAGCGTAGCTTAACCTTCGATCGACCTGCGGCTGTTATTTTTTAGCCACGTGCCCCTCTGAATACAAAAAAAAAACAATTAACGAAAACTTAGGCGTACTAACAATGGCACGTGCCCACGTGGTACGTTGAACTTATCATTGCCACGTGAAGTTTGACATACAATTTAAAACACTCACCCAACTTTATTCATCGCTGTTAGAAGTTAGAAGTAGTACGGCTTCACTTTTGAAAGTTTCCACGGAGTTTCTTGCCCGTTCTTCTCCATACGAACTTACTTCCCTTTCGGAATGACGGCTTGGCAATTCAAAGATAACATAACATTACGCCAGCTATCCCAGAAGGGCTCTAGACAGAGGAGTACCTATAGTACACCCACATTTCGCCAGTTATGTTTAAGTCCCATGTAATAGGGGGCGAGCCTATTGCCATCAACCGGGCACAAATCCAGACTCCCGGCTGCTACTGAGAAATTACTGGAACCCAATAACACTTTGCCTGACCTAGGAATCGAACCCAGGCAGGCGTTAGATATAATAAACCTATTGTATTAAATTTGTGGGAAGGTACAAAAGGGTTACCGAGGCCCCTGGCAACACAGGCAACGGAAGGAATACGGGTGGGTTTTAGTCAGTAAGAGTCTGACACACCCTCCCGCTCCGCCCAGAGCGGGAGAAGTTATTTGATGATTACCCAACCAAAAAAAAAAAGACTCCGGGCTGCTACTGAGAAATTACTGGTTCTGAACCCAATAACACTTTGCCTGACCTGGGAATCGAACCCCGGACCTCGTGCTCCGCAGTAGCATTTGCGACAGGCATTCAACAGCAATTCAAAAGTCCCTGTAAATGGTTTAATTGAAATAAATGGTTTGAGTTTGAAAAGGGGTATTGTATTACCCAGTAACTGGGTTGTGGAGGTCAGATAGGCAGTCGCTCCATGTAGAATACTGGTATTCAGCTGCTTCTGGTTAGTCTGGAAGCCGACCACAAAAGGGAAAAGGCAGGCAGATGATGATGGTTTTTTTTTTTCGTTTTTGGGTAGGAAATCTACAAATAACTTCTCCCGCTCTGGGCGGAGCGGGAGGGTGTGTCAGACTCTTACTGACTAAAACCCACCCGTGTTCTTCCGTTGCCTGTGTTGCCAGGGGGGCAACCATCACCTCTTATAGCAGTATTATTATAATATTACTACACAGTGGGAAAGTGATGGAGCTATACAGGATTTATAGATCCATCTCTTTCTCACGCTAAAGTAATATTGAAATAATACTGCTATAAGAGGTGATGGTTACCCCCATGGGGCCTCGGTAACCCTTTGGTACCTTCCCGCGACGATGATGATGGTTTGAGTTTGAAAAGATGAAATGGCATTGTGGCAATACGATAGCGAAAAACTACCACACTTTGTAAAAACGATTTAAATAAGAGATGACACCTACTTAACTTGAAGACTGGAAGGATTCCTATCCTACCTGTTAATCCCCGCGCCAACGATTCGGAGTGAAACCATAGAAAATCAATTGTGTCTCATTAATCGTAGCTATCTTTGACCAATTAATGTAGTCCGCGCAATACAATAATTTCTTAAATTTTTTGCAAATCAATTTTGAATTTCGCGGCCAATTTGAAGGAATCACCTTAAGGCGCAGGAACCTGTAAGATTTTAATGACTTTTAAATCTGTTATTACACCTTCATATAATGCAAGTAAGTTATACAAAAAATGTATGTTAAACTAGAACGTATACACATCAATTCTATATGTGAATAATTAAGTATTGTAGCAAAATACTTTATGAAATAAATTCAGGAAGTCTACCCAAAGCATATAAAACGCTATTACTTTCAAACTACCAAAGATATTTTGATGATTTTTTTTTTGTATGAACAGACTATTTTATTAGCTATAATTCTGCCTGTGATTTTTTTTCAAATATTCATATTTTCGTTATTAAAAAAATAAATATTCCCTATGAAACCGAACGGCGGCAGCACGGCGGGTGTTAGCGCGACGCACATGTGTATGGGCAAAAAAAAAAAATACTTGACAAGTTCTCAACTTCAAATTCTCAATTCAGAAACCGGAAGCCTGAACCTGTAAATCTAAGAATAACCTAAATTTCCGGGAAAAACGTACGACAAAACCACGGGAATACAATCGTATTGTTTAAATCTATAGGCATTGTGGCAACTTTAGGTATAATGATGAAACCTAAGTCATAAAAGCGACAATTTCAATTTATTTAACCTCTCTTATCGAAGTCAACGATATAACTGGTCACTATGAGTCAAGCAATGACTTGGAGATTTTTTTATTGACTGATTATGATTAATATTAAATCCGGTTTTCATCTAAGATTCGACTACTCTGTATTTTAGTTCCAATCAGATTTTTTTGTGACTAAAAAACTACGTAGTTTTGTCGTCATTTTTAGGGTTCCGTATCCTAAGGGAGCCAAACGAAACCCTATTGGGTCAGAAACACCAGGGCCTCAAGTCTTTTATTACAATAGTGTCAGAATGGTCTATCATTGATTTTATAATTGTTGATTTTGACAAGTTTGGTAATCTACTAATATAATGGCGTCATTAATGAGGATCGGAACAGACCATTCTGACACTATTGTAATAGCAGACTTGAGGCCCAGATCAGAACTAGTAACACAGTCGCTGTGTACTGATGTCTCCTATGCAGACCCAGGAGTGAGAACACGTCGGGAAAGTGACAAGTACTGTATAGAGAGCAGAATGTACAGTTGCTGACTACTGGCTGGTCAAAAACTGGGCCTGTGAAAACCAGGCTTATTACTCAACATCTGCTGTCCGTCCGTCCGTCAGCGGACTGTATCTCATGAACCGTAATAGGTAGAAAGCTGACATTTTCACATATTGTGTATTTCTATTGCCGCTATAACAACAAAAATTGAATAATTAAAGGGGTCCCTATACAATAAACGTGTTGTTTTCGAGGTTTTGACGTGAAAACGTCTTATAAATCGCTACACGCACGAAAAAGCATGACTCATTGTCACGTTCCGCCTGAGCCGAGCGTGCAAGCGAGAGCGCGGAACTAGCGATAAAGAGGCACGATCGGCCTAAGCGTTCGGCTTGTGACGCATCTCTCTATCGTTATCACGTAAAATTATCGTCGGTAAACTGACTTTACAGACAACCAATTTTTTTTTGCTCGAGCTTAATACGTTACGGAACGACGGAACCCTTCGTGTACGTGTGAGTCCGACTCGCACTTGGCCGGTTTTTTTGTAAGTCACCAAGTGTAGAATTTGGGGTATCTTGGGTCGTTAGATTCGTTACCGGTTTGCTGACTAGCTTAACTTTTTAGCTGGATATGAGCTACGTATACACTCAAATTGCAGAAGTAGATCATACGGCTGCCAAGCTTAAATATAACTGGGGGGTAACCATCACCTCTTATAGCAGTATTATTATAATATTACTTCCAGTGGGAAAGTGATGGAGCTATACAGGACTTATAGCTCTATCTCTTTTTCACGCTGAAGTAATATTGAAGTAATACTGCTATAAGAGGTGATGGTTACCCCCCTGGGCTGGCCACATCTGTTCCATGCCAGAGGAGCTATGGGCTAAAATAACCACACGACACAGTGGGTCCCAAACAGCAGCAAACGCAACGTGTCAGGCCAGGCGGGACGAACTCGACTCTTTTCTTGAGGGGTCTACAGGAGCTAACTGCAAGTTTTATAATGCTTCAAGGCTCCTACATACTGGCGCGACTTGTCGCGCGACGCGTCGCGACTCAAAGGCACCGCTTGTAGCGCTACACGCGGTGTCTTTGTGTCGCGTCGCGTCGCCGACAAGTCGCGCCAGTATGTAGGAGCCTTAAAAGTATGATCCACTGCATTAAATAAAATCAGAAATATATATGATATTCATCAGGATATATGCTAAGTAGATAGTGTGTTGAAAACATAATACAACTAATATGATACGATAAAAAAAAATCACGGAGATACCTCTAAAAAAATATTTTAACGATTAAAAACCATACTAATATATGCAATCATTCTGATTTTTTGTCAGATTATTCTACAAGCAACATATTAGCATAATAGTGTTTTAATTTTTTTATCCAATGAATAGATTTTTTGTAAATAGATTTGCTTCATATTTTGCAATAAATTACGAGCGTTGTTTCATTGCGCTTCTCTTTCTTTTCTATGCAGTCTGACAGTGACCGCGCTTTAGTTGTTGTCAGCCTCTTACAAGTTTGGCCACATACAGCAGCAGGCTTAAGCATGACACTCTATATTTCTTCGAAGAGTAGACACGGCTCTTTCTCTACAAAGTGACATTTCGTTTCTCAGTTTTTGACATCTCACCGTAGAAATCCTTTTACAATCTGTCATCTTGTCTTTCGTTTCTAACGATCTTAGTCTAGGTCTTTTTTTATGTAGAAAGATTTCTACGATGGGATGTCAAAAAAGGAGAAACGAAATGTCACTTTGTATGGAAAGAACCGTGTCTATTCTTGGAAGAACTAGAGAGGGTCATGCTAAGCCTGCAGTAGTTAGGCATAACTAGAAAGGAGGAAAGGTAGGGCTTTGTCCTGCACCTGCAATGGGACACAAACGACTGATAATTTCAAAACTTGTACAACTATGTGGCGATTGTTTTTATTTTGCTCTGAGTTAGTTTTAATCTTGATCTGGCAGTTTGAGTAATTTATGCGGCCTACCCAAATGTCCTTTGTTTGGTATTGTTCGTCGAATCGTTGAGCTCTTATTCGCTTGTTCTCACACTATTGCCGCTGTTACACGTTTTAGCTTCCCGAATTTTGTAAAATAATCTTAGCGGATGAATGGATGGCCCCTATAACACAGGATTTTCCTAGATTTTCCACAAAAAATTGGGCTCAAATGTATTATCATAATATCGTAACATGCATTGTATTTCTTCTTTCTGCCAAAAAAAAAAAAAATTAACAAAAAACAATGATAATTGAAAAATAATTCATATGCCAGTTAGTTCTTTGATTATTTTGAATGGCCTATCCAACGGCACCTCAAAACATGGGATAGACGAGACAAAAAATAT
This sequence comes from Atethmia centrago, assembly GCA_905333075.3. Classification (NCBI taxonomy): domain Eukaryota; kingdom Metazoa; phylum Arthropoda; class Insecta; order Lepidoptera; family Noctuidae; genus Atethmia; species Atethmia centrago. The sequence continues at coordinate 2,137,650 of HG995396.1, forward strand.
CATCCCCACTTTACATACAAGGGAGGTACCTAAAATCTTTTTATGTTGATCACTTTGTCGCACACTGGTCCCAAATGATAAAAAAGGGGACATTAAGAAATTTTTGACAAAAGGTCAACCGATTCAGCTTATTTTTTTTTTGTAGACAGCTGATGCAATTACAAATCACTTTTGTACATTGAGTTTTTGCCAAAAAAGCCGTATTTTCAGAGAAAAAAAATATTCAAATATTTTTTGTATGAAAGAAATCCTAATTTTGTCTTTATCTTCCAAGATTCAAACGTATTCAAAATAAAACTTAGCGCAGCTTGTAGAGGGGCTAATTTCTCACTACTTTGTCATAGACACTCAACTGCGATTTTGTGCTCCTTTTGAGTTACATGCACTTTAAATATTTTTTGTATGAAAAAATCCTAATTTTGTCTTTATCTTCCAAGATTCAAACGTATTCAAAATAAAACTTAGCGCAGCTTGTAGAGGGGTTAATTGTTCATCACTTTGCCATAGACACTCAATTGCGATTTTGTGCTCCTTTTCAGTTACAGGCACTTTAAATTTTTCGTTGTCGGATGAGCTTTACTAGTTTTTTGTAGACAGCTGATACAATTACAAGTAACTTTTAAAGATGTATTTTTTGTTAAATAAGCCGTATTTTCAGAGTTAAAAAATTAATTCAGGCGGATTAGAAATAATCTTGTTAAAGATAGACTAAGATGTAATAACATTTTCTTCATTAATAAGTAACTCTTATAAATGTCTTTCTATTAAAAAAAGTCTTATTTTAAATATATCAAATAAACAACTTGGATATCTCAAAACGTGTACAGACATGTTCAGGTACAGGTAATTTATTGTGTGACTCATATTCAGATTATAAGCATTTTTTGGTAATGAGTCATTGCTTAATTAGCCGATTACTTACAATTTGGGCTATATTTGGTCATCTAACGCTAGTGAATGCGTCGGAAACGCTGAATGATAAAAAGGTATAAATTGCAATTAAAACTTTTCCTTCGTACTTTAACGGGCTTAGGACCGTCAAAATACAAACCTATATAATAATATAGGTATTGTATTAAGGCGTACTTAAAAAATTTGAACTACCTGTAACCCTAACGCTTAATTTATCTTTACATGCATGTTTTGTTTATTTATTTATTTTATACTTTATCACTTAATATGTATTTGATTTAGGGCAGGGATCTTGGCGTGCTTATCTGTTTTGGTCACTTTCTTCAATAATAAACGGCACTTGCACTATTAACAGTCTTTTAATTATAGTTCCACAACAAAACACACGCTTTTACAATTATTTTCACAGGTTAATTCACAGAGCAATGTCCGTGCGATCAAGATTCAATGTCAAGTCATTGTCACAATAAAATATCAGGGTATAATAAAAATAAACAATATTGTTCTACCCTACTTTGTCCTAATAAGTCATATGAAATGTAAAATACAACTTTTTATTTGACTACCCCAACAGTGGGTAGTCTTTGTTTACAAATGTAATACTTTGCTAGGGCTGTCGTCAACATAATATGAATAAATAAATAAATAAAACAAACACAAAAAATAAAACAAAGCGCATTTTTTTTCAGTACCTGTAAACTTAATAACTAAAGTAAACTATTATTTTACAAATTTAAATAAACTAGAACATAAATTAATTTTAAGCGCATTTTTTCTCAGTACCTATAAACTTAATAACTTAAATAAACTAGATTACAAACTTACAAACTTAAATAAACTAACATGAACGTGCGTATGTTACAATGTGAATTATGCTAGCGGATCTTGTGGGGGATTATTCTCAATGTCGACGTATACTTCTTCCTCATCAGCAACTTCTAAATCGAGTTCATTGGGTGAAACGTCATCCTTTAGAAGATTTTCGGCTTCTTCAAACCTCTGCTGCTTTTGAATTTTGGTGAACTTCGGTCTTATGTTCGTAATGTACGGATCGGAGCTGATAAGTAACTGGTGTAAAATATCTTCATTTGTTTGCATTCTGCCTATCTTTCTAGTATGCTTTTCTCTGATTGAACGAAAATCTTTGTTTCTTGCTTCTGAGGCTTCTTCGGACATCATACCAATTGGAATAAAAGAAAAATGCTGGCAAATATCTGCACCATGCACTAAAAGTTTATGTACACTCGAAGGCATGTAATACCACGAGTACTCGCTGACATAAAGTTCTGCTGTTTCTCTGCAATAAATTCTAAATTTTTCAATATCTACATTTCTCCCAGAAGATATTGCCTGCAAAATTACAGCAAATCTCTTAATCAAATTAGCATTAACTCCTGTTATCTCAGCTGACCTTTCGTAATCATTGAAAAACCGTCGAGCTGTATTGCCATCGTTTGTTGTCCCAAAGCCTTGTTTGACGATATCAATCATTAAGCCAGTTACAACAAAAAACTCATGCTGCGTTAACTCTTTTCTTGACTTTCGGAGCAGTTTGTCCTCACCCCGAGCCGCCCATTTTTTGAAATCTAAGTTGTAAGATATGTGCAAAATACATTCCATGCATCGCAACCACATGTGAAGTGAAGATAAACCATATTTGTACATATCATGGTTTTCTGGTTTGTTAAAAACGAGGTTCAAGTTGTTCATATCTTTCGGATTTGTTAAGCAAATGTTGCAATTGGCTGCAGACTGTGTCTGTGAAAGTGCCGTGCATACTTTGCCGTCGATCATCGTCATATGCAATTCATGAAATACTTCAAATTCGCCATCAAATAACTTTGTTGGTAGAAGGTTCTGAATTTCTTCTTGTAATGTTGCTTCTACTTGCTGAATATATTCTTTTGTTTCTTGTTTGAATTCGAACATAATTGGTCTGCAATAGTTTGTTGAAGAAGGGCGCGGATTTTCCCATACTATCACATCGTTGTCACTCATAAGGCGAAGTGGCACAAAACTAACCATAAATACAGAAGATTCTGAAAATATGTCACCACAGTTGGTTTTTGTTTGTAACAACTTTGTGAAGAAGCTCCGTCACAGCCCCATTTACTAACTAGCTTCAAAACACCACCATTAATATTTGAACCAGTCACTTTCAAAATCTTCTCGGCAGTTAAATCTAGAACTGCCTGTAACTTAATTTTAGCTCCTGACTCCGATATCACAATATCTTCTTTTGCTGGATAGCATTCTTTCTTCTTCAACAGTAACTTCTGGTAAGATGGAAAAGCCGCTGTGCCATTTGTACTTAAAATGGACCTCAAAGTTAGATATTGCCATTTTGATAAACTCAATGCTGTGGCAAGAGCTAAGGTGTCTTCCTCGGAAATCGATTTATCAGAAGCTTTATATAAAAAGTCACTTACTTCTTGCACCTTTTCTGGCTTATTTGAGAGGCACTTAATAACTTTAGAACAAACAGTGCGCCCGTTTTCATTAAGTTTAGCAATAAGAGCATAGAACAGCTCTTCTTCGGAATGCTCCAAAAGAGACAAAGAACGTCTTTTCTTCTGCTTATTTGTTAAATCTTCAAATGGTCGTTTATTTCTAGTTCTGGGAGTATTTGTGGTAGCTTCTGTTGTAGATGCACCCGCTTCCTCTTCGTACGATAAATTATGCTCTTCTACGTCTACTGAAATGTCCTCTATGGTATATTCTGGATCAAACAACATAGGAAAATTCACAGAAGTTAAAGTTGGCCACAAAATTTTAGACTCCAACCACTCCTTGTTTTTAACACCAAATCTTTCGTTTCTACCTGAATTGTCCCATCTTCTAGCTAGGTTTGACGTATAATTTTGGCAAAACTTTTTGATAATACTGAGCTCTTCGTTTGGAATTTCACTTGAAATACGATTTATAATGGTTTGACACAGTAAATCACTATTTTTAAGGTACCCACTATTACTCAAAAAAGAAAAAATGTCTAAATTAGTCACAAATGTAGTCATTTTGATACAAAAATGTTACAGGCAAATAAATAAAAGTTACAATGTGGTGATAGTTGATAAAAAATTGTGTTGTTTTTACGAGCACAAGACGCGTAATGAACAAAAACGGGTTCCGCTTGCCCTTATACTATTGATATATGACTCATTACCCAACTATCCCGTTACTTAATGGGGTAGTTAGATAATGGCTCATTACCTAACTACCTCATTACTTAATGGGGTAGTTAGATAATGAGCCAAATATTCTTGCAATTTGGATGAGTCACGAGAAAATAAAACATACTAAGATGTGCTCCTACATAAATACCGCAAAACTACAAAGGGAATTTTTAATTGCAATTTATATACCTATTCATCATTCAGCGTTTTCGACGCGTTCGACTAGATGACCAAATAGAGCCGAAATCGTCACTTATAGGGTAATTAAGCAATGACTCTATACAAAAAAAATTTTACATACGAGTCACACAATAACTTACCTGTACATAAACATGTCTGAACACGTTTTGAGATTTCCTTGTTTGTTTATTTGATACTGATAATTTCATATATTTGTAAGAGTTACTCTACAAGCTGCGCTAAGTTTTATTTTGAATACGTTTGAATCTTGGAAGATAAAGACAAAATTAGAATTTTTTTATACAAAAAATATTTAAAGTGCCTGTAACTCAAAAGGAGCACAAAATCGCAGAAGAGTGTCTATGACAAAGTAGTGAGCAATTAGCATCTCTACAAGCTGCTTTAAGTTTTATTTTGAATACGTTTGAATCTTGGAAGATAAAGACAAAATTAGGATTTTTTCATACAAAAAATATTTAAAGTGCATGTAACTCAAAAGGAGCACAAAATCGCAGAAGAGTGTCTATGACAAAGTGGTGAGCAATTAGCTCTTCTACAAGCTGCGCTAAGTTTTATTTTGAATACGTTTGAATCTTGGAAGATAAAGAGAAAATTAGGATTTTTTCATACAAAAAATATTTAAAGTGCCTGTAACTCAAAAGGAGCACAAAATCGCAGAAGAGTGTCTATGACAAAGTGGTGAGCAATTAGCACCTCTACAAGCTGCGCTAAGTTTTATTTTGAATACGTTTGAATCTTGGAAGATAAAGACAAAATTAGGATTTCTTTCATACAAAAAATATTTGAATATTTTTTTTCTCTGAAAATACGGCTTATTTGGCAAAAACTCAATCTATAAAAGTGATTTGTAATTGCATCAGCTGTCTACAAAAAAAAAATCAGCCGAATCCGTTGACCTTCTGTCAAAAATTTCTTAATGTCCACTTTTTTATCATTCGGGACCAGTGTGTGTCGGCGCGATTAATATGTATACAGCCAAATTACATCTTTCTAATTTCATTCAGATTTCTAATTAAAATTAATACAAGAGCCTGAGCTAAGCCGGGGACAGACAGACAGACGGACATGGCAAAACTATAAGGGTTCCTTGTTTACTACGAAACCCTAAAAAAAACAACACATTTTGAATTTCGGTAGGATTTACCAAAGGAGAGTTAGATAAGTTCTCAATTCTTCAAATAGGATACCCTATTTATCTATCTACCTATCGGCGTCCAATCAAAGTGAACTGGGATCGCGTTCAACTTTTTATAGCCTGCTTGTCAAATCTTCTTTGTACAGTCGCCAGCACATTAAGGGTCCACAAACTGTCAAATTGTCTCATTCGATTTAGAACAAAACTATCGACATTTTAAAGTTTAAAATCATGTGGAGAAAGACAGTTTTTGATAACTTGATGTGCTGGCAATAGGGTATTTTACTATATACGAGAAAAAATCTATAAATATATTATTGAGATAGTTTAGGCAAAAAGGAGCCGGAAAATGTTAGTTTTAGTTCATAAAATAACAAAATAAATTTTAAAATTCAATTCAACGTTTTCAGTTTTTCAAATCTGTTAAAAAACACCATGAAATAGTAGTCGCCATGTTATTACGTCATACGGCTATGTTAACAAAAACGTGTCAATTATCATACAAAGATCAGCGCATTTGTTTTCATAGCCCAGTGCCGTCATGACCACAGAGCAACATGGCGTCCACTGCGTCCGGCGTTTTCGTCAACATACGCGCGAAATTTGAAAATGTAAAATTTTAAATGCATTTTTATGGCACTTATCGATTGAATAAAAATTTTGTGATTTTTTTTTTTGCATATTAGCACCATAGAATTTAATTAAGATACTTTTCAATAATGGGTGTAAGACCCTATTCTCAATTCAGAAACCGGGTATATTTATTACCAATGTTCCACTTATTTTCCATCTTTGGTTAATTACCTGCCTTGAAACACAAGTTACGTCAATACGTCAACTGCATCCAGTATACCAGTGACAGACCTGGCAGGTTGCCAGCCCATCGCCTTGGAGGTCAACAGCCCTTTCCCTTCCGTTGGCCGAGGGCTTATGAATTATGTATGATAGTTCAACAATACAATAGAAATAACTTGATTCTCGAAACGAATAAGTAATTTTAAAGCTGCCAGCTTGGGCAACAGTCCAACGATTAAAGGCTCGTGCAGACTAGCGCGATATCGCCACAGAACCACAGAACAAAATAACTTGTGCGTAAAAAGGTATCTACAGCATTGATGCAGAAAAGTGTTTTTTTGTACGGCACCAATCCTATTCAACCATATACCTAGATCAATTAAAGAATTAAACATAAACTTATTTAAGAAAAGGCTTAAATCTTTACTAATGAATAAAGCATATTACATAGCATTTCGGAATTTTTGACAGACAAAATGCAATGACTGTTTTTGACCTTAGTTGGTACTCATTGGCCTGGGGGGCAACCATCACATAGCAGTATTATTTCATTATTACTTCGGCGTGAGAATGAGATGGAGCTATAAGTCCTGTATAGCTCCATCACTTTCCCACTGTGAAGTAATATTATAATAATACCGCTATAAGAGGTGATGGTTGCCCCCCTGGTATGTTTAAGTTCAAAGCCATTTAACATTGCTTGTGTCATTTTTGTATCATTTTAATTATTATATTACTTTTTCTATCCTTTTGTTTCAACTTTATTTGAATATTGACGTAGTAATCTTATTTTTTCTTTTGACATGTATATTTTTTCTTATTTTTTATTTTAGACAAATCAATTATTATCATTTGATTAAGACGCTGACAACACCTAAACCGAGGTCACTGTCAGATTGCATAGAAAAGAAAGAGAAGCGCGATGACACAATGCTTGTAATTTATTGCAAAATATTAAGTAATTATCTATTTACTCGAAAATAAAAAACAACCAAGTTCTACATTCAAATAAGACGTTCTTGTTATTAATTAAATACGTAACGTATGTTGATTTTTAATACAGATATTTTGGATTAGAACTCAAGGTAAGAGGTTAGTTTAACGTTAGTTTGAATCGAGGTTTTTTTTTTCAAAACGTGTTTTTGTAACAACCAAGTTCTGGGAAATATGTTCAAAATTAACATATAATTTTTCCAATACCACAAACTGCACAGATTTGGCTTTTTTTTTCTTAAGAAAAGCCAAATTTGGTCAATTGTGTCTTGTCAGCGCCTTAATGTAATTATGTTATCAATTTTAGTAACAATGACATCCATGAATATTTGTACGCCTTCTGGTATAACATAGCGCGCTTGTATCTTTTTTTATAACTATTGTTTTATTGTATCTTTTGAATTAATATGATTATGATACCAGTCTGCGGGAGCCTTAAAGCGTAAACTGTCTTGCAAACGAGAGGTTGTGAGTTCAAATTCTAACTCGACCTTTTGCTCAATTATATAACATTACGCCTGTAATCCACGAAGGATTGGGCAGAGGTGTACCTATAGTAAGTTATCACCCACAATTCAGCAGTTATGTTGAAGTCCCATGTAACAGGGGGCGAGCGTATGGCCGTTCAGGGTCGGGTAATCGCCGTTGGCCTTGGCAATTCAAATCCGAGTCGCGCTCACGCCGCGCTGCCGTTCTGTTTCATAGGGAATATTTATATTCAGTAACGAAAATATATTTGAAAAAAAAAACACTGATAGAATTATAGATAATACTATAGCCTGGTCATAAAAAAACCGACCAAGTGCGAGTCGGACTCGCCCATGAAGGGTTCCGTCCGTAGCAGCAAGTAACATAATATAAAAGTTCTTGTAGTTCGTTGTAACTTTGACCGATGTTTTAATAATAGTGTAAATTGCGGTTTACGATTTATGACGTAAAAAAAACTTCTTACTAGATCTCGTTCAAACCAATTTTCGGTGGAAATTTACATGGTAATGTTATGGTCATATTATTTTTTTAGTTTTATCATTCTCTTATTTTAGAAGTTACAGGGGGACACACATTTTACCACTTTGAAAGTGTCTCTCGCGCAAACTCTTCAGTTTAGAAAAAAATGATATTAGAAACCTCAATATCATTTTTGAAGACCTATCCATAGATACCCCACACGTATGGGTTTGATGGAAAAAAATTGAGTTTCAGTTCTAAGTATGGGGAACCCCCAAAATATATTGTTTTTTTTCTTTTTTTGTGTGAAAATCTTAATGCGGTTCACAGAATACATCTACTTACAAAGTTTCAACAGCATAGTGATTATAGTTTCGGAAAAAGTGGCTATGACATACGGACGGACAGACAGACAGACTGACATGACGAATCCATAAGGGTTCCGTTTTTTGCCATTTGGCTACGGAACCTTAAAAAACCGGCCAAGTGCGTGTCGGACAACGCACAATGAAGAGTTCCGTAGTTGGGAAGAATTTATCCCAAAAAAAAACTTTACATTGTAGTTGAAAAACATGTTCTCCCATACATCACGGTCCCACGGTGTTCTCATATACGTCACGGTCAATTCTCCAGCTGCAAAGAACAATGTCAGGTTTCGGCCTACACAACTTTTAAAACTAAATTCTCACCGACACAAAGATTTTACTTATAACAATTTAAATACAAAATTCTAACTTATAAAAAAATATTCAGTTCTTTTCGGGAATTTTTCGAAAAGAAAATAATTTTAATAACTAATAATTTTATTATTCATGTTCCTGAAGTACAGGTTTTTATTTTATAAATAAAAAAGAATAAAACTATTAAATTACTGTACTTACATTTTTTGTTGAATGTATTCTGTAAACATACATAACCTCCAACTTAAAACGTCTGAATAACTTCTTTTTTAGAAGTTCAGTGTAAAAGTGGAAATAACAGAAAAGCTTTTGACATTAAACTACACAAAAAAACGTAAGAATTTTCACTGTCCGTGACAAATTAATATTGAGCCAAAATTACTATGGACATCTGACATTGTTCTTTAAGTTGGTTGACTGTTACTCGTTAACTCGTATAGCCTACTTAGCTGTGATAGTTTTCCTTTTAATTTCATTATATGTAGGTACTACTGCCATGATTTTTTCACATCTCCATAAACTGTTGCTGCTGCTTTTAATATTACGCAAACAGATCCTTGAATCGAAAACGTCCTATCCAACGATACACCACAGCATAGGATAGACAAGAAACAAAAATATCAAGTGCAATATGCAAGTCACCCTAAAACCAAATATTTCAAGATTTTATTTTAGCACTTTGTCGGCGTAATTAATATGTATACCCAAGCCAAATTACAGCTTTCCAGTACTAAGAGTCTCTGAGCTAAGCCGGGGACAGACAGACAGACATATGGACAGATATAGCGAAACTATTAGGGTTCCTTGTTTACTACGGAACCCCAACAAGCGACGCATGCACGAGTTCATCAATCAAGGGGTGCTGTTAACACAATAAAACTAAGCGAAGGGGTGATGAATAAGGATCGATATTATTGCAAAAATACGCGAGCGTTAACCAGTATTATTACAAACTTTTTCTTTTTTTTTCATCGTCCTTACATTTAGTTATAAATTCAACTTTATTTATACTAATCTTTATGTATCAATATAATTTAAAAGAGTGTCCATGGACACTTGCCCGTTCTTCTCCATAGGTACCTACTACGCTTTGGAATGGGCAACTAGCTTCATATTTCTAACTGACCGACTCCTTGACAATTCAAAAGTGCCTGTAAATGGTTTAATTGAAATAAATGCTTTGAGTTTGAGTTTTGTTGTCCGCGACTTCGTCTGCGTGTATTTTATATATTTTTACCCGACTGCCCCAGAAGGAGGGTAATGTTTTTCGAGAGTATGTATGTATGTCTATTTCTTTGGCACGCTCTGTAGCCTAAACGGCTTGATGGATTTAAACATAAGAGGTGTCGTTAGAATCGTCTGAATTGTAGGAGTGACATAGGATATATAATATTTATATATTGCATCTGCAAATACAAAAAAAAGGGACGCGAAGTTTTTTTTTTTTAAATAATGTAATAAAATAAATAGTAAATAAATAGTAATGAGTCAATTCCATATATAAGACTAAAAAGCTGGAAATACAACAAATTATTTAAAAAAAACACTTACTTTTGTTTGTCCCCCGCGGCGATACCAAAATTCTATAGATTATAATGCTTGTTTTTCTCTTTTCAGTTATGTGTTTTTGCAGTCGGGTTTTTTTTTTTGAATTATTTGTTTTATTTAATACATATATCCAGGATAAAAAGTAACTCATGTCCCTCTCTAAACTGTGATTTTTAATCTGCTAGGTCAAAATGACAGTTGTGATCAACCTTTTTTAACCCCCGACAAAAAACAACATTACGCCTTGTTTCCCCGAAGGGTTGGGCAGAGGGGTACACCCACATTTCCCCAGTTATGTTTAAGTCCCCTGTAGTAACGGGCGAGCCAATCACCATCAACCGGGCACAAATCCAGACTCCGGGCTGCTACTGAGAAATTCCAGATAGAAAAACCCAATAACACTTTGCCCGACCCGGGAATCGAACCCAGGACATCATGCTCAGCAGTAGCACTTGCGAACCCAGAACAACGAGGCAGTTTATAATATTAGCTAAAAAAGTTACGATGTATGGATTACTAACGAAAGTCTTGATTTGTGCACGGTCGATGGCAATAAGCTCGCTCCCCATTACATGGGGCTTTTTTCTTTAAACATTCAAATTTCGAATGCCCATAATATTTTCCTCGGCTTAAAAAAAAAAGCCGAGGAAAATATTATGGGCATTCGAAATTAGAATATTTAAAGAAAAAAGTCATGTAAGACTTTTTTTTTATTGGAAATCATCAAATAACTTCTCCCGCTCCGCCCAGGGGGGTAACCATCACCTCTTATAGCAGTATTATTATAATATTACTTCACAGTGGGAAAGTGATGGAGCTATGGACTTATAGCTCCATCTCTTTCTCACGCTAAAGTAATATTGAAATAATACTGCTAGAAGAGGTGATGGTTACCCCCCAGAGACTCTTGCTGTGTCAGACTCTTACTGATTAAAACCCACCCGTATTCCTTCCGTTGCCTGTGTTGCGGGGGCCTCGGTAACCCTTTAGTACCTTCCCGCGACCCCGGCAGGCATCGGCCCTAGTGGACCCCTATACTTGTGCTGACGACATCTCTTTGAGGCGCGCGTGGAATACAACGCGTCGTCGACTCGGGCCTGGTCCTTACCGGATGCCCGGATGGTGAGTTACCCATTGCTCACCGTCCGCAAGCCCGCGCCTACGGTGGCCGGAAATCCGCCCGGGATTCCCGACGCCCAGGGCGTCTCCTGCGGCGGCTAGGGGCGAGAGGGCGCGAAATTTGCCTTTCCCTCAACCGTCCCGCCTCCTCCTTCGCGAGCATTACTGCTTTGCAGGAGGTGATGGCTGCCCATGCCCTCTCGCTCCGTACCATGGCCTGAACCAGGGCCGGACGCGGGAGATTCCTCGGCTTGCATTCTAAATTCGAAATTTTACAGAATTTATGGTCCGACTACGTATATTGAATAATAGTAAAAATACAAGAGCGACACATGCGAAATATGCAATGGCAGACGTGCAAAATGGGAAGTGCGAGAGAACAAAACATAACTGGTGAAAAGTGGGTGGACAGTCGTTATGTTATGTACAAACGAAATCTACTAAGGCCAAATAGTGGTATACAAACCACTATCTCGTGTATGTGCTATGAGTTGCCACTTGCCAACCAAAGTTACAAAATACACTGATTTGGTAATTGTGTGTGTTGCAACTGCTTGAGCGTAGCCTAGAACCGTCTGGCCGTTATTAGAATACAATGCGAGAATATCAAATTCCTAGTATTTTATTACAGTTGGTCAGGAACGAAATTTTATTTTGGCAAAATGAAATGGAGATTTTTTTTTTTTCAATTGACTTTTTATCAAAAAAGAAAAACCGGCCAGTGCGTGTCGGACCACGCACAAAACCTTTTGTAATCTTTTTAGCAATAAAGTTTCATTAATATTTTTTTTATTTAAAATGAACGATTCCGTACTTGGGATGAATTTATCCTTAGAACAAACTTAACATTGTAATTAAAAAACAAGTTCCCTCATATTCCAAATGAAAGTTAAATGTTGCTTGAAATGGAAGTTTGCGAGAGATTGACAATGTCATTTTAAGACCATAGACATATTTTCTGTATTTTTTTAATTTTACGCTCAGAAGTTTCGGAGTGAGAGTGTGGGTGCACTATAGGTAGAGCTCTGCCTAACCCTTCAGGGAACCAGAGGCGGCGGCGTGCGTGTATGACCAGATGTATGAACGTAAACGAAGCAAAAGGAGTATGTAAGGAGCGTAGCAGGTGGCGTTCTGTAGTTTCTGCCTACCCCCATGGAGAGGAATGAGTTTAAATGCATGTTATGCGGCGGGTATCAATATCGATAAACAAAAAAACTAATACTTCACTAGGTGCGGGCGTTGACCTCAAAAAAAAAAAAAATCTTAGTTAAGATGACAATTGTTTTTGAAGTTCCTCTAGCTAATATAATTTGACCCTGTAAAATCAAAATATTTTATTTCACGTGGATACCTTCAAATTATAAAGAAAGTAAGTTTATTTTCTGGCGTGCGGCTGGAGGCGTATATTCGGTTAGAGAGGCCTATGTCCCAGTGCACTACCTAGCTAAATATTAGCTAAAAACCGGCGAAGAACGAGTCGGACTCGCACACGAAGGGTTTCGTACCATTATCTCATTATAAAAAAATATCATGTCTGTTTTATGGGAGCCCCCTTAAATATTTATTGTATTCTGATTTTAAGTATGTGTTGTTATAGCGGCAACAGAAATACATCATCTGTCAAAATTTCAATTGTCTAACTTTCACGGTTTATGAGATATAGCCTGGTGACAGACGGACAGCTGTAGGACTGCACGTCAGAATTGAAAACTTCTTAAGCTTCACAAACTTGTAAACATCTGTATAGGTATATGTATCTGAGCGAGACGGTCACACGAGTTCAGTGCTTTCCCCCATTCCAAAAGTGTCCAACGTGCCTAAATAAGTTTTCAATCATACATACATAAACAGTGAGTGAGAGTGAGAGCAGTGGTGGCCCAGTGTTAACGGCCGCGACTTACGAGTTGTAGGTCGTAGGTTCGAACCCAGACAGGCGCTTTACTTTGTGTAAATTATTTCATCACCATTGCTCTCAAAACGGTGAAGGAAAACATCGTGAGGAAACCGGCATGTCCTAGAACCAAAAAATCGAAGACATGTGACATCTACCAACACGCACTGGGCCCGCGTGGTGGATTACGGCCCACTGCCTCTCACAGAGAGGAGGCCTGTGTCCCAGCAGTGGGAACATTAAAGGCTGATTATAATAATAAAAACATAAACACGCCTTCTTACCATGTGGGTAGGCAGAAGTTTTCAATCGATCAAAATATTTTTATTTCACATAAACCTACATGGGCACTTATGAAACATCAGAAGCTAGGTGCACGGTTCCAATTGGTCGTTTCTTGTGGAGAAGAGCCGGCAAGAAACTCCACGGTTACTCTTTTAAAAATAATTGGTTTTTACAATGTTTTTAAATTACAGTGTTAATAGGTATGCGAGGACAATGTAGGCCTGTCGAGATGTACCAGGTACTTAAAAAAAAAAAAGGTCTACAAAATATCTAGTCTATTGCATGCAACATTCTCACATTCACATGGTACACTTCAAATCTTCAGTACCTATGAAAATATTTCAAAAATACATTATTCCTTGGTAATAAAAATATGAAACGCGTCCTAATTCTCAAGCAGCTATGTTTATATTTTGTTGTTGAGAAAAAAACAAGAAATATTCGTGTGATTAAAAATATTTTCATGAGTAATATTTATTTTATTTTTATTTCACTCTATTGACCCCCTTTCCTAATTAGTATGTATAATATTAGAAAGCTTCACCTCTGAAATTCTTTATTCTGTAAATAGGATATTGGAATCACTTTCATAAATCATATCATTAAAAAAAACGCTATACGTGTCGTTTTGCATCCTCGTCAAATTCAAGGATGTAACTATGCTAATGATTCTCGACACGAATCAAACAAGGACCTAGGTCGTTTTTTAATTTTTTTTTTTAAATTTTCCTTTTTCTATTTTTTTTTAATCGGCTTGTGTGAGACACGCATGTTAAAACGCGGTCCGTGTACTGCATTGTAACTGCCCTTTTACACACACACTACCGCATACGCAACGGGGTGATTCTGTTCGGTGAAAGTGGTGTATTATAAAATACTGTCAAACTTAAATAACTAAAAAAACAAGTATGTATTAGTTATTGAGTAGGTATCGTAATTTTATTTGATTATGTATGTCTTTCATAGCAGCCTCCCGAAATTTGACGAGGATGCAAAACGACACCTTGTATAGAGTCGACCTTTCCTGTCAGACTACCCCCTGAGAAGAAATGGCGAATTGGCGAAACAAACTGAGGGTCAAAGTCTCATACAAGTCTAGACATAATCTTTGTCAGACATCTGCTTTACCCCTCAAAAACATGCCTAATAGTCCATCATCTTTAATTTGCTACATTAAAAGTTCCAATATGTTTACTGAACACAACAAGTTCGATTTTATTTACTGAGAGAGTTTACTGCTCGTTCTCTTGACTGATATAATAAAATATAGCCCCGCATGACAGTTACGTATGTACATTAAATTAATATGGACTTAAATTCGAGTATCACATTCATTCAATTGAAAGAATGTAGGTCGAGTTTGTAAACAATACTCCAATCGATAAAGTGCGCCCAGTATATTACGTCAAACCATAATGGCGCTGCTGTAGAATAATTGATCAATTTCAGTACATTTTTAATGCAGTTCCCAGTTTTGCCGTGAGTTAAAATATGCTGGGCTTTATGTACTAGAGTGTGGTGAATTTTGTTACGTAATACTGGCATAATACCTGTTGAATATGTAATAGTTTGGTATGTAACTGTAAGGGAGTGTTCTATTATTAATTTTTATGTAATAGTTTGTATGTATACAATACTATGTTATCATTTTAAAACGGCTAGCTAAGTATGTAGTCCTAGACATAACAACCGTTCATTTAATATGGTGAATGGATTTACACATTCCATGCTTCTGTAACCCATTTGAATGGTATAACTTATTTTTAAACATTATGAATGGGAATCTTTATAAAACTTTACAACAGCTGTTTTGATAGGCTGTTTGGAAACACAACCTTTGCCTGCCTGTTTGAACAACTTAGACAGATGTTTTGATAGGCTGTATTGATCACTTAAGCTTAGCTGTTTGGTAAATATTTAGAAACAACATAAACAGCTGTTTTGTTTCAGTCATCAATACACTGATCAGCTGAATTTGTTTTGCTCGAGACTAAACATGTTTCTGTACTTCCGCATTGGTTTTGTGGCAAGCGCAAGCGCTACTGCTGAGCGCGAGGTCCTAGTTTCGGTTCCCAGGTCAGGCAGCGTTGGGTTTTTCCAGAAGGAATTTCTCCTTAGCAGCCTGGAGTCTGGATTTGTGCACAGTGGATGACATTAGGCTCGCCCCCTATTACATGGGACTTAAATATAACTGGCGTAGTCTAGTTCACCTCTGCCTAACCCTTCACGGAATATATGCATCTACATAGCAAGCAATTGAAGAGGCCTATGTGTAAAACTACCAGCCGGATTTGAAAAAATATTTTTCATTTGATAGCCTAATTCTTGAGAAAGGTTTTAAAGGCTCTAACATCGTGCTACAACCCTTTCGAGCCAAGCAAAACGAAAGAAAGAAGGAATTCTTAGTGACAATAATATGTATCCCTATGCCAAATTACAGCTTTCTATCTAGTACTAAGTCTCTGAGCTACAGTGGGGACAGACAGACAGACAGACAGACGGACATGGCGATACTATAAGGGTTCCTTGTTTACTCCGGAACCCTAAAAACGATATTACTTTCAAATTACTTAAGATATTTCCATGATTTTTTTTTTTGTATGAACAGACTATTTTATTATCTGTGATTTTTTTCAAATATTCTAGGGGGTGGGCAATGTGTTGGGTCCGGGGAAGAAAAAAATTTCATATTAACGAAGTCACAGAAGCTAAGTTGTTGATAAAATGGTATCCATGACAAAGTAATGGCATTTTGGTATCTGAATTCTTCAATGAACAATAAAAACAATGTTGAAATGGGATCCTGATGATGTGCTAGATAATAAAAGGATGTTAGAAACGTTTTAGCACTCACCAATGCAGGTTTTCTTCAATTTCAGATCTCCTTTTTATTTCTTCTGACTTTGAAACTTTCATGCATACAAAACTTGATTTTGATACTTTCTTCATGAAATCTTTCTGTTGTTACATTTTCATCCCATCTTGTAACTGATACGTCTTTCTTGATCTAAAAAGTAAGTTTTTGCCCCACTCGTGAAGAGTGAAGAGCACGTTTTGACCTCTGACAGAAACATTGAACCATATGGCGGGCTCCGGAGAGCCCTGGGACAGGACAGGAACAAGGGATGGGACAAGGTGGGACAGGATGCTGCGGACAATCTTGCGTAGAGCGGCCACCGCCCACTCTCAATCTTCACTTAAAGTATTACATTACAAATTAATTATAAAAAACTTGTAAAATTCCAAATATACTCGTTTTTTTTTTTTGTACATCACAGAAAGCTCCTAGACGGTCTGGCCGCAGGTGCCCGCAGCTGAGATCAATATATTATACTGTACAAACATATATAATAGACTCCCAATCTTCAACAGTCGGCTTTCACATTTACCGTATTGTTAAATTTTAAAATCTACAACTAGGGTGCGCCGGGCCGGGCCTCACACACGTACGTTTAAAGCTTTGGACGGCAGGTCCTCCCGCCGGGGCAGGCCCGACGCGCACAAATAAAATACACATCGCTCTCAAGATAAATAAACGATACGACTAGCGACGCAGCAACGCGCGCGCCTCGAGCCGGCGGAGCGCCCGACAACATAAAGAGGCCCCCGCCGAGCGCGCGCGCAGGCCGCGCCGGCTACCCCAGGCCCCGGGGCGCTCCGCCGACGCCCTATTCATTTTTTTGTGTTTTTCTCTTGTTTAGGGCCAGGACGGCGGCGGCAGCGCCCGCGGAGCCGCGGCTGCACTTACCTACTAAAATTTTCACAAAATAATACCTAACGCCGGAATTTGGTCGGCGGCGGACGCGGCCGCGCGCGGCACAGGGCCTCGGGCGGCCGTGTCTCGCGCCTCGAAATAAAAAACTTAGCACTGAGCGGCGGACGCGGCCCGACGGCGAGCCGCCGCGCCGCGCCCGCGCCACTTATCACTAGCTTAGAGTCCGTATGGCGGGCGGCGCTCTACACCGTCACGTTGAGGAGCAGCTTGAGCGGCAGCGCGCGGTCGGGCTCCGGGCGACAGCGGCCCTCGCGCCGCCAGTGCGTGGGGGGCGGCGGCAGCGCGCACGCGGCCGGGGCTGCGCCCCACTTGCTGGCCGCGTACCGATCACATCGCTCTGAGCGCTCATCGCGTCGCTCGCGCCGCAGCGCCGAGCGGCGCCGGCCGCGGGCCTGCGGAGCGCCCACGGCCGTTGGGGGACTGGGCCTGTTCATGTCGCGAGCCCCCGGGTCTTCTTCGTCGGGTTGTTGTTGATACTCCGGCTGCTTCACCGTTACGTTATCACGGACACTTATACAATATGTCAACGGGCACTGCGTTGTTTCAGTCGGGGGGTGCTCCGCTGCGTCGCTCGCGTCCTCTAAGCCGGGCGCAACTTCGATGTTTCACAAGATGGTCGCCGCTCGCACGCAAGATTGTGTGTGTATGTGGCTTCGCTCGATCGCCGCGATCCGCCGGGGTCGGCCTCGAACCGCTGTCGATCTTCTTGGATGACACGTCGAAACACTTAACTGCTTCACTTTCACGACTTATACGTCGGCGGTCGCGCTGCTAGCTTCTATGATGATGATCGATTAATATGGGAATAAAATATGGACGCCACCTCTCCATTATTCGCACCTTCACCTCTCGATTTCGACTACGTGACGTCGGTGGCGCTCGCGGTATTTATATGGCAATGGCGGCTGCGCTACTCCGGTTGCGCAGTGGGGATATAAAGCGGTCCATTCGTGACGCTACTTTTTTATTGATGCGATTGTCGTAGCATTTAATAAAAATATTTGTTATTTTAATTTGCAATATAACATAAAATAATCGTATTCAGCACCTTGATAGTGCAAAGCAAAATAATGTTACCAATTACCATACCACAGAGTGTTGGGATATTGGACGAATTTACGAAAACAATGAATGATCAAAACGGTTGAATTTGAACAAATCTCAAAACAATGTAATAATTTTATATTACAATTATATTTAATCTTATAATACGCCAAAAAAATGCTTTTATTTTTTACTTTAAATGGCCAAGTGCACAATTATTTTCAATTTATTGGCTTTGCAGAAACATAAAATCATGAATAAATGAATATATGTGTTTTAAAATAATTAAATTCAATCAAACTTAAGCATACAATAATGTGCACATTGTTAGGTACATTTAATTTCGTTCATTCATTTTTAACCTCACTACATTTTTTTTTTGCCAAATACGGCAAAAAAAAACGCCTTATTTACTCAAACTCTGATAAAAATCGACTTAACTATTATTTTCAGCTACTACAACATTTTTTTATTCAGCTAAACAACAATACTGCTTAAAAAATCTTAACTCAAACAGACAAAATGCGTGCACTATGTTTAACAGATTGTGAAAATGTCCCCACTCCCCAGCACCATAATCAATGCTGTTTCGACAAGACCCACTGACTTAGAGAATGGACTGAGCGTATTTCGTATTCAGTTGTGCAGTGAATACAAACCGAAAAGTACGAGAGAGACTAAGCGTATGTGCAGCCAGTACTTGTCTGTTTCGAGAATTCCTGATTGGTTCAATGATGTTTTGACTTTAATGAGTATATTTTCATGCTTGTATAATATCAGCATAATCTTTGAAATGTAATAAATATATTTAATAATAATCAACGAATAAAGATATCAAGACTTAGTTTGCCTCAAAAGAGAAAAAAAATAATTCTAACAGAAAATTTATAAAAAAATTGTTTTTATTATTCTTTATTTTAATTGTCTCAATTTCTCTTGTGAAGAAAAAATATGTATAAAAAGAAATCTTTCAGTCTTCAACCTAAGCCAGTAAAGTCTAGGAATAATAATTAGTAACATATAGAAATAACTACTTTTTCTATTATTACTATTATTAGCCACCGCAATTTTAAATTATTTTCCTATTAATTAAAATTGGAACGCTGCGCCTTTTTCCTGTGCCGCTCACAGTAAAGAGACAGGTATTGGCTGCACAGTCACTTTGTCCATTTCTAGAGAGTGGTCACTTTTGTGAGGCTAACGCTGAGTCCATTCTTTATGACAGTAATCCTCCCCAGTGTGCGAGTCTGACTTGCACTTGGTTGGTTTTTATTTTATTTTACGACGATTGGTGGACTTGATTTTATTTACTTGACTTTTTATTATGAATTTATTCTTTTTTATAATTAACTAGATGCGCCCCGCAGTTTTACCCGCATAAGTTTTGACTCCGTGAGTATATCTGGATAAAAAGTATCTTATGTCTTATTCCTGGTTATAAACTATCTGTGTGCCAAATTTCATCTAAATCCGTTCAGTACTTTTTGCGTGAAAGAGTAACAAACATCCATCCATCCATTCTTACAAACTTTCGCATTTATAATATTAATAGGATAATACCCTTTAGTTATCTTAATCTGTTCAGTGTAAAGAAAGAAAACAAAGAAAATATTTAATCAGATTTACATACCTGCTCCCAGGTACTAAAGCGTTTATTGCAGGGTAACACAAGACAGTTAAGAGAACGAAATTTCCCACACTGGAACTAATGCCAGTGTGGGCAATTCCGTTCTCTTATCTGTTATCTATAGTCATTAGCAAAGTAATACTTAAGTACATGATCAAATTACGAGCGCCATCGAAAGACAATGGATTCTTCAAGGAATTACAGTGTCTACGTGACTCAGTTAAGATGAAACGTGGTCACGTGGTCGTTGGCGTTCATTCCATAGTAACGTATTCCTTTGTTTTCTCCCTGGTTAATGATAGTAGACCAAATATTTTTTATGATATAATGTGTTTACCACTGCAATGTCCCCGTTTTATTTTCTGGCGTACTTACATTAATTTTAGTAAAAAATAATAATAATTATGCCATAATATTTCTCTAAATTAATACTTGAGACAGTACTTAAATAGACAATAGAAAAGGATGTCGTTTGTCTTTATCATTTAATATTAATTACGTACTTTTTGTTTAAAATTTATATTATCTATAATCTGCTTAGGTACTTTAGCTATTAAGCCAAAGTACCTAAGCAGAATAATGTCAAGTGTGTAAACTTAATCGTATTAACGATTTAATTTGAAAACTATTTCCTGGGTGGTGGAGATCAGTTCAAATATTATATATTTACATAAACATGTAGAATTAAGTATTTTGCATTTATTTTATTTTTTATTTATAATCTCATTGTATGCTGCACCGGTTGGCATCATCACGTCAACGCCGGCTGTCGCTGAAAACCAGCGCTGGGGCTCTGTCACGCATCGTACGTGGATGTGACGCATACCTATTTTCCCCTAACGTTCCTCTTTTATTGTATTCATGTTTATCACAAATAAACATATTTTCTTTATTTCTTTCAGATAGGCAGTCGCTCCATGTAAAATACTGGTACTCATCTGAATCCAGTTAGACTAGAAGCCGACCCCAACATAGTTGGGAAAAAGCTAGGCAGATGATGACAGATCGTGGTATTTATTCACATGTGTTGTGCTTAAACTACTTAAAATTCATATAAATTAACGGAAACAAAGTAAAAAGCTTTTTTATATAGTTTATTCTTTTATTTTTAAATTTGGTATTTTTAAATACACAAATATTTAATATTTATTTATACACTTTTACGAAATTGCGATTTCTCGAAATATCTGGAAAAAAAGTCGCATCCGTTACACGTGAATGGTCAGCTTTATTTGCCGCCTAGTACCAATCTGCTAGCAACGTTGAAAAAAAAATATGACGATGAAAACAAGGAGGTTGAGGGTATAGCCCGACCATGTTTGGAAGTACGCTCATACAAAGACTCCCGTAATTTCCTCCTGATTTTTAATTTGTCCGAGTTATTGCAAATGGCCGTTGTGTACTTGTTTTATTTTGCATTTAGCCCATTGGTAGATAAGGACTTGTTTGTTTTCATTTCAATAACTGACTCCTTGTTATCAGAGCTAATAATAATATCATTTAGTACATATACAGCTATATTTACATAGTGTCATAACAACCTATTTATTAATACGTAACTTATCATCACAGTAGGTAGGTTCAAGTATATAAAGTAGGTACTCAGTACTCAGTAGAGATAAAGTTCCTTTTGCGTTGAAAAATGTAAACAATCTATTTTACTAAAGTACTTATTAAGCTATTCGTTGCTTGTTTACACTCTCCTTCAAGGTAGTAAAGAGAAAGTTTAGGGAAATGGGCTCTCTAAAACATTGGTTAGCGATGGCTCAGTAATTTTACAAGTATTGCAAGGTTTCGACTTGATACGTCATTGTTGTACGTGAGCGCGGGCAGCGACACGAGTATTGCGTGTTTTTCGTTGTCTGCATCACCCTGACGGATGACCTCTGTAAAGAAAAAAGTCCTTAAGACCCCCTGACCACCCTTTTGGCGCCACCTTCTTCTTGGCTTGGCTTGTTTAGAGTTTAATAATATCAGCTTCGTTGTCTACAGACCGAAACCACTCGCAATACCAACGAAGGTTTTAATTTATTAGGTATGTACTTATATAAGTCCAGCATTGTTCCAGTACTCGACTAGGCGTAGGCTATTTACTCTACCAATGTAAACGCGCCCCGGACATAATGACAGGCCTTTTTTTTTTTCGACCTCTGCAAAGTGCAAACAGCAACGCTCCGTTCGTCCTTTTGAGGGACTGACAATATGAAAACAGGTGTTCGTTTACCGTATTCTTGCTTGACCTTTGGTTAATTGTATTTTATTTACTCATTAACTAGGTATATGTTCGTATGTAACGGTTATATTTTTTATATATTATCAGTATTATCACTGTTACTGTGAGTGTTGCCTGCTTCATCCCACTGCTGGGCAAAGGCCTCTCACCATGACTTCTAGAGCTTGCGATCCAGTGCTATTGTGGACCACTTGTCGTTTGTTTTGTCCAGCTCGTCCCACTATCTTCTACGGGGTCTGCCGCGACGTCTTCACGATGTCTCAGCGCTCCACGTAAGGTTATTTTGAGACATTGTCACTGTGAATGTTTCATCGACTAGGCAAGTAGCAGGGCTGCGGTATTTGATTGAACTGGACAGATATTAGGACATAGAACATGTGACGAAGTCAGGCTTAAAAGACTTTCTAGAAGAAGCAGTTGCCAAACTTTCGAAGATAAAGTAAGGTAGGTACCTGAATTGGAAAAATATTCTGTATGATGGATGAGTATGATTATAATGCTATTAGGATAGTAAATAACATCCTTGTTTCCCAACACTGCTTAGGCCAGAATCTAGACGCAATGAATGTCGCCTGATAACAGGACCACACAACTTGAACTTTCTACAGTTCACACAAAGTAAATTAAAATGATTGTCAAAATATTATGTGGCTGCTGTAAACAGTATAGGGTCAAACCAGGTCATGAAAAATAAATTTACGTTCGGCCTAATTAATGTTATCAGAAACTTTATAACACTGTCCAAGCAAACGTTGACGTGGACAGACTGTCCAATAAATTTTGAAAGCTGCATCACTAAAATGGCGCCACTTTCTTTGAACAAATGTCAGATCAAGTACATTTGAAACTTAGTTCCATTTTTCGCCACCGGTCAAGAAACACTGGATATACTTTATTATTTTTTTGTTATTACCGCCAATGACGTCGACCTATTTTTGCTATTCTGTTAATTTAATTAGTTTTTGAGCTGTATTGGCAAAATTAACTGTGAATCTAATGATGTTGATGAACTAATTAACATTTCGAATTGACGTGTTCTAATTCATTGTTGGAGAACCGGCACCCTAAAGGCTTCTACATCAGTATGTACGCGACTTGTCGCGCGACGCGACGCGACACAAAGACACCGCGTGTAGCGCTACAAGCGGTGCCTTTGTGTCGCGACAAGTCGCGCCAGTATGTAGGAGCCTTAATTGCGTATCTGAAAGAATCCTAAGGAAATTGCTAATCATTGCTTCATAAGTTTGAAAAATTCGTCTGCTGGACAATGTAAATAACGCATAGAATATTTTTGAACTGGCAAAATTAAAGACAGATAATGTAAATGTGTTACACAATTACTCCTTAAGTGTTATGGTGCAACTTTGATGAGATCTGTGTCCAGCAGTGGACTACAATGGGCTATGATTTATTGTCTCATCAAATATGGCAAGGCGAGTAATGGCTGATCTTTGCATTATGCTCGTGAACGGGAGCTGCTTGTGGTGACTGCTCGTCTTGCTGACCATGGTTTTGTTATTGTTATTAGTAATTAACTGTTTATTAATCAGGAGGAGAAGCTCGTGGCTCAGTAATAACAGCTGCACGGGTCGATCCATCAGGTTTAGCTACGTTTGCCGCGGTTGGTCCGTGGATGGGTTATCATCTATACATACCGAGACTCCTCTGTGCCTCCGAAAACACGTTAAGCCGTTGGTCCCGGCTGTCGTTCGTGGACCTTTGACAGTCGTTACGGGTCGTCAGAAGCCCGAAAGTCTGACAAACAGTCTTACCAAGGGGTATCGTATTACTCAATTAATGGGTTGTGGAGGTCAGATAGGCAGTCGCTCTATGTAAAATACTGGTATTCAGCTGCATCCGGTAGACGGGAAGCCGAGCGGTTAATTGGGAAAGAGATTGGCAGATTGATTTTTTTGGTCCTGGTTTATCATTTGTGACTTCGAGTTACAGCTGTAGTTAAGTGGGCACGCCCTTTATGGCTCAAACTCAAACTCAAACTCAAAGCATTTATTTTAAATAAACCAATTACAGGCACTTTTGAATTGTCAAGGGTTCGGTCAGTCAGTCAGAAAGATGAAGCTAGTTGCCCTTTCCAAATCGTAGTAGGTACCTTTGGAGAAGAACGGGCAAGAAACTCCACGGACACTCTTTTAAATCAACGTATTATGGTTACAAAATATTGTTTACATCATTCATTTTGAAATTATACATGGGATAACGATGCAAAAGCGTCCGTAATAAAAAAATTACAACAAAAAAAAAGCAATTCAAAAATTTAAATTAAAATAAGCCGTGGCAGCTAAGAGATGACCAGTCTCTACTGACGGCGCCCGTTCACGAACATGACGCGTGGATCAGCACCATTCAGCTCAACCATTTTGAAGGGAGCTAAATGATCCAACATACGCGCCACCATCAGCGAGACATTAGAGTGAGCACGACATACTCCCAGCCGCCAGTCACATTCAAGTCAATGAAAGACGTATCCAGTAAATGGCAGCTTTATAGTACATAGTACTCACATACTCGTAACAATGTGCAGCTATACAATACTAAGAGATTGAATTTATACAATGCAAAGAGAGTTTTTAAAATCTCCAGCAGCTCCAACACTATTTTCAATACCTGATCAAATAGTTTTTGCGCCCTTGTGGAGCAGGACCAGCTGGAGGCTTTTATTTAGGTATTAAGTTCTGCTTAGTTTTTATTTTTGTTCTTTCTGCTTGAGTATAGTTTTCGACGTTTTTTGGTTGGTATAGTAGCGTGTGCTAGCTGACATTATATGGGTAATAATATAATTTAATGTGTTGTGTTATACGTAGTATAAATTATTTTGCATACTATTGTCGTAATATTTTGTTGTTCTTGTATGATTATTGTTTTTTTTTTCTTATTTTGCATTTTCATCATTAGTATTGGCTATTCTTTTATGTAACTTAACTTGTTTCCTTTGTATGATCTTCTTGTAAGTAATGTATTTTGATTTATTTAGATTTTTTACCTTATTAAACTATGTACCTAGATTATAAGTGAATGATGTGGTCTCCTATAATTGGAAGCGCACACTTGTACTCGTATTTGTCCCTATTCTATGTATACTTGCATGTAATTGTGTAGTTTCTGTTGGAGATCCAATAAATAAATAAATAAAAAAATAAATATAGAATCAAGTTTTTCTAACTGACCAGACATTTGTGCTGCTGGGGAGTTTGTTGCGCCACTTCTTCCCAGCTAAAGCACTAGGAAGTGGCGTGGGGGGTGGCCGTGAATTTTAATGAAAACCCTCATTATATTGTTGTTGACTGTCTTGTTGGTCTAGTGCTCGCGACTGCTGAACATGAGGTTTTGGGTTCGATTCCTAGGTCGAGCAAAGTGTTATTGGGTTTTTCGATAAGGAATTTCTCAGTAGCAGCCCGGAGTCGGGATTTGTGCCCGGTTGATGGCAATAGACTCCCCCCCTATTGCCAAGTGTAAAATAAATGTATATTAATTTATTTTATTATACAAAGTGACAGTTAACACAGTCAGATTACTCCGGTGAATGAATAATTCCCAATCGCGTCACGCGTCAAGTTATAGCGAACGCACTTTATTAGTAGATGGCTTCAGTTATCAAGCTTTGCTGACTAGTTCGATACGAAGAAACGCAACCACTGACTTCGATAAAAGAAAATACCGTGAGGAAATCCTGAAGTTAATAATCTGATATCACCAACAAGCGGTAAGCAAACGTTTGTGATCAAAGTTCCTTTCAAAAGTGGTATTGGCGCCGATTCCCTTGTTCACAAACGAAACCAAATTTAAGTTCAGTGCATCTTTTTCTTTCTATTTCATTAAGAAAAGGACAGAAGATAAATTTTAGTTTAGTCCTGTCAAATTAATCAGCGCCTGTCACTACTCCATACAAGTTTAGACGTGATTAAAAACTTGCCTACTAAAATTACGTCGATTTACGTAAAGCACTGATTAATTTGACAGGACTAAACTAAAATTTATCTTCTGTCCTTTTCTTAATGAAATAGAAAGAAAAAGATGCACTGAACTTAAATTTAGTTTAGTTTGTGAACAAGGGAATCGGCACCACTTTCTTGTCTTGCAGAGGCTGGTGTCATTATGAGGCTATAATGTTCGCATTGCTGGGACACAGACACAGGCCTCTTCTCAAGCCATAATCCACCACGCGGGCCCAGTGCGGGTTGGTGGATGTCACATGCCTTCGAATTCTTGGTTTTAGGACATGCCGGTTTCCTCACTATGATTTCCTTCACCGTTTTGAGAACAGTGGTGATGAAATAGATAACTTAAAAGTGCTGGTTTAAAACGTCTAGGTATTATATATTATGTTATAATGATCGGGACAATTTAATTGCACGTGCACCCGTAGTTTGCGCCCCATTAATGACGTGCTAGGTTCCTTCTCATAGGGGTGAGTCCCTTATTTATTGTAAAATTCTACTCTATCTCATTATTTTTACCCGACATGGTACTTTACAAAGTTTTAGTTTAACCCTTCAAAAGCTGTGTGAAAGAATGGATGCCCCTATAACTGTAACAAAAGGGCGGGAAAATAATTAGAACATGGGTCGACAAATACAATAAATAATCACACAATGACCTTTGTTGACCATATTTTCACAGCCAGATTCGGAAATTCAAATATTAAGTGGCAATTTAATATATTTCCCTCATAATGGTTTTCGTCTGTAAACATTTTACCAAAAATATGCTGCTGTAAATTACAGGAAAGCAATTTTACCTTTTTTAGAACGCATCTTTAATTACCCAGAATATCATGGCATGCGGCAAAATAAGAAACTAAAATAAGTGTACTGAATTTCCGTATATTGCTGTCATTTTCCTTAGCCAGCAGCGCCACCCTCAAAAGTCAAGTTAAACTGGTTACTTTTGTATTTAAACACAACGAACAGCTGTAAAACCTGCCAGGATGTGGGTTACCAGCTGATGTTTTGTTTTTGTTGTGTTCTTCTCTTTCTAAAACGTAAGAGTGAAAGAGAAGGATGCACGTCGCGTGGGAGCTCCCTCCCGGGCCCTACGCCTACAGTTATTTTGATAAAAAACGGGAGATGGAATGTTGTGCCCGACAAGCTTGGGGCTTTGTATCCACTTTTGAATACCTGGTTCTTTTTTTTTGGAACTGTATGCACACGATATGATTTTGCCGGAATAAGAATGATTTTGTGATTGTACGTTGATAATGTAATCTTTATCGTTTGACTCATAGGTTTTTACTTCGACATAAGTCATAATAATCTGGTTTTTAGGGTTCGTAGTAAACAAGGAACCCTTATACTTTCACCATGTCCGTCTGTGAGTCCCCGTTGTAGTTCAGAGACGCTTTGTGCTGTAATTTGGCATAGATATACATATTAATCACGCCGACAAACATAAACTTATTAAATAAAGACTTATTAAATATAGAGGCCTTGGCAGAGAATACAACTTTGTGCCCTTTGGCGTCGAGACCCTCGGTCCGTGGGGTCTCAGTGCGCACAAGTTATTTGCGGAAATCGCGATACGTCTCGTTGATGTAACTGGTGACTGAAAAGCTGGCGGCTTTCTCGCGCAACGCATCAGCATTACAATTCAGCGAGGAAATGCCGCTAGCATCCTCGGTACAATGCCCCGAGGGCCTTTTTTAGGCTTAACTTAGTTTTAATTTAATTTAGTTAATGTTAATAATCATCTTGTAATGTGGTTTTATTATTAATTAATTAATTTAAAACATCAGGTATTTGGAAAATCGAATTCATTGTTTGTTTTAATTCATAAATTAACGTCACAAATAAAGATGTCTATCTTTCCTCACTTATCAAGGATAATATGTTTGTTATTTCATAAAATGGTGATAATTTTACTTATCTTTATGATATGTTCATTGATAATGATAAATGTTATAGTAATTTCCTGCGAGAGTTGTTTTTTTCACGTTAGTTAGTCATTTTTATTTCGATTATACATATTTATTTTTCTTTGTGATTTTCGTCATTCAGCTTTGTATAACCTTGCTGCTTGAAAAACGAATTGGTGATTGCTGTTAGGATAATATGGACTAGGGAAGGTCGGCAATATGCTGACCAATTTTTTTTGAGCAAAATTATCCTTTTATACCATTGTTTAAGGCGCAGATATATGATTTTAGTGACTTTTTAATCTGTTAATACGCCTTCAAGTTCATATAATGCAAGTGAGTTATGCAAAAAATATATGTGAAACTAGAACGACACCCCAATTCTATACGTGAATATTTAAGTATTGTAGGAAAATACTTTATGAAATATATCTAGGTAGTAATGTCTACCCACAGCATAAAAAACGATATTACTTTCAAACTACTTAAGATATGTTCATGATTTTTTTTGTATGAACCGACTTTTTTATTATTTATAGTACCTGTGATTTTTTTCAAATATTCATATTATCGTTACTAAAAATAATTATTCCCTATGAAACCAAACAGCGGCGCGGCGCCGCGCCGGCGTGAGCGTGACTCGCATTTGTATTGCCATGCACAACGGAGATTATCCGACCTTTAAACGGCTAATTCTCCATTGCAGAAAAAAAAAACCCGACTGCAAAAACACATAACTGAAAAGGGAAAAACAAGCATTATAATCTATATAATTTTGGTCTTGCAGGCGGAGACAATCAAAAGTTACACCATATTTCAGGTTATTTGACTGTCCCCGCCTGCAAGACCAAAATTATATAGATTATAATGCTTGTTTTTCCCTTTTCAGTTATGTGTTTTTGCAGTCGGGTTTTTTGTTTTTAAATAATTTCTTTTATTTCAAGCTTTTTAGTTTTATTAATATATAGCCTATGTCACTCCTACAATTAAGACGAATCTAACCTCACCTCACATTTTTAAATCCATCAAGCCGTTTAGGCTACAGAGTGTGCCAAAGAAATAGACATACATAGGTACATACATACTCTCGAAAAACGTTACCCTCCTTCTGGGGCAGTCGGGTAAAGATACACTCTACCGCGTAACGTATCAAATGAAAGGGCTTACTGTGAGAGTCTCGAATATATATTTTTAATGATTTCAATATTGACCTTTCCCCCCTTTATCTACGAAATAACTGAAAATAACTGATGCTAAAACGTTGAAAAAAAAAAAGTCGGAAAGTATTTCTATACTTATATGTAGATTACAGGAAAACCTTTAATAAGTCTATGGTCTTCAAACAACATAGTAAAACTCACAATATTATGCGTACAAACTTACTTTTGCATTTGCAATGTATGGGAGAACATGTTTTTCAACTACAATGTTGAGTTTGTTCTTGGGATAAATTCATTCCAGTAACCCAACTACAGAACCCTTCATTATGGTCCGACGGGCACTTAGCTGATTTTTTTATTTGGCCTATTGCCTACTTGTCTGCTGCCTACCTACTAATGTTTTAGGTACTGCGTCGTATGTTCAATTGTGATAAATGGATTTTATCTTTAATTAAAAACTGTTTTCCATTAAGCGATTTCATTATTGCATCAATACCGATTTGTAAAGTTGTTTACGTAGCTTTGTTTGCTTCAGTTTCTGATAAAAATAGTCGAAAGAATTCGGCTACGCTGACGTTAACGCAAAGCGTGCGCATGCGTGTGACGCTCGGCGCCATGCCGTCTCCAAAGTATCTTTAGTAAAGTATGATTTAATTAATATGCATGTTTGTTATTGAATTGGTCGTTATGTATTCCTGTGTGGTAAAAGCACCTATTAAAAGTGAGATTTCTTAACTATTTCTCCAAAGAGTTTGAAAAGTTTTTGCTTTTTGTTGGCCTTGAATTTCTGAACGAAAAAAACAACGTTCAATGACCTCTGCTGTCAAACTGTGTAATGTCAATCTCAAAATTGAGAGTGACAGTAAACACTTTGACAGTTGACAGTTCTCAAAAATAGCAAACGTCAATCTGACAACATATTTGGCAGCGGTCTTCGTAAGAAAAATATTTACGAAATTAGCGAAATGAGAAGGGAATTCATATTAGTTTTGTTGGTAATCATATGCATATCGACACTGTCGTCTTTGCTATCCGGATATGTGTATATAGAAATGGATAAAATACTGTTAGACACCGTTGTCGGTGCAGTCGGTGCTGGTAACTTCTCGTATTGGCAACTAGGACATACCGGGCCTCTCCTGGTGGAGCTGACGTCTTTATCCGGTGACGCTGACCTTTACGTGTCTGACACTGTGAGGTATGTTGAAAAAAATTGCAGTTTTCATGTGTTTTCTTTATTTTTTCTGCGATCGGCTTTTCGGGTCAAAAGTATGTTTTATTTGTTATTATGAGTATAATTACACAGTTTTTGTTTGGCAGCCCTTTCTAACACTTACACCAACACCAATAATTGGTAGGTATTGTACACCTGAATTTATTGAAGGATATCACCAATTAGAATAGTGTACCTATGTCCTTCTAGCACAGGACTGGTCGAAGTGGCAACGCTTGTGGGAGTCCTATGGCCATCACTGAACGTATTTCGGCTGAAATAATGATGATGATGGACATCATGTGGCTCATTACCTATGGCTTTAAGTTCTAGAAATTAGAGCCTGTGCACACGGGTGTTGCGGCGCGGCAACGTTACGCCGCACCGCGAAGATGTCCCCCTTCTGCCGCACAAACAACTGACCAGTGCCACTCTGGCGTCGCAAAGCATACACCACTCTCCGCCTCATTTCGTTGGTTGCAACTCCGGTGTTTGTGCAGTACGACAGAACGCACTGTGTTCCATGTACCATGGATATTTGTATGTGGGACACTGCAGAGACACCGTTCCGACTCGCCGCAACGCATCGTGTGCACAGGCCCTTATCCTTACGTCCATTCAACAGTCATCTGCCTTATAAATTAATAATATTCCTGCATTACAAACCCCTAAAGATAATATTTTCAGGCCCAGTTATGAAACGGATAAAAACAACTTTAGCTCCGTGACGTGCGGTCCTGATATGGTCAACATACCTTCTGAATTTCCTAGGCCTATTGGTGAGTAAACATGTAAACATATTATTCTAAAAATATTTTGTTCTTTCATCTGTTGTAATGTCGCAAATTAGTGTGTTTTATAATTATACTGTGGGAAATATGAGCATGAATGAGCCCAGCCTTACCCTTCATTTTTAGGGTTCCGTACTTCAAAAGGAAAAAACGGAACCCTTATAGAATCACTTTGTTGTCCGTCTGTCTATCAAGACCCTTTATCTCGAAAACGCGTAGTGGTATCGAGTTGATATTAAAACCATATATTCAGGTCAAACTTATAAGTTAATGTAAAAAAAAAATATGGTCGTTTATGCCGCAAAAAATGTATATTTCGACTCTCTCAAGAGAATCAAAATTTATAGGGTCCTTTCCGTTGAATTTGGTAAGTAATATCGTCTTACTACTACTGACTACTGTACTTGTAGTATACTAAAAATACCTCTTATTCTATTGAGAACTTTTACTATACTAGGCCAGGTCAAGGTCAAGGTCAAAGTGTTACCACCAACATTCAGGCCGTAGGTCAGTGGTAAAGTGTGTTTTAGAACTATCACAGATTAGATCAGCCAGAAATTTAAAACTAGTTAAATACTACTAACCCCAGGTTTCCTCACCACATTTCCCAGGAATTGGAGTCTTCGGTCACTGGTCCCACTACCTCTCGGAGTATAGCATCCAAGTGTTCCTGGATGCTTCAGCGGTGCTCAGCGAGGAACAGGTTCTGGCTATTGAGAGGGCGCACCGAGGACTTGGGGAGAAATATGGGGGTAACCTATTTTTTTTTTGTTTTTAATATTTAAAGATACCCATAGCGTCTGCGGAGTTTAGCTAGACAATTCAAAATCACCCAGTAAAACTTACTTTTGTCACGGATCGCCCATGCTTGGAAACATGCTGGTCCACCTCCATAGGACAATCTAGAGTCTAGACAAAATCAAACTGGTTGCTATTTTAATTGTACAATTTATTATTTAACCTTTTGACTGCCACAGCCATGTATAGATGACAGACCAAAATGTGCCCAGCACGCCACGGTCACGACTACATGACAGATTTACAAGGAATAATTCGTAGCTTGGCGCCGAGGGCACGTCTTTGCTTTTTTGACGTGGCGGTCAATGGGTTTATAAATTATTATATTATACTATATAAGTATTATTTTTATACATTAAGTATTTAAATATGTGAGCATCATGTATCTATCACATATTTAATTTATCTGTCATTGCTTCATTTTTAATTCCTTTTTACTTATTTTGGTATAGTAATTTTATTCTAGGTGCATCGTCTTCACATCCTACTTCCTACTAATATTATAAATGCGAAAGTTTGTAAGAATAGATGGATGGATGGATGGATGTTTGTTACTCTTTCACGCAAAAAGTACTGAACGGATTTGGATGAAATTTGGCACGCAGATAGTTTATAACCAGGAATAACACATAGGATACTTTTTATCCCGATATACCCACGAGGTCAAAACTTATGCCGGTGAAAGCGCGGGGCGCATCTAGTATATTATATAATGTACCTTTTCAATATTTTGTAAAACATTTTAAAAGAGTAACGGTGGAGTTTCTTGCCCATTCTTCTCCATACGAAACTACACTCTGGAAGGGGCAACTAGAATCAATTCTATTTTTTTGCCAATTTGGACGTTCAAAAGTGCCTTTTATGTGCCTATTTCAAATAAATAATTTGACTTTGACCCTTAAAGCAGTCAGTTTCGATACGTCATTTTTGTCGTAGTGCGAGAAAACGGTGACATGTTTGGTTTCTATGGAAACTGTCGCTTTTAGCAGCGGTTGCTGAGGAGTCTCTGTGCTGTTGTATTCACAATACGCCTTCGTACATAAGGGCGATTTTATAACGTTGCAATTTTATTATCGCGCACTGCTTTCTCGAAGCTTAGCGCCGACAGTTGAAAATCCAACAGTATACAAGGTGTCGTTTTGTATCCTCGTCAAATTTAAAGAGGTAACGATGCTAATAATTCTCGACACGAATCAATAATAAAATAACTAGGAACTTTTTTTTTCTAGTTTTCGGAGAAAATGTCTTTTTTTTTTTTTTGAGGGTGGGAAATCATCAAATAACTTCTCCCGCTCTGGGCGGAGCGGGAGGGTGTGTCAGACTCTTACTGACTAAAACCCACCCGTATTCCTTCCTGTTGCCTGTGTTGCGGGGGCCTCGGTGACCCATAAGTACCTTCTCGCGACCCCGGCAGGCATCGGCCCTAGTGGACCCCTACTTTGTACTGACGACATCTCTTTGAGGCGCGCGTGGAATACGACGCGCCGTCGACCCGGGCCTGGTCCTTACCGGACGGTGAGCTACACATTGCTCACCGTCCGCAAGCCCGCGCCTACGGTGGCCGGAAATCCGCCCGGGATTCCCGACGCCCAGGGCGTCTCCTGCGGCGGCTAGGGGCGAGAGGGCGCGAAACGTGCCTTTCCCTCAACCGTCCCGCCTCCTCCTTCGCGAGCATTACTGCTTCGCAGAAGGAGGTGACGGCTGCCCATGCCCTCTCGCTCCGTACCATGGCCTGAACCAGGGCCGGACGCGAGAGGTCTCTGCCGCCGATCGCCTCCACGAGGACACGGCGGTGCTCTGCCCAAGCCGGGCAGACCTCCACCGGAGAAAATGTCTGGGCCACGCATGTTAAATCGCAGCCCGTGTGATACCGCACTGTAACTGCCCTTTTACACACACACTACCGCATACGCAACGGGTGATTCTGTGAAAGTGGTGTATTCTAAAATACTGTCAAATTTAAATAACTAAAAAAACAAGTATGTATTAATTATTGAGTAGGTATCGTAATTTTATTTGATTGTATGTCTTTCATAGCAGAGAAACAATGGTTCAAATTGTGGTAGGGCAGGGGTCTCTGCCCACTAAATGGTTGCATATGGAGATGTCAAAAAATTATAATAAAATTAAAAGGAAAACTATCACAGCTAAGTAGGCTTTACAAGTTAACGAGTAATAGTCGACCAACTTAAATTTGCGGTTGGAGAATTGATCGTGACGTATATATCGATGTATGGGAGAACATGCTTTTCAGCTACAATGTTAAGTTTGTTTTTGGTATAAATTCATCCCAAGTAATCCTAACTACGGAACCCTTCATTGTGCGTGGTCCGACACGCACTTGGCCGGTTTTTTTTTTATTACCTACTCGTTTACTTCAAACTCAAACTGAAAGCATTTATTTCAAATAAACCTATTACAGGCACTTTTGAATTGTCAAGGGTTCGGTCAGTCAGTCAGAAAGATGAAGCTAGTTGCCCATTCCAAAGCGTAGTAGGTACCTATGGAGAAGAACGGGCAAGAAACTCCACGGATTCTTCATTAATTAATGTTTGCATGCCTAATCTAAGGTAGGTTGTACAAGGATCACAATTGTTTTTTTAATACCTTATGTCATGAACCTACAATCTATATAAATAAATAAATTATGTACGAGGAGGAGGGGCTTGTGGCTAAGTAATAACAGCCGCACGGGTCGATCGATCAGGTTAAGCTACGCTTGCCGCGGTTGGTCCGTGGATGGGTGACCATCTTTACATACCAAGACCCCTCCGTGCCTCGAAAAGCACGTTAAGCCGTTGGTCCCGGCTGTCATTTGTAGATCTTTGACAGTCGTTACGGGTCGTCAGAAGCTCGAAAGTCTGACAACCAGCCTTACCAAGGGGTATCGTGTTACCCAGCAACTGGGTTGTGGAGGTCAGATAGGCAGTCGCTCCATGTAAAATACTGGTATTCAGCTGTATCCGGTAAGACTGGAAGCCGACCCCAACATAGTTGGGAAAAGGCTAGGCAGATGATGATGATGTACGTGATAAAAAATCGCCCGTGCGTAAGGGCTAAGATGCGAGACATTTAACCCTTTGACCGCAACGTCAAAAAAGCAAAACGTGCCCTCGGCGCCAAGCTACGAATTATCCCTTTAAATCTGTCATGAAGTCGTGACCGTGGCGTGCTGGGCACATTTTGGTATGTCATCTATACATGACTGTGGCGGTCAAAAGGTTAAGAATATTCATTGTTCATAGATTATAACAAATTCTCCCGTCTCTCTAGAACTGGACAAGCGCAAGGAGAAGCCAGCCACGCGCAAGACCGACGAGGAGCCCAAGCCACGCTTCCTGAAGCTACTGAGCATTCTCGATATGATCTTCGAGATGTTTGTTTTATAGGTAAGTACCTAATTAATAATCATCACATCGCAGCAAAGTGCTTAAATAGCGGCCAGTGTATTCATAATAAAAAAAACGGCCAATTGCGAGTCGGACTCGCGCACGAAAGGTTCCGTACCATTATAAAAACAGCATAAAAATCATGTCTGTTGTATGGGAGCCCCCTTAAATATTTATTTTATTCTGTTTTTTTTAGGATTTGTTGTTATAGCGGCAACAGAAATACATCATCTGTGAAAATTTCAACTAACTATAACGGTTCATGAGATACAGCCTGGTGACAGACGGACAGACAGACAGACAGACGGACTGCGGAGTCTTAGTAATAGGGTCCCGTTTTACCGTTTGGGTACGGAACCCTAAAAATAAGTTGGGGTCTCATTTCCTACTAAATGTATGAGAAAAGCTTTTTGCGATATCTAGTTTGACTTATCTAGTATGCAAACCTCAGTTGGTCCCATAGACATTTTTGATCCTTGAAAGAAACAGGATCGATTGGCATCAAAAAACGTTTTTGTGAAAATGGCCCATATTTTTGCTGGCTCATTTAAAAAAAAAAAATATAGTTTTTTCATTAACTTTTTTATTTTTTTTATTTCAGACCCTGTGGTGGCTATTACGCTATTTTGAGAGAATAACCGAGCATGATAGGTATTATCACGCCAACGCGTTATAAAGAGGGTAGGTAGCGCGGTGGTACAAGATGGTACAACATGAAGACAGATAAAATAGAAGTTCTGGGAAATGGTTAAAACTTTACTATTGGTATGGTTTAGTGTAATTATGTATGGGAGCGTATCCAATAAAAAAAATAATAAAATAGGCACTCATGGGGACTGGCGACAGAACTGAAAACTTCGCTCAAGTCGCCTAAAGAAGTTTTCTCCTCCATGATTATCTGAAACACAATTTAAATAATGCAGTACTCGTATACACAAATTAAACTTTTCACGTGGTCAATTTAACTTCACTTACTGCTACTATAGCATGTCGGCACGGGCATGTCGGTGACGGGAACTCATAAACTAAAAATCGCTGAACGCGCCTAAAGGATTTTTCACTTCAAAAATCAAGGCGAACACGCACTCGTGTCGCGGGAAGGTACTAAAGGGTCACCGAGTCCCCTGGCAACACAGGCAACGGAAGGAATACGGGTGGGTTTTAGTCAGTAAGACTCTGACACACCCTTCGCTTCGCCCAGAGCGGGAGAAGTTATTTAACCTATTGACCGCCACGTCAAAAAAGCAAATATGTGCCCTCTGCGCCAAGCTACGAAATATTCCTTAAAATCTGGCATGTAGTCGTGACCGTGGCGTGCTGGGCACATTTTGGTCTGTCATGTCTGTGACGGTCAAAAGGTTACTGATTTCCCACCCAAAAAAAAAGCTCGTGATTAAAATTCTAGAATCATCAGTACAACTCTCTAATTAGAATTGGCCTTAAATGTCATATTTTCATAAATTCGTCATTTAAATGAAGTCTTTTGTGTTACTATAATCTGTTTCAAAAGTATCTAACGAGAATGTACCCAATGTTAATTTGTTGTGCCAGTTACTAATTTAGTACTTTGATTTGATTATTGCCAAAATGCTAATTTTAAATCACCGTTGTAATCGGTCGAGGACAGCTAATTAGATACAATTGATTTTCTATTGTTCTATACCGATTCGTCGATGTTTTTCATTCGACAATTGAGGTTAATTTTATAACCTCAATTTACGTCGATGATTTTTTCTATTTACTTATTACTATTTAATAATGGTAATCAAACGATAACTGTTGGAAAAAGTGGAGAGACACCTTCAGTGAGTGATTGCGTAAGAATTTGACCAGAACAGGGTTTGTTTAGCATAATCAGCCTATAATGTTCCCACTGCTGGGACACAGGCCTCGTCTATGTGAGAGGGAGTGGGCCATAAACCACCACGCGGGCCCAGTGCGGGTTGGTAGATGTCACATGTCTTCGAATTTTTGGTTCTATCTAGGACATTTCCTCAAGATGTTTTCCTTCACGGTTTTGAGAGCAGTGGTGATGAAATAATTTACACGATGTAAAGCGCCTGCTTTGGTTCAAACCCAAGACCTACAACTCGGTAAGTCGCGGCCGCGTAGTTTAAAAACCCCGAGGTTTGTTGACATTTTCGTGAGATATTTTTGGAACAGATCATATCTATATTATGGGTGTCTGTAATAATGGTTTATGTCGCCAGTCAGAATTATTTATAGATTTAATAATAATAATACTTCCTGCTATATATAAGACTAAATTATTTATCCTAACTAATATTATAATTGCGAAAGTGAGTTTGTTTGTTACTAAAACGCTAAAACGGCTGAACGGATTTGGATGAAATTTAGCACATGGGTAGATCATGACCTGGGTTATGACATATAATATTTTTTATCCTGATATTCCCACGGAATTGAGACTTATGCAGGTAAAACCGTGAGGCGCAGCTAGTTCTAAGATAAGAGGGTATGTAAGGATCGTAGCAGGTGGCCTTTTGTAGTTTCTGCCTATCGCGTGTCTATTCTTCGAAGAAATAGAAAGCGTCATGCTAAGCCTGCTGGTTAGGTCCTGGGTTCTATATCCCCAGGTTGGGTCCCCAGTGTTACTGAGTTTTTTCGTCAAAATTCTCAGTAGCAGCCCGGAGTCTGCATTTGTGCCCGGTTGATGGCAATAGGCTCGCCCCTATTACATGGGACTTGAACATAACTGGCGAAATGTGGGCGTTATACAGGGTCAAATTAAACTGGTAGCGGAACTCCGCAGACGCGATGGGTAAACACAATAAAATAAAAAAAGATTTGATTTTTTTTGGGTCCATGACCGCTTGTAGGGAATGTTACTTGAAGTATGAGTTGAGGAACTCTTTTTTTTTTTTGTTTGTTTGTTTTATCGTGTTTTGATGTCGAAACCCATCACGTCTGTGAAGTTTACACAAAAAAGAAATGTTTTTTTTAAACTAATATTTCAAGTGACTGCGGTTGATGAGCCCAAAAAAATCAACCATTTATTTTTCTTTTGTGTTTTGTCATGCTGTGAGTTTTATAGGTCTCACATTAGTGCACTGGATTGGAGGATACTACTACGTTGTTCACTGATTAAAACTCTTTAAACATGAAGACTATTTATTGTTCATTGCTGACTGTAATATCTGGATTCACAAAACACAGTGGTTCGAAGGCTCAAACTGCCCTATACTTATATAAAGTTACATAGGGGCAAGTAGCGGCGGTAGCGCCGTCTTGATGATTTTAAACTACCAACAAATTTTCATTAAATAAATTACGTTTGCGATCGACTCCAGGTCCAACAATCAGAGACGGGCAGTGGTGGCTCAAGTTTCGGACAGGTTTCGACAAGTTCAGACCTGCTCTGAACCTGACCTGGAGTCGCTCGCGATCATGACAAAGTTCCTAATAATCAATAGAATGTTTATACCTAAAAT
Source organism: Atethmia centrago (assembly GCA_905333075.3). Taxonomy (NCBI): domain Eukaryota; kingdom Metazoa; phylum Arthropoda; class Insecta; order Lepidoptera; family Noctuidae; genus Atethmia; species Atethmia centrago. The sequence goes on from HG995396.1 coordinate 2,176,681, forward strand.
GAACTTAAGGCTACGTGCTTATTACAACATTTATACATTAAATATAGGTTTCTTATTGTTCTACGAGCGGGCGTCCTGCAGACATGCTTAGATATCGATCCCATCATGTCTGCGGAGTTTCACTAATTTAATTTTACCCTGTATATTTTGTAGGTAGGTTACACTCATTTTGACAAAAGTCGATTGACACGCAAACGTGTATATAAATGATGAAGACATTATAGATTTATATAACTTATTGTATTTGTATCTAGTCAATAAATAATTTATAAGCATTTCAATAGCCTTTTATTTCTCAGTGTGATAGACTGGAGTCAATGACAGGTTTCTGAAAAGGCGTCCACTAGGTGGCAGCACTGAGACGTCAGGTCCGAGCACCTGTTAAAAGTGTCAAAGCGCCTATATTTTCTGTCAATTACTTATGGACTTACCATACCTACAAAATTAGCGTCTATAACTACAAAAATCGGGCACTTAGACTGGAAGTCTAAGCGCACACTTATACATGTCCCTGTTCTATGTAAACTTGCATTTAATTGTGTAGCCTCTGTTGGAGATCCAATAAATAAATAAATCTATATAAATATATATGTTCCAAAGAACCCATGATACATACATTAGTATACATTGATTAACAAGATGAAGAACTATAGACCCATCCCACTTCTGAGCCACGTTTACAAGCTGTTCTCGAGGGTCGTCACGAATCGTCTCACCAGAAGACTTGACGAGTTCCAGCCACCAGAACAAGCCGGTTTTCGAAAAGGCTTCAGTACCGTGGACCACATCCATACTGTTCGGCAGATTGTACAGAAGACCGAAGAGTACAACCAGCCGCTGTGTATGGCATTTGTGGACTACGAGAAAGCCTTCGACTCCATCGAAATATGGGCAGTTCTGGCCTCTCTGCAACGATGTCGAATTGACTGGCGTTATATCGAAGTGTTGAGGTGTTTGTATGACGCTGTAACGATGACTGTCCAGATCCAGGATAAAACCAGCCCTATCCAACTGCTTAGGGGAGTGAGACAAGGGGATGTGATATCCCCGAAACTTTTCACCAATGCGTTGGAGGACGTTTTTAAGACGCTGGACTGGACTGGACTGGACAGGGTATCAACGTAAACGGCGAGTACATCTCACATCTTCGTTGCCGATGACATCGTCATAATGGCAGAGACACTGGAACAGTTAGACCAGATGCTGCACAGCCTAAATGGAGCCTCTCGGCGGGTTGGCCTCGGCATGAATTTGGACAAGACGAAAGTCATGTACAATTCACACGTCTTGCCGAGTCCAATCCACATCGAAGGGTCGCTTCTCGAAGTTGTGAAGGATAAGATCAGAAATGAAGTTATTCGGAAGAGAACCGGAGTTACCGACATAGCCTGCAAAGTAAGCAAGTTGAAGTGGCAGTGGGCTGGCCATATTTGCCGAAGGACCGATGGCCGGTGGAGCAGACGAGTCCTAGAGTGGAGACCGCGTATCGGCAAGCGTAGTGTGGGAGCCCCCCAGCTAGATGGACCGACGACCTTAAAAAGGTGGCTGGGACAGACTGGATGCGGAAGGCGGAGGACAGGGTGTTGTGGCGCAGCCTGGGAGAGGCCTATGTCCAGCAGTGGACTGTTATAGACTGAGTTGATTGATTGATTGAACAAGATGCTAAGTAACTACGCTGCAGAAGTCTGTATACAGATATTGTGAGCCCTGCTTCTCAAACTAGGTATAACCTGTATCTTAAGAGACAGTGTTCAGCTGTGAGGTTACTTAAAAATAGGGATTATACAACTGTGGACTGTGCCAACCTATTGTTCATGTTAACAGTCAGATTTATACATACGAGGGCGGCACTGAAAATTTCGGGAATCAAGGAAGTGACACAACATTACTATTTAAAAATGTATTTATTGCTTTTCGAAGTATTCTCTGCGAAATTTGACACATTTTTCCATACGATGGAACCAATCATTGAAGCAACCATTCCATTCGGAAGTTGGGGTCTCAAAAATGGCCGTTTTATAGGCGTCCACAGGTTCTTCAGGTGATGAAAATCTCTGCCCACGCAATTTATTCTTTATTTTAGGGAAAGTATAGAAATCATTAGGGCTTAGGTCGGGGCTGTACGGCGGATGGTCTAATAATTCTATGTTTTCTTGCTCTAAAAACTCTTTTGTTCTGTGCGCGGTGTGAGAACTCGCATTGTCGTGATGGAGGATGATGCGGCGGTTGGAGTTCTCTTTACGGAGTTCAGAAACGACCTGTGGCAAACAAATGCTAGCATACCATTCTGCATTAACCGTTCTTTGTCCCTCAAGAGGAATAGTCGTAACATGGCCGGTTTTGGAGAAAAACGTGGCCACCATTTTTTTTGCAACACTCCGTGAACGAACAATTTTTGTTGGCTTTAACTCATTTTCGAACACACAAACTCGTGACTGGTTTTTTGTTTCGGGTTCGTACGCGTATATCCAGGATTCGTCACCTGATACGATGTTGTATACAGCATTTGAGGATCTGACGCACGAAGTAACGCGAGCCGGTTTTTGCTCTTCACAGAGCGAATGCGGTATCCATCGGGAACAACTTTTTTACACCTAATTGTTCATGCAAGATTATTTGTATTTGACTCATGCCAATGTCTAAAGTTGCCTCAATTTCGCGGTATGTCACATGTCGATCTTCCTCAATCAGCTTACGCACAGCATCAACGTTTTCTTGGGCGACCTTGACGGGGATCATCACTGAGCTTGACACGACCACGTTGAAATTCAGCAAACCAGCGATAAATTGTGGTTTTGGATGGGTCTTCATCACCAAATTCAGAAATCATCCGGTCAACACACTGTTTTTGTGTTAAACCACTTCGAAAGTCATAATAAATCATCGCTCTTGAATTTTCTCGAGTCAATTCCATTTTCTCAACGACTAAACAAGTTTGACAAAACCTTGTGACAAGACCGAGAATCTTTTTTTAAATAAATAAATGGTATTCGATTTTTGAAACCAAGGTGTTTTCAATTAAAAAGATTTTAATATGACAGGAACAGTGGAAATATTCCATTCCCGGTACTTTTAGTGCAGCCCTCGTATTATATTCTAAGAAAAAGGAAAAATAGTAGAACCACGTACCATCGTAGTGGTACCATCTAAAAACCTATATAGGTAATAGTGAATGGGTAAATGTGTGTGGGGATGTGTTTATGATGTATGTGTGGTGAGTTTTTGTGTGAGAGTAGTGAGTGTGAGGTGTAATTATGTGAAGAAATAAAAGTGCAAAATTAACTAAATTAAATTAAAACTAAGTTAAGCCTAAAAAAAGCCCTCGGGGCATTGTACCGAGGATGCTGGCGGCATTTCGTCGCTGAGTTGCAATGCTGATGCGTTGCGCGAGAAACCCGCCAGCTTTTTGGTCCCCAGTTACATCAACTAGACGTTTCGCGATTTCCGCAAATAACTTTTGCGCGCTGGGACCCCACGGGCCGAGGGTTTCGACGCCAAAGGGCACAAAGTGCAAAATAATGCAATATTAGGCAATGCATTTGAGTAGTGTTTCAGTTTGTGCATAGTCCTGTTGTAGAAGCCATTCCTTAGTTCTTTATGAATTTTCTTGTGCATTAGTGTACTTAACGTGAAGTATTGGTGTTTGGCAAAAGTGGTTTTGTGTCGTGTACCTGGGGGAATATTGATTCATTTGCTGGGATCAGACGGTGGGACGCTAGAGTGTCTTCTAAGAACGGATTGCAATACGAAGAGCTGACGAACTGTTAGTTCCTTACAATCTGAGAAGAGTTAAGTTGTTGGATAGCGATAAGGTTTTCGTAAAATCACTTTCAGTATGCTCACTGGGCTCTGTCCACTCTAAGAAAATTAGTTTGAGCTGCACCGCCCCATACAGTGATGCTGTACCCAAGAACGGACTGACACAGAGCATAGAACATCATTTTTAGGATATCTGGGTTAGGTTAGGTTAATTTCTGTATAATATATAAATAAAATGACAGAGTTCAAGCGTGAAATAATTTTATTTACGAACTAATTCAACAACACATAAATACACTGATTTGAACACATTCAATCATTTGTCAAGAAACATTTATTTTTACTTATAATACATTTGTGTTAAAGAAATACAACAAGAATACGTAATTAAGTATAAAAAGTAGAGTACAGTGTAACGCACGTGAGTAGTTACACGTGAACTACAAAAACCGAATTTAATGTGGATCAAAAGCCCGCGAATTTTTTTTTTTACGTTTTTTTGCAATTTGCAAGCCAGTGTCAGGTTGTATCTTGATCAAAAGATGATTCGCGACCATAAAAAATATGTATTTACAGAATTATAATCATTATGGAAATCCTAGACAATTCTAGATTAGCTTGTGCTGGGAATGTGTGGCTTGGTGTGTGGCCATGTGTACTTAGAATCTGTCAGTGTTCGGGGTCCGTGGCTCGTCCGCAATCTATTAGTGCCGGTGTGACTGATCCTTGGGCGAAATAGTACGTAAGTGGTAGTTTTAAGGTTAGTTATTACCTACTTATTACTTACTTACTTTATTAAGAATATTAAATTTGTATAAAATCAAGCGCTTCACGCCATCAAACGAATAGGTTTGGCGAGTAAATCTGTAGAGAAAAAAAAAATAAGAATAAATAAATAAAAATGTTTTTTTTTATTTATTTATTCTTATTATTTTTTCTAAATACATCTCTCTAAGTTAGATTTGTTCCATATGAGATTTGTTATAGCGAATCATATTTTACACTAACTTGTAAATAGCAAAAAACGTTAAAAAAAATGAACTGCAGATTCACCTTAAGCCTTGATTGGCTTCCTAAAAAAACGGTACACGGTCATTCAATAACGGCTGTCCAAATACAGAGCGTTTTTGACACTTTAATGACAAATACCGGTGAAAATTACAGATTTTCATGACGATCGTTTTATCATGACGGAACCGCTTTCCTAGGACACCCAAGCTTTACTGTAACGAAATAAGGGGCCATTCATAATTTTCGTCACACGTTAAGGGTGAAGGAGGGGTCAACAAAGTGTGACGAGGGGGTTATAAGCTTCATACCGTCACATTAACTCTACAGCAGGAGTCACCAAAGGGCGGACCGCGTTCAGAATCCGGACCGCCGACCTATTTTGGGCGGACCTTAGGTAGACAGTAAAATAATTTAATCTAATATTTTTGTTTTTAATAATTTTAGTTTGCACCAACTTTACTCTAGAGTTCTAGACAAAGTAAAAAATGTGGTTTTCACATAAATTATTTATTTTATTAATTAAATTATATTTGAGTATTAATTAATAAAAAAAATATTCAGATTTAGAAATACGGAGGCACATTGGTACTTGCCCAAATTTTATCAACCTGGATCAATCTAAGGTTTATTTAAAATTGCAAAATATGTGACGTCACACCTCAGGATAGTCACACAAATCATGATATTCGTGTGACGTAATTTATGGACAGCTAATTGTTACCAATATGAAGCGGCTGACTGTACATAAAAATATTGGAAGAACATTGCGAAAAACGTGCACCCGAATAGCGCTACACACATCATTCACAATCTGAATGATTTTGAAGTATATTGCGAATCCATTGCTTCATATGCTCGAAAAAAAATCTGCTCAACAACTTCAATAACGCAATTAATGTTTTTTTTTTTAATGTACCGACGAAAAGTTTCAACGCTGTTAGGTCTAGAACCATGTACTGAATTCATGGTAACAGTTTGTCCCTCGATATATTACACCGTGTATAAAATTCGAATGATTCAAAGTGGTTTCAACAACTCTAAGAATTATCGGTGACATCTATAGAGGGGTTGGATATAATAGCTCACGAAAAATGTATGTAAGCAACATGGGCATGTCGTCAGTTGAGTCGGCTTGACAAAAAGCACCTACTAGTGATGGGTAACTCATCAATTTTATTTGAGGTTGAGGGAGCACCTCACTTTACCTCGTGAGGTCCTCACGTGGCACCCCTCATTTGAGGTGACGAATCGTCAACGGCGTATTCACCTCACGACTCGTGAGCCCGAGCCGAATTCAGCTGAACGTACGAGGGAGCGAGGCGGGCGGGCGCGACGACTCGCGTCTCGCGAGTCACGTCACGAACTCGTTTACCTCACCCCTCGCCACGATTTCATATTGTATATGTCAATTTTTGAGGACGCGTGAACGAGTGAGGTGGGGTGGTTCAATGAGGAAACTCGAGTAACTCTTTCAATTTGCGATCATTAGTACCTCAAACGAGGGACCTCATGCGTGAGGGACTCATCATTAGCACCTACCTATTGCTCAGAGGGTTATTGTCTCTCCTATTCCTTTGAGTGTTACAGATAAAGTCATATTTTTCGTTTTCCGAAGAGAGGAACCCATTGCTACTGTGTTTTACACAATTACCCCTCTACCACCGCATCTTATAACAGTATTATTTTGATCTTAATTCACTGTGTATAGCTCCATTTCTTTCCCACACGCGGTAGGCCCCCAGCATGATTATTTGTAATTATGTTATTTTGAAATTGTTTCTTTTTTTTTTGTTTATTTAGCCACTATGTACGCGTTTTTTTTTAACATCGTCCACACATTTAGTTATAAATTCAACATTATTTATAACTAATCTTTATGTAACAATATAATTTAATAGAGTGTCCATGGAGTTTCTTGCCCGTTCTTCTCCATAGGTACCTACTACGCTTTGGAATGGGCAACTAGCTTCATATTTCTAACTGACCGACTCCTTGACAGTTCAAAAGTGCCTGTAAACGGTTTAATTGAAATAAATGCTTTGAGTTTGGGCAAAATGCCCATGTTCTACGAGTATAATGGTTTAATCGCACTACCTACTTACTAGGCGTGTGTGGGGGCGTATGATACGCCCAATTTATTTATAAAGGTACAGATATCAAATAATACAGGTAACAGTCATGGGCTTACACAGTTGCCAATAACAGGTGAACCAACATTCTCAAATACGTTGATAACCTAAGGTAAAAAAATAAGTCGTAACAAACTGTACAAACAGAAAAATATAAAATTACAGAACACATAAGCTACAGAGGTTGCAAGAAACACCTACATACTAACACAATGAAGCTTAGATTGTGTGGCTTGCGTGCTTTGGAAACCTTAAAACTCGCTCCTAAACATAATACAAGGTGTTGTTTTGGACCTGCAAAACATTTTAGGAGGTAATTATGTTAGTGATTCTCGACCCGAATCAACAAAAAAAATAAAAAATAAATATTAAAAAAAAATAAAAAGAAAAGATAAAATTTAAAAATCTAAAATAAAAAGTATTATTGATTATTGACTTGGTATCGTATTGTTATACGATTATTTACTTATTTTACGAGTTTCATAACAACCTCCTGAAATGTTTTGCAGGTTCAAAACAACAGCTTGTATATTAGTAAACAATGTGTATAAAAACTTAGCTTAAAGGGACACAAACATTGTAAAAACGGCTACGTATCAAGATATACATTTCCAGTATAAGCTGACCTATCATTGTACGGAAATCCTTTACAATTCGAGATCAGCTTATTTTCATTTATTAAGGGACAACAAACAGCCGTGTAAGCAGAGCAGAGCAGTGGTGTCCCAGAGGTAACGGCCGCGACTTACGAGTTGTAGGTTCGAACAAAGACAGGCGCTTTCACATCTGCATAATCTGCCTATAATGTTCCCACTGCTGGGACACAGGCCTCCTCTCTTCGAGAGGGAGTGGGCTGTAACCTACCACGCGGGCCCAGTGTACCCAAACAAGTGGTTCAAGCTTATACTGGAAATGTATTGCTTGATATAGTCGTGTACAAAAAAAAAAATGCTAAAATAACATGCAAAAGCAATAGATAGTTGACTAATATTAGATACAGTCAGGAAAATACTGGAGGACTCAATGCCGTACAATCAAATCACAATTACTATAATGAATTTAAATGGACAGGCCTACACTGTCCTCCCGTACCTATTAGTACTGTAATTTGAAAACATTGTAAAAGCCAATTATTTTTAAAAGAGTAACCGTGGAGTTTCTTGCCGGCTCCTCTCCATAGGAAACAACCAATAGGGGATTTTACTATATACGAGAAAAATCTATAAATATATTATTGAGATAGTTTAGGCAAAAAGGAGTCGGAAAATGTTACTTTTAGTTCATAAAATAACAAAATAAATTTTAAAATTCAATTCACTGTTTTCAGTTTTTCTTATCTGTTAAAAAACACCATGAAATAGTAGCCGCCATGTTATTATGTCATACGGCTATGTTAACAAAAACGTGTCAATTATCATACAAAGATCAGCGCATTTGTTTTCATAGCCCAGTGACATTTTCAAATTTCGCGCGTAGGTTGACGAAAACGCTGGACGCAGTGGACGCCATGTTGCTCTGTGGTCATCTGTGTGCTCTGTGGCTCTGTGGTCATGACCACAGAGCAACATGGCGTCCACTGCGTCCAGCGTTTTCGTCAACCTACGCGCGAAATTTGAAAATGTAAAATTTTAAATGCATTTTTATGGCATTTATCGATTGAATAAAAATTTTGTGAATTTTTTTTGGGTATATTAGCACTATAGAATGAGAAATTAATAATTTGATATTTATTAATTAATTTTTTTTTCAAAAATGGGTGTAAGACCCTATTGGAACCGTGCACCTAGCTTCTGACGTTTCATAAGTGCCCATCGCTATCTTTGAAGCCATTTCATACCTTGAATCGGTAGATTTTCAAAATTCCGTAATCTATTCTGACTGTAAAAGTGCACTCCAACATTTGACGAAGTGTATGGGAAATTTTCGTGGTTATCCGGTAGCATACAAAATAATAGATTCTTTAAGCAGATTAAGAGATACAAATAAAAATATTGTTGTACAATGGGTGCCTTCCCATATCAGCATTGAAGAAAACGAGGAAGTTGATCATTTAGCCAAAGAAGCGTGCTTAGTGGGTGTTCCGTTGACATATAAACCTTACTGGAAAGATATTCTAAGTGTAATTGTAATGTTATGAAATGTGGAAAGAATACTTCGACAAAGGGTATTTGGTATCGATGCAGCCAACCATTCAGAATTATCCTTGGTTTGATAATGCCGATATGAGTAGACAAGAAATCGTGACAAGTTTGAGACTTCGTTCCGGACTCATCCCATTGAATAGTTTTGCTGCATTGATGGGCAAAGTTACATCTCCAAATTGCACGGAGTGCAACGTGGTCGAAGACGTTGTTCATATTATGGTGGAGTGTGTCCGGAACAGTGCGGAAAGATATTTGATTAGAGACCAATTTAATATAAATATGTGTCAATTAGGAGAATGTAACATTATTTTAGCGTTTCCAGCATCCAAAGCCGCTAAAAATAAATAAATAATAATAATAATAATTTAATAATAATTAATCTAATAATTTAATATTTATTATTTAAATATTCTATATTAAATGGCATGTTCACTATGTGATCAAACCCTCGTTAGTAAATAAATATTAAAAAAAAAGTGCCCATGTAGGTTTATGTGTGATAAAATATTTTGCTTTGCAACTTGAACTGGGCTGTCATTCCACCTGATGCAAGGAATTCACAATATTGATAGCTCACTTTACCAGTCTTCACGGTGAGATTATTGCCGTATGGATCGGCAGATCTCTGCATAGCGAATCTAATTTAGTTTTAAGGTGCACGGCAGTGCAACAGACAAGTTCTAACTTCTAACAACAGTTTAAGTGAGATTACTCTTTTTCTCAGGCATTACTACAGGAATATAAAGCAAAAAAAATATATAAAAATAAGTTTAAAGGTATTTTAATAACTTTAAGCACGATCTCACCACAACTTGGCCGGTTTTTTTATTTGGTGTAAGTGTCAAAGAATGGCAATTGTGATTTGAATATACGGACAATACATTGTTAGTCAATTAATTTCCCCGACTTTACATCAGATCTTCTTTTATTAAACTTATTCAATAAATATTTTGGTACGAACTTGACTTAGCTCTACACTATATATGTATAATGTGAAATATGGGTGTCGAGATTTCAAACCCGCCTTGGGCAATGGACGAGTGCGGGTCAAAAGGTTCGCGGAATCGAGACGTTAGAGGGGAGGGAGGGGTTATTTTTACCTGCCAATACTTGGTGACTCAATACAATCATAAATACTAAGTTTCACCCCAATCGGTTCATTAACCATTGAGATATCGCTGGATAAACAAGTCAATCGGGAAGAGAATGCTCACAGCGCTTCTAAAACAGCAGCGCGTCGAGTGTTCGCGCGAGTTTTAGAGCTGTGTAGTGAATACAGGGATGAGTTTAAGAACCGAATTGTGACTGGAGATGAAACTTGGGTTCATTACTATGAACCAGAGACAGAGCAAAAGTCAATGCAGTGGCACAAACCGCTTATGAAGTTTAAGGTGTCACCATCGGCCGGAAAGATTATGGCTACAGTTTTTTTGTGGATTCAGAGGGGATGTTATTGATCGATTATAAAGATAAAGGTGTCAATATCACGGGGAAATACTACGCTATGCTACTAGAACAATTAAAAGAAGAAAGAGAAGGGGAGAATAGTCTCGAGATGTGCGTCCTTTTGCACGACAACGCACCCGTTCCCAAGACTCATGTTGCGGTGGCTGCCTTACACAAGTGCGACTTTAGAACTGCAGATATGCCAGATTTGACCCCTTCTGATTATTATTTGTTCCCAAACATAAAAAAAAGAGCTTCGTGGAAATTTAAGGATTACGAAGAAGTGAAGTCGACGATTTCTGCTTATTTTGATGGCCTTGACAAATATTTTTGACCCCTTCTGATTATTATTTGTTCCCAAACATAAAAAAAAGAGCTTCGTGGAAATTTAAGGATGACGAAGAAGTGAAGTCGACGATTTCTGCTTATTTTGATGGCCTTGACAAATATTTTTGTTTATCAAAGGTAAATATGTGAGACGTCTGAAAAGTGTATTAGGGCATAATGGAGAATATATTGAAAAGGAAAAATAATTTCATGATTACTTTAACCCCCTTCCCATTAATTCCGCAAACTTTTTGACCGCTCGTACAATTGAAAATTTTAGTTCGAGGTGCGGATTTCCACGATTACTTTTGGTGTCTCGTAATGGCTGCTTGTCCTTCAGGTGGACCATTGCGCGTGGGCCATGGCCAGTGGTTATTCCAACCAGCCCACCAGTGCCTTTATTTGAGTACAAAAGTTCTCGGGGAAACGATAAATGTATTATGTAAATAATAATTGTTATCGGGGGTAAGGTTGTAACTGGAACATTTAAAAAAAAAAAAGAAATCGCAAACCGAGGTAGAATTCAAAACCTCGCTCCAAAATTATGGCCATTATTTTTTATAATTATATTGCTTGCATTTTTTCTTTCAGGTAGGTACAGTCAGCGACAAAAGTCAATTAAAGCTTTAGTTCTTAGGAAGTGCGCGAAGGGTGCCAAACGGAACCCCGGAGGTAGACAGTTGAAATTAGTGTCTCTTTCAGGTACTAATACTTGGAGTAGCCTTACTGCCCCTCCCCCGCGTTTGGAACGTAATCAATAGCTATAAGTTACCGTTTGATGCATTGTATGATGATTAGCATCGAGGGACCAAAGACTCCAAAAGAACAATTTCTAGAAAAAGTTGTTGATTTATACGCAAGAAAAAGGCCACGAAGAATAAGATTTTTGTAAAGAATACTTCGTGGCTTTTTACAATGTTACTTTGGCAATTTTGGTTCAGCTTATAGCATCTTTTATTCATTACTTTGTTTCCTTTATTTATTCCCCCCCTGGAGAATTTAACCTGAAAGAAACACTGGTTGAAATTTTCACAGATAGTGTATTTCTATTGCCGCTATAACAATAAATAAAATGAATAATTAAAGGGACTCCCCATACGAGAAACGTGTTTTTTGTCGGCGTTTTTTGCTCGATCTTTGATCTAATCACGAAGGATTCCGCCCTTCGTGTTCGAGCCCGACTCGCACTAGGACACCTTGATTATTTAACAATATTTTTTTGACGTGAAACCTTCCTTAGGCTCGTTGGACACTTTTGGGATGGGGAAAAAAGCACTGAACTCGCGTGACGTCACGCTCAGATATATATATTTATAAATTTGTGAAGCTAAAAAGTTTACATTTCTTACGTGCAGTCCTAAAACTGCCAGTTTAAAAAAAAAACAATATTTTTGTGTCAATTTCGATGATGTTCAAAAGCTAACTTTTGAACATCATCGAAATTGACACAAAAATATTGTTTTTGTTGATAGACTTTTGTCGCTGACAATACCTTGCGTCCAAGAGTCTTACAACACAAAGTCAAAGACAAATCTATGGCATGTTTAAAATCTACAACAATAATTTATTAGTTCTACTACTGTAGTTTCACTCATCTTTTTTAACAGTCTTCGCGGCAGCCAGTTTCTTTTTACATTCTTGATAGATACCGTCCATGTCAAATGCTGCTTTCACATTGTCTTTTGAGAAGAGGAACCTGAAATTAGAAAAAAATAATATAATTATGGCACTGACAAGACCCTATTGACCAAAATAGGCTTCTCTTAAGAAAAAAAATTGCCAAATCTGTATAGTATGTGGTAGCAGAAAAAATACGAGGGCTGCACTAAAAGTATCGGGAATGGAATATTTCCACTGTTCCTGTCATATTAAAATCTTTTTAATTGAAAACTCCTTGGTTTTAAAAATCGAATACCATTTATTTATTTAAAAAAAGATTCTCGGTCTTGTCAAACTTGTTTAGTCGTTGAGAAAATGGAATTGTCTCGAGAAAATTCAAGAGCGATGATTTATTATGACTTTCGAAGTGGTTTAACACAAAAACAGTGTGTTGACCGGATGATTTCTGCATTTGGTGATGAAGCCCCATCCAAAACCACAATTTATCGCTGGTTTGCTGAATTTCAAAGTGGACCTGTCAAGCTCAGTGATGATCCCCGTCAAGGTCGTCCAAAAGCTGCAGTCACCCAAGAAAACGTTGATGCTGTGCGTAAGCTGATTGAGGAAGATCGACATGTGACATACCGCGAAATTCAGGCAACTTTAGACATTGGCATGAGTCAAATACAAATAATCTTGCATGAACAATTAGGTGTAAAAAAGTTGTTTTCCCGATGGATACCGCATTCGCTCTGTGAAGAGCAAAAAGCGGCTCGCGTTACTTAGTGCGTCAGATCCTCAAATGCTGTATACAGCATCGTATCAGGTGACGAATCCTGGATATACGCGTACGAACCAGAAACAAAAAACCAGTCTCGAGTTTGGGTGTTCGAAAATGAGTTAAAGCCAACAGAAATTGTTCGTTCACGGAGTGTTGCAAAAAAAATGGTGGCCACGTTTGTCTCCAAAACCGGCCATGTCACGACTATTCCTCTTGAGGGACAAAGAACGGTTAATGCAGAATGTTATGCTAGCATTTGTTTGCCACAGGTCGTTTCTGAACTCCGTAAAGAGAACTGCAACCGCCGCATCATCCTCCATCACGACAATGCGAGTTCTCACACCGCGCACAGAACAAAAGAGTTTTTAGAGCAAGAAAACATAGAATTATTAGACCATCCGCCGTACAGCCCCGACCTAAGCCCTAATGATTTCTATACTTTCCCTAGAATAAAGAATAAATTGCGCGGACAGAGATTTTCATCACCTGAAGGAGCTGTGGACGCCTACAAAACGGCCATTTTGGAGACCCCAACTTCCGAATGGAATGGTTGCTTCAATGATTGGTTCCATCGTATGGAAAAATGTGTCAAATTTCGCGGAGAATACTTCGAAAAGCAATAAATACATTTTTAAATAGTAATGTTGTGTCACTTCCTTGATTCCCGAAATTTTCAGTGCCGCCCTCGTATATGTTAATAATGAACATATTTCCCAAAACACGTTTTGAAAACAAACCTCGACACAAACTAACGTTAAACTAACCTCTTACCTAAAGTTCTAATCCAAAATATCTGTATTAAATATCAACATCGTTACGTATTTAATTAATAACAAGAACGTCTTATTTGAATGCAGAACTTGGTTGTTTTTATTTTCGATTACTCAACTCAATTTTGAGTAAATAGATAATTGCTTCATATTTTGCAATAAATTACAAGGTTTGTGTCATGGCATCTCTTTCTTTTCTATGCAATCTGACAGTGACCGCGATTTAGGTGTTGTCAGCGTCTTTTTTTTTTGTGGATGGGAAATCATCAAATAACTTCTCCCGCTCTGGGTGGAGCGGGAGGGTGTGTCAGACTCTTACTGGCTAAAACCCACCCATATTCCTTCCGTTGCCTGTGTTGCGGGGGCCTCGATGACCTATTAGTACCTTCCCGCGACCCCGACAGGCATCGGCCCTAGCGGACGACACGACACGACATCTCTTTGAGGCGCGCGTGGAATACGACGCGCCGTCGTCCCGGGCCTGGTCCTTACCGGACGGTGAGCTACCCATTGCTCACCGTCCGCAAGCCCGCGCCTACGGTGGCCGGAAATCCGCCCGGGATTCCCGACGCCCAGGGCGGTTGTCTTAACAAATTTTTATAGACGGGACGGGGATAGTGACCTTCTTATTGGTGATATTCTTTTGAAAGGTCAGGTGCGTAGTTTCGCAACCAGTGTACGAGGGCGTCACTGAAAGTTTTTAGAACTGGCCACTTGTAAACGATATAATAAAAAAACAGTTGAAATTTTGAAAATGGAAATCTTGCCAATATGTGTATGTATTTTATTCATTTGTCATGTGTTTACGATTTGGCGGCAAATTGAAAATTGTCTGTGTCACGTCAGCATGAATTTAACGCGAGAAAATTTTCGTACAATGATTTTTTATGACTTTCGATGTCATTTAAGTCAACAAGAAAGTTATGATAGACTTCGATTGGCATTTCACGATGAAGCCCCATCTCGTGCCACTATTTACAACGGTTTAATGAATTTAAACGTGGTCGCACTAATCTCACCGATGATCTGCGTGAGGCCGCCCGCCTTCTACGGCGACGACTGAAGATAACATCAGTGTTGTGCGGCGTATGATAGAGACTGACAAAAAAAAAAGACTGGTCAGCCTGTGGTCGGCGCATCTTCTCCTGCCCATCAGTTAACACCATCACTGCGGGTAGCTGCCGACTGGTGTCACCATCTTGAACCCTGTACTTTGTGGCTGAGGGTTATCTACTTACTTCGGAAGCTTCCCAGTATGATCTGCCTGTGGTTGGCGCATCTTCTCCTGCCCATCAGTTAACACCAGCACTGTGGGTAGCTGCCGACTGATGGGGTCACCTTGAACCCTGTACTTTTTGGCTAAGGGTTGTTGTCTACTTACTTCTGTAACTTCCCAGTATGATCAGCCTGTGGTCGACGCATCTTTTCGTGCCCATCAGTTAACACCAGCACTGTGGGTAGCTGCCGACTGATGGGGTCACCTTGAACCCTGTACTTTGTGGCTAAGGGTTGTTATCTACTTACTTCTGCAACTTCCCAGTATGATCAGCCTGTGGTCGACGCATCTTCTCGTGCCCATCAGTTAGCACCAGCACTGTGGGGAGCTGTCGACTGGTAGGTCCATCTTGAATCCTGTACTTCGTGGCTGAGTCTGGGTATCTGGGGAGAGAGGGTTAGCAGGATAGATTAGGGTAAGCGAAAACCGCGAAGAGAACTAAGGGTATACTCATAGAAATATCATCCAATATGGCGAAAGGGGTGATAGCTGATCTTTGCGTTATGCTAATGAAAGGGTGCTGCTTTTTTTTTTTGAGGGTGGGAAATCATCAAATAACTTCTCCCGCTCTGAGCGGAGCGGGAGGGTGTGTCAGACTCTTACTGGCTAAAAGCAACCAGTATTCCTTCCTGTTGCCGATGTTGCCTGTGTTGCCAGGGGACTCGGTGACCCATAAGTATCTTCCCGCGACCCCGGCAGGCATCGGCCCTGGTGAACCCCTACATTTGTGCTGACATCTCTTTGAGGCGCGCGTGGAATACGACGCGCCGTCGACCCGGGCCTGGTCCTTGCCGGACGGTGAGCTACCCATTGCTCACCGTCCGCAAGCCCGCGCCTACGGTGGCCGGAAATCCGCCCGGGATTCCCGACGCCCAGGGCGTCTCCTGCGGGGGCTAGGGGCGAGAGGGCGCGAAACATGCCTTTCCCTCAACCGTCCCGCCTCCTCCTTCGCGAGCATTCCTGCTTCGCAGAAGGAGGTGACGGCTGCCCATGCCCTCTCGCTCCGTACCATGGCCTGAACCAGGGCCGGACGCGAGACATCTCTGCCGCCGATCGCCTCCACGTGGACACGGCGGTGCTCTGCCCAGGCCGGGCAGACCTCCACCGTATGCTCCACCGTGTCCTCCGAGCGATCCACGCAGTGGTGACACCCGGACGTTTCCTCCCGAAAGGGTGCTGCTTGTGGTGACTGGTCGTCTTGCTGACCATGGTTTTATTATTGTTATTAGCAAGTAACTGTTTATTTAGTTTACTTCGATTGTGCTAGATTGTCATTTGTGACTTCGAGTTAAAGCTATAACTATATGTAAGCGCGCACGCACTTTATGCCTGGAGGCTTTTATTTAGGTATTAAGTTCTGTTTACGTTTTTATGTTGTGACTTTTATCTGCTTGAGTACAATTTTCATTGTTTTGTTGGTATATTGGCGTGTGCTAGCTAACATATGGCAAGAAATTAAATGAATGTTTTGTGTTTCGTAGTGTTAATTACTTTGCATACGATTTGTATAGAATCAAGTTTTTCTAACTAAACAGACAGATGTGCTGCTGGACAGTTTGTTGCGCCACTTCTTCTTCCCAGCTAAAGCACTAGGAAATGGTGAAGGGCGGGCGTTTTTGGGGACGGTCTTATGTAATGTTGACGTTCGAAAAGTGCTGATTCTAAGTCTAGTTTGAATAAATGACTTTTGATTTTGAACATCTGCAATGAATAGATCATCCTAGGCAATTATCCCAGCAACCAGTCTGCTGACCACCCGGCGCGGTGACTCGCTGCCGATTTCAAAATCTCACGTCCACACACAGATTTTGAAATCGCAAACGACAAATGGGCAATTGTTTGTAGACGTTATTTTGAATGTTAACCCATGTCCCGTTTGGAGTTAAAAAAATAAATGTTCAGTTTAATCAACCCCCAACGGCGGAGATCTCGCTCTCTCGCGTCCGGCCCTGGTCTAGGCCCTGGTACGGAACGAGAGGGCATGGGCAGCTGTCACCTCCTTTTGTGAAGAGTAATGCTTACGAAGGAGGAGGCGGGACGGGTGAGGGAGAGCGGAATTTCGCGCCCTCACGCCCCTGCAGGAGACGCCCGCCCAGGGCGTCTCCTGCAGGGGCGTGAGGGTTGGGAATCCCAGCCGGATTTCCGGCCACCGTAAGCGCGGGCTTGCGGACGGTGAGCAATGGACAGCTCGCCGTCCGGTAAGGACCAGGCCCGGATCGACGGCGCGTTGTGTTCCACGCGCGCCAAGAGATGTCAGCACAAGTGTAGGGATCCACTAGGGCCGATGCCTGCCGGGGTCGCGGGAAAGTCCAAAAGGGTTACCGAGGCCCCTGGCAACACAGGCAACGGAAGGAACACGGGTGGGTTTTAGTCAGTAAGAGTCTGACACACCCTCCCGCTCCGCCCACAGCGGAAGAAGTTATTTGATAATTTCCCACCCAAAAAAAAGGCATTGATTTTTATAAGAGGTACTTGCAGTATGATCCCTGGGCTTAACATTAGTGTATAGAGTATAGAGACATGAGGAACAGGGTGTAAAGTTCACTCATCCTCCATAGAAAAGGGAGGATCCTCCGACCAGACGGGTGTCGTGTCTGGTGGGTACTGCTCGACGGTTGATGTTGTATATATGCTAGTTGCGCGGTAAACTCTGCTTGCGCGATGCAGGTTTTTGCGTGACGTCGGTGTACTGCGTAGTTCGCATGTGGCGTGGTAGATGCCGCCACAAGTGATTTATTTATATTTAGTGGTACATAAGGTGGGTAAGGATTTAATGCCACTTTCTCCTCCAGACACATTATCTTTGGGTCAAAAAACTGTTTTAAAAAAAAACACACCAAGTGCAAGATTTGGAAGTATGTTGGCTTTGGTTGTTTTGTTTTGTGAAACTTTTATTCCATCGCCTCATTTTTTTTTCGTCTACCTATCGCATGTCGCATTACAGCCGGCCGTGGAGTATGGGTAAAGTGAAAGGCGCTCGGCAGAGCAGCCAATGCCAGTAATGTGGCGTCCACCGCTGTCGCAAAAAACCTAAGCTTTAGTAGATTTTTTTGCATATATACCTTCCAACATCCAGCTTTCCAAACTTCAGATTCTCCAAGCTATAGCTGGCAGACAGCTCAGCGAAGACCGGAGCGAAGTTCACGCAAGCCGGATGCCATGCAGCGTAAATACACACTATCCAGGTGGTATTTTTATGGTGCTTGAGCTCGTCATCCAGAACTTGTGGACCTCGGAAGTAGGTCACGTGTTCCGGACCCATGTATGTGGGTTCCGGGAGGAGGAGAGCAGAGAGAATGAGGATTGCACCGTATGGGAGACCATAGCTGAAAAGGGAAGAATTAGAAATATTAATAGCAATAATTTGTTTTCTAATTATTAATCTACATAATTTAAATATATAAATAAAATTAGAGTGTCTGTTTGTAATATTAAAATAACCGCTTTTTACTAAATGCATACACGGTACATATACCAAAATATTTTTTTTTACAATTTTTGTCTGTCTGTCTGTTTGTTCCGGGTAATCTCTGAAACGTCTGGACCGATTTTGACGGGGCTTTCACTGACACATAGCTGATTTAATAAGGAGTAACTTAGGCTACTTTTATTTTAGAAATATTATTAATTTTTATAAATATATATAATATAATCTATACAAATAAATAAAATTGAAGTGCCTGTTTGTAATGTCAAAACAACAGCTCTTTACTAAATGCATATGAAAGTATATACGGTACTAACAACAAACAAAAAAAAAAGGCAATAAAATCATGTTTGTTGTATGGGAGCCCCCTTAAATATTTATTTTATTCTGTTTTTTAGTATTTGTTGTTATAGCGGCAACAGAAATACATCATCTGTGAAAATGTCTAACTATCACTGTTCATGAGATACACCCTGGTGACAGATGGACAGCGGAGTCTTAGTAATCACGGTCCTGTTTTACCCTTTCGGTACGGAAGCCTAAAAAAGGCCCATAACTCAGAAACGGTGTGCCATAGGACCTTGCTTCTCAGACCGTAAATGATTTCTAAGGACAAGGTTAACCAGATACTGCAATAAAATTGGTAATTTTCGGAAAAACATGAAAAGATGTCTCGCTCCACTGTGGCCCTAAGGCTACACTCCAAAAGAGTAATCATACTTGTTATTATAGCATCATAACTTTATACCCTGTAATAGGACTTGGCAGAGGTGTATTCTATCAACTCTATGCCTACATGTCAGCAGTTATAAGTCTCATACTGTAGACACGGTTTTGTTTTTTTTTTACATCATCTTCACATTTAGTTATAAATTCAACATTATATATACTAATCCTTATATAAAAATATAATTTAAAAAGTGTCCATGTAGTTTCTTGCCCATTCTTCTCCATAGGTACCTACTACGCTTTGGAAAGGGCAACTAGCTTCATATTTCTAACTGACCGACTCCTTGACAATATTCAAAAGTGCCTGAAAATGGTTTTATTCAAATAAATGCTTTGAGTTTGAGTTTGTTGTTCTATTGGTCACAAATGCTACTGCTGAACTTGAGGTGATATTGAGTTTTTTCTATCAGAAATTTCTCATTAGCAGCCTTGAGTATGCATCATCCCGGTTGATGGTAATAGGGACGCCCCTTATTACATGGGACTCAAACATAACTGTTGAAATGTGGGTGTATTATTTACGCCTCTGACTGGCGGGAGGGCAGGTGTGATGTTTATGTAATAAATTTGACCTATATTTTTTATGCTTATGTGAAAATACTAAATATGGGCTGTGCTATAAGAACAAACTGACATTACTACTACCGTTAGCATTCATTTGAAGAATATATACTAAGCAACTTATTATCATTTAACACTGAGTTGATAATATGATTTAAAGACTTCAATGACAGAAGACTACCGTATGACTAATATCTGCAAGTGTTTATGTATGAGAATGTATCTGTCATCTTAACAGTGTGAGCACCGTTAATTTATGATCTATCTAGCGAGATTATAAACTATTGAAAAATTTCATTGTTACAATATAACGCATTCATTTTTAGTACTTTATCATCTGTCAATGTCAAATTGTGAACGAATCTGTTATTGACAGGGTTCATAATCTGTCCGATTTTCACCCATAAAATCGTGAAACGTCCCTGATTGGTAGGTCTCAATGGTCAAAAAACAAAACAAAATATTTTATTTCACATATACCTACATAGGCACTTATGCAACGTCAAGCTAGGTGCATGGTTCAAATTGGTTGTTTCCTATGGAGAAGAGCCGGCAAGGAACTCCACAGTTACTCTTTTAAAAATAACTGGCTTTTACAATGTTTTCAAATTACAGTGTTTAAAGGTTTGGGAGGACAGTGTAGGCCTGTCAACAAGTACCAGGTCCATAACAAAAATAAATGGTCCTACTCTTTGATATGCAATGGTCTCTGTAGTTCCATGAAACATGAGGCTCCAGGGACTAGTGCCATGAGCAGTCGAGTCTGGTTTAACAATGCTGGGGTTGGTGCATTTCATTCATTCATTCATTCATACATACAAATCTAGTTAATTAAGCCTACAACATTCTCACATTCACAAAATATAAAAGAATCTATGTAAAATATTAATAAAATAAGTTGGTTGTAGGTTGCAGTAACTAAGCCAGGGTACCCAGACCAAATGGATTAAGTCAGGTTAAAACTGTGGATGAGCTAAATGAGCTATTCTGCATGCGAGCCGAGCGAGTGCTTCTTCCTTCCTTCAGTTTTTTGGCTATTTAGTATTAGCACAAAGTGCGTTCGTCGCATGCAAGTTTGATATCAGTTCACAATTTGTCGGTTTGCCATGGATAGATTATAATATCCAAAAATAATGCATTAATTTGTAAATGGTTTATTGCAACTCCCAATTTTTTGATAGTTTATAATCTTGCTGGATAGAGTTTAAACTAACGATGTTCTTAATCATACGGTGATATACCCATTAGGGACGAAGTTAGAAAAATGTTCCGTTTTGAATGATATGTATTAAAAATTTAATTCATGACTATGACTGTGCTTATAACCCACCTTTTTTAACATTCTCAGCATGAAACCGGTTCAAACAATACAAATAACCACTTAAAACTAGTAAGAATTACGTCCATACAAACGACTCATAAGAAAAATACACACAGAAAAGGACTTTTAGGACTTACCGAATATCAGCATAAAACCAAAGAATTAGATTCGCAATCTTCGTATAAACGAACGAAGACGATAGATAGTTAACCATAGTAACGCTTCCTGCCTTCCTCGTCCTCAACATTACGACTATAATTAGGAAAAACAAGATTTCCGTTTCACGACTGTCCAATTCACAATCCGCACTTGGAAACAAAAAGGTGCAAATATAACCTGTTCTTTTACACACAACGAAAGAAAGACTTAATAAAATATTAAACCAGTAATATGGCTTTAATAACTGCCTTAAATCAGCTTTATAAGACATGGTTAATAGTTAAAATTTAATTAAAATCACAATTCTGGGATCACACCAGCAGTAAATTGTTACATCCGGGCCACAGACTACGTAATACTGCTGTCATTATATTTATTATATGTGTTGCCAGACGCCGACGGCGCGGCGTGTCCTCGTACTTATATGATTTGTAATCTCGTAGTTTGTCAACACAACCTCGTACATACCATTTATTTAATAAATTGCCTAAAATTTATTGATTTTCTTGTCAACTATCTCATAAACAAGCACTCTTCAAAGCAGTTTCGTCAAAAAGTACTACAGAGCTGTTTGTACAAGTTGTACAAACACACATACCGCTCTGGAGTTGCAGGTGGCAGGTCGTACAACCGGAATTTTGCTTTGTAGTATCCGGACTGTAATATAGTGGACGTGGAATAGAGGACAATGAACATAATTTTGTAAAATATATGCTTTCTACGATAACGTTATATCATAAATAAACAAAGCAAGCAAAATGAAATAATATATGCAACCTACATGAAATAAAATACTTACACACCGTTCTTTCATTGCTTATAGTTAGAGGCGCATTCCAAAATATGATGTGATCTCGTACAAAATCGTACGAAGATGGATGTAAGCTCGTACATGTACGAGAAACCTCGTACGGATGGCAACGCTGTACTCTACGAGGGCTGTCACCCAAGAAAACGTTGATGCTGTGCGTAAGCTAATATTATTGAGGAAGATCGACATGTGACATACCGCGAAATTCAGGCAACTTTAGACATTGGCATGAGTTAAATACAAATAATCTTGCATGAACAAAGCGGCTCGCGTTACTTGGTACGTCAGAACTCTCGAAAGATTCCACGCCGGATCCTCAAATGCTGTATACAACATCGTATCAGGTGAGGAATCCTGGATATACGCGTACGAACCCGAAACAAAAAACCAGTCACGAGTTTGGGTGTTCGAAAATGAGTTAAAGCCAACAAAAATTGTTCGTTCACGGAGTGTTGCAAAAAAAATGATGGCCACGTTTGTCTCCAAAACCGGCCATGTTACGACTATTCCTCTTGAGGGACAAAGAACGGTTATTGCAGAATGGTATGCTAGCATTTGTTTGCCACAGGTCGTTTCTGAACTCCGTAAAGAGAACTGCAACCGCCGCATCATCCTCCATCACGACAATGCGAGTTCTCACACCGCGCAAAGAACAAAAGAGTTTTTAGAGCAAGAAAACATAGAATTATTAGACCATCCGCCGTACAGCCCCGACCTAAGCCCTAATGATTTCTATACTTTCCCTAAAATAAAGAATAAATTGCGTGGACAGAGATTTTCATCACCTGAAGAAGCTGTGGACGCCTACAAAACGGCCATTTTGGAGACCCCAACTTCCGAATGGAATGGTTGCTTCAATGATTGGTACCATCGTATGGAAAAATGTGTCAAATTTCGCGGAGAATACTTCGACAAGCAATAAATACATTTTTAAATAGTAATGTTGTGTCACTTCCTTGATTCCCGAAATTTTCAGTGCCGCCCTCGTATCTATGATACTACCGTGATGCCGCCGGTCCGCCGGACCACAGACTTAGTAGTACTGTCCGGGCTCTAAAAATAAACTAGACATGGGTAGTTAACCGTATCTCGTGAGCGAGTGATAGAAAAGAGCTAGCTCTTTTCTATTGCCATCGCTCTCTCACTCGCTGGCTAAATAGCTTATTTTTTTATTTTTTTTAATGGCATTACGTAGTCGACCTTGAGAGGTCGTGACTACTCAACTGGACTACCCTGTGGCTGCCTTAAGCGGACTCAAAGCCTCCAGCCAGGGGCGAATTTCCTACATAACTAAGCGACTGCACGCTAAGGGCACCCCCTGTGGGGTACGGACCTCGGGAGTGTGGACCTGTGGGGGAGGACAGCAAGGTGGGACAGGCTGGATCTGAACAGAATTATTATTAAACGGGCTAAATAGCTCAGTTAGCTCACTCAGACTCATTAGCTCAGTACTTCAGCGAGATACCGATGACCGACCGAACGGCGCATTCGGCTCGCTCCGGAATACTTCGTTCGTTGCACCGTTTTGTCTACGGAAGAATAGACAAAAATGACGTTCCGTGCAGAAAGTACGGCGGCAGCAAAGTAGAAAGAGTCAACTGCACTTATTACGAAATTCACTCTTTTACATAATTCGACCAGAATTCTTTGTTTTGTCATAGTATTTTTTTTCTGTTTGATTCTCAATTTTTACTGATAATGTCACTTATAAAGACAACTACAACAATTTATCTCAAAGTGTCGAAGTACAGTATTTTGGAACAAAAAAATATTATAGTAATATTGGCCCTAACCATTTCCTTGGTAATTCCCTATTAACTAATCATCATTCTTCCGCTCTTATCCCAATTTATTTGTGGTCGGCGCAACATGTCCCTATCTTTCATACTTCTCTATTAGTTGTCATCTCGGTAGTCACCCCCTTTCTAGCCATATCATCTTTCACACAGTCCATTCATCGTTTCTTTGGTCTTCCCCTACTCTTATAGCCATCGACATTCATACTTAAGACTTTCCTCACGACATTTTCCTCATTCCTCATTTTCCTTAGTATTCTCATCTCAACAGCACGCAATTGCCTTTCATTCATCTCTTTTGTAGCCCAACATTCTGATCCATACAAGACAGCAGGTCTTATGATTGTTTTATATATCTTACCCTTAAGTTTAAGGGGAATGCGGGAGTCACAGATTGTTCCCGTGACCTGCTGCCATTTCATCCATCCAATGTTTACTCTATGCTTAACCGCCCGATCTACTTCGCCATCGCTTTGCATGGGTGAACCGAGATACCGAAAGTCAGAACAGACTGGGAGAAGCAGGCCATCAAGCGCTATGGTTCCAGAGCTGGAGAGGCCGCCGAAATCACAGAACATATATTCAGTTTTGGTTCTGCTGATTTTCAAGCCCACATTCTCTAGCTTCTGTTGCCATTTCTCCAATCTGCTCTGGATCTCAGGTCCATCTTCACCGACAAGAACAATGTCATCGGCGAACAGCATGCACCAGGGTGCCTCTTCCTGTATGTCCGATGTCAGAGCGTCCATAATAAACAGGAAGAGGTAAGGACTTAACGCCGACCCTTGGTGAAAGCCTACAGCCACACTGAACCCGTCGGTATTGCCAGCAGCCGACCGGACGTAGGTACAAGATTGGCTGTACATAGCACGAATTAACACCACATACTTCCCGGGCAAACCTTTCTCTTTCAAAGCCCACCACAACACATCCAGAGGATTTCTTTCCATATCATACGCTTTCTCCAGATCAATGAACACCATGTGCAAGTTCTTGTGTGAACGTCTGTACTTCTCCCACAATTGGCGGAGTGCAAAAGTGGCGTCCACTATTCCTCTACCTGGCATAAACCCAAACTGGTTCGGGGTAATCTCTCTCTCGCAGTCTTTTCTCTATTACTTTCTCCCATAGCAACATACTACGTGACATGAGCTTTATCTCTCTATAGTTGTTGCAGTCGTGGACATCACCTTTATTCTTGAAGATGGGCACTAGCGAACTATGACACCATTCTTGTGGGATCCCTCCTTCATGCAACAACTTATTGAAGGATACAATCAGCCACATACATCCATCTTCTTTTAAACACTTCCATACTTCTACTGGTATATCATCTGGGCCCATGGCCTTTCCATTTTTCATACTTCGAACTGCCTTCCTTACTTCATCCATGCTAATTTCCCTCACTAAACCCATATTTACCTGTACCTCTTTAAGCACACCATTCCATTTATTATCTTCGTTCATTAGCATTTTAAAATAAACCTTCCATCGTTCTTTTATTTTGTCATCTTCGGACAGAACCTTACCGGCGTCGTCTTTCATACATTTAATGTGAATTATATCTCTCATTCTCCTTTCTCTTGCTTTTGTAATCCGATAGATCCGATAGAGCTCCTTCTGGTCTCTAGGGCTGTCCAGTGAGTCATACAACTTTTCCTGCGCCTTAGCCCTCGAAACTGCTACCGCCTTTTTATTCCATTCTTTAGAAACCTTTTTCTTATCATCTTTCAAACTATCATTCCCGTTTTCTACACCCTGCCATCCTTTAAACGCAATTTTCTTTTCTTTAAGCATTTTTTGCTCGTCATCATTACCCTTCGGTTCTCCAAACACATATTTTGCTATTTTCCGTAAACAATCCCCCATTTCTTTCCAACATTCATTCAGAGATTTTCTTTCCATTTTGATTTCATTTCAATCATTTTATCTACCACTTGACACTTAAACATACTGGCACATTCCTCTTCTTCTATCATACGCCATCTGGTTTTGGGTGGGGGCCGTTCCTTGTTCCTACTGAACGAGACACTGAATTTTACCTCCATTATTAGGAGTCTATGTTGTGAGACTAAATCTTCACCCGGAAGCACTTTACAGTCTTTGACTCTATTAAGGCTGTTCCGTCTTACCAGCAAGTAGTCAATTTGTGTCGCGTGGTGACGACTTTTGTAGGTTATAAGATGCTCATTTTGTTTTCGAACCACGTATTTATTATTGCCAGGTCAAAGGCCGAAGCAGCTTGCAAGGGGGTCTCGCCATCAGTGTTACTGTCTCCATATCCCCAACCACCATGCACGGAAGCTGCTCTAAAGACAGAAGGATGGGTATGAGAACCCATCCTTCTGTCTTCCTACATGCCCGTTAAAATCACCCCCCACGTACACTTCTTCACTATCCTGCACATCCATCATCACCCGATCGAAGTCCTTCCAAAACTTCTCTTTTACAGTATCCTCACACCCAGACTGGGGTGCATACACACTAACTATATTAACCACCCGACTCTCCACAATCACTCACAATCACAGCTATCACTCTATCACTTACTCTTTTAACATCCACCACACATTCCTTCAACTGATTATCCAAAACTATACCCACACCATTTCGCTTGCCATCGTGGAAGCGATGATAAAACGTATAAATAAAACTTATATCCTTCTCCTATCTCTCTGGCCTTCGCACCCTTCCATTTCGTCACTTGCAGACACGCTATGTTCAAACGTCACCTTTTTAAACGTCTGCTAGTTCCCTTCCTCTTCCAGTCATCGTACCTACATTCCAGCTCGCACACCTCATTCTAACTTCTCTCACTCTCCGAGCTTGCGTCTTACGTCGCACCCACCCGTTCTAGTGCGACAACCCTTGTCCATTTCCCACAGAAGACGGGTGCTGACCCTGCGCGTCGCCCTTGGGTCGAGCCCTATCACGCATCATATTATTTTCACTCATGTTGCTTAGGGTTTTGGCTAAGTTTTACAGTCGGCCGCCTACCAGACACACACTATTAACTAAATTATGTAAAATAGGAGAAGACAGCTTTGTTTTTCTATTAATTATCACAGTTTTGCGTTCAAAACGCTCTCCTGTAAAATCACGATTTTGTAGATAACCGTATAAACATTGTGGCCGTCGAGTATAAAAATGCAAATTGTCTTCACTAGGTACGTAGCTTAGACAACTGTCAGTTGTCAGTGTAATTTTGACAGTTTGGGATAGAAAACTTTCTACTGAAATAGTCTACTTATAAAAGGACCTAGACAAAGATCGTTAGAAACACGGAATAGAAAAAACAGGTTAGAAACGAGACAAAATGACAGATTGCAGAAGAATTTCTACGGTGCGATGTCAAAAATGGAGAAACGAAATGTCACTTGCTATATAAAGAGCTGTCTATTCTTCGTAGAAATAGAAAGCGTCATTTTAAGCCTGCTGGAGTGGAGACCGAATATCAATAAGCGTAGTGTGGGTCGCCCCCCAGCTAGATAGGCCTTAAAAGGTGGTAGGGACAGACTGGATGTAGAAGTCGAAGGTGGTTACTACCCGTACGAATTAACTGTGCACCTCGCGCTGTGACGTCATTTGAACGGTACCGCTTGCAAAAAAAATTAAATTATGTTAAAAATATTTGACGTTTTGTAATTAGATTGTTATAATATTTCCGCTTACAATAAAAAGATGACGAAAACATGAGGGCGCTACATTTTTCGTAACTGTCACATTTTTTTAGTAAAATGCTGAAGTATGGCGACAATTTTGTATGGAAAATTTTTAGTTCCACTTTAATTAAATGACATGTGGTAACATATTTGAAAGTAAAGAAACAAATAAGGTATAAAAACATTTATTTCACTCAATCGTTTTCGCTACTATAATTAATTTCTTCAATTCCCGACATGGTGTCGGATTCGTCAATTTCGGTCTCAGAGCTGGATTCTTCGCCTCCAAGAGAAATTATAAATTCTCTTTCTTCTATTTCTTGGAGACGGTCTTTGACCCAATACTCTTTTTCCAATCTTTCAATGTGGTTTATTTCTTTCTTCCAGTCAGCATCTGTAATGGACTTTATAGCCTCCCTCGTCAATTTTTCAATTTCTCTCTCAGATTGAGTAACGTTTTTGTCTGCCACCCTTTGCTTCACTAAATTCCATATATATTCTATTTGATTTAAATCACAATGGTAGGGTGGCAGACGCAAAACTTCATGGCCGTGCTCCTTCATTAATTCGTCCACAATGTATTTTTTTGGAGGCTTATTAATCACAATCAAATAATATAATTCGCGTTTTGTCATTTTTTCATCAAATATTATATTGTTGCTTCGCAGCCATTTTTGCATATCGCCTTTGAGCGACGAGCTTACGGGAGGCTTTTCAGATTGCGTCGAGTGATAAGGTGCGTTATCGATGACAACAATGCCATTTGGCGGTAAGTTTGGTAAAAGCTTTTCTTTCAACCATTTCGTGAAATTTTTAGTGTCCATTTCATGATGGTAGTCACCCGTATTGCTCTTACATTTATATAGAAGTTCGGCTCCGGGAATGAAACCATTTTCACCGCCCGCGTGGACAAGAATCCATCGTTGCCCAGGATTGTCATTTTTTTTTATGCTTGCGTCACTGCTGTTTTGCCAACATTTACGTACCGTATAATGTGAATGAATCCATGTTTCATCCAGGTATGTAACGGGTTTTTTGTTCACCCCGAGGTCATTGTTTTGTTTCTTTTTTCGCAGGTAGCGATCCCTCCAAGCGACGATGTCGGGCTTTTGTATTAAAAAATGTCGCATATTTTTACATTTCTTAAATTTATAACCCAAATGGTTTATAAGTATCAGCCGCAATGTGGTTATTCCACCTGAAAAACATAAAATAAAGTTCGTTAGGTTTATGTTACTCATTACAATATTATTAATATTATGATACAAGCCATATGAGACAGCTAACACAAATAAAATGCTTACCCGGAAAATTTAAGTCCGTTTTTGCAGCCGCCAATATTTTTTTCAAAGTGGGTACTTCTTTTCTAACTGTATAGAAATTGTTGACAATGTTTCTCAACGCGCATAGATCAAAATTGTCCAGTTCGATCTTTTTGGCGCTTGTCCTTCTTTTTTTGCCTGGTGTAGATAATTTTGGTATAGGTGCTGGACCTGAACCTGACGATGTACTAGGCACTGGCGGATCGTTTTGTTGTACAACTTTCGATTGGTTTTTAATATTCATCAGTGTTCTTTTTGATACACCAGTAGCTGCACAAGCTCTTTTTATAGCTTGGTCTACAGGAATTATAAAACGTTTATTTGCCTTCTCATTTTCGAAGAAAGTCAACACCTTCAATATAAGAGTCCTTGCCTCACTATGAATTGTCTTGCCCATGATGGCTTCACTACACAACAACACGTTGAAAAGGTCCAAACTTAACAAAAACGACAATTCACAAGCTTAACAAAGCAATAATTCAACAGAAACAATAATAGCAACAGATTTAAACCGTATTTAGACGATGGAAACGAGAAACGCGCAACGGTAACAAAGATGCTATCGCTACTGAGCGCTTGCGGCGAATGCGGGGCACCGCGCGGGGCAGCGGGAGAGGGGTCGCATTCCAGCGGAGTGCACAGTTGATTCGTACGGCTTGTAGCTGAATACACGTAATAGGTTGGGGAAAAAGTCTTTTCGCATTATAGTATGTATGAACTTGTAATAAAATCTCTTTGGGTCTGGTCTATTTGTATCTGGCTGGTTTTGGTATCATTGAAAGTTTAAATTTTAAAGAACATAATTCCA
Organism: Atethmia centrago; assembly: GCA_905333075.3. Lineage (NCBI taxonomy): Eukaryota > Metazoa > Arthropoda > Insecta > Lepidoptera > Noctuidae > Atethmia > Atethmia centrago. The sequence goes on from HG995396.1 coordinate 2,206,519, forward strand.
AATTCAAATTAGGAAAATGTGTGATTTTCATTTGTTTTTCGTACCGTCAAGATGAGTGAATCTAATGAAGAAATTCGATACCTACATTTTAAAATTTTACTACAAAAAAGGTAAAAATGCAACGCAAGCCGCGAAAAAAAATTGCGAATTTTATGCACCTAGTGCAGTGTCTGTGAGAGAAGGACAAATTTGGTTTAAGCGTTTTCAATCCGGAAATTTTGATGGCTAAGATGCACGTCGCTTTGATCCTTTTTCAAAAATGGCATCCATTTTATCCGTAATAGCCATAGGGCATTACGGATAAAATGGATGCCATTTTTGAAAAGTGGAGCAAGATCGGCATATCAGTAGTTACGACATAGCTGAAGAACTGGGAGTTGACCACAAAACAGTTCTGGCGCATTTGATAAAACTGGGTACACAAAAAAGCTCGATATTTGAGTACCTCACGAGCTCACTGAAAGAAACCTAATGAACCGTGTACTCATTTGTGATTCTTTATTACGACGTAATGAAACCGAACCATTTTTGAAGAAGCTGATAACTGGTGATGAAAAGTGGATCACGTACGACAAGAACGTGCGAAAAAGGTCGAGGTCAAAGGCCGGTCAGGCTTCACAGACTGTGGCGAAACCCGCAACAAGGTGATGCTGTGTGTGGTGGGATTGGAAGGGCATTATTCATTATGAGCTGTTACCACCGGGCAGGACCATCGATTCTGAACTCTACTGCGAACAACTGATGAGATTAAAGCAAGAAGTTGAGAGAAAGCGGCCGGAATTAATCAACAGAAGGGGTGTGGTTTTTCATCATGATAACGCTAGACCTCACACATCTTTAGCCACTCAGCAAAAATTAAGAGAGTTTGGCTGGGAGGTGTTAATGCATCCGCAGTATAGTCCTGACCTTGTACCTTCAGATTTCCACCTGTTTCGGTCTCTTCTTTATTCTTTAGGCAGTGTCAGGTTAACATCACGAGAGGACTGCCAAAACCACTTGTCGCGGTATTTTGATCAGAAGTCCAAAAATTTCTATAGCAATGGGATCATGTCCCTACCTACAAGATGGCAAAAAGTTATCGAACAAAATGGTACCTACATACTTTAGTTAAATGTAAATAAACTATATTAAAAAATGTTTTGAATTTTCTTAAAAAATGCGAAGAAACTTTTTCTCCAACCTATTATTTTGGTCCCTTTTAGGGAAGTGAACTGCCAAAATATCTTTGATAGCAAGAAAAACAACGGAAATTATATCAAAATATTTTATTATTCCAAACTTAAATTATGTAACATTAAATTCTGTGGAGATTGAATTTACAATAACATAATTGACAACTACCCTAAAATCAATAAGTAACTTAAAACTTGAATGACTGGTTATGCCATATTATTTTTCGTTTGAGAACACCTATGAAGTGCTTTCACAGTTCTGTGAATTACTGTGATTTTGGCAGACTTGGCAGTGGAAGCAACCCTATTATAATATTATATGAAATAAAGATCAGTGATTTTGACGGACTTGTCGGTGGCAGCAATCCAACAGCGACCTTATTAGTACTGCAATAAGTATCACTGTGAGATTTTGACAGTGATGTCTACAGATACACAAGAACAGCAAACTACCCACATTTTAGTACCCGTATTGTAAAAGCCTATTCAGATATTAGCGATACCCCGTCGTTCTCGGTAGCGATACCGAATCGCATTAGCGTAGCGTGTATTTCTGACACCCGGGACAAATCCAAAATCCCCCCCCCCCCCATTTTCACAACTAAGGATTATTACAATGTAAGGTTAGGTTAGGACATCAAACTTGAAGTTTGAATTAATAAATAACCTTCAATAAACCCAATGGGCCAGAATCATTAAAATTGTCCGAAACAATCGGCCCGAAACAATTTCTACACATATTTGGCTTGTGACAAACGGCGAACTCCGTTGGCGTGTACGCCTGCTGAATCATGTTTGGCTCGGCTTGGCACAATTCGATCTAAGCCGACCGGTTTTTCCCCGAACAAGTGAGTAGCATGCCTAACACTGAATAATTGTAAGTATTTAGAAAACACCCATTTCATAAAGATTACAGAGTAGAAGAGGATTGGTTCAGATTAATATTAACTACTATTTGAATCGCTAAAAACAGAGGAGCTACTCCCATATTTAAAATAATGTTCGCACTGTAATCTGTCTCAAAATATAAAATTAAAAAAAAGTCAGCCAAGGGGACTGCCGAAAGAAGTGTTTAAAACTTTGGAATAATATTAAAGGTATACAGGCCGTTTTGTAGAAGGACCGCCACAATTTTCTAAGGGATTGGGGGAGTCATATGCTATAATTATAACTTTTCAAGCATAGAAGCTATGTTTTAAGTGGCACAATAATTGAGATGTTTTTCTTTATGTAGCCATATCTTTTTTGTTTGTGGTTGGTTTTAGAAATTAATATTTTTTGGTGTCATATTTGCAATGCACATTTGAATATACCTACAATTGCTTCATTCTGAGTTTCCAGTCTTAAAATGGTTAAAGAACGATCATTTTAAATGTTAAAAATGAATAATAAAACAATTTTGTGCTAGCAAATGACACTCCACAGAGAGGACTGTGTCCCAGCAGTGGGAACATTATAGGCTATGTAAATGACACTCTCTATCCTTCAAAACATATCGGTCATTCTACCAAACATACTGTGTATCTGTATACATGTACACAGGCCGCTGCGCATCGCCAGTCTGGCACAGCACGTCACATTGGCATGTCGGTGTCGCGACACTTGCAAGTTTTGCCTCTACCAAAAATCGTTCAACGCGTTTTCACTTCAAAAACTTCTAATTTACCTAATATCACATTTTTGACATTGATTGTCGCCGAGAGGAGATAGAAACTTGAATTTAAACGTTTTGTATTGTACGAGAATTAACCTTCTGGTAATCTTTCCACGGAACCCAGTTGAAGAACTATAGGATCTCTTATTAAAATAAATAAATAAAATGATTGACTAAAATATTTCACTCATGTATTATCGTTTCAAATCACAAGCGAGTGTATCGTATGACTTTTGTGCCAGTGACATAAGGTTTAAATTGCAATGACTGACGCCGCGCTCGTGAAATGTATTAACTATACAAAGTGGTCTAAATAGGAACAGAACTGGTGTTCATAATGCGGTCGTAATATAGATATTTCAAATTAAAGTGTCGGCACATTCACTAAAACGACGAAGGGCAGTGGGCGCCACATAGCGTCCGCAATTTACCGGCGAATGACGTCACTAAAACGTTATGAAATTAAGTTCGTTTGTTTCCCAAGTTTGTTTGATTTTTGACATCGTAGTCGAACCCCGCTGCTGTCATTTTCATGACAGTCGTCACTGCGGTCGTTATGTAGAGGCAGAGCTGTCTTAGGACAGGCTTAAGACGAGATGTTGATTCCACAGTCACTTTACCTCTGGCCGTTATTTTGACAGACTTGTCAGTGGCAGCCACCCAACAGCAACATAATTTTAAAGAGAATAAAGAAAAAAGATTTTGAAAATAATTATGGAAGGATTGTAGGCAGAGGCGCGTAAAACAGCAGCGACATACCCTTAAGTTTGACATTTTAAAACTTGACAATATGGCGTCGTGATCTAATAATATTCTTACTTTGATGCAAAGTACAGAGAGCAACTAAACGTTGACCATTAACTAGCAATAAAACGAGCTCATTGTGGCCAACTTAGAGCGTTTTCTGGCCCTTTATGTGCTTTCTCCATATGCTTTTTCAACTCATGTTTTCTAACAAAATTCGCAGGGCATTTCAGACAAGGCAGCCTGTATCCTTTATTATGTCTACGCTTAGCATGTTCAGACCTACGAGATGCAGAAATAAACTTCTCCCCACAATCTTCACATTCATACGGCCTCTCACCAGTATGCCTTCGTCTGTGGTATACGGCGGCCATTTTCGAAACAAGTTTCGCGCCACAAATGTCGCATTCGAAATTTCGAACGCGGGTATGGACAACGGTGTGTTCTGCCAGTCTTGCGGGGGTGTAAAACCTTTTTCCACACCACTGACACTGATGAGGTCGAATATCCATGTGAATCCAGAGTATATGGTTTTTAAGTTGAGGTCTAGAGTTGTAGGTTTTGCCACAATGGTCGCAAGTGAAGGTTGCAGGGTCGCGGATGTTGGAGCGTCGGTTTCTGGGCACATCTTGAGCATTAGGCTTTGCGTCTGGTTCGCATTGAGACCTATGTTCTCTATAACAGCCTCGGTTGGTGAACTGTACCCCGCAAGCACGACAAGTCCTGACTGCGTGCATTTGTGCATGACATTCAAAGGAAGCGTTTCTAGGGAAGGTCCTGCCACAATCTGTACACGTTAACGCTCCCGCTTTGTGGGCCTTTTTCACGTGTTTTTTCAACTGTGTTTCATTCGGACATAGAATTGGACACTTTTTACATAAGAATGCAATTTCATTGTGAACGGAAGACAGATGTTCCTGCATTTCTTTCCCTCTAACGAAGACTGACCCGCAAAGGAGGCAGGCCTCTTTATGCCCACTATTTCTTAAATGCATATTTAGGTAGTACGGACTAAGGAAGCCCTTCCCACAATCAGGACAACTGCAAGATGGTCCAGTGCGCGCCCCTCTCGGTTTCCTTTCGACAGGCTTTTTCGCGACTCGATTTTTTAACCGATTTAGGATTGTTTTCGCGTCACTAGTGTTGTAATCTTTGAATGTTTGTATCGAGAGGTCTGTTTTAATGAATGCGCAGACTGATTTGACGGACGGGGCAAATAAGGAGTTTGGCAAGGTGGCGATGTTGATGAGAGCTTTGCGCCATAGTTTATCTGAGTTCCTGACAAAGAGGCGGAATTCTTGCGCAGCTAGGGCTGTGCTGGCGCAGGCGACACACGCACCTACCGGTATTAAGGATTCTTCTTTCATCTGTAAAAAAAACAAGAAATAGTAAAATCGTTGAAATAAAGGTCCCTAGCAAAGAACCATATGGGAAACAAAGGCAACAGAGTCAAGAATGTATATTAGTTTTGCCCTCACCGTACCTAGGTTGCGCGGAAAAGTTTCTACGCAGAGCGAACTCACACTTCCCAATGTAATTTTTAGCAAAACAAAAAAGTGATCAATCTGACCATCTTTTGACGCGATCGGGCAAATTTTACTTGATTTAAATCTTTGAATATTCGTAGGAGCTACATCAGTAGGGGTGATATTTAATTACCTAGAATACAGGTTTCATATTTTCAACTTATTGAAAAATATTTAATGTTTTAATTTTATTATTGCTTTTGTTCTTCGCCACGATTTTATTAAGGAAAGTATTATCATTTGTATGTATTTTAAGTAGGTGTTTGATTTGATAGAACAGATTTTTCAGATAATTGTATAAATACATTTATATTTTATCTAATCGAAGTCAAAACTGGAAAATTAAAACCAGGTAAATCTAATAATTTGTACTACGTTCATACCTAGGCACTAAAAACATTTCGATATCTAGACAGTGTGATTTAACGTTACAATACCAAAATGCTTTTACCCAGGGATGATCCGTGGGTAAAAAAAAACCCTAATTAGTCCGTTAGTCAAATAAAAAAAAAATATTAGACCCGTATTTTTTGCTTTATCATATTAAAACGCATTAAAGTTGGGGAGTGGGAATCGCTACGTCACAATTATCTTAATATTAGTATAAAATCGCGACGTCATGTCACACTTTAACTCAATGTATTGCCGTAATCTTTTGATTACTTAAAAAAAGCAAAAACGTGTCCAATATTTTATAATAATCGTACACGACAACTGTCATTCTGACAAGAATTTTATCAAAAAAGTTTAATTTTCTTAGTTGTCAATCAATTTGAACAGTCAGTTCGTCCCGATATTTTTGACGCTGACTGTACCTGACGGGCAAAAAAAAAATGTCATCATCCCTATTGTACATTTTTGTGGTAAAGCCTATTTCTAGTATTTTAATTGGGGAAACTATATACTAACTATGTAACGCCCACAATAATTCCAACTTTCATGATTATAGAAATTTGGTTTAACTAATATGTAGTAATGAAAATAACCACTTCATTCTTTCATCAAAATAAAGCAATGCATTCTTAATAAAAACTATAATCCAATCTTAATTTATCAAAGATCCGAATAGTAGGACATAACAAGAAACAACCCAAATGCATGAAATTTTTTGTCTGTGATAATCTGTTCAGTATCACTGTTACACGAACTCACGAAAATGGGAAGATTTTCAACTCACATATAAAAAAACACTTCTTTTATTTTATTTCAGACTTGAATTAAACTTATTCATCCTTCTCAATAGTATTCCTGAGTCTTCTCGTCACAGGATTCATATCTCGTTTCGCAGGCTTCACTTCCACCACAGAATAATGCACGGACAAATAATGCTTCTTCAATTCACAAGGTCTGACAAAGCGAGCCGCACACTGCTCGCAGCCGTGTTTCAAGTCCTTTGTTCCTCTGTGGCGTCTTTTTATATGATCTAGCCTTCTCGAAGAAGAGAGGAATCTGTCCCCGCAATGTTCACATTTGTACGGCCTTTCACCAGTGTGAATTCTCTGATGTAACTGGAAACCTAATTCTGTTGTTAATTGAGCCCCACAGCAGCATTGGAAGACCTTACGCTCAGTTTTATGCACTTTTTCGTGAGACCTCAAATGAGCTAACGTGGAAGTCCGTTTTCCACAGGTTTGGCAAACGTAAGGCAGAATATTGAGGTGTTTTTGTATGATATGTATTCTGAGTGACGGTTTCCGGTTGTAAGTCACGCCACAGTGATCACAAGTAAAGAATTTGAACTCGACTGATGGTCGGTGCAAGTTTTCGCATGTTTGTTGGTGGTATTTGAAACATTTGACGTTGTCGAAGCTCATGTTGCAGGAACTGCAATGGAACAGCGAGTGGGAGTGCGCGTGAGCTCTCAGCGCCCTTTCATTCACATAACTATTACCGCAGTGACTGCAACAGTGCATAAGTTTGCCGTGAGCCTCATCAACATGCTGCTTCATAAACTCTTCCTCATCAAACAATTTGTTACAGATATTACATTCAAATACATGTACGTTGTGATTCTTCGACAAATGCTTAGCCAGCTTTTTCTTGTGCACAACCATCCGACATCGACGACAAGCTCGTGTGAGGGTGTTTCTAAGATGGTAGTTCAAATAATCAGGCGTCGAGAATTTCTTGCCACAATCAGGACATTTACACGATTCTTTTATCAAGCCTTGCGGACGTCTGGGTTTCCGAGTTTTCATTGGTTTAACCCACTTCATATTTAACCTGTCCACAGCTTCCTTCGTGGTAGGAACCCTGGCGATTTGGTCTTTCACTATAGTTTTTTCATCGTTATAGAGGATGAAGTAGGCTTTATCATCTTGAGTGGGAGATGGGGGATGGGAAATGTAGTTGGATCCTTCTGCCCAGTGGTGTGCCGACAGTGCACAGAGGTTCTTGAAGGTAATGGCTGCGAGGGTGTCGTCAGAACAGCTCCGGCATAAGCCGCAGGGGAGCGCGGGGTCCAGCTCCATCTGAAACGACGTTTTCAATCAGTCCGCTCCTCTTGTTTAAGTTGGTGTTGGTAACGTGGCCAATCTTTGGATAAGTTGAGTGTTTGGCCAATCATTTTGGCAATTATAAAGTTTGGCTTAAAACTGTTGTAGATTCTGATAGACAGCTTTATTAGCTGATTGTAACGGAAAGGCGTGATCATAATTAAGACTATTGACTTTACACAGAAGAAAAAGCAAGAAAAACAAATTTTCGTTTTCGGTAAACTGTTTAAATTGACTGATGACATACTAACCTATAGCTTCCACGAAATAGTGTAATTTTGTGGAACTACAGGTAAGTATGTCAAAAAATAAATAATAAGAGTTGCAGTATGTATCATTTTGTTATCTTTATTGTAAAACTACATTTATGTACATCTTTACAAGTCGCGATTTTAAGTTTTAAAAATAATACTACAAATTAAGGCGTTCTGAGGTATTGTTTTGGATGACCGGGCATTACTATATCAAATATGTTTTTCTCTATCTTAAATTTAGTTAAGTTGTTTCGGTATGTTTTTCATAACTAAGTGTGAATTTTACCAATGACACTGAACGCGATCAGCACTTCTAAGCCGCATATAAGATCTGTCAGTTATACATATATTCCACAAAAATTTTGACACTAATACCTCTTGAACGCGGTTTAAGTCTACACGCCCTAACTATACAAGCCCTAACTTCACAAACTCTACACCTTAGTCAAAATATGTGACTTGGCCGTTTCGTTACTACAAGAACTATTGTATAGCAGAAAAGTAGTATGTAGTATGTAGCCGAAATGGCCAAGCCACATATTTTGACTTAAGTGTACAGTTTGTGAAGTTAGGGCTTGCAGAGTTAGATGTGACGAACGCGCTCAGTTTCTTTAGTGAAATTCGCCCTAAATATTTTATTGCAAAATCTCGGAAGCATTCCAAAACATTTTATTTTTACGAATAAATATTTTTAAACAGAAATAATTATGAGTCATTGTGTAGGAGTACTGGCATACCCCGCGTCCTAACCGTAGAGATCATTCTGGCGGCGAATACGCAATCGTCGCGTATATATGTCATTCATTTTTTGGGAAAACTGAAGGGCGCCCTCTGTCGACGCGACCACGCGTTCGGGTTCACCTTAGTTTTCTGTATAAAATTAGACGGCGGACAAAAAATAGCAATCATTTTCAGAGCTCATTTCATAATTTATCTAATTGTTTCACAATTATTGCCTACAATATAACAACGTCAACATAACCTTACGTGTTACTTCCGAAGAGCCGATTTTTTAATCTTACTTAACTTGTTAAGCCCCGCGCGACACCGATTCGGAGTCAAACAATAGAAAATCAATTGTCTCATTAGGTGTCCTTGACCAATTAATAAAAGTCTTAGATTCACTGAGCGACAACGTACTGCCTAAACCGCTGGGTTATCAGCCTTAAATTTTGCACAACTGTTCCATAGACAGGGTCAACTTAAAATAGTTAGAGGAACTCCGCAGACTTGATGGGTATCGATATCTAAACATTATAAGCAGAGATCGGATATTCGGTTGCATATTTACCTAAAGTTAATTTTTAGCTATGAAAGTCTGGAAGCGGCTTCTTAAAAATCCTTTTTTTTTTAAAGAGCGTGGGGTGCCAGGAACTACGGGAATGCATAACTAGTCCGGTGTATAGTATGGAAGCGACTTCTAAAAAATATTTATTAAAATAACCCCGGTATTATTGGATTGCATATTTATTTAAAATTATTACTTCTATCTACTTTACATCACAATATTGGGTAGCTACGTATGAGTCCAATTACATGTAGTCAGAAAAAAAACATTAATTGTAGATTCCGGAATGGCGGGCGGAATTTTTACGATCGATACAAAGTGCATTCCGTATAAGGTAACATTTGAAAGTAAGTTAATATAGATTCGATTCTATAATTAGAAACCTAAATTTGTATTCCCCGAGCCGCGGCATTTTTTCGATACAAAAGCGCATTCCATATTAGTCAACATCTCAACTTTAGGTGAATATGCATCCGAATATCCGATCTCTAACGATAAGACAAAAAAGAAACGATTTTGATGTTTTTTTTTTTTTTGTGGGGTCATCGACGGCTACTATTGTAGTCAATTGAAATATCAGTTTAATAAAATCTGGGTTTTTTGTGTAAACTTCAGTCGTGATTGGTATATACATATATCTAAACACGATAAGACACAATAAAACAGATTTTCTCAACTCATATTTCAAGACCTCCAGTCCATCCGTTGTTTTTAATTGTAGTGTAATTGTAATCTTAAATATATTTTTTTTCTTTAATATAATATTTGTAATTCTTTAATAAACTTATTGACAAGGCAGTGTTATTTTATTTTTATTTCATACCTTTTAGTGATAAAACGATATTTTTGCAAACTTTTATTTTTTAGGAAATCGTGTCGCGCAAATAATAACGCGAAACTATTTTTATTTTGGTTTTTAATTGAGATTAAGATCTCTGAAGCGATTTAGTTCTTGCCTGTTATATATTTTTGTTATGTACTAGCAAGCTCTAGACGATAATAATACATTGATATCGGTTAAGTCGTTTAGAAGTTATGATAGAATAAAGAAACTCACAAACATACATAAATCCTGAGAACATTCCACTGCTTTTTTTTGGGCAGTCGTGTAAAAAATTCATTTAATTCAAACAAATTTTTGTCCATATTTTGTAAGTATTACATTAATTATTTTAAAAACTATGTTATTCCTGACACGATCAATTAATGAGTCAGGTAACCTAAAATTGAAAATAAATTAAATAATAATTTATAAGCGACGTTTAATTCGTTTGTATAGAAAATAAGTCAAATCGCCATTTATTCTGCAGATAATGAAAAACTGACGATTAAAAAATCGTCCATATAGTAATTAAATAACAGTTCCAAAGATAAGGACACTATTTATCAAGTCTCTGTCAAACTTCAGCGGTAATCGAAGCATTTGTCTTTGACTTCTTCCTTTTGGGAGCCTTTAACTTTTGTGCTTCAGTATGCTTCTTCAAATGCCTTTCATAGCCCCTTCTTGAGCTGTACTTGGCACCACAATAACATACATGCCTATTGATGATTTTCACGTGAGTATTACCATGTTCTATCAAATGCGCGCGACTGGAGAACTTTTTTCCACAAGTGTGACACTGGAAGACCCATCCAACAGTGTGCCTTAGTTTTATATGCATTTTCAGACAGTTTTTCTTATTGTATTCCACTTTGCAGTAGTCACAGATGAATTTTGTCTCTAAATCTTTGTGTTTGACACAAATTTTCTTGTGATTAGAGAAACAAACGCGGTTTGGAAGTTTCTTTTCGCATCCGCAGATGATGGGTTTGTGTTTAATATTCATATGTTTATTCAAATGCCCGGAATTTGCGAAGGTTTCATGACACTCATTGCATTCTTCTGGACCTTTCTCGTGTTTGAGCTTATGTGATACGAGAGCGCTTTTTTTTTCGAAACTTTCTAAGCAAATCGCGCAAGCGAATACAGTCAAATTGTGAGCCTCACAATGCTCTACAACGGCGGAAAAATCTAGTATTTCATAGCAGATCCTGCAGATTTTTTTCCGGAATTCACGTAAATGCATATTGAATTTAAAGAAGCATTGGAATTGGGCGGCACAATTCGGACAAGACATTTTGGGTTTTCCTTTGAGTACTATCCCTTGATCGCTCTGACCCGCCGTCTCGACTTGAACCAATCGACTTCTGTATACCATTTGCCGTCGAAGCCGCCATTTAAAACTCTGTAGAGCCTCTTTTTGCGTTGTTATTTTGTTAACGTGACATCTGGAAGTGTCCGTATACGTTTTTATATCATTTCCGATTTCTATATAAACATTTTTAGCATTACTTGCGGGTATTAGCATAACTAAAAAGTCTGAGATCTCGTTCCAACGTTTTGTGGACTCCTTGCAAAGTTTCATGAATGGTAATATTGATATAAGGTCCCGATTGCACCGGAGGCAGAGTTTGTTAGGCAGTGTTGTTGTGTACTCGACCTAAAACAATAAGCTTTTGGTCTTCAATTTGTATTTTATCTCCAATATGAAATTACACGATAAAGTATACATAACTACAAATGCAAAGCAGTTTGTTGTATTACTGTCTCACTCAGAGAAGCCAGTGTCCCAGTAGTCGGAAGTGTTGGAACGTTATAATATAGGATAATCTTATTATGTATGTAAAAGAGTGTCCGTGGAGTTTCTTACCGGTCCTTCTCCATAGGAACCTACTACGCTTTGGAATGGGCAACTAGCTTCATACTTCTGTACTAAACGATTCCTTGACAATTCAAAAGTGCCTGTAAATTGTTTAATTGAAATGATTGCTTTGAGTTTAGTTTGAATTAGCGTTAACAACTTTCTGTACCTTATTTACACAATAAATTATTTTGAAAAACAGTTCCGATTTCGTTTATTTCAGATGATTATTTGTTAGACCTACGTCATGAAACGGACCGATATTCAACTAATAACATTGTTGTGTATATAATATAATCATTTAGTAAGAATATCGTATGTTATTTATTATTCACTATTAGTAATGTTGAGGCGCTTCCTCTAGCAGACGACCTTGAGTGTTTGATCGTTCCCTGCCCCGCTCCTTGCACACGCCGAATTCATAAATTTTATGGAATTATAAATAAAATAAATTATTTAAAAAACAAAAAACCCGACTGTGTTTTTGCAGTCGGGCTTTTTGTTTTAATTTATTTTATTTCAAGCTTTTTCATTTTTTTTAAACCTTCCCTCCTTTTTTTGTATTTTCAGATGCAATAAATAAATATTATATAGCCTATGTCACTCCCACAATTAAGACGAATCTAAAGACACCTATATGTCCATCCATCAAGCCGTTTAGGCTACAGCGCGTGCCAAAGAAATAGACATACATACATACTCTCGAAAAACATTACCAGCAGGCTTAGCATGACACTCTCTATTTCTTCGAAGAATAGACAGGGCTCTTTCTATACAAAGTGACATTTCGTTTCTCAGTTTTTGACATCTCACCGTAGAAATCCTTCTACAATCTGTCATCTTGTCTTTCGTTTCTAACGATCTTTGTCTAGGTCCTGTTTTATGTAGAAAGATCTCTACGGTGGGATGTCAAAAAAGGAGAAACGAAATGTCACTTTGTATGGAAAGAGCCGTGTCTATTCTTCGAAGAAATAGAAAGCGTCATGCTAAGCCTGCTGGAAGGTAATGTTTTTCGAGAGTATGTCTAGGGCTGTCGGGTAAAAGGTCAAAAGCATTTGTTTGAAATAAAGCAAAACGTGAATTATTTAGACTTGTAAATTATCTATCTATTACTGTAATCCTCAAATTAATAGAACGTTACCTTTAGAAAAAGATGCATGCAATAAATAACTTTAGTGATTTTTTAACAAGGTGATTTTAAATGTAGTATTTGTAACACATAAAAACAAACAAGAACGTGCAATGTGATGGTAGGGTATCGAACATTAATAATATGCTTTTAGATGTAGTTTATTTCTCTTAGTTAATGAGTTAATAGCCTCAGAATAACGAAGAAAACAAGTTTTTGCTCGGGGTTGAGCCTTAAGGGTCGGTTAATCGCCGTTGACCTTGGCTATGGGCTTGGAAATGCTCGTCGCGCTCACGACTTCAAAGGGAATATTTATTTTTAGTAAAGAAAATATGAATATTTGAAAAAAATCACAGCTAGTCTGTTCATAAAAAAAAAAACATGAAAATATCTCGCAACCGGCGCGGCGTGCGTGTATGACCAGATGTATGAACGTAAACGAAGCAAAAGGAGTATGTAAGGAGCGTAGCAGGTGGCGTTCTATAGTTTCTGCCATATACTCACGCCTTCTTCCCATGGGGGTACCCATGGGATGAAGGCGTGAGTTTATGTATGTATGTATGAAAATATCTTAAGTAGTTTGAAAGTAATATCGTTTTTTATGCTTTGGGTAGATATAACTTCCTGAATTTATTTCATAAAGTATTTTACTACAATACGTAAATATTCACATAAAGAATTGATGTGTACCCGTTCTAGTTTAACATACATTTTTTGCATAACTTATTTGCATTATTTGAAGGCGTAATAACAGATTTTAAAATCATATCTGCGCTTTAAATCCCCGTCCAGTTTTCGTATTTCTGAACCTTATTCTGACTTAGTTTTAATTTAATTTAGTTAATGTTAATAATCATCTTGTAATTTTTTAAAATAAAAAACTTAGTTTTAATTTAATTTAGTTAATGTTAATAATCATCTTGTAATTTTTTAAAATAAAAAATGACATGATATATTACTTCAAAAAAAATTCTGACTATGGTAAAGCTTTTAATACAAAATCGACAACTCGGGTTTAAAATATTTGTTTTTATTTAGAACATCAAAATTGTACAGGATAAAGTTGGAAATTTAAAAATAGGTCATTTTTGTAAACCTGTGTCTATGGATAAATCTTGTCTTGTAATAACGGCGTGTTTCAACGGCCTTTATCCGGCCCTTAAGCTGGGACCAAAGTTAGAAATCGTTATGTAATGAGATGATTTAAGTGTTTTGTATAAAAATATCACCTAATAAAATTTCATAATCTGAACAACAGACTATGCGACATCCTTCACTCTCGTTAGCTTAGCAGGAGTGTTCTCAGTCTCTTGATGCTTCCTACTGTGATACAGCAGCCCCCTACAGCTGCTAAACTTCTGATGGCAGTCATTACACTCAAACTGCAACAACGGTTCTTTTCCTTTACCATCATGGACCGTATTCACATGCTTTTTCAACCTATAAGGCAATCTGAACCTCGCTGGACAGAACTCACAAGCGTGTTTCAGAACTATTTCAGACTCTCTATGACATTTTCTGATGTGTTCTGACCGTCGAGAAGACGCTGAGAAGGACTCTCCGCAGAACTTGCAAGGGTAGGGACGTTCGCCTGTGTGTAAACGAACGTGTTGCATGTAACCTAACTTCGTTTTTAACACAATCCCGCAGTGCCCACACTGATAAGACTCGGTCGATTCATGTTTTTTAACGTGAGTGGTCATGTGAGCTGCGGCGAGTAACTTCCCGCAGTAAATACAAGGTCGATGAGTGTTTTTCATGTGCACGATTTGTATGTGTGCAGCAACGAACTTCTTTCCAGCAAATTTCTTTTTGCAGTAATCGCAAATGCATTCTGAGTCCGCGCTTCCCCGCATACCCACTTTGATGCTTTTATTCTTCTTTTTAACCGTGATAGTAGCTTTATTTTTCGTTTTGTGTATGTCTAGACGTGTTTTGTCGAGATTACAGCAGCGTTTGACGTGGTAGTGGTAGCATTTCTGGTTTCTGAACAGTTCGTCGCAGCCAGGACATGTTTTTGGTGTATGGACAGACAGATGAGCGTAGTACGCATGTTGGCTCTGAAAATTCCGGCCACATTCACCACAAGTACATGCCCCAGATGCATGGGCCTTCGAAAGATGCACCTTATACTGCATATAAGTACGAAACATAGCAGGGCATTTTTTACAGTCATACGGCTCTCTATTATGCGTGTCAATCAAATGTAAAATCAACTCTTGCCTTGTCATAATTTTAGCACAAATATGGCAAGCATGTTGGTTGTTGGACGACTCCTTTAAATGTTGGCAAAGATGTTGGGCATACAAGAACCGCTTACCACAGCCTGGGCACTGACATTTATTTCTTTTAAATTTCTCACACCTACTTTTCTGCTTTGGCAACTTCGGTGATTCTGTGAAAATGGGTTTTTTTTCCTCTTTATCTTCCTTAGTAATACAGATTGAATTCTCAGAGAGTATGGCTATGATTCGATTATTTACGGCAGTTTGATCAGGTATGCTGTTCAGCAGTTCCAGAGTGGTCTCCCACTGTGTGGCAGCTGTTCGGCACTGGGTCCTGAAGTCTGCTGCTTGGAGGGCTGACACTGAGCATATGGAGCACAGTCCTAGAGGCAGGTCATCATCCAGCCGCACCTGCAACCACCGTACTAGTCAAACGGCCAATAAGCTGTATTCTTCGTGTTGGTTTTATATGAATTTAGGGCTTAACATGTTTTGTTGCTGGGTAAACTCAAATAAATTTGATAAATACATAGAATTGATTGATTAATAATTAAAGATTGTCAGAAGTTTTATAGCAATAGGCTTGGCTAATAACATGGGAACTACTGACAAAATATACAACTTTCCCTACTATTATCAGAAGTTATCGTAAAATAGATAATACAAATTAATTGTGTACTGTGGGCAGACTGTTCATATATAAATTTTGAGCTTTACAAATGTTAGGGGAAAAGAATGATATTTCAAATACATCGCTCTCATGTAATTATAGTTTATGTTGTGAGAATGCCCGATAGTTGATAATTTAGTTAACATATTTAATTAATTATCCTTAACCAAAATAATAACACCAAGTGCATAGTGCCTACGAGATAGCAACAACCTTACTTTTAATTCAATATGTGTAAAAGTTGTCTCACAAAACTTAGGGCATGAGGATTGCCCACTGTTGTCAATAAATAAAAAAAATTAATATATAACTGTAATATTATGGTGTACAAAATAAAGAGTAGTCTATCTATCTGTTCATTCAGGTATGTCAAGTAAGTTGACTACCAAATAAAGAAAAGAAAACATATTTATTTGCAGTAAACATGACGAAAGAAAGAACACAAACACAAAAAAGAATGAGTTGGGGGACAATATGCATCAAATCCATGCAAAACCGCCATTGCTTAGTATAATGCTGTGAATATCTAGCAGATATGCATTCAAATATTTGGTACCTACCTATGATAATTATCATTCATATCAGTATCTGTTAAAATAGATGGGTAATGGGTAACAGCAAGTTTTCTACTAGTTAGTTCAAAATAACTACATTTTGAAATAGTAGAAAACCTGCTGTTGGACGAATTTACAAAGGCAGCTAAGGCTCAAATATATTTTTTGTATAAAACATACGGGAATAATTTTAACTTTGTAGCTAATATAATTTAGCGCGTAGCGTATAATAATTTATTTGAATTATTTAAATGTTATTCATAATGACCTAAAAAATCTAATGCTATGCTGTAACCTATTGTACTTTCATGACATGACGTCATCAAATCAGACCCCGTAAACGCCTACATTGGGAAGGCGAAGAATATAGGAAGTCAAAGCATATTTTAAAACATTTGGAAACGTTTGATGATTTAAAAGTATAAACTAGCCATTGAATAATAAACAAGCAGCAACATCAAACGAGATGCCGGAAAAAACGATTACTTCAAATTTTGTCACATTCTCAAACGCGGCCATCTTGCGACCACCGCGGCGGCAAGACGCCGTTCCGTTTTGCACAGAAAATAAACAAATCGTTTGATGCTGAGCTTGTAGTTATGGAAAAAATATCGTACCTCGACTCCTGTGATGACTTCTAGTAGTTCAGCAAGCGTCACAGGCTTGTCTCCATCCATCATAACCGTATCTTCTAAATGAACTTGGCCCTCTGTGGTATCACCCATACATATTCGGCATCTATCTGAACCGTCTCCACGCACTATATGGGACACTAACGCCTTTATATCCACTTGGCGACTCATTTTTAGTATTCTTTACAATAATTTATAGTATTTTCGCTGATTATTCAATAATTTTCTAAGTAATTCTGGATTCAGTACGCTAAGTACATGCGCCGCTGTGAAGATTTTTTTTGACATATCGAATTAGAGAGGTGCGTGGAAGTTTTCACATGTCAAAATATCGATTAACCTGGTAAGGCTTCAACAAAATCGATTGTAAATATTTTAAAACGACTAGTCAAGTAGTAGTCAATACGAAAGGTAGCTCATATGAATTTGATATTTTTTACATCGTGAGTTTGATATATATTTCGCTGTTGTGTTATACCAGTGGGCTATTATTATTTTTTGTAATGATTGTTGTTATCGCTGTCCCTGATGACGAGAATCTCATAAATATTGAGAGAGATAAAAAAAAATAAGTTTCACTTAGTCATCAAGTTGACTTAGCACAAGGTTGTTGATATGTGGGACGTGAATTTTGCAATCAACGCGCAACGTACCGTAGTCGTTATTGATAATGGCCTAATAGCGGAGAGCCTCGACCAACACCTCAGAGTCAGTAAGCTCTCGTTGTGCGGCTGGGTTAAAGGTTTGATTCAGAAAATGGTACTTATTCACACGGCACACATAGGTAAGGAGGTTCCTCTCTGTAGAGCGTTGACCACCGGTAGCTTGGAGCCTGTTCTTGATGCCGATGGGCTAGTATTTTTTTATAATCTTAAATGATTTTTTAAATTTTTATTATAAAGATATTATTGTAAATGAAATAAAGCGTCTAAAGGGCCTCTGCGAGTTGACTTCGACCCCACGTATGCCTTCCAAAGTTCCGGGATCCCCAGGGTCCCGAGAAATGTCAGAAGACGAAATATTATAAAATGCGTATTTTGTGTTATTGCAAGCCGAAGTCCTGTTAATTAATAATATTTAAAATATTGGATTCAAAACGGTCTTTGTGATTTAAAATTGATATTACTCAGCAGGTTCTTTCTCTAAAAGAAACCGTTCCTTTTCTCTCCAACAGCCAATCAGAACCACGTTTAGTTACTACACCTAAACTTTGAATACCCGTCATGGTGACACTAATTCTCCACTGAATTTAATAAAAATAATATTTAGCTGATTTGGGATGAATTAATGTAACACGTTATACAATTTATTCATGATACGAGGGAATATATTGTTTCCGTTTAGTAATAAATTCTTGTTCATGCTTCTACATGGATTTGAATAAAAATAAATCTTAATTTTACCCATTTTGAGGTAACGAAGCAAAGTATAGCAACCCACCTGAAGTCAGCTGTCAAAGTGTTGTGTCAAAGTCATTCATTATTTCATTCAGTTTTGTTTGTGGAAAAGTCTAAGTCAAAATGGTAATTTAATTTAATTTTTCTAGGATAATCCTTGACATTTTCGCATTTTAATTATCACAGGCTTAAAGAGCACGGTGTAAATAATACGGCCGCACCGATATTTTGTGTGATTTGTGTGTATTTTCTTGTGAAAAAGTGATATAAAAAGTTGAGGGTTAAAATTCGAGAAATATTCACTTTTTTGTGGATTCTGACTAATATTCTCGTGAAATACCGCCGCTATGGGTATGAAACAGTGTCTTTATTATTATTATCACAGCGAATCAAGTTAAAAAGTGATAATTTATTGAAAAATGAGAAAATATCCGGCATTTACTCGATGTTCAATTGTCATTCATTGTCTATGAAAGTATGACTAGAATCGCAAATGTTCATGTGATTCGCGATAAAACCTGTTAATACATAAATTAAAACTTTTTTGTCTACAATTATGGACATGGTAACATGTAATACATCTTTTGTAAATTTAAATTTCAATATTTTCATAATATTATTTTATTAAAACCTAAAATATCTGTTTCCACTATAATTCAGTATTTTTCTACTAGTGAGTTCTAATACGGACCAAATAATAGTATTTTATCTTAATTTGCTGTGGTTATCAGAATAGTATTATATTCACAGCAGATTCAATAAAATAGTTAATTGTTCAAGTTTAAAATAAATGTTTAATTCAACAGGCAATAATTCATTCAGAAACGCACCCAGTCTGTTAGTTAGGCTACACTCAAACCAAATATCACAAAACTTTTTTTTTTCTTTTTTGAGTTTATAAAACTAATTTATATGTATAACTTGAAGAAAAATAAGTCTTCAAATAATATGTACATGTATATTAAAAAAGAGAACAAGGAATCAGGGCATCTAAAATTTTGTCCGCGTCGGGTGGTAAAATGTACGATGTTCACTCCTGGGTTGTTCCGTTTTACGTTTAGACAAAGTGACAGCAGATTTTAATGGTTTTTAGTATAAATATTATAAGTTTTTAACTTTAATTAATTTTTAAATAGCTGCTACAGCAATGAACTCAATTAGAAGCAAATAATATACCTAATTAATGAAACTAAAGTTTTATTTGTTCTCTTAAAAGATAGTGGTGGCGGTGGTGTGATTGTGGGTACTGAACCATAATCAAATGTAAGTGATGCTAACATTTGACAGTTGATCTGTTTTGTTGTTAGATTTGGGGCACCAGGACTTGGAAAGGCTGTTGGAGTTGTTCCTTTAGTTGTATATTATGTAATAAATATAAATAACAGGCACAATGAAATAAATTAACAGAGTTAGGAAGTAACTAAATAAAGAAAAAAAAGTGACCGTCAAATATTACACTTTTTTCAGTTTAGCTCTCATTAACCAAGTGTGCAGAATAGAACAAAGTTCCTTGTCATTTGTTTTGTTATACAAGACATGATAACAAACTTTGTTCCAATACCGATCTCAAATAAAACAGCAATTACCGTTACATTACAGCAACCACAGATCTTAGTGCTGAAGGAAGGGACGGACCAGTCGCAGGGCAAGCCGCAACTCATCTCCAACATCAACGCTTGCCAACTGGTTGTCGATGCAGTGAGTATAAGTAACTTATTTTGAGCGATACTAGGTGTGGTTATAGGCAGTGCTCCATGTAAGATACTGGTATTCAACTGCATCTGGTTGGAAGCAGACCCAGCATAGTTGGGAAGGCAGGCAGATGATGATGGGAAACCCTGTGATGCTATGAAGTCAGCCATTTGGTTTATTATTATGCCAACACATCATTATGCCAACAATCTGTGAAACTTTAAAAATGTTTAATTATAAACTTATGGATTATTGTGTGCAGTCAGGCTGCAAAGGAGATCTGCCAAATCCCATATTTTTATTATAAATATACATACTGCAAAAACTGTATAACAAGTATTGCATAGGTACACATATCCCACATAGCAAAATACATACATACGTTGTCAATATTAGTTAAGCACAGAACTCAGAAAGATGTCGTTTTTCCATAAAAATGTCACTTTTACATAGCGCCTATGAAACTTCTCCGGGCAAAAAAACTATAATAATACTTTACAGTATTTCTACTATTATTTTCCAAAATCTGAGATTTCATTTGCGCCGGGCCTGGGTCAAATTTGGCAGATCTCCTTTACCATTATGCCTTTTGAAAATAAATAGTAGCATTGTAAGCCAATGATTATAACAAACGGATCCAATTTCTGAAGAGCTGTGTAGATCATAATATCAGAAATGAGGCTTACAATTACCGTACTACCACCCCTCACTTGAATTTCAACATTACCTTCACCCCATTACCAACTTTACTCTCACCTGATTACCAACTTTACCCTCACCTGATTACCAACTTTACCATCACCTCATTGCTAATTTTACCCTCACCTCATTACTAATTTTATCCTCACCTGATTATCAATTTTACCATCACCTGATTACCAAAGAGTATTTTATTTTATTCTATTCTTAACCAAATTATTTCTTTCAAGGTTCGCACGACTCTCGGCCCTCGTGGCATGGACAAGCTCATCGTTGACCACAATGGTAAAGCGGTGATCTCTAACGATGGAGCTACCATCATGAAGCTGTTGGATATTGTGCATCCCGCTGCCAAGACACTGGTCGATATTGCCAAGTCACAGGATGCTGAGGTGAGATATTGATTATTATTGCAAACAGTTTAGGTGATTGGTTTTTCAGTGTGAAGTCGTGTCGAATTCTGTTACATTATGACGTAAATCCCATCTAAGCACAAACATATTTAACTTCTTTCAAGAATTTACCAGCAATTCCAAACTTCTTTTATAATGCGCACAGCAAAGGAATGGAACTCTCTGCCTGCGTCTGTGTTTCCGAACGCATATAACCCTAATCTCTTCAAAGTGAGAGTGAACAGGCTTCTTCTGGGTAAGCTCGCTCCATCGTCGACTTTGTTTCTGTCGCCTCTGGCATAGACTAAAGTCAAGAGCAAACCCATCACAAATAAAAAAAAAAAAAAAAAAAAATACTAATTAGCTTATACCTATTTTAAGTCTTATCCTGCAAATAAAACCTCTTTTGCTCTAGAGTCTAGAGTAAAGCATTTTTATATTCATAGGATAAGACTTCTACTATCAATTTTGTCGAAGTAAGCTACTTTTTGTAGTATGGCATAGACAAAATGTCCTTTTTTACCTCACAATTATTTGGTCACGACAGTTAAACGTTTTATCAGCACCATGTGAGCGTATTTGTAACTAAACAAAGACATAATCTCGACAAATGGTTAGAGAAACATGTTCTCCACGGGCTAGAGAAACCCGATAGTCACGAGGTGCCAAAAAATTATTTCGCCTATGGAGAGCCCGCCTTAAGACGCTGACAACACCGAAACCGCGTTCACTGTTAATTTGCATAGAAAAGAAAGAGAAGCGCGATGACACAACGCTTGTAATTTATTGTAAAATATGAAGCAACTAGATGCGCCCCGCGGTTTCACCCGCATAAGTTTTGACCCCGTGGGTATATCGGGATAAAAAGTATCCTATGTGTTATTCCTGGTTATAAACTATATCTGTGTGCCAAATTTCATCCAAATCCGTTCAGTACTTTTTGCGTGAAAGAGTAAACAACATCCCATCCATCCATCCATCCATCCTTACAAACTTTCGCATTTATAATATTACTCGTAGTAGGATTATAGGAAACAATTATCTACTCAAAATTGAGTTGAGTAATAGAAAATAAAAAAAAACCAAGTTCTGCATTCAAATAAGACGTTCTTGTTATTAATTAAATACATAACGTATGTTGATATTTAATGCAGATATTTTAGATTGGAACCCAAGGTAAGAGGTTAGTTTAACGTTAGTTTGTATCGAGATTTTTTTTCAGAACGTGTTTTGGTAACAACCAAGTTTTGGGAAATATGTTCAAAATTAACATGTATTTTTTCCGCTACCACAAACTATACAGATTTGCCAATTTTTTTTCTTAAGAGAAGCCTATTTTGGTCTTTTTGGTCTTGTCAGCGCCTTAACAATAATATTATGTTTGAGCTGGTACTAGACATTCAATAAAAATATGTATTTGTTAGTATTAGCCAATGATTATAACATACGGATCCAATTTCTGAATAGCTGTGAGGATCATTATAGTAGAAATGAGGCTAATTATTATAAAATATTAGATAGTAGTACCAAATAGTAGTAGTTTTTATTCTAGGTGCATCGTCTTCACATATAATTTTAAAAGGTACATATACAAAATTTTGTAAAACATTTTAAAAGAGTAACGGTGGAGTTTCTTGCCCATTCTTCTCCATACGAAACTACCTTTTGGAAGGGGCAACTAGAATCAATTCTATTTTTTTTTTTTTTGTAAATTTTGACGTTCAAAAGTGCCTTTTATGTGCCTATTTGAAATAAATAATTTGACTTTGACTTTGACAAAGAATTACTTTTGTATTTTTATAAAACACGGATATATTATTATTGTTTCTCTATTTTCAGGTTGGTGACGGCACCACGTCAGTTGTGATTCTCGCCGGAGAACTCCTGAAGATGCTCAAGCCATATGTTGAAGAGGGTATGTCTAAGTTTATTGTATATTTTTTTTAAGTGAAACTTTTATCCGCTTTGAGTGATTTTTGGTAGGCCTTGGCTAAGACTTATGAGTTTGCGTGCTATTGTGACGTGTTGCGCCAGACTGGCTACGCGCAGCGGCCTGTTTACATATATACGCATTTATGTATATGTGTTATTCCAAAGTTTAGGTTTCAATAGTTCAGACTATTGAAAACTTAAACTTTGGAATAACACATATACATAAATGCTTCAAAACATTCAATGGTTCATCTTGTATATTAAGATATACAAGATGCAGTTTTGAACCTGCAAAACATTTCGGGAGGTTGTTGTGAAACTTGTAAATAATCATATCCGCGTAAGGCCCAACCCAAATTTAGGTCGATATATATTTTTATGATTAGATATATAATTTAAATGATTTTAAATAGTGTCTCGGGCCGGAGTGTCAAAATTTTTTTGTCATTAAATTAGGTCGTTGGGCCTTACGAGGATATAACAATACGATACCAAGTCAATAATCAATAATACTTTTTATATTAGATTTTTATTTTTTTTTTTGTTTTTCAGAATAACTCTCTCTTAATAACCCTATCTAAGATCTATGAAAGAAATTTCGGTTGCGTTTGTTTGTGTGTGTGTGAAAGCGCAGTTTAAGGACACGTACAGACTGGAGGCGTTTTAAAAAGGGGAGTTCAAACTTACCGATTTCCGTAAATAAGAATAAAATTTAAAAATAATACCTGTCCATTTTATAGTTGATTCGGGTCGAGAATCACTAACATAATTACCTCCTAAAATGTTTTGCAGATCCAAAACAACACCTTATATAACACCCGTTATAAGGCAGTTTAAAAGAGTTGCTGACGAGCGATAGCACGATTCTGCCCACAGAGCGTGGAATCTCCGCCGTCTAGAGATGGCAGTACTTAAATAAATTCGTGGCGCCTTAGTGCGTTGAACTGTCACAGGCCGCCAATCAGAGCCATTGTTTCAATACGTCATTTGCTACGTGTAAACGGTGACGTCCACTGACATATGATTGGTTTTTATGGAAAGTTGATAATGCCGCCTCTACCAGCGGGCCACCGAGGTGTCTCAGAGTTTGTTGCGCCACTTCTTCTTCCCAGCTAAAGCACTAGGAAGTGGTTATGGGTGGGCGTTTTTGGGGGACGGTCTTATGTAATTTTGTCGTTAGAAAATTGCTGATTCTCAGCCTAGTTTGAATAAATTACTTTTGATTTTGATCTCTGCTAGAAAGATTGAAAGAAAAATACATTTATTTGTCACAAAAACACGTGCACATAAAAGCTGTGGTAATTCTTATAAATAATAAAACAAAAACAGAATTCGGCAACTGCACGCCGTCACTGTGACAAGTAGGCTTCCACTCAGCATGATGCTGTGCTATGGGGGACTCACAGCAAAGCGCTGATTTTCAGTTGTCACCCGAAAACGACGTACGGAAACCAAGTCAGGTTATGAGATTTTAACATATTAGAAAAAACAGGTAATAAAGTAAAACAAAATAAACAGTACTTAGAAAATAATATAACCATTATGATTGATAAACTCTCTGCTCTGCTGCGCTCTGTGGTCTTCGTCCAGGCTGAATTAAGGTATTTTTTTTTTCGAATGAATGCATATGCAAAGCCAATGATTAAAACAAACGGATCCAATTTCTGAAATTTAATGAGGATCACGTTTAAACCAATGAGGCTTCCTTCCCCCATATTAAACACATTCATACTGAATCATACAACAGTTTACTTATCATCATGCCTGTATTCTCCGGAGGGGTAGGCAGAATAGGGTCTTAAACCCATTTTTGAAAAGTGTCTTAAATAAATTCTATAGTGCTAATATGCCTCAAAAAAATTACAAAATTTTTATTCGATCGAAAAGTACCATAAAAATGCATTTAAATTTTACATTTTCAAATTTCGCGCGTAGTTTGACGAAAACGCTGGACGCAGTGGATGCCATGTTGCTCTGTGGTCATGACGTCACTTGGCCATGTAAACAAATGCGCTGATCTAATACCTAACTATCAGTTGACAGTTGACACGTTTTAGCTTACACAGCCGTATGACGTAATAACATGATGGCTACTATTTCATGGTGTTTTTTAACAGATAAGAAAAACTGAAAACGTTGAATTGAATTTTAAAATTTATTTTGTTATTTTATGAACTAAAAGTAACATTTTCCGACTCCTTTTTGCCTAAACTATCTCAATAATATATTTATAGATTTTTTCTCGTATATAGTAAAATACCCTATTGTAGTGTGTGTAGGACAGTTCGAGTCATGTAAGTTTGCCGCTCTGAATTGTGCAGTACAAAATATTCGTACTAAATTATTAGGGTGGTTATACCATGCG
Source organism: Atethmia centrago (assembly GCA_905333075.3). Taxonomy (NCBI): domain Eukaryota; kingdom Metazoa; phylum Arthropoda; class Insecta; order Lepidoptera; family Noctuidae; genus Atethmia; species Atethmia centrago. The sequence continues at coordinate 2,232,020 of HG995396.1, forward strand.
CATAGGAAAAAACCCGGTTTCATAGTGGCAAACTTTCGTGTTCTGAACTGTACACCCACATTTCGCCATTTTTGTTTAATTCCCTTAAAGTACAGTATTTTTATCTCACGTTGCGACGCGCGCTTTGCTTGTGGTATCCAAGTGTGCAAACACGATGTGAATGTGTGCGTGAAGACGAGTAGCGTCAGCATAAAACACACACACTTCCGACTTCGCCATTGTCTCGGCCGGTGCCGAGAGCTCCTGCGCTTACTCACACATTCACAGCGTGTTTGTACACTTGGTAACCACAAGTAAAGCGCGCGTCGCTTCGTGATATAAAAATACTATAGGGCCATCCACTGAGAAGTTCCTTACACATACCAAAACTTCTATCCTACATTTGAAATTTACAAACATGTGTTTTTGAAGAAATAACTTTAAATCCCACACATAAAGTTCACTTTGCTTTATAACTTAACATTTTTATGACTTTCAATAGTACTAATCATTATGAAATGAACTTAATTTGCACGACCATAAAGTTTATATATTTTGTTTAAAAGTGGAAATACATACAAGGATTTGATTATGGAATATATTTGTTCAGGTGTACATCCCCGCATCATCGTGCGTGCTATCCGCGTGGCTGCGAAGTTAGCGGTAGACCGTGTCAAGGAGTTGGCTGTCAAAATTGACAACAAATCGCCTGAGGAACTGAGGTACGTTTGCGTATGTACCTACTATTTTAGTAGATAAGCAGTTTTGCTGAAATTTATTAATGGTTTAGACATTACAGGCATGTGCGACATTTAAATTTTGTCTGTGGTATCATTCCATTTTGTAGAAAGACGTCTTTATTTTTAAACTAGATTTAGGTCAGGATCAAAATCTAGTATCGTTTGGCAGGAGAAGGGGAGTGGGAGTGGGGTGGGAGGTTGGGGGGTGGTGCCCCCTGTCCCCCTAGCACCACTCCCATGAAAGGTAACGCACCGTTCTTGAAAAAAACAAATTATTGTAACCTAACCTCAAAACACTTAAAAGTCGCTTAAAAGGCGTAGTATGAGGCCTCAAAGTTTTATAAATATGGCCTCGAAGCCCCTTCGAACCTAACCTGTCCGAGTCGGGGTGCCACAAGTCCCGAGCTCGCTCCGCTCGCTCTTGCATCCTAAGTTCTCCTAGTAACAGTAGTAATATTACCTTTTGTACACACATACGATCAGTGGGAGTACAAACACAGAGAACAAATTCACGCAACTCGAGGAGAAACAGAATGATCGAAAACGAATGACAGTGACACATGACGCAAATGGCATACCTGTTTTTTTTTTGTTTACGTTCCGTGTTATCGATTTTGCTCGACATTTTATACCACGGACTGATTACAAATACTGATACTGGATACTGTATTCTGATACCGGATACTGACTACAGATACAGGGACAGATTTAATTGTCAATCGCCCATCTTAACGTTTTCGCTTCGTATCTGATTTGAGGTTAGAAATATTTTTTATGAATTTCTCGAAAAATATGCATTACCTTTTAATAAGAGTGGTGGCGTTATAATCGGGGACCCAATCTCTACCAACTTTAGCCCCCTTTTACCCCCCAACTCCTGCCAAACGATGCTAGATCCAACCCTCGGTCAGTTTTAAATCTCAGTTAGAATATTGTAAGCTAATGATTATAACAAACGGATCCAATTTCTGAATGAACATGTGTGGATCATGATAGTAGAAATGAGGCTTACTGTAACCACTTTACCCAAAAACATTATCAACTTTACCCTACCTATTTTCAACTCCATACCAACCATTACCAACTTTACCCAGCCAAAGCTGATAATTACACACCTTTACCAGGGAGCTGCTGACCAAGTGTGCTTCCACGGCCATGTCTTCGAAGCTTATTCACCAACAGAAAGGATACTTCTCAAAGATGGTGGTTGATGCTGTGTTGTCTCTGGATGCTCCTCTCTTGCCTCTGGATATGATTGGTAAGTAACCTTTAGTATAGATTTAGATATAGTTTTAAACTCAAAGCATTTATTTCAAATAAACCAAATACAGGCCCTCTGGATTTGTCAAGGGGTCGGTCAGTCAGAAAGATGAAGCTAGTTGCCCATTCCAAAGCATAGTAACACAACAGGCAAGAAACTCCACGGACACTCTTTTAAATATTGATGCAAAAATATTGGTTACATCATTCATGTTGAAAATATACATGTGAGAACAATGTAGACAGACGTGCACGTTAAAAGTGTCTGTAATAAAAAAATATAAACTATTGAAAAATTAAAATAACCCGTGGCAGCTAAGAGATGACCAGTCCCTACTGACGGCGCCCGTTCACGAACATGACGTGTGAATCAGCACCATTCAGCTCAACCATTTTGAAGGGAACTAAATGATCCAACACACGCGCCACCACCAGCGAGACATTTGAGTAAGAATGATGTCATTCTCTCTCAGCCACCAGGGCACATTCAAGTCGATTAAAGACGTACCCAGTAATTGGTAGCTTTATAGTAGGTACCAAGTGCTCACACATGTGTCATGCAATTATACAATTATAAATTTAATATTAAAGTTAGTTAGTAATTTTTGCCGCTGAGAAATTCCACATGCCTTGTCTTAAACATAAATATGCTCTTCATCATCCAGGAATCAAGAAGATCTCGGGCGGAGCCCTAGAAGACTCCTGCTTAGTCGCTGGCGTGGCGTTCAAGAAGACATTCTCCTATGCTGGATTTGAGATGCAACCTAAAAACTATAAGAACTGCAAGATTGCTCTCCTCAACATTGAGCTCGAGTTGAAAGCCGAGAGGGATAACGCTGAGGTGAGTGGATAGATAAACAAAGTGGAGACGACAATATGACAAAGTTACAAGTCAAATTATTTATTTCAAATAGGCACAGACAAAATTACAAGTCAAATTATTTATTTCAAATAGGCACATAAAAGGTAACTTTGAACGTCTAAATTTACAAAAAAATAAAAAAATTGGTTGTCTGTAAAGTCGGTTTACGGACGATTATTTTACGTGATAACGAAAGAGATGCGTCACAACCCGAACGCTTAGGCTGATCGTGCCTCTCTATCGCTAGTTCCGCGCTCTCGCTTGCACGCTCGGCTCAGGCGGAACGTGACAATGAGTCATGCTTTTTCGTGCAGCCGGCGTTCAAAGATTTATAAGACGTTATCACGTCTAAAATAGAATCGATTCTAGTCGCCCCTTCCAATAGGTAGTTTCGTATGGAGAAGAATGGGCAAGAAACTCCACCGTTACTCTTTTAAAATGTTTTACAATATTTTGTATAGGTACATTAATTATATAATTATATGTGAAGACGATGCACCTAGAATAAAATTGCTATACCACACATGGAATGCTAAGTCTTGAGTATGAATGTGGATGGCTATAAGAGTAGGGGAAGACGAAAGAAACGATGGATGGACTGTGTGAAAGATAATATGGCTAGAAAGGGGTGACTACCGAGATGACAACTAATAGAGAAGTATGGAAGAAAGCGACATGTTGCGCCGACCACAAATAAATTTGGATAAGGGCAGGAGAATGATGATGATAGATACATGGTGCTCACATATTTACAAACTTTGTAAAGGTATACATTTTCTAAAAAAATACACAATAAATTAAACTTTGTATATTGACGTTCCCAGTGTTTATACGAATATTCAATCAAATGCAGGGTCAATTTAAGTTAGCTTGCGAAACTCTGAAGATGTGATGTGATATGATGTGATGTGATGTGATGTGATGTGATCGATATTTGAACAGGAAAAAATAAAAATGAAAAATAATTGTTTTTTTTTGGAGTCAACGGTCACTGGTACTGTTGTTACTGGAAGTGTGAGTTGAGAAATTCTGTTTTTAGAGTTCCGTATCCAAAGGGTAAAACGAGACCCTATTATTAAGACTCCGCTGTCCGTCTGTCTGTCAATTAATTTAATTTATTCATAAACAATACACATTGTGTTGAATACACGCGGAAGGTACTAATCGTCGCGGGAAGGTACTAATGGGTCACCGAGGCCCCCGCATACTACTCTACATACAAATACAAAAAAAAAACAAAATAAATCTATGAATTATTAGTTAAAGCAAAGTTCAAATAACCGTCCGTCTGTCACCAGGCTGTATCTCATGAACCGTGCAAGGCAGTTGTAATTTTCACAGATGTATGATGATGTATTTCTGTTGCCGCTATATCAACAAATACTAAAAACAGAATAAAATTAATATTTTAGGGGGCTCGCATACAACAGACTCGATTTTTTTTTTTTTTTTGCCGTTTTTATAGATAATGGTACGGAACCCTTCGTGCGCGAGTCCGACTCGCACTTGGCCGGTTAAAAAATTTACATCTTTATAATAATAGTGTACAATTGTGTCTGGCCAATGATTATAAACAACGGATCCAATTTCTGAATTTTAATGAGGATCACACGTATTATGAGGCCTTTTAAATTGATTAATACTACCAAGACCTTGAGTCTGGAGTACCGCCCAGTTGATGGCAATAGGCTCGCTCCCTATTACATGGGACTTAACGTAACTGGCGAGAAGTGGGTGCGGATACTATAGCCCTCAACCGGGCACACATCCAGACTCCGGGCTGCTACGTAGAAATTCCTGATGGAAAATCTAATAACACTTTGCCCAACGTCAATCCCAGGATCTCATGCTCAGCAGTAGCGTTTGCGATCACTAGACCATTGGAGCACCAACCCTGGTTATTATCTAGAAACAAATACACAAACACTTAACTTAATATTTTATTAATCTCTTCACAGGTACGCGTGGACAACGTGAAGGAATACCAGAAAGTTGTTGACGCTGAATGGCAGATCTTATATGAGAAGCTAGCAGCTCTCCACTCCAGCGGGGCTAACGTCGTGCTGAGCAAGCTGCCCATCGGAGACGTGGCTACACAGTACTTTGCTGACCGGTGAGTGTTCATAGCGTGTTATAACTTATCTGAGAAGCTAACAGCTCTCTACTCCAGCAGGGCTAACATGGTGCTGAGCAGTTGCCCATCAGAGACTTGGCTACGCATTACTTTATCTGAGAAGCTAGCAGCTCTACTCCAGCAGGGCTAACATGGTGCTGAGCAGTTGCCCATCAGAGACTTGGCTACGCATTACTTTATCTGAGAAGCTAGCAGCTCTACTCCAGCAGGGCTAACATGGTGCTGAGCAGTTGCCCATCAGAGACTTGGCTACGCATTACTTTATATGAGAAGCTGGCAGTCCTCCCCTCCACTTTGATTACCGGTGCGCTAACATAGTGTGATATAACTTGAGATACGAAGCTAGCAGTCCTCCCCTCCACTTTGATGACCGGTGCGCTAACATAGTGTGATATAACTTGAGGTACGAAGCTAGCAGTCCTCCCCTACAATTTGATGACTGGTGCGCTAACATAGTGTGATATAACTTGAGATACGAAGCTAGCAGTCCTCCCCTACAATTTGATGACTGGTGCGCTAACATAGTGTGATATAACTTGAGATACGAAGCTAGCAGTCCTCCCCTCCACTTTGATGACCGGTGCGCTAACATAGTGTGATATAACTTGAGATACGAAGCTAGCAGTCCTCCCCTACAATTTGATGACTGGTGCGCTAACATAGTGTGATATAACTTGAGATACGAAGCTAGCAGTCCTCCCCTACAATTTGATGACTGGTGCGCTAACATAGTGTGATATAACTTGAGATACGAAGCTAGCAGTCCTCCCCTCCACTTTGATGACCGGTGCGCTAACATAGTGTGATATAACTTGAGATACGAAGCTAGCAGTCCTCCCCTACAATTTGATGACTGGTGCGCTAACATAGTGTGATATAACTTGAGATACGAAGCTAGCAGTCCTCCCCTCCACTTTGATGACCGGTGCGCTAACATAGTGTGATATAACTTGAGATACGAAGCTAGCAGTCCTCCCCTACAATTTGATGACTGGTGCGCTAACATAGTGTGATATAACTTGAGATACGAAGCTAGCAGTCCTCCCTTCCACGTTGATGACTGGTGCGCTAACATAGTGTGATATAACTTGAGATACGAAGCTAGCAGTCCTCCCCTCCACGTTGATGACTGGTGCGCTAACATAGTGTGATATAACTTGAGATACGAAGCTAGCAGTCCTCCCCTACAATTTGATGACCGGTGCGCTAACATAGTGTGATATAACTTGAGATACGAAGCTAGCAGTCCTCCCCTCCACGTTGATGACTGGTGCGCTAACATAGTGTGATATAACTTGAGATACGAAGCTAGCAGTCCTCCCCTCCACGTTGATGACTGGTGCGGTAACATAGTGTGATATAACTTGAGATACGAAGCTAGCAGTCCTCCCCTACAATTTGATGACTGGTGCGCTAACATAGTGTGATATAACTTGAGATACGAAGCTAGCAGTCCTCCCCTCCACTTTGATGACCGGTGCGCAAACATAGTGTGATATAACTTGAGATACGAAGCTAGCAGTCCTCCCCTCCACTTTGATGACCGGTGCGCAAACATAGTGTGATATAACTTGAGATACGAAGCTAGCAGTCCTCCCCTCCACTTTGATTACCGGTGCGCTAACATAGTGTGATATAACTTGAGATACGAAGCTAGCAGTCCTCCCCTCCACGTTGATGACCGGTGCGCAAACATAGTGTGATATAACTTGAGATACGAAGCTAGCAGTCCTCCCCTCCACGTTGATGACCGGTGCGCAAACATAGTGTGATATAACTTGAGATACGAAGCTAGCAGTCCTCCCCTCCACTTTGATGACCGGTGCGCAAACATAGTGTGATATAACTTGAGATACGAAGCTAGCAGTCCTCCCCTACAATTTGATGACTGGTGCGCTAACATAGTGTGATATAACTTGAGATACGAAGCTAGCAGTCCTCCCCTCCAATTTGATGACTGGTGCGCTAACATAGTGTGATATAACTTGAGATACGAAGCTAGCAGTCCTCCCCTACAATTTGATGACTGGTGCGCTAACATAGTGTGATATAACTTGAGATACGAAGCCAGCAGTCCTCCCCTCCACGTTGATGACTGGTGCGGTAACATAGTGTGATATAACTTGAGATACGAAGCTAGCAGTCCTCCCCTCCAATTTGATGACTGGTGCGCTAACATAGTGTGATATAACTTGAGATACGAAGCTAGCAGTCCTCCCCTACAATTTGATGACTGGTGCGCTAACATAGTGTGATATAACTTGAGATACGAAGCTAGCAGTCCTCCCCTCCACGTTGATGACTGGTGCGGTAACATAGTGTGATATAACTTGAGATACGAAGCTAGCAGTCCTCCCCTCCACGTTGATGACTGGTGCGGTAACATAGTGTGATATAACTTGAGATACGAAGCTAGCAGTCCTCCCCTACAATTTGATGACTGGTGCGCTAACATAGTGTGATATAACTTGAGATACGAAGCTAGCAGTCCTCCCCTCCACGTTGATGACTGGTGCGGTAACATAGTGTGATATAACTTGAGATACGAAGCTAGCAGTCCTCCCCTCCACGTTGATGACTGGTGCGGTAACATAGTGTGATATAACTTGAGATACGAAGCTAGCAGTCCTCCCCTCCACTTTGATTACCGGTGCGCTAACATAGTGTGATATAACTTGAGATACGAAGCTAGCAGTCCTCCCCTCCACGTTGATGACCGGTGCGCAAACATAGTGTGATATAACTTGAGATACGAAGCTAGCAGTCCTCCCCTCCACGTTGATGACCGGTGCGCAAACATAGTGTGATATAACTTGAGATACGAAGCTAGCAGTCCTCCCCTCCACTTTGATGACTGGTGCGCTAACATAGTGTGATATAACTTGAGATACGAAGCTAGCAGTCCTCCCCTACAATTTGATGACTGGTGCGCTAACATAGTGTGATATAACTTGAGATACGAAGCTAGCAGTCCTCCCCTCCACGTTGATGACTGGTGCGGTAACATAGTGTGATATAACTTGAGATACGAAGCTAGCAGTCCTCCCCTCCACGTTGATGACTGGTGCGGTAACATAGTGTGATATAACTTGAGATACGAAGCTAGCAGTCCTCCCCTACAATTTGATGACTGGTGCGCTAACATAGTGTGATATAACTTGAGATACGAAGCTAGCAGTCCTCCCCTCCACGTTGATGACTGGTGCGGTAACATAGTGTGATATAACTTGAGATACGAAGCTAGCAGTCCTCCCCTCCACGTTGATGACTGGTGCGGTAACATAGTGTGATATAACTTGAGATACGAAGCTAGCAGTCCTCCCCTCCACTTTGATTACCGGTGCGCTAACATAGTGTGATATAACTTGAGATACGAAGCTAGCAGTCCTCCCCTCCACGTTGATGACCGGTGCGCAAACATAGTGTGATATAACTTGAGATACGAAGCTAGCAGTCCTCCCCTCCACGTTGATGACCGGTGCGCAAACATAGTGTGATATAACTTGAGATACGAAGCTAGCAGTCCTCCCCTCCACTTTGATGACTGGTGCGCTAACATAGTGTGATATAACTTGAGATACGAAGCTAGCAGTCCTCCCCTCCACGTTGATGACTGGTGCGGTAACATAGTGTGATATAACTTGAGATACGAAGCTAGCAGTCCTCCCCTCCACTTTGATTACCGGTGCGCTAACATAGTGTGATATAACTTGAGATACGAAGCTAGCAGTCCTCCCCTCCACGTTGATGACCGGTGCGCAAACATAGTGTGATATAACTTGAGATACGAAGCTAGCAGTCCTCCCCTCCACGTTGATGACCGGTGCGCAAACATAGTGTGATATAACTTGAGATACGAAGCTAGCAGTCCTCCCCTCCACTTTGATGACTGGTGCGCTAACATAGTGTGATATAACTTGAGATACGAAGCTAGCAGTCCTCCCCTCCACGTTGATGACTGGTGCGGTAACATAGTGTGATATAACTTGAGATACGAAGCTAGCAGTCCTCCCCTACAATTTGATGACTGGTGCGCTAACATAGTGTGATATAACTTGAGATACGAAGCTAGCAGTCCTCCCCTCCACGTTGATGACTGGTGCGCTAACATAGTGTGATATAACTTGAGATACGAAGCTAGCAGTCCTCCCCTACAATTTGATGACTGGTGCGCTAACATAGTGTGATATAACTTGAGATACGAAGCTAGCAGTCCTCCCCTACAATTTGATGACTGGTGCGCTAACATAGTGTGATATAACTTGAGATACGAAGCTAGCAGTCCTCCCCTCCACGTTGATGACTGGTGCGCTAACATAGTGTGATATAACTTGAGATACGAAGCTAGCAGTCCTCCCCTCCACGTTGATGACTGGTGCGGTAACATAGTGTGATATAACTTGAGATACGAAGCTAGCAGTCCTCCCCTACAATTTGATGACTGGTGCGCTAACATAGTGTGATATAACTTGAGATACGAAGCTAGCAGTCCTCCCCTCCACGTTGATGACTGGTGCGCTAACATAGTGTGATATAACTTGAGATACGAAGCTAGCAGTCCTCCCCTACAATTTGATGACTGGTGCGCTAACATAGTGTGATATAACTTGAGATACGAAGCTAGCAGTCCTCCCCTCCACGTTGATGACTGGTGCGCTAACATAGTGTGATATAACTTGAGATACGAAGCTAGCAGTCCTCCCCTACAATTTGATGACTGGTGCGCTAACATAGTGTGATATAACTTGAGATACGAAGCTAGCAGTCCTCCCCTCCACGTTGATGACTGGTGCGGTAACATAGTGTGATATAACTTGAGATACGAAGCTAGCAGTCCTCCCCTCCAATTTGATGACTGGTGCGCTAACATAGTGTGATATAACTTGAGATACGAAGCTAGCAGTCCTCCCCTACAATTTGATGACTGGTGCGCTAACATAGTGTGATATAACTTGATATACGAAGCTAGCAGTCCTCCCCTCCACGTTGATGACTGGTGCGGTAACATAGTGTGATATAACTTGAGATACGAAGCTAGCAGTCCTCCCCTACAATTTGATGACTGGTGCGCTAACATAGTGTGATATAACTTGAGATACGAAGCTAGCAGTCCTCCCCTCCACGTTGATGACTGGTGCGGTAACATAGTGTGATATAACTTGAGATACGAAGCTAGCAGTCCTCCCCTACAATTTGATGACTGGTGCGCTAACATAGTGTGATATAACTTGAGATACGAAGCTAGCAGTCCTCCCCTCCACGTTGATGACTGGTGCGCTAACATAGTGTGATATAACTTGAGATACGAAGCTAGCAGTCCTCCCCTACAATTTGATGACTGGTGCGCTAACATAGTGTGATATAACTTGAGATACGAAGCTAGCAGTCCTCCCCTCCACGTTGATGACTGGTGCGGTAACATAGTGTGATATAACTTGAGATACGAAGCTAGCAGTCCTCCCCTACAATTTGATGACCGGTGCGCTAACATAGTGTGATATAACTTGAGATACGAAGCTAGCAGTCCTCCCCTCCACGTTGATGACTGGTGCGGTAACATAGTGTGATATAACTTGAGATACGAAGCTAGCAGTCCTCCCCTACAATTTGATGACTGGTGCGCTAACATAGTGTGATATAACTTGAGATACGAAGCTAGCAGTCCTCCCCTCCACGTTGATGACTGGTGCGGTAACATAGTGTGATATAACTTGAGATACGAAGCTAGCAGTCCTCCCCTCCACTTTGATGACCGGTGCGCAAACATAGTGTGATATAACTTGAGATACGAAGCTAGCAGTCCTCCCCTCCACTTTGATGACCGGTGCGCAAACATAGTGTGATATAACTTGAGATACGAAGCTAGCAGTCCTCCCCTCCACTTTGATTACCGGTGCGCTAACATAGTGTGATATAACTTGAGATACGAAGCTAGCAGTCGTCCCCTCCACGTTGATGACCGGTGCGCAAACATAGTGTGATATAACTTGAGATACGAAGCTAGCAGTCCTCCCCTCCACGTTGATGACCGGTGCGCAAACATAGTGTGATATAACTTGAGATACGAAGCTAGCAGTCCTCCCCTCCACTTTGATGACCGGTGCGCAAACATAGTGTGATATAACTTGAGATACGAAGCTAGCAGTCCTCCCCTCCACGTTGATGACCGGTGCGCAAACATAGTGTGATATAACTTGAGATACGAAGCTAGCAGTCCTCCCCTCCACTTTGATGACCGGTGCGCAAACATAGTGTGATATAACTTGAGATACGAAGCTAGCAGTCCTCCCCTCCACTTTGATGACCGGTGCGCAAACATAGTGTGATATAACTTGAGATACGAAGCTAGCAGTCCTCCCCTCCACTTTGATTACCGGTGCGCTAACATAGTGTGATATAACTTGAGATACGAAGCTAGCAGTCCTCCCCTCCACTTTGATTACCGGTGCGCTAACATAGTGTGATATAACTTGAGATACGAAGCTAGCAGTCCTCCCCTCCACTTTGATGACCGGTGCGCAAACATAGTGTGATATAACTTGAGATACGAAGCTAGCAGTCCTCCCCTCCACTTTGATGACCGGTGCGCAAACATAGTGTGATATAACTTGAGATACGAAGCTAGCAGTCCTCCCCTCCACTTTGATTACCGGTGCGCTAACATAGTGTGATATAACTTGAGATACGAAGCTAGCAGTCCTCCCCTACAATTTGATGACTGGTGCGCTAACATAGTGTGATATAACTTGAGATACGAAGCTAGCAGTCCTCCCCTCCAATTTGATGACTGGTGCGCTAACATAGTGTGATATAACTTGAGATACGAAGCTAGCAGTCCTCCCCTACAATTTGATGACTGGTGCGCTAACATAGTGTGATATAACTTGAGATACGAAGCTAGCAGTCCTCCCCTCCAATTTGATGACTGGTGCGCTAACATAGTGTGATATAACTTGAGATACGAAGCTAGCAGTCCTCCCCTACAATTTGATGACTGGTGCGCTAAGATAGTGTGATATAACTTGAGATACGAAGCTAGCAGTCCTCCCCTCCACGTTGATGACTGGTGCGGTAACATAGTGTGATATAACTTGAGATACGAAGCTAGCAGTCCTCCCCTCCACGTTGATGACTGGTGCGCTAACATAGTGTGATATAACTTGAGATACGAAGCTAGCAGTCCTCCCCTACAATTTGATGACTGGTGCGCTAAGATAGTGTGATATAACTTGAGATACGAAGCTAGCAGTCCTCCCCTCCACGTTGATGACTGGTGCGGTAACATAGTGTGATATAACTTGAGATACGAAGCTAGCAGTCCTCCCCTCCACGTTGATGACTGGTGCGGTAACATAGTGTGATATAACTTGCGATACGAAGCCAGCAGTCCTCCCCTCCACGTTGATGACTGGTGCGGTAACATAGTGTGATATAACTTGAGATACGAAGCTAGCAGTCCTCCCCTCCAATTTGATGACTGGTGCGCTAACATAGTGTGATATAACTTGAGATACGAAGCTAGCAGTCCTCCCCTACAATTTGATGACTGGTGCGCTAACATAGTGTGATATAACTTGAGATACGAAGCTAGCAGTCCTCCCCTCCACGTTGATGACTGGTGCGGTAACATAGTGTGATATAACTTGAGATACGAAGCTAGCAGTCCTCCCCTACAATTTGATGACTGGTGCGGTAACATAGTGTGATATAACTTGAGATACGAAGCTAGCAGTCCTCCCCTCCACTTTGATGACCGGTGCGCAAACATAGTGTGATATAACTTGAGATACGAAGCTAGCAGTCCTCCCCTCCACTTTGATGACCGGTGCGCAAACATAGTGTGATATAACTTGAGATACGAAGCTAGCAGTCCTCCCCTCCACTTTGATTACCGGTGCGCTAACATAGTGTGATATAACTTGAGATACGAAGCTAGCAGTCCTCCCCTCCACGTTGATGACCGGTGCGCAAACATAGTGTGATATAACTTGAGATACGAAGCTAGCAGTCCTCCCCTCCACGTTGATGACCGGTGCGCAAACATAGTGTGATATAACTTGAGATACGAAGCTAGCAGTCCTCCCCTCCACTTTGATGACCGGTGCGCAAACATAGTGTGATATAACTTGAGATACGAAGCTAGCAGTCCTCCCCTCCACTTTGATTACCGGTGCGCTAACATAGTGTGATATAACTTGAGATACGAAGCTAGCAGTCCTCCCCTACAATTTGATGACTGGTGCGCTAACATAGTGTGATATAACTTGAGATACGAAGCTAGCAGTCCTCCCCTCCAATTTGATGACTGGTGCGCTAACATAGTGTGATATAACTTGAGATACGAAGCTAGCAGTCCTCCCCTCCAATTTGATGACTGGTGCGCTAACATAGTGTGATATAACTTGAGATACGAAGCTAGCAGTCCTCCCCTCCAATTTGATGACTGGTGCGCTAACATAGTGTGATATAACTTGAGATACGAAGCTAGCAGTCCTCCCCTACAATTTGATGACTGGTGCGCTAAGATAGTGTGATATAACTTGAGATACGAAGCTAGCAGTCCTCCCCTCCACGTTGATGACTGGTGCGGTAACATAGTGTGATATAACTTGAGATACGAAGCTAGCAGTCCTCCCCTCCACGTTGATGACTGGTGCGGTAACATAGTGTGATATAACTTGCGATACGAAGCCAGCAGTCCTCCCCTCCACGTTGATGACTGGTGCGGTAACATAGTGTGATATAACTTGAGATACGAAGCTAGCAGTCCTCCCCTCCAATTTGATGACTGGTGCGCTAACATAGTGTGATATAACTTGAGATACGAAGCTAGCAGTCCTCCCCTACAATTTGATGACTGGTGCGCTAACATAGTGTGATATAACTTGAGATACGAAGCTAGCAGTCCTCCCCTCCACGTTGATGACTGGTGCGGTAACATAGTGTGATATAACTTGAGATACGAAGCTAGCAGTCCTCCCCTCCAATTTGATGACTGGTGCGCTAACATAGTGTGATATAACTTGAGATACGAAGCTAGCAGTCCTCCCCTACAATTTGATGACTGGTGCGCTAACATAGTGTGATATAACTTGAGATACGAAGCTAGCAGTCCTCCCCTCCACGTTGATGACTGGTGCGGTAACATAGTGTGATATAACTTGAGATACGAAGCTAGCAGTCCTCCCCTACAATTTGATGACTGGTGCGGTAACATAGTGTGATATAACTTGAGATACGAAGCTAGCAGTCCTCCCCTCCACTTTGATGACCGGTGCGCAAACATAGTGTGATATAACTTGAGATACGAAGCTAGCAGTCCTCCCCTCCACTTTGATGACCGGTGCGCAAACATAGTGTGATATAACTTGAGATACGAAGCTAGCAGTCCTCCCCTCCACTTTGATGACCGGTGCGCTAACATAGTGTGATATAACTTGAGATACGAAGCTAGCAGTCCTCCCCTCCACGTTGATGACCGGTGCGCAAACATAGTGTGATATAACTTGAGATACGAAGCTAGCAGTCCTCCCCTCCACGTTGATGACCGGTGCGCAAACATAGTGTGATATAACTTGAGATACGAAGCTAGCAGTCCTCCCCTCCACTTTGATGACTGGTGCGCTAACATAGTGTGATATAACTTGAGATACGAAGCTAGCAGTCCTCCCCTCCAATTTGATGACTGATGCGCTAACATAGTGTGATATAACTTGAGATACGAAGCTAGCAGTCCTCCCCTACAATTTGATGACTGGTGCGCTAACATAGTGTGATATAACTTGAGATACGAAGCTAGCAGTCCTCCCCTCCACGTGGATGACTGGTGCGGTAACATAGTGTGATATAACTTGAGATACGAAGCTAGCAGTCCTCCCCTACAATTTGATGACTGGTGCGCTAACATAGTGTGATATAACTTGAGATACGAAGCTAGCAGTCCTCCCCTACAATTTGATGACTGGTGCGCTAACATAGTGTGATATAACTTGAGATACGAAGCTAGCAGTCCTCCCCTACAATTTGATGACTGGTGCGCTAACATAGTGTGATATAACTTGAGATACGAAGCTAGCAGTCCTCCCCTACAATTTGATGACCGGTGCGCTAACATAGTGTGATATAACTTGAGATACGAAGCTAGCAGTCCTCCCCTCCACGTTGATGACTGGTGCGCTAACATAGTGTGATATAACTTGAGATACGAAGCTAGCAGTCCTCTCCTCCACTTTGATGACCGGTGCGCAAACATAGTGTGAAATAACTTGAGATACGAAGCTAGCAGTCCTCTCCTCCACTTTGATGACCGGTGCGCAAACATAGTGTGAAATAACTTGAGATACGAAGCTAGCAGTCCTCCCCTCCACGTTGATGACCGGTGCGCAAACATAGTGTGAAATAACTTGAGATACGAAGCTAGCAGTCCTCTCCTCCACTTTGATGACTGGTGCGCTAACATAGTGTGATATAACGTGAGATACGAAGCTAGCAGTCCTCCCCTTCAGTTTGATGACTGGTGCGCTAACATAGTGTGATATAACTTGAGATACGAAGCTAGCAGTCCTCCCCTCCACTTTGATGACCGGTGCGCAAACATAGTGTGAAATAACTTGAGATACGAAGCAAGCAGTCCTCTCCTCCACTTTGATGACCGGTGCGCAAACATAGTGTGATATAACGTGAGATACGAAGCTAGCAGTCCTCCCCTTCAATTTGATGACTGGTGCGCTAACATAGTGTGATATAACTTGAGATACGAAGCTAGCAGTCCTCCCCTCCACTTTGATGACCGGTGCGCAAACATAGTGTGAAATAACTTGAGATACGAAGCAAGCAGTCCTCTCCTCCACTTTGATGACCGGTGCGCAAACATAGTGAAATATAACGTGAGATACGAAGCTAGCAGTCCTCCCCTCCACTTTGATAACTGGTGCGGTAACATAGTGTGATATAACTTGAGATACGAAGCTAGCAGTCCTCCCCTACAATTTGATGACTGGTGCGCTAACATAGTGTGATATAACTTGAGATACGAAGCTAGCAGTCCTCCCCTCCACGTTGATGACTGGTGCGGTAACATAGTGTGATATAACTTGAGATACGAAGCTAGCAGTCCTCCCCTACAATTTGATGACTGGTGCGCTAACATAGTGTGATATAACTTGAGATACGAAGCTAGCAGTCCTCCCCTCCACGTTGATGACTGGTGCGCTAACATAGTGTGATATAACTTGAGATACGAAGCTAGCAGTCCTCCCCTACAATTTGATGACTGGTGCGCTAACATAGTGTGATATAACTTGAGATACGAAGCTAGCAGTCCTCCCCTCCACGTTGATGACTGGTGCGGTAACATAGTGTGATATAACTTGAGATACGAAGCTAGCAGTCCTCCCCTACAATTTGATGACCGGTGCGCTAACATAGTGTGATATAACTTGAGATACGAAGCTAGCAGTCCTCCCCTCCACGTTGATGACTGGTGCGGTAACATAGTGTGATATAACTTGAGATACGAAGCTAGCAGTCCTCCCCTACAATTTGATGACTGGTGCGCTAACATAGTGTGATATAACTTGAGATACGAAGCTAGCAGTCCTCCCCTCCACGTTGATGACTGGTGCGGTAACATAGTGTGATATAACTTGAGATACGAAGCTAGCAGTCCTCCCCTCCACTTTGATGACCGGTGCGCAAACATAGTGTGATATAACTTGAGATACGAAGCTAGCAGTCCTCCCCTCCACTTTGATGACCGGTGCGCAAACATAGTGTGATATAACTTGAGATACGAAGCTAGCAGTCCTCCCCTCCACTTTGATTACCGGTGCGCTAACATAGTGTGATATAACTTGAGATACGAAGCTAGCAGTCGTCCCCTCCACGTTGATGACCGGTGCGCAAACATAGTGTGATATAACTTGAGATACGAAGCTAGCAGTCCTCCCCTCCACGTTGATGACCGGTGCGCAAACATAGTGTGATATAACTTGAGATACGAAGCTAGCAGTCCTCCCCTCCACTTTGATGACCGGTGCGCAAACATAGTGTGATATAACTTGAGATACGAAGCTAGCAGTCCTCCCCTCCACGTTGATGACCGGTGCGCAAACATAGTGTGATATAACTTGAGATACGAAGCTAGCAGTCCTCCCCTCCACTTTGATGACCGGTGCGCAAACATAGTGTGATATAACTTGAGATACGAAGCTAGCAGTCCTCCCCTCCACTTTGATGACCGGTGCGCAAACATAGTGTGATATAACTTGAGATACGAAGCTAGCAGTCCTCCCCTCCACTTTGATTACCGGTGCGCTAACATAGTGTGATATAACTTGAGATACGAAGCTAGCAGTCCTCCCCTCCACTTTGATTACCGGTGCGCTAACATAGTGTGATATAACTTGAGATACGAAGCTAGCAGTCCTCCCCTCCACTTTGATGACCGGTGCGCAAACATAGTGTGATATAACTTGAGATACGAAGCTAGCAGTCCTCCCCTCCACTTTGATGACCGGTGCGCAAACATAGTGTGATATAACTTGAGATACGAAGCTAGCAGTCCTCCCCTCCACTTTGATTACCGGTGCGCTAACATAGTGTGATATAACTTGAGATACGAAGCTAGCAGTCCTCCCCTACAATTTGATGACTGGTGCGCTAACATAGTGTGATATAACTTGAGATACGAAGCTAGCAGTCCTCCCCTCCAATTTGATGACTGGTGCGCTAACATAGTGTGATATAACTTGAGATACGAAGCTAGCAGTCCTCCCCTACAATTTGATGACTGGTGCGCTAACATAGTGTGATATAACTTGAGATACGAAGCCAGCAGTCCTCCCCTCCACGTTGATGACTGGTGCGGTAACATAGTGTGATATAACTTGAGATACGAAGCTAGCAGTCCTCCCCTCCAATTTGATGACTGGTGCGCTAACATAGTGTGATATAACTTGAGATACGAAGCTAGCAGTCCTCCCCTACAATTTGATGACTGGTGCGCTAACATAGTGTGATATAACTTGAGATACGAAGCTAGCAGTCCTCCCCTCCACGTTGATGACTGGTGCGGTAACATAGTGTGATATAACTTGAGATACGAAGCTAGCAGTCCTCCCCTCCACGTTGATGACTGGTGCGGTAACATAGTGTGATATAACTTGAGATACGAAGCCAGCAGTCCTCCCCTCCACGTTGATGACTGGTGCGGTAACATAGTGTGATATAACTTGAGATACGAAGCTAGCAGTCCTCCCCTCCAATTTGATGACTGGTGCGCTAACATAGTGTGATATAACTTGAGATACGAAGCTAGCAGTCCTCCCCTACAATTTGATGACTGGTGCGCTAACATAGTGTGATATAACTTGAGATACGAAGCTAGCAGTCCTCCCCTCCACGTTGATGACTGGTGCGGTAACATAGTGTGATATAACTTGAGATACGAAGCTAGCAGTCCTCCCCTACAATTTGATGACTGGTGCGGTAACATAGTGTGATATAACTTGAGATACGAAGCTAGCAGTCCTCCCCTCCACTTTGATGACCGGTGCGCAAACATAGTGTGATATAACTTGAGATACGAAGCTAGCAGTCCTCCCCTCCACTTTGATGACCGGTGCGCAAACATAGTGTGATATAACTTGAGATACGAAGCTAGCAGTCCTCCCCTCCACTTTGATTACCGGTGCGCTAACATAGTGTGATATAACTTGAGATACGAAGCTAGCAGTCCTCCCCTCCACGTTGATGACCGGTGCGCAAACATAGTGTGATATAACTTGAGATACGAAGCTAGCAGTCCTCCCCTCCACGTTGATGACCGGTGCGCAAACATAGTGTGATATAACTTGAGATACGAAGCTAGCAGTCCTCCCCTCCACTTTGATGACTGGTGCGCTAACATAGTGTGATATAACTTGAGATACGAAGCTAGCAGTCCTCCCCTCCAATTTGATGACTGATGCGCTAACATAGTGTGATATAACTTGAGATACGAAGCTAGCAGTCCTCCCCTACAATTTGATGACTGGTGCGCTAACATAGTGTGATATAACTTGAGATACGAAGCTAGCAGTCCTCCCCTCCACGTGGATGACTGGTGCGGTAACATAGTGTGATATAACTTGAGATACGAAGCTAGCAGTCCTCCCCTACAATTTGATGACTGGTGCGCTAACATAGTGTGATATAACTTGAGATACGAAGCTAGCAGTCCTCCCCTACAATTTGATGACTGGTGCGCTAACATAGTGTGATATAACTTGAGATACGAAGCTAGCAGTCCTCCCCTACAATTTGATGACTGGTGCGCTAACATAGTGTGATATAACTTGAGATACGAAGCTAGCAGTCCTCCCCTACAATTTGATGACCGGTGCGCTAACATAGTGTGATATAACTTGAGATACGAAGCTAGCAGTCCTCCCCTCCACGTTGATGACTGGTGCGCTAACATAGTGTGATATAACTTGAGATACGAAGCTAGCAGTCCTCTCCTCCACTTTGATGACCGGTGCGCAAACATAGTGTGAAATAACTTGAGATACGAAGCTAGCAGTCCTCTCCTCCACTTTGATGACCGGTGCGCAAACATAGTGTGAAATAACTTGAGATACGAAGCTAGCAGTCCTCCCCTCCACGTTGATGACCGGTGCGCAAACATAGTGTGAAATAACTTGAGATACGAAGCTAGCAGTCCTCTCCTCCACTTTGATGACTGGTGCGCTAACATAGTGTGATATAACGTGAGTTACGAAGCTAGCAGTCCTCCCCTTCAGTTTGATGACTGGTGCGCTAACATAGTGTGATATAACTTGAGATACGAAGCTAGCAGTCCTCCCCTCCACTTTGAT
The DNA here is from genome assembly GCA_905333075.3 of Atethmia centrago. Classification (NCBI taxonomy): domain Eukaryota; kingdom Metazoa; phylum Arthropoda; class Insecta; order Lepidoptera; family Noctuidae; genus Atethmia; species Atethmia centrago. The sequence goes on from HG995396.1 coordinate 2,251,853, forward strand.
GACCGGTGCGCAAACATAGTGTGAAATAACTTGAGATACGAAGCAAGCAGTCCTCTCCTCCACTTTGATGACCGGTGCGCAAACATAGTGTGATATAACGTGAGATACGAAGCTAGCAGTCCTCCCCTTCAATTTGATGACTGGTGCGCTAACATAGTGTGATATAACTTGAGATACGAAGCTAGCAGTCCTCCCCTCCACTTTGATGACCGGTGCGCAAACATAGTGTGAAATAACTTGAGATACGAAGCAAGCAGTCCTCTCCTCCACTTTGATGACCGGTGCGCAAACATAGTGAAATATAACGTGAGATACGAAGCTAGCAGTCCTCCCCTCCACTTTGATGACCGGTGCGCTAACATAGTGTGATATAACTTGAGATACGAAGCTAGCAGTCCTCCCCTCCACTTTGATGACCGGTGCGCTAACATAGTGTGATATAACTTGAGATACGAACCTAGCAGTCCTCCCCTCCACGTTGATGACTGGTGCGCTAACATAGTGTGATATAACTTGAGATACGAAGCTAGCAGTCCTCCCCTCCACTTTGATGACCGGTGCGCTAACATAGTGTGATATAACTTGAGATACGAAGCTAGCAGTCCTCCCCTCCACTTTGGTTACCGGTGCGCTAACATAGTGTGATATAACTTGAGATACGAAGCTAGCAGTCCTCCCCTCCACTTTGATGACCGGTGCGCTAACATAGTGTGATATAACTTGAGATACGAAGCTAGCAGTCCTCCCCTCCACTTTGGTTACCGGTGCGCTAACATAGTGTGATATAACTTGAGATACGAAGCTAGCAGTCCTCCCCTCCACTTTGCTGACCTGTGCCCCTCCAGGGGCTACACAGTCCTTTGCTGACAGGTAAGACAGTGAAATAGCCTACCAGCTGTTGCCCGCGACTTTGTCTGGGCCTGTATTTTGTATTTCATAATTTTCTCATACAAATATCCTGGAAGAAAAGTAGCTTATCAGCTTCTCCAGGTCCCAGGCTTCACAGGTTTCACATTTATAAAATTAGAATCAAAAGTCATTTATTCAAGCTAGGTAGAACGTCAAAATTACCCGCGAGCCCGGCAGGATGCCCCTAATAACCAATATTCTCTCTCTACAGCGACATGTTCTGCGCGGGGCGCGTGGCAGACGAAGACTTACGTCGCACACAGCGCGCGTGCGGGGGCGCAGTCCTCAGCTCGGTGCGCGACCTGGCGCCCGAAGCCCTCGGGTCTTGTGCCGCCTTCACCGAGAAACAAGTCGGCGGCGAGCGGTATAACATATTTACTGGTGAGTTTACTGATTACCACTCTTGGAATGACAATCTTTTCCATTTTAACGTATTTATTAAGGGGACTACAGGAGCTAAACGCAAGTTTTTTTATGCCTAAAAGTATATGATCAACTGCAGTAAACAAAATTAGAATAATATATGATATTTTTCAGGATATATGCTGGGTAGATAGTGTGTTGAAAACATAATACAACTAATTTGATATGATAGAAAAAAATCACGAAGATACCTCTAAAAATTTATTTTAACGATTAAAAACCATACATGCAATGATTCTGGTTTTTTTTGTCAGATTATTCTACAAGCAACATATTAGTATAATAGTGTTTTAATTTTCTTATCCAATCATTAGATTTTATGTAAATAGATAATTGCAATAAATTACCAGCGTTGTCATCGCGCTTCTCTTTCTTTTATATGCAGTCCGACAGTGACCGCGCTTTAGCTGTTGTCAGCCTCTTAATATTCCCTATCCCGCCCCTTACCGTACTCCTTTATTCAGTTTCCTAGTTCCTAATCCTCTTCTTTCCTACAGGTCATGAGAAGGAAGTTGCACCCGCTGGTAAGGCATTAATTCAAAACCAAAATAAGTATAATTTGTTCCAAAACTATCTGTTGAAACTGTAAACATAACAAACCCTTTTCAGTGTAAATTCTAAGGCTATCGCTGATTTACGGGAATTAGTTACATATTCATCTGAATTTATGTTTCAAATATGTAAATATTGTTTAAAAAAAAAATGGATTGAAAAAACGCCGACAAAAATTGAGGTTATAAAAATAACGTGTTTTTTCAAATGCAGATTTTTTTCTTTGAAGTAATTTAAAATTAGAATTTCGAGCTTAAGTATTCAAATAATCAATTCAAAGCAGTCAATTTTGTAAGTGTCACTACAGATTGGCTTTTGGTTAGGTTTATTTATTGTCCATTTATTCATATTTTCAACAAATACTTTTGGAACAGAGTATAGGAAGTAGTTGGTTGTTATATTTCACTTTGTAACCGACCCCCGCTGGTTTTTGAAAGCCTTTTCCAGACAAACTGTATTATATTCTCTTTGTAAAGGTTGTAAGCCAATGATTATAACAAACGGATCCAATTTCTGAAGAACTGTGTGGATCACTAAATAGTATACAGATTGAAATTGAAAGTATGAGACAAACTGAAATGGGAGATTGTACTCATCATTATGAACAACTTTTACTAAGGGACCAAAGCTGCATTCGCGAAAATAAAATCAGCTGTTTCCTACATTTTGTCGAGTTATGCGGACATAAATGTAGGGAACAGCTGATTTTTTTTTCCGCGATTTCAGGTGTGGTCCCTTAGTAAAAGTTGTTCATAATGATGAGTACAATCGCCCATTTAGATTTGTCGCATGTTTTAAATTTCACCCTGTATATGAGGCTTACAATAGGGAATATGCAAGTAATTCAAAACTTATCCATTATTTAAATATTTATTGTGTAGGAGTCAAGAAACAAATTCCTATTTTTTTTACATTTTTTAATGCATTACTTGTTTTACAATTCGTTATTTTATGTTGCGTTATTTTGGTGGAACGGAACGCAAACGCGTCGTCTTCGATAGTACTGGAAGTGACGAAAGAAACTTATGTGAATAAAAATCTATTCCTTGCAAAGTGCTTGAAATCTCACTAAGGTAAGTAAGTAATTGCGGTTTCTACAGGAATAAATCACAAAAAATAATTTAATTTATGTGATTTGGGGCTACAAACAGATGTAAACAAAGAAGTTTTGTGGCAAATGACGTCACATCATGCCCGCGACAGAAACGGTTGTTTGAACTGTAGTAGAAAATTGTTGGAGTTTCATATATTTTTTTGAGCAACAAGCAGTAGTTGAATTTAACTTTTAATATTTTTCTTGGGTTTATATTACTGTCTATTATTGATTTAGTGAAAAAAAAAAATTAGATGCATATTCCCTGTTACATACATATGACTCCAGTTCAATCTCACGACGGCGGGTGAGCAGTACCTGTAGTTGTGATTTGTATAGCCGCGCTCTTGTGTGCGTAACTGCAGGTAGCGTCAGCAAGTACATTGTTATTGAACAAAATAATATAAGTAGGTAGATTTGTGTTTCGTTTAGTGATGAAATTGAACACTATGTTTATTTGCATACATGAATATTTGCTAATTAAATTACTAGTCCTGGGCAAATCCTAAAATCGAATTATGAATTCACTGGAGTAACTTAAAGTAGGAAGTCACTTTGTGTAATAAAATGGTCATATTTATTGTATTGGTGATCGTTTAGTTTAATGGATTTATTTATGTGTAAAATAAATGTATAATAATAAGTGTAAAAGTCTCTAGAATACAATAAATATGACCATTTAATTACACAAAGTGACAGCTGGTTTTTTTTTTTTTTTTTAATTTTGGATGGGGATATCATCAAATGATTCGACTTTAGTTGGTAGTAAGTAGTATAATATCGATGAAGATGTTTATTTTTTTAAAATTAAATTATAATGTAGGGTCTGTATAACTAAACAGACAGGTGTGCTGCTGGGAAGTTTGTTGCGCCACTTCTTCTTCCCAGCTAAAGCACTAGGAAGTGGTGAAGGGCGGGCGTTTTTGGGGGACTGTCTTATGTAACTTTGACGTTAGAAAAGTGCTGATTCTCAGCCTAATTTGAATAAATGACTGTTGATTTTTGTCATATTTTAATGTACTTCTTTTAGTGATAAACGTTTTTATATTTTTTATATTATTTTTTTAAAATCTTAAATAAGAAATACTAGCTTATTCCCGTGACTGACTTCGTAGACGTCGTTAATTATCCCACGGGAACCTCTACATGTGTGCCAATTATTTAGAATTAATTACAGAAAGAGAGTGTCTTCACATTTATAATAATTATATTGATATTATGGACCATTTTAACCTTTTGACCGCCACAGTCATGTATAGATGGCAGAGCAAAATGTGCCCAGCACGCCACGGTCACGACTACATGACAGATTTTAAGGAATAATTCGTAGCTTGGCGCCGAGGGCACGTCTTTGCTTTTTTGACGTGGCGGTCAATAGGTTAACTTCTAAGATTGCTTTTTAATAGTTTCCAAGAGCCAGGCACTTGGCGTTCTTAAGTTTAGTGCTGACTGACATAGCATTGATATACCGTTCCCCCTTATATTCCGATTTAGTCAGTATTTATATCGTGTAACTGGGGCATCAGGAAAAAAAATTCTGTTGAAAATTTGACTCAAAATACCTCTTTTTAACCACTTTCTCTTAACTCCTCAGGCTGTCCCGCTGCTAAGACCTGCACGCTCCTCCTCCGAGGAGGAGCAGAACAGTTCCTGGAGGAGACGGAGCGCTCGCTGCACGACGCTATCATGATCGTCAGGCGTACCATCAAGAACGACGCCGTGGTTGCTGGTGAGTTAATAATCCTTTTTTTTTTCTTCTCCCCGCTCTGGGCGGAGCGGGAGGGTGTGTCTGAATGATGTACACAATATTTTGTAACCATAATAAGTTGATTTTGGCGCTTGTTACGCCTGGACAGGACTGGCCTGTTGACGGGGACCATCATGGGCCACTGCTCGTTAAACAAACACTTCCACACAATAGGCATAACGGACAGCCCTCTGTGCAGAGCTTCCATGGAGGCAGAGGAAACCGTTGCGCATGTGCTCTTCGAATGCACAGGTGTCACCCACATTAGAACAGAAACCCTCGGGGCACCCAGATCCTAGAGATTCTAAACAGACCAGGAGATCAAATGTGATCAAATTGGAATTCAACTGGAGGGAGGTGGGCTGGTTGGAATAACCGCCAAACGGCCGCCATGGCCCACGCACAATGTTCCACCTGAAATGCGGAAACCAAACCCTCTAACATAGAACATATGTTGATTTAAAAGAGTGTCCGTGGATTTTCTTGCCCATTGTTCTCCATTTTGGGGCGGAGCAGTGGTGGCCCGGTGGTAACGGCCGCGACTTCTCGAGTTGTAGTTTAGGTTCGAACCCTGACAGGCGCTTTACTTTGTGTATATAATTTCATCACCACTGCTAACTAATAACCTGCTCACTTTAAATACATCAAAAACCAATTACATTTGCTTTAGTATTAACAAAAGTAGTCAAACAAGTGAGGATCTCAATCTAAGAATACACACATGTGGAGATACCAATAACAGATACTGTAATTGTCCATGCACATCTAGAACAGGTCTCAAATAGGGTTAGGAGATTAAGCTGGATCTTTAAAACACTTCGACATGTTGTTCCAAGAAATATTGCCAGTAAAGGAAACTCCCCAAGAAATGTTCTTAATGAGATCTACATGGCTTTGGTTCAGTCTGTCTTGTTATATCCTCGTAAGGCCCAACGACCTAATTTAATGACAAAAAAATTTTGACACTCCGGCCCGAGACACTATTTAAAATCATTAAATTATATATCTAATCATAAAAATATATATCGACCGGTTGGGCCTTACGAGGCTATTGCATCCCTATTTGGGGAGGTGCAGCGAAAACTAATTTTATAGACGTGGAGCGATCCCAACGAGCTCTGATAAAGATTATGTATTATAAAAATAAAAGATATCCTACATAAAATGAGTGATCTACTTTCCGTGAGAAAACTGTACATTATCCAAATAGTTTAAAAAAAGCATAAAACCCTGCAATATGATCCACACTTATTACGGAAAAGGAGGTACGACATTGTTGCACAAATTTCAAAAACCAAAACCATGTTTGCTTGTAGACAATTTAATAAACGGTCTGCTCAACTGTACAACAAAATAAACAGACTTATTTACTTATATACAAAAAAAAATTATGAATGTAAAAAAACAATAACCAGTTGGATAAAGACACTTACTTATGATGAAACAGAGGCACTTTTGGATCACATAAAGTAGCAGATACACTCACACATACAATCTCACCTACACTCTCGCATACACTCTGTCATTCACTCTCACATACAGACACACTACAAACTGGTATTCACACTGGAATCACACTCTCACTAACATAATTGTTTTATTTGATATTTTAAGCACCTACGGATTTGTTTTAATAGATTAAGATTATGCTGTACTATGGAAGAGCGGAGTCTCCTAACACAGGCATTGTTTGCTTAAAAGGAGGCTCCAAACATGAAACCCTTATTTGTAAACTGAAGCATAAATAAAAAACATTTTATTTTATTTATTTATTACTGCTTTCAAAACGGTGAAGGTAAACGTCGTGAGGTAACCGGCATGTCCTAGAACCAAAAACTCGAAGACATGTAAGGCCCACTTCATCTTACAGAGAGGAGGCCAGTGTCCCATCAGAGGGAACGTTATAAGTTGATTGTGGTCTTATGTAATTTTGACGTCCATAAAGTGTAAATAATAATGTACACTATGATTTGTTTTCTATTTAAAAGGTTGGAAGTTGTTAGCCAATGATTATAACAAACGGATCCAATTTCTGAGCAGTCGTGAGGATCATGCTAGTAGAAATGAGGCTTACAACCCAACAGTAACCTTTCGGTTTAAATTATTTGACAAATACTATACATAAATCATCACGCCTTGTTTCCCCGGAGGGTTGGGCAGAGGTGTACCTGTAGTACACCCACATTTCGCCAGTTATGTTTAAGTCCCATGTAATAGGGGGCGAGTCTATTGCCATCAACCGGGCACAAATCCAGACTCCGGGCTGCTACTGAGAAATTCCAGATAGAAAAACCCAATAACAATTTGCGGAATCGAACCCAGGACCTCATGCTCAGCAGTAGCGCTTGCAACCACTAGACGAACGAAGAAGTCAAAACAAATACTATACATATTTTCTATTTTCCAGGTGGTGGTGCCATTGACATGGAGATTTCCAAACATCTCCGTGAATACTCGAAGGGCGTCGCCGGCAAGGAACAGCTGTTAGTCGCCGGTGTGGCGCGGGCCTTCGAGGCGATACCCAGACAGCTATGCGACAACGCTGGCTTCGACGCCACCAATCTACTTAATAAGCTGAGGAACAAGCATCATAACGGTGAGTTAGCCTAGCAGTGGGGCAGTTTTTCCAGGTTTTGGGACTGTTTTCCCAGGTTTGGGACTGTTTTCCCAGGACTAGGACAGGTTACCCAATAATGGGACAATTTATACATTCTAGCTGCGGCACAATATTTGGGAATATTGTGCCGCAGCTAGAATTTATAAATTGGAACACTATTCTCAGCAATGGGACAGTTTATCCTGCAATAAGAAACTTTTCTGATGGTTTCCCAACGATACAGCTATTTTCCCAACTGTCGGACAGTAGTGAGATATCGAAATACGCCTAGTGTGAATCCGGCTAAACACTTATTTAATTTGTTCCAGGTGAGATCTGGTATGGCATCGACATCCAGAAGGAGGACATCGGTGACAACTACACGTCGTGCGTGTGGGAGCCCGCTATTGTCAAGATCAACGCTATCACCGCTGCTTGTGAGGCCGCTTCCCAGGTAAACACTCAGACCTATGATTTCAACGCGATCACCATATCTAAACCGCGTTCAGGAGTTCATCATCATCATCATTTTAGCCAAAAGACGTCCACTGCTAGACATAGGCCTCCCCCAAGCACCGCCACTTTTGTGCTTCCCGCATCCAGCGGATTCCTGCGGCCTTCACAAGGTCATCGGTCCACCTTGTAGGAGGCCTTCCAGCGCTACGTCTTCTGGTACGCGGTCGCCACTCCAGAACCTTTCGGCCCCATCGGCCATCTGTTCTGCGAGCAATGTGCCCTGCCCACTGCCACTTAAGTTTAGCAATTCTTCGGGTTATGTTGGTAACCTTGGTTCGCCTGCGTATCTCTTCATTTCTGATTCGATCACGTAGGGAAACTCCAAGCATTGCCTTCTCCATTGCTCGTTTAGCCTCTTAATAAGGCCCATTGTAAGTGGCTACGTTTCAGTGCCATAGGTCATCACTGGCAACAGTTTCAGGAGTTGTCAGAGCCCAAATTGTTATAGAATATTGACACTGACATATCTTGAACCGAAGTACTGATGGCGTTCAGTTTCATTGGTGGAATCTGCACTCAATTTAAACTTAAGCTTAAATTAAATGATATGAAATATTTTATTTTCTGTAAGTAGGTTTGTGCAAACACTTTTAAACGTAAATAATATTTAAAAAAACAAAAAAACTAGGTGAGGTAGGATGAGGCGTTTCCGATCTGACTATTCTGAGAAAAAAGCCCGAAACAAACAGAGGTCATAGTCTCTTTCAAAGTCTAGACATAATCTTGGTCAGATCATGTGAAAACTAAGTAGATTGGTGTTTGAAATGGTCTTTTGAGGAGAGAACCACAGTCTGAGACACCAATTTGTCAGTAATCGCTTCAATCTCAATATTATGAGCCACTGAGACTCTTACATGTGATTTCATAAAAAGCAGCTCGACATGTCTTACGTATATCCTATTTGAAGACGTCTTGATTATCCGACTCACTACACACACACACCCACGCATACTCACGCACCCCATATTCAAAAGTCATGTATGTACGTTACACGTTCGTGTTCGGTCACAGAAATTCATAATATGTGTACTAAATTTCAACTTAATCAGTCCAGTAGAATTGGAGCAAATCGGCTGTGAGACTGAGAGACAGAGAGACACACACACTAGTGTTTTTTCCTTAGGTACGAAAACAAAAAAAATGCTAACATTCATATTTCTATTATTTCCAGATCCTCTCCGTAGATGAAACGATAAAGAATGTCAAAGCTGGTGATATGCCGACAGCCGGAGCGCCGATGGGACGCGGCATGGGTCGCCCGCGCATGGGCTGATGACGTCACTCACAAAAATAACAATACAATTTACTATAACGCCTTTCTGACCAATCTAAAACGTTTAACAGTTCGGCAAGAACAACTCAATCGTCTCTAGCCTGACCCAACTATGCTTCCAGTCTGGCTGGATACCAGTATTTTACATGGAGCGACTGCTTATCTGACCTCTATGACCCAGTTACTGGGTAATAGGTCATGTTGTGGTGGCCAGTCAGCGGTTAGCTGGTCTAGGGGACGCCAGACATGCATTTAAATATGAAAGCTTGGAAGTGTATGCCAATATACTGGAGGCATAGCCATATTCTCATATAATATGTTAGAATAGCTGGCGTTTATACATTTTCCTGTTTTTGTTAATCATTTATTAAAGGCTGTTACATAAGATGTGACAGATGACTAATTTTAAACACACTTATTCAAAAACTGGCTCTTATTGCGGTTTTTGGTTCACAATGCAGTGTATTGAACAGCGTGCCTTTTATTTTACATTCCCGCTCTAGCGCTGGAAAGTACGTCACAGATAATAAACTAGTCAGAGGCGTGCGATTTTTTTTTAATTTTCATATTTACTCCAACTGTCTGCTTTTCCCAAATATGTTGGGGTTGGCTTCCAGTCTTAACTGGATGCAGCTGAATACCAGTATTTTTCATGGTGCGAGCCTATCTGACCTCCACAACCCAGTTACTGGGTAATACGATACGCCTTGGTAGGACAGGTAGTTACACTTTATCGGGTTTCTGACTACCCGTAACGACTGTCAAAGGTTACGAATGACAGCCGGGACCAACGGCTTAACTTGCTTTGCACTGCCGTCTCAACGTGACGCTGGCAGAATAGTCGACACTGGCTCAATTACCAAGACAAAAAAAAACGAGTGAGTCGCATATAATGTGCAACATCTGACATCTCGCCTTTGATCACCTAGGATAACTGCGCCTGTTAAACCCCGCGCGACACCGTTTCGGAGTCAAACAATAGAAAATCAATTGTCTCATTAGCTGTCCTTGACCGATTGTCAGAATTTAAAAAAGCTAAGTACCGAATCATTCTTGTAATTATTCATTACTAGTGGTTGCCTAGTGGTCGAAATTCGACTCCACTTTAGTACTTACTAATTCCATGCTATTAAGTACTTACTTATTCCATGCTCAAGTTGTCAGTTCCTGTTTGTTGCACTTGACGTCTCATTCACGAAATCACTCCCCACAGAAAGCGACAGGAAAGACGAAAAAAAGTGTGCTTTCCTCCATAATGTTAAAATACAATTTCATCAGTGAGTATGGCTGTTAACTGTTAAATAGAAAGATTGGTTCTCTTCACGCTTAGTACTAAGTTATTATAGTATTATCTATTAATTATATTAATAATAACTAATAATACCACCATTTTGTTTTATTTATTTTCAACCTATCAACTAGAAAATCTGTAGAACTACATCACACAAGGCCAAGAAATCAATCAAAATATATTTTTTTTAATTCACATAAACATGGGCACTTATGAAACGTCAGAAGCTAGGTGCACGGTTCCAATTGGTTGTTTCCTATGGAGAAGAGCCGGCAAGAAACTACATGGTTACTCTTTTAAAGATGATTGGCTTTTACAATGTTTTCTAATTACAGTGTTAATAGGACAGTGTAGGCCTGTCGAGAAGAACCAGGTACTTAAATGTCAAATAATGAAAATATGTCAAAAAAGTATGTATAAAAAAAAATAAACATCGTAACTTGAATAGACATTTAGTTATGCCGTTTATGAGGTACCAGGGAAGCCACATGTGCAGAAGGAATTATTGCCAAACTTCCTTGTCTTCAACGTAGTCTTTAATCTTATAATATCAAGAGTTAGTATATTCTCACAAGACACTAAAATATAACATTACGTCAGTAGATACTGACGTGAAATCCCGGAGGGTTAGGCAGAAGTGTACACCCACATTTCGCCAGTTGATGTAACCTTTTGAGCGCCAGGGTCACAAATACGTGACAAGCGAAAACTGTCCCTGAGCGCCAACGACACAAATATGTGACAAAAACAGCGGTACATTAAAACACGAAATAAACTATTTAAACATTACTTTAATGCCTATTTATTTATATACCTGTAAAATAGAAGGTCCAAAATTTATTTATTTCCATAAAACTAATTAAATTGCATTATAAATATTGAGAAATTTTACGTTAAAAAGAAAGAAATAAACTCTGAAAAAAGAATGTCCTCACACGCCAGAGTCATAACTGCGTGACCGCTAGTGATGTAGCGCATGTTGGATAATATCATTATTTCAAATCAAAGATCGATTCGAAACTTTCCTCTGGAATATATTATTTTAGGTATAATTTGGTACTAGGATAAAGCAGCATTAATTTTATAAAACCAGTCTTAAAAATCATTCAATAAGCTACATAGTCAAAAATAAAATTTGGTTGGGTCGAATTTCGATATTCACTAATCCCAACTCAAGCGCATCCCTAACGCAACCCGAATTATCAGTACCCTGTACGCCATGGTCACGACTAGACGACAATATCGTGACGTCACAAGCGCGGCGACCAGAAATTAGTGAAGTGAATGAATAATATTTATGATTAATTTACTTGTGATATCGAGTTCAAGATTTATATTAAGTGACTATTATAATGAGTGGGAATTTAATGACTACGGAAGAACTTCTTCGCATATTAGAAGGAGTCTCAGATGACGAAGAATTTTCGGAAACAGAATCTTTGGACGAATTTGATTTAGAGGTAAGTTATTTTTATCTGCTTTTATTTTAAAAATTTTGAGCAAATATTAATCTTATTAAAAATCACGATGAAATCTGTAAGTGTGGCCTGGTATTGGTGTTTGTAGACCGAAAGAAACATATTTTTTACAGAAATAAGTTACTTTTGAGAATATTATTGTTGTAAAAAAATAGATACAGCCGTTATACAGAGTTTTTAAGTTGATATATCGATCGTTGTTTGTTTACATACGATTTAATTAAGATATGAATCAGCATACAGTTACCTACTAAATGCTTGTTGTATTATTTAACCTATTGATCGCTAACATAAATAAGTAAAAATCAAGAATGATTTTGATATTTTTACTTGTGTATATGTTTAAGCGATATAATATGTTTAAATATTACATATATTTATGAAATATTAATTGCGCCTTATACCTAAGCCTGCACTCATAGGTTTCTAATATATGTATACTATTATTTCAATTAATTATTATGTATATATGTGTGCAGAGAACTCGACTTTTCAGTTTTGTTTCGGTAATTCGGTATATAGTTCCTATAGTGTTCGTCAAGCTATATGATCCCTCCGAAAATGTTTTTAAGATATAATTTATGTAGAGCACAGGGTTAAGAAAGAATTAAGCCACGTCTGAAAAGTATTTGAAATAAATAAATGAACGAATTTACAGATTTTATGATTTATTTGTGAATAAAGCATGAAGGTGTAGGTAAAGATGGAGTACACAGTACACACTTGAAATACCTACTTGAATTTTTATTTCTCTTCTACTGTCTGAGGTCAGTTTGTTTCAATTTCTGTAGTACACTAGAAAAAGAGATCAGACCTCAGTTTGCCTCAGAGAATAGGAGCGAGAGTATTTGACTCGAAACTTTTATTCTAAGTGTGGGCTCCATATTTACCTATAACTTCGTGGAATAAAGTCTGCCAAAAGTTCCTTTTTTAGCCACGGTGCGCGCTGAGATCGATTTCACTGTCCCCACCACCCACTTTGCACCCAGCGAATTAGATGATCAGAATGCAGGTTGCATTGTAGATTTTGTATAATTTTGTTCTATTATTCAAAAGATTTATTAGTATAAGACTGATTGGTAATTGTGATAATTATATATAATCGTTAATTGTTTTAATTTGTTACTTTTTATGCCAGGTTTATAGAACTTAATATTTAAAAACATGTATACATAGTACATACTGTATAACATTTTATTAAAATTTTCTATTTTTTCATAGTTTTTATTTACCTTCTTAACCTATTTCAATCATATATTTTTAAGTACCTGTTACATTCGGAATTATAAATCTGATTTAAAAAACGTGTTTCATTTATTATAAAATAATATTGTACTAGAACATCGATAAACGAGATATTACGTTGCCACATCCTTATTTCGGAAGCGAAGTAGTTATTAAAATGGCGGGCCGTCCACACCATGGTCACAATATGAAGACAGCAGATCAAGAATAGTGTTGTACCTACAGTTATTATATTTAAATATATTGTAGTCTCATATCTGTTATTACGGTATTATACAAGTCTGTAAATAGTGTATAACTATTACTTTAATAGGAAGAAATGTAATGTTGAATTAAATTTCAATGTTATAAGGACATTATATTTCGAAATTAAAGACGAAAATGAAAATAAAATTGATTATCGATGAAGTTTTGGAATCCCTATTTTTTTCGTAGGTATTTGCGGTGAATTTGTGGCCTGGCGTTGAGGGCAAGTTCATGCGTTTTTGCTCTGGCGTTCAAAAGGTTACTCCGATGTAAATAGAGGACGAGCCTATTGCCATCAACCGGGTACACGTCCAGACTCCGGGCTGCTACTAAGGAATACCAGAGGGAAAAACCCCAATAAACCTGCTCTACCCGGCAATCGAACCCAATACCTCATGCTGAGCAGTGGCTTTTGTATCTGCGACCAACGAGGCAGTCTAAATTTCTAAATATCATTTATATTTACCCCGCTGGTCTAGTGTGACTAGCATAATGGTGATCGGGGGTGCAGATCATGTACGAGTACACCCCACAATCCCCTCTTGGTAGCACGACAGTGTGCGATGAAAAAAATCGTTCCTTACCCTTGGTTCCTCCCGTAGTCCCTGGAAGGCACCACGGGTATCTATTTTACCAATGGTCCCGCCGAGCAATACAATGCTGCCGAATTAAAACGGAATTCCCTGGAAGGTACCGTCCCTCCGAAAAATACAATGCTGCTGAATTAAAATTTTACCGAAGTCAAGTCATAACTGACTGTATAGTTAAATGTATTATTCATAATTAAAGAATAACAGGATGAAAAAATCACGAATATATGTGTAACATAGACAATCATCAGTCATCATAACTATTACTTTAAATTATCGTAGTTTCTCAAGGGCATGACCTAATCAAATTTCACCGTTGATTAATTGTACAATAATATGTTGAATTGCGTTGTCAGTCAATATAATCTGTTATGATCTTTATCGAAATTTTATTAGGTACGTTCCAGGGACTACCATTTTAATTCGGCAGCATTGTATTGCTCGGCGGGACCACGGGTAAGGAATCAAAAATCTTCACGTTTAAGAATCGGCCGTTCGTACGATTGGTTATTTGACGAAGCCCAGGAAGGCCCCCAGTGCCCACGGTATCACCAACAGTGCAGCGCCATCTGCCGTTCACTGACGGTAGCGGCACTGGCGCGCCTGTACACAGCGATACCACGCATGTGATTTTTTCCCACCTCGTGGGAAGAAGGGCGCGTCATATGCAATTCAATTCAATTTATTTATTCAGTAACAATGCTGCCCAAGGTGGGGAAGACATCACGAAGCCGGAGAGCTATCGGCCGACCACTTTACTGCTGACGGTCTCTAAGGGGTCCGAGGTAGGGGTGTCCACTTAAAAAATATATCGATATTTATATTCGATGTAAATCATCGGATCCCAGCTTCGATGTTTATCGATAAGTCGCTAGAAAACATCGATATTTTTCACTATCGAATACTTTCCACAAAAGTTTAATATTATCTTTTTCCAGTGAAACGCGCTAAGTTTGTGGTTCTTGATTTTGTGTGTGTGAATGTAGAATTAAGAGACCAGAGTAACAGCTAAACTAGTAGTGTAATAATAGTGATTTTCTATGTACTACCCGTGCGCGATAAGTTGGGACCTGAGCGCGGTGACGTCATATTGGCGTGTTTGTACCGCCCGCAAAAAAGCGAACATAACAAGCAGCCGCCCGCGGCTTCGTCTTTGTTTTTTTTTAACCTAATTTATTATGTTACTCAGGGAGGACGCTGCTTTTTATCTAATCTTTTTTACACTATTTGAATAAAATAGGACACTAGGTATTTAATTATGTATCACCGAAAGTGTTGAATATGGTTTTGTAATGAATAAAAATACAATGTTTAAGTTTATACATTTATTTTATCTATTATTTACATTATCTCATCTTCGTCACTACTTAGTGGATTTATGCCTTCTAGAGGTAGTTCTTCGTCCTCAGTCTCATTATAATCACTTGACGAAGAGGTATCCGATAAATTTACAATTAATTGCGATTCATTCGTCTCTTGTGACGTAAACGTAAAACGTAACGAGACTAAAAACCCTAGTAAAAATAGTGATGCGTACGGTACAACACGGGCGCCATCGGGGAAGTGCAGGGGAAGCGGGCGGGGAGTCGCATTCCTAGCAGGTCCCAACTTATCGCGCACGGGTAGTATATCTGTCACTCACTCTCACTGAGAGTGAGTGAAAGTAAATATAATGAGCCCGTAAAATCCACAGACTACATACATTGAGAGTGAATGGTCGATCGATCTGTCAGAATAGATTAGGTAATTAATCTGGTCACTCACAGATGTCACTATCATAATGAACCTTATTTAAAATTGAAGTCATCAAGTAGTGTTAAAATTATTTAGTTTTTCAATAGATTCGACAAAAAAAAAATAAAAAAGCAAATATTCGAAGTTTCTATAAATAAATATACCTATCGATTTGTCAAAACATCCTATCAATCCGATATATCGTACGAAAAACATCGAATAAATTCGATATATCGATGTTAAGTGAATACCCCTAGTTAGAGGCATTCCAGCTGCGACGCCTCCAACAACACATCTCACCGCGACCGGGACAATTCGGGTTTCAGGTGGATCATAGTACGACGCTCCAACTCCAGAGTATTGCAGCTTCTCCCAACTGCTCTAAAACAGAAGGAGTAGTGACAGTATTCCTCGACATGGAGAAGGCTTTCGACCGTGTATGTTAAGACGGCCTTATCTATGTATAGTTTATACTCTATACTTATAATATTCTAGAGAATAAATATTTTTTTGTTTGTTTCGAATAAGCTCCGAAACTACTGGTCTGACTGATTTTAACCACTTTTTCTTCAATAGAAAGCTAAGTTGTCAGGAAAAAATACGGCCCATGTTACGGGCCGTATTTTATTAAAAAATTACAATAATGTAACCCAAGTTATAAAAAAATTGCCTATAAAAGTGACTATTTACCGTGCGCTGCGAAAACTGTTAATGATACTTAAAAATTTTATATGACACTGGTTTTGACGGATCAACTACTTTCGAACGGGTCTGTATCTCAGGGCCTGTGCACACGTTTTTTAAACGCGCCGTTGACGCGCGTTTGTAGCGATACGCACGCGAGTCAGACGCAGCCTGTAGACCTTCTAGGATAGGTAGGATAAAAGCGCGCCGTCGACGCACGTTTGTAAAACGCGCGTCAACGGTGCGTTTAAAAAACGCGGTGTGCACAGGCTTTTAGTTGACGAACTCAAAGACAGCTGAGAGCTGGCTTCGCGGCGCGCCTACAGAAAACGAATAGCAACCACTCACATGGGCGCGTTTATACGCGCCCATTATCTCCAGCCACTATAGGCGCTCAAAAAGCGGGCCACCGCATAACTTCGCGGGCGGGGGACGAAGCCCCGGCACCGAATGCCACGCGACCTGACGGGGGCGTAGCGATATCCCGGATACGATTCATTTTGTGCCACAGAGCTTAAAAGAAAAAAACCGGCCAAATGCGTGTCGGACCACGTACAATGGTTTCGTAGTTGGGATGAATTTATCTCAACAACAAACTTTACGTTGTGTAGTTGAAAAAGATGTTCTCCCATACATCGATAAACGTCACGGTAACCAACTGCAAATGTAAGTTGGTCGACTGTTATTCGTTAACTTGTAAATCCTACTTAGTTGTGATAGTTTTCCATTTAATATCGTTATTTATACTACTGCCATGAATTTTTTAACATATCTAAAAACAACCATTTAGCCGACAGGGGGTCACTATTAACCGTAACAAAACTTAGCACTTTAAAGCTTAATATTACGCAAACGGATCCCTGAATCGAAAAAAGGTTCTCACAGACCCGCAATATATTTGTTTCAAGATTTTATTTTACCAATAGGTAATAATTTATCGGCGTGATTAATATACCCAAATTACAGTTTTCTAGTAAGTACTATGAGTCTCTGAGCTAAGCCGCGGAGAGACAGACATACAGACGGACATGGCGAAACTATGAGAGTGACGCAACCCTATAAACGAACGATATACTTACAAACAATAATAGGTAAGTCGTTTTTTTGTTCATGATTTGATGTCAGAACCGGCACCAAATATCTGTGAAGTTTCGTTCATTTAGGCCCGTATTACAGAAGGAAACTCAAGCATTGATCTCTGTTTAAAACTAGTTGTAAGTCAAGTTTTAATTTTAGAACGTTCCTCAAGCCTAGATTCATTGATCATAGTTCAGCTGAGTATCGCTTTATTTTAGAACGTTACTCAGTTCGTAAAGCGAACCCAAGCAGTGATTTGATCTGTAATCGCCCAAGTGTGGTCGAGACCGCGCTTGAGCATAGAATTGTCATGCCAATTTTTGTTTCAAGCGTAAGTTGTCGAGTTTTAATATCAAAATGGATTTAATTGAAGAAGTAGATCATTACAATAATTTATTCAATGATGATGACATTTTTATTAAATAGCGTACCTATTTATGGCCATAGATACAAGTCTTTTAAGCCTTACAATAATTATGCTTATAAAATTACTATACTTTATTTAAATAAATGAGGAATTGTACTATTCAGGACCGAACTAATAACGCTGATTTCCTAAATAATTGGGCGCTTATGGTATATTTTAATATTTCTAATCCAGTGAAGATTAAAACAAAGTTGGTAAATAAAATAAATCGATAAATGATAATGATAAATGATTTTATTTCTGTAAGTAGGTTTTTACAAACACTTTTACACGTCAAAACATATTTTTTAAACTAGATGAGGCCGGCGTTTCCTATCTGACTACTCTGAGAAGAAAGGCCGAAACAAACTCAGAGGTCACAGTCTCTTTTAAAGTCCAGACATAATCTTGGTCAGATAAATTGGTCAGATAATCGTAAACGAAAACAGGCTGATACATAGACAATACACATCTCTGCTTGAGGTTCGATTTGAGTCTCGATTCAGCTGAATAGAGATTGATTACCGTTCTGGATATGACCGATGCTCGAGTACTGATTCTATACTTAAACAGTGATCGACTGATTGACGCTCAAACTAGACTTGAGGAACCTTCTGTAATACGGACCTTAGTATACGAGTAACCCAGTGATTCTGTGAAAAAGAGGACTAAATGACAAGATCCATAATATGATTTATATAAGTCATATATTTATATTTTGGAAAGTTCAGATAGATACGGCGAGACATTATAACCATGATTAAGTAATTTTGACATCCTTATTTCCAAATGGTTCCTGGTAGATGGTGTTATATAATGCGTCTATTTTTTGCCTGGTGCAAACCACTTGCAAACCTGTCCATCTCCATGTGGAAAGCATATGGAACCAGCACCTTTGCAGTCTTCGTCCTTCGTACAGGGATCTCCATCGTGACCTGAACAAATAATATTATTAAATAGTTAGCGAAAACCCTTAAAAAAAAACCGTTGGATAAGGCAGGAGGAAACGCCCGGGTTTCTCCACTGTGTGGATCGCCCGGAGGACACGGTGGAGCATACGGTGGAGGTCTGCCCAGCTTGGGCAGAGCACCGCCGTTTCCTCGTGGAAGCCATCTCTCACGTCCGGCCCTGCTTCAGGACATGGTACGGAGCGAGAGGGCACGGGCAGCCGTCACCTCCTTTTGCAAAGCAGTAATGCTCGCGAAGGAGGAGGCGGGACGGTTGAGGGAATGGCAAATGTCGCGCCCTCTCGCCCCTAGCCGCCGCAGGAGACAACCTGGGTGTCGGGAATCCCGGGTGGATTTCCGGCCACCGTAGGCGCGGGCTTGCGGACGGTGAGCAATGGTTAGCTCGCCGTCCAATATTTTTTCAGTCCGGGGTCGCGGGAAAGTTCGAAAGGGTTACCGAGGCCCCTGGCAACACAGGCAACGGAAGGAATTCCGGTGGGTTTTAGTCAGTAAGACTCTGACACACCCTCCCGCTGCGCCCAGAGCGGGAGAAGTTATTTGATAAATTCTCACCCAAAAAAAAAAAACCCTTAGAAATAGTCAAAAGTCAAAAAGTCGCAGTATAAGAATAGTTGGTCGCTGTGATTAATTAATTAATAATTAATTGCTCAAGACAATGTTTATGTTCTTTTTCCAGAATTAGCTTATCTACTGACAGGTTATGAGTTCATATAATTGTTTATTTTATTTTCGTTTATTATTGACATAATCTACTCATTACAATGATTTTATTTATGAGTTGTATTGCAATATGTAGCGACCTCGACAATTGATTATATTATTCTTACTGGCGCAGCCGGCAGCAAGTTCCTCATGCTCCCTCAGATGTCACTGCTTGCGGTAGCGTCGGGGGTTGCGTTGCCTCCTTTCCTCAAATATGGCGAGGGGGCTGATCTTTGCGTTATGCTCGTGAACGGGTGCTGCTTGTGGAGACTGGTCGTCTGGCTGACCATGGTTTTATCATTGTTATTAGTAATTAACTGTAAATTTATTTTTGTTCGATGGTCCTAGTTTATCATTTGTGACTGAATCACAGCACACCCTGCCTGGAGGCTTTTATTTAGGTTTTAAGTTATGTTTACGTTTTTATTTCTGCTTGAGTATAGTTTTAAATGTTTTTTTTTTTTAATAGTGGTGTGCTAGCTGACATGTTACGGCTAATAATTGAATGTTTTGTGTCGCGCGTAGCCTAAATTATTTTGCATACTATTGTATAGAATCCAATTTTTTTTTCTAAATGAACAGACAGCTGTGCTGCTGGAGAGTTTGTTGCGCTACTTCTTCTTCCTAGCTAAAGCACTAGGAAGTGGTGAAGGGCGGGCGTTTTGGGAGACTTATGTAATTTTGATGTTCGAAAAGTGCTGATTCTCAGCTTAGTTTGATTAAATGACTTTTTATTTTGATTTTGACACGTAAAAATACTTATCCGAATAAGGCTTTCAGTAGATAATAATACTTTAAAACCCGTTTACTATGTCACATTATGAAGTTAGCTACAAGAAAAGCAAGTCGCGCCTCTAGTTTATGTGGCATGGCAAGCATTCAAGACAAATTGTAAGAGATGAAATAATTTATTATGTCTTGTCACAAACGTCTTGGGTACGCCCGTGCTCGGCCCGTTTTGTATGTCCGTCTGTCACAGCCGATTTGCTACGAATCTAGTGGACTGATTAAGTTCGAATTTGGTACACATATGAATTTCTGTGACCCAAACACGAACGTGTAACGTACATAAATGAATTTTGAAAATGGAGTTTACTTTGGGAGAAAGAAATAAAAATAAATTTTGAAAATTGTACCGTGTAAGTTATCAAATGAAAGGACTTGTTATAAGGATTTTTGTCTAATTTTAACATAACCTAACAAAACTTAACATAAAACCTTTTAAAGTTATTAAAGAAAATAGATGAAAATTGACCCCCCTTATCTCTGAAACTGCTGAGCCTAAAATATTGAAAAAAAATACAGAGAATAGTTCCATACTTATAGTTTACGGCAAGAGTATATATTTTGTAATTTTCACATCCTTATTTCCAAATCTTATCCGTTTAAGATCAACCGAATCGGCTCTTCGATTAAAGATAATACCTGCATTCCAGCCGCCCATCTCAAAGTTTTGACTTTGAGATGGGCGGCTGGAATTATTTATTTCAAAT
Organism: Atethmia centrago; assembly: GCA_905333075.3. Lineage (NCBI taxonomy): Eukaryota > Metazoa > Arthropoda > Insecta > Lepidoptera > Noctuidae > Atethmia > Atethmia centrago. Next base: position 2,272,876 of record HG995396.1, read on the forward strand.
AGGCACATAAAAGGCACTTTTGAACGTCAAAATTTACAAAAAAATAGAATTGATTCTAGTTGCCCCTTCCAAAATGTAGTTTCGTATAGTTTTCGGCATTTAACTTTAGCTCTCGGCGGAGTGGTGGGGGTTTGTGTGCGCATCGTATTGTCTCAGGAGTAAGGTCCAAAATCGCTTAAAGTAATTAAGGATCAGAGCTCAAGATAAATGCCGGCAATTATATGAAGAAGAAAGGCACCGTTACTCTTTTGAATAGGTTTACATTATATCGGGTGTAAAAAGACATTTTCCGAAGCCGAAAGCCACATATTTTACCCATTATTTGGGTCATTTTTTTCCACTAGAACATACCTGGGAATCCACTGGTTCTGGAGATATTGAAGGTCAAAGTCGCATTTTTTTTTAACTTTTTTTACGATAACGAATTCCAAGCTTTATTGCAAAACTATTTTCCAAACAAACATTACCTGAATTTTCGATTTTTCTTAACAAATTACGCATTTGAAGTTACAAAAACGCAATGAATATCAAATAACTGAACTAGAGCGAAGGGGCGGGGCTTCACTCACACAACAGCACTGAGTCCGTTTGCCTACTCGTAGGTCTGCGTTACATTGCGCGCAATAAAAAATAGCAATTTTTATATACCTAAAATAAAAATCGGTACCCAACAATAATTTTTGCACAAAGCTACTTAGTTAGATGTACAGTATGCGTAGTTGACGGCTTTGTGATGTGTCTTTTTACACCCTGTATAATACATGTGAAGACGATTTACGTAGAATAAAATTACTATACCATCATCATCTGCCTGCCTTGTTCCCAACCATGTCGGGCTCAGCTTCCAGTTTTACCGGATCCAGCTGAATACCAGTATTTTACATGGAGCGACTGCCTATCTGACCTCCACAACCCAGTTACTGGGTAACACGATACCCCTTGGTAAGACTGGTTGTCAGACTTTCGAGCTTCTGACGACCCGTAACGACTGTCAAAGATCTACAAATGACAGCCGGGACCAACGGCTCAACGTGCTTTCCGAGGCACGGATAAACGTAACGGACGTAATAAAATGACTATACCAAAATAGGTAAAAAAGAATAAAAAATAAAGCAATGACAGATAAATTAATTATGTGATAGGTCCATGATGCTCACATATTTACAAACATTGTAAAAGTATACGTTTTCCTTAAAATAATAAATAAAGTAAAAGGTCAGTGTGTGAGCTAAAGTTATTTCGTCCGTAAGATACGCATTTATATATATGAATCCCTCACCTGTGCACTCGTCGGGTTCTCCATCACAGGCTGCTGCATAAACAGAACAAATAATAGTATTATTAATTAGTAGAAAATTCGGGTTTAAGTACTAAAATTATAAGTTTGTTTCAGTCATACAATCTTGCTCACCAATTTTTAGAGCCCACTAGAATAACCCCCACTAGTGCCACATGTCTAGATAACATTTATACAGATGTTACACCAGCCCACAAAAAAATTATTAATTTAATAGAATCAGATCATTGCGGACAATTTATCACTGTTCCATATCAAAGCAAAAAAGTTACTAAAAAAGAAATCACTGTAAACCCAAAAACGACTAAGCGTTTGGAAACATTTAAAACTAAAATTCTGAGTAAATTACCACTATTGTCAACTAATGATGCCCCTAATCAACAATATAATGATTTTTTTAATATGTATTGCACACAATTTGAGAATACTTTCGTTCCTAAGACATTGTCGGTTAATAGTATCACTTCCTTCAGTGACTGGGCCACCATTGGTATACATAAAAGTAGAAAACGACTATATGAGTTGTATGATGAACGGACTAGTATAAACACTGCTGAATTTAATTTATATGTTAAGAATTATTCTAAATTATTTAAAAAAGTTTGTTGTATGGCCAAGTCACGCTACTTGAGCTCAAAAATTAAAAATAGTGGTAATGTGATTAAGATGACATGGAATATCATTAATAGTGAAACGGGAAGGTCATCCAACCGAAGTAGTGACTACAGCCTTGCTATTGATGACAATATAATTAAATCAGATTCTGAAGTCGCCATGGCATTTGAAAATTTCTTTACAGAGATTCCTATATCAACTACAAAATCTCTAAACTCATCACCCACTGCCGCAGAGTCTTTACTTATAGAAAACGTTCCAGTTTGTGATTCAGAATTTAGTTTCCAATATGTCACCTGTAAAGATGTAATTAAAACCTTTCACACGTTAAATGTTAAAAAGACCGCAGATCTATGGGGTAATTCTGTGGACGTTGCTAAGTCGATTATAAACATTGTCGCACCTACTTTAGCTGTTATTTTTAATAATTGTATTGACTGTGGTGAGTTTCCTGATCTTATGAAAAACAGTAAAATAATACCGTTGTTTAAATCGGGTAGTACATCAGACCCTACTAATTATAGACCTATTTCAGTACTACCTACCTTTAGTAAAATTTTCGAGAAACTTATTTTAGATCAAATCCAAATATTTTTCAATAAACATAAATTAATGCATAACAAACAGTTCGGTTTTACAAGGGGTCGTTCGACTACTGATGCCGGTGTTGAACTTTTAGGACATGTTTATAATGCATGGGAGGATAAATGCGATGCTTTGGGTATTTTTTGCGATTTGTCCAAGGCATTCGATTGCGTTCTTCATGAAACTTTGGTCAGAAAACTGCACCACTACGGAATCCGAAACTCTTCTCTGGATCTTCTTACTTCATATTTGAGTGATAGGATTCAGAGAGTTGATGTTAACGGGAAAAGATCACCCGGATCTGTAGTAAGAATGGGGGTCCCCCAGGGCTCAATTCTCGGCCCATTTTTGTTTCTTATTTATATAAATGACTTGCCTTGCCTCATAAAGGATAATCATGATATAGTGCTGTTTGCAGACGACACTTCACTTTTATTTAAACTCAAACGTCAGCAGTTGGTTACTGACAATGTAAATAGTGCCCTCGAAAAAGTAGTTAACTGGTTTAATGTTAACAACCTACTTCTTAACGAGAAAAAAACCAAATGTATTAAGTTTACAATACCTAATGTTAGACAAGTAAAAACTAGTGTTCTCATAAAGGGTGAAGAGTTGAACCCCGAAGATACCACTGTGTTCTTAGGCATAACTTTGGATGCCAAGCTTCAATGGGGCCCCCATATAGATAAATTGTCAAAAAAGCTTAGCTCTGCAGCATACGCCGTTAGAAAAATTCGTGATTTAACGGATTTAGACACAGCCCGTTTAGTATACTTTAGTTATTTTCATAGCGTAATGTCGTACGGTATTCTGTTATGGGGAAATGGCGCCGATATTCAGACAATTTTTGTTTTACAAAAAAGGGCAATCCGTTCAATTTATAAATTAAGTCCCAGATACTCCCTCAGAGAAAAATTTAAAGAGATTAATATAATGACTGTAGCTTCTCAGTATATTTATGAAAATCTTTTGTACGCACATAAAAATATCAATTTGTTTAAAAAATACAGTGATATCCATAATGTAAATACTAGGAACAAACACAAATTTGTTGTTCCTACAACCAGGCTCAAAAAAATAGGCAGCTCGTTTAGATGCCAATGTATACGTTTTTATAATAAAATTCCTAGCCACATTCAAGAACTAAGCCTTAATAAATTCAAATGTTTTATAAAACAGAAACTGTGCCTAAAAGCCTTTTATACTGTTAAAGATTATATTGAGGACAAAAAGGCTTGGGATTGAGCTGCTCCAATAAACTTACAGTGAATGTTGTTTTTTTACTCTTTTTATTTTGCTAGCTATTTATATTTTCTTATTCTATATAACATTCTATATAAACAATGACATGAATATTTACTTTGTATAGTATTATATTATATTATTTTAATTATTAGGAATGTGAGGACTATGTGGGTCATTGTTTGTTTTTTTTTTTTTTTTTTTGTCTCTTACTTTTAATGATGGTCTGGCAGTTTGAGTACTTTATGCGGCCTACCCAAATGTCTTTTCTTTGGAATTGTTCGTCAAATCATTGAGCTCCTTAAGTTTTGAGTTGAGCTGCATGACAACTGACAAATGCGTGCACTGACTGGACAGGTCCACTCAAATCTGTGTGGTCTTTCCTCAAAAGACCATTTCGGACACAAACCTACATGGTCCTCAAATGATCACATTGACATCCGTCCTAATATACACATTGACATTGATGAATTTTATTTATGCAATGACATGAATATTTACTCTGTGTAGTATTATATTGTTTTTATTATTGTAAATGTGAAGACTATGTGGATCATTGTTTAATTTTGTTTTATTCTCAGTTAGTTTTTAATATGGTCTGGCAGTTTTGAGTATTTTTTGCGGCCTAGCCAAATGTCCTTTCTTTGGTATTGTTCGTTGAATCGTTGAGCTCCTTTAGTTATGAGTTGAGCTGCACAACGACTGACAAATGCGTGCACTGACTGGACAGGTCCACTCAATCTGTGTGGTTCTTTCATCAAAAGACCATTTCAGACACCAATCGACATGGTCTTCACATGATCTGACCAAGATTATGTCTGGACTTTAAAAGAGACGGTGACCTCTGAGTTTGTTTCGGCCTTTCTTCTCAGAGTAGTCAGATAGGAAACGCCGGCCTCATCTAGTTTAAAAAAATATGTTTTGACGTGTAAAAGTGTTTGTAAAAACCTACTTACAGAAATAAAATCATTTATCATTTATCATTTATCATTTAGTGGCTGAACATTTTCGGCCAAAAAATCATGATTCGGCCAACATTTATTTAAACGATCCATTTTTGATGGTTCTTTTTTCATATATCATGAAGTTAGGGCTGATTCGCACCGGGAAAGCAGCGGCCGGCGGCGACGCGCGGCGCGGCGAGTTCTTTCAGTGTGAAATCATTATATTAAGCTTTATCATAATAATTAAAAGACCGGTATCGCTTGAAAAGCACGAAAAGGTCGAGCAGCCGCGCGGCTTTTTTTCAGCAGTACTGCCTGCGTCGCGTCGCTGCCGTTTCGGTGTGAATCGGCCCAGAGAATACACAGCAACAATAATATATACACACACCATACATAATCAGCCTATAATGTTCCCACTGCTGGGACACAGGCCTCCTCTCTGTGAGAGGGAGTGGGCCGTAATCCACCACGCGGGCCCAGTGCGGGTTGGTAGATGTCACATATCATCGAATTTTTGGTTCTAGGACATGCCAGTTTCCCCACGATGTTTTCCTTCACCGTTTTGAGAGCAGTGGTGATGAAATTATTTACACAAAGTAAAGCGCCTGTCCGGGTTCGAACCTACGCCCTACAACTCGTATGGCGTGGCCGTTACCACTGCTCAATAACACGGCAACAATAAGCTGTGCGAATCCTATCTCTGTATCAAATGCATAAGTGGAAATGGCTTGTAATATCCCCACTTTTCGCTGAGCCGACAGCCCGTTAAAGCCTAATGCACGTTTTCTAAATCGTTTCAACTCGTTCCCACTTGTTTTGTGTTGGATCAGTTTTGTTAATGGATGTCGAATTTAATAATATTCGGCTGGAGACATTGGTGCCGATTCCCTTGTTCACAAACTAAACTAAATTTAAGTTCAGTGCATCTTTTTCTTTCTATTTCATTAAGAAAAAGACAGAAGATAAATTTTAGTTTAGTCCTGTCAAATTAATCAGCGCCTGTCACTACTCTATACAAGTTTAGACGTGATTAAAAACTTGCCTACTAAAATTACGTCAATTTACGTCAACCGCTGATTAATTTGACAGGACTAAACTAAAATGTATCTTCTGTCCTTTTCTTAACGAAATAGAAAGAAAAAGATGCACTGAACTTAAATTTAGTTCAGTTTGTGAACAAGGGAATCGGCGCCATTGTCGGGGCTCACATCCGACAAGAAGTAGGAATGAGCCGCATGGATGCGTCAGTTTACAAATACTAAAAGCGAAAATATTGCTTTTCGCGATGCAGGGACGTTAATTGTTGAGGAGTTCTTCTGGTAACAGGAGAACTCACCATATGCATTGTGACGAGCATAAATTGCTTAGCAACCATATTAAACGTACGTAATGGAAACGCAACCCGTGGAATACTTATTATTAAGTAGTTCCGGTGGCCATCTGTGGTCTTCATCATCAGTTCCATTTCACAAAATTGTGCTCTCCGAGAGCAAATGCACGAACTGCTATAAAAAAAATATCCAAATCGCTATACGTGTGCCTTTAAATTTGAGAATTTCCATGGGATCCCCTTATCAGATCCTGAATTGGTGACAATTGGAGCACCTCGAGAGCATGTCCTTTCAAATAGAAATGAATTTTTAAAATCGATCTACAATTTTGACAGAAATTACGGTGAAGAAATAAAAAGAAACTATAAACGAACGTATAACTTCCACCTTTTTGGAAGTCGGTTAAAAGATAAAAATTAAAAGAACCATACCATCCGCTCGGGGGTAAGCAGCCACTTGAACCACCAGAATCACGAACGCGAACAACAGAGCGAATTGCAACGACTTCATGATTCAATGAATGTGATCAACAGTACTGAGCTAGTGAACTGTTCTGAATATTTCTTGCGTTTAACAGATATTTATAGGCTCTATAGTTATTATTCTATGACAAATGGAATTGATTTGTGTCCATAATAAAGCATAAAATAAGAACACAAATCAATTAATTCAATTAAAATGAAAATTGCATCGTAAAAATGGAGCTTAACTAATCTTATTTATAGATTGGTTATCTAATAAGTAAACTATAAGGGTGGGTTCACACAAGGCACAGCGCCACGCAACGAGATGTAGGTATCCAGTTCTACTTTTATACGAGGTTAACTTTATTTACACAATAAATCTATAGAATTACTAGAAAATCTTTCACTATTTTTAGGGTTCCGTAGTAAACAAGGATCCTTTATAGTTTCGCCATGTCCGTCTGTCTATCTGTCTGTCCCCGCTGTAGTTCAGGCCTAGGTATATACACTTCTCATCAGAAAAATCGAAACACCTTGCAAGTTTATGTTTTGTATGGATTATCAGAAAAAAATGTATATTTAGGAATTATATCAAATGTCGTTTTTAATAGTGAATAATATGAAGTTTTCAAATCCTAATGTTAATGTTCTAAATTCAAATTAAACTTTCATAGGTCTCGTATTTTGTATTACAAGTAATTTTTACCCTGTATGGAGTATGAAGGAAATTAATTAAACAACACACGTAAATGAAAAAAAGCTAAGAAACGTTTATTTAATAATTTGTATTCCTTCCCCGAGCTCTTATTACTGCTTCCATACGGTTCTTCATCGATCGGATGAGAGTCACGATCAAATGTTGTGGCATTCCATTCCTCTTGGATTGCATTTTGCAGATGGCTAAGTGTTTCTGGGGCAGGATCTCTTGCACGAATTCGTCTCTTTAATTCATCCCATAGATGTTCAATCGGATTCATGTCCGGGCTTCTTGCTGGCCATTCCATAATGAAGATAACGACTTCGGTAGCATAATCTCGTACGACGCTCGCGGTGTGAGCCCTAGCATTGTCGTGCATGAATATAAAACCGTTGCCAATAAAATGTGCATAGGGCATCACGTGAGGCTCAAGACACTGTTCGATGTACCGATGACTGTTTAGTGCAGGCAGACGTGGCCCAGACACAAAGACAAGCTCTGTCTTACCGTCGGCTCTGATTCCTCCCCAAACCGTCCACGAACCGCCACCATAGCTGACCTTTTCTTCAATGCAGCAATGTGCAAAGCGTTCCCCATCACTTCTGTAGACCTTGTTCCTTCCGTCGTTACCATACAGCACAATTTTACACTCATCAGAAAAGAGGACTTTGTTCCACTGGAGGTATGACCAATTTAGGTGCTCACATGCAAAATTAAGGCGCGCTCTTCGATGGTCTGCAGTTAATTTCGGCTAATGTGCTGGCTTGTGCGGTACCAGTCCACGTTCCTTCAACCTTCTTCTAATTGTAGAGTCACTTAAAGCCACCCTATGTACAACATAAAGCTGCTGCTGCAGTTGAAAAGCATTAAGGCGTCGATTTCGTAAAGAAGTTGCTACAATAAATCGATCATCTCGCTCAGAAGTGACCCGATTCCTGCCAGATCCTGAACGGCGCGTGAACAAACCAGTCTCCCGATAGCGTTTGTAGATTCTATGAACAGACGACAAGCTTAGATGCAATCTTTCAGCCACAACACGCTAAATCCAGAATCCAGCAATGCCACCACTTGGGCGGCTTCTGCGGGCGAAGTATCCATATGTTTTAGAAAATAAAACTTTTTCAGACATCCCAAAGTACACACACAGTATACAGAACACAGTGCAAAAAGTTTTAAGATAAGCGCAAATTTTTAGTTTTCAAAGGTGAAATGTACTCCAACTCTAAACACACATTTGTCTCAAAACAGTGAATCATTTCATTTATAGAATAAACAAATGAAATTCTAATTTTGAATTTAGAGTTTTCGCTTATCACTGTAATGGCCAAACTGCCAGCTATACAATCATGTGATTTTTTCATGGAATGAAAACTCTTTTGTGTTAATTTAGGACAGAAACCATAAAAACAGAAGTGTTTCGATTTTTCTGATGAGAAGTGTATATCCATGCCGACAAAGTGCTAAAATAAGTGTTGTATTGAAAAAAAAAAAAAAATAGGGAGCGCTATGTGTCTATCCCTTGCGCGTAATGTGGGGATGATTTTTTTTCTCGTCTTTCCCATGGTATGGGGTATCGCTGGATAGGCTTATCAAAAATATTGCGGACCTATGAACACTATTTTTCGATTCAAAGATCCGTTTGTGTAATATTAATAACCATTAAAGTGCTAATTTTTGCCTGCCAGCTAAATGGTTGTTTATGGAGATGTGAAAAACATCATGGCAGTAGTACATAATTATAATGAAATTAAAAGGAAAACTAACACAGCTTTTTTTTTTTTTGAGGGTGGGAAATCATCAAATAACTTCTCCCGCTCTGGGCGGAGCGGGAGGGTGTGTCAGACTCTTACTGACTAAAACCCACCCGTATTCCTTCCTGTTGCCTTTGTTGCGGGGGCCTCGGTGACCCATAAGTACCTTCCCGCGACCCCGGCAGGCATCGGCCCTAGTGGACCCCTACTTTTGTGCTGACGACATCTCTTTAAGGCGCGCGTGGAATACGACGCGCCGTCGACCCGGGCCTGGTCCTTACCGGACGGTGAGCTACCCATTGCTCACCGTCCGCAAGCCCGCGCCTACGGTGGCTGGAAATCCGCCCGAGATTCCCGACGCCCAGGGCGTCTCCTGCGGCGGCTAGGGGCGAGAGGGCGCGAAACGTGCCTTTCCCTCAACCGTCCTCCTTCGCGAGCATTACTGCTTCGCAGAAGGAGGTGACGGCTGCCCATGCCCTCTCGCTCCGTACCATGGCCTGAACCAGGGCCGGACGCGAGAGGTCTCTGCCGCCGATCGCCTCCACGAGGACACGGCGGTGCTCTGCCCAAGCCGGGCAGACCTCCACCGTATGCTCCACCGTGTCCTCCGGGCGATCCACACAGTGGTGACACCCGTACGTTTCCTCCCGCCTTATCCGACACAGGAACCTCCCGAAGCTGCCGTGTCCGGTGAGGACCTGCGTCAGGTGGAAGGTGAGGACGCCGTGGCGCCTCTCCAGCCACTCCTCAAAGAGGGGACTTATCGCCGCAATCGTGGCGTGCCCAGCACTGGGTTGCGACAACCGTACTTTCCATGATGCCATGAGATCCCGCCGGAGCTCCGTCCGCTGTGCCGCGATTTCTCGCGGCAGCGGACTTACGCCCCGGCGTTTCGCCTCCTCGCGCCACTCCCATACGTGCGCGAGGACTTTTGCCTCCAGATCCCATGGCGGCAATCCGGCAAGGAGGCTCGCTGCCTCACAGGAGACCGTGCGGTATCCTCGGACCATCCGGATGGCCATGACCCTTTGGGCCGCGTTCAACCGGCGGGCTGGCCGCAGCGCCAGAGAGCGCGCCCATACAGGAGCCCCGTAGAGGGCAATGGACCGCACGACCCCCGCGTAGAGCCTCCGGCAGGAGGCGTTTGGACCCCCTAGATTGGGCAGGAGCCGCTTCAATGCAGCGCCCGCCCGCTCCAGTTTGGGAGCCAAACGTCGGAAATGCTCCACGAAATTCTACCGGCTGTCGAGGACGACTCCCAGGTACTTCATCGTCGACTCGACGCCGATAGAAACCCCTCCTACCGTTATTTCCAACACTCCCAAAGAGTCTATTAACAAGACTAACGAATACTTCTCCAATATCGGCAAACGTTTGTCTGACAAGATTTTGGCCACTCGCTTTCCAAAATATAAGAAAATTCTTGAACCTCCCCTTAAATCTTTTGTTCTCCTACAAACTGACCACGAAGAAGTGGAAAGAACAATACAACTTTTAAAAAGTGACTGCGCTCCAGGCTGGGATCAAATCAGCGCTGAGATTCTTAAAATTACTTCCAAGTCAATAACACCCGTGCTTGTTTATTTGATAAATCGCTGTTTCGAGGCTGGGGTCTTTCCGAATTCTTTAAAAAGAGCTGTAGTACACCCAATATACAAGGCAGGTGATAGAAGCAGTGTCAGCAATTATAGACCGATTGCAATATTAACTTCCATATCGAAATTATTTGAACGCATAGTCAATACCAGGCTTACTAAATTCTTAGAAGACGGTAATCTACTTTCTAACTCGCAATATGGTTTCAGGGCTGGCCGCTCAACAAATAATGCTGTACTTGATCTTGTTAACTTTCTGGTCAATAAACTCGATAACAAAAAGAAATGCTTGACTATATTTCTCGACCTTGCTAAGGCCTTTGACACTGTTTCTGTCCCCTGCCTTGTAGAGACGCTGGAAGCTCATGGCATAAGAGGCATCACACTAGCACTTTTTTCTGATTATCTGCACAATAGAACACAATGCGTAAAAATAGGTGACAACATCAGTGATGAACTCCCAATTGCATTTGGGGTGCCTCAAGGCAGTATACTTGGACCGACGCTCTTCCTCTGCTACATAAATGAGCTCTGCGCACTTAATATTAAAAATTGCCGCTTATGCAGATGATACATCTGTAACCTTCTACGCGGATTCATATAAGGAACTTTTTAATTATGCGCAAGAGGGTTTCAACAAGATCTGTCATTGGCTAACATCACACTACCTCACTTTAAATGATGACAAGACAAAATTCATTGTGTTCTCTATTCAAAATCGAAGAGAAATAGCTGACCTTACTTATAACATATATGCCCACAAATGTAATTTTCCTCCTATCCCTAGCTGTACCTGTCCCAAAATTATACCTACTAAATGCATTAAATATCTCGGAATCGAAATTGATGCTAATTTAAATTTTGATAACCATATACATTCGATATCCAATAGAATCCGAAAATTAACATATATTTTTAAAGCTCTGCGTGACGTAGCAGACAGACAGACCATAAAGTTGGTATACGAGGCCTTGGCGCAGTCAGTTATATCCTATTGCATCACTACCTGGGGAGGAGCATGCAAAACTAAAATTATTACCCTGGAAAGAGCGCAAAGGATGATATTGAAAGTAAGCCTATCTAAGCCTCGGCTATTCCCTACCTCTGAGCTTTACGAAGAAGCGCAAGTCCTCACTGTGCGCCAGCTTTACATAATGCAATCTATCCTCCACAAACTGAGTGACTTACCAGAAGATAGAAGAAAACACATAGCTCAGACTAGAAGAAAGCACGCGGTATGTGAGACGGCTGCTGTGAACAACCTCATTTGCACAAAGATTTTTTCCATTCCGAGGTGTTATGTTGCTAAGCAAAGTAAATAAAATAGTTCCGTTCTCCAATAATTCGAAAATAGAAAGCAAAAAAATAATTTATAAATGGTTACTGACTCTTAATTACTCCGAAACAGAAAAAATCTTAGAGGTACAAATATAAACTGAAGTGTTTATTGCATTATTATATTATTATTACATTACATATTATAACAAACAAAATAATATGATAGCAAACCTTACATATACTTCAAACCTACTTACGTTTTTATATACATTAATCATTTATATATCACTATTCTAAACTTACCAAAATGTTATTTATCATAATGCTCCATAAAACTAAATAAATGTATATAAACACGCAAAACAAATTTTTAACAAAACTACCCGCCCTTTGACACAGTCATACACACACCCCCTACCAAGCACACCTTCATTTATACCCACACACACACACTTACACCCCCACACATAGACTCACCCACGCACATTACCCCACATCATTCCACGTTTTTCTCAATCATTCCCACTCTTTCCGTCTTTCACTTGTTGACAATACATACAAATGTTATGAAATGGGGGGCCTGGAGATCTATAGTACAGGCCTCGGCTTAGTTTAGACTCCAGATCTCCTACAAATTACTAATTTTTCGACAATTTATCTTGTCAACTTTATACCATGATGAAATTTGTGGAGATGAAATAAACAGATTTTTATTTATTTATTTATTTATTTCGGCTCGGCTCGCCGACCTCCCTGGTGGAGGGCCCCCCGCCGGCTGCAGTGGATTTTTTTCCTCCGACCGACAACCTCGTCGGAGGACGACCCCGAGTTGGGGCGCTTCGAGGTTCGTCTGAACTCTCGGCTTCTCCCGTCCACCTGTTTGCGCTCCGAGCTCCGACCTGAGCTCTTTGCGCTAGATGCGGCGTCGGACTCCGACCCCGCATCACTCTCCTCCACTTGAGTTTTGTTTTTTTTTGTTTTTGTTCCATATTTGATCCCACGAGTATGGGGGATGTAAAAAGTACACCTAGGTTCACCCCCTGTCCCTAGGCAAGTGTACATTTATAACCCAACCAGGGGGTCCACTGGTACCCTGGCTGGGGGTGCGCTAACGACTGATGCGCCACCTACAACTCGGAAGTTGCAGATGACACTACTCCTCAGTCATTCATATCCTCGCCGCGCACCAAAACTTGATATTAGAGGAATTTTTATAGAGGTTATCTTCCTCGCGATCCGGGCAATCAAGCCAAGATCCTCGTCCCGTTCCAAGCCACAAAACATGACTGTGGTCTCTTTACGGATTACGATTTCGACGGTTGCAGACAGAAGAATCATTCTCCCGCTGCTTGCTCGCTGGCAAGGTAAGTGCACAGCAAGCACCGCCACTCTTCGCCCACTCGACCTGCCCTCTGTAAGCAGAGAGGGGAGTGGACGACGGACGATCGAGCATGAAGCTCCCCGCCACGCAGAAATTCGCCACGGTCAATACCCTCTTCGAAACATGGAGAGACTATTGGCCGTGCCCAGGATGCACCGGCCCGACGACTGCTCTTCCCCCCGAACGTATTCGAAGGGAACCAGCAGCAATCAGGCACACGAGGAGGTTTTCTGCACGCACCCCCACTAACACAGCTAAGTGGGCTTTACACGTTAACGAGTAATAGTCGACCAACTTAAATTTGCAGTTGGAGAATTGACCGTGGCATTTACTCCTGTATTTATTTACATAACCAAATTACAAGATGATTATTAACATTAATAAATTAAATTAAAACTAAGTTAAGCCTAAAAAGGGCCCTCGGGGCATTGTACCGAGGATGCTGGCGGCATTTTCTCGCTGAATTGCAATGCTGATGCGTTGCGCGAGAAAGCCGCCAGCTTTTCGGTCACCAGTTACATCAACTACACGTTTCGCGATTTCCGCAAATAACTTATGCGCACTGGGACCCCACGGACCGAGGGTATCGACGCCAAAGGGCACAAAGTTGTATACCGTGGCATATATCGATACAAAAAAAAAAGGTTCAAAAAGGTTTCTATAAAGTTAAAGATTACTTATACGACAAAAAGGCTTGGGATTAATTAAGCTACTCCATTGTACCCCAAGCAACAAACTAATTTTATACTAACACTATTTTTATACCACGAGTAAGTGTCTTAGAATTAATATTAACATTTTAATTTTTATTGACATGTAAGTGTGGAATATGTGATCATATATTTTTAAATTTTACTTTTTCTTAGTTTGTTTTAATGATAATCTGGCAGTTTGAGTATTTTATGTGGCCTACCCAAATGTCCTTTCTTTGGTTTTGTTCGTCGAGTCGTTGAGCTCCTTAAGTTCTGAGTTGAGCTTCACGGTTACTGACAAATGCGTGCACTGACTGGACAGGTCCACTCAAATCTGTATGGTTCTTTCTCAAAATACCACCTCAGACACTAATTTACATGGTACTCAAATGATCTGACCAAGATTATTTACTCATTGTCATTGATGATTTTTTTATATATACAATGACATGAAGATTTACTTTTTGAAGTATTATTTTTTTATTTTTATTATTGCGAATGTGAAGACTATGTGGGTTATTGTTTTTATTTTATCTCTCAGTTAGTTTTAATCTTGGTCTGGCAGTTTGAGTCATTTAAGCGGCCTACCCAAATGTCCTTTCTTTGGTATTGTTCGTCGAATCGTTGAGCTCCTTAAGTTCTGAGTTAAGCTGCACGATTACTGACAAATGCGTGCACTGACTGGACAGGTCCACTCAATCTGTGTGTGTGTGTGTGTGTGTGTGGTTCTTTCCTCAAAAGACCATTTCAGACACCAATCTATATGGTCTTCACATGATCTGACCAAGATTATGTCTGGACTTTAAAAGAGACTGTGACCTCTGAGTTTGTTTCGGCCTTTCTTCCCAGAGTAGTCAGATAGGAAACGCCTAGCTCATCTAGTTTTTTTTTTCTAAATATGATTGACGTGTAAAAGTGTTTGTACAAACCTACTTACAGAAAATAAAATCATTTCATCATTTCATATGGAAGAACATGTTTTTCAACTACAATTTATGGGATAAATTCATCCCAACTTCCAAACTACGCAACGCTTTCATTGTACGAGGTCCGACACGCACTTGGCCGATTTTTTTTCTTTCTTGGCAATTGAGCCGGTGTCGACTATTCTGCCAGCGTCACGTTGAGACAACAGTTACAGCGGGACAATTGTGCAACACAAATAAAATTATAATTGTTTGCAATGGGTTTAATTTTTTTACAGAAAAACGTGCACATAAAAGCTATGGTAATTCTTTTAAATAATAAAATAAAACAGATTTATACTTATGAACACAGAACATAAATAGTCGGCAACTGCACGCCGTCACTGTAACGAATTTTTCAAACCTATGAAGCAATGAACTAGTGCTTCAAAACTCTCGGATTGGAATTCAAACTGTGTTTGCAATGACTCCGCTGGTTCCAACTATTGGCAATACAAGAAATTGCCATTACTTATTGACATCTTTCACATTATAATTCTGTTCCAATACAAACAAGCGTCCAGCTTGGAATGTTTTCACATAAGTGGTTATGTAGTATAAATAAAACAAAATCAAAATCAAAAGTCATTTATTCAAACTAGGCTGAGAATCAGCACTTTTCGAACGTCAAAATTACATATGGACAGTCCCCTTAAACGCCCGCTCTTCATCACTTCCTAGTGCTTTAGCTGGGAACAAGAAGTGGCGCAACAAACTCCCCAGCAGCACACCTGTCAGAAAAGTTAGAAAACTTGATTCTATACAAATCGTATGCAAAGTAATTAACATTACGAAACACAAAACATTAAACTAAATGACTTGCCATATGTTAGCTAGCACACGCCAATATCCCAACAAAACAATGAAAACTGTACTCAAGCAGAAATTACAACATAAAAACGTAAGCAGAACTTAATATCTAAATAAACAGAGATAGCCTTTATTACAAGCAGGACCGGCCTTAACCATCTAGGGGCCCCGGGCGAGTCATGCATTTGACGCCCTTATGTATTTCATTATAATTAGGTAACATAATCTATTTATTACCCGACTGCCTCAGGAGGGTAATGTTTTTCGAGAGTAAGTATGTATGTATGTATGTATGTATGTATGTATGTATGTATGTCTATTTCTTTGGCACGCTCTGTAGCCTAAACGGCTTGATGGATTTTAACGTATGAGGTGACTTTAGATTCGTCTTAATTGTGGGAATGACATAGGCTATATGACATTTATAAATTGTATCTGCAAATACAAAAAGAAGGAGGGGAAGTTTTTTTATTAAATTAATTGCAACAATATTGGTAGCAAATAAAAGCTAGTACTTAATGAGTCATTTTTAAATATATATAATAATAAAACTAAAAAGCTTGAAATAAAATAAATGATTTAAAAAACAAAAAACCCGACTGCAAAAACACATAACTGAAAAGGGAAAAACAAGCATTATATTTTATAGAATTTTGGTATTGCAGGCGGGGACAATCAAGTTACACCACATTTCGGGTTATTCGACTGTCCCTGCCTGCAAGACCAAAATTCTATAAATTATAATGCTTGTTTTTCCCTTTTCAGTTATGTGTTTTTGCAGTCGGGTTTTTTGTTTTTTAAATAATTTATTTTATTTACATAACCAAATTACAAGATGATTATTAACATTAACTAAATTAAATTAAAACTAAGTTAAGCCTAAAAAAGGCCCTCGGGGCATTGTACCGAGGATGCTGGCGGCATTTCCTCGCTGAATTGCAATGCTGATTTACAATTTCAAAAAAAATGTAGTCATATACGATTCACGAGGGATAATCAGTCAATACTATCTTACATAATATAAACCGGCCAAGAGCGTGTCGAACCACGCACAATGAAGGGTTTCGTAGTTGGGAAGTTGGGATGAATTTATTCCAAAAACAAACTTAACATTTTAGTTGAAAAACATGTTCTCACATACATCGATATATGCCACGGTCAATTCTCCACTGCAAATTTAAGTTGGTCGACTATTACTCATCATTAACTTGTAAAGCCCACTTAGCTGTTATAGTTTTCCTTTTAATTTCATTATATGTAATACCGCCATGAATTTTTTCACATTTCCATAAACAACCATTAAGCTGGCAGGGGGGGGGGGGGGGTATACTCACTCTACCAAAAATTAGCAGTTTAAAGCTTAATATTACGCAAACGGATCCTCCAAACGAAAAATGGTGTTCACAGACCCGCAATATTTTTGATCAGCCTATCCAACAATATCCCACTCTATGGGATAGACGATACAAAAAATATGATCCCCACGTTACATGCGAGGGTATCTCCCTTGCATGTAAAGTGGGGATCATATTTTTCTCTAAAAAAAATGTTTTTCAAGCTTTTATTTTATCAATTGTCGGCGTGATCAATAGTATGTATACCTATGTCAAATTATAGCTTTCTAGTTCTAAGCGTCTCTGAGCTACAGTGGGGTCAGACAGACAGACGGACATGGCAAAACAATAAGGGTTCTTTGTTTACTACGGAACTCTAATAAAAGGAGCATTATTGAAAACTGTGAATGAGGTTCGTGATCTTGGCACCATCATGGACAGTAAAGTCAACTTCAGACGCCATATTGATAATATTGTTACGAAATCGGCACGGCAACTAGGATTTCTTAAGACGCTGACAACACCTAAACCGCGGTCACTGTCAGATTGCATAGAAAAGAAAGAGAAGCGCGATGCCACAACGCTTATAATTTATTGCAAAATATGAAGCAATTGGTGCCGATTCCCTTGTTGAAACTTAAATTTAGTAAAGTTTGTGACTTTACTAAATTTAAGTTCAGTGCATCTTTTTCTTTCTATTTCATTAAGAAAAGGACAGAAGACAAATTTTAGTTTAGTCCTGTCAAATTAATCAGCGCTTGACGTAAATTGACGTAATTTTAGTAGGCAAATTTTTAATCACGTCTAAACTTATATGGAGTAGTGACAGGCGCTTATTAATTTGACAGGACTAAACTAAAATTTATCTTCCGTCCTCTTCTTATTTTTTAATTTATCTTGTCTAATTATTCAGCGCCTGTCACAACTCCATACAAGTTTAGACGTGATTAAAAACTTGCCTACTAAAATTACGTCAATTTACGTCAAGCGGTGATTAATTTGACAGGACTAAACTAAAATTTATCTTCTGTCCTTTTCTTAACGAAATAGAAAGAAAAAGATGCACTGAACTTAAATTAAGTTTAGTTTGTGAACAAGGGAATCGGCACCATTATCTATTTACTCAAAATTGAGTTGAGTAATCGAAAATCAAATAAGACGTTCTTATTATTAATTAAATACGATATTTAATATCAGATATTTTGGATTAGCACCCAAGGTAAGAGGTTAGTTTAACATTAGTCGAGATTTTGTTTTAAAACGTGTTTTGGTAACAACCAAATTCTGGGAAATGTGTTCAAAATTAACATATATTTTTTCCGCTAAGTACCACAAACTATACAGATTTGGCATTTTTTTTTTCTTAAGAGAAGCCTATTTTGGTCAATTGGGTCTTGTCGAGAAGCACTAAAGCGGGTTTTAAGCTGGTGAGAACAAACATTTTGCTAGCCTTAGGCCCGTATTATAGAAGGAAACTCAAGCATTGATCTCTGTTTAAAACTAGTTTTAAGGCAAGTTTTAATTTTAGAACGTTCCTCAAGCATAGATTCATTGATCATAGTTCAGCTGAGTTTCGCTTTATTTTAGAACGTTACTCAGTTCTTAAAGCGAACCCAAGCAGTGATTTGATCTGTAATCGCCCAAGTGTGGTCGAGACCGCGCTTGAGCATAGAATTGTCATGGCAATTTTTATTTCAAACGTAAGTTGTCGAGTTTTAATATCAAAATGGATTTATATTTGAAGAAGTAGATCATTACAATAATTTATTCAATGATGATGCAAATAGAAGGTTGAACTTTAGCGTTCCTCTTAGATATTTAAGAGATACACAGGACCCATATAATTGTGAAAACTTCAAAAGGTTTACACAAGTACAAAACTTTTTCTTTCGTCCTGCCATTTAAAAAGTTATAAGAATAAATAATAATAAGCAAAACAAATAACAAAACTAATCAAATAAATATCTACGATGTTTTCATTTGCATTGTTTGACATATTGCCATTTTTTTAAATAGCGTACCTATTTATGGCCATAGATACAAGTCTTTTAAGCTTTACAATAATATTATGCTTACAAAATTACTATACTTTACATCAATAAATGAGGGATTGTACTATTCGGGACCGAACTAATAACGCTGATTTCCTAAATAATTGGGCGCTTAAGGTATATTTTAATATTTCTAATCCAGTGAAGATTAAACAAAGTTGGTAAATAAAATAAATCGTAAACGAAAACAGGCTGATACAAATCTCTGCTTGAGGTTCGATTTGAGTCTCGATTCAGCTGAATAGAGATTGATTACCGTTCTGGAATATGACCGATGCTCGAGTACAGATTCTATACTTAAACAGTGATCGACTGATTGACGCTCAAACTAGACTTGAGGAACCTTCTGTAATACGGACCTTAGATCGGAGCCACCTTGAATTTGCCGGCGTGGTGTGGAGCACTCACAAATGGTAGAAAGTATCCAACGTCTTAACAAAACACCTGCCGTATGTATGCCTTCGATGATATATCTCCCCGGTGTCCATACGAACAACATACTCAATTTTACAGTATGATTGCTTTGCGCAACCGTCGACTGGTACAAAATGTCATGTTCTTTCTAGAATTTGTTAACAATAAATTGGACTGGGATAATTAAAATAACTGAACAAATTGGACTAAAACTCCCCTATAATTGACCCAGATATCACATTACCCATTCATTCTCCACTAAAGCATCCAAAACAAATATAGGAGTAAACTCACCTCTCAATAGGCTCAGCTGAGAGATGAATTCATAAATAACATCCACTCCAGATGTTGACATGTCATGACTCCGTACACATCTTTAAACCCCAAGTTTTAAGGTCCCAAAGCATGCAACACACACAATCTAAGCTTCATTGTGTTAGAATGTAGGTGTTTCTTGCAACCTCTGTAGCTTATTTCTTGTCATTTTATATTTTTCTGTTTGTATAGTTTGTTAACACTTCATTTTTAGGGTTCCGTATTAACAAGGAACCCTTGTAGTTTTGCCATGTCCATCTGTCTGTCTGTCTGTCTGTACCTGCTGTAGCTCAGAGACGCTTAGTAGGTACTAGAAAGCTGTAATTTGGCATAGGTATATATAAAATCTTGAAAAAAAAATTTTTAGGGTACTTCCCTTGCACGTAACGCGGGGATGATATTTGTTTTTCTCGTGTATCCCATGGTGTCCGACACGCACTTGGCCAGTTTTTTTTTTTAATTTTATCATTTGTTCTCCATATAATGTAAACCACATAGTTTTAGACAAATATGTAACGTTTTAAACAACACAATGTATTACGTGTTACTGTTGTGAGCTCACATAACAATTTCCAATCTAATTCGACACGCGAACACTTGTAATTGCCTTCCTGTCGACTATCGTTTCCTTTTTATTTAGTTTTTAAGCTGTAAGTATTCCATGTTTCTTTAAATAAATAAATAATATATTCAATTACCAAATAAATGCTTTATTTTTGTTTAAATCATAAGCCAGGTTCTGGAGTGGCGACCGCGTACCGGAAGACGTAGCGTTGGAAGGCCTCCTACAAGGTGGACCGATGACCTTGTGAAGGCCGCAGGAATCCGCTGGATTCGGGAAGCACAGAACCGGTCGAAGTGGCGGTGCTTGGGGGAGGCCTATGTCCAGCAGTGGACGACTTTCGGCTGAAATGATGAAATGATGAAGCCGATCAAGATAATAAAACAACATGGTGGGATGCGCGGCTTCCCCAGCCTTCACACTCACAGGTCTTATTAAATTCTACAACAGGTACCTACAGTAAAGAATCGAGGCCACACGTGTTCATTAAATTAATTTATATTTCACCGTTACGGACAGAACTGCATAAGTTGTTACCATTTCTGATCAATTTCACACATTTATTTCTGAAAATGATTTGGCAACTTCACCGTTCTGTCCTCTCCAACTATCGCTGAAAGAAGATTCATCGGAAAATATCTAATCTGTAGGAAATAGTTGACGACTGCTCATTTTGGTTTTTATTATATATTTTTTTGTTATTTTGATATCTCCGTCTAGATTTTCCAAACGACATTTCATTTATTAAGGCGTGTAGAGCAGTGGTGGCCCAGTGGTAACAGCTGCGACTTAATAGTTGTAGGTCGTAAGTTTGAACCCGGACAGGCGCTTTACTTTGTGTAAATTATTCCATCACCACTGCTCTCAAAACGGCGAAGGAAAACATCGAGAGGAAACCGGCATGTCCTAGAACCAAAAAAATTAAGACATGTGACATCCACCAACCCGCACTGGGCCCGCGTGGTGGATTACGGCCCACTGGCTCTCACAGAGAGGAGGCCTGTGTCCCAGCAGTGGGAACATTATATGCTGATTATTCTAAGGCGTGGTTTAGCTTCTAATTTTCTCATCCGATTTTGAACTTAACCATCAACATTTTAAGGTTTCAAATCAGTTGGAGAAATTTCACAGTTTGCGGTAACTTGGTGTGCTGGCGACTGTAATATTTTACAATATCTTCAATTATTTGTTTCGCAACATCGTACTTTTCGCATTTCTTCATCAGCAAAATACAAATTCAAATTCAAATTCTTTATTGCAAACTATGTGTACAGAATTTTTGAAGATGTTAACAATAGGTAGGTTCTTAGAACTTAGTTGCAATTTTAATGGTTATAAATATAAGAACTAAAATAAAAATTTACATGCCCAATATAACCGTTACATAGTTTACATTATATTATATTAATTATCAAGGGCAGGAGAATGATAATACGCTTTATCATTCTCCTGACCTTATCCGAATTTATTTGTGGTCGGCGCAACATGTCGCTTTCTTCCATACTTCTCTATTAGTTGTCATCTTGGTAGCCTTTCTAGCTATATCATCGTTCACTAGGGTTCGTCGTTTCGTCGGTTCGTCGTTGCGACGAACCGTTTTAAGACCGTTTAGTGTTCTGGGACGATGTAACCGTTTTACGTCCTGGGTTTAAATAGTCTTCGTTGCACAAACCAGTCTTCGAAATACTTGGTCCAATTTTTAGGGTTCCGTACCACAAAAGGATAAAACAGAACTCTTATAGTATCACTCGTGTATCTGTCTGTCTATCTGTCACTGACGATTTGCTCAAAATCTACTGAACCGTTTAAGTTGAAATTTGGTGCACATGTATCATAAATAAATGTACTTTTAAATATGAGGGTCTTCACTTCACATAAGTGAAAAAAAAAACACAAAAAAAAACTGAACAGAAAACTGATAAATCTCTTAATATTATGCGTACAAACTTACACTTGCAGTTCGATTGTATGGAGGAACATGCTTTCAA
The DNA here is from genome assembly GCA_905333075.3 of Atethmia centrago. Classification (NCBI taxonomy): domain Eukaryota; kingdom Metazoa; phylum Arthropoda; class Insecta; order Lepidoptera; family Noctuidae; genus Atethmia; species Atethmia centrago. The sequence continues at coordinate 2,295,187 of HG995396.1, forward strand.
CTACAATGTTAAGTTTGTTCTTGAGATAACATAAGGTTTCTTTATTTGTTAAACATTGTATACATACAAGAGCATGCTAGATATTACAGTCATCGTTTGAGTCCAATCATGTTTAGCCGCAAGTATCGGCGTACAAATATTTCCTTAGCATTGAAAATAATTAACAATAACAAAATTGAAAATTTACCTAGAATAGGTACTAATAAAGTTATTTAATATGGAGGCCTTGGCAGAGAGTACAACTTTGTGCCCTTTAGCGTCGAGACCCTCGGTCCGTGGGGTCCCAGTGCGCATAAGTTATTTGCGGAAATCGCGAAACGTCTAGTTGATGTAACTGGTGACCGAAAAGCTGGCGGCTTTCTCGCGCAACGCATCAGCATTGCAATTCAGCGAGGAAATGCCGCCAGCATCCTCGGTAAAATGCCCCGAGGGCCTTTTTTAAGCTTAACTTAGTTTTAATTTAATTTAGTTAATGTTAATAATCATCTTGTAATTTGGTTATGTAAATAAATATATTCTCATAAAGTTTATAATTAGAAACTTAATAAATGCTCGCGCAAGTTTTAGAAATAAGTTAAATTATAATATTTCCGACCGCAGTTTTGGGCTATATTTCCTTCCCTCCCAATTCCCATACAACAGAACGAGAGGCACGCTCGTCGCACGCCGAATCAGAGGCGCTTCCTCCGCGACGAAAACCAATTACCGCATATATATCCAGAAAAAACATTCTCGCATCAGTGTGTTGTTCTACTGCAACCGCTCACGTTCCGCGCCCCGCTCCGCAAAATAATCAGAGTGTGTGTTGTTCTACTGCAACCGCTCACATACCGCGCCGCACCGCAAATAATCCGCTACTATATCGAAACTCTAAACTCTCGCTATGTGTAAGTGTTGGCCGACACAAGTGTAACATTAAAAACTCAAGTGATCAGTGAAAGGAAGAAACCAGTGAACACGTGGGACGTCTGCTAAGGCTGCCGTTTGAGTCAACGTGCTTCGTCCAGAAGGTTCTCAAGTAAGTCCATCCATCCCTCTTTCTTACTCATAATCTCATATTCCCCTTTTGCTCAATTCTGTGTGTCGTCCAATCTTCCAACCCGCAAAATAAAACAAATAAATTACAACCCCGCATATTGGTCCTTCGAAGTCGAAAAAACCGCTGCAACTTATACACCACCAATAAATTAGAAATTATTTTATGTTATAATGTCAAAATTCCATATTTATATAAATTTAATATAAGTGTCATATAAATTATTAGTATTATTAGTGTCAGGAAAAAGCTAAAATAAATTACTCAAAATAAATAAAGAGAGAGATAAATTCATCCCAACTACGGATGAAATACTTCATTGTGCGTGGTCCGACACGCACTTGGCCGGTTTTTTTTTTAATTATTTTGCGCCTCGAGAACGCAATGATTCAACTTGTCGTGTCGTCGTCAGCAACATTCCTTACAAAAAAAAGTGAACTTTCTATCAATGCAATACAGTCAATAATGTGTTACCAGTTGTCAATGCTGTCGTTCGTGATGCGACGATCAAACCCGTTGATAATTATAAGAAGCTGCACTATTTCATTCGACGAAAACGCAATTCTATTCCATGTTGGATAAGTTTCGTCCTCTAGGCCGTCTTCGAATCAGTTGCAACGACGACCGTTTTTTTGCAATCGTTGTCGTCGTCAAAAATCAAATCAAATCAAAATATTTTTATTTCACATAAACCTACATGGCCACTTATGTAAAGTCAGAAGCTAGGTGCACGGTTCCAATTGGTCGTTTCCTATGGAGAAGAGCCGGCAAGAAACTCCACGGTTACTCTTTTAAAAATAATTGGCTTTTACAATGTTTTCAAATTACAGTGTTAATAGGTATGGGAAGACAGTGGTGCCGATTCCCTTGTTCACTAACTAAATTAAATTTAAGTTCAGTGCATCTCTTTCTTTCTATTTTATTAAGAAAAGGACAGAAGATAAATTGACGTAAATTGACGTAATTTTAGTAAGCAAGTTTTTAATCACGTCTAAACTTGTATGGAGTAGTGACAGGCGCTGATTTATTTGACAGGACTATACTAAAATGTATCTTCTGTCCTTTTCATAATGAAGTAGAAAGAAAAAGATGCACTGAACTTAAATTTAGTTTAGTTTGTGAACAAGGGAATCGGCACCAGTGTAGGTCTGTCGAGACGTACCAGCTACTTAACAAAAAAAGAAATAAGAAAAAGGTCTACAAAATATCTAGTCTATTAAGCCGACAATGTTCTCATCTCACGTCGGGAAAACAGTTGCGTTTCGTCCTTCAAAATTTCGACAACGACCCACCACTATTTTTCACACAGTCCATCCACCGTTTCTTTGGTCTTCCCCTACTCTTATAGCCACATTTTCCTCATTCCTCCGCACCACATGCCCATACCATGACAACCGATTTCCGCACAACTTTTCAGTCACCGGTGCCACTTTCAAACTTCCCCTTAGGTACTTATTTCTTATTCTATCTATTCGTGTCATACCACACATCCCTCTTTTTGCATCTCAGCTGCATGGATTCGCCTTTCATTCATTCCTTTTGTGGCTCAACATTTTGATCCATACAAGACAGTCAGTGCCGGATTAAGCAAGCGCGGGGCCCGTAGAAAAATCTATCGAGGGGCCCTTGATCAGGGGGTAACCATCAACTCTTAAAGCAGTATTATTATAATATTACTTCCAGTGGGAAAGTGATGGAGCTATACAGGACTTATAGCTCCATCTCTTTCTCAAGCTGAAGTAATATTGAAGTAATACTGCTATATGAGGTCATGGCTACCCCCCTGATATGGGCGCTGGGCGCTGACAAGAGACAAATGACCAAAATAGGATCGTATTAAAAAAAAAATTGCTGAATCTGTATAGTTTGTGGTAGCGGAAAAAAAAATATATGTTAATTTTGAACATATTCCCCAGAACTTGGATGGTACCAAAACACGTTTTGGAAAAAAAAATCTCGATACAAACTAACGTTAAACTAACATGAGTTCTAATCCAAAATATCTGTATTAAACATCATCATACGTTACGTATTTAATTAATAACAAGAACGTCTTGTTTTGAATGCAGAGCTTGGTTGTTTTTTATTTTCGATTACTCAACTCAATTTTGAGTAAATAGATAATAGGGTATTTTACTATATACGAGAAAAATCTATAAATATATTATTGAGATAGTTTAGGCAAAAAGGAGTCGGAAAATGTTACTTTTAGTTCATAAAATAACAAAATAAATTTTAAAATTCAATTCAACGTTTTCAGTTTTTCTAATCTGTTAAAAAACACCATGAAATAGTAGCCGCCATGTTATTATGTCATACCGCTAAGTAAACTAAAACGTGTCAACTGTCAACTGATAGTTAGATAATAGATCAGCGCATTTGTTTACTAGCCAAGTGACGTCATGACCACAGAGCAACATGGCGTTACTACAACATTAATTAATAACAAGAACGTCTTATTTGAATGCAGAACTTGGTTGTTTTTTATTTTTTATATTCGGTCTTGGCGAGGGACCGCGGCGGCGAGTTCGGAATGTCGCTTTGCGTTTGTGCACTGTACCCTGTGCCCTACTGCTTTCCTGGAGGAGGGTAATGGGGTCATCGGGGTCGGTAGGACAATTGGCCGGCGCATGGGACCTTATATAATCTCTCTGCTCTCTCTCTCTGCTCGTGGTGGCGGTGGCACAGTGGGAGGAGCCCGCTCATGTGTACGTGCACGGTGCGGCGGCGGCGTCGTGTTTTCACGATGCAATTTTCTTTTTAATTTTTTTTAAGGTTATCTATATATAATAATAATAATTTTATTTACAATTATATAAAAAGGGAGGGCAAAATAACATGAGGCGTCAAAAAATTCGTCCGCATCGCCTGTCAACAGGAAAGTGCCCAAAAGGCTGGCAGCATTACCACGTTATAAGGGAAAATTTTTAATTGAATTAATTGATTTGTGTTCTTATTTTATGCTTCATTAAAATAAAGCATTTACTATGGACACGAATCAATTCCATTTGTCATAGGATAATAACTACAGCTATAAATATCTGTTAAACTCAAGAAATATTCAGAACAGTTCACTAGCTCAGTACTGTTGATTACATTCATTGAATCATGAAGTCGTTGCAATTCGCTCTGTTGTTCGCGTTCGTGATTCTGGTAGTTCAAGTGGCTGCTTACCCCCGAGCGGATGGTATGGTTCTTTTATTTTTTTATCTTTTAACCGACTTCCAAAAAGGTGTAAGTTATACGTTCGTCTATTGTTTTTTTATTTGTTCACCGTAATTTCCGTCAGTATTGTAGATCGATTTTAAAAATTCATTTTTATTTGAAAGGGCATGCTCTCGAGATGGTCCAATTGTCACCAATTCATAATCTGATAAGAGGATCCCATGGAGATCCTCAATTTTAAAGGCACACGTATAGCGTTTTGGATATTTTTTTTATAGCAGCTCGTGAATTTGCTTTTGGAAAGCACCATTTTGTGAAGTGGAACTGATGACAAAGACCACAGATGGCCACCGGAACTACGTAATAATAAGTATTTCACGGGTTGCGATTTGATTACTTCATATAAAATTAAAGTACTTATTTTAATACGGTTGCTAAGCAATTTATGCTCGTCACAATGCATTTAGTGAGTTCTCCTGTTACCAGAAGAACTCCTCAACAATTAACGTCCCTGCATCGCGAAAAGCAATCTTTTCGCTTTTAGTATTTGTAAACTGACGCATCCATACGGCTCAGTCCTACTTCTTGTCGGATGTGAGCCCCGACAATGTCTCCAACCGAATATTATTAAGTTCGATATCCATTAAAAAAAACTGATCCGAACAAAACAAGTGGGAACGAGCTGAAACGATTTAGAAAACGTGCATTAGGCTTTAAGACGCTGACAACACCTAAACCGCGGTCACTGTCAAATTCCATAGAAAAGAAAGAGAAGCGCGATGACACAACGCTTGTAATTTATTGCAAAATATGAAGCAATTCTCCATTTACTCAAAATTGAGTTGAGTAATCGAAAATAAAAAACAACCAAGTTCTGCATTCAAATAAGACGTTCTTGTTATTAATTGAATACGTAACGTATGTTGATATTTAATGCAGATATTTTGGATTAGAACTCAAGGTAAGAGGTTAGTTTAACGTTAGTTTGTATCGAGATTTTTTTTTCAAAACGTGTTTTGGTAACAACCAAGTTCTGGGAAATATGTTCAAAATTAACATATTTTTTTTCCGCTACCACAAACTATACAGATTTGGCAATTTTTTTTCTTAAGAGAAGCCTATTTTGGTCAATTGGGTCTTGTCAGCGCCATAACGGGCTGTCAGCTCAACGAAAAGTGGGGATATTACAAGCCATTTCCACTTACGTAGTTGACATACAGATAGGATTCGCACAGCTTATTGTTTCCGGGTTATTGAGTAGTGGTGGCCCAGTGGTAACGGCTGCGACTTATGAGTTGTAGGGTGTAGGTTCGAACCCGGACAGGTGCTTTACTTTGTGTAAATTATTTCATCACCACTGCTCTCAAAACGGTGAAGGAACCAAAAATTCGAAATGTGACATCTACCAACCCGCACTGGGCTCGCGTGGTGGACTACGGCCCACTTTCTCTCACAGAGAGAGGAGGCCTATATCCCTGCAGTGGGAACATTACATGCTGATTATGTATGTTATGTATTGTTGCCGTGTAATCTATTTGTTCATACACGTAGAATAAGATCACACACCGGAACGGCGGCGGCCGGCAGCGACGCGACGCGGGAAGTACCGCTGATAATAAGAGCGGCCGCCCGCGGAGCCGCGAGGCCGCTCTGCTTTGCAAGCAATACTGGTGTTTTAATGATTATGATAAAGTTTCAAATTACATCACAACAAAAGTGCTCGCCGCGCCGCCCCTGCTGCTGCTTTCCCAGTGTGAATCGGCCGTAATTTCTAGATATATGAAAAAAGAAATATCAAAAATGAATCCATTAAAATAATCAATGTTGGCCGAATCATGATTTTTTGGCCGAAAATGTTCAGTCACTAATTAATAATACTATTATTTGTTCTGGTTATGCAGCAGCCTGTGATGGAGAACCCGACGAGTGCACAGGTGAGGGATTCATTTATATGCGTATCTTAGGGTCGAGATGGGCGGCTGGAATGTAGGCATTATCTTTAATCGAAGAGCCGATTCGGTTGATCCTAATCCATAAAATTACGTACTTAATCATACAAAATATACTCTTGCCGTAATCTATAAGTATGGAACTATTCTCTGTATTTTTTCAATATCAACAATTCAACAATTCCCAACAATAGCTCAACAATTTCGGAGATAAGGGGGGTCAATTTTCATCTATTTTGTTTAATAACTTTTAAGGTTATGTTAAAATTAGACAAAAAAAAAATTAAATCCTTTTAACAAGTCCTTTCATTTGATAAGTTACACGGTAGAATTTACAAAATTTTTTTACCCCAAAGTGAACTCCATTTTCAAAATTCATTTATTTACGTTACACGTTCGTGTTTGGGTCACAGAAATTCGTCTGTGTACCAAATTTGAACTTAATCAGTACACTAGATTCGTAGCAAATCGGCTATGACAAACGGACATACAAAACGGACCGAGCACGGGCGTACCAAGACGTTTGTGACAAATTATGTCATCTCCTACAATTTGTCATAAATGCGAGCACGGGTCAACCATGCCACATAAACTAGAGGCGCGACTTGCTTTTCTTGTTGCTAACTTCGTAGTAAACGGGTTTTTGAGTAAATTATCGACTGAAAGCCTTTTTCGGACAGGTATTTTTACGCGTGTATCTGTTAAAATCAAAATAAAAAGTAATATATTCAAAGTAGGCTGAGAATCAGCACTTTTCGAACGTCAAAATTACATAAGACAGTCCCCCAAAACGCCCATTCTTCACCACTTCCTAGTGCTTTAGCTGGGGAGAAGTGGCGCAACAAACTCCCCAGCAGCACAGCTGTCTGTTCAATTAGAAAAAAAATGATTCTACACAATAGTATGCAAAATAATTTACACTACGCGCAACACAAAACATTAAATTATTAGCCAAATGTTAGCTAGCACAACACTATCTAAAAAAAAAAAAAAAACATTGAAAACTATACTCAAGCAGAAATAAAAACGTAAACATAACTTAAAACCTAAATAAAAGCCTCCAGACATGAAGGGTGTGCTGTAATTCAGTCACAAATGATAAACTAGGACCATCGAAGTAAAATAAATAAACAGATAATTACTAATAACAATAATAAAATCATGGTCAGCCAGACGACCAGTCACCACAAGCAGCACCCGTTCACGAGCATAACGCATAGATCAGCCATTACCTCCCTAGCCATATTTGAGGAAAGGAGGCAACCCGACCCCCGACGCTACCGCAAGCAGTGACATCTAAGGGAGCATTAGGAACTTGCTGCCGATTGCTCCAGTAAGAATAATATATCAATTGTCGAGGTCGCTACACATTACAATACAACTCATAAAAAAAAAATCATCGTAATGACCAAAAAATCAAAATCAAAATCAAAAGTCATTTATTCAAACTAGGCTGAGAATCAGCACTTTTCGAACGTCAAAATTACATAAGACAGTCCCCCAAAACGCCCACCCTTCACCACTTCCTAGTGCTTTAGCTGGGAAGAAGAAGTGGTCAACAAACTCCCCAGCAGCACAGCTTTCTGTTCAGTTAGAGGGAAAAAAAAATGGATTCTATACAACAGTATGCAAAACAATTTACATTACGTGCAACATAAAGCATTAAATTATCAGCCATATGTCAGCTAGCACACCACTATACCAACAAAAAAAAAGAAAAGCAAAACACCGAAAACTATTAATTCTCAAGCAGAGATAAAAACGTAAACAGAACTTAATGCCCAAATAAAAGCCTCCAAGCATAAAAGGCGTGCCCGCTTACATATAACCTATATAATGAGTAGATTATGTCAATAATAAACGAAAATTAAATCAATTGAGTTATACTTATACAGTCAAATAAAATAAACAATTATAACCTACTCATATAACCTATCAGTAGATAAGCTAATTCTGGAAAAAGAACATGAACATTGTCTTAAGTTAATCACAGCGACCAACAATTCTTTTCGGACACTGCGACTTTTTGACAATTTTTTTTTAAGGGTTTGCGCTACTAATTAATAATATTATTTGTTCAGGTCACGATGGAGATCCCTGTACGAAGGACGAAGACTGCAAAGGTGCTGGTTCCATATGCTTTCCACACGGAGATGGACAGGTTTGCAAGTGGTTTGCACCAGGCAAAAAATAGAAGCATTATATAACACCATCTACCAGGAACCATTTGGAAATAAGGATGTCAAAATTACTTAATCATGATTATATTCTCTCGCCGTAGCTATCTGAACTTTCCATTATATAAATATATGACTTATATAAATCATATTACGGATCTTGTCATTTAGTCCTCTTTTTTTCACAGAATCACTGGGTTACTCGTATACTAAATGAACGAAACTTCACAGATATTGACATCAAAAATCATGAACAAAAAATACTCTATATAAATATATTATTGTTTGTATATCGTTCGTTTTTAGGGTTGCGTAGTCACCCTCATAGTTTCGCCATGTACGTCTGTATGTCTGTCTCTCCGCGGCTTAGCTCAGAGACTCATAGTACCTACTAGAAAGCTGTAATTTGGGAATATTAATCAAACAAAATCTTGAAAAATAGATTCTGAAACATTTCTCCGACATTCGTTTCGCCGTTGAACGGTTCACCGACAGAACGATTCCCTTTTCATTTTTTCACCGATAGAACGTTTCAACGGCGAACGATTAACCGACAGAACCTTTCATATGCGTCACTTTCCGCGCTCGGCGGTCGCTGCCGCGATACGCTCGCTTCGCTCGCTCGCCTTCGCGCGTTAATGGTCACTGTTCTAACCTAACCTAACCCAAAATTATCCTTCGCTACATGAAAGGTTCTGTCGGCGAATCGATCGCCGTTGAAACGTTCTATCGGTGAACCGTTCAACGGCGAAACGAATGTCGGAGAAATGTTTCAGGATGTGAAAAATAAATGGCTAAATGGTTGTTTTTGGATATGTGAACAAAATCATGGCAGTAGTACATATAATGAAATTAAAAGGAAAACTATCACAACTAAGTAGGTTTTACAAGTTAACGAAGAACAGTCGACCAACTTACATTTGCAGTTGGTTACCGTGACGTAGGTATATCGATGTATAGGAGAGCATGTTTTTCAACTACACAATGTAAAGTTTGTTTTTTGAAATAAATTCATCCCAAGTACGCTCCGCCCAGAGCGGGAGAAGTAATTTGATAAGTTCCCAACCAAAAAAAAAGGTAGACAGTTATCATTTGGTGAGATATGCTTCGTGAAGAAGAACTCGTAGCGACAATGATAACCGCACGGATCGATCCAAGGTTAAGCTACGCTTACCGCGGTCGGTTCGGATGCTTGATCATCCATTACATATCGAGATCCACCCGTGCCTCGGAAAGTTGAATATCGATACTCAAAATCAAAATATTTTTATTTCACATAAACCTACGGGCACTTATGAAACGTCAGAAGCTAGGTGAAAAACAGAACGTCACTAATCGTTATTTATTTTGTATGAGAAAATTGTGCGCCGCGCAACAAACATTTGAATACCCAGATTGGCGAATAATCGTTACAATCGTTTTTAAGACGGGTCAAGGAGATAAATTAATTAAAATAAATTATTTATAAAAACCCGACTGCAAAAACACATAACTGAAAAGAAAAATACATGCATTACAATCTATGGAATTTTGGTATCGCAGGTGGGGTACAAACAAAAGTTACACCATATTTCAGGTTATTGGTCTGTGCCTGCAATACCAAACAATATATATGATATATGGAATTCACTCATTACTAGCTTTTATTTGATATTGTTGTAATTTATAAAAAAAAAACTTTTCCCTCCCTTTTTTTGTCTTTTCACTCCCACAATGAAGACGAATCTAACGGCACCTCTTATGTTAAAATCCATCGAGCCGTGTAGGCTACAGAGCGTGCCAAAGAAATAGACATACACACATACATACATACTCTCGAAAAACATTACCCTCCTTCTGGGGCAGTCGGGTAAAAAACAAAAAAATAGAAGCGTGTGAGGCGCGGGACATTTTTTTGAAATCATCAAATAATTTCTCCCGCTCTGGGCGGAGCAGCAGGGTGTGTCAGACTCTTACTGACTAAAACCCACCCGTATTCCTTCCTGTTGCCTTTGTGGCCAGGGGCCTCAGTGACCCTTTAGTACCTTCCCGCGACCCCGGCAGGAAGGCGCGTGACATGCGAAAAGAATACCAGTGTGAAGTTGGTGGGCGACGCTCAGCGATGATTGGCCGACATGTTTGACACTGATTGCAATCGATGTCATTCGCAAATGCGCCGTCAGCGCCACCTTCAGGACGCCATCTTGCCTCTTCATGCCGATAGATGGCGCATGCGGTAATTCTCGTTAAGGCGCTGACAAGACCCAATTGACCAAAATAGGCTTCTCTTAAGAAAGAAAATTGCCAAAACTGTATAGTTTGTGGTAGCGGAAAAAATATATGTTAATTTTGAACATATTTCCCAGAACTTGGTTGTCACTAAAACACGTTTTGAAAAAAAAATCTCGATACAAACTAACGTTAAACTAACCTCTTACCTTGAGTTCTAATCCAAAAATTCTGTATTAAATATCAACATAAATTACGTATTTAATTAATAACAAGTACGTCTTATTCTAATGCAGAACTTGGTTGTTTTTTATTTTCGATTACTCAACTCAATTCTGAGTAAATAGATAATTACTTCATATTTTGCAATAAATTACAAGCGTTTTGTCGTCGCGCTTCTCTTTCTTTTCTATGCAATCTGACAGTGACCGCGGTTTAGGTGTTGTCAGCGTCTTAAGTCATTCGTCCCGCCAACCAGTCTTACCAAGGGGTATCGTGCTACCCAGTAACTGGGTTGTGGAGGTCAGATAGGCAGTCGCTCCATGAAAAAATACTGGTATTCAGCTGCCTCCGGTTACACTGGAAGCTGACTCCAACAGGCTAGGCAAATGATGACTCATTCCTATGTAAAAAAATAGAGATTCATATGTAATGAAAGAGAATCGTATGCTCTGTATAAATACATTATATTAACTCCTTTTTACGGTTCCGTAGTAAACAAGGAACCCTTATTCGTTCGCCATGTCTGTCTGTCTGTCTGTCCCCGCTGTAGCTCACAGACGCTTAGTACTAGAAAGCTGTAATTTGGCAGGGGTATACATACTCGTATTAATCACACTGACAACGTAAACCAAAATCTTTTTAGGCTCTTGCGCGTAATGTGGCGATAATATTTTTTTCTCGTCTATACCATGGTGTGGGTATCGTTGTATAGGCTGTTCAAAATATTGCGGGTCTGTGAACACCATATTTTGATTCAAGGATCCGTTTGCGTAATATTAAGCTTTAAAGTGTTATTTTTTCTTAGAGTTAAGTGTCCCGCCCCTACCAGGTAAATGGTTGTTTAAGGAGATGTGAAAAAAATCATGGCAGTAGTACATGTTTGCCATTACAACTGTAACAAGTCTGAATTAATATCCTGTCCACAAAATCCACTAATAAATAGTTTGATATCAAAATTGATATCAAAATGAATACATTAAACAAGTTAACTTGGTAAAATTATAACGGTTACCTTGACCAGTAATGGAAACGTTGTTGCAATTAAATTAGCGATAAGAACTAGCGCTCATTACACTGTTATTAATAATTAATCATTAATAATAGTCTATGGTATAGATGCGTATCGTATTTTAACATTACATCACGCTTGTATTCCAAGAAGCGTTAGGCACAGATATACGTTACATACACATTTCGTCAGATAAATAAAATTTTAGTAGTTTAGAGCAGTGGTGGCCCAGTGGTAACGGTCGCGACTTACGAGTTGTAGGTCGTAGGTCCGAACCCAGGCAGGCGCATTGCTTTGTGTAAATTATTTCATCACCACTGCTCTCAAAACGGGGAAGGAAAACATCGTGAAACCGGCATGTCCTAGAACCAAACATTCGAAGACATGTGACATCTACCAACCTGCAGTGGGCCCGCGTGGTGCATTACAGCTCACTCTCTCTCACTGAGAAGAGGCTTATGTCCCAGCAGTGGGAGCATTATATATTAAATTAATTATTGATTAAAATCTCAAAGGAGCTGGGATGATATTTATTGCGATATCGATTCTGAGCCGTAGTTCAGGTCCGGATCGCGCAAGACTTTTGGCGGTCGGAGTCAGAGAGGCCGTCATTGGCTACATGCCCATCCTTCTCTATATATCGGTACCTAATTGTATCTGACCTCGCTTCGTCTGGTGACTGGTCTGCGGCTTGTGGTCACGGTATGCACTCCACACACATGCCCTTGTGGCACGGACGTGGACCGACTAGGTCACCGCGGACTTTGTTGTCAAAAAAGTGCAGGCGACAAGTACAGTTTTCAAGACGTGCGACACTTAATGACATAATCCGCCGGTCTCTTGCCAGCATCAATGTGCCTGCTCTTGAGCCGACTGGCATTGTCAGAGATGATGGCAAAAGACCTGATGGTGTGTCTTTGGTGCCGTGGAGTTTGGGACGGATGCTTGTGTGGGACGCTACCTGTGTAGACACACTGGCACCGTCCCACCTCCAACGGACTACTTCTAAAGCGGGTGCAGCGGCAGAAAATGCCGAAAATCTGAAAGTTATTAAATATGGCCTTGGCAGAGAGAACAACTTTGTGCCCTTTGGCGTCGAGACCCTCGGCCCGTGGGGTCCTATGTGCGCATAACTTATTTGCGGAAATCGCGAAGCGTCTAGTTGATGTAACTGGTGACCGAAAAGCTGGCGGCTTTCTCGCGCAACGCATCAGCATTGCAATTCAGCGAGGAAATGCCGCCAGCATCCTCGGTACAACGCCCCGAGGCCCTTTTTTAGGCTTAACTTAGTTTTAATTTAATTTAGTTAATGTTAATAGTCGAATAATTATTCACGGCAGTAATTTGACATGTGCTAGCAGTCACTTTGTATAATGAAATGGTAATATTTATTTATTTAACAGTTTATGTACACACATATAAACAGACAAGAAGAAAGGAACAGAAAAATACGTACAAAGGTGTTGCTTATTTCTAAAGAAATCTCCTCCAGCATACCTGCGATAGGACAGTAGACAAAGAGATGTAGACACCGTGTGTAAGAGTAGAAGAGAAAACAAAATATACCAAAACAACAAAAAAAAAAACTATTCACTAATTTAAATATACAATAAGAGAATATACTTACATAAATACAAACTTCTAAAATAAATATCACTAAAATACTTATATCATCATCATCATCATTTCAGCCGAAAGACGTCCACTTCTGGACATAGGCCTCCCCCAAGCACCGCCACTTCGACCGGTTCTGTGCTTCCCGCATCCAGCGGATTCCTGCGGCCTTCACAAGGTCATCGGTCCACCTTGTAGGAGGCCTTCCAACGCTACGTCTTCCGGTACGCGGTCGCCATTCCAGAACCTTTCGGCCGGAAATACTATATTATAATTAATAGTATAAAATAATAAATACATAATATGCAACTTTGGCAAAGTGGAAGGATAGTGTTCTTTCACTCTTCTTTTAAAAACAGCAACAGTTTCGCAGTCCCTATTTATTGTATTTATTGTAGGTATTCTAGACCTTTACACCATACATTTATTTTACACTTATATAAATCGATTAACCTAATCGATCACCATTACAATAAATATGATCATTTTATTACACAAAGTGACGGCTAGCACATGTCAGATCACTCCACAGTGAATTAATAATTCGACTTTAAGTATTGTATTTATTTTATTTTGTTATTTTTATCTCACCAAAATGCTTCACCGATTGACGACATTACGTCAACGGCAGCTGTCACTGAAAACCAACGCTGGGGCTCTGTCTCGCAAAGACTTGAAGCTTTATGCTGAGCGATGGCCGTTTTGCGTGGATGTAACGCATAATTTCCCCCAACTTGTTATTTCGTGTTTGTGTTCTTTCTTTGCGTTGTTTACCGCAAATAAAGGTATTTTCTTTCTTTCAGGTGGTCTCGCCTGCTTTCGAGATCACCCTTGGTCCCGCACCAGAACCTTTGAAGACCAGCGGGGTGCCCTTGGAGCACCCCGCTGGTCTTCAAAGGGCATTTCGTTTCACCAAACGCCTCCAAACGTCTATTATCCTTTGCACACTCCTCTCAATAAGAGGGATGTATATTGCATTAGTTCAAATGTCTTTTCTGAACGTCTAGGAGTCGACTAACAAAATTATGAATTCGGGCTTTTATTGAGAAATTCCTAAATCCTAATGGAAAATCCCAATAACACTACTTGCCGACCTGAGAATCAAACCTAAGACCCCATGCTTAGCAGGTCGCTAAAATATCCGTATAAGTAAAAAATAAATACATGTTGTTTTGTAATTTAAATCATAATACCGTCTAGTGGTAACCGAAAAGCTGGCGGCTTTCACGCGCAACGCATCAGCATTGCACTTCAGCGAGGAAATGCCGCCAGCATCCTCGGTACAATGTCTCGATGGTCTTTTTTAGGTTTAACTTAGTTTTAATTTAATTTAGTTAATGTTAATAGCCATTTTGTAATTTGATTATGTAAATATTGTATTTCACATAAACCTACATGGGCACTTATGAAACGTCAGAAGCTAGGGGCACGGTTCCAATTGGTCGTTTCCTCGTTTCCTTCGTAATAACAAAAAAAAGCGTATTGTCTGCTTTCTATTTAGTTCAGTTATTATGCAGTTTCATGACCTAATTTGAAGTATTTTTTTGAATACTAGCGGTTTATTGTTCGGTTTAGAGGCAACTTTGTAATTTTTTTCTGTCGAGAAAATTTTATGAAATCGTGTTTTCGTCAAATCAAATCAAATCAAAATATTTTTATTCCAGATAAACCTACATGGGCACTTATGAAACGTCAGAAGCTAGGTGCACGGTTCCAATTGGTCGTTTCCTATGGAGAAGAGCCGGCATGAAACTCCACGGTTACTCTTTTAAAAATAATTGGCTTTTACAATGTTTTCAAATTACAGTGTTAATAGGTATGGGAGGACAGTGTAGGCCTGTCAACAAGTACCAGGTACTTAACAAAAAATAAATGGTCTACAAATAAACAGTCTATTACGCCTACAACGTTCTTACATTCATAAAATATAAAAGAATCTATGTAAAATATTAATAACATAATAAAAACCAAATAACATGCCATTACGACTGTAAGAAGTTTGAATTAATAAAGTTAAAACTAATTCAGCTGTTTACAAGAGTCATCACGAACCGTCTCGCGCGCAGGTTTAACGACTTCCAGCCTCCCGAACAAGCCGGATTTCGTAAAGACTCCAGGACCAGACCTCGAAACCTATCCTTCTGCAGCGAGGTGTGAGGCAGGGAGACGTTATCTCTCCGAAACTATTCAACGCTGCACTGGAGGATGTCTTCAAGGTTCTGGACTGGAAAGGGCCAGGCATCAACATCAATGGCGAGTACATCACTCACCTTCGGTTTGCCGACGATATAGTTGTCATGGCTGTGACTATGGAGAACCTCAGTACAATGCTCGATGACCTCAGTATAGCTTCCGAAAGAGTGGGTCTTAAAATGAACATGGACAAGACAAAGGTCATGTCAAATGCCCATGTTACACCCACTCTCATGAAGATCGGAGACGCTACGCTCGACGTTGTGGACGTTTACCTAGGACAAACTGTCCAGTTAGGTAGGTTCAACTTCGAGAAAGAGGTTAATCGTCGAATCCGACTCGGCTAGACAGCGTTCGGGAAGCAACGCAATATCTTTTCATTCCACATACCGCAGTGTCTCAAGATGAAAGTCTTTGACTAGTGCGTGTTGCCAGTGATGACATATGGCACTGAAACGTGGTCGCTTACAATGGGCCTTATTAAAAGGCTAAAAGTCACTTAAAGGGCAATAGAGAGGGCTATGCTTGGAGTTCATCTGGCCAGATAGATGGTCCCATCTGGGTCCATCTAGCTGGGGGGCGTCCCGGCAAGCGTAGTGTGGGATGCCCCCCAGCTAGATGGACCGACCACCTTAAAAAGGTGGCTGGGACAGACTGGATGCGGAAGGCGGAGGACAGAGTGTTGTGGCGCAGCCTGGGAGAGGCCTATGTCCAGCAGTGGACTGTTATAGGCTGAGTTGATTGATGCTTGAATTTTCCCAACGTGATGGAATCAGAAATGATGAGATCCGCAAGCGAACCAGTGTTACCGACGTAGCCCGAAGAATTGCCAAACTTAAGTAGCAGTGGGCAGGGCACATTGCTCGTAGAACAGATGGCCGATGGGGCCGAAAGGTTCTGGAGTGGCGACCGCGTACCGGAAGACGTAGCGTTGGAAGGCCTCCTACAAGGTGGACCGATGACCTTGTGAAGGCCGCAGGAATCCGCTGGATGCGGGAAGCACAAAACCGGTCAAAGTGGCGGTGCTTAGGGAAGGCCTATGTGCATATATGCTATATGCAGTGGATGTCTTTCGGCTGAAATGATGAATGATGATGAAAACAAATTCCTGTCCACAAAAGCCACTAATATACACGTTGAAATTAAAATTGTATGTATATATAACTGTCAAATAATGGAAATATTAGGTTGGGGAAAAAGTCTTTTCGCATTATAGTATGTATGAACTTGTAATGGAATCTCTTTGGGTATACTATTTGTATCTGGCTGGTTTTGGAAATTGAAAGTTTAAATTTTAAAGAAGAACATAATTCCAAATTCAAATGAGGAAAATGTGTGATTTTCATTTGTTTTTCGTACCGTCAAGATGAGTAAATCTAATGAAGAAATACGATACATTTTAAAATTTTACTCCAAAAAAGGGAAAAATGCAAAGCAAGCTGGGAAAAAAAATTGCGATGTTTATGGACCTAGTGCAGTGTCTGTGAGAGTAGCACAAATTTGGTTTAAGCGTTTTCAATCCGGAAATTTTGATGTCAAAGATGCACGTCGCTCTGGTCGCCCTATTACGGATAAAATGGATGCCATTTTTGAAAAAGTAGAGCAAGATCAGTAGTTCCGACATAGCTGAAGAACTGGGAATTGCCCACAAAACAGTTTTGGCGCATTTGAAAAAAACTGGGTACACAAAAAAGCTCGATATTTGGGTACCTCACGAGCTCACTGAAAGAAACCTAATAAACCGTGTACTCATTTGTGATTCTTTATTACGACGTAATGAAACCGAACCATTTTTGAAGAAGCTGATAACTTGTAATGAAAGGTGGATCACGTACGACAAGAACGTGCGAAAAAGGTCGTGGTCATAGGCCGGTCAGGCTTCACAGACTGTGGCGAAACCCGGGTTAACTCGCAACAAGGTGATGCTGTGTGTGTGGTGGGATTGGAAGGGCATTATTCATTATGAGCTGTTACCATCAGTCAGGACTACGATTCTGAACTCAACTGCGAACAACTGATGAGATTACAGCAAGAAGTTGAGAGAAAGCGGCCGGAATTAATCAACAGAAGGGGTGTGGTTTTTCATCATGATAACGCTAGACCTCACACATCTTTAGCCACTCAGCAAAAATTAAGAGAGTTTGGCTGGGAGGTGTTAATGCATCCGCCGTATAGTCCTGACCTTGCACCTTCAGATTTCTACCTGTTTCGGTCTCTTCAGAATTCTTTAGGCAGTGTCAGGTTAACATCACGAGAGGACTGCCAAAACCACTTGTCGCGGTATTTTGATCAGAAGTCCCAAAATTTCTATAGCAATGGGATCATGTCCCTACCTACAAGATAGCAAAAAGTTATCGAACAAAATGGTACCTACATACTTATCTTTATTTACATAACCAAATTACAAGATGATTATTAACATTAACTAAATTAAATTAAAACTAAGTTAAGCTTAAAAAAGGCCCTCGGGGCATTGTACCGAGGATGCTGGCGGCATTTCCTCGCTGAATTGCAATGCTGATGCGTTGCGCGAGAAAGCCGCCAGCCTTTCGGTCACCAGTTACATCAACTAGACGTTTCGCGATTTCCGCAAATAACTTATGCGCACTGAGACCATACTTTAGTTAAATGTAAATAAACTATATTAAAAAATGTTTTGAATTTTCTTAAAAAATGCGAAGAAACTTTTTCCCAACCTATTATTATGTCAAGCAGGTATGTAAAAAAAATGTAAAAAAATATCGTAATTTGGGAGCAGTTAATAGACATTTACATAGTTATGCCGTTTATGAGATACAAGGTACCTGTGCAGAAATAATTATTGCCAAACTTCCTTGTCTTCAACGTAGTCTTTATCGTATCATATCTGTATCTTATAATATGCTTTCTTGATAAGGACACGTTATAATTTTATTTACTCAGTTATAAATCTTTAATTAAAATACATAAGCAAACATTAAAATATATATAGTATGTACAAGTATATAATAAAAATTTAAAAAAAGGGGCAAGAGCTCAATGGGCATCAAAGAATTCGTCCGCATCGCTGTCAATGGAAAGTGCCTAAAAGGCTGGCAGCATTGACACGTTGGATAGCAATGCTTATTTTTTGGGCAAAAAATAGGTCAGCCCTCTGGTCACGTGAAGACTTGATCAACCGTTTGGCGATGTCCCGAAATACTCGATGAGCACTCGGACTCCTTGGAGTCCTTGAAGCCGAGCTAGGGCCTTGGCCCTAGCTCGGCTTCAACCCCAAATGACTCAAACATATAGCTCCCAATAAGGTTCATATATTTGCGCCGTTTGAGGTTTTCTGCTCCTGCAGCAGCCGCCCCAGCACAGCCCGCCGAGCTAGGAATATGGCAAGGCGTGAGGGTGTCAACACAGGTTGCATCCCACACCAAAGGCCTACCCAACTTCCACGGCATTATCGTAATTCCGTCTGGCCTCTTCCCACCGTCACGTGCCAAGCCATTGGGTTCTAAAACAGCTGGCTCCCCGGAGGTGACAAGAGCCCGACGGATGATGTCATTAATTCTCGCGTGCCGTGCCATCCGACCAGCGCTCCTGCTGCAGGATAGGGCCATTGTGTCCGAGACACATTTGATGTGGGTTTGACGACACTTCTCTTATTTTTTAAATATATAGAAAAGATCCGGATGTCTTACACGTCAACGATGGTCTGGATGTTCTTTCGAAATGGTTCGCAGCTCTCTTACTTAATACGAACAAAACAAAATGTCTTCAGTTCTCACTACCAAATGTACCCCCAGTTGCTTTAAATTTAAAACTTGATGGCAAGAGACTAGATGCTATTACGGAAACTATATTTCTAGGAATTACTCTAGATTTAAAATTGCAATGAGGAGCCCACATTAGAGCTCTTTCAGGTAGATTAAGTTCAGCTGCAATACAGAAAGAAAAATTAGACAGTTGACTGATATACCTAGCCACAGCTAGGTTAGTATACTTTGCTTATTTCCACATTATTATGTCTTATGGCGTTCTGCTGTGGGGAGCGGCAGCTGAAGTATTCAATTTTTATTTTACAAAAGAGGGCAATCCGCGCAATCTATAAGGGGGTCCTCGTGAGTCCCTTAGAAACAAATTCAAAGAAATTAATGTACTAACTCTGCCTTCTCTTTATATGTATCTTAGCAAGTATTTTGTATGTTCGCAAAAACTTATGTATTTTCAAAACAAGAAGTGATTTCCATAATATAAATACACGTAGTAAACATGAAATTGTGATACCCAAATTTAGATTAACAAAAACAAGCAAATCATTTGTTATCAACAGTATCCGCTTTTATAACAAGTTGCCAAAGTCAGTTACAGAACTTAGCGATAGAAAGTTCAAAACCCACATCAAACGTGTCCTTATCAAAAACGCATATTATAAGATTAAAGACTACGTTGAAGACAACGAAGTTTGGCAATAATTCCTTCTGCACATGTGGCTTCCCTGGTACATCAGAAACGGCATAACTATGTAAATGTCTATTAACTGCTCCCAAATTACGATGTTTATTATTATTATTTTTTAGACATACTTTTTTGACATTATATTTTCATTATTTGACATTATATACCTACAATTTTGATTTCAGACTTGTTGTAATGGCAAACAAGTCATTTGGTTTAAATAAGTTTTTATTTTTATTATTTTAATATTATTTTACATGGATTCTTGTGTACGTTGTGAATGTGAGAACGTTGTAGGCTTAATAGACTACATCTTTTGTAGACCTTTTTCTTTTATTTTTTTTTGTTAAGTACTTCTCGACAGGCCTACACTGTCCTCCCATACCTATTAACACCGTAATAGCCAATTATTTTTAAAAGAGTAACCGTGGAGTTTCTTGCCGGCTCTTCTCCATAGGAAACGACCAATTGGAACCGTGCTCTTAGCTTTTGACGTTTCATAAGTGTCCATGTAGGTTTATGTGAAATAAAAATATTTTGATTTTGATTTTTGACTGCCAAACGACCCCGGCAGGCATCGGCCCTAGTGGACCCCTACACTTGTGTTGACGACATCTCTTTGAGACGCGCGTGGAACACAACGCGCCGTCGACCCGGGTCTGGTCCTTATCGGACGGCGAGCTACCCATTGCTCACCGTCCGCAAGCCCGCGTTTAAGGTGGCCGGAAATCCGCCCGGGATTCCCGACGCTCGGGGCGTCTCCTGCGGCGGCTAGGGGCGAGAGGGCGCGAAATTTGCATTTCCCTCAACCTTCCCGCCTCCTCCTTCACGAGCATTTCTGCTTCGCAGAAGGAGGTGACAACTGCCCATGCCTTCTCGCTCCGTACCATGGCCTGAACCAAGGCCGGACGCGATCGCTTCCCTGACGAGATCAACAAGAAAAAACTTTAAAACATTAATTTAATTAATTATATAATAATACGCAGGCGGAGTCATTAAGCGATCGACAGTCGATGCGAAGGCATTACTCAATTCAGCCTCGAACAATATATGCCGCGGGAAACTTGTAATTACAAGAAAAAATCCCATCCGTTTGTTTCTACACAGTACTTAGCGAAGTGTTAGTGAAAAACCACGTATTTTTGTTGTAATAAACATCTTTATTTCGTATCCTACAAAAAGTATAAAAAATAAATAATGATTTTCTGATTCCAAAACTATTATTTAAAAAAAACTGTAAAAAAAGGGCGGGAAAATGACTTTTCATGAAAATGCATTCGTGAATTTTGTCATTATAACGGTCGCGTTCACGGAAGTTGCGGCGTGGACGATCGACTTACCGGACGTGAGAAAGTTTTTATTTGAGAAAAATGAAAAGTATAAGAAATATAGTAAGAATGAGTATGAAGATTACTTGAATAGCGACCAGAAGTTTTATAGTAATATTGAGGGGAACAGCAAGCATAACTCTGAGGATTACACACATGGGCATGAAAATGAGAAATACGCGGACGAATATGGCTACCATACATCTTATATGGAAAAGAAAGTAAGTACCTATTTACTTGGCTTCAAATGTCATGATTTCATGAAATATTCTGTAAATACATAATTTTGTTACGGTCGGGAATCATATCTGGATCAACATACAATACTGACCTGCAGATTGCAAAAAACAAGTTCTCAATACACGTTTTCGACAAAATAAGAAGCACAGAAGGTAAGGTGTGATTAAAATAACTGAAATCCTGAAAAACTGTCATCATTATGAACAACTTTAATTGTGGGACTTTAGACTTAATCCCGCAAAGTCTAAAATATGAAGAAGAAAAAAACCGGTCAAGTGCGTGACGGGCCGCGCACAATGAAGGGAATTAATCCCAACTACGGAATAGTTGGGATTAATATTTACAAGTACATATTTTTACAAATGCATATTCATTTTATCTAACACAAAAATAAGTTTGTATTTCATAGTATTTCTCGAAAAACTGTGAAACGCAAAGTTATTTCTGCGGTGGTACCTGAACATACCCCATATCATAAAACTATTGTCTTAAATATAAAAAAAAAACCGGCCAAGTGCGTGTCGAACATTGAACGGTTCCTTAGTTGGGGGATGAATTTATCCCAAAAACAAACTTAACATTGTAGTTGATAAACATGTTTTCCCATACATCGATATACGTCACAGTCAATTCTTCAACCGCAAATTTAAGTTTTTCAACTATTACTCGTTAACTGGTAAAGCCGGGAGTGATATGACATTTCGAATGACTTTATTTCGACGCACGCTATTTCGAAAAAAAATACGAGTGGTACGCCAGTTCGAAAGCACGTTAGGTCGAATACCGCTATATCGAATGACGTTAATTCGACGCACGCTATTTCGAAAAATTGTTTGAATGGTACGCTAGTACAAAAGTCTTGGTATCGAAAGCCACTGTTGCGAATAGCATATTACAATCTGAATTTGTCTGATGATAAAACTGACACTGAGCAAGTTGTCTATACTACTAAGTATAGATGATTAATATTAGAACTTATTATGATTTAGCTATGTATCCCTAGCGTAGGTACTTCCCGTTTTGATAAGCTAATAACATTACAAATACCACAGTACCCATTTATTATAATGCATTCACAACAATAAAAACAAATTAATGAAGGTTGACTTAAATTTATTTTTAATTTCATTTACCACAGAATAACTAATAGTACTCTTATACTTATGTTGAACTACCCCTCAAGTTTATTAGTTTTTTTGGATTCCTATACATCTTTCATTCCAATTGACGTGTCGGTGTGTGATAACATAGAAAATGAGTAATAATCGTTCTTATCGACCATTGAGTTCCTGTAAAGGGAAAAGTGTTTTAATTATTGATGGATTTATCATGCAGCAAACAAAAAAGTGGACAACGTACAATATTGGTCTTGTTTAAACAAAAAAACATTGTGTTGCAAAAGTACTGCAAGCAGTAATTTAATCGCTGATGAACTGAACATACTAACATAATAAAAAAAACTCACCGGTTCTGGTGAACCGGGTGAGTTTTTTTATTATGTTAGTAAATTATTTAAAAACAGTTAAGAGTAAGTATATTATCAATGTATAGTATTTTTGTAAAAACGTTTTTTTATATAAATAAATATTTCGGACATTTTTACACCAGTCCCAAACTAAGCAGATCTTGTACTATTATAGTTTTTTTTTTATAAATTCATACTTCTAATACTTACATAAGAAACACCCACACCAACACAAACGCTTATGTTCATCACATAAATATTTGTGTCTTATAAGAATCGAACCCACGACACGACCTTGTGGTCAGCAGACCAACACTCGAACCACTAGACCACAGACGTCGTCAAACGTTTGTTATTAAATTTTTTAAACCAATTATAATTGTTTTGCCTTTTGTATTTTCTAGATCGAGTTGATGAAATCAAATTAAGAAATGCCTTGAAAACTTCAGCAATTCAGAGTAATGATGCACCGGGTATCATTTTTAGAGAAAAATTGGGTGAAATTCCTTCTAGTAGCACAAATTCAATACCAAATAAAAATGCCCAACGCCAAATCATCAAGAGAGCAAGAAATAAAAATAAGCCGAAAGAACCTACAAGCTTAAGAGAAGTGGTTAATATACCAAATCAATATAAAGAAATTAATGGTACCCGATTTCTAGGTAAAAATGTTACTTTTGGGGAGGATAATGGTCGCTTGTTATTATTTGGGTGGGACATTTCAAACCTAGGGCAGGTTTGAAATGTCCCATCCACAAACCAAACTGGCGATTCACTTAACTTTTGCAGGTTCATTTCAGTTGCAATATAATATTATTATTATATATGCAGTGATAATATTTACACAAATCTTTTCAGTTCATGGCATTGTTGGCACTAGAGATTGTAGACGAATATTACCCTTGGTATACGGATTTCTTCACAAAAAGACGGAAGAATGTTATATTAAGTTTTTTCTACAATTGAAAGAATATTCTTCTGAATTTAACATCGATTTGAAACCAGAACAAATAATGTCCGATTTCGAATTGGCGATAATAAATGCAGTCAGAATAGAATTTCCTGCCACAATCCAGTCCGGTTGCTTATTCCATCTGGGGCAAAACATTTGGAGAAAGATACAAGGGAGTGGGGTCAGTGAGACATATGGCACAGACAGTGAGTTCGCCTTGAAAATGCGATATTATGTAGCTTTGGCCTACTTGTCTCCGGAAAATATACCCGATGTCTATAAACAGTTGAGGGAGAGCGTTTTTCCAGAAGAAGCAGAAGCTGTTACGATGGAAAAATTGTGATATCCCGACTGCAACCCTTGTTTCCACCTAGTTTCTGGTCCGCTGAAAGAAATAATAATTTACGTCTACCGCGAACTCAAAACAGCGTGGAAGCATGGCACCAGCGATGGAATTGAAATGGAGAGAATTTTGGCTAATATCCCACAAACGCCACCAGCAAAAAAAATGAAAATGAAAGAAAATGCTATCGTAGCGATTTAACAAAAGAAAAATACAATGTGCAGTATTGAATTTATAAGAGCTTTTAATACTAGTCTATATTAAGTTGATTGAATCTTCCATTTTGTCATCAATATGACAGTATTGTTATTTCTGGTAATGAGTATACCACCTATAATTTTGATTTGTTGACTTCTTTGTTGATTACTATACTTACTGGAAATTAAAAAGTTAACTTAAAATAATACTTCTCATTTCTCTTGTTTCCCAAACCCAATACAAAGATGAGACTTTATCCGGGTCGCGAGTTCGATCCTCAGACATATTCAGATTGGAATATGCTATTTGCAACAGTGGATTTCGATATCAAGACTTAGTCTTAGCGTACCATTCAAACAATTTTTCGAAATAGCGTGCGTCGAATTAACGTCATTCGATATAGCGGTATTCGACCTAACGTGATTTCGAACTGGCGTACCACTCGTATTTTTTTTCGAAATAGCGTGCGTCGAAATAAAGTCATTCGAAATGTTATATCACTCCCGGTAAGCCCACTTAGCTGTGATAGTTTTCATTTTAATTTCATTATATGTACTACTGCTATGATTTTTTTCACATCTCCATAAACAACCATTTAGCTGGCACTTGACTGTAACAAAAATTAGCACTATAAAGCTTAATATTACGCAAACGGATCCTTAAATCGAAAAACGGTGTTCACAGACACGCAATATTTTGAAACGGACTATCCACACCATGGGATAGACGACAAAAAACAACATCCCTACAAGTACCCTAAATATTTTTTTTTATTCAAGTTTTTATTTTAGTACTTTGTCGGCATGTAATTTGGAAAAGGTGTTCATATTGTACACCTTTTTCAAATTGAGAAAAGACAGACAGACAGACAGACGGACATCCCCCATCCCATTCCATCCCTCATCCCTTGTTTACTACGGAACTCTAAAAACGAGCGAGCTTTACATTAGTCGCTTAAGATGTGTAACATCTTACATCTCACCTTGGTAATAGGCAATTAAGCAGCGACAGAAATTAACCTCACAATTTTCAAAAGCTCAATACTGAAATATTTATTTGAATAATTATTCATTACTAGTGGTCGCCCACTGGTCGAAATTCGATTCCCCTCTTTTCACGAAATCCCTTTCCACAAAAAGCGAGATTGAAGATGTTACATATCAAAAACCGGCCCTATCGCCTTAAAACTGAACTAATAATTAAGGGGACTACAGGACCTAAACGCAAATTTTGTAAGTTTTATAATGCGTAAAAGTATATGATCTATAGTAAACAAAATCAGAAAAATATATGATATTCTTCAGGATATATGCTAGGTAGATAGTGTGTTGAAAACATAATATAATTGATTTGATACGATAGATAAAAACCACGAAGATACCTCGAAAAAATTGTTTTAACGATTAAAAACCATACTTATCTAAATGCAATTATTCTAATTTTATGTCAGATAATTCTACAAACAACATATTAGTGTTTTATTTTTTTCTCCAATCAATGGATTTTTTTGTAAATAGATAATTGCTTCATATTTTGCAATAAATTACCAACGTTGTGTCATCGCGCTTCTCTTTCTTTTCTATTCAGTCCGACAGTGACCGTGATTTAGGTGCTGTAAGCCTCTTAATAACCTATGATTATAACTGTAGGTTCAGAACATAGTACGAGAGGGCGGCTCCTACTTGGAAGGACTTCAACAATCTCTGGAAGACTACAGCATGTTTCTGGACACCTGTAACAGACGGAATTCTAGCATGGTAAGCTCGACTTAAAAATTAAGGCATAATTAAATTTATAAATACATATTGTAAGGATGGTTCTTTTCCTTATTGTTACTGACACTCGTGACATTCGTCTGACACTTGTGACACTCGTCACACTCTCGTCAACACTTGTGACACTCTCGTCGCCACTCGTGACACTCTCTTCGACACTTCTGACACTCATCGCCAGCCGTGACACTCTCTTCGACACTTGTGACACTCTCGTCGCCACTCGTGACACTCTCTTCGACACTTGTGACACTCTCGTCGCCACTCGTGACACTCTCTTCGACACTTGTGACACTCATCGCCAGCCGTGACACTCTCTTTGACACTCGTGACACTCTCCTCAACACTTGTGACACTCTCGTCGCCACTCGTGACACTCTCTTCGATACTTGTGACACTCATCGCCAGCCGTGACACTCTCTTCGAGACTTGTGACACTCTCGTCGCCACTCGTGACACTCTCTTCGAAACTTGTGACACTCATAGCCAGCCGTGACACTCTCTTCGACACTCGTGACACTCTCGTCAACACTTGTGACACTCTCGTCGCCACTCGTGACACTCTCTTCGACACTCGTGAAACTCTCATCGACATTCGGACACTTGTGACACTCATCGCCAGTCGTGACACTCTTATCGACACTCGTGAAACTCTCATAGGCACTCGTGACACTCTCATCGACACTTGTGACACTCATCGCCAGCCGTGAAACTCTCTTCGACACTCGTGAAACTCTCATCGACACTTGTGACACTCATCGCCAGCCGTGACACTCTCTTAGACACATGTGACACTCTCCTCAACACTTGTGACACTCTCGTCGCCACTCGTGACAATCTCTTCGACACTTGTGACACTCATCGCCAGCCGTGACACTCTCTTCGACACTCCTGACACTCTCGTCACCACTCGTGACACTCTCTTCGACACTTGTGACACTTATCGCCAGCCGTGACACTCTCTTCGACACTCGTGAAACTCACATCGGCACTCGTGACACTCTCTTCGACACTTATGACACTCTCGTCGCCAATCGTGACACTCTCTTCAAAACTTCTGACACTTATCGCCAGCCGTGCCACTCTCTTCGACACTCGTGACACTCTCGTCAACACTTGTGACACTCTCGTCGCCACTCGTGACACTCTCTTCGACACTCGTGAAACTCACATCGGCACTCGTGACACTCTCTTCGACACTTGTGACACTCATCGCCAGTCGTGACACTCTCATCGACACTCGTGAAACTCTCATCGGCGCTCGTGACACTCTCTTCGACACTTGTGACACTCATCGCCAGCCGGGACACTCTCTTCGACACTTGTGACACTCTCGTCGCCACTCGTGACACTCTCTTCGACACTTGTGACACTCATCGCCAGCCGTGACACTCTCTTCGACACTCGTGACACTCCCGTCAACACTTGTGACACTCTCGTCGCCACTCGTGACACTCTCTTCGACACTTGTGACACTCATCGCCAGCCGTGACACTCTCTTCGACACTTGTGACACTCTCGTCGCCACTCGTGACACTCTCTTCGACACTTGTGACACTCATCGCCAGCCGTGACACTCTCTTCGACACTTGTGACACTCTCGTCGCCACTCGTGACACTCTCTTCGACACTTGTGACACTCATCGCCAGTCATGACACTCTCTTCGATATTTGTGACACTCATCGCCAGTCGTGACACTCTCATCGACACGTGTGACACTCATCGCCAGTCGTGATACTCTCTTCGACACTTGTGACACTCATCGCCATTCGTGACACTCTCTTCGACACTCGTGAAACTCTCATCGGCGCTCGTGACACTCTCTTCGACACTTGTGACACTCTCATCGGCACTCATGACACTCTCTTCAACACTTGAGACACTCATCGCCAGTCGTGACACTCTCTTCGACACTCGTGAAACTCTCATCGGCGCTCGTGACACTCTCTTCGACACTTGTGACACTCATCGCCAGCCGGGACACTCTCTTCGACACTTGTGACACTCTCGTCGCCACTCGTGACACTCTCTTCGACACTTGTGACACTCATCGCCAGCCGTGACACTCTCTTCGACACTTGTGACACTCTCGTCGCCACTCGTGACACTCTCTTCGACACTTGTGACACTCATCGCCAGTCATGACACTCTCTTCGATATTTGTGACACTCATCGCCAGTCGTGACACTCTCATCGACACGTGTGACACTCATCGCCAGTCGTGATACTCTCTTCGACACTTGTGACACTCATCGCCATTCGTGACACTCTCTTCGACACTCGTGAAACTCTCATCGGCGCTCGTGACACTCTCTTCGACACTTGTGACACTCTCATCGGCACTCATGACACTCTCTTCAACACTTGAGACACTCATCGCCAGTCGTGACACTCTCTTCGACACTCGTGAAACTCTCATCGGCGCTCGTGACACTCTCTTCGACACTTGTGACACTCATCGCCAGCCGGGACACTCTCTTCGACACTTGTGACACTCTCGTCGCCACTCGTGACACTCTCTTCGACACTTGTGACACTCATCGCCAGCCGTGACACTCTCTTCGACACTCGTGACACTCTCGTTAACACTTGTGACACTCTCGTCGCCACTCGTGACACTCTCTTCGACACTTGTGACACTCATCGCCAGCCGTGACACTCTCTTCAACACTTGTGACACTCTCGTCGCCACTCGCGACACTCTCTTCGACACTTGTGACACTCTCGTTAACACTTGTGACACTCTCGTCGCCACTCGTGACACTCTCTTCGACACTTGTGACACTCATCGCCAGCCGTGACACTCTCTTCAACACTTGTGACACTCTCGTCGCCACTCGCGACACTCTCTTCGACACTTGTGACACTCATCGCCAGCCGTGACACTCTCTTCGACACTTGTGACACTCTCGTCGCCACTCGTGACACTCTCTTCGACACTTGTGACACTCTCGTCGCCACTCGTGACACTCTCTTCGACACTCGTGACACTCTCGTCGCCACTCTTGACAGTCTCTTCGACACTCGTGAAACTCTCATCGGCACTCGTGACACTCGAAGTCGACACTTGTGACACTCATCGCCAGTCGTGACACTCTCATCGACACTTGTGACACTCTCGTCGCCACTCGTGACACTCTCTTCGACACTTGTGACACTCTCGTCACCACTCGTGACACTCTCTTCGACACTCGTGACACTCGTCGCCACTCGTGACAGTCTCTTCGACACTTGTGACACTCATCGCCAGTCATGACACTCTCTTCGACACTTGTGACACTCTCGTCACCACTCGTGACACTCTCTTCGACACTCGTGACACTCGTCGCCACTCGTGACTGTCTCTTCGACACTTGTGACACTCATCGCCAGTCATGACACTCTCTTTGACACTCGTGACACTCTCGTCAACACTTGTGACACTCTCGTCACCACTCGTGACACTCTCTTCGACACTCGTGACACTCGTCGCCACTCGTGACAGTCTCTTCGACACTTGTGACACTCATCGCCAGTCATGACACTCTCTTCGACACTCGTGACACTCTCGTCAACACTTGTGACACTCTCGTCGCCACTCGTGACACTCTCTTCGACACTTGTGACACTCATCGCCAGTCGTGACACTCTCATCGACACTTGTGACACTCATCGCCAGTCGTGACACTCTCTTCGACACTCGTGAAACTCTCATCGGCACTCGTGACACTCTCTTCGACACGTGTGACACTCATCGCCAGTCGTGACACTCTCATCGACACTTGTGACACTCATCGCCAGTCGTGACACTCTCATCGACACTTGTGACACTCATCGCCAGTCGTGACACACTCATCGCCAGGCGTGACACTCTCTTCGACACTCGTGAAACTCTCATCGGCACTCGTGACACTCTCTTCGACACGTGTGACACTCATCGCCAGTCGTGACACTCTCTTTGACACTCGTGACACTCTCGTCAACACTTGTGACACTCTCGTCACCACTCGTGACACTCTCTTCGACACTCGTGACACTCGTCGCCACTCGTGACAGTCTCTTCGACACTTGTGACACTCATCGCCAGTCATGACACTCTCTTCGACACTCGTGACACTCTCGTCAACACTTGTGACACTCTCGTCGCCACTCGTGACACTCTCTTCGACACTTGTGACACTCATCGCCAGTCGTGACACTCTCATCGACACTTGTGACACTCATCGCCAGTCGTGACACTCTCTTCGACACTCGTAAAACTCTCATCGGCACTCGTGACACTCTCTTCGACACGTGTGACACTCATCGCCAGTCGTGACACTCTCATCGACACTTGTGACACTCATCGCCAGTCGTGACACTCTCATCGACACTTGTGACACTCATCGCCAGTCGTGACACACTCATCGCCAGGCGTGACACTCTCTTCGACACTCGTGAAACTCTCATCGGCACTCGTGACACTCTCTTCGACACGTGTGACGCTCATCGCCAGTCGTGACACTCTCATCGACACTTGTGACACTCATCGCCAGTCGTGACACTCTCATCGACACTTCTGACACTCATCGCCAGTCGTGACACTCTCTTCGACTCTCGTGAAACTCTCATCGGCACTCGTGACACTCTCTTCGACACGTGTGACACTCATCGCCAGTCGTGACACTCTCATCGACACTTGTGACACTCATCGCCAGTCGTGACACTCTCATCGACACTTGTGACACTCATCGCCAGTCGTGACACTCTCATCGACACTTGTGACACTCATCGCCAGTCGTGACACTCTCATCGACACTTGTGACACTCATCGCCAGTCGTGACACTCTCTTCGACACTCGTGAAACTCTCATCGGCGCTCGTGACACTCTCTTCGACACTTGTGACACTCTCGTCGCTACTCGTGACACTCTCTTCGACACTTGTGACACTCATCGCCAGTCGTGACACTCTCTTCGACACTTGTGACACTCATCGCCAGTCGTGACACTCTCATCGACACTCGTGAAACTCTCATCGGCGCTCGTGACACTCTCTTCGACACTTGTGACACTCATCGCCAGCTGGGACACTCTCATCGACACTCGTGAAACTCTCATCGGCGCTCGTGACACTCTCTTCGACACTTGTGACACTCATCGCCAGCCGGGACACTCTCTTCGACACTTGTGACACTCTCGTCGCCACTCGTGACACTCTCTTCGTCACTTGTGACACTCTCGTCACCACTCGTGACACTCTCTTCGGCACTCATGACACTCTCTTCAACACTTGAGACACTCATCGCCAGTCGTGACACTCTCTTCGACACTCGCGAAACTCTCATCGGCACTCGTGACACTCTCTTCGACACTTGTGACACTCATCGCCAGTCGTGACACTCTCATCGACACTTGTGACACTCATCGCCAGTCGTGACACTCTCTTCGACACTTGTGACACTCTCGTCGCCACTCGTGACACTCTCTTCGACACTTGTGACACTCTCGTCACCACTCGTGACACTCTCTTCGACACTCGTGACACTCTCTTCGACACTCGTGACACTCTCTTCGACACGTGTGACACTCATCGCCAGTCGTGATACTCTCTTCGACACTTGTGACACTCATCGCCAGTCGTGACACTCTCATCGACACTTGTGACACTCATCGCCAGTCGTGATTTTCTCATCGACACTTGTGACACTCATCGCCAGTCGTGACACTCTCTTCGACACTTGTGACACTCATCGCCAGTCGTGATTTTCTCATCGACACTTGTGACACTCATCGCCAGTCGTGACACTCTCTTCGACACTTGTGACACTCATCGCCAGTCGTGACACTCTCTTCGACACTCGTGAAACTCTCATCGGCGCTCGTGACACTCTCTTCGACACTTGTGACACTCTCGTCGCCACTCGTGACACTCTCTTCGACACTTGTGACACTCATCGCCAGTCGTGACACTCTCTTCGACACTTGTGACACTCATCGCCAGTCGTGACACTCTCATCGACACTCGTGAAACTCTCATCGGCACTCGTGACACTCTCTTCGACACTTGTGACACTCTCATCGGCACTCATGACACTCTCTTCAACACTTGAGACACTCGTCGCCAGTCGTGACACTCTCTTCGACACTCGCGAAACTCTCATCGGCACTCGTGACACTCTCTTCGACACTTGTGACACTCATCGCCAGTCGTGACACTCTCATAGACACTTGTGACACTCATCGCCAGTCGTGACACTCTCTTCGACACTTGTGACACTCTCGTCGCCACTCGTGACACTCTCTTCGACACTTGTGACACTCTCGTCACCACTCGTGACACTCTCTTCGACACTTGTGACACCCTCATCGGCTCTCGTGACACTCTCTTCGATACTCGTGACACTCTCATCGCCAGTCGTGACACTCTCTTCGACACTCGTGACACTCTCTTCGACACTCGTGACACTCTCTTCGACACTCGTGACACTCTCTTCGACACTCGTGACACTCTCTTCGACACTCGTGACACTCTCTTCGACACTCGTGACATTCTCTTCGACACTCGTGACACTCTCTTCGACACATGTGACACTCTGTTCGACCCTCGTGACACACTCTTCGACACTCGTGACACTCTCTTCGACACTCGTGACACCCTCATCGGCACTCGTGACTCTCTCTTCACCACTCGTGACACTCATCGGCACTCGTGACACTCTCTTCGACACTCGTTACACTCTCTTCGACACTCGTGACACTCTCTTCGACACTCGTGACACCCTCATCGGCACTCGTGACTCTCTCTTCACCACTCGTGACACTCATCGGCACTCGTGACACTCTCTTCGACACTTGTGACAATCATCGGCACTCGTGACACTCTCTTCGAACTGAACTGAATTTAACACAAACATTTTAATTTTAGCAAAACTCGACTTCAAACAACTCAACAACCTGGCGGCCGCAATACAACCCGACAAACAGCTCCAACTCTTCATCCTTCCCATCTTCCAGCAATTTCTCCACACCTATGCTGAACTTTCAAAACTATGACAATTCCACCGTTCCTATGAGGCCGAAGAACTCTACAGATAGCCGAAGAAGAAGTAATATGAGGAGCAGAAATAAGAGAAGAATGTCTTGTGAAGAGGCCACGGAGTCGAGAGAACAAGTGAGGAGGTATGCTGATCTAGCGTTCTGGACTACTGGAAGACTCCAGGATTTGGCATATGCTAAGAAGTATGAGAAGGTAAGGCCTATCACGATTGTACCTATTCCCCAAACAGAGGAAACGTGTATTGTGCACCCATATTTCGCCATTGTGTTTAAATACTATGGAATAAGGGGCTAGCCCACTGGTGGACTAAGGGGAGGCGGTGGCAGGTGCGGTCTGACCCGGGTCCCTGGGCCTGGGAAGCCCCGAAAACTCGAGAAATACTTTTTATCCAATTCCATACAAGACAAATATGTTCAGTAAGTAAAAGGCAGTTTGTAGTTAGGGGCTACGCACGCTAAAATGAAACACAAAACATTAAACTATTAGCCGTATGTCAGCTAGCACACCACTATACAAACAACAAAAAAAAAAAATATCGAAAACAGAAATTTAGTAAAAACGAAAACAGAAATTTATGCCTAAATAAAAGCCTTCAGGCATAAATGGCGTGCCCGCTTACATAAAGCTGTAGCTGTAACTCAATCACAAATGATAAACTAGGACCATCGAAGTAAAATAAAGAAACAGTTACTACTAATAACAATAACAAAACCATGGTCAGCAAGACGACCTGTCACCACAAGCAGCAATGGGTATATAATTTGCCCCTAAAGTATCGCTAACCGTTCTACAATCACACTGTGTTTAAAAAAGCTAATAATGCCCCCTTATCCTCACAGACAGACGAGCAAGAGGAGAATGAGCTGATCCTCAAGTTGGCGTGGTTCCTCGACCGGCTGGCTTACCTCAGCGGCTACGAGCCGGATTACAAAGATTATAATTATAATGAGCCGAGAGGTACTCAGAGTAAGGGGTTTTTATATTGAGGCTCACCTTTGATGACTATCTCACCTAGTGGTGCCGATTTCCTTGTTCACAAACTAAACTAAATTTAAGTTCAGTGCATCTTTTTCTTTCTATTTCACTAAGAAAAGGACAGAAGATGAATTTTAGTTTAGTCCTGTCAAATTAATCAGCGCCTGTCACTACTCCATACAAGTTTAGACGTGATTAAAAACTTGCCTACTAAAATTACGTCAATTTACATCAAGCGCTGATTAATTTGACAGGACTAAACTAAAATGTATCTTCTGTCCTTTTCTTAATGAAATAGGAAGAAAAAGATGCACTGAACTTAAATTTAGTTTAGTTAGTGAACAAGGGAATCGGCACCAGTACCTATTTAATATATTTTCGATTCACGGACCCGTTTGCGTAATATTAAGTGCTAATTTCTGTTGTCAAGTGTGGACCTCCCCCTGCCAACTAAATGGTTGTTTTTGGAGATGTGAAAAAATTCATAGCGGTAGTACATATAATGAATTTAAAAGGAAAACTATCACAGCTAAGTGTGCTTTACAAGTTAACGAGTAATAGTTGACCAACTTACATTTGCTGTTGGCGAATTGACCGTGACGTATATCAATGTATGGGAGAACATGTATTTCAACTACAATGTTAACTTTGTTTTGGGATAATGAGAGGATTTACATTATTTAAGTCCTAAATTAATGACGCTGATTCTAAAAGTTGACTTACTTCCCTAGAAACACCAACAACGAGCCCAACACCTATAACCCTGGTGCCATCATCAGACGAGCTGACAAGGGAGATGATGGACTGCCTCAAGCGCAACTCCTCAGAGCCAGCGACGGAGCGATGCCGGTACCCCATGGAGATACCTGACCTGATGAGGCAGATGATGGGTGGCGGTAAGATACCTTATGCCGAAGACTAATCCCTGCGAAGTACAACTTTTAGACATTGCAGTAAGAAACTGTCGGAGAAACGAGTTCGGACTAAAGAAAATCGAACAAACTACACTTGCGTGCAAAAAATCCACCCTGTGCGCTTCGATTTGAAACAAGATATCTCAAAAAGTACCTACAATGAATATAAAAATAATATGAATATATATGAATATAAGTATTTTAGTGATATTTATTGTAGAAGTATGTATTTATGTAAGAATATTCTCTTACTGTATTTATTTTTCTTATTCATTTTAAATTATTGAATAGTTTTTTTTTTGTTTTTATGTATTTTGTTTTCTCTCCTACTTAAGAGTAGGAGAGAAAACAAAATACATATAAACAAGCACACGTGTGTGTAAGCACACCGTGTCTGCATCTCTTTGTCTACTGTCCTATCGCAGGTATGCTGGAAGAGATTTCTTTAGAAATTAGCATCACCTTTGTACGTATTTTTCTGTTCCTTTCTTCTTGTCTGTTTATATGTGTGTACATAAACTGTTAAATAAATAATAAATAAATAAAATAACTTTTGATACCATTTAATATCGAAATTGTACATTGCGTACCAAACTGATTTTTTTTTAAATTAAATCTGTCAAGTACAGATTTAATAAAAAAAATAATCGGTTTAATAAGCACAACATTTTAATCGTCGATTTCCAACAATAAAAATTGTTTTATTGTTAAAAAAAAACAACATATAAACTTGTTGCAGTACCTAACTCGTATTGAAGTTATATATATATATATATATATAATATTTATCAAAAATACATTTGTGTCGAAATATTTGTACAGTAGGTACAAAAAAGAAAGAACATAAACAAAATATAACCTCGTTTCTCATCCATCATCGAATTTAGAACGTCTATCCAAATTCAAAATACTAACTTTACAAAAATTTACATTCTTATTGATACAGTACAAAATCGCATAGTAAAATGCTACAGAAATACATTTAATGTCGAAATATTAAGTATAAAAATAACAACATTTTTAATAAAAAAAAAATATATTGCCAACCCTTGCCGCAATTGTAGGTTCCATCCGGTTTTTCATGGACCTTATTAAAGTTACGATGAATACCTGAGGGATACCGCCACTCCTCTTGGATAGCCGATATTGAAGTTGGTATGCAATTTTCAATTTCGATTTGCAATAAATTTATTGAATCCTAAGCTTTTAACTTATTAAATGGTATCAAAAGTTTATTTTTGTTCATTGTGCTTTTTTAGATATCTTGTTTAAAATCGCTCTAGCAAAAACAAAACATTTGTGCAACTGTTTTGTGAAATGTCACAAAAACAAGATGGCGTCGTTAGTTCTGAATTTGGCCACGCGCCAAAATAACCCATCTCTGCCGCCAAGCATTGCTGTAGCAGCGAATGCAATAAAAATGGTGGCTGAAGTAGGTATGTAAATACTTAGGTGTTACAGGACTTTTACGTACCTAACTTATTTAGTCCCAGATGAGTGGAAAACCTGTCAGTTCCATGGATAAAAAAAACCGGTCAAGTGCGAGTCGGACTCGCGCACGATGAGTTCCGTAACATTATCTATAAAAACGGCAATAAAATCATGTCTGTTGCATGGGATCCCCCTTAAATATTTATTTTATTCTGTTTTTTAGTATTTGTTGCTATAGCGGCAACAGAAATTACATTATCTGTGAAATTTTCAACTATCTAACTGTCATGGTTCATGAGATACAGCCTGGTGACAGACGGGCAGCGGAGTCTTAGTAATTGGGTCCTTAGTGGTAAAAGGGTAAAACGTTACCCTTTTGGTATGGAACCCTAAAAGTAATCTAATATTTGTTCGGGAACTCGACTATCAGGAGTAAGTAGGAACTGAATCGAACATTTTCCGATTATTCTACTCTCTAAAGCTGAGTATTATAAAGTTATTAGAAAAGTTGACAATATTTTAGCTGACATTTAAATCCAATTTCCGTTACAGGTACCACCGAATCATCGCGGCCATCAGACTCCAACAACGTCCTTCCAATGAACACACCATCAGACAGCGTATCTGACCAATCATCAGAAATTCTCATCACTGCCGACAATTCTTCCCCAAATAATTTCGTACCTACAGCTCGAATATCAAAACGATCAACCGATTATACCTACTACTTTCCTTCAAAACCTCTTCATGAGTTAACCTACCCAGTACCAATTGTCAAGTTGATCAAACATCGTTTGTCAAATATCAAATCCATTGTAAAAACTATAGTCGAAAGACGCTTAGCACATCTAGCTGAAAAGAAAGAAGAAAAACACCACTTTGAGAAACGTTCCATTGATGAAACTAATGTTCAAACGTCAAATTATATTAATGCGTTGTCAAATAACCCTAAACCAATTGTCAAATCCGTGGAAAAACGACCGTTGGATGTTGGGTCTCTTTTAATACATTATCCTGTTTCAGATGTTTCTGTTATAAACACGAAATCTTTTAGAAAACGTTCTATTGATGAACGTAGGGTAACATCTAATCATGTTAATCGATTGTCGAATTTGAAATCAGTTGTCAAATCTGTCGAAAAAGGTTCGGTAACCAGAAAGAAGTTTGAACATTTTCTGTCATCTACAAAATTGGCGAAACGGTCGTCGAAATATCCCGTATCAGGAATCAAGTCAATTAAAAAACGTTTTACAGAAGATCCTTTTTCAAAGCTAGCGAATTATTACATAAAATACAAAGTCTGGGACAACTCCAACCCAATCTACCAGAAAAAGAATTTCGATAAAAAATCTGGAGTATTCGATGTTAAAAACGATTTGAACGAGCCAAAAACAATACACAAACGATCATTATTTAAAAAGAAAGTAATACACCTGCATGTACCCAAGCCTTTGCAAGTAGTCCGTACTTACATACATGGTCAAAGACACCATCATATCCACAGCATTCACAAGCCAAAAATCCTCTCTCACTTACAGAAACTTCACGATCTAAAGCATAAAAATAAAGAAAAAAAACACAAAATTACCAAAAGATCTCTGCATTACGAGCATATGTATTTACCGCGTAATTCTGCTGACCCACAAGGCGATATAAGTTATTATATCAAGAATAAAGAAGGGACGAACTTCAACCCTGATTTGCTCCAAGCTGGGCAAGTCAGGTTAGGTTTGGAACAAGTATTTCAGACCGGAAATATAGAGGTTGTCAGGCGATTCGGTGCTAATTATAATCCTTTGAATCCCGCACCATTTTACGCTGGTGTGTTGGCTAGTATGGCTGATGCATAAGTTTTGGATTCCTAAGAAAGCGGTCACACATTGGTGCCGATTCCCTTGTTCACAAACTAAACTAAATTTAATTTCAGTGCATCTTTTTCTTTCTATTTCATTAAGAAAAGGACAGAAGATAAATTTTAGTTTAGTCCTGTCAAATTAATCAGCGCCTGTCACTAATCCATACAAATTTAGACGTGATTAAAAACTTGCCTACTAAAATTACGTCAATTTACGTCAAGCGCTGATTAATTTGACAGGACTAAACTAAAATTTATCTTCTGTCCTTTTCTTAATGAAATAGAAAGAAAAAGTTGCACTGAACTTAGATTTAGTTCAGTTTGTGAACAAGGGAATCCGCACCAATAACTACTGTCCAAATACAGAGCGTTTTTTGACACTTTGAAAATACCGGTGAAAATTACAGATTTTCATGACCGTTATATGTAATAAGTATATAATGGAATCGCTTTTCTAGGGAACCTAAACTTTACTTTACTGTGCACATAGTTGTAAAATGTATATTATATATATATATGCTTTTCACTATTTTCTATAGCTGATACACAGAGCTTTTTAAATTACAACCTGTATACAGGGTTTAAGTCTAGCGAAACTGCGCAGACGTGATACCTATCTAATGACAAGATAAGATAAGACAAAAATTGAAGAATAGAATTTAGTAGGCGTAATATGAAGAACTATTAAAGTGTATGTGTTATAAAATCTGTAAAATACCATATTTCAGGCAAATAAATGAATATATCTATCTAAGACATATTTATTTGCTTCCTCTTTATTGTGTAAACATACAAGAATAAAAATCCGTATGCGGATAACAAAAACAAAAAAGGTTAAGACATGTTTACTACATACTATGGGCGTGCCAATATTATGATTGGTAATAATTAATTTGATGATGACCGCAGGAATCCGCTGGATGCGGGAAGCACAGAACCGGTCGAAGTGGCGGTGCTTGGGGGAGGCCTATGTCCAGCAGTCGACGTCTTTCGGCTGAAATGACGATAATGAACAATTAATTTCAATAAAATATCATTCATTTAACGTCAATTCAGCAAACAACAATAAATTATAAATGTCGACAGGTTTCGGCCTACACAACTTTTAAAACTAAATTCACACGGACACAAAGATTTTATTTACAACAATTTAAATATAAAATTCCAACTTATTAAAAAATATTTAGTTCTTTTTGAGAACTTTTCGCAAAGAAAATCATTTTATTATTCATGTTCTTGAATTACAGGTTTTTCTTTTTTAAATAAAAAAGTGTCAGGCAGTTACCTGTTCTGCCATTGTAATCGATTATTCTAAATAATTAAAGCGATTTACACTTTACTTTTTGTTTACCACCTCACAATTGTCTTTTATTATTATTATTTTTTACCTAAGTAATACGTTCATCGTGTTTATTATAAATACATTTACTTAGTATTTTTTAAAGAATATAAAAACGTAATTCAAGAAATCGATTTTCCTGATCTGTGTTCGATAACCTAATCGCCTTGTAATGGCAACCCTGTTAGGTTACGTCTTCTGCGGTTCTGTCAAGATCGCGCACGCTTAAACTGACAGTAAGTTGAAAATCAGTTGTCAACATTAGAGGCGAACAAAACTCGGGCTGTTACTATTTGCAGATGGGTGGTTGAAGTTATGAATGGGATTTTTAAAACTACTTTTTTCGAAGTTCAGTGTAAAAGAGGAAATCACAGAAAAGCTTTTGACATTACACTACACAAAAAAAACGTTAGAATTTTCACAGTCCGTGACAAATTAATATTGTGCCAAAATTACTATGTACATCTGACATTGTTCTTTAAGTTGGTCGACTATAACTCGTTAATTTGTAAAGCCTACTTAGCTGTGATAGTTTTCCTTTTAATTTCATTATATCTACTACTGCCATGAATTTTTCACAGCTCCATAAGCAACCGTTTAGCTGGCAGGGGGGGGGGGACACTTGACTAACAAAAATTAGCACTTTAATGCTTAATGCTACGCCAGCGGATCCTTAAATCGAAAGCTGGTGTTCACAGACCCGCAATATTTCTGAACGGCCTATCCAACGATACCCCACACCATGGGGTAGACGAGAAAAAAAATATCATCCCCACATTACGTGTTATCCCTTGCACGTAATATGGGGATCTCCTTTTTTCTCGTCCCCCTAAAAAAAAACTTATGCAAGATTTTATTTTGGCACTTTGTTGGCGTGATTAATATGTATAACTATGCCAAATTACAGCTTTCTAGTACTAAGCGTCTCTGAGCTACAGCGGGGACAGACAGACAGACGGACATGGCGGATCTGTAAGGGTTCCTTATTTATTACGGAATCCTAAGGAAGAACAATAATGCATAAAATCTATGTCAAGATAAAAGATTCTGCCAGAAATTCACTAATTACAAATGACTAGTTGTTTTTTCAAGTGTACATTAATAAGCTGTCTCCAACTTTTGGGTAATTTGTTATAAATATCATCATCATCATTTCAGCCGAAAGTCTTCCACTGCTGGACCTAGCCCTTCCCCAAGCACCGCCACTTCGACCAAAATACCACTTCGGCTAAAAGTCACTCAAAGGGTAATGGAGAGTGCTATAATAATAATAATAATAATAATAGAACCAACCTCACTGCGTACCGTGTTAGGATGCTGTCTCTGTTCCAGAAACTAGAGCCAACCGTCAACGTCTCAGCCCAACGACTATCGGATCAGGTGCGAGTCATCCAACGCAATCACAGGTTGGACGATGCCGCACTTGATAGGCTGCGCTCAGAGGTACTGAGCAATCATATCGTCTCAACTCCGGCACAAACCGCGACACATGCACCAATCATTAATGCAATCCCGCCGCGGTCCAACCACGATGTTGAAGAGGAGGATGATAGGGTTGCCACAGTAAGTAGCCAGTGCAACGTCCGATTGAGAAGCGCACTGGAAGATGCGTTTCGCGAGTCTATACTCGCCTATATCCACCTACCTGTGGACCTATGTCCACTCCGACCGAACTTAGACCCCGACTACCACGCCTACCCATGCACAAGAAAAATAGGGCGCTGGTATGTACCTTGGACTCGCTGCTTAAGGATTTCTTCGAGAGCAGCGAGGATCTCGTTGATACACACTCGATCCTATATTGCGCGGCTGTTGCGGCATGTCGTTTAGCGAACGTGAAGTTCCCAAACTGTGACGGAGCTACGCGACCAAAACCAGCCGTACCAGCCTGGCAATGCAGGATCGAGCGTCGTATTGATGGGGCCAGGGTACTCATAGGCAAACTATACTGCTTCAGGGAAGGAAATACACGACCACGAGTGATGCGCTTTGTAAGGCGGGCATTCTCGGGGACTGGAATCAGCCCTCGAGAATACATGTCTCGTGTCACGGAGCGCATCGACTTCCTGAAGCAGAAAGTTTGTGCATGGGCGAGCCGTATTCGGCGGTATAAGCGGCGGGTTGATCGATACACGCAAAATCGCATGTTCCAGAGCGATGAGAGGTGGGTATATAGAGCTTGGGAGCGACCTGAACAAAACGAGACAGACGTGTGCCGCCCCGATGATGCCACCACGACTGCGATCTGGCGCAGCATCTGGTCGGTACCTGTCTGCCATGCTGAGGCTGACTGGATGCGGGATGTCGAGCGAGTGTGTGAAACTATACCAGAAATGGAAGTAGTCATTATCACGCCATCAGATATAGCTAGAGCGGTCCGTCCATTACCGAATTGGAAATCACCAGGACCGGACGGACTGCACAACTTTTGGCTGAAATGGCTAACTAGTTCACACACTTGCCTGGCATCTCAGTTCCAGTCATCCTTAGAGTCTGGGTCGCTACCACAGTTTCTGACGACAGGCATTACCCACCTGCTCCATAAGTCAGGTAGTCCCGCGGAACCCAAGAATTATAGACTGATCACGTGTTTATCGACGGTCTATAAACTTCTTACATCCATTTTGAGAGCGAAAATTAACACACACATTGACAGTAATTCGATTATGTCAGCCTCTCAAAATGGATGTAGGAACGGGTCCCGTGGCACTAAGGAGCTACTTCTCATCGACATGGCCATTAGCCAACAGGTTCGTCGATTCCGCAAGGATCTGTCGACTTGCTGGATAGATTATAAGAAGGCCTACGACTCGGTGCCACATACATGGCTCATGAGGGTGCTGGAGTTCTACAAAATAGATACAACTCTACGCACCTTCCTTGAATCGTGTATGGGGCAATGGAGGACAGTCCTTCGCTATCCAGGGTGTCGACAGATCCAGGGGAATGATGAGCCTGTATGGATTAAACGGGGAATATTTCAGGGTGACAGTTTAAGTCCTCTTTGGTTCTGCTTAGCCCTGAATCCTCTAAGCACGCTGCTGGAGGATTCAGGTCTAGGCTATCGGTTGAGGAGAGGTGGTCAGGTCATATCTCACCTCCTCTACATGGATGACTTGAAAATCTTTGCCCCCAACAAATTGCAACTGATGGAGCTACTGAAGGTAACTGAAACTTTCAGTAGCGCCATCAGAATGGAGTTTGGTGTGGACAAATGTGCAGTCATGCATGTAAAGCGAGGGGAGATAATGGAATCCGAGGGAATTCAACTTTCGGATTCCATACACCTTAGATCCCTCTCCTCACCCGAAAGCTATAAGTATTTGGGTATGTCGGAAGCGTTAGGCATCAACGTTACTGACATGAAGCAATCATTGAAGGAGCGCTTTTTTGGCCGTCTGAAGAAGGTATTGATTAGTCCTCTTTCAGGCGGAAACAAGGTGCGTGCCTTCAACGGTTGGGTCATGCCGGTTTTGATGTACTCTTTCGGCATACTCAAATGGACTCAGACCGAACTCGACGCCCTGGATAGGAGGGTCCGTACACTGTTGACCGCAAACCGGATGCATCACCCACGATCATCGGTGATGAGACTGTACATCCCGCGGAAGTGCGGGGGTCGAGGCTTTTTAAATGCGAAGACCCTCCACAACCGCGAGATATGCAGTCTCAGGGAATATTTTTTGAAAACCGAAGTGGGTATGCACCGTGATGTGGTCGCAGTGGACAAAGGGCTCACCCCACTTTCCATGGCTAAAGAGAACTGGTGCAAACCTGTAATACTTACAACGGATGACCGCAAGGAGATATGGCAAAACAAGGAGCTACACGGGCGGTTCTATCGGGCTCTTCATGAGCCCGATGTAGATTTTTTAGCGTCCGTATCCTGGCTACGCTTTGGGGACCTTTTCGGGGAAACTGAAGGTTTCGTCTGTGCAATTATGGACGAAGTTATCTTGACGAATAACTACCGGAGACATATTATGAAGGACGGGACGGTTGACGTGTGTCGGGCATGCCACCGTCCGGGTGAGTCTATCAGACATATTATCTCCGGTTGTTCTCGTCTGGCTAACGGCGAGTACTTGCACAGACATAACCAAGTGGCTAGGATTATTCACCAGCAACTTGCTTTGAAATATAAACTTGTGAACTCTGAGGTACCGTATTACAAGTATGCGCCCGACCCAGTTCTCGAAAATGACCATGTCACGTTGTACTGGGATCGGTCTATCATTACTGACAGGACTATTGTCGCCAATAAGCCTGATATAGTGGTGATAGATCGATTAGCGCGCCGCGCAATGATAGTCGATGTTACCATTCCACATGACGAAAACCTCGTGAAAGCTGAGAAAGAGAAGCAAATAAAATATATCGACTTAGCACACGAGGTTGTTGACATGTGGAATGTTGACTCGGCTGTCATTGTGCCGATTGTCGTTACGGCCAATGGCCTGATGGCTGAAAGCCTCAACCATCATCTCTCGAGGCTCTCGTTAGGCGGCTGGATCAAGGGCCTGATTCAGAAGGCAGTACTCCTCGATACGGCCCGCATTGTGAGGAGGTTCCTGTCTCTGGAGTCCTAACCACCGGTAGCTTGGACTCTGCTCCCGACACCGGCGGACCACTATTTTTTATATTTTTAAATGTTTTTTTTTTTTTATACCTTTTTCAAGAAATATTTAAAAATATATTTTATATGTGAAAAAATAAATAAACGAAATAATAATAAAAATCATTTATTTGAAAAGACAACAAATGAGGTCCATTGTGTTAGTCGCTTTTTTTTTTTTGAGGGTGGGAAGTCATCA
The DNA here is from genome assembly GCA_905333075.3 of Atethmia centrago. NCBI lineage: Eukaryota > Metazoa > Arthropoda > Insecta > Lepidoptera > Noctuidae > Atethmia > Atethmia centrago. The sequence goes on from HG995396.1 coordinate 2,339,829, forward strand.
AATAACTTCTCCCGCTCTGGGCGGAGCGGGAGGGTGTGTCAGACTCTTACTGACTAAAACCCACCCGCATTCCTTCCGTTGCCTGCGTTGCGGGGGCCTCGGTGACCCATAAGTACCTTCCCACGACCCCGGCAGGGCTATGCTTGGAGTTGCCCTACGTGATCGAATCAGAAATGAAGAGATCCGCAGGCGAACCAAGGTTACCGACATAGCCCGAAGAATTGCCAAACTTGTGGCAGTGGGCAGGGCACATTGCTCGCAGAGCAGATGGCCGATGGGGCCGAAAGGTTCTACGTGCGACCGCGTACCGGAAAACGTAGCGTTGGAAGGCCTCCTACAAGGTGGACCGATGACCTCGTGAAGGCCGCAGGAATCCGCTGGATGCGGGAAGCACAGAACCGGTCTAAGCTTATAATTTCAAGTAAATCACACTACCAGCGGCCGTTGACCCTGTAGTCAGCTGCAGATGTCGATACCCATGTCATCTGCGGAGTTTAGGTAGCTAATTGCGCCTCTTTTCGTGAACCTCAAATAATTCCCATTTTGAGGTTAAAATGGGAATTATTTGACTCAAAACAATTTTTATATCACGCTTGTAATCCCCAAAGGGTTAGACAGACCTGTACTGGGTGTACTAACACCCACATCTTGCCAATTATGTTTAAGACGCTGACAACACCTAAACCGCGGTCACTGTCAGATTGCATAGAAAGGTTAGCTTCTCTTTAGAAGCGCGATGACACAACGCTAGTAATTTATTGCAAAATATGAAGCAATTATCTATTAGCAATTATTAATATACTCAAAATTGAGTTGAGTAATCGAAAATAAAAAACAACCAAGTGCTGCATTCAAATAAGACGTTCTTGTTATTAATTAAATACGTAACGTATTTTGATATTTGATCCAGATATTTTGGATTAGAACTCAAGGTAAACAACAAAGTTCTGGGAAATATGTTCAAAATAAACATTTTTTTTTTTGCTACCACAAACTATACAGATTTGGCAATTTTTTTTCTTTAGTAATCTGTGGAAAAGCCTATTTTGGTCAATTGGGTCTTGTCAGCGCCTTAAGTCCCATGTAATAAGGGGCGAGCCTATTGCTGTAGGTAAAACGGGCTGGTGAACGTCAATGCGCGTATTTTGCGTACGGGTGGGAAATCAATTATTCGATCCACCCCAGCTCCTCAAGGAAGGCCAGCATTGCCTCGGTGTTACTGACCATCTCACGGAGGGTACCTGGGTTACCGAAGTACTTTGCCCTGAATGTGGCGACCACCGAGCAGTTTATTAGCACATGTGCTGCTGTCTCGTCGTCCTCCATGCAGGCCCTGCACAGCGGACTGTCTGTGACTGCTATGACAAAGAGGTGTTTGTTAAATGACCCGTGGCCTGTTATAGCTGCTGTAACAGTGCGCAGCTGTAGTTTAGTTAGTCGGAGAACTAGTTTCGTGAGGCGAGCATCAATCAATGCTGTGTCGTAGTCTTGCATCCTTTCTCCGCTTTGTACATTCATCGAAATAAAAACGACATTTTTTCATATAATAGTGATGTTTTATTTATAACGTTACAGAACAAAAAATAAGATGTTATAACTTACATTATGCTATTGATAAACTTTTAACAATATTATGATAGATATCCGGTAAAGGAAACTCTAAAAGTAGCTTTAAATATTAAAAAATTACGGAGAATACTGTAATGTATGAACTAATTGAATGGTGAATGAATGGAAGATGGAATTGAATGAAATCATAATTATAGTTCAATTCACTCACTCTTTTCTGGAGTTTTTTTTAATGATTTGAGTTTCCATTCCCGAACATAATGAATTATAAAATGATTCTTAAAAGAAATTTTCTTACACTAAAAGACTGTAAAATATTATTAAAACGATTACTTCCAATGTTTAAGTCGTAATTTTAAAATGTAACCTTTTTATAAACATAAAATTTTTATTATTGTCGAATTTGAATGGAATTAACCTTATTCCTTATTATTTTATCGTTTAAAACTTTTTTATCTTTTATAAAAGATAAAAATGAACCCTTTCTCTGCTTAGCCCGTAAAAGACTTAGCCTAAAGTTACATCTTAAAATCACAATTAAAACTTTAGACCATGACATAACTAATTTGGTCCCAATTTGTGACGACGTTCCACGATCTTTGACTGCACACCCATCCGAATCGCGGCCGCACAGCGGTTGCTTAACTTCAATAGAATAACAACTATGACTTTTTAAACGTTATTCTTCGTAATGATTAACAAATGCGTTGATAACAAGTTGCATGACGAAATATAGTTTTTTTTGGAACGAAGCTCTTTACCGCATATTATATTTTGCACACTTAAGCATGAGAGCTAGACCGAAAAGAGTGTAACATTTTGACCGTCACGACACTTTTGATTTTTCATTTAGTTACTCTAAAACGTTGTTAATTTATTTACTAAATAATATACATCGAAAAGAGCTTCGTTCCAACCGGGTGTCCCCAACACCTCTCGTTCTTCGTTTTAGTTTGAATAACACCAAAACATTTATATAATAATACTTTTATAAATTGGCCCCTTATCTGGAATTATTTTTTCAACAGTCTAATACGTTTCAATTAAGATCGTGTATCATTAGGGAATGTTTAACAATACATATATATGTATACATAAAAATAGAAGTACTATCCTAGATAAATATTATGTACTTACGACGAAAAGCTCTTATGTAAAGTCGCCATCACATTATGTTACCACTAACTGTCAAATATCTCCAAATGTTGATGGTTGAGTTCAAAATCGAATGAGAAAATTTGACAGTTTGTGGTAACTTGATCTCCTCGCGACTCTACAATGACTTGAATTTACGTCATGACGTCTAGAACCGCATTCGTCAAAAAACGTCAAAAGAAATAAGTCGGCCATTTTTAATGTTACGTCAAAATGCGACAAAACAAGTCATTGTATACAAGAATGTTATGAAACGTCAAATGTGTATTTTCACATTAATTTTTCGTAAAAGGCACGATTTTTAACAACTAGTCCAATTATACTTAATCATAAAAATATTATTTATGTATATACTCGCATTAAACTTATATACAAACCGTCAACTGTCAAAATGGTTGCTGTCAAATTACTAACTAAAACAAAAATGTCAATAAAATAAAATCTTATTTTAACAGATTACAATAAACTGTAAAAAAAAAATGCTAAAAGTTAACATTTTTTTTATAAAAATGACTTGCATTTTTCCGTGCATTTTATAAATTAACACAAATTGATTTTTAACCGTCAACAAAATACGTATATTCTATCTTTCTTCTTCTTATCAATCAATAATTTGACAGCTGTCAAACAATGACATTACATATGACTCTGTGGTCGCTTCTTTCTACTAAATAGACCTCCGAAGACGCCTTTTTTATCTTTCTTATCTTTTGTGACTCCGCTCACTGATAGCTCGGATTCGCCTGATGACCTAGGTAAAAATAAAACGTAAATATTAGTATAATGTACCCATTGACCAATGAAATGAAATGAAATACTTTATTCTGTAAATAGGATATCAGAATCACTTTTACACGTCATATAAAAAAATAAGCTAGATGGAGTCGACATTTCCTATCTGACTACCCCTGAGAAGAAATGGCGAAACAAACTCAAGGGTCAAAGTCTCTTTTAAAGTCCAGACATAATCTTGGTCAGATCATGTGAGGACCTTGTAGATCCATGTTTGAAATGGTCTTTGGAGAAAGGAACCAAACGAATTTCTGTGGACCTGTCCAGTCAGTGCACGCCTTTGTCAATAATCAACACAGCTCTTTCTATACAAAGTGAGCTCGTTTAGTTCTGAGTTGAGCTGCACAACTACTGACAAATGCGTGCACTGACTGGACAGGTCCACTCGATCTGTGTGGTTCTTTCATCAAAAGACCATTTCAGACACCAATCGACATGGTCTTCACATGATCTGACCAAGATTATGTCTGGACTTTAAAGGAGACTGTGACCTTGAGGTCTGAGTTTGTTTCGGCCTTTCTTCTCAGAGTAGTCAAATAGGAAACGCCGACCTCATCTAGTTTAAAAAATATGTTTGACGTGTAAAAGTGTTTGTAAAAACCTACTTACAGAAATAAAATCATTTATCAAAGTGACATTTCATTTCTCCTTTTTTGACATTCCACCCCGTAGAAATCCTACATAAAAAAGGACCTAGACAAAGATCGTTAGAAACGAAAGACAAAATGACAGATTGTAGAAGGATTTCTACGGTGCGTTGTCAAAAATGGTGATGTCAAAAATGTCACTTTGTATAGAAAGAGCCGTGTCTATTCTTCGAAGAAATAGAAAGCGTCATGCTAAGCCTGCTGTAAGGCTCGTTTTTTTATTTATCATTAAGGTGACATAATATACAGATTCTAAATATCCCTTGCGAAGTGCCACATCCGCATCTGATAGTGTAGAATTGCATTTGCTTTTGATTGAAATTAATTTATTTTTAACATACAAAAATCAGATAAATGACATTCAGCATGTCGATTCTGTAAAAATGTCACCGTGAAAACTCGCGTGGAGTGAGCTGTCAGTGTCGTCCCACTGATGCTAGGATGCAAGCATTACATTTATAATCATAATCGAGATTTTAATAATATTTTTATACTTATTCTATTGATCATTTTGTATTATTTCAAAACTAGTATTAAAGTGTTGAAACGTTACTGTAAACGGGTTTTTTTAAATAAAATAGCAAAACAGAAATTCAGTCAGAAACTCAATTTGGTTTATTTTATTCCAATACGTTTGGTAATTTTCACAGCAACCATCTTGCTCTTTAGATTTGACCTCACTATCGGCTTTAACACCCCTGAAAACCATGAAAACGACACCCATGACGCAAAAATTTGAACATTTTCGCAGCCGCCGTCTTGTTTTTTAGATTTGACCTCACTATCGGCTTTAACACCCCCAAAAACCATGAAAACGACACCCATGATGAAAAATCTGAACATTTTCGCAGCCGCCTTCTTGCTTTTTAATTTTGACCACACTATCGGATTTAACACCGGGAAAACCAAGAAAACGACACCCATGATGAAAAATCTGAACATTTTCGCAGCCGCCTTCTTGCTTTTTAATTTTGACCACACTATTGGCTTTAACACCCCCGAAAACCACGAAAACGACACCCATGATAAAAAAACTGAACATTTTCGTCGCCGCCATCTTGCTTTTAAATTTTGACCTCACTATCGGATTTAACACCCCCGAAAACCATGAAAACGATACCCATGATGAAAAATCTGAACATTTTCGCAGCCGGCATCTTGCTTTTTAATTTTGACCACACTATCGGCTTTAACACCCCCGAAAACGACGAAAACGACACCGATGATGAAAAATCTAAATATTTTCGCAGCCGCCATCTTGCTTTATTTATTTGACTCCACTATCGGCTGTAACACCATTTTGTATTTTGATTTAAAGGTGGTAAAACCAAATTTTGGTTTGTCGGGCATTAAAAAAAAAATGGCTAATAAAAAAAATAAACTCAACTTGATATTAATAACAGCGCCTCACGCGCATGCGCGGCGTGATCTTATCACTTCACCTGATTCTCGTAACCATAGTAACCACCCGCGCCGAAATGAATCGGCTAAGTGAAGTGAATCGGTAAGCACGACGCGCGAGTGTCGTGATCTTATCACTTCACTCAATTCTCGTTGCCATAGCAACATCACTTCACTTGGGCTGGATGAAGTGAGCCTAGCCGTCCGCCGGCCGCGGTGCGCGCGATGCGCGAATGTCAGTTGAACTGTTGAATTTTGTTATAGTATTGATGACGGTGATTTTATGAATATTATTTTATTATTGGCAACGCGTAGGTCGGTTTAAATTTACCTACCTATAATAAAATATTAGAAAGATACATATTAAATAATCCACATGTTTTTTATTCAAATGGCTTATGTACACATACTCAAACATCGTTATCGGGATAAATTCTATGGTCCGTCAGCCAGGCAAACTTTCTCACTCGATCACTTGGCACACTCGGTTATCTATTCTTATTGAATAGATTTGGGTTAGTAACAACGCTGAATAACGTCGCACAGTCTTAAGTCAACTCAATCCACTATCGCTTCTTCAAAACACATCGCGGTTGGGTCATGGGATTGCGTTTATTTAATCTGTTAACTGATTATGATCATTATAATTATCATAAAAATATTATTAAAATCTCGATTATGATTGTAAATGTAATCCTTGGTCCATCCCTAGTATCAGGTGGGATGACACTGACAGTTCACTCCACGTACACTTCACTTAAGTTTTCACGGTGAGAAGGTTACAGAACAGCACTGCAGGTCTTATTCTAAAATCATTAAACAAAATGATTGAGTGTTTTTTGCCGACTATGGCGCCTATATAAAACATTTACGTATACATAAATTATATAATGTAGAATTGTGCATTCATATAGGTACACGGTGGCTTACTGTGTTAATTTCAGACCATTTCTTTTAGTTATACGAAGTTTTACTTTTGAAGTTTCAAGAAATTGTTCACCGTATCCGTAAACTTTTGGTTTCCACCAAAAATAATCTATTCTTTGAATTTGAAGATTATGGCATAAGGCCCTGCAGCATTCATTGAGTAAATCTCACAGTAACACGGTCACCATGCACTCTTAAAGCATAATTGAATAGTGTTAAAAAGTGGAGTTTCATGTAAAGTGCCAAGCGATTTTGAACCATCTGCGATGCTACTATTAACGTCACTTTGTTCTGAAAACAGTTATGGTACGGGATCAGGTCAATATGAGGAGTAAATTACCTAGAAGCGGGTCTCTGGTCTAGCGCCGGGGAGCCTCCACTGCCGGCGACGGACGCGGGGCGAGTGTTGCCTCCACTGCTGCCGCCGTAAGCTAGGACATATATGCACAACTTCAGTGTCAAGATGACGTATGTGTGTACAGAATGGTAAGAGTTAGAATTACAGTAAATAAGTTATATTTTGTTTGTGATTATAATGCTTGGAAAGACAGGTGTAAGTCCCTTCACGAAGCCATGATCTACATAAATTTGCTAGAGAAACTCTTCGGACGTGATGAGTATCGATCTCTGTACACATAAAAACAAAAAAAAAATAAAAAAAATTGGGGTCAATGATCGCTGGTAGTGCTTTTACTTGGATTGTATGAGATGAGAAAATCTGTTTTCTTTTGTGTTTCGTGTTAACGTATAAACTCAAACTCAAACTCAAAGCATTTATTTTAATTAAACCATTTACAGGCACTTCTGAATTGTCAAGGAGTCGGTCAGTTGGAAATATGAAGCTAGTTGCCAATTCCATAGCGTAGTACCTATGGAGAAGAACGGGCAAGAAACTCCATGGACACTATTTTAAATTCTATTGATACATAAAGATTAGTACAAAACTAATGTTGAAATTATAAATAAATGTGAGGACGATGTAAAATAAAAACCGCGTCCATAGTAGCAAAATAAACAATTTTCAATATCTTTGTAACCAGCAGGCGAAGATGATCCAGTGCAAAAAAATATAGATCATTACAGGAACAACAAGTGACTTTCGGCTTCGATAAGGGTGCTTTTGGACTAGTTATTATGCAGAGAAATAACGATGCATTCATTATTTTTAGCTCTAAATGTATTGATAAAACTGTTTAAAAAACTAGTCTGACATAAATTCAAGTATATTATTAATTCGGTTAAAACAGCAGAAATTGCGACTTCTAATATGACAACAAAACATAACTTATATTACGAGAAGATACACTAAAAAGACCAACACCCAAAAAATAAACAAAAGCACACAGAAAAAACAAATACAAAATCAATCTAAATGAATAAAACATGTTAAAAACCTAGATACTACAAACATAGGAAAGCATATAACATTAAAATAATTTTTAACTTTGATACTTTGGAAGCAGATTTAACGAAAGTTACCCTTAATATAGGGTAATTTTCATTAAATTCAATGTTAAGGGTTTTTACCCTAAAGATACCGACTAAAATATTTGTAGAAAAAGCATATTTAGCATAATTACATACTTATATAATACAAGTAACTGCATAGCATAAAATAAAAGGGTAGCTGCACGTAATTGTCTATTTTGGACACTGACAAAAACCTAGTTCGTGGTATTTATACAAAAATATGGTTAGATATGTCGAAAATAGATAAATTAATGATTTAAGTAATAATTTTATTTATAAAGCCATTGTGAATTGGCAATTAATCTACAGGAGATTAAAAAATATGTATGTATGGTGCAGTCGTTAGCACATTGAATTACCACAAACTGTCAAATTTCTCCAAATGATTTTAAATCTTACAATGTTGACAGTTAAGTTCAAAATCGAATGAGAAAATTTGATAGGTTGTGGTAACTTCGTGTGATGGCGACTGCACAACCAATGTGAAGACAACAACAAGACAATAAATAAAAATACTGGCAACATTAATGCATCGAAATTAAAAATTGTTTTTTTTTTTTAAACAAACTAAATGTTACCTAGTGATGGACCGACTATGGTTTTACCAATATTTAACTAGCTATAGCGACTAAATTATTAGATATATTTGATTGCAATTTCGTATGCGGACTGGGAACGTCATTAAATATACGCCGTTTAATTTACTGTTGTATTGTCGTCTCCACCTTGTATAATAATATACAGTTAGTCCAATATAGATAATTATGAATATTTTTAAATATAATAGTCATACACTGCACGCGATGCAGTATGTAGAGAAGATGGCTTGCTCCTGATTGCATGTGAGAAATATAAACAATTGTTAGAAAACGAATAATTTTGTATAAAGCATTGCTTTAGTACTGAAGGACCAATTTATAAAAAAAAAAATTGGTCTAAACGACCATAAAAAAATTATTACTAGCCTTTTCCCAACTACATATATTCGGGTCGGTTTCTAGTCTAACCAGACGCAACTGAATACCAGTATTTTGCATGCAGCGACTGCCTATCTGACCTCCACAAACCAGTAAGTGGGTAACACGATACCCCTTGGCAAGACTGGTCACTATCAATTGAGGAAAATGTATGCACATATTTGTGCATTAATGCACTCGTAAAGTGTTAAAAAGTTGGTCCTTCTGCACATATTTAATTACAAACTAAATTAGTACCTATTTACATTTAGATAAAACTAAGATACTGAAGCTAACGAAAATATTTATAGGCATACAAGCGCGCACGGGTCCGCACGGGCGAAATTTTATTGCACATTGGATTTTCAACTTTCCGTGTTGAACCGAGAATTGAGAGTCCAACAGAGCGTCTCAGCGCGTCAAAAAACACACTGTAGGATTTTAAACTCCTGGCACTAAGCAGTGCGTTGAAAATCCATTGCGCGATGAATAAATCGCCTGTGGGTACGAGGACACTCTGCCAAAAAGTATAAAATAAAGAGAATACAGACTACAGAATTTTGAAGAGAATTATTACAGTGCGTAATATATAATAAAGACACAGCAGATAATGTATTTTTTGTTCATAAACTGAACAAAAGAAAAAGAAGGAAAGTTTTAGAAATTATAGGAGTAAATTCACACATTTTATACATATAATCAGAATTTCGACATATTGTACAATAAATAGAAAGAAAAATTATAAATAATCTAAAAAATAATAATGCACACATCAGCAGCGACACAAAGCAATACAAACAATAATTGCCAGCACACTGTAACAGGCAGAATACAGGAAAAAACTTAGAAAACTAAGCAAAGATATAGAATATAGAAAACTGCTCGAACTAAGTTTAGGATAATTACAGACCCCAGCACGAACTTACGTATCAGCGTAAAAGAGAGTGTAGGAACATCAACGCGCAAACTGTTACCATGAATTATTCAGTACATGATTCTAGACCAAAGCAAGGGCTACTGCTGAGCCTGAGGTCCTGGGTTAGTTTCTCGAGTCGCACCAAGTGTTTTTCTATCTGGAATTTCTCAGTAGCAGCGTGGACTCTAAATTTGTTCCCGGTCTAATTACATGGCATTAAACATAACTGGCGAAATGTGGGTGTATTATAGGTACACCTCTGCCTAACCTTTCGGGGAATATAAGCGCGATGTTATGTTATATGATTCTAGACCCACCAGCGTTTAATTTCTGGAACGAAGTTTCTTTTTACGCGGGTTGTGGTAGGAGTAAACTGGCAGAAATCGTCAAGTAACGAAAACGCGTTATGTCCTGTTGACCCCCATGATATTAAAAAACAAAAACGTTTCACACTTGTAACTTGAGACCATATTAGATGGCTCTATTTTTACATAACATACAGCGAATGGAACTTCGTTCCAACCGAGTGTCCCACGATACCTGCCAACTTTTTTTCTAAATTTTTGGTAACAGTTTGCGCGTTGAAGTCCTACTCACCATGTATAGTAGAGCTATTCTCGCAAATAGCTACATTACCATAGATTTGTTAAGATTGTTGTCCAAATTCGCTCAAATGGATAATTTTTGTACTAAATCGATGGCGACATGGTTAAAGTTATTTTTACCGTACATCATGTATGAGAAAACTGTGGTCATATTTAAGGTTTTGATACAGACCATCAAATAGAAAAACTTTTTCGATGGGACCAACATCGTAATCGCGAAAAAATAATAAGCTGTTTGAAGTTCGTGCAAGGGATACAGTACTAAGCGCGCAGTATACTTTGGCAGTCGTACAGATAAAACACAGTAAAAAAGACAGCCATATTGGGCCCAAAACCCGGCCTACGAAAAAAAGTTTGTCACTTAAGTCGGGGAAGTCCACCCAAGCATTTTTCACTACGGCACCAAATGTCTACGACCTTTCCTACAGCTGTTTTCATGAAATCTATTTTATGTAAGCCAAAGTCTAGCGCACAGGGGGTGGCCCTTAGCATTTTTTTGGCTGTAGGCCTAAGCAGCCAACAACCTTCTTGGTTGAAAGGCGAAATGCCAATAAAAAAATATAAAAACATTGCGATGAGCACGTGCGCCTCGTTCGCGCAAAATCTACGTTATCCATGCGACTTTTTGTAACATCGGACGGCTGGTATACGTTATCAGATTCATTTTGTGTTGTCTTACTCTGGTTTTGTTAGTTTTTAATGAAATGGGTGAACGACTCTTTACTCGGTGTCATGAACCCATTGGAAACAGGAGGAGCTTTACTTGGGCTTCCAGAGAAGAGCAATGCATAGATCGGTAGTTTTTTCTTTTGATTAAAATTTATAAAACTAGATTTTTCATGTTGAAAAAACAGCTGAAGGAATGGCCATAGAGATTCGGCGCAAGAGTAAAAAAATATTAGGTGGACTTCCCCGACCAGCGTAACACATTTTTCGCTGGCCTTTAGGTTTAAGACCCGTCTTTGTATGAAACGTGACTGGTCTCTTTTCAATTTAGATGTATTTTTTATCGTGTGCGAAAATATACTGGACACCAAAGGACTGTTTAAATTGAGGCGAATTTTGCAGCGGGACGCTTAACGTGACTTCACGCGTCGTTAGCTTTAAAGCATTGGAAATCACGCGACTATTGCGCTAATGTCAATAGTTCGCGAGCGTATTTCATCTCGCGTCTCGCGCAGGATTCCCCTGCGTTTGACCATAGCTTAAATTATTTACCGATGGCTCTCATAACAGTTAACACGATCTCTTTGCAAAGCTAAGCTGTAATAATTAAGCCCGATTTACACGTTGCAAGTTTTTGCCTGTGGCATGCAATAAAATTGAAGTGACAACAGTGAACAAATGACTTGCATCTTCTATACAGTGTTTAGACAGTGCAACTGTTATTGTTGCATTAACTTAAGTTATGCTATAGGCAATTAAATCGCACCGTGTAAATCAGGCTTCATATCGAAGTCCGACACTTTCCTTAAACGTTTTGTAAGTGCCATAGCTAAATAATAAATCAATACAGAGTAAATTCTTGCCAAAATACAGTAAGTTAGGAGCTAAATGTTAGTAGTGTCTACCAAGCTCCACAACCCGGCTGCTTCGGTACTTCAAGGCTGTAGTGGTACTTTTGAAAATTTGGGATCTTTTGGTACTATATTCATAGTTCTATTTCTATTGCAATCAGATACCTAAATCGTTGATTTTATCTTAATTTATGGCAAGATTCCAATATTTTGGCACTATGTTGTTCACTGCACGTGTTGTTGGGCCTTCGTGGTCCTCCACGACGTGACAGCAGCTCATGTGCTACTAAACTAACCAGTGGTCGCCACATACAGGGCAAAGTACTTCGGTAACCCTACGTGAGATTGTCAGTAACACCGAAGCGTTGCTGGCTTTCCTTGAGGAGCTGGAGTGGATCGAATACTCGATTATCAATACGCATAATACGCGCATTGACGTGGAGCTGCGGACACCAGGCCGTATAACCTATGTGTTGCTGAGAGTGAATGAAAGCGTGACGGATGACAGGGGAGAATGGCAGAAAAAGATGTGTTGCACCGACCACAAGTAACATGGGACAACGGCAGGAAGATGACGCGGTATTATACTTATCTAACAGACTTGCAACGGATTTTGCGGAACGATTGTTCAACCAAGAAATCTTCAACAATTGCCCAAAGTAAACAAATTATCTTTTCGGGAAAAAAGCAACACAAAGATAGCATGAAGATATAGAGTAATTTGACACATTTATCTGGGAGAGGTCTATGTGGACTGTTATAGGCTGAGTTGACATAGTAATATTATAAAGAGGTTAAATTTGTGAGTTTGTATGTAGGGGGTAATCTTCGGAACCCCTGATCCGCTTCCGAAAATTCTATCACTAATGGGAACTTCCAGTACTGCCGAGTGTCATAGAACATATTTTGAGTTGGACGAAGTCGCGCGAAGAAGTTAATTGTTGATAAAGTTAAGCTACTGAAATGGACGTATTAATTCGGTCCTTCAAATAGTACCATCCAACCAAATTTTCAAAGTACCACTCGACCCACATTTCAAACATAACTGACCGGTATCACTCGTCGAGTAAAAGTGTGACGTAGTCTCAACATTCTGCCAGTTATTGTTCTGTCCGGACGCATATCCTTGCCATGATGTCGTATTCCTGTTTGCATTGGCATCTCTCCCTTGCCAGTTGCCACCAGACATTCTTTGTTGGTAACTATTTACTAACGCCGAGACCGACTGCTTTTCTCCTTGAGCATTCGTCTTTTCAAGATTCGGGTTTCGCTCGGGTAAGTTCGGACCGCGGTCGGGTAAAATCGGCGCGCGGTCGGTTAAGTTCGGCGCTCGATCGGGCAGTGGTGGACGTTCTGGGGGGCCGAAGAGGGGTAATGGTGGTGCTCCGATGTCGGCGGCTATTAGGAATTAGTTGTTAAATTGGTATTGGTGAATTTTACCCTTTTATTCTACGTTGGGTAAATGTTGTTAAATGGAGTGTAAATTTGATGATTGTGATGTTAAGAAAATATTTTATTAAATCTAGTTTTTGGCGAATAAAGGGTAATTTTAGCGTGAATGGGTTATTTGAGTAAAATAGTAATAACTGGTTTGAATTGTTTAAGATTATTCATATTTAATACATACATTAAATTTATCATTTTATTTTAAAGGTTAAAGGGGACAAATACATAACTAAACGGACAATCACAAAGACAAAACAGTGCAGAAACGTCACAATCACATGAAAAAACCCAATAAAATTACTTTGGACCATCCTAGTGATTTAATCAAAATTACCCTCCTAATAATTGTTTTTTTTTTCTGGAACCCATTAACAATTATGGTATGAAGGTAAATTAAATAAACTGTGCATAACATTAAATACTAAAATGTTTTTTATATCTCCCTTAAAACCCATTTACACGATGCCAGTTTCTTACCTGTGGCAAACAAGAAAATTGAAGCACGAATGACTTGCATCTTTGACTTGTAACTTTTACTGTTGCTTCAACCTTTAGTATGCCACAGGCAAATAAATCGCGCCGTGTAAATAGAGGTAATTGCGTAAAACACATACAATGGAAGTCTTTGGCAACACCTTTCATTTGACAGTTCAGCCACGTCCATTGCATTATTTACAATGTTGAGAGGATGATTTTTTCAAACATATGAGGCAATGGATTTGGAAAGCCTTCAAAGTCCAAGGATTTTGATTGAATTTGTGTGTTCTACTAAAATAATAATTAAATCTTCAATATCTAAATGAGTTAAATTTAGTACTTTTTAAACGTTATCTGTTCTATCAATTATAATAAACTCCATAGTTAAAGGAACAAAAAACTCACCGTTTTGTTGCGACCTAATGAACTCGGCATTGATATCGCGTCCGTTTGAGAACCGCGATCTTCCCCACGAGGTGGACCCAGCAGACTGTTCCTGGCTCCTGTTGGCAATAAGATGAGTTGGGTAAAGTTAACTGCCATAGAATATCAGTCTGTAACTTTATTTCAAATAAACCAATTACAGGCACTTTTGAATGGTCAAGGGGTCGGTCAGTCAGAAAGATGAAGATAGTCGCCCATTTTAAGACGTAGTAGGTACCTATGGAGAAGAACGGGCAAGAAACTCCACGGACACTTTTACAATTACATATTTATCTTTTAAACTTCAATACTAATATTATAAAAAGAAAAGAATTGATTGTTTGTTTGTAATGGATATAAACAAAAACTACTTTACTGGTAAATTATTTCATAAAAATAGCCGTTTAGTTGGCACGTTTGGCTGGACGGGAACACTTGACTCGAACAAAAATTTGCACTTTAAAGCTTAATAATTCGCAAACGGATCCCTGAATCTAAAAATGGTTCTAACATACTCGCAATATTTTTGAACGACCTTTGCAACGACACCCCATATACACAAGACAAGAAAGACAAGAAAAAAAAATCATCACAAAATTAAATATTTTAAGATTATATTAAATTTTTACCACTTTGTCGGTTTGATTAATATGTATACCCATGCCAAATTACAGCTTTCTAGTACTAAGAATCACTGAGCTAAGCCGCGGATAGAAAGACAGACGGACATGGCGAAACTACAAGGGTTTCTTGTTGACGACGACGTTACGGAACCCTAAAAATCTTGGATTCATTAAAATATTTTAAAAAGTAGTATTGTATTTACCTGAGTACAACTTCCGTAGCATCTTCTTCTTGCGGCGGCTGTCTTGGAGGCAAAGATGGCAGCACCGTTGATTCTGACATCATATACATTTTAATTAGAATTTATTGATCAAACTTAATATGATTGGAATACTGTTTAATGGCTCTTTAACTAGTGAACTCAATCTGCCTTTTCCCAACGATGTTGGGGTCAGCTTCTAGTCTTACTGGATGCAGATTGAATGCCAGTATTTTACATGGAGCGACTGCCTAGTAACTAGTGAAGTGAAGAATGATATTGTTGCTAGGAAAAAGTAATTAGTTGTCTGTGGTTTACCGCGATTGATGTAGTAACTGTGGTATTTTTGATTTGGAATAGGAAGGTCAATAATCACAGAAAGTTAGTGTCATTTAAATGTCATTATATGATCAAATGTTTTATGAGTAAAATTTATGTTGGGTTGTGGAGGTCTATAAGCCGATGGTTTGGAAAAAGCTGGCAGAGGCTATAACCACTGCTCTTGAAATGGTGAAGGAAAATATCGTGAGGAAACCGGCATGTCTTAGAACCAAAAATTCGAAGATATGTGACATCTGCCAACCCGCACTGGGTCCGCGTGGTGGGTTACGGCCCACTGCCTCTCACAGTGAGGAGGCCTGTGTCCCAGCAGTTGGAAAACGTTGGGCTACAGAAGAGATGAGAATGTTAAGAGGTATGTATGGTGTGACGCGAATGGATAAAGCAAGGAATGACTATACAAAGTCAAATTAAATGAGCCAGCGAGACTTTACAAACGCGATGAGTATCGATATGTAAAAGATAAAATAAAAGAAAAATTATTAGTTATTTGAAATATTGAGTTGTTTTTTTTTTTTCGTTTTATCAGCTTCAGATACCCATGTCGTCTGTGAAGTTTATCCAGTTAATTTAAGAGCGTTCATCCCGCGCGAGCCGGCAACGTCGCATTTCCAGAGGATGTTCGATTATTTTATTAAATTTAAATCAAATTACAATGTATTTTCAGCCAAGTACTAGATCGTTGGATTTTATAATATTTTTAACATTTACTCTATAGTATGTGGCGCCATCTACATCGCCACATGCGAACTACGAAACACATTGACGTCACGAAAAATCCTGCATCGCGAAAGCAGAATTTACCGCGCAACTAGCATGTATACAACGTCCCAACATCAACCGTCGGGCAGTACCCACCACACACGACACCCGTCTGGTCGGAGGATCCTCCCTTTTCTATGGAGGATGAGTGAACTTTACACCCTGTTCCTCTCATGCCTCTATAAGAAATAATGCACAAACATGTGGTCTGATGCGGCCCAAGCGTCATGTACAGGAGGCCGATGTATGCGAATATGACCAGATGTATGAACGTAAACGAAGCAAAAGGTTCGTAGCAGGTGGCTTTCTGTAATTTCTGTCGACCGCAAAGGGAAGAAGCCATGAGTTTATGTATGTATAAAAAATACTTAGAAAAATATCTTACCTATATTTCTTTCAGGAGTAGTAGAAGACACCCGCTGCGACTGCTGACTATTTCTGTGTTCCTGTAGGATCTCAGCCTGTGTGCGCGTCCTGCGCTCAGGCTCTGGGGAAGATCCTGCTGATGATGAAGACTCCGCGTTCCTGAGGAGTTGGGGGTTCAGATTATGGCTGTGGTAGTGTTCTAGGGTTTGGGGGTGGTTCGTGGTGGTAGAATTCTGGTAGGTCAGTTTTTGTTGAAGACACTGTTGCTATTTTTTTTTTGTAACGTCTGCAATATTTTGCTTCGGTCATTTTTATGCTAGTAAGTGGATAAAAGGCGGCCCGCCTGGTGGTAACTGGTCACTGCCTCCTATAAAAATGGATACTAGAGGCATCACACGTTGCCATCTTAGAGATAAAGGTAAAAATTATCATATGACAGTAATAAAAATAAAAACTGCTGAAAACTATAGCTGATAGGTGGGACAGCCCCATACTGGGACATTGGATACGCCTGGCATGTAGGCGGTGGCGTAGCAATGTTAATAGTTTATTTTGTTTTTTCTGGTAGATGGCAGTACTTTAAGATTGAACTACACATAATTATATAATTAATGTATAAACAAGGTAAAGTGAACTAAAACGAATATACAATAGATACAGGAGTATTTTTTGTCCTTTTCATTCATTCATTCATTCATTCATTTTGAGCCTTTTGGTCTCGTACGGGAGTCTGTTTTTATTTTTATTTTTTATGTTTCTATGAGTGTATTTTAGTTTAATTTGTGATCTTCTGTGCAAGTCCTAATAAATACTTTTTCTTTCTTTCTTTCTTCGATCCAAAACCTATTAGGTACCTATGGAGAAGAACGGACAAGAAACTTCAAGGACACAAAATATTGGTTACATCATTCATGGTGAAATTATACATGTGAGAACAATGTACAAAGACGTGCACGTTAAAAGCGTCCGTAATAAAAAGATAAAAACGAAAACAATTCAACAATTTAAATAAGCCGTGGCAGGTAAGAGATGACCAGTCCCTACGGACGGCGCCCGTTCACGAACATGACGCGTGGATCAGCACCATTCAGCTCAACCATTTTGAAGGGAACTTAATGATCCGCGAGCGAGACATTTTTATTTCAACTTACTCTTGTAATCTTCTCCTGATCTCGGCTGTGGGGGACTCTCCAGGTGGCACAGCAGAGTAGGGGGTCAGTTGTAGTTCTGGTGGTAGCTGAGCATGGAAGGACAGCTTGGCTACCCATTCCTGAGAAATAAAACAGTAATTATTGATTTATTCACGGCTACAAAAAGTTTCAAGTCACAAATAATTTTATTATGTACATGGCTTACAAAACTTTATAAATAATAAATTATTTTTAATTCGGAACAAAGAATCCATGGAGTGTTAGTACCATAATATTAAAACAACTTATAATCTAGTGTTAACTTATAATCTAGTCTAACTGCTTTACAATATTGGAGAGCTAAAACCCCGCTACAGTTCTATCTCGAGAAAAAATTAGTTATTATCAATTTTTTACTAGTGTTTTTCTAGCGATTCAGATTGGTTCGGGGGACGTTGAGGCGAGAGATCGTCTCGTGCGCCCCGTCAGTTTTTGCTAAGCGTTTTTGGTGCAGCGTACGCGGCAAATGTTACAACTTAGCGTTGCCAATCGAACATTGTTTCTATTTTTTTGTGGGTTGGTGACTCTTTCGTCTAGTGAATTACACTGAAGCGTTACAGAGGTGCTCCGGTGCGACATGGCTTGGCCCCGTGCAGGCTAATCTAGTGAGATCTTTCCATATCTTTCAGAGATTTGCTCCTCTCCTGCAAGGCACACGCCTTGTCAAGCGACACTGCCTGCCTTAAGGCGCTGACGAGAAGCAAATGACCAAAATAAGCTGGTCTTAAGAAAAAATTGCCAAATCTGTATAGTTTGTGGTAGCAGAAAAATATATGTTAATTTTGAACATATTGTCCAGAACTTGGTTGTTACCAAAACACGTTTTGAAAAAAAAATCTCAATGCAAACTTACGTTAAACTAACCTCTTACCTTGAGTTCCAATCCAAAATATTAAAAATCAACATACGTTACGTATTTAATTAATAACAAGAACGTCTTATTTGAATGCAGAACTTGGTTGTTTTTTATTTTCGATTACTCAACTCAATTTGGAGTAAATAGATAATTGCTTCATATATTGCAATAAATTACAAGCGTTGTGTCATCGCGCTTCTCTTTCTTTTCTATGGAATTGGACAGTGACCGCGGTTTAGGTGTTGTCATTTTCGTATCGTTTTAAAAAATTGGAATACATTGGTAGAAGGGGTCAACGACTTTTAGTGCACGGCTATCTGGCGGAGGGTGTATTGGTTATATAGGCTACACAGTGTACCTTAACTTTAATAATACGTGTGTGACAATTATAATAATATTATGTGCAGTGCTTTTTTTTTTTGGATGGGATATCATCAAATAACTTCTCCCGCACTGGGTGGAGCGGGAGGGTGTGTCAGACTCTTACTGACTAAAACCCACCCGTATTCCTTCCTGTTGCCTGTGTTGCGGGGGCCTCGGTGACCCATAAGTACCTTCCCGCGACCCCGGCAGGCATCGGCCTTAGTGGACCCCTACATTTGTGCTGACGACATCTCTTTGAGGCGCGCGTGGAATACAAATGTGCAGTGCCATTGTGTGTTTTTGAGTTCCAGGGTGTTTTTTTGTAAATTGTGGGTGGTGTTTTTGTGAGTGCACCATTCTATTTTTAGACATGTCGAGATTAGGGTTGACTCAGGTACCCGGTGGCCTGGTATAAGTTCTCATTACCAAATGTAACCCAAGTGGGGGTCTAAATTTAAAACTTGATGGCAAGAAACTATTAAGTAGGCTTGCATGAACATAACATCACACCGTGTTTCCCCGAAGGGCTGGGCAGAGCTGTACCTGTTTTACACCCACATTTCGCCAGTTATGTTTAAGTCCCATGTAATAGGGGGCGAGCCTATTGCCATCAACCGGGCACAAATCTAGACTCCGGGTCACTACTGAGAAATTCCAGATGGAATAAAACAAAGAACTCGACTGCAAAAACACATACCTAACTGAAAAGAGAAAAACAAGCATTTTATAAGCTATACAAATTTGGTATCACAGGCGGAGACAAACAAAAGTTACACCATATTTCAGATTATTGGTTTGTCCCCGCCTGCGATACCAAATTTCTATAGCTTGTTTTGCTTGTTTTTCTCTTTTCAGTTAGGTATGTGTTTTTGCAGTCGAGTTCTTTGTTTTTTAAATAATTTGTTTTATTTCAAGCTTTTTAGTTTTATTAATATTTAGATGGAATTGACTCATTACTAGCTTTTATTTGATATCAATATTATTGTAATTTATTAAAAAAAAAAACGATTCCCTTCCTTTTTGTTGTATTTGCAGATGCAATATATAAAAAGTATATAACCTATGTCATTCCCACAGTGAAGACGAATCTAACGACATCTCTTATGTTAAAATCCATCAAGCCGTTTAGGCTACAGAGCGTACCAAAGAAATAGACATACATACATACATACTCTCGAAAAACATTCTCTCCTTCTGGGGCAGTCGGGTAAAAACCCAATAACATTTTGCCCGACCCGGAAATCGAACCCACCTCATGCTCAGCAGTAGCGCTTTTTTTTTTTTTTTATTTGTGATGGGTTTGCTCTTGACCTTAGTCTATGTCAGAGGCGACAGAAACAAAGTCGACGATGGAGCGAGCTTACCCAGAAGAAGCCTGTTCACTCTCACTTTGAAGAGATTAGGGTTATATGCGTTCGGAAACACAGACGCAGGCAGAGAGTTCCATTCCTTTGCTGTGCGCATTATAAAAGATGTTTGGAAACGCTTAGTGCGAGTTGGTGGGATAGCCACCAGGAAGGGGTGGTAACCTGAAGTGCGCCTAGATGTCCGATAATAGAAGGGGGCCGGTGGAATGAGGTCGTGGAGTTCTTGGGCACACTCTCCACTAAACCGGCGAGGCAGTCAGACCAACTAAATAATATAAACAAAGTAATGTTAATGTTACCTTCATCAAGTCCCTGGAGGAGCACGCGAACAGGTACTCGGCGCCGTCGGCGCACGCCAGCCGGAACACGTGCGCGCGCTTCGTGTAGTCGCCCGCCGGCTCGCAGCGGGCCTGGCGGGGTCACAATCATTACTTATATCTACAGTTTTCATTGTTTTCTTGGTATATTGGCGTGTGCTAGCTAACATATGTAACATAGCAAGTAATTTAATATATTTATTTATTATTTATCTATATATTTATATATACAAGGTGTTGTTTTGGACCTGCAAAACATTTTAGGAGGTAATTATGTTAGTGATTCTCGACCCGAATCAACAAAAAAAAAAAAAATAAAAGAAAAATAAAAAGAAAAGATAAAATTTAAAAATCTAAAATAAAAAGTATTATTGACTTGGTATCGTATTGTTATACGATTATTTACGAGTTTCATAACAACCTCCTGAAATGTTTTGCAGATTCAAAACAACACCTTGTATATATTTATTTCTATACTTTATTGTACACCACAAAAATACATAACAAAAAATAAATCAAACACTACAAAATATACAATTGGCGGCCTTATCGCTTTCTGCGATCTCTTCCAGGCAACCATGGGATGGACAGCGATTTGCCTGGACATAAAGTGGGGCTGTCGTTGGTATAAAAAATAAATAAATACAATATACTAAAATTTATACAATATCCTAAATAATATATACATAAATACATTAACTAAAGAAAAAATAAAAACATAAAAAGCATAGCATTATATAAATATAATGTTTTGTATTTCGTAGTGTTAATTACTTTGCATACGATTTGTATAAAATCAAGTTTATCTAACTAAACAGACAGGTGTGCTGCTGGACAGTTTGTTGGCCACTTCTTCTTCCCAGCTAAAGCACTAGGAAGTGGTGAAGGGTGGGCGTTTTTGGGGGACTGTCTTATGTAACTTTAACGTTCCGAAAGTGCTGATTCTCAGCCCAGTTTGCAGCTGGGGAGAAGGGGCGCAACAAACTGTCCAGCAGCACACCTGTTTGTTCAGTTAGAAAAACTACATTATGGCGTCAACTAATGTTAGTGCAGGAGCAGCGGTGGCCCAGTGGTAACGGCCGCGACTTACGAGTTCATTACATTATTTTTTTTTTATTTAATTTATTGATTGCATTCCATATTGTAAAAAGGATGTTACAGGAGGCTTAAAGCTAGGTACAAAAATATGAACCCTGATAGGGCACAGCAACAGGATAAAATTTAATTAAAAAGAAATAAAAAATACAAAAAACTAAATTAAAACTACTACTAATAAAAAAAATAGAAAACGAGGTATCAAATTAATTAAACACTAAAATAAGGAACATAGGTGAGTAGTGTAAGTAGTCGGTAGTCGGTAGGTAAGTAGTTGTAGGTCGTAGGCTCGAACCCAGACAGGCGCTTTACTTTGTGTAAATTATTTGATCACCACTGCTCTCAAAACAGTGAAGAAAAACATCGTGAGGGAACCGGCATGTCCTAGAACCAATAATACGAAGACATGTGACATCTACCAACCCGCTCTGGGCCCGCGTGGTGGATTACGGCCCACTCCCTCTTACAGAGAGTAGGCCTGTGTCCCAGCATTGGGAACATTATAGGCTGATTCTGCTTGTGTTAGTGAAAACGGGCATTATTGCAATAATTATAATTCTCACGTTGAGTATAGCCACAGGCGGCGCCGCGGCCTTGGCGCTGGCGAAGTCCAGCTCGTCCCTGAAGAAGCACAGCAGCTGCCCGCACAGCACGGAGTAATACGCGCGCCAGGAACGGACCGTGGCGCGCTTACCGCCGCACCCCGCTTCCTGCTTGCGTTCCAGGTAGCCTGGGAGGAAGCATGGGTAAATATATATCAAATCAAATAATTTATTTGCATAATACATGTCAAAAAGGTCGCATGACTTGCACTTCTGCAAGGGCTGCAAAAAAGCGATTTGCAGGGAGCATATTGTTTGTATGTACAATAATTTTTCAATGTAGGTTATTTCTAAAACAGATATGCTATTGGATAAAGAGAAAACTAAGACTGCTAATTAAGGTCGTTTTGTGTCATAAATAAAGTTGATTAAATAAACATTGATCTTTTAATCCATCGTAAAATTTACGAATGGTTTGTGATAACGTTACTTGAAATTAAGGTTAGTGAGCTAGGGTTAAAGGTTGCTCTTTAATCATTTTTGGTACATGGTTATAAATAAGGCGAGCCATGCACATACCACTCTTTCTCAATAATGCAGTTTTATATCCCTATATATTAAATGCATAACTTGTCTTCGTATTGAGTTCTTAATCGTGTAGTCCTGGTTCTAGTATTTTTCAAAGTCGGGAATAAGTGATCGTTTATTTAACAAAAATTGCTATTTCAAGTCTAAACTTGTATAGGCATGCAAAAGTTAATAGATTATATATTTTTTTAAACAGGTATGCAGCTTTCGGTCACTTGAGATTAAAAATAGATATAATACAGCGTTTTTGCGCCTTAAAATACTTTCTTTCTCGCTACAGTTGCCCCAGATTATTATACCAAACCTCAATACAGAACTAACTAGACTGTGGTATACTATAAATACTGTCTGAGTGTTAACTTTTCTTGATAAACTATATAATGCAAGCAGTTGAACTTAGTTTTAAGCATACGTCATCTGCTTGAATTTCCATGTCAGTCGGATATCAATTGAAATTCCCCGAAATTTTGCGTCATTGACCATATCTATTGTAAATTATAATAAATTTATATGCATATTTGTGTCTAATATTCTTTGATAGGAATGCATTACTTTTGTTTTCTCTAAATTTATGATTAAGTTATTTTTGTTAAGTCAATTTACAAACTTTTCAAGCATACTATTGACATTAGCTTATCAAAGTGCTGTCATCAGCAAAAAGGACTATTGGATTTGGCAATTAGCTTGGAAAATTATTTACATACAGTAAAAATAATAAAGGGCCGATTATGTAGCCCTGTGGGACACCAAATTTGATATTTCTTCTAGAAGAAGCATACGTTACTGACATTTCTGTAAATTGTTTGCATCCTTTTAATTCCTCGTATACCGTATGTTTCAATTTTATTTAAAAGTATGTCATGATCTACATAGTCAAACGCTTTTGATAAATCAGTGAATAAGTCACATATGGGTACTGTTTTATCAACATTTGGCATTATAATAAAAAGTCGAAAATAGACATTATAATATTATTATTTTTTTCTAAAACCCTTCTGCTCATTACACAAAATAGTAAGTAAATTTTGTCAAAAATTAAAAAATACTTTTTCTATTATTTTGAAAAAAATCGATATTGTTGAAAATGGTCTATAGTTTTAAATTTGATCCTTAGCGTTATTTTTATAAAGTGGCTCCACCTTAACTATTCTAAGTTTTTCTGGTTTCTTACATGAGCTAAGAGGGGCAGCTATATAACTACAGACATATTTTATGACATTTGTAGAAACACTGTGTTAGCCAAAGCTTTTTGTCTGTCAAGGATTTAATTCTGTATAATACATATCTTGAGGGCTTACTGGAGTCAAAAAAATGGGATGGGGAATTTCCTTTATAACATTATTAAACTCGCGTTGTGACTCCAATCATACCCAACAATAGCGTAGCTTTTTTTTCACATAAAATCATTTATCGGTTAGTTTCAGTGAAATAATTTATGTAATCGGATCAGTATTTCCAGAGATTACCTTCCAACCAAACAAACAATTTTACCTCTTTTTCTCCCAGCTGGTCATGAGTTGCCTCGGTTAACCTGGAAGCCTTTATAGAGACTCCGGACTCGAGTTGTCCGAAGCAATGAAAACCTGTTCCGGTGGAGATTCTTAGACGCGTTCCACCTTGGAGGATAAATATGGTGCTGTTCCACAAACGATGGGACAGTTAGTATCATGTCCTGCGTGTCCTGTCAGCTGTAAGTTACAGGAACGGATGGACGCTAGTGATGGCGCCAAACACGTAGCCGGATTCTGGGGCGAGTCCATTTAGATTGACATCGATAAGCTAAGAAGACCCCTTTAAAATGTTAGTTTAGATGACATTGTTACCTTCAATCTCGACCGGCGGTAGTTCAGCGATGTCACCGCGACGATGCCTTCTGAAGCTCTGAGTGCGTCTTCGGGTTGTGAACGACGGAGTACGCTTTGGAGTCTTTACCACCTACAAGCAAATATATATGGTTCAAAATCAAATTAAAATCAAAAGTCATTTATTCAAACTGGTTTGAGAATCAGCACTTTTCGAACGTCAAAATTACATAAGACAATCCCCTAAAACGCCCACCCTTCACCATTTCCTAGTGCTGTATGAATGAATGAATGAAGCCTTCATCACCTCCTAGCGATGTAGCAAAATTATTGACTGCAGGCAGTACACCTCACAAGATGGATCTATGACGTGGTGGCGCAGGAACCAGTTTTTATTTTTTTTAGGTTGGGAAATTATCAAATAACTTCTCCTGCCCCGGGACTGCTTTTTACCGGAGGCGAGCTACCCATTGCTCTCCGTCCGCAAGCCCGCGCTTACGGTGGCCGGAAATCCGCCTGCGTTTCCCAACGCCCAGGGCGTCTCCTGCGGTGGCTAGGGGCGAAAGGGCGCAAAGTTTGCCATTCCCTCAACCGCCCCGCCTCCTCCTTCGCGAGCATTACTGCTTCGCTGAAGGAGGTGACGACTGCCCATGTCCTCTCGCTCCGTACCATGGCCTGAACCAGGGCCGGACGCGAGAGATGTCTGCCGCCGATGGCCTCCACGAGGACACGGCGGTGCTCTGCTCAAGCCTGGCAGACCTCCAGCGTATGCTCCACCGCATCGGGAACCACAGAACCTGTCGAAGTGGCGCTGCTTGGGGGAGGCCTATGTCCAGCAGTGGACGTATTTTGGCCGAATGATGAAGATGGAAGGTGTACTCACACTCATGCTCTCAGCTCGCTTGACGTGCTGCTCATTCTTGGGCAGCCTGTCGAACTGCGGCGCCGGCGACAGAGTCTCTTCTGAAGATGCGGGCGCCACAGACGTCTGCATGCGTTCCGACTGCGGAAGAAAGTCATATTAAATCAATGAATAACATGTAAAAGTTATAAAATAATCTTGAGCAGTCAGACCGGTACTGACTTGGTGACTGGCTAATTTTTCTTACTATGGCTTGAGTTATCTATCTTTTACTTAAGGCGCTGACAAGACCCAATTGACCAAAATAGGCTTCTCTTAAGAAAAAAAAATTGCCAAATCTGTACAGTTTGTTGTAGCGGAAAAGATATATGTTAATTTTGAACATATTTCCCAGAACCTGGTTGTTACCAAAACACGTTTTGAAAAAAAAATCTCGATACAAACTAACGTTAAACGAACCTCTTACCTTGATTTCTAATCCAACATATCTGCATTAAATATCAACATACGTTACGTATTTAAATAATAACAAGAACGTCTTATTTGAATGCAGAACTTGGTTGTTTTTTATTTTCGATTACTCAACTCAATTTTGAGTAAATAGATAATTGCTTCATATTTTGCAATAAATTACAAGCGTTGTGTCATCGCGCTTCTCTTTCTATGCAATCTGACAGTGGCCGCAGTTTAGGTGTTGTCAGCGTCTTAATAATAAATCCTCGTTGGTCTAGTGATCGCAAGTGCTACTGCTGAGCAGTTGCGGGTTCAATTCCCGGGTCGGACAAAGTGTTATTGGGTTTTCCATGTGGAATTTCTCAGTAGCAGCCCGGAGTCTGGATTTGTGCCCGGTTGATGGCAATAGGCTTGCCCCCTATTACATGGGACTTAAACATAACTGGCGAAATGTGGGTGTACTACAGGTACACCTCTGCCCAACTATTCGGGGAAACAAGGTGTGATGTTATGTGTTATAAATAAAATAAAATCAAAAGCTTCATATTCCTTGCCAACCTTAACTAGTTTCACAAGAAAATAAAAATTAACTTCAAACTAATTTTTGGTAATTATATTCTAAGCGGTATGCGGGCTTGTGGTAATAACAGCCGCACGGGTCAATCGATCAGGTTAAGCTTCGCTTGCCGCGGTTGGTCCGTGGATGGGTGAACACCTTTACTGCCTATCTGACCTCCTCAACCCAGTCACTGCATAATACGATACCCCTTGGTAAGACTGGTTGTCAGACTTTCGGGCTTCTGACGACCCGTAACAAAGATCTACAAATGACAGCCGGGACCAACGGATTAACGTGCTTTCCGAGGCACGGAGGTGACTTGGTATGTAAAGATGGTCACCCATCCACGGACCAACCGCGGCAAGCGTAGCTTAACCTGATCGATCGACCCATGCGGCTGTTCTTACTTAGCCACAAGCCCCTTATTTATTTTTCTAAGTCTTCTATAATATATAATTTATTCTGCTAAACCCCTCTACAGGTGAAGGTCTCCTCCAAAGATATCCAGTCTTCTCTAGAGTGGGCTGTTTCACTCCAATTTATTCCAGCATTTTTTTTTAATATCGTCTCCCCTTTCACTTAATATAAAGCTTAAATTAACCGACAGAGAACGCACATCCTAAGCCGCTGGATCTAAAATCTTGAAGTTTTGTGCAAGAAGGGATTTCTGAAAATTCACCCACCACCCTTTTTTTTTGGATGGGAAGTCATCAAATAACTTCTCCCGCTCTGGGCGGAGCGGGAGGGTGTGTCAGACTCTTACTGACTAAAACCCACCCGTGTTCCTTCCGTTGCCTGTGTTGCGGGGGCCTCAGTGACCATTTAGTACCTTCCCGCGACACCCACCCCCCTAAGAGCCAGACAGCCAGATGAGGCGATCAGCACGCGAGTATATGCGTCCAGATACTGCGTTTTACGCGCTTTTCTATGCTAGGAGGGATTCTCTGGCAGTTATAAACATGGACTCGGATACAGATACTTTTTACAACTTCTTTCGCTCCATTTCTTCACTCAGTTCCTCAAGCTCTCGAGCGGCGAGTCACACAGCCAGCCAGCACCCACGACTTTAACGGGTATCCTGACCACCAGCATGCAGCCAACGCGCATACCTGGTCATCACGCTAAGCATCTGCACTTTCAGCCGGTCAACAAGCAGAGCTCTTCAACCCTCTCCTGGTCGACGCCAGCAGTCAGCGTCAACCCGGTACCATGTCCAACTCACTGGAGCATAACGCAGCGCCACCCCGACCCACTGAGGCATCACCGCAGACAGTTCCGACCCACCGCGAACTATGCGACAACCGGTTTCGACCCACTGTAACCACATCTTGCACTGGCAAGCATCGCAAGATACACGACTCAGCTCACTATCAACCTCCAGTCTTAGGAGGGGAGTGATGTGGCGACATCTACATCGCCACATACTAAACTACGCAACACACTGACGTCACACAAAATCCTGCATCGCGCAAGCAGAGTTTACCGCGCAATTAGCATGTATACAAGAAGCCGACCCCAACATAGGTGATGTTCTTACCTCTCTGACCATAGGAACGGGAGCGGTCTCGCGTCTCCTCTCCTCAGTGATCCTCTCCATCTCTCTCTTCCTGTATTGCTGCAGTCTGTCTGCCTCTTGTCTCTCTGCAGATATACGGCGAGCTTGCTCCTCTTCATCACGCTGGGTCTTGAAGGCTTGTTCCACCTAGGGAGAAGAATTTATGTGAGTTTTATTATACGAGTATTGATATTATATATGACCCACCATTTATACCCATAAGGCACAAATATTTCGAGGTGTCAGCACAAGTGTAGGGGTCCGCTAAGGCCGATGCCTGCCGGGGTCGCGGGATAGTCTGAAAGGTATACCGTGGCCTCTGGTAACACTGGCAACGGAAGGAACACGGGTGGGTTTTAGTCAGTAAGAGTCTGACACACCCTCCCGCTCCGCCTAAAGCGGGAGAAGTTATTCAATAATAGGGTATTTTACTATATACGAGAAAATCTCTATAAATATATTATTGAGATAGTTTAGGCAAAAAGGAGTCGGAAAATGTAAGTTTTAGTTCATAAAATAACAAAATAAATTTTAAAATTCAATTCAACGTTTCCAGTTATTCTAATCTGTTAAAAAACACCATGAAATAGTAGCCGCCATGTTATTACGTCATACAGCTATATAAACAAAAACGTGTCAATTATCATACAAAGATCAGCGCATTTGTTTTCATAGCCCAGTGACGTCATGACCACAGAGCAACATGGCGTCCACTGCGTCCGGCGTTTTCGTCACCTACGCGCGAAATTTGAAAATGTACAATTTTAAATGCATTTTTATGGCACTTATCGATTGAATAAAAATTTTGTCTTTTTTTTAGGCATATTAGCACTATAGAATTTGATTAAGACACTTTTCAAAAATGGGTGTAAGACCCTATAGCTCACCCAACAAAAAAATGCTCAAATATTTATATGTACTAGTTTTCTTTGGTTTTATCGTGTTAAGAAATCCATACCCATCACGTCTGTGAAGTTTACACAAAAATATACTGATATTTCAAGTGACTACACAAACTGCAGTTCAAGACCTTTAAAAAAAATGTACCCATATCGCCCGCGGAATTTCCTTAGCTAAGTTAAATTGACCCTGTATAATTGTTACCTGTTTTACACTATTTGTTTTTGGGTGAGAAATCACCAAATAACTTCTCCCGTTCCGGGCGGAGCGGGAGGGTGTGTCAGACTCTTACTGACTAAAACCCACCCGTATTCCTTCTTATTGCCTGTGTTGCCAGGGGCCTCGGTGACCCTTTAGTACCTTCCCGGGACCGCGGCAGACATCAGCCCTAGTGGACCCCTACGCTTGTGCTGACGACATCTCTTTGAGGCGCGCGTGGAACACAACGTGCCGTGCCCCGGGCCTGCTCCTTACCGGACGGTGAGCTACCCATTGCTGACCGTCCGCAAGCCCGCAACGTGTTTTACACTTAAGGCGCAGATATATGATTTTAGTGACTTTTAAATCTGTTATTACACCTTCATATAATGCAAGTTATGCAAAAAAAAATATGTTAAACTAGAACGCATACAAATCAATTCTATATGTGAATATTTAAGTACTGTAGTTTTTTTTTTACTTTGTGTTTATTCATATTGATTTTTACATAAAAAAAAAACAAACATACCTAATTCATTAATAAAAACCACTAAAAATACACACAAACTAAAATAGGGCGTCGAAAAATTCATCCACATCGCTGTCGACAAGTAATGTACCCAAGAGACTGGCGGCATTGCCACGTTGTATAGCAATGCTTAGCCTCTGGCCAAGGTAAAAGCCAGCCCTTGGGTCACGGGAAGTGTCAACCAGCCGCCTGGAGATTTCCTTAGAAAGGCCGTGAGCACTCGGACCCCACGACCCGAGGGTTTCAACCCCAAACGGCTCAAAAATATTTTGACAAACTAGGTTATTATATTTACGCCGCTTGAGGTTCTCTGCAGCCGCAGCAGCAGCGCCAGCATAGTATTGTAGTAAAATACTTTATGAAATAAATTCAGGAAGTAATGTCTACCCAACGCCTGGGGTCGCGGGAAGGTACTTATGGGTCACCGAGGCCCCCGCAACACAGGCAACAGGAAGGAATACGGGTGGGTTTTAGTCAGTAAGAGTCTGACACACCCTCCCGCTCCGCCCAGAGCGGGAGAAGTTATTTGATGATTTCCCACCCAACGCATAAAAAACGATATTATTTTCAAACTACTTAAGATATTTTCATTTTATTATCTATAGTTCTATCTGTGATTTTTTTTTCAAATATTGGGTTAAAGGTTGAAATTGAAAACTTGCGACAAACTGAAATGGGACATTGTATACATCATTATTAACAACTTTTACTAATGGACCAAAGCTGTAATCCCAAAAAAAAAAATCTGCATTTCCTACATTTTGATGAGGTATTGCGAACATAAGGTAGGGGACAGCAGTTTTTTTTTTTTGGGATTGTAGCTTTGGTCCCTTAGTAAAAGTTGTTCATACTGATGAGTACAATCTCCCATTTCGATTTGTCGCATGTTTTCAATGTCACCCTGTATATTTTCGTTACTAATTTCCTATGAGATAGAACGGTGGTACAGCGTGACGCACATTTATATGGCCAAGGTCATAGGCGATTATCCGACCCTTATGCTAGGGTAACACAACTACAGACTATCATTATACTTACAAGAGTGATTCTCTTGAGAGCATTGAACTTGTCTCGCTGCGCGTCGATAGTTTCTTCCAAGTCCCGGTGGCGGTTGATCAGTTCTTCTACTTGAGCCACACTCTCGCCGTATTTGCCGTCGCGGACTAGTGGCACTCTGTAAGAGACAGAAAGAGTTTAATAATAATAATAATAACTCTTTATTTCAGATTACAGGATCCATAATGTGTTGGTATTGCCTTAACCTATTGTTATTGAAAAATAAATTGAAACAAAAGTGACATCACAAATAAAAACAATTAATTTTGCACATGTATGTCTGTACGTCTCCCAGCCCAGTGCCTAATAAACGGCCAATCAATTTTGCCCGCCAGTGTACCTAAAATAAGTAAGTAAGTAGAATATATTGGGAGAACGGGACAACATAACAGATTCACGCCTATATTCTGTTAAAATATTATCAAAATAGATATGTGTGTGGTACCGGCTCCATATGGTGCTTGTAGGTAGCAACTAGGATATTCCGTTCTGTATTAGACATGGGCAAATTGTATCACTAAAAAGAAAAGATTGAAATGTATCTTTCGATCACTGGGATATGTATCACTCTTTTGTATCTTTATATCCATATGTATCAGTAGCTCACGCTCGCGCGCACGATTCACAGCAAATTTGCTCACTCACTCAGCGTGGTTCGCCAAACCAACTCACTATCTCCGTCTTGCGAAAGCGAGACAGAACATTCTAAACAGCGAGGTGCGAAGGAGATGTCTGGACTTTCCGATATCTTCCTTGAATTGGTCTCGGAGTGGCCGGCCGTACCAGCCGAGGTAAATTTTAACAAACTTATCTGTGAAATGGACGTTTTTGGAACTAACATTTTGAATGGGACCTAAGATCGGTTTTTAATTATCTTTTGTAGTTTTGGTGACGAACAGCGCCACCAATAATTGCATAGTTAAGTTGGTCGAACAGTCAAATCAAAATAATAATTTTGTTTATGAGTCAACTTGCGAGTTCGAGTTCGCGACACAGATAGATCAAGACACTGTGAGTGAATGAGTTGTAGAGAACTAGAGATACAGTGATACATTCGGATGTGAACGATACAAAGAGTGATTGATGGAAACGGAATGATTCATATCTTTTGTATCTATCACTCATGAGTTACCCATCTCTATTCTGTGCTCTGTGGTCGAGTCTATGACTTCCAATGTGTAATAGAAAAATATAGTTTTGTCGCAACAGCTAACGTGTTTTATTATATTCCTCAAAGACAATGGCACCGATTCCCTTGTTCACAAACTAAACTAAATTTAAGTTCAGTGCATCTTTCTCTTTCTATTTCATTACGAAGAGGACAGAAGATAAATTTTAGTTTAGTCCTGTCAAATTAATCAGCGCCTGTCATTACTCCATAGAAGTTTAGACGTGATTAAAAACTTGCCTACTAAAATTACGTCAATTTACGTCAAGCGCTGATTAATTTGACAGGACTAAACTAAAATTGATCTTCTGTCCTTTTCTTAATGAAATAAAAAGAAAAGGATGCACTGAACTTAAATTTAGTTTAGTTTGTGATCAAGGGAATCGGCGCCATTGTATACCTTACCTACAATTTTAATTTCAACTCTATAGTAGTGGCTTTTGTGAACATAAATTCAGACTTGCTACAGTTGTAATGGCTATCATGTCATTTGGTTTAAATAGGTTTTTATTTTATTATATTTAACATTTTTTTAATTTTCTGATATCGGCATGTGTGGGACACGCGTTTTAAAACGCGGCCCGTGTGATACCGCACTGTAACTGCCCTTTTATACACACACCACCGCATTCGCAACGGGGTGATTCTGTTCTGTGAAAGTGGTGTATTCTAAAATACTTTCAAACTTAAATAACTAAAAAAACAAGTATGTATGTATTAATTATTGAGCAGGTATCGTAATTTTATTTGATTATATATGTCTTTCATAGCAGCCTCCTGAAATTTGACTAGGATGCAAAACGACACTTGACACGTGATGGCTTAGAGGCGTTTATGGGAGATTCGCCGGAGAAGGCAACACGCTGGGAAGAGTGGAACTGTGGGGAGACCCTTGCCCAGTAGTGGGACAAAAAAGGCAGTCATGGGGACATGTCGATAGAGGTGATAACTTAAAACTTCAGAAAACATATATATATATATGCGTATACATGTACACAGACCGTTGCACGTCATCAGTCTGGCGCAACACGTCAAATTAGCATGTCGGTGACGCGAACCCATAAGTATTGCCTCTACCAAAAATTAGCATGTCGGTGACGCGAACCCATAAGTTTTGCCCCTACCAAAAATTATCATGTCGGTGACGCGAACACATAAGTTTTGCCCCTACCAAAAATTAGCATGTCGGTGACGCGAACCCATAAGTTTTGCCCCTACCAAAAATTAGCATGTCGGTGAAGTAAACTCGTAAGTTTTCCCCCCACCAAAAATTTGCATGTCGGTGACGCGAACCCATAAGTTTTGCCCCTACCAAAATTAGCATGTCGGTGACGCGAACCCGTAAGTTTTGCCCCTACCAAAAATTAGCATGTCGGTGACGCGAAGCCATAAGTTTTGTCCCTACCAAAAATTAGCATGTCGGTGACGCGAACCCATAAATTTTGCCCCTACCAAAAATCGCTCAACACAGCTAATGAAGTTTTCTTCAAAACAGAAGCTACCAGACATGTCATAATCGGAGCCCTAACAAGGTCACGTTCTTGTCCGTCCGTCACAGTGGTTTTTATAGGTAAAGTTCACGGTACCTGTTAGTGATCCAGTTGTCCAGCGCATCAGCATCTCGCTTGAACACGAGCGCGTCGAGATGCTGCGTGTATATCCTCTCGCGGTTGCTCCAGGCTCCGTCGAGGTGTGCACGACGACTGCGCAAGATCGACATTCGGTCTTCTATCTCGTTAGACATGAAGTGGCCTTCGTTAACTAGTTTTTCGCCTGTTGGGAAATAAAGGAGGAATCACTACAAATATAAAAAAAAAACGCACATTTAAATAGTCTGCATTTTTCTTACGAAAAGAACAAGTTGGGAAAATAGTTCGAAAGGGTTACCGAGGCCCCTGGCAACACAAGCAACGGAAGGGAACGGAGGGGAACACCCTCCCGCTCTGCAGAGAGACAAGAGGCAGACAGACTGCAGCAATACAGGAAGAGAGAGATGGAGAGGATCACTGAGGAGAGGAGACGCGAGACCGCGCCCGTGCCTATGGTCAGAGAGGTCAGAACATCACGTTTTTTTTTTTGGGTGGGAAATCATCAAATAACTTCTCCCTTTCTGGGCGGAGCGGGAGGGTGTGTCAGACTCTTACTGACTGAAATCCACCCGTGTTCCTTCCGTTGCCTGTGTTGCCAGGGGCCTCGGTAACCCTTTCGAACTTTCCCGCGACCCCGGCAATTATTTCCCACCTTGTTCTTTTCGTATTTGTGTTTCTTTTTTGCGTCAAGTTTACCGCAAATAATTCTTTATTTCTTCTTATTTTCTTTCTTTTACTTACCGTCGCTGTAGAGCGTGTGGAAGGCATCTTCTTTGGCCTCTATCTCCACCTTGATGTCCTGATGTCTTGCCAGCAGGCGCTCCGCGCCGGACACGTCGTGTGCGAGGTCTGGAGCTGTCACACGTGCTAGAGTCTCGTTTGTCCAAGCCCTGAGGGGGAAAATAATTCATTATTTATTTAAACTTTTTATACACAAAAAGGTACAAAGGCTGACTTAATGCCTTAGGCATTCTCTACACGTCAACCGAGGGTGGTGAAGAGATAACGTCGGTAATATTCTGAAACCGCGGAACTAACAGTGTTTAAAACCGCGTATTTACAAAAGTAGAAAAATCGAGATTTGGAATTTTCTAATTCATTAATATATATTTTACATAACTAATGCCTACAATATTAAGAGGAATTTATCAATTTAAAAGTTTAAACAATAGAAAGTCAAGTGGTTTAGTAAATATTACGTTTTTCCTCGTTTCTGTAAAATTCACTGCACCTACCTTACGCGGTTTTAAACACTGCTAGTTCCGCGGTTTCAGAATATCACCGACGATAAGATGCCAGGTGCTCTGTTTGAGAGGAACTATGAGATTTTTTTATTAAATTATTTCATATTGAATTATAAATAAAATAGGTACTAAAAGTACATAAATAGGTTATAAACTTATAATACATATTTACTATAACATATATCATATAAATACATATAACTAAACATATAATCAAACAAATTCAAGGGAGAGAGGTGTTGAGATGACTACTCTATTTATTTAGAAAAATAAAAAATACTGCAATTTCCGCATACATGCATACCGACTGGTGGCTGTCCGGATATCAAGAAAAAGATTTATATTTTTTTCATTAGAGGTAATAAAAAATAAAACATAGCTGACGAAGTGTGTAGGTTTATTATAGGTTCGGGGAAAATCGAATCTATTACAGTATTTTTATCACACGAAGCGACGCGCGCTTTACTTGTGGTTAGCAAGTGTACGAACACGCTGTAAATGTGTGTGGAAGCGCAGAAGCTCTCGGTACCATCCAAGACAGTGGCGAAGTTGGAACTGTGTGTGTGTGTGTGTTATGTGCTGACGCTACTCGTCTTCACGCACATATTCACAGCGCGTACACTTGGTTACCACAAGTAAAGCGCGCGTCGGTTCGTGAGATAAAAATACTATATTATCCGTAATGGATAATATTTACTTTTTAAGTAGTTCATTTTGTTATGACGGTTGTTATGCAGTGCGAGCAACATTGTTTTATGCTGTAGTAACTTTGTGTGAATGTCCTTAGATTTTTTTTTCTCTTTATTTTATAAGTGGAGACCTGTAATTGGCTTTCAGATTAGTACTGTCGTTGATCTGTTTATTTTAGCTGTAAGTCTCCCATGTTATTTAAATAAATAAATATTATTCTTGTAATATGGGAATTCAGCTTTTCCCTAAACATGGAAAGATTCTGATCCAGCCCAGATAGTAAAAAAATCATTAAACCGTTGGTCCGTCTTAATATAAACTCAACGAAGTTGCGAAGCATTGGAGCAATCCAAAGTTAACTCCACGAATTTTACAGAGTTCGTAAAGGAACTTGCGTTTGTGTGTATGTGAAGTTTTACGATTTTTTTTTTTCCAATGAATCAGGTTAGACTGACAAAATCTACTCACAACAACTCCTGGTAAGTATCGAAGTACGCTTGCAGCTGCCCCGCCAGCTCCAGCTGGTGCGTGCACTGGTCGGCGCGCTGCACCAGCGTCTGCAGGGCTTCGGTCACGTCCTCCAGTTTGACGGTCACGTGTTCTTTAGCATCGGGGAACGCTGTGCCTAGTCTGTGGGAGACAGAAGGGTTAAGTGAGTTACATTGTAAAAATCAGCCTATAATGTTCCCACTGCTGGGACACAGGCCTTCTCTCTGTGAGAGGCAGTGGGCCACCACGCGGGCCCAGTGCGGGTTGGTAGATGTCACGTGTCTTCGAATATTTGGTTCTAAGACTTGCCGGTTTCCTCACGATGTTTTCCTTCACCGTTTTGAGAGCAGTGGTGATGAAATTATTTACACAAAGTAAAGCGTCTGTCAGGGTTCGAACCCACGAACTACAACTCGTAAGTCGGGCCCGTTACCACTGCTCTCTATCTTGTCTCGATAATAAATAAAACCGGACAAGTGCGTGTCGGACCACGCTCAATGAAGGGTTCCTTGGGACGAATGAATCCTAAGGACAAACTTAACATTGTGGTTGAAAAATATGTTCCCCTCATACATTCCAACTGTGCAAATGTAAGTTTGTAGGTACCCACAATATTGAGAGATTTACCATGTACCAAGACCAAGACCATAGACTTCTTATAGGTTTTTCTGTAATCTATAAGTAAAGAACTATTTTTTGTATTTCTTTTTTTTAATTTTCGGCTCAGTAGTTTCGGAGATATGGGGGGGGGGGGGGGGGGGGAAGGTCAATTTTCATCAATTTTTTAAAATAATAATAAAAGTATTTATTTTAAAATTATTTGTTCACACGGTACAGTTTGTAAATCTTTTTATTTTCCCCAAAAAGTGATCCCCTTTTTCAAAATTCATTTATTTACGTTACACGTCTAACACGGCCGTGTTGACAGGAATTCATATGTGTACCAAATTTCAACTTAGTTGGTCCAGTAAATGGAGCAAATAGACAGACATGAGTGATCCTATAAGGTTTCCGTTTTTTATTCGGACGTACGGAACCCTACAAATTGGGCCAAAAATCATTGCATATAGTGAACACCATTGTAAAGCCACAGAAATTAATTACTAATCAAATTTACTGTAAAGTTAAATTAACCCCCCCCCCCCCCCCCCCCTTCATTAACGGATAATTTTTTACATTTCATTAAAATCTGAATTTGAATTTACATAATCAGCCTATAATGTTCCCACTGCTGGGACACAGGCCTCCTCTCTGTGAGAGGGAGCGGGCCGTAATCCACCACGCGGGCCCAGTGCGGGTTGGTAGATGACACATGTCTTCGAATTTTTGGTTCTAGGACATGCCGGTTTCCTCACGATGTTTTCCTTCACCGTTTTGAGAGCAGTGGTGATGAAATAATTTACACAAAGTAAAGCGCCTGTCTGGGTTCGAACCTACGACCTACAACTCGTAAGTCGCGGCCGTTACCACTGGGCCACCACTGCTCACCTTTAATTTGAATTTAAATTTGGAATATGTTAATGTGGTCTTCTTAATTGTGTTTTTATTTATTTTTGAAATGTGTTTTTAATCTTTTGTGCCTATGATCCTTTGTTGGTCCAAATATACGTTATTATATTATTAACGGTATGTTCAAATCAGAATTGTCATTTTTGACAGTTCCAACTGTCAACTGAAACGATTATTACTCGTATAATTTGCTATACAATCTATTCCCCTGACTACATTACTGAGTAAGCAATCTTGGCACATCGTAGGCCATTGTCCAAACTGACCATTGTGCACCATCATGGCCCAGCATGGTCCATTGTATACACGGCCGTTACTTATTACAAGAAACACGTACCTTTCAGCTTCCGTCTGCAGCTTATCGTGTGCTGCCTTAATGGCGTCCAGGTCAGCCTTGAGGGCATGCAGGCTTCTCTTCTGCGCGTGCAGCTCGTGCAGCGAGCGCGGCGGCGCGGTCTCGCTGCCGAGCGCGGACTCCTTCTCGCCGACCCAGGCGGCGGTCTCCTCGGCCGAGCGGTCGAACTCGTGCACTTGGCGGGCCCCGGCTAACGCCTGGTGGGGAAGAACAGATTTTCTTTAAGAGGCTGACAACAGCTAAAGCGTGGTCAGAAAGAGAAGCACGATGACACAACGCTGGTAATTTATTCTCTAAATTTATGTCTCTAACTGAACAGACAGCTGTGCTGCTGGACAGTTTGTTGACCACTTCTTCTTCCCAGCGAATGCACTAGGAAGTGGTGATGTGTGGGCGTTTTGGGGGACTGTCTTATGTAATTTTGACGTTCGAAAAGTGCTGATTCTCAGCCTAGTTTGAATAAATAACTTTTTACAAAAAATCTATTGATTGGATGAAAAAAATTTAAACACTATTATGCTAATATGTTGCTTGTAGAATAATCTGACAAAAAATCAGAATTATGGCATGTATATTAATATGGTTTTTAATCGTTAAAATAAATTTTTAGAGGTATCTTCGTGAGTTATTTCTATCGTATCAAATTAGTTGTATTATATTTTCAACACACTATCTACCTAGCATATATCCTGCAGAATATTATATTTTTTTTTGTTTACTGCAGAAATCCTATACTTTTAAGCATTATAAAACTTACAAAATTTGCGTTTAGGTCCTGTAGTCCCCTTAAACCCAACTATGTGTACTTCCCTGTAGGACTGCACTTATGCCCAAAAGTATTTTTCAAATGGCTCTAATTGTTTACAATAAGTTGCCTAAAAGTTGGAAGGAGCTTGAAAAGAAAACACCATTTGAAAAGAATACTTAAGACATATTTAGTAAATAAAACACACTATAACATTAACGAGTTCCTAGAGGAAAAAATTATATTGACATAGTAACTTATTTGATTTGATGATTAATCCATTTCTTCAAGCACAGTAACGTTATTATTAAAACTGTCTCGCTGGTTTAAACCATGTCTAAATAAAAACCTTATTAGAACAAGTTTGACAGTGTAGACTCACCTCCTGTCGAGCCAACGCCAATTCCTTCAGATCGTCCCACAGTCCCTTGATATCATCTATCCTCTGTTTCACTCTGTCGGCTTCTGGCGTGTTCTCTTCTAGAAGTACCGTGCCTGCCTCGCATACGCCTTCGATTCTACCCTCGTTGGCTGTTGAAGACAAATAATAAATAAGAAAAAAAAAATATTTCAGTGTTTAAAAGGCGTTTTAAAAACATGTATTGGTTGATTGGACGGGGTTCCTGCCTATCGATACAGTGGCGTGCCTAGGGTTTCAAAATAACGCAAGCCCAATAAAATTTTAACCGATTTCAAAAAAAGAAAGTTCAGTTTTCGACTGTGTATGTAGGTACCTACGTATGTATCATCGCAATTTTCTCATAAACTACTGGTTAGGTACAATAAATTAAAAGTGAATTCATCCATCCATTTTAGTAAGGCATTGCCGGGCTTTTGGGCTTATATGAAGGTACCGCCACTGTATCGATACATAACAAAATTTTATTATATAAGCATATTCTTATGCCAATATGGACCTATGGCATCCAACTGTGGGGCTGTACTAAACCGACCAACATCAAAATTATTCAAACATTCCAGAATAAGGTACTCAGGAGTATTGTTAATGCACCCTGGTATATAAGAAATGACGACCTCCATCGTGACCTAAAAATGGAACCCGTCACCAACATAATCCAAAAATTTGCTGAGGCCCATGAACACCGACTCCACCAACATGTGAACATCGAGGCAATCCAGGTGTTAGACCAAACAAATATAGTACGAAGACTAAGTTTTGAGTTGAGCTACACGATTACTGACAAATGCTTGCACTGACTGGACAGGTCCACTCAAATTTGTGTGGTTCTTTCCTCAGACCATTTCAGACATAGATCTACATGGTCCTCACATGATGTGACCAAGATTATGTCTGGACTTTAAAAGAGACTTTGACCCTTGAGTTTGTTTCGCCATTTCTTCTCAGGGGTAGTCAGGTAGGAAATGTCGACTCCATCTAGCTTATTTTTTAATATGACGTGTAAAAGTTATTCTCATATCCTACTTACAGAATAAACAATTTCATTTAATTTCATTTCAAAACGAACAAAACCTTTTGAGTTAGTGTAGTGTAAACAGAGTAGACAGGTTAGTTACAATGACACACATGTAACACATGAACAAAGTTTTTATTACTATTCCAAGTTTTAAAATAATTATCACGTAAAAAAATAAGTTAGATTAAAATTACTTATTAGTCTTATAGGCTAGATTGTAATTAATTATTAAGAACCTGGTTCTTTTTAATAAAGGATTTAAAAAAAAGAAGTGTTTAAAAGGTATTGTTTTAGCCGCTACCTACTCAACAGCTATAGATATATGTAAGCGGGCACGCCATTTATGCCTTACGTTTTTATTAAATTTCTGCTAGAGTAGTAGTGTAAATTATTTTTGCATACTATAGTATAGAATTTTTTTTTCTAATTGTACAGACAGGTGTGCTGCTGGGGAGTTTGTTCCGCCACTTCTTCTTCCCACTAGGAAGTAGTGAAGGGCGGGCGTTTTGAGGGAATGTCTTATGTAATTTTGACGTTCGAAAAGTGCTGATTCAAAGCCTAATTTTAATAAAAGACTTGATTTGATTTGACTCAAAGCATTTATTTCAAATAAACCATTTACAGGCACTTTTAAATCGTCATGGAGTCGGTCAGTATCTCCCTAAATTAAATATCCGTGTCCCAACTAATTTTCCATCCCTACTAACATACTCTTCCCCAAAGCTCTTCGGGGCTTTGATGTTTTTTATCCGCGTCAATGACCTCAAATTATGTTGATTTTTGTGTGCTTTGTGTTCATTTATGTGCATATTTAATAATATAACTAACAATATTTTTATCTGTTTGTTTCAGTGTACTAATACACGTCAACAAGTTTCACACCAAATCCAATAATTAATTATTTTATCAACAAATTAATAGATATTCTGTTTTATTTTTTTTTATCTGCACAATCTCAACACATTGGCATTGGCAGAATTGTCGACATCGGCACCATTGCCATAAAGAAAAATAGAATAGAATAGAAATATGAAGGTAACGGCCCCAAAAAAAAAAAAAATCTCCAAATGTTTTTAATTTATATTTTTTCGTGTTTTGATAGCGATCACGTCTGCTGAGTTTCTCTAGATAATTTAAATTGACCGTGTATAGGGTGCAAATCTATACTTAATATTATAAAGAAGTCAAATTTTTGTGTGTATGGAGGGGGTAATCTCCGGAACTACCAATCAGATTTGAAAAAAATATCTTTGCAGTTAATAGCCCAATTCTTGAGGAAGGTTACAGGGTATTCAACATCACGCTACGACCCTTAGGAGCTGAGCAAAAAGATAAAAAGTCAGAAATAACGCTAAGCAAAACCGAATAGCAAAAGCGGGCGATACAATGCGACGCAGTGGATCGGGGGAACAAGAAATTTAACGCGGACGAAGTACCATAAATGATAAATGATTTATTTTCTGTAAGTAGGTTTGTACACTTTTATACGTCAATCATATTTTAAATTAAATGAGGTCGGCGTTTCCTATCTGACTACTCTGAGAAGAAAGGCCGAAACAAACTCAGAGGTCACAGTCTCCTTTAAAGTCCAGACATAATCTTGGTCAGATCATGTGAAGGCCATGTAGATTGGTGTCTGAAATGGTCCTTTTGAGGAAAGAACCACACAGATTGAGTGGACCTGTCCAGTCAATGCACGCATTTGTCAGTAATCGTGCAGCTCAACTCAGAACTTAAGGAGCTCAACGATGCGACGAACAATACCAAAGAAAGAACATGTTTGTAGGCCGCATAAATTACTCAAATTGCCAGACCATGACTAATACTAAATGAGAAAAAAAAAACAACAAGGACCCACATAGTCTTCACATTCACAATAATTGAAAACAATAATTATAATACTTTACAACTAAATATTAAATTCCACACAATACATTAAACTCCACAAAGTAAATATGTCATTGTGTTTTGAATAATCATTAAATGTCAAAAGTGTATATAAATAAAATAAAAGTTTCAGTATGCAATCAGTATCGTTAAAGTATAGAAGATTTTCTTTTTCTCTTTATTTGTTTTGGGATTTTTATCTAAACAGATATATCAATACCATCATGCCTTTTACCATTGGTACATTAACCCCCACGTCTAAAAAGAAAAAACGTGCCTTCAGCGCCAAATTACGAATTATTCCTTAAAATCTGTCATGTAGTTGTGAACGTGGCGTGCTGGGCACATTTTACTCTGTCATACATGACTGTGCTGGTCAAAAGGTCAACACTTATAAACTATAGTAAACAGTTAAAGATATACAGGGTGACATTGAAAACATGCGATAAATCGAAATGGGAGATTGTACTCATCATTATGAACAACTTTTACTAAGGGACCAAAGCTACAATCCCAAAAAAAAAACTGCTGTCCCCTACATTTATGTTCGCAATACCTCATCAAAATGTAGGAAAAGCAGATTTTTTTTTTTTGGGATTACAGCTTTGGTCCCTTAGTAAAAGTTGTTAATAATGATGTATACAATGTCCCATTTCAGTTTGTCGCAAGTTTTCAATTTCAACCTGTATAAATCATTATATGTTGTCTTACCCTGTAACTGCGCTAGGAAGTTGTCGAAGGCTTGCTGCAGGGTCTCTACGTGCTCCAC
Source organism: Atethmia centrago (assembly GCA_905333075.3). NCBI lineage: Eukaryota > Metazoa > Arthropoda > Insecta > Lepidoptera > Noctuidae > Atethmia > Atethmia centrago. Next base: position 2,382,533 of record HG995396.1, read on the forward strand.
ATCCAACCCGTACTCTTCGCTGGCTGCAGTGGTCATCTGTTCGCTGATCCATTCTTGTACTTCCTCGCATTCTTGTACGAACCTATGGTGAAAAAAATTATGACCAGATTATTACATAGAAAGTTATATTTTTTTTTAACAAATATCATACCGTATAACGGGGTGAAAAGAAATGCAGGAGTGAATCGGGACACAACTTTAAAATGGTGCCAACAAGGAAAGTCAGTCGTTAATTATTATTCAGTAAACACAGTGTACACAGGATATCCGCGGATACGGATATCCGGAACATCACTAGTCAGGAACGCATTCTCTCGTCGACCGGAGTGTGATATACTTACTTGAAATACTTCAAACCCTGCTGCAACCGTTGTTGTTTCTTGGCTGACAGTAGCTTCATGTCCTCGTACGTCGCCTTGATCTCTTCTATTCGCTTTTGTAGTTGTTCGCCGTCGATTGTGGACCGATCCTGTTAGGAGGAGACATTTTACTATGTGAGGTTTTGGAGAAGATTGGTGTCTGTTAAATAAGGGTAACTGCAGTGGCGGTACCTTCATATAAGCCCAAATGCCTTACTAAAATGCTCGATAGAGAATTTATTGTACCTAACCAGTAGTTTATGAGAAAATTGCGACGATACATACGTAGATACGTAGGTACCTACATACTCAGTCGAAAACTGAACTTTCTTTTTTTGAAATTGGTTAAAATTTTATTAAGCTTGCGTTATTTTGAAACCCTAGGCACGCCACTGGGTAACTGCTATAGTAATTGGCAAAGCTATAGTATTCAAATTCAAATTCTTTATTGCATTCATGTGTACATTTAGTTGTTACAATATAAGTAAGTTCCAACATGAAACCCAGTTAGGGCACGGCAATATAATAATAATAATAATAATTTGAACATAATAATAATAAGAGTAGCGACCTCGAGAACTGATTATATTATTCTTACAACCGGCAGCAAGTTCGTCATGCTCCCTTAGATGTCACTGCTTGCGGTAGCGTCGGGGGTTGGGTTGCCTCCTTCCCTCGAATATGGCGGGTAATGGCTGATTTTTGCGTTATGCTCGTGAACTTTGTGTTTATAAATTTTATTGGTTAAAGTATTTAATTATTGTTACCGAATTATTGACATATAATTATTTTATTTTGTGAATTATTGATACATTTTAAATGTGTAATGAATTTAAATATGTATGTAATGTTTTCTATTTTTTTTTATCGTCACCAAACATTTTCAATTTCATGTATCTTGTTAAGAGATAAATGACTTATGTATGACTGATTGCCCAAAGTTTAAGCCAAGTTTTATTAACTATTTTATTTTTATTATTGAATTATCAAATTCTACTCACCATCAACCCAGCAGCAGCCTTCTCCAACTTGCCGATACTGGCATCAAATCCTGTCACCTCTCTCTGCAACGCGTCCAGCCGTCTGACCAGCGCAAGCGCAGAGTCCTCGTCTCGGCCCACGTCGCCTGATACCAGGACTATGCGACGTTCTAGTAGCCACGCTTCTGCTTCGGAGATTTCGGAGATGAGCTGTTGAGATGAGAGAGACATTAATAAAATAAAATAAATAAATAAATCATATGAAATTTGGCTGAGAGTCTGCACTTTTTGAACATCAAGAATGCTTTTGACTATTTTCATATTTGAGAAAAAAACTCCTAAGGTGTGCCTATAGATTGACCTCACCGCTGTCCCACGCCTTAGGAATGCGCGGCGAGGCGGGGGACGGGGCGTCATTAGTGTTGATGAATGAGCGGCGGGACTCCGTCAGCGTTGACGAATGAGCGGCGGGACACCGTCAGTACTGACGAATGAGCGGCGGGACGCCGTCAACTTTGACGATTGAGCGGTAGGACGCCGTCAGCGTTGACGAATGAGCGGCGAGACGTCGTCAGCTTTGACGAATAAGCGGCAGGGTGCCGTGAGCGTTGACGTATGGGCGGCGGGATACCGTGATCGTTGACGAATGAGCGGCGGGACTCCGGAAGTGTTGACGAATGAGCGGCGGGACTCCGTCAGCGTTGATGAATGAGCGGCGGGACTCCGTCAGCGTTGACGAATGAGTGGCGGGATGCCGTGAGCGTTGACGAATGAGCGGTGGGACGCCGTCAGTATTGACTTATGAGCGGTGGAATGCCATGAGCGTTGACGTATGAGCGGCGGGATACCGTGAGCGTTGCCGAATGGGCGGCGGAATTAGAGTATGGCAAAATTTTGACAGCAATAGAAAATTGCGAAATATTTTGAAGCCTCTCAAAATTAAGTGACATTTTGATAATACATACCTTTATTAACGCGCATCATTCCTAATAAGCGTCGTCCTACTAGCGGCGGCGTGTAACACTGATTCCCGCGACCTACGCCAAATCTTACAAAGTCCTACCCACGCCATCTCTTTGCAACTCCAGCAGGCTTAGCATGACACTCTATTTCTTCGAAGAATAGACACGGCTTTTTCCATACAAAGTGATATTTCGTTTCTCCTTTTTTGACATCTCACCGTAGAAATACTTCTACATAAAAAAGGACCTAGACAAAGATCGTTAGAAACGAAAGACATGATGACAGATTGTAGAAGGATTTCTACGGTGGGATGTCAAAAACTGAGAAACGAAATGTCACTTTGTATAGAAAGAGCCGTGTCTATTCTTCGAAGAAATTGAGAGTGTCATGCTAAGCCTGCTGAACCTGTTGGCTCCAACGTCCGATTTGGCAATTCTTTCGGCTTTTAAGTTAATATACCTGTAGTAGAGCGCATCTGTCCCTGATGAGCGCCGTCCTGCCGGCGGCGGCGTCCAGCAGCGTGCGGTGCGCGGCGCCCAGCTCCCTCGCGCGCGCCTCCAGCGCCGCGCTGGCGAAGTGGCCGCGCCGGGCCAGCACGGCCGTGCGAGTCAGCAAGGCTTTTATTATTGGTTCTCTGTGGGAGAACATATTTATTTATATATTTATCCACCTTATAACTAGGGCCGATGCCTGCCGGGGTCGCGGGAAGGTACTAAAGGGTCACCGAGACCCCCGCAACACAGGCAACAGGAAGGAATACGGGTAGGTTTTCGTCAGTAAGAGTCTGACACACCCTCCCGCTCCGCCCAGAGCGGGAGAAGTTATTTGATGATTTCCCATCCAAAAAAAAAACATCTACCATTATAGAACCAGAAGGGAAACGTTGATGGTATTGATTACAATACTGTAATGCATGCGGGAAGCCCCCCCCCCCCCCGTAGATAGGTGACCATCTTTACATACCAAGACCCCTCCGTGCCTCGGAAAATACGTTAGACCGTTGGTCCCGGCTGTCATTCGTGACAACCAAGGAGTATCGTATTACCTACACGGAAGAAAAAAGAAAAGGATGTCTTAAATTAAGACAATATCCTTTTGGTCAAGACAAATATTGATTCATATATGGGGAAATCAATATATTCTTGAATGAAGTAAAATTTTGTCTTAGTTTTATTGTCTTCTTCGAAGACATTATACTTAAATGAAGAATTATTAAATTAAATTTTAAGAATTTATTATTCTAAACCAAGTATTTATTATTCTTAATTTAAGTAAACATGGTTTCTTGGACTAAGCACATTTACTTACGTTAAGAAAAAATATTTACTTGGATTGAAACAATTTTTCTGAGAATATTGATATTCTTCGCTGAAGAGATCCTATTTTCCGTGTAGTAACTGGGTTGTGGAGGTCAGATAGGCTGTCTTTCCATGTAAAATACAGGCATTCAGCTGCATCTGGTGAGACTAGAGGCAGACCCCAACGTAATTGGGATAAAGCTAGGCAGATGATGATAACTGTAAGGTATGCGCTAATGAGAGCAGTGGTGGCCCAGTGATAACGGCCGCGACTTACGAGCTATACATCGTAGGTTCGAACCCAGACAGGCACTTTACTTTGTGTAAATAATTTTATCACCACTGCTCTCAGAACGGTGAAGGAAATCATCGTGAGGAAACCGGCAAGTCTTAGAACCAAAAATTCGAAGACATGTGACATCTACCAACCCGCACTGGGCCCGCGTGGTGGATTACGACCCACTGCCTCTCACAGAGAGGAGGCCTGTGTCCCTGCAGTGAGAACGTTATAAGCTAATTATGTATGCACTAACGATAATAATGTAGCCGTAACTATCGTATCGATGATTAGTCTTGTCAAATCTCTTGGGCCCAATAGGTATTACGGTGTTGAAAAGCGTTCTAATGAAATATCTCTGTCCTTAAACATATTTTTTTATTTTCTTTATTCTTTGCACTTGCTTTTGTTCTTAACACTTGTTTAATGATTATTATTAAATATATTGTATGGATAATTTTAATATGTCTTGTGTATGGATGTACTTATTGTCGTATATGTGAATGGTACACCACAGAATACCTGCAGTGTTGCCTTTCCCCCATAATCCATCCAAAGGTTGTCTTTAAAAGATCGCTTTTAGCGATAAGACCGCCCATTGTGTCACCCTATGTAAAATTTTAGCGATAAGGCCGCCCATTGTGTCACCCTATGTAAAATTTTAGCGATAAGACCGCCCATTGTGTCACCCTATGTAAAATTTTCTCGATAAGACCGCCCATTGTGTCACCCTATGTTAAATTTTGGCGATAAGACCGCCCATTGTGTCACTCTGTGTAATATTTTAGCGATAAGACCGCCCATTGTATCACTCTGTGTAATATTTTAGCGATAAGACCGCCCATTGTGTCACTCTATGTAAAATTTTAGCGATAAGACCGCCCATTGTGTCACCCTATGTTAAATTTTAGTGATAAGACCGCCCATTGTGTCACCCTATGTAAAATTTTAGCGATAAGACCGTCCATTGTGTCATCCTATGTTAAGTTTCTACATTTATATCTGTAATTTCTATGGTGTACATAATAAATAATATTCTATTCTATTATATGTCTAAGTAGTGGGGATGGGTTATATCAAGATGTAATTTAACTAACCTAATAGACTAATAAAAATGTCATCATCATCATGATTCCAGCTGAAAGACGTCCACTGCTGGACATAGGCCTCCCCAATAGACGGGGGGTGGGTGGACATAATCGCCACGCTTGGCAGGCGGATTGGCGATCGCAGTATGGTGTTAAAATGCATAGATAACGCTGCTGCCCATTTAGTACGTCCCTTAGTCGCCTTTTACGACACCCACGGGAAGATATGGAATGGTGCTATTCTTTACGTCCGGCACCACACGGAGCTACGTCCGGCACCACACGGAACACGGAATAAAAATGGAATACCCGAGTACTGTTTAATAAAATTTTGATGTTTCTACCGAGATATATTTTTCTTAGAATAAAACTTCATGTGTATGTTAATACATGCTCAGGCACTGTATTAAATCGTCAACATCATCATTTCAGCCGCAAGACGCCAACTGCTGGACATAGGCCTCCCCCAAGCACCGCCACTTCGACCGTTTGTGCTTCCCGCATCCAGCGGATTCCTGCGGCCTTCACAAGGTCATCGGTCCACCTTGTAGGAGGCAAAAAAAATAGTTGAAAATCAATACAAACGTACCTGGCCAACAGCTCAGCTTCCAAAGCGAGATGTTTCTTGAGCATCGCTTGTGCCTCAGCCAGCGTCGAACCCGCTTCCTCTTGTCTCACTGCCGCCTCGCGTTCACGTAACCTGTATTGAAGAGTTAAAATTATATTTACTTATATTGAACATTGAACGTTTCAGGTAAATAAGATTAAACTGCGTCAAAATTTAGTTTATAAATTTATTTATTTATTTATTTAAACTTCCCGCACACAATTAGGTACAAAGGCGGACTTATATAATGCTCTGAGAGGAAATAATAATAATGTTTACGTTTTTATGTTGTAATTTTTATGTTTGCTTTAGTACAGTTTTCATTGTTTTGTTGGTATATTGGCGTGTGCTAGCTAACATATGGCAAGAAATTAAATGAATGTTTTGTGTTTCGTAGTGTTAATTACTTTGCATACGATTTGTATAGAATCCAGTTTATATAACTAAACAGACAGATGTGCTGCTGGGGAGTTTGTTGACCACTTCTTCTTCCCAGCTAAAGCACTAGGAAGTGGTGAAGGGTGGGCGTTTTTGGGGGACTGTCTTATGTAACTTTGACGTTCGCAAAGTGCTAACTCTCAGCTTAGTGGCTATTTTCTTGCCCATTCTTCTCCATAGGAACCTACTACGCTTTGAAATGTACACCTAGCGTCATCTTTCTGACTGACCGAACCCTTGACAATTCAAAAGTTCCTGTAATAGGTTATTTGAAATGCTTTGAGTTTGAGTTAATACTAACCATCTGAACTCTTCATCGGCATCTCGATCCCATCTGTGCAGTAGCGCAGCATCTTCTAAGTTATCGCGTCGGATCTGCATCGGCTCCTGTAGTTGCCGATATCTGTTGAAAAGAGAGAAATAATTAGCAATAGAAACTAATTGATGTAACGAATTATGATCAATCTGCCTGCCTTTTCCCAATTACAGTGGGGTCGGCTTCCAGTAATGATTATTTGTAGCAAGATGAAGATACAGAGAAGGGAACTGCTAAATGAATAAGAACAAATTAAAAAAATAAAATGAATATTCAAAACAGTGGAATAATGACCCAAGCGTACCCTCCTGCCGGGGTCGCGGGAAGTTACTATAGGGTAATCGAGGCCCCTGGCAACACAGGCAACGGAAGGAATACAGGTGGGTTTTAGTCAGCAAGAGTCTGACACACCCTCCCGCTCCGCCCAGAGCGGGAGAAGTTATTTGATGATTTCCCACCAAAAAAAAAATATCGTACCCGCTTGTGGTACGTAAGATCGCGCATATCTTCAAATACTACGGGTTAAATCTATATTATTATTTATAAATCAGGGCTTGTGGCTAAGCAATAACACCTGCACGGGTCGATCGATCAGGTTAAGCTACGCTTGCCGCGGTTGGTCCGTGGATGGGTGACCAGCTTTACATACCAAGACCCCTTCGTGCCTCGGAAAGCACGTTAAGCCGTTGGTCCCGGCTGGTTATTCGTGGATCTCTGATAGTCGTTAGGGGTCGTCAGAATCCCGAAAGTCTGACAACGGGTATACCCAGTTACTAGAATTGTGAAGGTCAGATAGGCAGTCGCTCCATGTAAAATACTGGTATTAAGCTGCTTGGGAGAAGGCGGGCAGATGATGACGTTCGGATTTAGTCCTTTAAAGAACTTATTCTATATTTTTTTTTACACAAAATCATGAGATTTTCTCACCTCTTAACGGCAGCATCAGATTTGGTAAGTATCTCTTCCGCCATGAAGTGGTCGCTATCAGCGAGCTGGCGCGCGTTATCAGCCAGCTGCGTCGCGAAGTCTGCCTTGCTCGACACTTGCTGCTCCAGCCGCGAGTGGCGCTTGAGCAGGGCTGTTACTGAGGCCAGGTCCTTGCCTGCGGGGAGAGGAAAAAATAAACTTAATAATGAGGGTACAACTTTGTGCCCTTTGGCGTCGAGACCCTCGGTCCGTAGGGTCCCAGTGCGCATAAGTTATTTGTGGAAATCGCGAAACGTGTAGTTGATGTAACTGGTGACCGAAAAGCTGGCGGCTTTCTCGGGCAACGCATCAGCATTGCAATTCAGCGAGGAAATGCCGCCAGCATCCTCGGTACAATGGCCCCGAGGGCCTTTTTTAAGCTTAACTTAGTTTAAATTTATTTTAGTTAATGTTAATAATCGTCCTGTAATTTGGTTATGTAAATTAAATTTTCATCTTAATAAAAGGTGGTATTTTGTGTCAAATTTCTGAAATATAACAAGCATAGAAGGCGTTTTATCCATTATTTGCCAGTCATTAGTGACTGGCGAAATGACAGCGGGACTGACTGTCCAGGGTGTGCCCAACCCCTGGCAACACAGGCAACGGAAGGAACACGGGTGGGTTTTAGTCAGTAAGAGTCTGACACACCCTCCCGCTCCGCCCAGAGCGGGAGAAGTTATTTGATAAACGCGTTTGTTCATTTAAGGCGCTGACAAGACCCAATTGACCAAAATAGGCTTCTCTTAAGAAAGAAAATTGCCAAATCTGTATAGTTTGTGGTAGCGGAAAAAATATATGTTAATTTTGAACATATTTCCCAGAACTTGGTTGTCACCAAAACACGTTTTGAAAAAAAAATCTCGATACAAACTAACGTTAAACTAACCTCTTACCTTGAGTTCTAATCCAAAATATCTATAGTAAATATCAACATACATTACGTACTTAATTAATAACAAGTACGTCTTATTCTAATGCAGAACTTGGTTGTTTTTTATTTTCGATTACTCAACCCAATTCTGAGTAAATAGATAATTACTTCATATTTTGCAATAAATTACAAGCGTTTTGTCGTCGCGCTTCTCTTTCTTTTCTTTGCAATCTGACATTGACCGCGGTTTAGGTGTTGTCAGCGTCTTAAGGTGAATACGCAGCTGTAGCCCGCGAATTCCCGCGAGCCTCCTTGCCGGATTACCGCCATGGGATCTGGAGGCAAAAGTCCTCGCGCACGTACGAGTATGGGAGTGGCGCGAGGAGGCGAAACGCCGGGGCGTGACTCCGCTGCCGCGAGAAATCATGGTACAGCGGACGGAGTTCCGGCCGGTTTTCGCAACCCAGTGCTGGGCACGCCACGATTGCGGCGATAAGACCCCTCTTTGAGGAGTGGCTAGAGAGGCGCCACGGCGTCCTCACCTTCCGCCTGACGCAGGTCCTCACCGGACACGGCAGCTTCGGGAGGTTCCTGTGTCGGATAAGGCGGGAGGAAACGCCCGGGTGTCACCACTGTGTGGATCGCCCGGAGGACACGGTGGAGCATACGGTGTAGGTCTGCCCGGCTTGGGCAGAGCACCGCCATGTCCTCGTGGAGGCGATCGGCGGCAGAGATCTCTCGCGTCCGGCCCTGGTTCAGGCCATGGTACGGAGCGAGAGGGCATGGGCAGCCGTCACCTCCTTCCGCGAAGCAGTAATGCTCGCGAAGGAGGAGGCGCAACGGTTGAGGGAAAGGCAAGTTTCGCGCCCTCTCGCCCCTAGCCGCCGCAGGAGGCGTCCTGGGCGCCGGGAATCCCGGGCGGATTTCCGGCCACCGTAGGCGTGGGCTTGCGGACGGTGAGCCATGGGTAGCTCACCGTCCGGTAAGGACCAGGCCCGGGTCGACGGCGCGTCGTATTCCACGCGCGCCTCAAAGAGATGTCGTCAGCACAATGTAGGGGTCCACTAGGGCCGATGCCTGCCGGGGTCGCTGGAAGGTACTAATGGGTCACCGAGGCCCCGCAACACAGGCAACGGAAGGAATATGGGTGGGTTTTAGTCAGTAAGAGTCTGACACACCCTCCCGCTCCACCCAGAGCGGGAGAAGTTATTTGATGATTTACCAGCCAAAAAAAAATGGCTGCGCCACAAGACAACACAGTGTCCTCCGTCTTCCGCATCCAGTATGTCCCAGCCACCTTTTTAAGGTCGTCGGTCCATCTAGCTGGAGGGCGTCCCACACTACGCTTGCCGATACGCGCTTTCCACTCCAGGACTCGTCTGCTCCACCGGCCATCGGTCCTTCGACACATATGGCCAGCCCACTGCCACTTCAGCTTGCTGACTCTACAGGCTATGTCGGTAACTCCGGTACTCTTCCGGATAACTTCATTTCTGATCTTATCCTTCAAAGAAACTCCGAGCATAGCCCGCTCCGCCCGCTTAATAACAAATATCTTATGGAAAAGTTGTTAAGGAACAAATCTAACTTAGAGAGATGTATTCATGCTTCTAATAATTAAAATTCAGTAAATACATATTTGATATGGTCGCGGCATTTGGCTAAACAATTTCCGATATAAGGGGGGAATGGTCAATTTTCATTTATTTTCTTTAATAACTTTAAAACCAATTATTTTAAAATGAGACAAAAAAAAAATTGAAATCCTCCTAACAGTTCCTTTCATTTGATAAAAAAGTTTTGCAAAAGGTACCGTACCTTTTGCAAAACTTTTTTTTCAATTTTCTAGTCCCCAAAGGTGAACCTCATATTCAAAATCTATATATTTACGTTACACGTCTGTTGAATTTGGTACACATATGAATTTCCGTGACCCATCACAGAAATTCATGTGTACCAAATGTTAATTTAATCCAATAGATTTCGGAACAAATCGGCTGTACCGACGGACAGACAGACACACGAGTGATCCTATAATGGTTCCGTTTTTCCTTTTGAGGTATGGAACCCTAAAAACACGATTATCGTTATAACAGAGTATTTTACTATATACGAGAAAAAATCTATAAATAGATTATTGAGATAGTTTAGGCAAAAAGGAGTCGGAAAATGTTACTTTTACTTCATAAAATAACAAACTAAATTTTAAAATTCAATTCAACGTTTCCAGTTTTTCTAATCAGTTAAAAAACACCATGAAATAGTAGCCGCCATGTTATTACGTCATGCCGTTTTTAAACTAAAACGTTTCAACAGTCAACTGATAGTTAAATAATAGATCAGCGCATAGTCAAGTGACGTCATGACCACAGAGCAACATGGCGTCCACTGCGTCCAGCGTTTTCGCCAAACTACGCGCGAAATTTGAAAATGTAAAATTTAAATGCATTTTTATGGCACTTATCGATTGAATAAAAATTTTGTGATTTTTTTTTTTGGGGCATATTAGCACTATAGAATTTAATTATGACACTTTTCAAAAATGGGTGTAAGACCCTATTGTCAGTCACATTCCACCCACTGGTGAGTTCAGGCCTCTATCCTTATGTGGCATGGTTCCCTGGTCTGTGCAAGCCTCAACCAGGTCTTACCCGTGGTCTTCTTAAAGCCATCCACCCACCCATCTGGCTGCTGGTCTGCCAATACTACTACAGTCTCAAAAAATGGTACGAACCATGATCTTCGCTGAGGAGTTGTGCCTCCACATCATCGAGCCATGCTGTAAAGTCATCCAGACCTCGCAGATACACTCTCGCCTGGTAGGCTTCCTGAAGACGTTCACGACGTAGCTTAGCGGCGGCCTGGCAGGGAAAGAATAGTAAATTTGGTAAGATTATGTAGTACAATTTTGGGTAAGCGAACCCACATGATAAATTAAAGATGATCAGAATTTCAAATCATTATCAGGGACTGAAATAACTGATTGTCAGGGTTTCCCACACCTATGCACAGAAATTTGAAAACAATGTAAAAGCCAATTATTTTTAAAAGAGTAACCGTGGAGTTTCTTGCCGGCTCTTCTCCATAGGAAACGACCAATTGGAACCGTGCACCTAGCTTCTGACGTTTCATAAGTGCCCATGTAGGTTTATGTGAAATAAAATAATTTGATTTGATTTGATTTACGCACAATCACAATAAAAAAAAAATTAAACAAATATATATAAAATAATTTTCACTTCTCATGCTCTAAAAGTTCGTCTATGTTGTGCGTAGGTGACGTAAAGTCGCTTTTTATGCTCTAGTGCATAAAGTATTTTTTTTTGTCTAAGACTAAGAAGAATCAGGCCCCACAGCCACACACAATAAAAAGTCGCAGATTAAAGTCATTATTTTATTTATTTGCTTTAATTTATATCACTTCCGTGTTTCTCATTTATCGTTAATTTAATAAAAACAGATAAAATAGTTGTAATATATTATTTAAAAACGCTAAGAAACATTTTTATGACTTGGCAGTATGAAGTACCCAAGTCGATTGACAATTATTAAAAATTAAAAAAAAAATACTTTTAAAAAGTTTCGTGGCGGGAATTGGAATTATTTCTCTTCTTGAAATTTGCCACATTTTTGAACAGTGAAATACGTTTATGCCTGTTTCATTTTCTCGCAATCGAAGTGAAAAGCAGAGTGTAAAACTCGGACATAAACGACTACTTATGCACTAGTTCTACAATATATTATTTCTTATATACAGGGTGTCCAAGAACCTGGCGTCCAACTGGATTCCCACGATGCCCCAAGTTCTAACAGTACTCAGAAAAATATTTTAAAAAATCCACCCCATGTACTTACAGAATTATACTGATTTCAAAAAAAAAAGGGGAAATGAGCACCCTGTGACATACTTTTGAATGCTGTGACTGCTAATGCTGATAATTTCGATATTTCTTGGAGGTTTTGTAATCTAGGGTATTGCTGTGTCTAAATAGAATGTAAAAATAAAGTACTTATTGTACCATTTTAAAATAAAATATTATTTTAACTAAAGGTGATATGGAAAACTATTGAATTTCGCAACTTTGACCGACTGTAGTGTAAAAAAAATGTACCAAAATAGTATGGCAAGTGACGTCAAATTTTGACGCGTTTATTCCTCTTTTTAAAAAGGTATAATACTTACACATTAATTTGAAAAAAAAAATTTTTGATAATATTTTTACTCAACAACCCAATTTTTACGATGTCTTACAGAATTCTTAGAAAGAAAAATTTACGACGAATTGAATCTAACCTCTAAAGAATTACTATTGTATGCTCATAAAAATAACAACAGGCCTCTCAAAAAACAGGTTAGACCGTAAGGGACGGTATGTGCATGCATCTCACCATAGTGATTCGTTATTACAACAGGAGGGAGCAAGACAGAAACTATCTTTGCGATTTGCTGGTTCTTCTTTATGGTACCCCATTATTCAGGTAAGAGTGAGGGAGAAAAAGGTTAGAGGTGCGAGTGAGATAGATAGTGACGCTATCTGGGATCGTGCTATTTAGGATAACAGTACGGTCAGTACGCGTCACTGCCTCCTGCCGTTACTACGCACCTCTCTCTTATTGTTACCATTGATCACGTACTACGATTTAAAGCTTTGTTTATTGGACTCGATTACTCTTTGTGCTCTGGACTTTGAAACGAACTCTTTACGACGACCTTTGCCTGTGTTTGGACAGTTTGTGTTTTGTGTGTGCTACCATGGCGACCTACACTCCGCAAGAATACGCAAATATGCACTACATTTATGGAGAATGTAGAGGTAATGGACGAGCTGCAGCGAGACTTTACAGAGAAAGGTATCCGAGGGCTACGCGATATCCCGACCATCGAGTTTTCATTAATGTGCACAGATCACTATGTGACGGGCGGTTCCCCAATCAAGTAGCTGGTGAAGGACGACCCGTAAATGACTTCATACGCGATGAAGTTTTAGAGGCGGTGTCGGCAAATCCAAGCATCTCTGTGCGAGGAATAGAAGCTGATACGGGGATACCGAAGAGCACAGCACACAGTATTCTCCAAAAAGAAGAATATCATCCGTACCACGTACAGCGAGTGCAAAGTCTTTTACCTCGAGACTATCCGAGCCGAGTCGCGTTTTGTGAAACAATCCTGCAAAAACATCGAGAAGACGAAAACTTTATCGACAAAATTTTGTGGTCAGATGAATCAACATTTAAGAAGGATGGCTACATGAACCTACACAACTTGCACGAGTGGCATGTGGAAAATCCGCACTTGATGCGAGAAGATAGATCCCAGTACCGGTTCAAAGTGAACATGTGGACCGGTATTCTCTGTGGGAATATTATTGGTCCATTTGAGATGCCCGAGAATTTGACTGGCGAATCATATTTAAATTTTCTTCAAAATGATTTGCCAAACTTACTAGAAGAGACCCCACCAGATATGTGGTTCCAACACGACGGCTGTCCAGCACATTTTCGCGTATCCGTTAGAGAGTTTTTGGACGAGCAATACCCGAACAGGTGGATTGGGCGATCAGGAACAATCCCGTGGCCAGCCCGCTCACCTGACTTAAATCCGCTGGATTTTTTTTTCTGGGGAACTATGAAGGAGCTCGTTTATGCGAAGCCCATTAATGACATCGCTGACCTTCGTGAGAAGATAACACAAGCAGTGCAGGTGATACGTCAAAAAAGTTACTCGCGAAACATAAAGCGGTCCTTTTTAAGGAGAGTGAGAGCTTGTATTGCCGCGGGTGGTCAACATTTTGAACATTTATTGTAATAAAATATCTTTAAACTAACATTCTTTGCTTTTATTCTACTGGGAACCCATCTACCTGTGTGTATTTCCTTCTTGCTCACTCTTGGAACCGAAGTAAATAATAGTAGTAACATAACAGTTTCTAAGATAAGAAAGGGTCCGACAGTTACCGTTAGTAGGTAGGCACTTCGTAAAAATTGGGTTGTTGAGTAAAAATATTATCAAAATTTTTTTTTTCAAATTAATGTGTAAGTATTATACCTTTTTAAAAAGAGGAATAAACGCGTCAAAATTTGACGTCACTTGCCATACTATTTTGGTACATTTTTTTTACACTACAGTCGGTCAAAGTTGCGAAATTCAATAGTTTTCCATATCACCTTTAGTTAAAATAATATTTTATTTTAAAATGGTACAATAAGTACATTATTTTTACATTCTATTTAGACACAGCAATACCCTAGATTACAAAACCTCCAAGAAATATCGAAATTATCAGCATTAGCAGTCACAGCATTCAAAAGTATGTCACAGGGTGCTCATTTCCCCTTTTTTTTTGAAATCAGTATAATTCTGTAAGTACATGGGGTGGATTTTTTAAAATATTTTTCTGAGTACTGTTAGAACTTGGGGCATCGTGGGAATCCAGTTGGACGCCAGGTTCTTGGACACCCTGTATACTAATATTAAAAAGAGGTAAAATTTGTAAGTTTGTATGTTGGGGGTAATGTTCGGAACTACTGATCATCCGATTCCGAAAATTCAGTCACTAGTTGTAAAAGCACTACATTACTGCCGAGACTCATGGGATATATTATCTGTTAAGGTGGTAAGGTGGTATCCACAATGGTAGCCCACGAAAAACAGTTAGTTTTAATGATAGTCTGGCATTTTGAGTACTTTACGCGGCCTACCCAAATGTCCTTTCCTTGGTATTGTTCGTCGAGTGGTTGAGCTCCTTAAGTTCTGAGTTGAGCTACACGATTACTGACAAATGCTTGCACTGACTGGACAGGTCCACTTAAATTTGTGTGGTTCTTTCCTCGAAAGACCATTTCAGACATAGATCTACATGGTCCTCACATAATCTGACCAAGATTATGTCTGGACTTTAAAAGAGACTTTGACCCTTGAGTTTGTTTCGCCATTTCTTCTCAGGGGTAGTCAGATAGGAAATACCGGGTTTTTATTATTTTTTAATATGACGTGTAAAAGTGATTCTGATATCATATTTACAGAATAAACAATTTAATTTCATTTAATTTAATTTCTAACTAAAAATCAAGAATTTCCAAAAAAAGTAGGTGGGTCAATAACCTCTATTACCATATGAAAACGCAAATGAAATAAAAAATGTAACGTACCTGTAATTCTCTCCACTGGTACTCCAGTTCTTCCACGTGTTTGGCGATCTCCTGCGCCGCGTAATGTTTTCCTTCTGTAACAATAAATAAATACTTACATTTTACAATCTTTTTACGGTGAAGGAACACATCGTGAGGATACCGGCATGTCCAAGAACCAAAAACTCGAAGACATGTGACATCTACCAACCCGCACTGGGCCCGCGTGGTGGATTACGGCCCACTGCCTCTCGCAGAGAGGAGGCCTGTGTCCCAGCAGTGGGAACATTATAGGCTGATTATGTATTTAATCTAATTACTATAAAAAAATCACATAAAAATGCTACAGGATGAGTTCTAGCAAATGGGCTTTCGAAAAAAATATAATAGATCAAATTTATCAAAGAAAATTATTTCATCTTGGAAACAAGAAGCCCGAAAGTCTGACAAGCAGTCTTATCGAATTTTACAGTAATTGTGGAGGTAGTAATAACAGCCGCACGGGTCGATCGATCAGGCTTAGCTACACTTGCCGCGGCTAGTCCGTGGATGGGTGACCATCTTCACATACCAAGACCCCTCCGTGCCTCGGAAAGCACGTGAAGCCGTTGGTCCCGGCTGTCATTTGTGGATCTTTGACAGCCGTTACGGGACAGGTATACCCAGTAACTGGGTTGTGGGGTCAGATAGGCAGTCGCTCCATGTAATACTGGTGTAAAGGAAGCAACATGATTCTAGCTCCGTTTACCATTTATCACAACTAGAAATAGATATAGGCTGCGTCCTATGCAATATTGCAGATTGTTTCATAATGTTTGCATCATACACTTGTGGAATGTTCCAGATTGTTCCATAATGATTACACATCATACTTAATATTATGCAACAATAGGGGCGGGACCACTTTTAAGTCCACGCTAATTCAAAAAAAAAAAATCAAAATCAAAATCAAAAGTCATTTATTCAAACTAGGCTGAGAATCAGCACTTTTCGAACGTCAAAATTACATAAGACAGTCCCCCAAAACGCCCATCCTTCACCACTTCCTAGTGCTTTAGCTGGGAAGAAGAAGTGGTCAACAAACTCCCCAGCAGCACAGCTGTCTGTTCAGTTAGAGGGAAAAAAAAATGGATTCTATACAACAGTATGCAAAACAATTTACATTACGTGCAACATAAAACATTAAATTATTAGCCATATGTCAGCTAGCACACCACTATACCAACAAAAAAAAAGAAAAGCAAAACACCGAAAACTATTAATTCTCAAGCAGAGATAAAAACGTAAACAGAACTTAATGCTCAAATAAAAGCCTCCAAGCATAAAAGGCGTGCCCGCTTACATATAGCTATAGCTGTAACACTCACAAATGATGAACTAGGACCATCGAAGTAAAATAAATAAACAATTAATTACTAATAACAAAACAAAACAATGGTCAGCAAGACGACCAGTCACCACAAGCAGCACCCGTTCACGAGCATAACGCAAAAATCAGCCATTACCCCGCTCGCCATATTAGAGGGAAGGAGGTAACCCGACCCCCGACGCTACCGCAAGCAGTGACAACTAAGGGAGCATGACGAACTTGCTGCCGGTTGTAAGAATAATATAATCAGTTATCGAGGTCGCTAGCTAACCACATATTGCAATACAACTCAACAAAAAACATTGTAATGAGAAGATTATGTCAATAATAAACGAAAATAAAATTTAAAATAAATTGACTTATACAGTCAAATAAAATAAACAATTATATGAACTCATATAACCTGTCACTAGGTAGGCTAATTCTGGAGAAAGAACACAAACATTGTCTTGAGTTAATCACAGCGACCAACAATTCTTATCATTTAAGTAGTCGTTGATAGAATAGTATGCCCTTGAACAAAGTTTGGATTTTACTTTAGTTTTAAACGCATTAAAAGGCAAATCTAGCAAAGAAGATGGTAACTTGTTATAAAAAGTAATACCAAGCCCAACAAACGAGTTATGAACCTTGTGAAGCCGGTGAAATGGAGCACGTAATTTGTCCTTATTTCTGGTGTTAATATTGTGAATATCACTGTTTTTAATGTATAAGTGTATATTTTGCCTAATATATAAGATGTTGGCGAAGATGAATTGTGATGCCACCGTGAGAATACCAATATCTTTAAAAAAATCTCTCAGAGAAACTCTGGCACCTAGCTGGTAAATTGCTCGAACAGCTCGTTTTTGAAGAACAAATATATTTTGAATGTCAGCGGCTTTGCCCCACAGCAGAATACCGTAGGACATAACGCTATGAAAATAACTAAAATATACGTTACGTTGACGTTAATACAGCTCGGTTACGAGCTGTATTAACGTCAGTGTATTGTCTTACTTTCCTGACGGCGTAAGCGGCCGAACTGAGCCTTCCCGCTAGGCTTGATATATGAGGGCCCCACTGAAGTTTGGCATCTACTGTTATGCCCAGAAAAACTGCCGAGTCTACAGTTCCAAGAACCTCTTTATCCAAGACGATGTTGGGTCCTAGATTTCTAACATTTGGTAAAGCGAACTTTATACATTTTGTTTTCTTAGCATTGAGAACTAAGTTATTTGTCGTAAACCAATCCGTCACAATTGAGAGTGCACTGTTTACGTCGTCAAAATCTTGTCTATTCCTTTCTACTTTAAAAATAAGAGAGGTATCATCTGCAAACAGTACAACGTCACAGATACCCTTTAAATAGAATGGTAAGTCATTAATATATACTAAGAATAAGAATGGACCCAGTATTGAGCCTTGTGGTACACCTAACTGTACTAGAAGCTCGGAAGATTTCACACCATTAACATCTACACATTGCAACCTATTATGTAAATATGAACTTATTACTTTAAGAGCTTCATTTTGGACACCGTAATGATGTAGTTTACGCAAGAGCGTGTCATGTTGCACGCAATCAAAAGCTTTGGAGAGATCACAGAAAACTCCAATAGCATTTTGCGAGTTCTCCCATGCGTTAAATACGTGTTTCAGCAGTGCAACACCTGCATCTGTAGTCGAACGACCTTTTGTAAAGCCATATTGTTCATTATGAAGGAGGCTGTTCAAATTAAAATGTCTTAGCAACTGCTTGAGTATTAACTTTTCAAATATTTTGCTAAATGCAGGTAAAATAGAAATAGGCTTGAAATTGCCAACGTCTTTTTTATTACCTGATTTAAATAATGGTATGACTTTACTACTCTTCATGAGGTCAGGAAAAGTTCCTAAATCAACACATTTATTAAAAGTAACAGCTAGATAGGGGGCTACAATGTATATTATATTGCTTAATAGTTTAATGGAGATACCCCAGTAATCACCAGTGTTTTTAGACTTAAGTGTGTTAAAAACGTTAACAACATCACCAGGTGTTACATGTTCGAAACTAAATAAGCGACTACATTTAGGCACACTACTATGCAAAAGGTTATCAGCTTTAGACGGGGACGAATTTAAGGAGCGAGTCGTAGTTATAGGTATGTTGGCAAAAAACTCATTGAATGCCTCAGCTACGTCAGCTGCTTTATTAACTAATTTGCTGTCGACCATAAGCTCAAGATGTTTTTCTTGTTGGTTTTTGTAATTGGCAGATTGAGCCAATTAGAAACATACTACACTAAGGCATCCCCGCTATTGTAGCTACAGGGATAGTATAAATATACTCCGATATAGAATTTATGAGTTAGTCATCTCAAATGATCTCTGGAGTTATGTTAGTCAAGTTAGTCCTTCCAAACCATCAAACGAGCAACACATATAGGTGTTGACATCGCTCGAGCCCTATAAAGTCGCGTGTATTACGTCATTTAAAGTAATTAGTGTTGCATTAGTTTAGCATCAATCGTGTAACTGTGTAACTGTTGTTTATGTGTACGTCTATTGATAATTACAAGTGTTAACTACGTTTTTGCTGGTTTAATTCGCACCCCTTGGGAGAACACGTTACCCCCGCCTATGAGAGTGTAACCCCCCCAGCACACACAGCATCAGGTTGTAGGATCAGCAGAGAGTTTCGTATGCTGTGCTCTACAACTGGTATTCAGCTGTTTTCGGTTAGACTGGAAGCTGAGTCCAACGTGGTTGGGAAAAGGCAGACAGACGATAAGAACAGACAGATATTACGTACCTATTAGCGTCTCTCCGTGATTCGAGACGTCATCAATGCGTCCCTTGTTGGCAGCCAGTTCAGACTCAAAGGCTGAATGCTTCTGGATCTTGCTCTGAAGATTTGATAACTCCCTGGTGATTGAAACATAGATATTGTAGGGGATATGGAAGTGCACGGTGAATAATGCCAGATTTACGAAAAGGGTGGGGAGACGCACTGAGTTAATACGTCCGCGCGCAGTCATACGTAAAGATCACTAAATAATACATACATACATAAATTAACGCCTTCTTCCCATGAGGGTAGGCAGAAACTATAGAAAGCCACCTGCTACGCTCCTTAAATACTCCTTTTGCTTCGTTTACGTTCATACAAGATGTAGTGATAAACATTGAAAAGAGTATACTTAGATGGTTTGGTCATGTTGAGAGGATGAATGAAAGGCGACTAACAAAAGGTATTTACAAGGCAGATGTGAGTGGAAACGCCGGGAGGGGACGCCCCAGGGGAGGGGACGCCGGGAGGGGACCTCATTGGTGATGTTCTTCAGAAAGGTCAGGTGCGTAGTACTCGCAACCGGCGTGCGTGTATGACCAGATGTATGAACGTAAACGAAGCAATCACTAAATAAAAGTTTTGCAAATCGCAGAGCCACTAAGCGCTCGCCCCCCTCCCGTTCGCGTGCGTCTCCCCACTTATTACGGAACCTGAAAAAAACGAAAATTTCGCAAAACGAACGCGAATTTTTTGCGTTATCATTAAGAATGACCTTTTTGTAACCAAGAAGTCTAGTTCCTCACCTGTAGTTCTGGTCGTTAGCGATCTGCATCTTGAGCGAGATCCACTCCCTCTCGTGGTACAAGTTCCTGAGGAACTGGTGCAGTTGACGCGACTGTTCCAATGTCTCGCCACGCTGCTTGCAGGATTCCTGAGGAGAACAGATATGATGTTGATATTTTTAATCTTTTAATCTTAAACTTTCTTCTGGTCCAGTGCATCCTGCCCGTTATTGCATACGATGCCGAAACGTGGACACTGACAGTCGGGCTGGTCCACAAATTAAAGGTCACTCAGCGCGTCATGGAGCGGGCTATGCTCGGAGTTTCTTTGAAGGATAAGATCAGAAATGAAGTTATCCGGAAGAGAACCGGAGTTACCGACATAGCCTGCAGAGTCAGCAAGCTGAAGTGGCAGTGGGCTGGCCATGTGTGTCGAAGGACCGATGGCCGGTGGAGCAGACGAGTCCTGGAGTGGAGACCGCGTATCGGCAAGCGTAGTGTGGGAGCCCCCCAGCTAGATGGACCGACGACCTTAAAAAGGTGGCTGGGACAGACTGGATGCGGAAAGCGGAGGACAGGGTGTTGTGGCGCAGCCTGGGAGAGGCCTATGTCCAGCAGTGGACTGTTATAGGCTGAGTTGATTGATTTGATTGATTGATTTCTTCTGGTTCCGGCACCAATATAATTTCCAGACAACTTTCTTCTGGTTTCGGCACGAATAGTCTCCATTCGACCTAAGTTGCAGACTCAGGACCTTACCTGTAGCTTATCCCGTCTGTTGAGGATGGTCTTCAGCCTCATCTCCACGTACTCCCTGTCGAAGTGCTGTTCCTCCAGCATGCTGCGCGCGAATTTTTGCAGCTCGTCGACTCTGTTCAGTTGGCTGTGCAGGAGTTTCGAGAATTCTGCGTGTTTGCGGATCAGAGTTTCGACGGCTGGAATGAATATGAATGATTTTTAGTGTTGTGTGAATTAATTGGTTTCAAGTCAAATTTAAATTATTTATTTCAAATAGGCACATAAAGAGCATTTTTGAACGTCAAACTGTACAAAAAAATAGAATTTGTTCTAGCCCCTTTCAAAAGGTAGTTTCGTATGGAAAAGAATGGGCACGAAACTCCACCGTTACTCTTTTAGGGGGGTTCTTGGTTGCCTCCTTCCCTCCAATATGGCGAGGGGGGTTATGGCTGACCTTTGCGTTAGGCTCGTGAACGGGTGCTGCTTGTGGTGACTGGTCGTCTTGCTGATCATGGTTTTATTATTGTTATTAGTAATTGTTTACTTATTTTACTTCGATGGGGCTAGTTTATCATTTCTCACTTCGAGCTACAGCAATAGCCTTATGTAAGCGGGCACGCCCTTTATGCCTGGAGGCTTTTAATTAGGTATTAAGTTCTATTTACGTTTTTTTTTATGTTGTAATTTTTATCTGCTTGAGTACAGTTTGTTCATTGTTTTGTTGGTATACTGGCGCGTGCTAGCTAACGTATGGCAAGTGTGTAATTTAATCCAATGTTTTGTGTTTCGTAATGTTAATTACTTTGCATACGATTTGTATAGAATGAACTTTATATAACTAAACAGACAGGTGTGCTGCTGGACAGTTTGTTGCGCCACTTCTTCTTCCCAGCTAAAGCACTAGGAAGTGGTGAAGGGCGGGCATTTTTGGGGGACTGTCTTATGTAACTTTGACGTTCGAAAAGTGCTGAATTTCAGCCTAGTTTGAATTAATGACTTTTGATTACGATTTTGATTTTTAAAAATGTGTTACAAAATTTTGTATAGGTACACTGATTATATAATTATATGTGAAGACAATGTACTTTAAGACGAATCAGTTTTCAAGAATCTGTTGAGCAGTGATGGCCCAGTGGTAACGGCCGCGGCTTACGAGTTGTAGGTCGTAGGTTCGAACCTTGACAGGCGCATTACTTACAGAAAAACATCGTGATGCACACAACTTAAAAATTCGAAAACATGTGACATCTACCAACCCGCACTGGACCCGCGTGGTGGATTACGGCCCACTGCCTCCCACAGAGAGGAGGCCTGTGTCCTAGCAGTGGGAACATTATAGACTGATTATGTTAATGAAATAAATTACCATCTAAATTCTCTCCAAGATCATCATTGTTCAAGAACGCCTCCTTAGACGCGAGCCAGTCTTCAGTCTGTCTCGCTTGCTCCTTCAGGAGTTGTAGTTGATGTGCCTGAGAGAGAAAGAGTTAGTTTAGTTTATGTTGTAAAAAGGCTGAATATTGTTAAACATGTAACAAAAAACCCGACTGCAAAAACACATAACTGAAAAGGAAAAAACAAGCATTATAATGTATAGAATTTTGATATCAAAGATATCAGCACAAGTGTAGGGTCCACTAGGGCTGATGCCTGCCGGGGTCGCGTGGAAGTTCGAAAGGGTTACCGAGGCCCCTGGCAACACAGGCAACGGAAGGAACACAGATAGGTTTTAGTCAATAAGAGTGTGACACACCCTCCCGCTCCGCCCAGAGCGGGAGAAGTTATTTGATGATTTCCCACCCAAAAAAAAGGGGGACAAACGTTACACCATATTTCAGGTTATTGGTTTGTCGCCTGCAATATTTGAAACAAATCACAGATAGAATGATAGATAATAAAATATTCTGTTCATTGAAAAAAAAACATGAAAATGTTGTAAGTAGTTTGAAAGTAATACCGTTTTTTTATGCTTAGGGTAGACATTACTTCCTGAATTTATTTCATAAAGTATTTTACTACAATACTTAAATATTCACATATAGAATTGATGTGAATGCGTTCTAGTTTAACAGACATTTTTTGGTAAACTTTCTTGCATTATATGAAGGCGTAATAACAGATTTAAAAGCCACTAAAATCATATATCTGCGCCTTAATGTAAGATATTGACGATTAGAGCTGCGGGATGAAGATAAATAATAATTTAATGAATGTAAATACCTGTGTAAGATACTGCTTTCTCTTCAGCCAGGCCTGGTCCAGAGTGCTGGAGAGAACTTCAACCCTCTTCATCTTCTCTGGTACTTGTTCCACTTCCTTCTGCAGTGTACCGATGACCTTTTGACGACCGTC
Source organism: Atethmia centrago (assembly GCA_905333075.3). NCBI lineage: Eukaryota > Metazoa > Arthropoda > Insecta > Lepidoptera > Noctuidae > Atethmia > Atethmia centrago. The sequence goes on from HG995396.1 coordinate 2,405,823, forward strand.
GATTTCAGCCTGTAGGAGAATAAGAGTTTAATAAATGATTTTCTTTTAACTATAAGATTGGAGTGGGACTTAAAAAGGACTGGCTAGTAATTTAGAAATACACATAGGGGCAGGGAGCGACGTGCAAGAAGGTGCACTTACACCTCCCTGGCTTCAAAATAAAATAAAGGTGTAAAAACATTCAGAACCAAGTATAAAAATATCCGAAAACGCCTTAACCTATTCGAGGCGAGATCCTAAAATTTTCCTCTCAATTTTAAACCTTCTGTGCATTAGGCGACAAAGTACCGAATTCCTATTTCCGAAAATCTAATCGACGCTAGGCGGGGTGCTAACATTATCGAGCTCGCTTCGCTCGCTCTTGCATCCTACTCTCTCTTAATTCTTAAGCTTCTTTGTATAAATCGACACAATTATTCCTCTTTTTGTATGAACACATATTTTCCTAAAAAAAATAAGTAATAGGTCAGTGTGTAAGTTATCGTAATCACAGAATGTAAGATCAACATTGATTTATTATTTTCGCTCGTCGATGAGGGAGTCAAACTCCTCACTCTCCGCTTGACCAGACGGCCGGCACCAGTCGGGGGCTGCGTTGAAGAGTGCTTAAGTGCCCCGTAGCCCACGTGCCCACCAGACACGACACCCGTTCGGTCGGAGGATCCTCCCTTTTCTATGGAGGATGAGTGAAATTTACACCCTGTTCCTCATGCCTCTATAGGGACAGACTGGGGTCATGCAATGGCGGGCCGAGCGACAAGCCGGGGATCGCGGAAGTCACACTAGATCCCACGATCCCGGTGCAAGTGTGCGAGGAAAAAGGGGGTGGTTTTAGTCAGTAGAAAACTGACAGACCCCTCCGTCCGCCCCAGGGTGGAGGACATCTATGAGGATTTCCTCCCCGTTACCAAAACAAAAAAAAAAAGGACGATGGAACAACGTGACAGGTCAGCATGTTATGCGGGCTTGCGGACAGTGAGCAATGGGTAGCTCACCGTCTGGTAAGGACCAGGCCCTGGGCCACGGCGCGTCGTATTCCACGCGCGCCTCAAATATATGTCGTCAGCACAAGCGTAGGGGTCCACTAGAGCCGATGCCTGCCGCGGTCGCGGGAAGGTACTAATGGCTCACCGAAGCCCCTGGCAACACAGGCAACAGGAAGGAATACGGGTGGGTTTTAGTCAGTAAGAGTCTGACACAGCCTCCCGCTCCGCCCAGAGCGGGAGAAGTTATTTGATGATTTCCATCCAAAAAAAAAAAGGGTGGAGGACATCCATGAGCATTTCCACACCGTTACCAAAACAAAAAAAAAAGGACGCTGGTACAACGTGGCAGGTCAGCAAGTTATAAACCACTCTTCAAGTCAAATATAACAACATCTCACCTTTTTCTCATGATGCAGCTCCAGAAGCGCCTCAGCATCAGGCACGGTCTCCGGCGCGCCGGTCTCGTCCATCCGCTTCACGGCCTCTGACACCCACAACTCCAGTTCCTATACCATATACTTAGATTAATTAAAATATTAAATAAAATGGTGGTCAGAATCAGAATCAGAATTTTATTTGCTATGAATGCAGTTACAGGTATAAGATGTTGTACTTAAATTAATGAGATCGGCTACGGTCTACCTTACGGCGTGCAAATTATTACATAAATTAAAACATTAAAACATTAAAACAAAACAAAATAGAAATCAAAGTGAAGTCAATAATATTACAGTCAATTACAAAGTCTTACATGGTCAAATTACAATTAATTATAACAATCACAACCTGGATAAACTCATATCATTTATAAAGTCTGGTGTTCATTAAGTTTGGTGTTCTTTTTTGTTGAACCATAAACTATCACGAAAAACTAAGTACGTAAATTGATAAAGATTACAGTGCACAGATAATCCCTAATTAATATTATGCATGCGAAAGTGAGTTTGTTTGTTTGTTTTAAAACGGCTGAACGGATTTGGATGAAACTTGGCACATGGGTGGACCATGATCTGGAGAAGGACATAGGATACTGTTTATCCGGATATTACCACGGGATCCAGGCTTATGCGAGTGAAACCGCGGGGGCAGCTAGTAACTTTTAAATTTACTTATTATACACCCGTAACTTAGGTAAAAGCTATTCAATAACTTTCAGAAAATATTTCAATTGACCCGGAATGGTTTGTTTCAACTGCCCCCACTGATCGAGACTTATCGAAACTTCTGAATTTTGCTGATCAGTCTGAGCTTATTAGTTCAACCGAAAGGCGATTGAACTAAAACTTCATTCGAACATTCGATGCCACTCTAACACTGAAAGAAATCGTTCAAAACATAATGATGTTTTGATTTTGTTCAGTGTGTAAAAGGGAGGTGCAAGGAAAGCTGCTGTGGGAAAGAAATAACAATTGTGTTATCTCTTTCCTACAGCACCTTTCCTTTATAAGAGAGAAAGAGACAGCTTACCTTAAGACTGTCATCAAACCTGTTCAGCAATGGGTTCATCTAATAATACCGTTCGTTTGGCAGCCAAATCTTGTAAGTGTTCTATCTCTTTCACACACACACATCATTTTTGTAAGAGAGAGCGAGATAGCTTACCTTAAGACTGTCATCAAACTTATGTTCAGCAATGGCTTCATCTAGTAAAGCAGTTCGTTTGGCTGCCAACTCTTGTAAGTGTTCCCAGCCTTCGCGCAGGGACTGAAGACTAGTTTCTATCTCTTTCGCACGTTCCGGGTATCTGTGGGGAAGAGGGGGATGAATATAGTTTCGCGTTTGAACGAAATAATTACGTCGAAAAAGTTCGAAGAAAAATTAATTTAGGTCGTAAACAAAAATCAAACAAAACCAAAGTTTAAATACTTGATTAAAGAACTAGATAAATGTAAAGATTTGAATCGTAGATCCGCCATACCGCATCAAAAACTGATAATATTTCTGTTTTATTGGCCTTTTAACCTGTTAAGCCCCGCGCGACACCGATTCGGAGTCAAACAATAGAAAATCAATTGTGTCTCATTAGCTGTCCTTGACCAATTTGAAAAATCGCTTATTCATACTGAAAATACTATCTATCGTTCCACTCGGGATGTGCGAACTACAGTGAGGGCACATCACATCCATTTCAATATTTGGTTGTATGCATAAACATAACCAACCTATAATGTTCCCACTGCTGGGACACAGTCCTCCTCTCTGTGAGAGGCAGTGGGCCGTAATCCACCACGCGGGACCAGTGCGAGTTGGTAGATGTCACAAGTCTTCGAATTTTTGGTTCTAGGACATGCCGGTTTCCTCATATTTTCCTTCACCGTTTTGAGAGCAGTGGTGATGAAATAATTTACACAAAGTAAAGCGACTGTCTGGGTTCGAACCTACGACATACAACTCGTAAGTCACGGCCGTCACCACTGGGCCACCACTGCTCACACCTCGCAAGCATAACCTCTTCCTTTTAAGAAGTCGACTAAATAGCTAGCTAGATAGATAGATAGATAGAATACTCTTTATTATGTACACCATAAAAATTACAGCTATAAATGTAGAATTTTTACATAGGGTGACACAATGGGCGGTCTTATCGTTAAAAGCTATCTTTTAAAGACAACCTTTGGATGGATTAGGGGGGAAAGGAGAGACAATACTGCAGGTAGTATGTGCCATTCACATATATACAACAAATACAAACATACATGAAATATATTAAAATTATCTATATAATATATTCAATAATAATTAATCATAAAACTAGCGCTAAGAATCAAAACAGGTGCAAAGAACAGAGAAAAATAAAAAAAAATATGTTTAAGGAGAGAGATAGTGTTTTTTTACCATAATTTAAAAAATGGACAGAGATTGAGCACGCCTTATCGACACGGGCAAGGCATTCGACAACCGTACTGCTTGAACCGTAAAAGATTTATCATAGAAACTGGTGGAATGCATCGACATCTCCAATCTCAAGTTTTCCGATGACCTCAGATATCTATTATGCGTGTCATTTAGGAACTTGAAACGTCCCATAAGATAAGAGGGGGTTTTAGGATTGAACAGAATACTGTAGAGCTGAAACAAGATTTGAGAATTCCGGCGAAGACGTATGGGAAGCCACTTGAGCTTTGTACGAAATTCGGAGACGTGATCATATTTGCGCAAGCCAAATATAAATCTTATGCAAAAGTCTTGAAGTCGCTCAAGTTTTAAGCTAGTAAGTTATATAAAAGCTATGGGGTGTTTGTTGCGCTACTTCTTCTTCAAGCTACAGCACTAGCAAGTGGTGAAGGGCGGGTGTTTTAGGAGACCTGTGTTATATAATTTTGACGTACGAAAAGTGCTGATTCTCAGCCTAGTTTAAATAAATGACTTTTGATTTTGATTTTTGTGGAATAGACAGGAAAAATATCTTCTATCTCACTCTTTACTTCAGTGAGGAAAGTTTATTGTTTATTTATTTATTTATTTATTTATGACACTATGGAAGACTTACAGCTATATAAAAACTTAACATAAACAAACATAGACAACAGAAAGCCAATTACAAGTCCTCACGTATAGAAATAGGCTAGAAATTATGTGAACACACGTCAGTACAATGATTAATTTAAGGTTAATAAAGTATAGGTAAGTCTATTAGACAACGACAGTTGTACATACAGAGGTTTAGAAAATGGTTATCGAAAGTCGCTTTGTTTACAGTAAAATTAAAATAACAAGTTATAATAAAAGAATCAAGAAAATGGGGTAATAAACTCTGTTACTTACTTCTTCGTCAAAGTCTTCCCTTCTCCCTCCAGCTGCTGTATCTTGTCCCTGATGGCGCCTGCCTCGGCCGCCCTCGCTAGATGCTTGCGTTTCAACTCATGCGCAGCCGTCAGTTCTCGGCCACGTTCGGAACTACTGAAGAGTGTTGACTTCTTCGATATGCGTTCGGCGGTGTCTTCTACGTCCCTGAGGAGAGAAAACAAGGGGTTTTAAAATGTTGTTAAATATAATAATCTCGAAAGAACTATCAATTCGTGCCGGTAGTACTGTTTTGCACTGAGGATTTGAGATAATTTCTTATTTTTCGAACTTAGTGGCTTGACCAAAATAGTTAACAATATGAAAAAAAAAATACAGAAAATTACGCGATAGAAATTCAGCGTGCTTATGGGGTTATTAACACGGCATTTTTTTACGCAGCGTCGACGCCCAAATACGCGCTGCAATTTCAAAGCGGAAAACGTGCCGTCGACGCGTATTTCAATGTAATCAATTGCTGGTGAACCCTATTACAATAAATATCTCCTGGTCTATTTAGGATAGCTGTAAAGGAAACCCGAGGATTTCTGTTCTGATCTGGGTGACGCATGTGCATTCAAATCAATCTCTTAGTATTGTATAGCTGCACAGCACATTGTTATGTGAGTACTATGTACTGTAAAGCTGCCATTTACTGGATACGTCTTTCATTGACTTGAATGTGCCCTGGCGGCTGGGAGTATGTCGTGCTCACTCTAATGTCTCGCTGATGGTGGCGCGTGTGTTGGATCATTTAGCTCCCTTCAAAATGGTTGAGCTGAATGGTGCTGATCCACGCGTCATGTTCGTGAACGGGCGCCGTCAGTAGAGACTGGTCATCTCTTAGCTGCCACGGCTTATTTTAACTTTAATTTTTGAATTGCTTTTGTTTTTGTTGTAATCTTTTTATTACGGACGCTTTTACGTTTTGCATCGTTCTCACATGTATAATGTCAAAATGAATGATGTAAACAATATTTTGTAACCATAATACGTTTATTTAAAAGAGTGTCCGTGGAGTTTCTTGCCCGTTCTTCTCCAAAGGTATCTACTACGCTTTGGAATGGGCAACTAGCTTCATCTTTCTGACTGACTGACCGAACCCTTGACAATTCAAAAGTGCCTGTAATTGGTTTATTTGAAATAAATGCTTTGAGTTTGAAAGAAAACATGCACAACGGTTTTTTCAGCCTCCATGCAAGCCCTGCACAGAGCACAGTCCGTTATGCCTATTGTGAGGAAGTGTTTGTTTAGACGCCTCGTTGGTCTAGTGATCGCAAGCGCTACTGCTGAGCATGAGGTTCGATTCCCAGGTCGGGCAAAGTGTTATTGGGTTTTTCTATCTGGAATTTCTCAGTAGCAGCCCAGAGTCTGTATTTGTGCCCGGTTAATGGCAATAGGCTCGCCCCCTATTACATGGGACTTAAAAACATAACTGGCGAAATGTGGGTGTAATACAGGTACACCTCTGCCCAACCCTTCGGGGAAAACAAGGCGTGATATTATGTGTCCCGTGATGGTTGCCGTCACCAGGTGCAGGGCCGGTCCTGTTCAGGCGTAGTCGACGCCTGGTTAGCCTGATAGCTTCCCTGGACTGCCTGCAGCCTGGTGTCGAGGTCCACCAGTTCTCCGCTTGCATGTGGGTGAACTCCTGTAGCCACCTGTGAAGCTGGTACGATATGTTGGATGCTCTCCTAGCTAGTTCGTCAGCTGCGTCGTTACCTAGTGATGCTCTGTGCATGCATCGCTACTACACACCTGTTGAAGGAATGTATCTCTGCGGCGGCACAGAGGTTCTCCCGGTACTTGTGCAGCGCGCCCGACAGAGCGCGCCACTTGCCCAGGAAGGCGTCGCGGCGCTGCGCCACGCCGCCCGCCTGCTGCGTGGGGCCCTGCGGAAGAGAATCGGATTATAAAGACCATACAGAGCCTGCAGTCTACTGCTGCTGGACATGAGCCTGTCCCAGGCTGCGCCACAACACCCACTCCTCCGCCTTCCGCATCCAATCCGTTCCGGTCACCTTCCTAAGAGGGCCCTTCCCGCTCCGTCTATCGTCAACTAGAGCACGCCCGAAAAGCTTGTTGCTTCATCTAACGCAAGTGACGCAATAACATAGAACGAAAAGATGTGTGTGGAAATTACATAAAACTTGTTCCCGGAAATACGTGTTTTTGAGTAAGCCTTACAAGTATGTAAAGTAAAATAAATGTTTGTCATTTAGAATCTCCATTACATGTGCGAGGTTTTTATGAATATGTTTTATTTACTTATACAATTAATGAATACATAATGCACGGCCAAACTTTAGGTAAAATTTGTGCTAGAAATTGATTTTTGCAGGCTTATTTGATTCACAAGACACAAGATACCTATTAGTTTAAAAAAATCAAAGAAACGTGTTACGGACTATAAACTAGCTAAAGCTTTCGAAAGACCGATGACCGCTGAATTAGACCAGTCCTTGATCGAAGAACAAGAATCAACAATTGCTAGGTGGACCAACAATCTTGAAAAACGTAACCATTTTCTAACGCAGTCCGGCAAAAAGGCGACTGGGACAAATTCGAGAAGACCGGGGCTGAGGGAGATAATACAGACGGTGGAGAACCGGCTGTTGAAGCAACTTGGAGAGGCCTTTGATAAGCATAAGAGACAAATTGCGACAAAAAAATAGAAGAAGACCAAGAAACTATAAACTAGCTAAATCTTTCGAGAGACCGATGGCCGTAGGAGCCGACAAGTCCTTGAATGAAGACCGAGAATAAACTACTGCTAGGTGGACCAACAATCATAAAAACCATAACTCTTTTTCTGATACAGTCCGCCAAAAAGGCGACTGGGGCAAACTCGAGAAGACCGGGGCTGAGGAAGATAATACAGACGGTGGAGAACCGGCTGTTGAAGCAACTTGGGGAGGCCTTTGATAAGCATAAGAGACAAATTGCGACAAATAAATAGAAGAAGACCAAGAAACTATGAACTAATTACATCTTTAGAAAGACCAATGGCGGTAGGAGCCGACAAGTCCTTGAATGAAGACCAAGAATCAACAACTGCTAGGTGGACCAACAATCTTGAAAAACATAACCCTTTTTCTGACGCACTCCGGCAAAAAGGCGACTGGGGCAAACTCGAGAAGACCGGGGCTGAGGAAGATAATGCAGACGGTGGAGAACCGGCTGTTGAAGCAACTCGGAAGAGGTCTTTGCTATAGGTAGACTATGATAGGCCGGATGCAGCTGAATACCAGTATTTAACATGGAGCGACTGCCTATCTGACCTTCATAACCCAGTTACTGGGTAACACGACACCCCTTGGCTGATAGAGAAGTATGGAGGACGAAGACCCTGAAATTGCCTAAGAAAGATGATGACGATCTTACCTGCTGTAAAAGCTTATCAGTGAGGTGGCTGGGACAGACTGGAGAAGACAGGGGACTGGGGTAAAACGAATGCAGAAGGTGGAGAACCGGCTGTTGTAGCAGCTTGGGAGAGGTCATTGCTAGAGATGGACTTTGATAGGCCGGATGCAGTTGAATACCAGTATTTTACATGGAGCGACTGCCTATCTGACCTCCATAACCCAGTTACTGGGTAACACGACAACCCTTGGCTGATAGAGAAGTATGGAAGACGAAAACCCTCAAAATTGCCTTAAGAAAGGTGACGACAATCTTACCTGCTGTAAAAGCTTATCAGCGAGCGCACAGATGCTCTTCACCCTCTTGTCATCGACCTTCATATCACTGTCCATGTCGTCCAGCTTCCGTAACAACGCGGAGCAGTGTTCGTAGTCTCTGCCCAGCTCGTGAGCTTGGACCATCATCTCCTTGTCTCTGATCCAGGCCTCTATCTTGTCTAGGTGTTGGTTAAATTCTAGGATGTCTTGGGCTTCTTCTAGGCCGCGACCTGGTGGGAGAAATGGGAGTACCGAGTAAGTTAGTTATACTTGTATTAAGAATAATATTTTATTTTATCAGGGATTTATGATAATGGAAAAATGGTTCACTAATGTTTTGACAAAAAACGAATGACAATTAATGATCATTTTAAAAATAACATTATAAACTAATCGTTTGACAAACATCTCATTTATTTATTTATTTAATGATTCATTTATAAAGGTACACCAAGAGCTTCTGTATACAAAATATCTAATAATACTAAGTAACAATCATGGGCTTACACAGTTGCCAATAACAGGTGAGCAAACATTCTCAAATACGGTGATAACCTAAGGTAAAAACAAAATGTACAAAATTACAGAACACATAAGCTACAGAGGTTGCAAGAAACACCTACATACTAACACAATGAAGCTTAGATTGTGTGGCTTGCGTGCTTTGGGACCTTAAAACTTGAGCTTTAAAGATGTGTACGGAGTCATGATATACGTCAACACCTGGAGTGGATGTTATATAGGAATTCATCTCTCGGTTTAGCATATTTGATGAAATACAGATTTCGCAAATGTTTTACTTTGCAAATATTTCAAATGTTAAAATATCATTCCAAAAACAGTTTAGTTTGTCAAATGATGTTTGGATGTAACGAAATGTTGTCTTTAAATTATTTTTCAAACGAGTTATTTACAGAAAGAATAGATTGTTGTGTGCGTGTGTTGTTGTGTTGATTGATCTTGTAGAAGAAATAAACAATTTTGTTTTTTTTTATTTTTTTATTTGAATTGTAGAGTGATACTTTACCAAGTACAAATTTACCTAACGGTATTTTTCAAATTAAAATTTAATATAAAATTAGTTTTTTGTCTATTGTTTGATTTCTTTGATTCGTAATTATTTTATTGTATGTAAATAAATAATTAAATAAATGATCAAATTAAATCAAATCTTTTTACTGTGGGCATAGGTTATACATACAGATGTTAGGTAAATTACAGTTCCATTATGTCCCGCCTAGTAGGCATACAATAATAAATTGTGTCAACATGCAGTATAAAAAATTTCGTTTTCACATATAAAGGAAATCTTACAAAAATAATTAGTGCCAGATTGTAGTATTGGTGACAGACTGTAGCAGGTACTAATTATTCTACGTATAATTAATACGTATCCTAGACAAATTCAATCTTATTTCCGCTGAGAAGCAAGACAATAGCAAGATACTCCATATTATCAGTATTCAGATAATAATTGCTCCGCCATGTAGGTTGGTCAGACTCCGTTCTTCCATCACGAATATTTTATCAGATAAAATAAAGGTGTAGCTTCAGACCATACATCCCACCAGTAAGAATTGTATCGGGTACATTTCGGTATGGTTGAACGTATCATACGCTACTGACCGTATTACCCTACTGCTTCGAGGCGTATGATGCTCCGTCTTACCTCTCTGCTCCGTGGCAGTCTCAAGCCGCTGCCAGTCGGTCTGCAACTGCAGCAGCTGCTTGTCCACGTCAGCGTCAGGACTGAGCTGCGTGGCTAACTCCTGGACTTCCTGCAGACGAGCTCTGTTTGCAGCCAGTTCGGCGGTGAAGGCCTGGTGCTTTTGGAGCTTCTTGATTTTGTCTTCGAGGTTGGTTACTTCGCCTGCGAAGGAATTTAGTAATTTAAGAAACAATTGAAGGAAAACATCGTGAGGAAACCGGCATGTCCTAGAACCAAAAATTCGAAGACATGTGACATGTACCAACTCGCACGTCCACATGGTTTCGGCCCACTCCCTCTCACAGAGAGGAGGCCTGTGTCCCAGCAGTGGGAACATTATAGGCTGATTATGCAAAATCATTTGAATGCGCTTTTTGATGTAGGTCAAAAATAAGGTGTTCGACAATATTGAAAATCTGTCGAAAAAAATATTAATTATAAATTAATTTATCCGAAACTGGAATAGCCTTTGGCTTTCTATTCAAATTTTCTAAGTTAATTGCCACCTCAAAGGGCAGTATTAAGGGGGTCTAAAGTTATTTTTTTTTTTCCAAAAATGATATATAAATATTTCATGGATTCTTTCCACGTTATTCAGGATTTATATGATATGCGATCCGATTCCATGGTTGTAACATCTCTATATTAGATTTCATCATCGTCTGTTCGTTTATATTTCCGAAGATAGACTGATTCCCGAACCGCATACTTTTCTTGGAATATGTATACCTAAAATTATTGTTAATATATTTATTTATTTTTGTGCCCTTTGACGTCGAGACCTTCGGTCCGTGGGGTCCCAGTGCGCATAAGTTACTTGCAGAAGAAATCGCAAAACGTCTAGTTGATGTAACTGGTGACCTAAAAGCTGGCGGTTTTCTCGCGCAACGCATTAGCGTTGCAATTCAGCGAGGAAATACCGTCAGCATCCTCGGTACAATTCCTCGAGGGCCTTTTTTAGGTTTAACCTAGTTTTAATTTAATTTAATTAATGTTATTATTAATCATCTTGTAATTTGGTTATGTGAATAGATATAATCTACTGTTTTTTTTATTTATTAAAACTTTATACACAAGTAAAAAAAAATAATGGGGTGTGGCCGTGTGTCATGGACACGGTCGTATGTTGTACGTGAATACTTCTCGTAACGGGTAATATTGGTACCATTCGATTGCTCTTTTTTTTTTTGGGGTGAGAGATCATCAAATAACTTCTCGGAGGGTGTCAGACTCTTACTGACTAAAACCCACCCGTATTCCTTCCGTTACCTGTGTTGCCAGGGGTCTCGGTAACCCTTTTGTACCTTCCCGCGACCCCGGCAGGCATCGGCCCTCATAGACCCTTACATTATATATTTTTTTTGATTACACAATTTTTACAATATTTTTTATATATAATCGTTAGATTTTGACGAGAGCTTACGATTGCAACGTAAACGAACGTCGTAGCTTCTCTGAGTCAAAAGTTATACTAAATGGAAATCTCGATATTCATCAAAATTACTTCAAAATGGCGGCGCTTCCCCCTCTACCGCGCGCGATGTTCACAGTCCTTACTTAGCGTAATAAGTTCTTTGATCCTTTAGCTATCTAGTGGTGTAATTGAAATTTGGATGGAGATGATAGATATGTAGCGGCAACACCAAACTGTATCACCTGATTATGTTATCATTCGTTTTTTTGAATTGCCTGCCTATGGAAGCAATTTTAAAGACGTATTGACGTCAAAATACTGTACAAAGGCGGACTTAATGCCTTAATATATTGTTAGCGGAGAATCCTACGGTTGAAGGCGTGGCGGACGTCACTTGGCGCAAGAGTGGGGCAGACGGACAGCTGCAGCAGCTCATATCCTCGGCCATTTTATTTTGGTCGCTTAGAGTGTTAGGAGGGGTTTTAGCTAGACGTATTTAGTTATTTGTATTTAATTGAGATATTTTTGTTAATATATATTTTATTTACCGATTTACAAAATGATTATTAACATTCACTAAATTAAATTAAAACTAATTTAAGCCTAAAACGGCTCTCGAGGTATTGTACCGAGGATGTTGGCGGTATTTCCTCGCTGAATTGCAATGCTGATGCGTTGCGCGAGAAAGCGTTAATAAATTAGTGTTAATAATTTACTTTTAAACGAGAAAAAGACCAAATGTATTAGATTTCTGACACCTAACGTTAAGCAGGTAAAAACCAATGTACTAGTAAATGGGGCGGAGTTGGATCTTGTGGACACCTCTGTGTTCTTAGGTATTACTTTGGACTCAAAGCTACAGTGGGGCCCACATATAACCAAATTGTCGAAGCGGCTAAGCTCTGCAGCCTACGCGGTGTATAAAATCCGTCATTTGACTGATGTAGAAACAGCTCGATTAGTATATTTTAGTTATTTCCATAGTGTAATGTCGTACGGCATTTTGCTGTGGGGAAATGCAGCCGACATTCAGGCTATATTTGTGCTGCAGAAACGAGCCATTCGAGCAATTTATAACCTAAGTTGTAGGCATTCACTGAGGGATACGTTTAAAGATATAAACATAATGACAGTCGCATCTCAATATGTATATGAGAACCTGATTTATGTCAAAAAGAATATTAACCTATATTCTAGGCACAGCGACATTCATAGCATAAATACTAGAAACAAAGACTTACTTATTGTGCCCAAGACTAGGCTCCAAAAAATTAGTAATTCATTTAAGTGCCAAAGTATACGTTTTTACAACAAACTCCCAAGCCATGTCAAAGAACTGAGCCTCAATAAATTTAAATCATTTATTTAACAGAAACTCTGTCAAAAAGGTTTCTATAAAGTTAAAGATTACTTGGACGACAAAAAGGCTTGGGATTAATTAAGCTACTCCAATGTACCCCCAGGCAACGCCGAGCTCATCTAGTTTTTTTCTAAGTATGATTGACGTGTAAAAGTGTTTATAAACCTACTTACAGAAAATAAAATCATTTCATTTCATTTAGCCGCCAGCTTTTCGGTCACTAGTTACATCAACTAGCTGTTTTGCGATTTCCGCAAATAACTTATGCGCACTGGGACCCCACGGACCGAGGGTCTCGAGCCCAAAGGGCACAAAGTTGTACTCTCTGCCAAGGCTTCCATATTTAATAACTTTCAGATTTTCAGCATTTTCTGCCGCTGCACCCGCTTTAGAAGTAGTCCGTTGGAGGTGGGACGGTGCCAGTGTGTCTACACAGGTAGCGTCCCACACAAGCATCCGTCACAAACTCCACGGAACCAAAGACACACCATCATCTTTAGTTAATTATTTTTATAGAATTATCTTTATTTTGTGGTCGTTACCTTTTTTTTTAATTTTAACTTGTTCACTTTGCTTTTAATATTATATAACATTAGTTTTTGTTTACCTTAAACCCGAAAAGGGATCATTGTACTCATCATTTTGAACAACTATTTCTATGGGACCAACCTTGAAATCGCGAAAAAAAAATCAGCTGTTCCATACATTTTGTCGATTTAAGTGAACACAAATGTATGGAACAGCTGATTCTTTTTCGCGATTTCAAGGTTGGTCCCATAGAAAAAGTTGTCCAAAATGATGAGTACAATGACCCCTTTTCGGGTTTAGGGTAAACAAAAACTAATGTTGTATATTACTCAAAAATAAACACAAAATAAGTTAATAGACTCACCATGTTGATGTTCAGCGGCCAACTTGGCGAGCTTGTCGGCGACCCAGCCGCGCGCCTCCGCCGCGTCGCGCGCGAACTGTGCGCGCGCGCGCGAGCGGGCCAGGCCCGCGCGCCGGGACCCCGCCGCCGCGTGCAGCTGGGGGGACCTCATGTTACTTATTTGTTCACATTTCAGTAACTAGTAGCAAGGTAATTAAATATAACAGAAGAATTAAAAAGAAAATTAAATATAAGAAGTGAAAACTTCTTAAGGCGCTGACAAGACGCAATTGACCAAAATAGGCTTCTCTTAAGAAAAAAAATTGCCGGACCTGTAAGGTTTGTGGTAACGGAAAACATATATGTTAATTTTGAACATATTTCCCAGAACTTGGCTGTTACCAAAACATGTTTTGAAAAAAATATCTCGATACAAACTAACGTTAAACTAACCTTTTACCTTGAGTTCTTATCCAAAATATCTGTATTAAATATCAACATACGTTACGTATTTAATTAATAACAAAAACGTCTTATTTGAATGCAGAACTTGGTTGTTTTTTATTTTCGATTACTCAACTCAATTTTGAGTAAATAGATAATTTCTTCATATTTTGCAATAAATTACAAGCGTTGTGTCATCGCGCTTCTCTTTCTTTTCTATGCAATCTGACAGTGACCGCGGTTTAGGTGTTATCAGCGTCTTAACTTCAAAAACTTGTAATATACACACACTGTAAGTACACGACACAACTGTACGGAACGCGCGACAGTTTCTGAACGTGTTCACTCTTTGACCGCCTCCGACAAACTGCACTTAAGGCGCTGACAAGACCCAATTGACAAAAATAGCCATTTCTTAAGAAAAAAAATGCCAAATCTGTATAGTTTGTGGTAGCGGAAAAATATATATTAATTTTGAACATATTTCCCAGAACTTGGTTGTTACCAAAACACGTTTTGAAATAATCTCGATGCAGACTTACGTTTAACTAACCTCTTACCTTGAGTTCTAATCCAAAATATCAACATACGTTACATATTTAATTAATAACAAGAACGTCTTATTGAAATGCAGAACTTGGTTGTTTTTTATTTTCGATTACTCAACTCAATTTTGAGTAATAATAGATAATTGCTTCATGTTTTGCAATAAATTACAAACGTTGTGTCATCGCGCTTCTCTTTCTTTTCTATGCAATCTGACAGTGACCGGTTTAGGTGTCGTCAGCGTCTTAACTCGGATCGAACGTTATGTTGTAAACTCTGTCGAGCGCCACTTGGTGGCGCTGGCATCCCCATTAGTCAAACGAGTGACTAACGTATTTCCAAAATGTATATATGTATCTGAGCGGAGAGTCCCTTGCCTATATATCTGGCTACTTTTTAAACCAGTGTGGGATACTAAAACATCCGGAATATTGTATTCTGACGAAAAGGTGCACAGAGATATTTAAAAATAATTAATTTCCTGATTTTGTTATATATAATTTACTGTATAATCAATTTACTGACAAATTCCTGCACTGACTGAACATGTCCGCTCAATCTGTGTGGTTCTATCCTCAAAAGACCATTTCAGACACCAATCTACATGATCTGACCAAGATTATGTCTGGACTTTAAAAGAGACTGTGACCTCTAAGTTTGTTCCGGCCTTTCTTCTCAGAGTAGTCAGGTAAAAAACGCCGCCCTCATCTAGTTTAAAAACATACGATTGACGTGTAACTGTTTGTAAAAACCTACTTACAGAAATAATATCATTTAAGAAAGCCTTACGGAGCGACTGAGCCCACATTTCGACCACCTAAATTTAGGGGACCTTTCAACGTTTACCTGACCCCTTCCATAATCAACCTATTTAATCATATATAACCATTGCTGTGACACAGGCCTCCTCTGTATAAAAGGCAGTGGGCCGTTGTGGTGGACTACGGCAGTGCGGGTTGGTAGATGTCACATGTCTTTGAATTTTTGGTTCTATGACATGCCGGTTTCCTCAAAATATTTTCCTTCACAATTTTGAGGCAGTGGTGATGAAATTATTCGCACAAAGTAAAGCATCTGTCTGGGTTCGAACCTATGACCTACAGCTCGTAAGTCGTGGCCGTTATCACTGCGCCACCACTGCTCACTGACCACTTACTGTTGAGGAAACAGAAACCACCATCTAACAACCCCCTAACCATTCTTAGGAGATCCCTTAAACTTAGGGGATGTAGGTGAATACGGGCATTAGTCTTGTTGACCAAGCTTTTTAAGACGTTGACAACAGCTAAAGCGCGGTCACTGTCAGACTGCATAGAAAAGAAAGAGAAGCGCGATGACACAACACTTGTAATAAATTGCAAAATATGTAGCAATTATCTATTTACTCAAAATTCAGTTGAGTAATCGAAAATAAAAAACAACCAAGTTCTGCATTCAAATAAGACGTTCTTGTTATTAATTAAAAACGTAACGTACGTTGATATTTAATGCAGTTATTTTGGATTAGAACTCAAGGTAAGAGGTTAGTTTAACGTTAGTTTGTATCGAGATTTTTTTTCCAAAACGTGTTTTAGTAACAACCAAGTTCTGAGAAATATGTTCAAAATTAACATATGATTTTCCACTACCACAAATTATACAGATTTGCCAATTTTTTTCTTAAGATCAGCCTACTTTAGTCATTTGCCTCTTATAATATTTTTAGGGTCTCTATTTCTTAGAAAAGATTGGTCATCTTACCTTCTTCCGTCTCTCGTTAATGTGCTGTAACTCATCGGCGATGCGTTGACTTTCAACGTGGTTCTGTTGTAATAATTTGTCGCCGTGACTGTTCAAGGTCGCTAGCTTCTCATCCTGGTGAATAATAAATCAAAATTCAAAAGTCGTTTATTCAAACTAGGCTGAGCATCAGCACTTTTCGAACATCAGTGACATAAGACAGTCCCCCACAAATGGCAGCCCTTCACCAATTTCTAGTGCTTTAGCTGGGAAGGAGAAGTGGTGCAACAAACTGTCCAGCAGCACACCTGTCTGTTTAGTTAGAAAAACTTGATTCTATACAAATCAATCAATATTATTTAATAAATAAAAAAATATTATTGGTATAAAAAATTACCTGAGTAGCGAGCAGTTTCTCGAAGGCCTCGTGTTTCTTGAGCGCGTTCTCCACTTCCTCAACGCTGCTCGTTTGAGATATTTCAGTACCTGCACAACAAAATAACTTGTTAGTTTAGTAATACATTACAATACACAATATAACTGTGAAGGCCTATGTCCACCAGTGGACGTCTTTCGGCTGAAATGATGATGATGATGATGATGATGACACAATATACAATATTTTTCGTTGTTTTCTCTGTCTGTTATTTTGTATGTTGTGTATCCAAACGATAGCGAGTGGGATGCTGTATTAATTTGATTTTGGAATAGTTTGTAACTTAGTTTTTTTTTTCTGGCAGAATGAAGATGAGCCAAGGGTGTGGCGGCATCTACATCGCCACTTGCAAACTACGCAACAAACTGACGTCACGCAAAGGATCACGCGATCTGACGTCATATGTAGGACGCGGTCCAAGATTCATTCAAGCGGAGCGGAATACGTAGAGGGTTGATGGTCACTACATTAGAAGAACGCAGATTCTTAGTGTGTGAAGAACACAGATATTGGATATTGGTGTTTCAGTTTGAATGGTAATTACAAGCTCATGAGGCATCCCAGATTTGTCTCTGCGATTTTCAATCGCATGCGACGTTCCAGATTTGTCTCTGCGACTTACAAGCTCATGAGACATTCCTGATTTGTTTCCTGATGGCAACGCACCTGCTGTTGCTCTGACATCACCAGAGATCGGAATAGGCAGATTTTTAGAGGGAGTATATTTACCTAAACTTCGAGGGAGTAAGTAACATTGAGTGGATAATACTGCCTCTAAAATCCCGAAAATGGTAATTTAATCCCGTGATTTATATATCACGAATTATTTATTGGACTATATATATATATATAATTTTAGTTATAGTTTATAGTTGGAGGGGCTTATGGCTAAGTAATAACAGCCGCACGAGTCGATCGCTCAGGTTAAGCTACGCTTGCTGCGGTTGGTCCGTGGATGGGTGACCATCTTTCCATACCAAGACCCCTTCGTGCCTCGGAAAGCACGTTAAGCCGTTGGTCCCGGCTGTCAATTGTAGAACTTTGACAGTCGTTACGGGTCGTCAGAAGCCCGAAAGTCTGACAACCAGTCTTACCAAGGGGTATCGTGTTGCCCTGTAACTGGGTTGTGGAGGTCAGATAGGCAGTCGCTCTATGTAAAATACTGGTATTCAGCTGATAGCCGACCCCAACATAGTTAGGAAAAGGCTAGGCAGATGATGATGATGATATATATATGTGTGTCGGAAATACGTTAGTCACTCGTTTGACTAATCGGGACGCCAGCGCCACCAAGTGGCGCTCGACAGAGTCTACAACATAACGCTTGACCGGGGTTAAGTGCAGTTTATCGAGAGCAGTTGGTCAGAGGCGGTCAAGGAGTGAACACGTTAATAAAAAATAAAAATGTTTTTATTGACATTCCTGAGCTAGGTGGTACCTGTGTTACAGGAGTCAGTGTCTTCCCCTGTTTTTGGAACAATAACAATAGTATGCAAAAATAAAAATTAAATTAACGTAAAATTAAAATTATAAATTAATGAATTTAGTGCATGCATGCTTTTGAGTAGTTTGTGTGTGCGTGTGTGTATTTTTGTTGTGTTTTGTGTGTATGTGTGAGTGTGTGGTTTTGTGGTAGTGTGTGTGTGTGTGTGTGTGTGCGTGTGTGTGTGTGAGTGTTTGTGCTTGGTGGGTGGACTTTGGGTTATAATATCTGAGAGTTCATTTGCTACATTACTAATTATATTATTATTATCATAATTATCACGAGTATTGTTCTTTAATTAGGTTTTCTGTCTGTGGGTAATCCAGTGTTTGAAGCCATGTATTTAGTTTAATCTTAGTTTTATTTTTTGTAAGTGGGTTGATGTTGAGAATTTTGTTTACTTTATTATAAATATAAGTAGCTAGGTAAAGGCGTTGCCGTCGAGCGGATGCTGTCTTACATTTGACTGAGCGACATACAGTAGTGATAGTTCTCTTATGTTTGGTTGCGTGATTTACCGGTGTGATTTCATGCTGTTTCAATATGAGATTGAGAAGGTATAGTTGTCTCACTGTAAGTACTTGACAAGTCTCATAAAGGGCTTTTGTAGGGAACCGGTACGGTTTGAAGGTCATGACTTTTAACAAAGATCTTTGGGCTCTCTCGAGGTGTATCATATAAGTTTTACAAGCACCTCCCCATGCCGTAATACAGTAACTTACGATTGACTGTGCTAGTGCTAGATACACCGCACGGAGAATTTTAAAGTCAGCCACTTGCCGCAGTCTCTTAAACGCCCATATAAGTTTTCTAACACGGGATGCAGTCTGTTCAATGTGGGGACGCCAGTTAAGTCCCTCATCCAGAATCACACCCAAGTACTTCATTGTCTTTTGTTGAGTAATTGGAAGAAATGAGCATGGAAGACTGTTGTTGGGGTCACAGGAGTGTGCTCTAAGGCTTATTACTGTAGGTTTAATTTTGGCGAAAGTAAATTGCAGAAATGAGTTTTTCGAAACATTAAGGGTTAGTAAGTTAACTTCCAGCCAGTGGATTATTTTACGTAAACCTGTCTCTGCAGATTGCCGTACCGCATCCCAACTCTCTCCATGAAATATTAGTACGGTGTCGTCTGCATAGCTAAATATTTTACCGTTACTAAGAGACTGCTGGCATAGGTCATTCACATAGAGCAGGAAAAGACTCGGGGATAGGCAGCTACTCTGGGGCACACCATAATCAACTCGGGCTTCATTGCTAATGACCTCACCAACCTTCACTTTTTGTGAACGTTCATTGAGAAAGTCTGTAAATATGCTTAAAGCCCTTCCCCGGATTCCAGCATGTTCTAACTTGGTCACAAGGGTTGGAATACAGACAGTGTCAAACGCCTTAGCTAGGTCCAGAAAAACACCCAGACATTTTTGTTTTTTGTCAACTTTTTCGGTCACATAATCAACGAGTTGATTAACTGCGTCTGAGGTGCTCTTCCCGGACCTAAAACCAAATTGAGTGTCCGCTATTATTTTGTAGTGCTCTAGATATTTCATGAGTCTACGGTTCAACAATTTTTCCAATACTTTCGACAGTGCTGACAAAACTGAAATAGGTCTATAATTTTTAACATCATCTTGCATTCCACCCTTGTGAACAGGTGTGATTAAAGATTTTTTAAAGATACGGGGAAAAACTCCTTGCTCAAAACAGGCTTTAATAAGCTTTGTTAAAGGTGGGACTAGTACTTCTTTGCCCAGTTTGAGGAGTTTAGCCGGAATAGAGTCCCATCCTGTGGCACAATCATGTTTTAGATTATTAATGACTGACTCTACCTCAGCCTCGTCCGGAGAAAGTAGGACCATAGAATCTCGCGCAGGGGGTGTTTCAATTTTGTATGGGGCAAATATAATCAAAAAGCGAAATTCCTCACTTGCCCCATACAAAATTGAAACACCCCCTGCGCGAGATTCTATGGTCCTACTTTCTCCGGACGCGGCTGAGGTAGAGTCAGTCATTAATAATCTAAAACATGATTGTGCCACAGGATGGGACTCTATTCCGGCTAAACTTCCTCCACGTTTAGAAACTGTCGCGCGTTCCGTATAGTTGTGTCGTGTACCAACAGTGTGTGAATAGCTAGTGTGATTGTTTGATAAATTATAATTTGATGTAAACTGCAAACGGTTTTTCTATTGTGCAATAACCAACACTTCCCATTGTACGCCCACAGTAGTTAAAATATGGCTGATGATAACGAGAGAGACGTACCTTCTCCGTCATATACATATATAGTTACAAATTATTGATTTGAAACGACATTTTACATATTTTAGGGTTTTGTACTAAAATTGTGTCAAATTCAATCATTTTTTTTAAGTTTATATGCAATATACACACAATAACCAGATAACTTAAAAAAAAACCGTATGGGTAAAACATAACATAACACATAACAACACGCCTTGTTTCCCCGAAGGGACGGGCAGAGATGTACCTGTAGTAAACCCACATTTCGCCAGTTATGTTTAAGTCCCATGTAATAGGGGGCGAGCCTATTGCCATCAACCGATTACAAATCCAGACTCCGGGCTGCTACTGAGAAATTCCAGATAGAAAAACCCAATAACACTTTGCCCAACCCGGGAATCGAACCCAGGACCTCATGCTCAGCAGTAGCGCTTGCGATACACACACACAAACAAAGCACTTTCATTTAACGGTTTTAGTACGGGACCCTAAAAACGGTAAGAAAATTCTTCGAAATAATAATTTGTTACGAATGTATTCATCATCTGCCTTCCAGTCTAATCGGATACAGCTGAATACCAGTATTTTACATGGAGCCTGCCTATCTGACCTCCACAACCCAGCTACTGGGTAACACGATACCCCTTTGTAAGACTGGTTGTCAGACTTTCGGGCTTCTGACGACCCGTAACGACTGTCAAAGATCTACAAATGACATCCGGGACCAACGGCTTGAGAGGCCGACAACACCTAAAGCGCGGTCACTGTCGGACTGCATAGAAAAGAAAGAGAAGCGTGATGAAACAACGCTGGTAATTTATTATAAAATATGAAGCAATTATCGATTTACAAAAAAGCTATTATAGATTGTATATAAAAATAAAACACTATTATGCTAATATGTTGCTTGTAGAATAATCTGGCAAAAAATCAGAATGATTGCATGTATATTAGTATGGTTTTTAATCGTTAAAAGATATTTTTAGAGGCATCTTCGTGATTTTTTTCTATCGTATCAAATTACTTGTATTATGTTTTCAACACACTATCTACCTAGCATATATCCTTAAGAATATCATATATTTTTCTGATTTTGTTTACTGCAGTGGATCATATACTTTAAGGCATTATAAAACTTATAAAATTTGCGTTTAGGTCCTGTAGTCTCCTTAAAGTGCTTTCCGAGGCACGGAGGTCTTGGTATGTAAAGATGGTCACCCATCCACGGACCAACCGCGGCAAGCGTAGCTTAACCTTATCGATCGACACGTGCGGCTGTTATTAATTAGCCACAAGGCCCTCTTTGTTACGAATGTATTTTAAGTGCAATAAATAACTTGCAATTTCTTAAATCCCGAGACTTAATCGTCAGGTTTATGATTCCGGGACAATCTTTTAAAACAAAATATTGGTTACATCATTCATGTTGAATTATACATGTGAGAACAATGCATCTCTGACTCCTACTGTGGCACTTACTTAGGGCAGCTTCCTGTGCCGCACACAGATCGTGCAACAGCTTGGCGTCCCTCAGGAAACAGTGCAAGTCGATCAGTTGGTCCAGCGCCACCTGTCGAGTTGCCCACGCACCGTGGAGGCGATTACGTTCCTCTAATAGAGCTTCGCATTTTTCTTCTACTTCCTGTATTGAAAAAAATGTTTGTTTAGTCCATTATTAATTGTCCATCTGTCATTTTAAGGTTCTATTCTATTTTTCTCTATGGCAATGGTGCCGATGTCGACAATTCTGCCAATGTCAATGTGTTGAGAAAACGTGCAAATACAAAAAAAATAAAATAAAAAAGAGAATATCTATTAATTTCTTGATAAAATAATTAATTATTGGATTTAGTGTGAAACTTGTTGACGAGTATTAGTACACTGAAACAAACAGATAAAAATATTGTGGTGTACTTAATAAAGTGGATTATTTTATATTATTACGACAAAATTAAAATCTTAGGTTGGACTTCCGCGGTTCAGTTCTTCAAGAAGATAACGTCAGTAGAAAAATGTTCCATAATTTAGTATTATTTAAAGATCTAGATAAAAAGGGAAAGAACAGGCATTTCAATTTTAATTGAATTTAGAGATTTCAGAAATTAACTGTCGACTGAAAAACAGTTACAACAATCAGCAAAATCTTTGTAACGTCAGAGATATTGTGACAGTGTGAATTTGTAAATATATTCCGCGCGCAAGTGCTCGTCACCGCCTGAGGTACGTGAGCACTGCTCACGTGACGGGGACGGGGGAGGACGCGGTTGACAAGATTGACAGACTGAGTTAGCTTGGCCTTTGTCTACCACCCCGTCTCACCGCTTACATACATACCTCAGGCCACGCGCAGGTGCTAGTCACCGACTAGCGCTATTCAATCATTGTTGTTTTATCCTCATTTAGTATTAGTCATGGTCTGGCAGTTTGAGTAATTTAAGCGGCCTACCCAAATGTTCTTTCTTTGGTATTGTTCGTCGAATCGTTGAGCTCCTTAAGTTCTGAGTTGAGCTGCACGATTACTGACAAATGCGTGCACTGACTGGACAGTCAATCTGTGTGGTTCTTTCCTCAAAAGGACCATTTCAGACACCAATCTACATGGCCTTCACATGATCTGACCAAGATTATGTCTGGACTTTAAAGGAGACTGTGACCTCTGAGTTTATTTCGGCCTTTCTTATCAGAGTAATCAGATAGGAAACGCCGAGGTCATATAGGTTTATTTTCAAAATATGATTGACGTGTAAAAGTGTTTGTACAAACCTACTTACAGAAAATAAATCATTTATCATTTAGCACTTGCGGGCGGACAAATTCAAATTTCTGAAAGATCTTGAAGAAAGAAAGAAATTTGATCTGTTGTAACATCTCATGCCAAGTAATTTGATTACATAATCAGCCTATAATGTTCCCACTGCTGGGACACAGGCCTCCTTTGTGTGAGAGGCAGTGGGCCGTAATCCATCACGCGGGCCCAGTGCGGGTTGGTAGATGTCACATGTTTTCGAATTTTTTATTCTTATTTTATTTTTTTTTCTCACGATGTTTTCCTTCACCGTTTCGAGAGCAGTGGTGATGAAATAATTTACACAAAGTAAAGCGCCAGTCTGGGTTCCAACCTACGACATACCACTGGGCCGCCACTGCTCTGAATATTTTCAATTCGGTCATCCAATCGTGAACCAATCACATCCACTGAAACGAGATTTTACAGCACAATTAATCTTTATCTTCATCTGCTCATCTGAAACCTCCTGCCGGGGTCGCGGGAAGGTACTTATGGGTCACCGAGGCCCCCGCAACACAGGCAACAGGAAGGAATACGGGTGGGTTTTAGTCAGTAAGAGTTTGACACACCCTCCCGCTCCGCCCAGAGCGGGAGAAGTTATTTGATGATTTCCCAACCTCAAAAAAAAAAAATCTGAATCCTGTTTTTAATCTCTTCCAAACAACTAAAACAAAATGTACTCACAGCAGCGTTAGGATGCTGCGTGGCCAGCTCCCTGCCCATGTGCAGCGCGTCTCTGAAGGAGGAGTCCCTTGCGTCCAGCTCGGCGCGCACGGCGTCGTGCTCGGCGCGCGCGGCCTGCGCGCTCACGGCGTCGCGCACGCGCACGGCGCGGGACATGCTCGTGCGCAGCGACACGGACCACGACGTCAGGTCGCGCACCTGGAGGAAGTCACTCAATATAAGTCATCAGAATAGAGATCATTTTTGCAAGTATATGGGACAGTCCATATTCCTACTGAAGCTGTGGCGAGACAGTGCTTTCTTACCCAAACCAACGAATGGTTTGGGTAAGGAAGCACTGTCTCGCCACAGCTTCAGTCTTTCTTTTGATAGCTCGCCAATCAGTGGGACGACACGCTTTAAAAAACTGTTTCGGCTTTTCAGCCTTTGTGGCCCAAGGATGTTGTCGTGAAAAAGATGTTGGAGACCATTTTGACTCTTTCGCTGGAGCTTGCCACCGCTTTGATAACTAATTATTCCTTTTATTTACTTGCTTGTTTTTATAAGACTCATGACCTTGTGCCATAGCGCTCAAAGATAATCTACTCCGCATTTGAATGTCCATTAAACGAGAACTGACGTCAAGTATAGCTTCCAGAGCTGTTTTATCGATCTGGATAGGTTCCCCATCGCTGAATGACATTCTCCGGACTGATGAATTCGTCTTTACAGGACCACGATGAGCCTCACCCTCAGCTTCACCTAAAAGCTCTTCTGGTTCTGCGGGTGATTGTAGACAAGGCTTGACATTTTTGGGAACCGGCACCATTGGGCCGGCCAGTAGACGACACACCTCCTCACAATGTTTTCCAACTTACAACTTAAATAAATGAACTTACTTGTGTCAAGAACTGGTGTAGTTCCAGATACTGTTGCAGTATATGCCTCCTTTCGTCCGAGGCCTGTTTCAACATGGCCCACGCTTCCTCAAGAGCTTTCTGCTGCAGTTCTATCTGCTGCACGTTGCCGCCAGGGTACAGCTTCTGGAGACGGTTGCCTTCTTCTTGCAAGACCTGGGAGAAGTGAAAAAGGGTAAAAAAAATCCTTATAATGATACAAATGATGTAATGAAAAGTTATGGTTGAATAAAGTTAATCTATTGACCGCCACGTCAAAAAAGCAAGAGAGATCTCTGCCGTCGATCACCTCCACGAGGACACGGTGGTGCTCTGCCCAAGCCGGGCAGACCTCCACCATATGCTCCACCGTGTCCTCCGGGCGATCCACACAGTGAGTAAGGTACCACTGGAATGGGGTTTTTTAAACTGGTTTTCCTTTTGACCGCCACGTCAAAAAAGCAAAAACGTGCCCTCGGCGCCAACCTTCGAATTATTTTTATACATATTATTCTTCTTAAAATCTGTCATGTAGTCGAGACCGTGGCGTGCTGGGCACATTTTGGTCTGTCATGACTGTGCCGGTTAAAATGTTAAATGTTTCGAACTCTGGCCACACTGAGCGAGTGAATTTCATTCCACATCCCGCATCCCGCGCGGTATTCGCTTCTGTTTGGGTAGCGTTTTAAAGATCTACGTTAGTTTTTATGTAACAATTTTTGATGTACGAGTATTTTTGCTCTCGCTTTCTGTGGAAGGGACGGCAGTGTGTAAGACGTAAGTGTGTAACACTTCTGTCGAAGTGTGTAACAGGAGGCGACAGCTTGAGCATGGAATAAGTAAGTACTTTTAATAGCATGGAATTAGTAAGTACTTTATAAATGCAAAGAATTGGTAAGTACTATATAGGTGTCGTTTTGCATCTTCGTCAAATTTCAGAAGGCAGCTATGAATGACATGTATCACACACACAACATAATCAGCCTATAATGTTCCCACTGCTGGGACACAGGCCTCCTCTCTGTGAGAGGGAGTGGGCCGTAATCCACCACGCGGGCCCAGTGCGGGTTGGTAGATGTCACATGTCTTCGAATTTTTGGTTCTAGGACATGTCGGTTTCCTCACGATGTTTTCCTTCACCGTTTTGAGAGCAGTGGTGATGAAATAATTTACACAAAGTAAAACGCCTGTGTGGGTTCGAACTTAAGACCTACAACTCGTAAGTCGCGGCCATTACCACTGGGCCACCACTGCTCTCAAGACATATATAATCAAATAAAATTACGATACCTGCTCAATTATTAATACATATTTGTTTTTTTAGTTATTTAAGTTTGACAGTATTTTATAATACCCCACTTTCACAGAACAGAATCACCCCGTTGCGTATGCTGTAGTGTGTGTGTAAAAGGGCAGTTACAGTGCGGTATCACACGGGCCGGGTTTTAACATACGCATGTTAAAACCCGGCCCGTGTGATAATTTTCGGAAATCGGCATGTATGGGACACGCATCCTACACATGCCGATTTCCGAAAATTGGAAAAAAACAAAAAAAAAAATACCTACTTACTTTATTATTGATTCATGTCGAGAATCATTAGCATAGTTACCTCCTTGAATTTGACGAGGATGCAAAACGACACCTTGTGTAGATTGTAAGTAGTCAGTCGGCGACAATTAGTAATGAATAAAATTATTTGGATAAATATTTCAGTATTTAACTTTTTTAAATTCTGAGGTTAATTTATATCGCTGCTCAGTTGCTTATTACCAAGGTGAGATGTCAGATGTTACACATCTTATGCGAGTATTGTAAGGCACGCTCTTTTTTATAATGTGGAGAGCTTCTGGTAAGAAAAAATAAAGCCTAAATAAAAAATCAAAGTACGAGTATGTATTATTATCAGACATCGGATCGATCGTAAAAAACCGCCCGCCATTCCGAAATCGACAAATTTTGTGTTTTTTTTTACTATAGAATTGGATGCATAACTAACTACCTTATATTATTTTATTATATTAATTTTAAGAAAACTTACAGCTAATACATTCGAGTAATCAGATGTAATAAGTAGAAGAACGCCAATTACAAGTTTTCACTTATATAAACTAATGTATAAAATTGCCAAAACGGTACAAACAGTGTGAGAGTTTAACATACAAACAACTGAAGAACATAAACAAAAAAAAAATACAGTACGCTCTACGTTACTATATTACTCTTCAAAGAAATAGTTACAAAACATTTTTTTTTTAACTTCTGGACACTATTCGTAAATAAATCAAGCTCAACATCTCGGCACGCCATATTAAACATTCGACATGCTCTTAAAATTTAAGTGTATAATTATAATTTATAATTTAATGTAGGTAGAAACATTAATTTTAATTGTAAATAAATATGCAAGCCATGCATCCCGAGTTTTTTAAAATAAATCTTTTTTTAGAAGTCGTTTCTATGCTATGCACCCGACTATGCATT
Organism: Atethmia centrago; assembly: GCA_905333075.3. NCBI lineage: Eukaryota > Metazoa > Arthropoda > Insecta > Lepidoptera > Noctuidae > Atethmia > Atethmia centrago. Next base: position 2,433,328 of record HG995396.1, read on the forward strand.
CCCGGTGTCCCTGTCATCCCGGGATTTTTATTAAAAAACATATTTTAAGAAACCGCTTCCATACTTTCATAGCCAAAAATTAACTTTAGGTAAATATGCATCCGAATATCCGATCTCTAATTATTATGTATATTTGCAAATTTAGTTGTTTGTCAATCCATCATGAATCGATTTGAAGAACCTGTGTTATGCAAATAAAAATAAAATTATCTTGGTCATTTTTAGTGTTCTTTAGAAATAAGCATCATCTTTGTACGTATTTTTCTGTTATTTTGTTCTTGTCTGTTTCTACATGTGTGTATTATGTTTTAATAAATAATAAATAAATAAGGACGAATATGGCTTCAGGTTCCTCAAACCGGTCGCACAACAAAATATCGATTGAAAACAGTATTTAGGCACATTCCAGCGCAAAGCTTCAGTTTCGTACCTGCATCTGCGCGTCGACGGCCAGCAGGTCGTTCTGCGCGGCGTCGTGCACCCGCAGCGCGGCCGTGGCGGCGCGCAGGTCGCGCGGCGGCGGCGCCAGCAGCCCCGCGCGCGCCGCGTGCGCCCGCGCCGCCAGCTCGCCCACGTCGCGGTGGAAGCGGTGGATCTCGCCCGCCGCGTGCAGGCGCGCCGCGCGGGACTCCATCTGCTCCACCAGGCGCTGCCACCACTCGCTGGGGGCAGATTACTGACGTTTTATGGCTTTTCGAAGATCTAAGTGACCAGTCCAGTCTGTCTAGTAGTATTTTAGTCCAATTAAAATAAATAAGTTCGCTGAATGGGAAACTGGAATTTAGTTTTTGTAGGATTTTGAAATGTTCTAGTCATAAGTTTGAATTTTGGAAAAACTCCGATCCTTAACATTAAGCTATACTCGCCCCAAGAGCCTCTTCTCGATAACACCAATGTAAAAGCTCCCAGTGGCTAAGAGCTTCTAAGCCAACTCTACACATTGCAAAATTGCCCATATTGGCCCACTTTGGACCACAATAGCCCATATTGAGTCATCTTGAACCATGTTGGGCCATCATCGGCCATGCTGAACTATACTGGCCCATGCTCTACCTATCACGTCGAGGTATACAAGCGTAAGAACTCTCAGTAGCTTAATAGCTTCTTAACCAAATTCACCCAAAGTGGCCCATGTTGGCCCACTATAGACCACGTTGAACCACAATGGCCCATGTTGGACCATCGTATACCATACTGGGCTATAGTGACCCATGCCCTGCCTACCACTTCGAGTTATAAAAGCGTAATGTTATTTGTTGACAACAAATAACGTTACGCTGCTGCTCACCCAAGAGCCTCCTGCCTAACAGCCCATGGAAGACCATAGTGCAATCTTCTCAATATCCCAGCTCTCAGTAGATCACGTCGAACCATACTGGTCCACATTAGACCATCATGGACCATGCTGGACTATACTGACCCCTGCTCTGCCTACCACTTAGAAGTCTACAAGCGTAATATTATACATAGTCACTCACCCAAGAGCCTCCTGCCTCTTCTCGATATCCCCAATATAAGGACTCTCAGTAGCCAACAGCTTCTTAGCCAACTCTTCACATTGATTGAACCGTTCGGCGCCACTTTCTACACGGTGACGTAGCTCGTCGAATTTTGAGCGGAGGATCTGTCGAAAAAGGAAATTAGTTAAGGCCTGTTCAGATACAAGCGATATCGCTGTCGCACTCGGTAACGACACCGTTTCGGTACGCGATATCGCCGTCGCGCTCGGTAGCGACACCGTTTCGGTACGGGATATCGCCATCGCGCTCGGTAGCGATACCGTTTCGGTACGCAATATCGGAGTCGCGCTTGATAGCAATATCGTTTCGGTACGCGATATCGCCGTCGCGCTCGGTAGCGACACAGTTTAGGTACGCGATATCACCGTCGCGCTCGGTAGCGACACCGTTTCGGTACGCGATATCACCGTCGCACTCAGAAGCGACATCGATACGGTACGCGATATCGCCGTCGCACTCAGAAGCGACACCGATACGGTACGCGATATCGCCGTCGCGCTCAGAAGCGACACCGTTTTGGTACGGGATATCGCCATCGCGCTCGGTAGCGATACCGTTTCGGTACGCAATATCGCCATCGCGCTTGATAGCAATATCGTTTCGGTACGCGATATCGGCATCGCACTCGGTAGCGACACAGTATAGGTACGCGATATCACCGTCGCGCTCGGTAGCGACACGGTTTCGGTACGCGATATCGCCGTCGCGCTCGGTAGCGACCCCGTTTCGAAACGCGATATCATCGTCGCGCTCGGTAGCGACACCGTTTCGGTACGCGATATCGCCGTCGCGCTCGGTAGCGACACCGTTTCGATACGGGATATCGTCGCGCTCGGCAGCGACACCGTTTCGGTACGCGATATCGCCGTCGCGCTCAGTAGGACACCCGTTCTATACGCGACATCGCCGTTGCGCTTGGTAGCGACACCGTTTCGTTACGCGATATCGCCGTCGCGCTCGGTAGACGATATCGCCAGAGAGCGCGGCGGGGCAGCGGCGCGCGACAAACGCATTACTCCCCCACTCCCCGCGAGTCGCATCGCACGCGCACGCAACTTAAATAAATAGTTTGAGTTTGAGACAGTGCATCAAGAGATTTTAAGAGAGTGCAAAATGTCTCCCATTGGAAACTTTGAAACTTGTTGTATAGAATCCTTTTTTTTTTCTGTAACTGAACAGACTGCAGCTGTGCTGCTGGACAGTTTGTTGACCACTTCTTCTTCCCAGCTAAAGCACTAGGAAGTGGTGAAGGGTGGGCGTTTTGGGGGACTGTCTTATGCAATTTTGACGTTCGAAAAGTGCTGATTCTCAGCCTAGTTTGAGTAAATGACTTTTGATTTTGATTTTAAATTTAGCTCAACTCAACTACTTAAGTAAGTAGTATAACTTACCAGTAGATGTTCATAATCCTGTCCGTAGTCCTCACTGGAGGCGGCAGTGTATTGCTCCTGTATCCAGCTCTCTAGTTCCGCACTCTCTGCTAGGTATTCGTGTCTGCGGAGAGAAAAAAATAATCAGCGTGCACAAACTTTGTCCACTTTTAAAATTCAGGTAAAAAACACTTTCTCTCTCCCTAAACATCATCATTACTTATTATAGTTCTTGATCTTGTTTCATGTTTATGGCATATATATATGTATGTAAGATATATGTTATTTGTATAGTATATGCTTTATGTATTTATTGTATATGTAACTGGTACACCACTGACTACCTGCAGTATTGTCTCTCCTCCCCCTTTAATCCATCCAAAGGTTGTCTGTAAAAGATCGCTTTTAGCGATAAGACCGCCCATTGTGTCACCCCTTGTAAAATTTCAACATTTGTATCTGTAATTTTTATGGTGTACATAATAAAGAGTATTCTATTCTATTCAGTAAGTACTTAAACAACGTTAGTTTTTATTAAGATTGTAATTGGAAAACAATGTGATTTCAAATAAACAAGGTGTCGTTTTGCATCCTCGTCAAATTCAAGAAGGTAACTATGCTAATGATTCTCGACACGAATCAATAACATAAGTAGGTCCTTTTTTTTCTAATTTTCGGAAATCGGCACGTAGGTTAAAATTTGGCCCGTGTGATACCGCACTGTAACTGCCCTTTTATACACACACTACCGCATACGCAACGGGGTGATTCTGTTCTGTGAAAGTGGTGTATTCTTAAATACTGTCAAACTTAAATAACTTTAAAACAAGTATGTATTAATTTTATTTGATTATAAATGTATTTCATAGCAGCCTCCTGAAATTCGACGAGGATGCAAAACGACACCTTGTTTATAGTAGTGGATTTTGTGGACAGGAATTTGTTTTGACTTTATTAATTCAAACTTGTTACAGTCGTAATAGCCATCACGTCATTTGGTTTAAATAGGATTTAATTTTTATAATTTTATTCTTATTTTACATAAATTCTGAGAATGTGAGAATGTTGTAGGCTTAATAGACTGTAGATTTGTAGACCATTTATTTTTTGTGCAGGCCTTGTTGACAGGCCTACACTGTTCTCCCATACCTATTAATACTGTAATTTAAAAACATTGTAAAAGCCAATTATTTTTAAAAGAGTAACCGTGGAGTTTCTTGCCGGCTCTTCTCCATAGGAAACGACTAATTGGAACCGTGCACCTAACTTCTTATAGTTCGCTTGTAGTCTTATAGTTTTCTTGTAATTTTTAAGTATAGAACTATTCTCTGTATTTTTTTCTCAAAATTTTAGGCTTAGCAGTTTCAGAGATAAAGAAGTGGTCATTTTTTTTACATCTTTATTGTTTTTAAGATTAAAAAAAAATATATTTGAAATCCTCATAACAAGTCCTTTCATTTGATATGTCAGAAGGTATAGTTTGAAAACTCTTTGTTTAATTTTTTTTTACAACCCCCAAAAGTGAACCTCATATTCAAAATGAATTTATTTACATTACACGTTCATGTTTGGGTTACAGAAATTCACATATGTATGTTTCAACTTAATCGCTCCAATAGGTTCGGAGCAAATCGGCTTTGACAGACAGATACACGAGTGATCGTATAAGGGTTCTGCTTTTTCCTTTTGAAGCACGGGACCCAACGACATACCTGCAGACGCTCTCGACGAGCGCCTTCTGGCGCTGCGCGGCCAGGCGCTGCAGGCGCGCCAGGCTGTCGGCCAGCAGCGCGTGGCGCGCCAGCAGCGCCTCGCCCTCCGGGTGGCCGCCGTTGGCCATGGACGTGGCCACGTGGCCCATCTCGGCTATTATGGCCGCGTACGTGTCCAGTTCTAGTTCGACGGCCTGTTGGGAAAAGGGTACTTGTGTATTTTTGTTCTTAGTGATTTAACTATGCTTGTTGAACACAATTTTCAGTAAGGCTACTGAATTTACATAAACGTTAATACGAAAGTCTTTGACCAATGCGTGTTGCCAGTGATGACCTATGGCACTGAAACGTGGTCGCTTACAATGGGCCTTATCAAAAAGCTAAAAGTCACTCAAAGGGCAATGGAGAGGGCTATGCTTGGAGTTTCCCAAATCATCATCATCATCATCATTTCAGCCGAAAGACGTCCACTGCTGGACATAGGCCTCCCCCAATATTGGGGGGGGGTTTGCCATAATCGCCACGCTTGGCAGGCGGGTTGGCGATCGCAGTATGGTGTTAAAATACATAGAGAACACTGCTGCCCATTCTCTAGTAAGTCCCTTAGTCACCTTTTACGACACCCATGGGATGAAATGAAATGGGATGGTGCTATTCTTTATGTCCGACACCACACGGAACGAGAGTTCCCCTACGTGATCGAATCAGAAATTAAGAGATCCGCAGGCGAACCAAGGTCACCTACATAGCCCGAAGAATTGCCAAACTTAAGTGGCAGTGGGCAGGGCACATTGCTCGCAGAACAGATGACCGATGGGGCCGAAAGGTTCTGGAATGGCGACCGCGTACCGGAAGACGTAGCGTTGGAAGGCCTCCTACAAGGTGGACCGATGACCTTGTGAAGGCCGCAGGAATCCGCTGGATGCGGGAAGCACAGAACCGGTCGAAGTGGCGGTGCTTGGGGGAGGCCTATGTCCAGCAGTGGACGTCTTTCGGCTGAAATGATGATGATGATGATGATGACTGAATTTAATCTGAACGCCTATAAAACATAACATCTCGCCGGTAATCTCCGAAGGGTTTAGCAGAGGTGTGCCTATAGTAGACCCATATTTGATTCAGCAACCGTTCTCCTAAAACCGATTCGCCATTGGACTGTTCGTCGACAGGGCATTTATTTCTGTTTCCCCAGCAGGGTCTTTTACCAATAGACATTTCGCCGATAGAATCTTTCATATGCGCCACTTTCGACGACAGCCCTTGGTAGCAAATATTAGGTTGGCAGCTACAGCGAAGGATAATTTTAAGTAAAAAGTAGCAGCTTAATAATCAGTTCTGAGGAATATGTTCAAAATTAACATATATTTTTTCCGCTACCACAAACTATACAGATTTGGCATTTTTTTTGTCTTAAGACAAGCCTATTTTGGTCAGTTGCCTCTTGTCAGCGCCTTAAAAAGAGAATTTAAATTCACTCCTTACCTTATGCCTGGTCAACAAATGCGTAGCCCGATGTCTGTCCTTAGCCAGATCAGCGTGCGCAAGCGCAGCCGCTTTATCATTCAGCCACGCGTCCACCTCCAGCGCGTCGTGCATGAACTGCTGCGCTTTAAGCGCCGCCTCCAGCCGCGCACCGCGGCTTTCAGCGGCTTCCGACACTGACGTGTAGCCGGCTTCCAGTTCTGCACACAGGGCTTCGATCTGGGGGGAAAGGGGGGGTATTAAAATATGGCAAAGATTTATGAAATAGTTGCGAGATTCAATCTGCCTAGCCTTTCCCCAATGTTGGGGTCGACTTCTAGTCTATTTTAGTTGGAGCGACTGCCTATCTGACCTACACAACCCAGTTACTGGGTAATACGATACCCTTTGATAAGACTGGTTGTCAGACTTTCGGGCTTCTAACGACCCGTAAACACTGTCAAAGATCTACAAATAACAGCCGGGACCAAGGGCTTAGCGTGCTTTCCGAGGCACGGAGGAATAATTAAGTGATAGATAACACATACTCTAAACCAGTAAAGATGGGAAAATTAAAAAATTCTGAGAGGATATTGTTATAGTAGGCCTAATACAGGTGTAATCTGTCTAAAAAACACATATGAAATATTGAATAACTTTACTTATACGAAACTTACAACTTCAAAAGATGATATGGCTAGAAAGACTACTGTATGATGATCAGAGAGAGATAAGGTCCACCTCTCCCGGAATTCAGCAATAAAAATTTAAATCTCCCGGAAATAATTTCTAATAAACTATGTATCAATGTTTCTAATAAACTATGTGTAAAAGTATGTACTCGTATCTATTTATTAGTATATATTTTTGTATTTCGAGTTATCTATCCCTTATGTTGCACCTGCCATGTTATGTCTCTGCATGACCCTAAGGTTGACTGGTAGAAAATGCCTCAGTCATTAAGTCCGCCTTTGTGCAGTATTTTTTTTTTACTTGTGCAAAAAGTTATACATAAACAAAATTCGTCAAAATTTTAAATTCACGCGCACTGGCGGAATAATTGATCGATTGACAAAGAAATAAACCGCTTTAATGAAAAACATGTCAAGGTTGAAATCGAAACGTTTTAAAGTGGACTGCAAAGAGTTTTTTTTTATTTGTTAGACCAGATATTTTGAAGTCTGTACGTTCAAAAGGAAAATAAAGTTCAAAATAAAATAAAAAAACTGTTTTTTTTCTCCCGTATTTAGACTAATAGGAGTTGGCTAATAAAGATGTATTATAGAAAAAGCGGCGCTGTCCACAAATAAATTAGGATAAGGGCAGACATATGACGTATATTATCTGCCTTTATTCTGTTTACTGAGTATTATCATCGACCTAAATCCCTTGAAACTATAAAACAATTACCTACGAAAATCAAGTAAGTTTTGATCGTGCTCTAAGTCCTATCATACTGAAACTTGCACAAAATCTGAATCTTTTTCTTGTCAGAAATCGTGCTACAGGAAACGCAGACTATCTCCCCATATCACAGTTTTCTTTTTATCACAAAATCAAAATCAAAAGTGATTTATTCAAACAGTTCCCCAAAAACGCTCGCCCTTCACCACTTCTCATCTCAATACACAATTCTTTATTGCATTCTATATGTATTACATGAGATGATGTAAAAACCGGCCAAGTGCTAGTCGGACCACGCACAATGAAGAGCAAAATTCCGTGATTCCTGCCGGGGTCGCAGGAAGGTACTTATGGGTCACCGAGGCCCCTGGCAACACAGGCAACAGGGTGGGTTTTAGTCAGTAAGAGTCTGACACACCCTCCCGCTCCGCCCAGAGCGGGAGAAGTTATTTGATGATTACCCACCCTCAAAAAAAAAAAAATGGTTCCGTGGTTGGGAAGTTAGCATGAATTTATCCCAAAATACAAACTCAACATTGTAGTTGAAAAACATGTTCGCCCATATATGGATATAAGCCACCATCAATTCTCCAAAAGCAAATTTAAGTTGGTCGACTATTACTCGTTAACTTGTAAAGCCCACTTAGCTGTGATAGTTTTCCTTTTAATTTCATTATATGTACTACTGCCATGATTTTTTTACTTCTCCATAAACAACCATTTAGCTGGCAGGGGGGAAACACTTGACTCTAACAAAAATTTGTATTTTAAAGCTTAATATTACGCAAGCGGATCCTTGAATCGAGAAGTGGTGTTTACAGACCCGCAATATTTTTGAACGGCCTATCCAACGATACCCCACACCATGGGATAGACGAGAAAAAAAATATCAGCCCCACATTACGTGCAAGAGACGTACCGTAAAAAAGTTTTTCAAAATTTTATTTTAACAATTAGTCGGTGTGATTAATATGTATACCTATGCCAAATTACAGCTTTCTAGTACTAAGCGTCTCTGAGCTACAGCGGGGACAGACAGACAGACAGACGGACATGGCGAAACTAAGGGTTCCTTGTTTACTACGGAACACTAAATAAGTTGAAGATCAATATGGACCCTGTCGGGCACAGTAAAATTAGGGAGACCGGAAGAGGGCTATCCATCTCGTTTTCAAGAAAAGTCAGTCGTTAATTATTATAGAATAAACACATTAAAGTCCTATTTGGCAACAAACTATAATTTCAACGTTAAAATCAATTTTAAAGTTTCGTCCCGATTCATCCCTGCATCCCTATTCACCCCTGCTTCCCTATGCACCCCTATTTCCCTATTCACCCCTGCATCCCTATCCACCCCTGCATCCCAATTCACCCCTGATTCCCTATTCACCTCTGCTACCATATTCACCCCTGCATCCCTATTCACCCCTGCATCCCTATTCACCCTTGCATCTTTATTCACCCCTGCATCCCAATTGACCCCTGCTTCCTTATTCACCCCTGCTTCCCTATTCACCCCTGCAACCCTATTCACCACTGCTTCCCTATTCACCCCTGCATCCCTATTCACCCCTGAACCCCTATTCACCTCTACTTCCCTATTCACCACTGCTTCCCCATCCCCATGCTTCCCTATTCACCCCTGCTTCCCTATTCACCCCTGAACCCCTGAACCCCTATTCACCTCTGCTTCCCTATTCACCCCTGAACCCCTATTCACCTCTGCTTCCCTATTCACCACTGCTTCCTCATTTACCGCTGCTTCCCTATTCACCTCTGCATCCCTATTCACCCCTGCAACCCTATTCACCCCTGCAACCCTATTCACCACTGCTTCCCTATTCACCCCTGCATCCCTATTCTCCCCGTTTTACGGTATCCATCTCTTACCTTCTCCCTCTGCGGATGTCCATCCTCGACAAGAGAGTTGCCATGTCCGATCACTCTCTCTATGAGCGGTCTCCTTCCCACTAGTTCTGCCCTCAGTTTGCCATGCTTCTTCTGTGCCGACTGGGCAGCGTGGAGGTCGGTCGGCATGACCTCGGATGCTGCGGCTGCAGAACGTTCGGAGAGCCAGTCGAGCTCGCCGGCTACTTCTGCTGCGAATTTGTGGAGTCTGTAAGAGAAGCGGGAGTTTAAATAATATCTGTATACCTACATTATTGACAAATAAATGATTTTTGTTTCTCTCTGTAAAATTTGAGCGGATTTCACAATGATAGTTGTCTACTCCTACTCCTTCAGTGTGTACGCAGTTCGGCTGTGGAATTCACTTCCGCCTGACATTAGGGACTGCCAAACTGTTGCTGTTTTTAAAAGAAGACTGAAAGAACACTCTTTCCACTTTGCCATAGTTGCATATTATGTCTTTATTATTTTATACTATTAATCATAAGTATATAAGTATTTTAGTGATATTTATTTTAGAAGTATGTATTTATGTAAGTATATTCTCTCATTGGTGCCGATTCCCTTGTTCACAATCTAAACTAAATTTTAGTTCAGTGCATCTTTTTCTTTCTATTTCGTTAAGAAAAGGACAGAAGATAAATTTTAGTTTAGTCCTGTCAAATTAATCAGCGCTTGACGTAAATGGACGTAATTTTAGTAGGCAAGTTTTTAATCACGTCTAAACTTGTATGGAGTAGTGACAGGCGCTGATTAATTTGACAGGACTAAACTAAAATTTATCTTCTGTCCTTTTCTTAATGAAATAGAAAGAAAAAGATGCACTGAACTTAAGTTTAGTTTTGTTTGTGAACAAGGGAATCGGCGCCATTGTATATTTAAATTAGTGAATAGTTTTTTTTTTTAATGTATTTTGTTTTCTCTTCCACTCTTACACACGGTGTCTACATCGCTTTGTCTACTGTCCTATCGCAGGTATGCTGGAAGAGATTTCTTTAGAAATTAGCATCACCTTTGTACGTATTTTTCTGTTCCTTTCTTCTTGTCTGTGTATATACTTATTACGAATTATAAGTATTTTAGTGATATTTATTTTAGAAGTATAATATGTATTTATGTAAGTATATTCTCTTATTGGTGCAGATTCCCTTGTTCACAAACTAAACTAAATTTAAGTTCAGTGCATCTTTTTCTTTCTATTTCATTAAGAAAAGGACAGAAGATAAATTTTAGTTTAGTCCTGTCAAATTAATCAGCGCCTGTCACTACTCCATACAAGTTTAGACGTGATTAAAAACTTGCCTACTAAAATTACGTCAATTTACGTCAAGCGCTGATTAATTTGACAGGACTAAACTAAAATGTATCTACTGTCCTTTTCTTAATGAAATAGAAAGAAAAAGATGCACTGAACTTAAATTTAGTTTAGTTTGTGAACAAGGGAATCGGCGCCATTGTATACTTAAATTAGTGAATAGTTTTTTTTGTTGTTTTTATGTATCCTATTCTCTCTCCTGCTCTTACACACGGTGTCTACATCTCTTTGTCTACTGTCCTATCGCAGGTATGCTGGAAGAGATTTCATTAGAAATTAGCATCACCTTTGTACGTATTTTTCTGTTCCTTTCTTCTTGTCTGTTTATATGTGTGTACAAATAAATAGTTGGAAACAGGGAATATGCACGTAATTCAAAACTTATCAATAACCAAACATAACATCACGCCGCGTTTCCCCGAAGGGTTGGGCAGAGATGTACCTGTAGTACACCCATATTTCGCCAGTTATGTTTAAGTCCCATGTAATAGGGGGCGAGCCTATTGCCATCAACCGGGCACAAATCCAGAATCCGGGCTGCTACTGAGAAATTCCAGATAGAAAAACCCAATAACCACTTTGCCCGACCCGGGAATTGAACCCAGGACCTCATGCTCAGCAGTAGCGCTTGCGACCACTGAGACCAACGACGCAGTTCAAAACTTATCCATTATTTAAATATGCATTGTGTAGGAGTCAAGAAACAAATTCCTATTCGTTTACGTTTTTTAATACATTACTTATTTTAAAATTCATTAGTTTATATTGCGTTTTTTTGGTGGAACGGAACGCAAACTCAAAACGCGTCGTCTTCGACAATGCCGGAAGTGACGAAAGAAACTATGTTATTAAAATCTATTCTTAGCAAAGTTATTAAATATGGAGGCCTTGGCAGAGAGTACAACTTTGTGCCCTTTGGCGTCGAGACCCTCGGTCCGTGGGGTCCCAGTGCGCATAAGTTATTTGCGGAAATCGCGAAACGTCTAGTTGATGTAACTGGTGACCGACAAGCTGGCGGCTTTCTCGCGCAACGCATCAGCATTGCAATTCAGCGAGGAAATGCCGCCAGCATCCTCGGTACGATGCCCCGAGGGCCTTTTTTAGACTTAACTTAGTTTTAATTTAATTTAGTTAATGTTAATGTTCATCTTGTAATTTGGTTATTTAAATAAATATTATACTTTCTCAGCAAAATGCTTAAAATCTCTCTAAGATAAGTAAGTAAGTGCTATTTCTGCTTGAATAAAGCACAACAAATAATTTAATTTATATGATTTGGAGCTACAAACAGATGTAAACAAAGAAGATTCGACAGAAATGGACGTTTGAACTGTAGTAGAAAATTGTTGAAGTTTCATAATTTTTTTGAGCAACAAGCAGTAGTTGAATTTAACTTTTAATATTTTTCTTGGGTTTATACTCCTGACTATTATTGATATAGTGAAAAAAAAAAATACATGCATATTCCCTATTCACCACAGAGTTCTACTTACTGTAAACTGCTCTCCAACGCCTGTCTTCTCTTAGCTGCAGGCGGCTGCAGTGCCCTGACGGCTTGCAGTAATGCTGCAGAATCTCGTTCAATGGCCGCTGCGTCGAAGTGGCCTCCTGAGACCAAGTCTGCTCCCTGGTCTGACAGCGACGTGGCTTTTGTCTCCCAGAGGGAGAGTTCTTGTTCTAGGGCCTGGGGGGGGACGTGAATGATAGTTAAGATTCTGTTGTAATGGCAAACATGTCATTTGGTTCAAATAGGTTTTATTTTTGAGAGAGTGAGAACGTTGTAGGCTTAATAGACTAGACTTGTAGACCATTTATTTTTTGTTAAGTACCTGGTACTTGTTGACAGGCTTTTTTTTTTTTTGGGTGGGAAGTCATCAAATAACTTCTCCCGCTCTGGGCGGAGCGGGAGGGTGTGTCAGACTCTTACTGACTAAAACCCACCCGTATTCCTTCCTGTTGCCTGTGTTGCGGGGGCCTCGGTGACCCATAAGTACCTTCCCGCGACCCCGGCAGACATCGGCCCTAGTGGACCCCTCTGTCTGGGTTTGTGAATGTGAGAATGTTGTAGGCTAATAAACTAGATTTGTAGACCATTTATTTAAGTACCTGGTACTTGTTGACAGGCCTACACTGTCCTCCCATACCTATTAACACTGTGATTTGAAGACATTGTAAAAGTCAACAATTTTTAAAAGAGTAACCGTGGAGTTTCTTGCCGGCTCTTCTCCATAGGAAACGACCAATTGGAACCGTGCACCTAGCTTCTGACGTTTCATAAGTGCCCATGTAGGTTTATGTGGAAAAAAATATTTTGATGTTTTCAAAAATCTTATAAACTCGTTATGTTGTTACTCACTTGATGTTGATTCAGTAATCTCTTGCAGCTTCTCAGGTCTGTACCGATCTCTTCACTCTTGAGTTGTCTCTCCAAATCAATAAGACGAGCCTTTGCGTCTTCAACAGATCTGTAGGGAAACGCATTTTGTTAATTAAGACACTAGAAAATAAAAGAATGGATGCTTTGATACTTTGGAACTGCTGTGCGAAGGAATATAAGAAACAAGTGTACATTATTATTACCATCTCTTGGCAGCATAATCACTTCGTTGTTGATTTAAAAGCACATATAATGTAATGTATATGTATATAAAACAAAAAGTTATATATGGGGGAGGGGTCTAAGTGCAAAGCCACCTCTGTCCATTAAAAAACAAAATGTTTTTTTATTTGATAACGTCTTATACATCGATGAACTTACGAAAAAGTGTCACGTTCCGCCTGAGCCGAGCGTGCAAGCGAGAGCGCGGAACTAGCGATAGAGAGGCACGATCGGCCTAAGCGTTCGGCTTGTGACGCATCTCTCTCTCGTTATCACGTAAAATTATCGTCCGTAAACAGAATTCACAGACAATCATTTTTTTGTGACTGACAATTATTATGACACTCAATCATTATCCATGGTTCTGTATAATCGGTTACGGTCAAAACCGCCTCTATCACATACAAAAATTCAGAAATAATAACTAGTGAGATTCAAAACCTACACTATCCAGTTGTTGTATGTATAACCGCCTTTTCGACCAATCCCCGAACAGCAGCCATCAGCAGTCCTAGTGTTTTTATACTTATTACGTACAAAACCGCCTCTGTTCCTACTTAGCTAAGCCTACTTAGCTGTGATAGTTTTCCTTTTAATTTCATTATATGTACTACTGCCATGAATATTTTTACATTTCCATAACCAACCATTTAGCTGGCAGGGGTGTCCCCCACTTGATTCCAACAAAAATTAGCACTTTAAAGCATAATATTACGCAAACGGCTCCTTGAATCGAAAAATGGTGCTCACAGACCCGCAATATTTTTGAACGGCCTATCCAACGATACCCCACACTATGGGATAGACGAGGAAAAAATATCATCCCTACTGATACGGAGGAATGAGGAAAATGTTGTGAGGAAAGTCTTGAGTATGAATGTCGATGGCTATAAGAGTAGGGGAAGACCAAAGAAACGATGGATGGACTGTGTGAAAGATGATATGGCTAGAAAGGGGGTGACTACCGAGATGACAACGAATAGAGAAGTATGGAAGACAGTGGCGGTACCTTCATATAAGCCCAAATGCCTTACTAAAATGCTCGATAGAGAATTTATTGTACCTAACCAGTAGTTTATGAGAAAATTGCGATGATACATACGTAGATACGTATGTACCTACATACTCAGTCGAAAACTGAACTTTCTTTTTTTGAAATCGGTTAAAATTTTATTGGGCTTGCGTTATTTTGAAACCCTAGGCACGCCACTGATGGAAGATAGGGACATGTTGCGCCGACCACAAATAAATTGGGATATGGGCAGGAGAATGATGATTACGTGCAAGGGAAGTACCCTTAAAAAAGATTCAGATTTTATTTTAGCACTTTGTCGGCGTAATATGTGTACCTATGCCAAATAAAAATCTGAACTGAATAAAAAGCAAACTAGAAAGCTGTACTTTCTAGTACTAATCGTCTCTGAGCTACAGCGGGGACAGACAGACAGACGGACATGGCGAAACTATCAGGGTTCCTTGTTTACTACGGAACCCTAATAAGGAACAAAGGCGGACTTAATGTCTTAGGCAATGGTGCCGATTCCCTTGTTCACAAACTAAACTAAAGGAGAATGAGCAAAATGGTACCCGGCTCCAATAGATATGGTTGTAGTGTCGTTTAAAAGGTCTTACCAAGAGGAACAATATTTACTATAGCCGCCAGTCTCAAATCAGATTGCGTTTGGAGATAAACGACAGTCTTACTAACTAATAAAAACCCTATTCCTTCGGTTGCCATTTGCGTTCCCGGATCACGGTAACCTGTTTAGACAGTCCCGTGGCCCCGGCGATAAACATACATAATACGAGTATATTAGGTACCACTTACTCTACTTAAAATAATGAGTAGGTACCAAGGTAATATTTTCTGCATTTTTCCGTTCATGTTTTCTATTAATAATGCTTTTACGTCAGACTTCACCATGCACCCGGCCTCCTTTTAACTCGAGCCCCGCTGCTCCTGAGCACGGGGTGTGCGCAGGAGCAGTGAGGGAGGCGTCGGTGTCCGCGTCAGTCGATCGTTCGTATTGCGCTTGTGACGACGTTTAGCTGCTGTTTGAGTTTCTTTTGTGTTTTTATAACTCGGTTTTATTAACTACTGACCCCTGCGCTCCTACTGGACTAGTTACCCGCTATTAACGTTGACCTGTGCTAGTGTTGTGGACTATACTGATTTGCTTTTCGAACTGGAATATCGCAATGGAACGTCTCAACTGTGTAATGTGTCGGCGAGCTTTATATACCAGAAGATACCAACAACATGTTTTGACAGCTAATCTGTCAAGAACGCGCCCTGAGTTCGCTGCGTTTATTCATGAACATGCCGTTCTGGAGGTAAGGACTTCCATTATTATAATCTAAGTGTAGTTTTATTTCACCATCCCTTCGTCCGTGTCGTTTGTTTTCTTAATCTAAGTATATTATGTTCTTCATTTTAAATAAGCACATTTGATGCCATTTAAGACGGTCATTACCCATAACAATAGATAAAGGTTAGCAATACAAACAAAAGGGCCTATCCTTTCTAACTCGATATTACCTGGACACTGTGCGCACGTGTGGAGTCATCGGACCTTCGAAAGTCAAAATATGTGTCAATATACGTGATATTGTTTTCTCAGTTTTTTTTTACTTAGTTAAAAAAAAAGGTACTTATACAAAAAAAAAAACATTCAATTGTATTTTTACTACTTTCAGGTGGTGTTCGATGGCACACGACGTGTGTGTCACCGATGTTGGCAGTCCGCTGATAATGCAGTGATAAGTCTTGCGAACCCTGCCGTGCCTGGAGCAATGCCTGAAGCAATGCCGGAAGCAGTGTTGGAAGCAGTGCAAAATGTTCAGGAATTTCAAGTTTCAGAGTATACACGAGCTCCAAACACACCACGACATTGTATATTTAACGGCTGTCCAAACACAACTCGCCATCGAATCCCGATAACAATAAAAACTCACATCTTTTGTGAATATAAGCTTTATATTCCAAATGGTGCAAGAGTGTGTACACAGCACTTAGAGAACAATGTTTGGGATGAGCTACCTCAAACATGTAATGCCACTCATGATTTTAATACAGACCAGTTTACTGACATTTGTGACATGTTAAGAATGACCTTACAACGTGGACCTCGGCTAGACTTCAACACGAGAGGCGCTTTAACCAACGAGGAGATGCACTTTTGGACAGGACGCAAGTGCGAAGAGTTTGATGCTATGTTGGTACAAACACCTACACTAAATGAAAGATGTAGGGAACCGAGAACTGCATTAGGTATTTATCTTACAAAACTGCGTACAGGGGACCCAGATGAAAGACTTGCGACATTATTTAACATGTCACGACGAAAGCTTGAACGTTTGTTGGTTATTGTGAGGGAGTGTCTCAATAACAATTATGTCGGTATGCATTTGGGAGTGGATCACATTGACAGATCACGATTATTGGAAAAAAATCTCACTGTACCAAAAGCATTATTTGGAAATGAAAATAATGATAAGTTATTATTGATTGGCGATGGTACTTACATTTACATAAATAAAAGCTCGAACTTCTTATTCCAAAGATTGTCCTACAGCTTACACAAGTTTCAGAATCTACTGAAACCTTTCCTACTTGTATGTACTGATGGATACATATTAGATGTAATGGGTCCATACGCTGCAACAAAAACAGATGCGCAAATAATGAGCGACATTATGAATGATGGACAACATCTACTACATTGGTTACTCCGAACAAACGATGCTTTTATCTTGGATCGAGGTTTTAGGGACAGCTTGGACCTCATTGATGAATGTGGGTATGAATCCTATGTCCCGCCAACAAAGAACCGTCAAGAGACACAGCTGACCACTGAACAATCCAACGAAGCTCGATCGGTAACGCTATGCCGGTGGGTTGTGGAAGTGGTAAACGGCCGGTTTAAGCGTGATTTTAAGCTCTTGCGGCAAAAATATTTTAATAAGTCATTGCCCAATATGTTCACCGATTTTAAGATAGCCGCAGCTATCACGAACCACTTCCACCAACCCATCGTGGATAGCATACACGCAGACGAATTCGTCAATATTATAAGGCAGAAAATAGATACCCCGAATCTTCTGCATATGTATGTAGAGAGAAAACGGCTTAATCACAGAAGAGTAGATTTTCAGAGGATAGAAGCGAGCCAGATAGAAAACTTCCCTTCAATGACGGAGGAGGATATAATTCTACTAGCGCTAGGTACATACCAACTCAAGCTGGCAAGATCTTACTGTGCCGAGCATTTGTCAAATGGTCTGTATATTATTGAAACGTACAGAGAGGGAGCACTTGAAGATCTGCCAGACTATGGTATACACGAAGATGCCTGGCTTTTGCGTGGACGAATCCAGTCGCGACATGTCCGTGTAAAAACATATTTTTGTTACATATTGATCAACAGTGCAAATACTATTGTCCAACAATATTGCACATGTTTAACCGGGCGACGTACGATGGGCACTTGTGTACACATAGTGTCCATCGTATGGTACCTAGGCTATGCGAGGCATACGGGATTTACTGCTGTTATAGTTGATGCCGATATGTAATGATTTAAATCTACTCACTTATTGCTAAAATATATGATTTTTATTTGAAGAACGCTTGTTTTCTTACTTCTTTTAATAATAGAATCCTAAGTGTGTTATATCATCGTCTAAGTCAATCTTATCCTAGCTTTATTTTACTACTATAAATAGTTTGTAGTAAATTCTCATTTATAAAACTTAGTGAGATTACTGCTTCCCAAACGTGAATAGCGACAAGCGCCATGGTAGACATTTTTGTGCATCAAAATGTCTTTTCAATGATATATTAATGATGACTATTGGAGCGGGTACCACGTCCCATACATTTTTGCCCATTGTCCTTTAAGTTCAGTCATCTTTTTCCTTCTATTTCATTAAGAAAAGGACAGAAGATAAATTTTAGTTTAGTCCTGTCAAATTAATCAGCGCCTGTCACTACTCGATACAAGTTTAAACGTGATTAAAAACTTGCCTACTAAAATTACGTCAATTTACGTCAAAGACTGAACTGAAATTTATCTTCTGTCCTTTTCTTAATGAAATAGAAAGAAAAAGATGCACTGAACTTAAATTTAATTTAGTTTGTGAACAAGGGAATCGGCGCCATTCTCTACCAGTCAACCAAGGGTGGTGAAGAGATCTCTTTATTACATACTAGACGCGCCCCGAGGTTTCACCCGCATAATTTTGACCCCTTGGGTATATTGGGATAAAAAGTATCATATGTGTTATTCCTGGTTATAAACTACCTGTGTGCCAAACTTCATCCAAATCCGTTCAGTACTTTTTGCGTGAAAGAGTAACAAACATCCATCCATCCATTCTTACAAGCTTTCGCATATACAAGATGCAGTTTTGAACCTGCAAAACATTTCAGGAAGTTGTTATGAAACTCGTAAATAATCATATAACAATACGATACCAAGTCAATAATCAATAATACTTTTTATTTTAGATTTTTAAATTTAATTGCTTTTCAGAATAACTCTCTTGATAACCCTACCTAAGATCTATGAAAGAAATGTCGGTTGCGTTTGTTTGTGTGTGTGTGAAAGCGCAGTTTAAGGACACGTACAGACTGGCCGCGTTTTAAAAAGGGGAGTTCACACGTACCGATTTCCGTAAATAAGAATAAAATGAAAAAAATATACCTGCCCATTTTATTGTTGATTCGGGTCGAGAATCACTAACATAATTAGCTCCTAAAGTGTTTTGCAGATCCAAAACAACACCTTGTAGGATAACAAACTTAACACACAAAGTTCTGAACAATACCATACCTTCTATGTTTTCTCTGCTGGGCAGCCTGTCGCAACTTGCTGCCCTTATCTCTGGAGGCGGCTACCAGCTCCTCCCAGGCGGTCTGCAGACCTGACAGGTGTTCGGACACCTCGGCCGAACGAGACGGGTCTGACTTCTGGAGGGATTGACCGATCTGAGGGGAGAAATAGGGAAGTTAGTATTATACATATATGCGATGTGAACCCCTCTTTTTCCTCATACAAAGTTGTGTATTTATTAAGGGTTTTTTGTATAGATTGAAGGTATATGAAAGTTTAAAATATAATAATTACGAAGATACGTTTTCACAACCCTGAGGGGTTGTGAAAACGTATCTTTAAACGTGAAGGCATCAGGAAACAAAATGCTGTGGCTTTTTATCCGACTGCCGCAGATAGAGGGTTATGTTTTTTTACTTTAGTTTTCTTGATGATCTCAATACCAATTTAATCTGCTGAAGACTTCATAATAATTGATTTTTCTTTCTATTCTATTTTTCTCTCTATCTTTAAGTCATAAACACACATAACATTACGCCTTGTTTCCCCGAAGGGTTGGGCAAAGGTGTACCTGTAGTACACCCATATTTCGCCAGTTATGTTTAAAGTCCCATGTAATAGGGGGCGAGCCTATTGCCATCAACCAGGCACAAATCCAGACTCCGGGCTGCTACTGAGAAATTCCAGATAGAAAAACCCAATAACACTTTGCCCGAACCGGAAATCGAACCCAGGACCTCATGCTCAGCAGTAGCGCTTGCGACCACTAGACGAAGCAGTCCACTAAGTCATAACACTAATTTGTTATTTGTCAGGCTTAGGTAGCCCGCGAAGTTCTAGTTTTCTTACGTTTTTTTGCAATTTGCAGGTCAGGCCAAGTTGTACGTTGATCTAAATATGATTCGCGGCCGCATAAAATCAAAAGTCATTTATTCAAACTAGACTGAAAATCAGCACTTTTCGAATGTCAAAGTTACATAAGACAGTCCCCCAAAAATGCCCGCCCTTCACCACTTCCTTCCTCACTTCACTTCTTTAGCTGGAAAGAAGAAGTGGTCACATCTGTCTGTTTAGTTATATAAACTTGATTCTATAAAAATCGTATGCATAAAATATTTATTTATAGAATTATAACCATAAAAATCGTCAATACAACTTTTGAATGGCTACATAATCAGCCTATAATGTTCCCACTGCTGGACAAAGGTCAAATCGTTGTGTCATTCATTCTTATGTCTGTAAGTGATAAGTAATAGGATTCACCCGTAACTTCGTCCAAAACTACGGATTTAATTTTTAGGGAGTAGACCTCCTGATTTGAACAAATATGGCAACCCTACTTGTCCTGTCTTGTCAGGGATTTCGCAAAATAATTGAAATTGCTATCTCACTCTCTCACATGATTCATGAATAAGAATTTAGAAACACAACAGAAAAAAAAATATATACCCATGTTTACGTAAGCATAGGAGGGGTAAGAGTTTTTTTTTGGTGGGAAATTATTAAATAACTTCTCCCGCTCTGGGCGGAGCGGGAGGGTGTGTCAGACTCTTACTGACTAAAACCCACCCGTGTTCCTTCCGTTGCCTGAAGAGGGTAAGGGGACTTTCCTACGAAAAGGGTAAGGGGTTAAGAGCTTAGTTTTCTTTTGCTGAGAAGAGGGAGGGAGGGTTAAAATTACTAAATTTCTGCTTCTTGAATAGCCCCTACATTGTACTGTACTTACACTTTCAACGTTTCTTAGTTGTTTCTCGTTGGCTTGTAGCTCCCTTTCAAAAGCTTCGTGCTTCTGTAATTTCCGTTCCAAGTTGGCTAGGTCCCTGTTAAACAAAAGAGTACAGCTTAGAAGAGTCTCGAAAAAACAAATTTAAAAAGAAAATACCCCATTGCGTACTGTCAGTAGCAACGGCTTTAATTTTGACAGTTCAACAACATTAATTGCGTTACTTACGTTGTTGAGGAGACAAAATCAAAAATCAAAATAAAAAATCAAAAACCAAAAATCAAAAATCAAAATCAAAATCAAAAATCATTTATTCATACTAGGCTGAGAATCAGCACTTTTCGAGTTCGAATGTCAAAATTACATAAGACAGTCCCCCAAAAACGCCCGCCCTTCACCAGTTCCTAGTGCTTTAGCTGGGAAGAAGAAGTGGTCAACAAACTGTCCAGCAGCACACCTGTCTGTTTAGTTATATTTATAAACTTGATTCTACAAGGTGTCGTTTTGCATCCTCGTCAAATATCAGGAGGCTGCTATGAAAGACATATATAATCAAATAAAATTACGATACCTGCTCAATAATTAATACATACTTGTTTTTTTAGTTATGTAAGTTTAACAGTATTTTAAAATACACCACTTTCACAGAACAGAATCACCTTGTTACGTATGCGGTAGTGTGTGTGTAAAAGGCCAGTTACAGTGCGGTATCACACGGGCCGCGTTTTCCGAAAATTTGAAAAATAAAGATAAAAAGTGTCGAGAATCATTAGCATAGTTACCTCCTTGAATTTGACGAGGATGCAAAACGACACCTTGTATACAAATCGTATGCAAAGTAATCAAAACTACGAAACACAAGACATTAAATTAAATTACTTGCCATATATACCAACGAGACCACTTTTTCGAACATATGAAGCAATGAATTAGCAACATACTTCAAAATCATTCAGATTGTGAATGATAGGATGTTACTCAACTAGGATGCAGGGCTAAAATGATCCTTTAGAGCAGGGATTCCCAAACTATTTTGGGTAAGAGTCCCCTTTTCTATTACGAACTGATTCCTCAGACCCCCATAGATTTTTTTTTTCATCTTGTACGAGCTTGTGCTCGCGTATCGACTTTTTGAGTTTTTTAAAGTACAACAACAATGATACTTCCTACTAAAATGACGTCGATTTTTAGACCTCGTCGACCCCCAAAATCAGTTTATGTCGACCCCTGGGAAACTGATTTCGACCCCAAGGGGTCGATATCGACCACTTTGGGAATCCCTACTTTAGAGGCTAACAACAGCTAAAGCGCGGTCACTGTCGGACTGCATAGAAAAGAATGAGAAGCGCAATGACACAACGCTGGTAATGTATTGCAAAATATGAAGCAGTTATCGATTTACAAAAAAGCTATAGATTGTATAAAAAAAATAAAACACTATTATGCTAATATGTTGCTTGTAGAATAATCTGACAAAAAATCAGAATTATTGCATGTATGGTTTTTAATCGTTAAAATAATTTTTAGAGGTATTTTCGTGATTTTGATCTATCGTATCAAATTAGTTGTATTATATTTTCAACATACTATCTACCTAGCATATATCCTGAAGAATATAATATATTTTTTTAATTTTGTTTACCGCAGTGGATCATACACTTTTAGGCATTATAAAACTTGCAAAATTTGCGTTCAGGTCCTGTAGTCCCCTTAATCATGTATAGTCATAGCAAATAAAGAGCACGCGTGATATGACGTGTATGCACATTGACATAAGGTTTAAATTTCAATGATTGAGGCGCACTCGGAAAATGCAACGACTTTCAATGGTTTACTGACCTGTAACTCTGGTCCTTAGCAGTTCTAGTCTTGTCCTGGATCCAGTTCTGTAACTCCTCAGTAGCGGCGACAAACTGAAATAAAAAATATTGCGTCTTATGACTCATAACATAATGTTGATTTGTAGCAATAACTTTCTTTGCTACTTTTTAACCGACTTCCAAAATGGAGGAGGTTATAATTATGTTTGTATGTTTTTTTTATTTTATGTATGTTTTCTCCGTCAATTGCGGACCGATTTCGAAAATTCTTTTTTGGTTTGAAAGGTTATGCTTTCGAGGTGGTCCCATTGTCACCAAGGCAGAATCTGATGAGGGTATCCCATGGAAATCGACCTCGATGGAAACCTCCAATTTTATAGGCGAGCGATTTGGGTATTTTTTTATAGTAACTCGTGCATTTACTCTCGGAAAGCACCATTTGGTGAAGTGGAACTGATGGTGAAGACCACAGATGGCCACCGGAACTACTTATTAAGATGTACCTATTTTACTTTAATATGGTTGCTAAGCCATTTATGCTCTTCACAATGCATATGGTGAGTGACAGTTCTCCTGGTTCTTACCAGGACAACTCCTCAACAATTAACGTCCCTGCATCAAGAAAAGCTTACAATAAGTATTTTACGGGTTGCGATTCAAATACTTCAATATGGTTGCAAAGGTATTTATACTCGTCACGTGAAGTATCAGGAGAACTCCTCAACAATGAACGCCCCTGCATCGCGAAAAACAATATTTTGTAAAAAAAGATGATGAGTGTATTTAACATTAGGCTTGTAACTTAGATAAATTACAAACTGATCCACTAAAAATTAAAATACCAAATATTTTTTACAACAAAGCAATCGAGTTCCAAAAACAACATTACAAAGTGAAAAATAAATTTAATTTCGGAAGTCAGTGACAAAAAACTAAAATAAAAAGACACTGAAAAAGATTTATATTTTTCACATTTTAGTGGATCATTTTGTAAGTGATCTAAGTTACAATAGCCTAATATTAACTGCTCATCGCCTTGTTACAAAATATTGCGTTGTATAATGATTGAGGATTTCTCCTGATACTTCACATATTTTTTTAATTAACAAGACAATGTATTATACAAGAGATTGTGACTCGTACTGGAAGTTAATTAGCAAAAAAGAACGGTATAAAAAAAAAAACAAAATAAAGGCATGTACGAGTTGTACCCAAAAGAACAGTTTTTTTTTATTATTCATGCCTACCCCCTTTTTTTGGGTGGGGAATCATCAAATAACTTCTCCCGTTTTGGGCGGAGCAGGAGGGTGTGTCAGACTCTTGCTGACTAAAACCCATTCGTGTTCCTTCCGTTGCCTGTGTTTCCAGGGGCCTCGGTAACCCTTTCGTACCTTCCCGCGACATGCGTACCCCCTTGAATGATGCCTTTGGCTTTTACTTCAACTTTTCGCAGAAGAGAAGACATGGTGTGTCCTTACCTGTTGGTGCGCTAGACTAGCCAATAACGCGCGGCGTCGCTCAGCGGCCGCGTGACGCACGCCGTCGCGACGTTGTAGCACCGCCGCGCGACGAGCTGCGATGCTAAGGAAATAAAACAATTAATTATTAATAGAACGAAAGAAAGAAAAAGTATTTATTGGGACTCGCACAGGAGATCACGCATTAAACTAAAAACACTCATAGAAACATAAAAAAAAAACAAAGTCAAATTAAAATAAAAACAAAAAGTGCTGTACGAGGCCAAAAGGCTCCTTTCTCAGCATAATGATGCAGTACTTAAGAAATAAGTGTCGCAGCGCTGGTATTCTGATAGGGAGCACTTTGATGTCACGGATAGATACAGATATAAATAAAAACTAAAATAAACCTATAGTAATAACATCGATGCCTGTATTTTGATATAGGTGTATAAAAAATAAAAAATAAATTATTGTAAAAAAATGTTAATGTATTGCATTAACTTACATAACTTATTCTAGTTACAATGGGGAAAATCATTTTAAGGCGCTGACAAGACCCAATTGACCAAAATAGGTTTCGCTTAAGAAAATAAATTGCCAAATCTGTATAGTTTGTGGTAACGGAAAAAATATATATTAATTTTGAACATATTTCCCAGAACTTGGTTGTTACCAAAACACGTTTTGAAAACAAAATCTCGCTGCAAACTAACGTTAAACTAACCTCTTACTTTGAGTTCTAATCCAAAATATCTGTATCAAATATCAACATACGTTACGTATTTAATTAATAACAAGAACGTCTTATTTTAATGCAGAACTTGGTTGTTTTTTATTTTCGATTACTCAACTCAGTTTTGAGTAAATAGATAATTACTTCAAATTTTGCAGTAAATTACAAGCGTTGTGTCATCGCGCTTCTCTTTCTTTTCTATGGAATTTGACAGTGACCGCGGTTTAGGTGTTGTCAGCGTCTTAAGCATATAGT
Source organism: Atethmia centrago (assembly GCA_905333075.3). Classification (NCBI taxonomy): domain Eukaryota; kingdom Metazoa; phylum Arthropoda; class Insecta; order Lepidoptera; family Noctuidae; genus Atethmia; species Atethmia centrago. The sequence continues at coordinate 2,458,442 of HG995396.1, forward strand.
TTGCTTGTGCTTGGATGCTCCGCCCTTCACCAAGTTATGTATTTTACTATATACGAGAAAAAATCTATAAATAGATTATTGAGATAGTTTTGGCAAAAAGGAGTCGGAAAATGTTAGTTTTAGTTAAAATAAATTTTAAAATTCAATTCAACGTTTTCAGTTTTTCTAATCTATTAAAAAAAAACACCATGAAATAGTAGCCGCCATGTTATTACGTCATACCGCTGTGTAAACCAAAACGTGTCCACTCCATAGGAAAAGACCAATTGGGACCGTGCACCTAGCTTCTGAAGTTTCTTAAGTGCCCATGTAGGTTTATGTGAAATAAAATATTTTGATTTTGAATAAGCTTTTTTTTTAACTTATGTATTTATGCCAGTATAAACATTTTCTTTCACTTTACTTTGTGTAAATAATTTCATCACCACTACCCTCAAAATGGTGAAGGAAAACATCGTGAGGAAACCGGCATGTCCTAGAACCAAAAATTCGAAGACATGTGACATCTATCAACCCGCACTGGGCCCGCGTGGTGGATTACGGCCCACTGCCTCGCACAGAGAGGAGGCCTGTGTCCCAGTAGTGGGAACATATGATGGCGCATTGTCTTTCTTGCCTATAGAATAATAATACTTACTGTTCTGCAGCGTAATGCGGTATCTTCTCCAAGGCCTCGGCTCTCTGCACGAAGGCGGCCAGTCGCTCGTCCTGAGCGGCTAAACGAGCTTCCAACTCCTCGTGACGCTTCACTAGAGCCTCGGCTTCGTCGACTGATGACTGCGGGAAGAAAAATGAATAAAGGAATAAATAAACCATCTTTTTAACAGTATCGTGGGAGACTGTAAGTTAAATTGAGAATGAAAAAATAAAATCTGAATCGGTTCATCCGTTCAAGAGCTATGATGCCACCCACAGACATACACACTACAAACTTAAAACAACACCCCTCTTTTTTGTCGGGGTTAAAAAGTCAGCTTCAAGTCTAACTGGATGCAGCTGAATACCAGTATTTTACATGGAGCGACTGCCTATCTGACCTCCACAACCCAGGTACTGGATAATACAATACCCCTTTGTAAGACTGGTTTTCAGACTTTCGGGCTTCTGACGACCCGTAACGACTACCAAAGATCTACAAATAACAGCCGGGACCAACGGCTTAACGTGCTTTCCGAGGCACGGAGGGGTCTTGGTATGTAAAGATGGTCACCCATCTACGGACCAACCGCGTCAAGCTTAGCTTAACCTGATCGATTGACCCGTGCGGTTGTTAATACATAAAGGGAGGGGTTTTATTTGGGTATTAAGTTTTGTTTACGTTTTTATCTCTGCTTGAGAATAGTGCTAGCTGACATGGCTAATAATTTAATGTTTTGTGTCGCACGTAGTGTAAATTGTTTTGCATACTATTGTATAGAATCCATTTTTTTTTTCTCTTATTGAACAGACAGCTGTGCTGCTGGACAGTTTGTTGACCACTTCTTCTTCCCAGCTAAAGCACTGGGAAGTAGTGAAGGGTGGGTGTTTTGGGGGATTGTCTTATGTAATTTTGACGTTCGAAAAGTGCTGATTCTCAGCCTAGTTTGAATAAATGACTTTTGATTTTGAGTTTTTTGGTTATCACTTAGCCACGAGCCCCTTTCCTCCTTTAGAATTTGATGAAAGCTACAAATATCCTTACAATTGATTCACTAATGATGTAAGTTCCGTTTATTTTCTTACCCCAAACTGCTTGTACTCCAGATAAGCCTCATGCGCCCCACTGGAGGCATCGATTTGATCACACTCGCGGTTGAAGCTCTGCAGTTGTACTAATTGCTTCAAGTATGCGTCTTTTTCTTGCCATTCTGTTGAAGATTAATAAATTCATGAGCATTTGTAATGAAAACGGAAATGAAATGAAATGAAACGTCTAGTTGATGTAACTGGTGACCGACAAGCTGGCGGCTTTCTCGCGCAACGCATCAGCATTGCAATTCAGCGAGGAAACGCCGCCAGCATCCTCGGTACAATGCCCCGAGGGCCTTTTTTAGGCTTAACTTAGTTTAATTTAATTTAGTTGATGTTAATAATCATCTTGTAATTTAGTAATGAATAGATGTTGTTTATTGTGTAAATAGAATATCAGGATCATTTTTACACGTCATATTAAAATATAAGCTAGATGGAGTCGACATTTCCTATCTAACTACCCCTGAGAAGAAATGGCGAAACAAACTCAAGGGTCAGTCTCTTTTAAAGTCCAGACATAATCTTGATCAGATGATGTGAGGACCATGTGGATCCATTTCTGAAATGGTATTTTGAGGAAATTACCACACAAATTTGAGCGGACCTGTCCAGTCAGTGCAAGCATTTGTCAGTAATCGTGTAGAAAATTATGAATTTAGTTCCATAGACATAAAGTCGAATTATTAGTTCACTGGAGTAATTTCACTTGTGTAATTTTTTTGTCTCAATTGTCAGCCTACATTTAATTGTAAATCAAAATGTCCTATGTGTCTGATGTACACATGAGAGATTTTAGTAACAGATGCATTAAAAAAAAAATATAATATCTTATGTGATCACCAGAGATCGGATATTCGGATGCATATTTACCTAAAGTTAATTTTTGGCTATGAAAGTATAGAAGCGGTTTCTTAAAATATATTTTTTTTATAAAAATCCCGGGATGCAAGGGAAGAAGAAATAAATCTTTTTTTAGAAGTCGTTTCTATGCTTTGCACCTGACTGCATTCCCAGTGGAATGCAGTCAGGTGCAAAGCAAAGAAACCGCTTTCATACTTTCATAGCCAAAAATTAACTTTCTTCTAAAAAATGATTTATTAAAAAAAACAGGGATTCATGGCTTGCATATTTATTTACAATTAAAATTAATGTTTCTAGCTACTTTAAATTAAAATATAAGGTAGGTAGTTATACAGTCAATTCTATAGTAAAAAAAACACAAAATGGAATGGCGGGCGGGATGTTTACGATCGATACAAAAGTGCATTTTCTATATGCCAACATTTGAAAGTAAGTTAATATACATTCGATTTTATAATCAGAAACCTAAATTCGTATTCCCGGAACCACGGGATTTTTTCGATACAAAAGCGCATTCTATATTAGCCAACATCTCAACTTTAGGTAAATATGCATCTGAATATCCAATCTCTAGTGATCACCCAAAGTCGAGCACTACAATTATGCGCCTATTTTGTGTTAGGAAGTTTTGTAATTATTTCTCGGAAAGTTACTATAATATAAATTAGCAACGATGATATGTAGGTACTACTGTCATGAATTTTTCCACATATCCATAAACAACCGTTTAGCTGGCAGACGGGGTACAAAATTTAATTTTCTTTTGGCTTGCAGAAAAGAGACTGATGGCGGCCACACAGCCGCTTTGTCACTTTTGTGAGGCTACCGCTCAGTTCATTCCACAAACTCGAATTATTAATCCACTGGAGTATGACATGGGCAGTCACTTTGTGTAATAATTAATTTCCACACTGTTGTAAATTTTAAATGCCATTCCAAATACACTTTTGCCCAGAAGAGCAGTTCTTTGTGGTATACTAGATATATTAAGTGTATCTTTTTGATTAACCTATTAACACTTTAATTTGAAAACATTGTAAACGCCAATTATTTTTAAAAGAGTAACCGTGGAGTTTCTTGCCGGCTCCTCTCCATAGGAAACGACCAATTGGAACCGTGCACCTAGCTTCTGACGTTTCATAAGCGCCCATGTAGGTATATGTGAAATAAAAATATTTTGATTTTGAACGCCACAGTCATGTAAAGATGACAGAGCAAAATGTGCCCAGCACGCCGCGGTCACGACTACATGGCAGATGTTAAGGAATAATTCGCCGAGGGCTCGTCTTTGCTTTTTTTGACGTGGCGGTCAACGGGTAAAAGAAAGCAAGCTTTTTTATAAGAAAGCTAGTTTACCTTTAGCGACAGCCTTATGGTCGTTCTCCAAATTCTTGATCTTGTCAGCGACGTCTGTGAGCGACGGGTTGTTAGCGAGCAGCTGCTTGCCCAGGGCTATGACTTCTTTGTACCTGGGGGGCAGAAAGTTAATTAAAAAATAAATCAAACAACGAAAACATGTTGAAGGAGAACATGGTGAGGAACCGGCATGTCCTAGGACCAACCACATTCCACGACGGGGAAGGGAAAGGACCCCGCACCAGCACCCCGCACTATGTCCGCGTGCTTGACTACGGCCCACTGCCTCGCACAGAGAGGAGGCCGCAGTCCCAGCAATGGGAACATGACAGAATGATTATGCTTTTAATCAATTAAACAAATTGAAGACGTAATAACAGATTTAACCTTTTGACTGCCACAGTTATGTATAGATGACAGACTAAAATGTGCCCAGCACGCCACGGTCACGACTACGTGACAGATTTTAAGGAATAATTCGTAGCTTGGCGCCGAGGGCACGTTTTTGCTTTTTTGACGTGGCGGTCAATAGATTAAAAGTCATTAAAATCACAGAAGATGATGTGATTAAGATGTACACTATCGCAATAGGTTTCTCTGTAAGGATAGATGTAAGTTGAAAATAAATAAATATATCAACTCCTTAACTTTCAATACCAACACACAATGTTTGACGTGCGTTGCATTACCGTAAACAGCTTTTTCCACCAAAAATAAAAGTTATTTCCGAGCTATTAATTTTGCTTTTTTTGGGTGCGAAATCATCAAATAACTTCTCCCGCTCTGGGCGGATCGGGAGGGTGTGTCAGACTCTTACTGACTAAAACCCATCCGTATTCCTTCCGTTGCCTGTGTTGCCAGGGGCCTCGGTAACCCTTTAATACATTCCCGCGACCCCGGCAGGCATCGGCCCTAGTGGACCCCTACAAATTTTTTTTTGCTTAAGGCTCTGATATATGATTTTAGTGACTTTTAAATCTGATATTACGCTTTCATTTAATGCAAGTAAGTTATGCAAAAAATGTCTGTTAAACTAGAACGTATTCACATCAAATCTATATGTGAATATTTAAGTATTGTAGTAAAATACTTCATAAAATAAATTCAGGAAGTAATGTCTACCCTAACCATAAAAAACGATATTACTTTCAAACTACTTAAAATATTTCCATGTTTTTTTTTTGTATGATCAGACTATTTTATCATCTATAATACTATCAGTGATTTTAATCAATAATTCATATTTTCGTTACTAAGAATAAATATTCGCTATGAAACCGAACGGCGGCGCGACGTGAGCGGAACGCACATTTGTGTTTGATAAGCAGAAACCGTAGATGACAGCTTTGTGGTGTGTCTTTTGACATCCTGTATAAAAATTAAAAATAACATAACATCGCGCCTTGTTTCCCGGAAGGGTTGGGCAGAGGTGTACCAGTAGTACACCCACATTTCGCCAGTTATGTTTAAGTCCCATGTAATAGGGGGCGAGCCTATTGCCATCAACCGGGCACAAATCCAGACTCCGGGCTGCTACTGAGAAATTCCAGATAGAAAAACCCAATAACTTTTAACAATAAATTTGCTCGACCCGGGAACTCATGATCAGCAGTAGCGCTTGCGACTTACTACTTATAATATAATGAATAATACTAACTCGTCATCATGCGCCTTCATGTCATCCATCAGCTCTTGATTCTGTTTGTAAAGCGCCTCCGCAGTGGCTACGTCCTTAGCGCTTGCTTCCTGAGCCAGTTGCTCGCGGACTTTCTGTTGATTACAGATTTCGGATTAGAAAAATGAAAGAAAAGAAAGAAAAGAAAGAAAAGAAAGAAAAGAAAGAAAAGAAACAAAAAGAAAGAAAAGAAAGAAAAGAAAGAAAAGAAAGAAAAGAAAGAAAAGAAAGAAAAGAAAAGAAAGAAAATGCGTTTATTTGCGGTAAAATTAACGCAAAAAAGAACACAAACACGAAATAGCAAGTGGGGGAAATATGCGGCACATCCACGCAAAACTGCCATCGCTCAGCGTAATTCTGCGACCCTATGCGAGACAGCCCCAGCGCTGGTTTTCAGCGCAAAAGCAAATGCAAATGTATAAGAGATATGAGGAAAAGGGTCTTAAGTTCACTCATCCTCCATAGAACAGGGAGGATCCGACGGTTGAGGTCGGGATGTTGTATATACGCTAGTTGCGCGGTAAACTCTGTGATTATTATTGAATATCATATAATATAACATCACGCCTTGTTTCCCCGAAGGGTTGAGTGAGAAGTAAAAAGATAAAGAATCATTTTACTTCTCACTTTTGTATTCAGTAAGTACGAGTCGCTGCTGAAATTATGACTATTTCATTGTTATGATTTTATATTTGTATTTTTTTTTTTTATACAATTTGTCGTTTTGCATCCTCGTCAAATTTCAGGGGGCTGCTTTGAAAGACAAATATAATCAAATAAAATTACGATACCTGCTCAATAATTAATACATACTTGTTTTTTTAGTTATTTAAGTTTGACAGTATTTTAGAATACACCACTTTCACAACAAAATCACCCCGTTTCGTTTGCGGTATAGCCTAGTAACCTCCTTGAATTTGACGAAGATGCAAAACGACACCTTGTATATTTTTTATTAAATTATTTTATTTTATTTAGTTATCTCCTAAGATTTCCCTTTCATATTCATATCTCTCTCTAACTCTCACCTGCATCCAGTGCGTCAGCGTGGTGGAACTCCTGCCAAAGATCTGGTGTCCCACAGCCGACTCCAGCCGACTCCTTCTCTCTGCGGCTTGGGCTTGACATCTCTCCCACATTTGCTGGATCTCCTTCTGGCGACCTTCGACGTTTCCTCGTTCATTGGGGTATTGAGATTTGACCCTGAGAAATACATATTGAACATTAATTATAAAAAAAAAAATTAAGACCTTATTGTGTACAATTTAAAAGTACTCCCGACATGTGAAATGTTTTTTTTATCAAATATCAGCATAACTGCGTTCTTCAATCCGCCTATAAAATGTGCCGTTCGTGTTGATCGTTCGTCGTCGTAGGTCGACCCATGGCAGATTCAAGCTCAAAAAAAATTGAAAATAACTGGACAAGTGCGAGTTGAACTCGCGTGGTGAGGGTTCCGTACAAATATTATGTATTGTACCATGTTTATTCTCCCAAGAGTTAACATTATAGTTGAAAAACATGTTCTCTCATACATACCAACTGCAAATGTAAGTTTTCACGCACAGTTTTGAGAGATATACCATGTTATTTTAACACCATGGACTTCTTGTACATTTTCCTGTAATCTATAAGTAACGAACTATTTTCAGTACTTTTTTCAAAATTTTAGGCTCAGTACTTTCGGAAATAAGGCGGGAATGGTCAGTTTTCATCCATTTTCTTAAGGCGCTGACAAGACCCAACTGCCCAAAATAGGCTTCTCTTAAGAAAAAAATTGCCAAATCTGTATAGTTTTTGGGAGTGGAAAAAATATATGTTAATTTTGAACATATTTCCCAGAACTTGGTTGTCACCAAAATACGTTTTGATAAAAAATCTCGATATAAACTAACATCAAACTAACATCAAACTAACATCTTACCTTGAGTTCTAATCCAAAATATCTGCATTAAATATCAACATACGTTACGTATTTAATTAATAACAAGAACGTCTTATTTGAATGCAGAACTTGGTTGTTTTTTATTTTCGATTACTCAACTCAATTTTGAGTACATAATTGGTTCATATTTTGCAATAAATTACAAGCGTTGTGTCATCGCGCTTCTCTTTCTTTTCTATGCAATCTGACAGTGATCGCGGTTAAGGTGTTGTCAGCGTCTTAAATAACCTTAACGTTTATGACACTGGCATCATAGACCTTAGTAGCGTTAATTTTAAAATTATAAAAAAATATATATTTAAGACCCTCACAACAAGCCCTTTCATTCGATATGTCACACACATAATAATTAATTTTGCCCCCCAAAAGTGTACCCTCCCTATAGTCAAAATTCATTTATTTACGTTACACTTCCGTATTTGGGTCACAGAAATACATATGTATACCGAATTTCAACTTAATCGGTCCAGTAGATTCGGAGAAAATTGCCTGTGACAGACGGAAAGACAGACAGATATACAGACACACGAGTGATCCTATAAGGGTTCTGTTTTTTCCTTTTGACGGACGGAACCCTGAAAATAAATCGAAAAGGTGATACTCTACTGTTTTGTAACTATATTGCTCTAACTATGCGTAGCATGTATGTTTGTATGTGTGTAAGCTTTAAAAAAAAAAAACATGTTTGTAAAGATTCTTACTTCTCTGTTTCGTACCGTTCGATAAGGCTGCATGAAATTAATAATAATAATAATAAATTTTATTGAAACGAAAAAACTCAGTTTACAGAAACTCTGTGTTCGATAACAACTGAATATGATAAAAACTGAAATACTGTGTCGCAGTCATTAACGTCCAGGGGGGTTACCATCGCGGGAAGGTACTTATGGGTCACCCGCCCCCGCAACACAGGCAACAGGAAGGAATACGGGTGGGTTTTAGTCAGTAAGAGTCTGACACACCCTCCCGCTCCGCCCAGAGCGGCAGAAGTTATTTGATGATTTCCCAACCTCAAAAAAAAAAAAAGGGGGTTACCATCACCTCTTATAGCAGTATTATTATAATATTACTTCACAGAGGGAAAGTGATGGAGCTATAAGGGATTTACAGCTCCATCTCTTTCTCACGCTAAGTAATATTGAAATAATACTGCATTATGAGGTGATGGTTACCCCCCCCCCCCCCCCCCCCAGCTCCAAAAAGTCGAGAGTCGAGATATAAAAGAAATGTTTATAAAAACTTACTATCGGTCTTTGTAATAAAATCGTTTTGTAAATGTACTGCTCAGGGCTATCTTTTCAATGGTCAGTTATCTTTTATTTTAAAAATAATTAATATCACACATTCATAATCAGCCTATAATGTTCCCACTGCTGGGACACAGGTCTCCTCTCTGTGAGAGGCGGTGGACCGTAATCCACCACGCGGGCCCAGTGCGGGTTGGTAGATGTCACATGTCTTCGAGTTTTTCGATTCTAAGACATGCCAGTTTCCTCATGTTTTCCTTCACCGTTTTGAGAGCAGTGGTTATGAAATAATTTACACAAAGTAAAGTGCCTATCAGGGTTCGAACCTACGATATACAAATTGTAAGTCGCGGCCGTTACCACTGCGCGACCTCAGCTCTCTGCATCTATTTAATTTCAAACGTAATCTACACTAATAGTTAAATAAAATAAAATAAATACTTACGAGTCAGCCAACAAGCTGATGGTGTTGACCTTCTCCCTCACAGGTTCCAGCTCTCTCTCCAACTGCGCGTGTCTCCTCTGCAATGCCCTGACGGTTCGAAGGTCCGAGGCTGGGGCAGAGCTGGCTGCCAACTGGTTCTCTTTCTCAGCCATCCAGTCTAGGGCTTCGTCGCAGGTGCGGCTGAAGAGTTCCACGCTGTGGAAGAGAGAAAAAATATATTTTATTTTAATAATTGGTCATGGTTTCTGGTCACCTGGAATATATTGTTTAGCTAATATACGAGTACATAAACGAAGACTATATATTAATAAAGGTATAATAAATTTTATACCTTCAATAAAATTATGGTGATTTTTATTAATATCTTGTAATATAGCTGCTCCTCCTAGATAAATCTTATAGCAGAAATTAGTTTAATTAATACATTAATAAGATGATCTTGGATTTGGAAGCAGTAATGCTGAAGAGGCAAATTTCGCGCCCTCTCGCCCCTAGCCGCCGCAGGAGACGCTCTGGGCGTCGGGAATCCCGGGCGGATTTCCGGCCACCCACGTCCGGTAAGGACCAGGCCCGGGTCGACGGCGCGTTGCATTCCACGCGCGCCTCAAAGAGATGTCGTCAGCACAAGCGTAGGGGTCCACTAGGGCCAATGCCTGCCGGGGTCGCGGGAAGGTACCAAAGGGTTACCGAGGCCCCTGGCAACACAGGCAACGGAAGGAACACGGGTGGGTTTTAGTCAGTAAGGGTCTGACACACCCTCCCGCTCCGCCCAGAGCGGGAGAAGTTATTTGATAATTTCCCACCCAACAGAAAAAAAGGGTTATTACCTCGAAGCTCCTTCCAAACTCTTTTCCTTCTGCTGCTTCAAACGCAGTAGCCGGTCCCATTGTTGACGCAGCTGTTGCCGCCGGGCGGTTGCCTTAGCCGCCTGGCTGTGCTTAGCAGCCACCAACTCTTCAGCGGCAGCGTCGATATGTTCCAGGCGTTTTGAGGCTGCTGATAAGTCAGTGACGAATTTCTGTGGAGAAGAATTGTTGTTTGCTTAGATGGTTTGGGCATGTTGAGAAGATGAATGAAAGGCGACTAACAAAAAGTATTTACAAGGCAGATGTGAGTGGAAACTCCAGGAGGGGACGTCCCAGGAGGACATATAGTGACCTCATTGGTGATGTTCTTCAGAAAGGTCAGGTGCGTAGTACTCGCAACCGGCGTGCGTGTATGACCAGATGCATGAACGTAAACGAAGCAAAAGGAGTATGTAAGGAGCGTAGCAGGTGGCGTTCTATAGTTTCTGCCTACCCCCATGGGAAGAAGGCGTGAGTTTATGGATGTATGTATGTATGTGGAATTGTTTGTTAGAGACTCATTTCAAGTGGGAAACTGTGGAGAAGCGTTGTTTATCAAAGATTTAGTTCAAGGAAGGAAGGTTCTTTAATTTTAAGCAACCTTGAGTTTCATTCATACACTTTCAGAGAAAAACTAGTACTATAATCTAAAGAATTTTGGTCTCGCGGACGGGGACAAACCAATAACCTGAACTTCTGTTTGTCCCCGCCTGCGATACCAACATTCTATAGATTATAACGCTAGTTTCTCTCTATTCGGATAAGTGTTTTTGTAGTCGGGTTTTTTGTTTTTTAATTTATTTGTTTTATTTCGTTTTATTAATATATTATACATTTTATTAATATATATTTATGGAATTGACTAATTACTAGCTATTATTTGATTTAAAAATTGTTGTTATTTAATTTTAAAAACCTTCCCCTCCCTTATTTTTGTATTTTTAGATGCAATATATAAATATTATGTAGCCTATGTCACTCCTACAATTAAGACGAACGATCTAACGACACCTCTTATGTATATAAAATCCATGAATCCGTTTAGGCTACAGAGCGTGCCAAAGAAATAGACATACATACTCTCGAAAAACATTACCCTCCTTCTGGGGCAGTCGGGTAACGGTAAGGTAATGTGATCTAAAACGAAAATACAATAGATACAGGAATGTTTTTTGTCCTTTTCATTCAAGGGCTTGCTTGCTTGCATTTTCTTAATGATAAATGATAAATGATTTTATTTCTGTAAGTAGGTTTTTACAAACACTTTTACACGTCAAAACATATTGTTTTAAACTAGATGAGGTCGGCGTTTCCTATCTGACTACTCTGAGAAGAAAGGCCGAAACAAACTCAGAGGTCACAGTCTCTTTTAAAGTCCAGACATAATCTTGGTCAGATCATGTGAAGACCATGTCGATTGGTGTCTGAAATGGTCTTTTGATGAAAGAACCACACAAATTGAGTGGACCTGTCCAGTCAGTGCACGCATTTGTCAGTCGTTGTGCAGCTCAACTCATAACTAAAGGAGCTCAACGATTCAACCTCTTTTGTTGTCAACCTTGTTTCTACCTCTTTTGTTATGAGTGGCCAGTTAAAAGTTTTATCATTGTCTCTGTTATACGGTCTCTGTCACCAGTTCCTGGACCAGCTGTACTCTGGGAACCATTAAAAAGACAAGAAAGATACCAGAAGACACACTTACCTCATACTTCCTCTTAGCATTCTCAACGCTATCGTCAGCGTCATCAGCTCGCAGCATCTTCTCTTTATCCTTGATCCACTTGTCAAAGTCATCGCATTCGGCGAAGAAGCTGTACAGTTTGATGGCGTCTTCGAGCTGAGCGCGACGCGCAGCCGAGAGGGTTAGGAGTTCATCTGCGAGAGATAGAAAGTTTTAATCTTAAATCCTAACTAATATTTTATTTTTCATCCAGCAGGCTTAGCAGGACATAGGCTACTTTTCATCCAGCTGGCTTAGCAGAACATAGGCTACTTTTCATCCAGCTGGCTTAGCAGGACATAGGCTACTTTTCATCCAGCTGGCTTAGCAGGACATAGGCTACTTTTCATCTAGCTGGCTTAACAGGACATAGGCTACTTTTCATCCAGCTGGCTTAGCAGGACATAGGCTACTTTTCATCTAGCTGGCTTAACAGGACATAGGCTACTTTTCATCCAGCTGGCATAGCAGGACATAGGCTACTTTTCATCCAGCAGACTTAGCAGGACATAGGCTACTTTTCATACAGCAGACTTAGCAGGACATAGGCTACTTTTCATCCAGCAGACTTAGCATATCGCTTTTCATTTCTATTCCACTGTAGGATAGAAATCGCTTGTCTACATTTCTCGGTAGAAAAAAGTCAACACACACATTGTCTACAGGGACGCGTATTTTTTGTGTATTCTTCCGTCGATAAAACGCTTCTCTACGGAAGTCGCGGGCAACAGATAGTTTTAGATAGTCATCAAGTTTGAAAAAAGTTTTAGATAGTCATCAAGTTTGAAAAAACAAACTCACAACAAAAAACAACTCTCTCGGGTATATACAAGGCTGACTTATTACTCATTGATCCATTACCTAACAAAAATCTAGTTAATGACTACTTTTAATTTAACGCCAGTAACTGTTACTACCCGAGATCTCCGAATAGTTTTTTTTTTTAATTTAAGCATTAACAATAAAAAGATCAGTTAAAGACTCACTAACTACATAAAAAATTGGTGTATGATTCATTAACCATATAAAAACAGTTAATGACTCATTAACTATAAAAAAAACAGTTAATGATTGAACTTTTACAAAAATATTGCCTATTCTCACCATAATCCTTCTGAATCTCAGACATCCTTATCTCAACACTGGCAGTTCTCTGCTGCGGGAGAGTAGCCCGGCTAGCCCTCCTGGCTGCCTGGCTCGGCTTGTTCCGTTTGACGGGAACCACCTGCTTCACGAGAACTGTCTTCTTCACGCGTTGGACAGTTCGGACTTTCTCGGGGCGACGGACTTGGACCTACGAATTAAAAAAACATAGGTATAAATAAATGAAAACATTTCTCATCTCAAGACGGACGATAAAAAACATCCTCCTGAGGCAGTCGGGTAAGAAAACGGGAGGTGAACTCTTTAAGAGGCCGACAACACCTAAAGCGCGGTCACTGTCGGACTGCATAGAAAAGAAAGAGAAGCGCAATGACACAACGCTGGTAATTTATTGCAAAATATGAAGCAATTATCGATTTACAAAAAAGCTAAAGATTGTATAAAAAAAATAAAACACTATTATGCTAATATGTTGCTTGTAGAATAATCTGACAAAAAATCAGAATGATTGCATGTATGGTTTTTAATCGTTAAAAGAAATTTTTAGAGGTATCTTCGTGATTTTTTTCTATCGTATCAAATTAGTTATATTATGTTTTCAACACACTATATAACTAGCAAATATCCATAAGAATATCATATATTTTTCTGATTTTTGTTTACTGCAGTGGATCATATACTTTTAGGCATTATAAAACTTATAAAAATTGCGTTTAGGTCCTGTAGTCCCCTTAAGGTAGATGAGCAGTGGTAGGTAGTTTTTTCAATTTGCAGGTCATTGTCAAGTTGTATCTTGATCAAAATATGATATACAAATATGTATTTACATAATTATAATCATTAGAATCATTAATACATCTCTCCAAGTTACATTTGTTCCATTGAATGACTTTTTCATGAAATCATTACATTGGGGAACAAATCTAACTTAAGACGCTGACAACGCCTAAACCGAGGTCACTTTCAAAATGCATAGAAAAGAAAGAGAAGAGCGATGACACAACGCTTGTAATTTATTGAAAAATATGAAGCAATTATCTATTTACTCAAAATTTAGTTGAGTAATCGAAAATAGAACCAAGTTCTGCATTCAAATAAGACGTTCTTGTTATTAATTAAATTCCTAACGTATGCTGATATTTAACGCAGATATTTTGGATTAGAACTCAAGGTAAGAGGTTAGTTTAACGTTAGATTGTATCGACATTTTCTTTTCAAAACGTGTTTTGGTAACAACCAAGTTCTGGGAAATATGTTCAAAATTAACATATATTTTTTCCGCTACCACAAGCTATACAGATTTGGCAATTTTCAACGAGGTTTCAGGCTGGCTAAAGTAGACTCATCTTTCATGGGGTACTGTTTAAAATGTTACAATAAAATACCTCCCCACATACTTCCACTGAATGAAACAAAATTTAAATCTAGTATAAAACGCACACTATGCAGCCAAGCATATTATAAATTGGGGGATTACATTGCTGATAAAAATGCGTGGCTCAACGCTGGTCCTGCTCCACAAGGGCGCAAAAACTAATTGATCAGGTATTGAAAATAGTATTGGAGCTGCTGAAGATTTTAAAAAACTCTCTTTGCATTGTATAAATTCAATCTCTTAGTATTGTATAGCTGCACAGCACATTGTTATGTGAGTACTATGTACTATAAAGCTGCCATTTACTGGATACGTCTTTCATTGACTTGAATGTGCCCTGGCGGCTGGGAGTATGTCGTGCTCACTCTAATGTCTCGCTGATGGTGGCGCGTGTGTTGGATCATTTAGCTCCCTTCAGAATGGTTGAGCTGAATGGTGCTGATCCACGCGTCATGTTCGTTAACGGGTGCCGTCAGTAGAGACTGGTCATCTCTTAGCTGCCACGGCTTATTTTAATTTTAATTATTGAATTGCTTTTTTTTATTACGGACGCTTTTACGTTTTGCATCGTTCTCACATGTATAATGTCAAAATGAATGATGTAAACAATATTTTGTAACCATAATACGTTTATTTAAAAGAGTGTCCGTAGAGTTTCTTGCCCGTTCTTCTCCATAGGTACCTACTACGCTTTGGAATGGGCAACTAGCTTCATCTTTCTGACTGACTGACCGAACCCTTGATAGTTCAAAAGTGCCTGTAATTGGTTTATTTGAAATAAATGCTTTGAGTTTGAGTTTTTTGAGTTTGAGTTTATGTTCAAAATTAACATATTTTTTTTCTGCTACCACAAACTCTACAGTTTTGGCAATTATTTTCTTAAGAGAAGCCTATTTTGGTCAATTGGGTCTTGTCAGCGCTTTAAAGAATTAGAATTTCGCGGGCTACCACTGCGGATCCAACATAAAATATTTGTAAATCATTGCATTTCTTTGTACGGATTGATCCCAGCAAAACTCATCGTCATCACTCTCCTGCCTTTATCCCAATAAACATGTCCCTTTCTTCCATACTTCTCTACTAGTTGTCACCTCAGTAGTTGTCACCCCCTTTCTAGCCATCTCATCTTTTACACAGTCCATCCATTGTTTTTTTGGTATTCCCCTACTCAAAGTAAGAATTCTATTACTTTAATTATTGTGAATGTGAGCACTATGTGGGTAATTTATATTTTTGTTCGTTTTTTCTCAGTTAGTTTTAATGATAGTCTGGCATTTTGAGTACTTTATTCGGCCTACCCAAATGTCCTTTCCTTGGTATTGTTCATTGAGTCGTTGAGCTCCTTAAATTCTGAGTTGAGCTGCACGATTACTGACAAATGCGTGCACTGACGGGTACACTCAATATGTGTGGTTCTTTCCTCAAAAGGTCCATTTCAAACATGGATCTACATGGTCCTCACATGATCTGACCAATATTATGTCTGGACTTTTAAAGAGGCTTTGACCCTTGAGTTTGTTTCGCCATTTCTTCTCAGGGGTAGTCAGATAGGAAATGTCGACTCCATCTAGCTTATTTTTATATTTTTTTTTAATATGACGTGTAAAAGTGATTCTAATATCCTATTTACAGAATAAACAATTTCATTTCATTTCTCTTACAGGCATCGACATTCATACTCAAGACATTCCTCATGACATTTTCCTCATTCCTCCGCATCACATGCTCATACCATGACAACCGATACCAGCAACACTGTAGCTGGGTAAAATATACAGAATGGTAGGTATATTGGGCAAAAAACATTCATATCCTGATTAAAATAACTTTGTACAAGAAACATTGACCTGATGGTTTCTTTTGTTTGATGTTTTTCTTTTCTTCGGTTTTATCGTGTTTAAATATCGATATTAATCACGTCTGTTAACTTTACACAAAAAAAAAACATATTTTTAAACTGATATTTCAGATAACCACACTAACTGCGATGGATGACCTCTAAAAACAATATGGATGACCATTTTTAGATATCGATTCCCTGCGGTTTTGGACCCCTGTATAAGTTAAAATAATACTCACAGGCACAACCCTAGGCTCAATCTCCCGCACATAGTTAGCGGGCACGAAGCCATCAGTCCGGTCAGCCTTGCGTACTGACCACCAATCCGGGTTGGTCTTGTTGATCAGGAACATCACCTCGCCCTTCTGCATGGAGATGCCCTGGCCTGTGAAGGCGTAGAGTGCTTTTACCTGTGGGGAACAAAAGTGATTACAGAAAATGTATTTTTAGGTATACGCGGGGGGTTGTTGGTAAATAATTGTGCATATGTTTTATGAAAAGTATTGAAAAAAAAACAGGCCAAGTGCGAGTCAGACTCGCGCACGAAGGGTTCCGTATCATTATCTATAAAAACGGCAAGAAAAATCATGTCTGTTGTATGGGAGCCCCCTTAAACATTTATTTTATTCTGTTTTTTAGTATTTGTTGTTATAGCGGCAACAGAAATACATCATCTGTGAAAATTTCAACTGTCTAACTATAACGGTTCATGAGATATTCCTGGTGACAGACAGACAGGCAGACGGACAGCGGAGTCTTAGTAATAGTGTCGTTAGTTCCGATTTTGGCGACGCGGCATAGATCCTTGCACCGTTTTTGGGGTTCCGTAGTAAACAAGGAACCCTTATAGTTTCGCCATGTCCGTCTGTCTGTCTGTCCCCGCTGTAGCTCAGAGACGATTAGTACTAGAAAGCTGTAATTTGGCATAGGTATACATGTTAATTACGCCGACAAAGTGCTAAAATAAATTCTTAAAAAAAAATTTTTTTAGGTCCTCTCTTACACGTAATGTGGGGATGATATTTTTTTCTAGTCTACCTTATGATGTGGGGTATCGTAAGTGTCCCCCCCCCTGCCTGCTAAATGGTTGTTTATGGAAATGTGAAAAAAAATCATGGCAGTACTACATATAATGAAATTAAAAGGAAAACTATCACAGCTAAGTGGGCTTTAAAAGTTAACGAGTAATAGTCGACCGCCTTAAATTTGCAGTTGGACAATTGACCGTGGCATATTGATGTATGGGAGAACAAGTTTTTCAGCTACCAAATTATGTTTGTTTTTGGGATAAATTCATACCAACTTCCCAATTACGAAACCCTTCATTGTGCGTGATCCGACACTCGGTCCTATAAATCGATGAACACCGGCTGCACGCACGAAAAAGCATGTCTCATTGTCACGTTCCGCCTGAGCCGAGCGTGCAAGCGAGAGCGCGGAACTAGCGATAGAGAGGCACGATCGGCCTAAGCGTTCGGCTTGTGACGCATCTCTCTCTCGTTATCATGTAAAATTATCGTCCGTAAACCGACTTTACAGAAAACCATGTTTTTATAACAGTTATTTTATACACAAATTGGTTTGAAGGAAAGAAATAAAGGCTTAAACGTACTTGTGGCACGCTCCTCTCCTCAGTAACAGTCCTATGCTCCAGTCTCTCCACGGGCTCTTCCTCCCATACCTCTGTGGGGACCAGCCTGGATTCGTTCACCCATTCCTCTTCTTCGATTGCTGGAGTCGATTCTACTTCCGTTGGGAGCTACGGGAAAGAAATGGTTATATTAGTGTTGACCACGTATATAATAAGTTTACCAACCCGCACTGGGCCCGCGTGGTGGATCACGGCCCACTGCCTCTCACGGAGAGGAGGCCCGTGTCCCAGCAGTGGGAACATTATAGGCTGATTATGTAATCACGTAGTATTTTTGGAGTAACCGATTAGTTTCGGTGTTCCTCGAATAGCCTCGAACTCAGATCAGACCCCAATTTTAGTTAGTTTCTTTTCTACCACGATATTTCTGGGTTTTCCGGTTATTTTAGAGGTTCATAATCATCATCTGCCTAGCCTTTTCCCAACTATGTTGGAGTCGGCTTGGAGTCTAATGCAGATGAATACCAGTATTACATGGAGCGACTGCCTATCTGACCTCCGTAACCCAGTTGCTGGGTAACACGATACCCCTTGGTAAGACTGCTCGGTCGTCAGACTTTCGGGCTTCTGACTACCCGTAACGACTGTAAAGATCTACAAATGCCAGCCGGGACCGAGACTTAACGTGCTTTCCGAGGCACGGAGGGGTCTTGGTATGTAAAGATGGTCACCCATCCACTGACCAACCGCGGCAAGCGTAGCTTAACCTGACGATCGACCCATGCGGCTGCTATTACTTACACAGAAAAAAAGGATGTCTTAAATTAAGACAATATCCTTTTGGTCAAGACAAATATTGATTCATATAAGGGGAAAACAATATATTCTTGAATGAAGTAAAATTTTGTCTTAGTTTTATTGTTTTCTTCGACTTAAATGAAGAATTATTTAATTTTAAGAATATTATTTTTCTCTTAGAATATTTTCTTCAATTAAGATTATTATAGTCAAAAATATTTGCTTAAATCAAGAATAAGAACCAAGTATTTATTATTCTTAATTTGAGTAAACAGATTTTCTTGGACTGAGTACATTTACTTACGTTAAGAAAATATTTACTTGGATTGAAACAATTTTTCTGAGAATATTGATATTCTTCGCTGAAGAGATCCTTTTTTTTCCGTGTAGCCACAAGATTTTCATGTCATTCCCGTCAAGTTTCGAGTGTTTCGATGAACCTCGAAAACTTTCGAACTCAACCGGAGTCCCAATTTTGTTCGTACCTGTAAGCTCGTTATCCCCGCAGCATTCAACCTCGCCGCATGCGCGCTCAGCGTGTCCAGCTCGGCGCTGTAGGCTTTAATCTCCTCGTGCGTGGCGCGGTGGCGCGCCAGCAGGGCGCCGGCGGACGGCGCGTCCCGCCCGCAGTCGTCCGTGGCCACCAGAGGGCGCTTCTCTTTCATCCACGATTCGGATTCATTTGCGTCACCATAGAACTGTGGGAAAGAAAAATGGAGTTAATAATATAGTAAAAAATAAACCGGACAAGTGCGAGTCGGACTCACCCACCGAGGGTTCCGTACAAATGTGGAGGTATTAAACACTACATTTTTTTACGATTTAATTACAAATGTATAGTTTTCAGATTTCTCCCTGTATTTGTAGTAGGTATAAGAGGATATTACTTGCTAAATTTCATAGTTCTAGGTCAACGGAAAGTACCCTATACATTTTGATTCCATTGATAGTGTCAAAATATGCGTTTTTTGCACAAATGGATGTATCTTTTTTTTACGTTAACTTTGAAATTTGATTTTTTCACAACTTCAAGGGTCTGTAAACCTGAGTATATGGATTTAATTTCAACTCGATACCTCCACGCGTTCTTTCTTTTTGTGGTACAAAATCCCAAAAAAAAATGAGACTAAAAATTCAGAAAATTGAAATGTTGTTCATTCATGATAATTTTCACGTGTAAACATAAGATAAATTTGCTGTCGCATAAATGTTAAGATAAGATTGTTTTGTTACAAAAATCCTAACAAATATTATAAATGCGAAAGTGAGTTTGTTTTGTACGCTTACACGCTAAAACGACTGAACGGATTTAGATGAAATTTGGCACATGGGTGGACCATGACCTGCAGAAGGACATAGGCTGCTTTTCCTCCCGAATCGCAGACAAAGTCGCGGGCAATAGCTAGTCTGCTATAAAAATGTTTGGTGAAATGAAGTGAAATTATGCTTATTTTCTGTAAGTAGATCTTTAACACGCGCGCCTCAAAGAGATGTCGTCAGCACAGAGTAGGGGTCCACTAGGGCCGATGCCTGCCGGGGTCGCGGGAAGGTACTTATGGGTCACCGAGGCCCCCGCAACACAGGCAACAGGAAGGAATACGGGTGGGTTTTAGTCAGTAAGAGTCTGACACACCCTCCCGCTCCGCCCAGAGCGGGAGAAGTTATTTGATGATTTCCCACCCCAAAAAAAAAAAAAAAAAAAAGATCTTTAAAGACACTTTTCACGTATATTTTTGTAACTCTCTTGGTAACTCCCGGAGCTAATCTAGAGTCTAGACCAGGGATTCCCAAAGTGGTCGATATCGACCCCATGGGGTCAAAATCAGTTTCCCAGGAATCGACATACAGGAAAACCGCTTTTGGGGGTCGACGAGGTCTTAAAATCGACCCCCATTTATTAACACAAGTTCTAATTTGAAACTTTCAAAATACTGTGTGTTACGTGTACGAACTTCAAATCAAATCGAAATATTTTTATTTCACATAAACCTACATGGGCACTTATGAAACGTCAGAAGCTAGGTTCACGGTTCCAATTGGTCGTTTCCTATGGAGAAGAGCCGGCAAGAAACTCCACGGTTACTCTTTTAAAAATAATTGGCTTTTACAATGTTTTCAAATTACAGTGTTAATAGGTATGGGAGGACAGTGTAGGCCTGTCGAGACGTACCAGGTGCTGAACAAAAAAAAAGAAAAAGGTCTACAAAATATCTAGTCTATTAAGATTATTAGTCTATTAAGTCTATTAGTCTATTAAGCCTACAACGTTCTCACATTTACAAGGTACACACAAATCTGTGTAAAATATTAATAAAATAATAAAAATAAAAACAACTTGTTACAAGAATGATTAATATTATAATAGGAAGTATCATCGTTGTTCTTTTAAAAACTCAACAAGTCGATAAGCGTGCACAATTCGTACAAGATGAAATAAAATTGGCTATGGGGGTCTGAGGTACCAGTTCATTTTGGAGAAGGGGTCTCTTGCCCAAAATAGTTTGGGAATCCCTGGTCTAGACAAAATCAAACTGATTGCTATCTTAATTGTATAAAGATACAAGGTGTTTTTTTTTTATATCCCATAACTCTAGGGTATGTGAGACCATATAATATCAGAGAATCAACTGGCCTATGAATTATTTTTCATTTATCTTTTTTTAATGTTTTCATTTTTCATACAAAAAAATTCGACGAAGTCACAATTATTAATAATAATATCTAAATAATAATAAATAATATTAATAAATATTTTTTTATTTATTTTATTAATGTAAAACACTCTTACATGAAATATGACAACGTCGCATTTTCTTAACTTTAAATATGAATGAAACTTAGCTACCGACACACATCGAGAGTCTGGTGTTAGTATTATGATATCTTCGAAACTACGCATTTTTGGACCACATATTCTAGGACTTTTTGTATTATTTTTTCTTATAGAAAATAACTCCAAAGTTTTAAGATATAAAAAAAAAACAAGTTGTATAATTAATGTACCTATACAAAATATTATAAAAGAGTAACGGTGGAGTTTCTTGCCCATTCTTCTCCATACGACACTACAAAGTGCCTTTTATATCCCTATTTGAAACAAATAATTTTGTTGACCATATCTTCTTGGTATTGACCAGCTCATTCCACCACCACCATCACCTGCCCAGCCTTTCCGAGCTAAGTCGGGGTCAGCTTCCAAGCTGACCAGATGCAGCTGAATATAGCGCATTTTACATGGAAGGACTTCCTATCTGACCTCCACAACCCAGTTACTGGGTAACACGATACCACGTGGTAAGAGAGCTCGACAGCTCGTTTGCCATCATCTACTTGGGAAATCATCAAATAACTTCTCCCGCTCTGGGCGGAGCGGAAGGGTATGTCAGACTCTTACCGACTAAAACCCGGTGTTCCTTCCGTTGCCTGTGTTGCCAGGGGCCTCGGTAACCCTTTAGTACCTTCCCGCGACCCCGGCAAGTTTCGACCCTAGTGGACCCCTACACTTGTGCTGACGACATCTCTTTGAGGCGCGCGTGGAATACAACGCGCCGTCGACCCGGGCCTGGTCCTTACCGGACGGTGAGCTACCCATTGCTCACATCTACCCAATAAGCTTAGATATATCTCAAAGGAACTAAAAATCTACCTGATGAGCTTCCGCAGCATCTGCCAGCTGCTTCTCCCTGGCTGCAGCAAGTTCTCTCAGGATCTGCCACTGCTTGTTCAGCGATGTGAGGCGACGCTCGATCTCAGATGATTTCGGGTGTTTAGCGTCGATTAGGCTGTAAGTAAAAAAGCGATAATGTATGTTTAAATATAAAACTGTTGCTGTTTTTAAAAGATGAGTGAAATAACACTATCTTTCCACTTTGCCATAGTTGCATACTATGTATTTATTATTTTATACTATTAATTATAAGTATATAAGTATTTTAGTGATATTTATTTTAGAACTATGTATTTATGTAAGTATATTCTCATAATGTATATTTAAATTAGTGAATAGTTTCTCTTTCTTTTTGTTTTTATTTATTTTGTTTTCTCTTCCACTCTTACACACGGTGTCTACATCTCTTTGTCTACTGTTCTATCACAGGTATGCTGGAAGAGATTTCTTTAGAAATTAGCATCACCTTTGTACGTATTTTTCTGTTCCTTTCTTCTTGTCTGTTTATATGTGCGTACATAAACTGTTAAATAATAATAATAATAAAAATATATTTGTAGCACCCATGATAAATGCTTATTTGACATCACATAATATTAAGCCTGTAATCCCCGACGGGTGGGGCAGAGATGTACCTATAGTTACACCCGCATGCTTATTTTAAAGCAGACAAAAACATGTTTATTATCATAAAAAAACGAACAACGAACGAAAAAAAAAACAGCTGTCCCACAGTTTAAAACGGTAGAAGTTTACACGGTCAAAGAGGCCGACAACAGCTAAAGCGTTGTCACTGTCGGACTGCATAGAAAATTATAGATTAAAAAATAAAAAATAGATTGGATAAAAAAATAAAACACTATTATGCTAATATGTTGCTTGTAGAGAGAAGAAAAAAAAAGAAGATTTTAGATATATCTTCGTGGTTTATTCTATCGTATCAAATTAGTTGTATCATGATTTCAACACATATATAATATATTTTTATTTATAATATCATATATTTTTCTGATTTTGTTTACTGCAGTGGATCATATACTTTTAGGCATTATAAAACTTAATTAAATTGCGTTTAGGTCCTGTAGTCCCCTTAAACTCCGCAGAAGTGATGGGTGTGTTTAAGAGCGTGTACGCCGTACGGCATTACATACAAATTTTTCGCGCCCTTATTTTTCGAAATGACCGAACCGATTTTAATGAAACTTCACACACATAGCAGAATACATAGGTCTAAAGTGTTAGTTGAAAACATTTTCGAAATGTCTTATTTAAAAAAAAGATAATTGGAAATTTCTGTTTGTATGGAAAATTTAAAATCGCTCTAATTTACCTGTAACACTATTTTTCGAAAATGTTTTCTACTAACTTTTTAAACCTATTTATCCTGCTTATGTGTGTGAAGTTTAAAACTTTTATTAAAATCGGCTTACATTTGGCAGTTTTATTTTCAACTTCGTATGTTAATTTCTTTGTGCTTGTTTTTTTATCAAACTTAATTTTTTTGTGGTATATAAAACGCCTTCGTGTCAGAATTTATTGAACAATTGAAACAAAGTATATATTTTTTTTGCAAAAAAAAAAAAAAAAAGAAGATATAGGCAGTCATGGGGACTGCCGACAGAATTAAAAACATAAAAGTTTGAAATCACATACTTATAC
Source organism: Atethmia centrago (assembly GCA_905333075.3). Classification (NCBI taxonomy): domain Eukaryota; kingdom Metazoa; phylum Arthropoda; class Insecta; order Lepidoptera; family Noctuidae; genus Atethmia; species Atethmia centrago. The sequence goes on from HG995396.1 coordinate 2,482,301, forward strand.
AAGGTGTCGTTTTGCATCCTGGTCAAATTGAAGGCGGTAACTATGCTAACGATTCTCGACACGAAACAATAATAAAATAAATAGGTCTTTTATTTTATTTTTTCTAATTTTTGGAAATCGGCATGTGTGGGACACGCATGTTAAAACGCGGCCCGTGTGATACCGCACTGTAACTGCCCTTTTACACAAACACTACCGCATACGCAACGGGGTGATTCTGTTCGGTGAAAGTGGTGTATTCTAAAATTCTATCAAACTTAAATAACTAAAAAAACAAGTATTTATTAATTATTGAGCAGATATCGTAATTTTATTTGATTACATGAGTCTCTCATAGCAGCCTCCTGAAATTTGACGAGGATGCAAAACGACACCTTGTATATGTGTATACATGTACACAGACCGCTGCGCGTCACCAACCTGACGCAACACGTCACGTGACGCGGTTAGCATGTCGGTGAAGCGAACTCATAAGTTTTGCCCCTACTAAAAACCTACCTCTGTCCTTTAGCCCGATGTCTCTGCGACACGTGGTCTCTGGCTCGAAGCTCGTGTAACAAAGCAGTGTGCTTCTGTCTCAATGCTAGCACGGCGCGGAGTTCCTTAGCGGCCACGTCTGTGCGGCATATACGTTGCTTCTCGGTTACCCAGCCTGTAGTCAAAAATTGTAGTTAGTTTTTGAGAATTTAGTTTCTTTTGTGGACAAGATATTAATTCAGACTTGTTATAATGGCAAACATGTCATTTGATTGAAATAGGATTTTATTTTTATTATTTTATTAATATTTTACATAGATTATTGTGTACTTTGTGAATGTGAGAGCGTTGTAGGCTTAATAGACTAGATATTTTGTAGACCCTTTTCTTTTTTTTTTGTTAAGTACCAGGTACTTGTTGACAGGCCTACAATGTCCTCCCATACCTATTAACACTGTGATTTGAAAAATTGTAAAAGTCAACTATTTTTAAAAGAGTAACCGTGGAGTTTCTTGCTGGCTCTTCTCCGTAGGAAAAGACCAATTAGAACCGTGCACCTAGCTTCTGACGTTTCATAAGTGCCCATGTAGGTTTGAGGTTTATGTGAAATAAAAATATTTTGAGTTTGATTTTTTATCTTGATGTATGAAAAGAGGTGTTTGTTCTGCACTGAGAGAGAATAGAATACTCTTTATTATGTACACCATAAAAATTACAGATTTAATTTTACAAGGGGTGACACAATGTAATATATATATAATATAATATTTTTTTTAATATATAATAATTTATTTAATAAAAACGTTTACAAATGTGTACATTTAGCCAACAGTAGTAAATATTCTATACAATAATAGTGCCTAATAATAAACTAAAACTATTTTTAATTACTGGTGCAAGTAATGATGGTTTGGAATTAGAATGTTAGGTAGCGACCCGCCCGATCTAGGTTTATTCAAACCTGTGTTTCAGGCCATCACTTTACATTTCACATAAATTGGGACATTAAGATTTTATGTAAAACTGATAAAACGCATCCAAAATTGCGGTGAGACATATCAAATCTAAATTACAGTCTGTTTTCGAACCTATACAATTAGGATTTGGCACGAAAGGTGGGTGTGAGGCAGCCGTCCATGCCTTAAGAACCTACCTTTCGTATGATGATTGCGAAATTGTAGTCAAAATTGACGTCAAAAATGCTTTCAATTCAGTAAACAGGGATGCCATGCTGACAGAAGTTAAGAACAAAATTCCGGAACTCTATCAATACCTGCTTACCTGCTACGCAGAACCTTCAAAATTAATTTACCGTTCCCATGAACTTTCTTCGGAGGTCGGCTGTCAGCAGGGCGATCCCCTCGGGCCAGCAATTTTTAGCTTGGCTATAAATCCGATTATTCAAAATTTAAAATCAAAATTTAACGTTTGGTATTTGGATGACGGAACCCTGGGAGGCGATGTGGACACTGTGCTATCTGACTTATCAGATATTAAAACATATTTCGAAAATATTGGTTTAGAATTAAATTTTAGCAAATGTGAACTCTTCATTCAAAAAACTTCTTACGGTTTGGATAATTTAAAATCCAAATTAAATTTTCTGGCACCGAATATCAAAATAGTAGACAGAAAGTCACTTTGCCTCCTGGGTTCTCCCATTTTTGAAGAATCTTTTCCTGATTATATTACTAACACTATTTCTAAATTCCAAAGTCACGCAAATTGTTTACTCGAAATCAGTCCTCATTATGCTCTTATAATTCTAAAGTTTTGCCTTTTTGTCCCTAAATTTACTTATGTGCTTCGCTGTAGCCCTTTTTGGAAACATCCAAATTTGCTTTCACCAATAGACGATTTAGTCAAAACTAGTTTAGAAACGATTTTAAATATTCAGCTCAATGAACCATCTTGGTTACAAGCATCCCTCCCTATTCGGTTTGGCGGTTTAGGAATCCGCAAAATTTCGAGTGTTGCTTCCCCAGCCTTTTTGTCGTCCACCCATAGCACGTCACGTCTCGTAGGTAATGTCCTAAGGGCTTTGCCCACAAACTATGAGACTGCGGGCTTGGAGGATGCCAAGAATGCTTTTCAAATTGCTTGCCCGGGTAAAGAATTTCCAGACAACCTAAAATCTCAGAGGAGCTGGGACGATATTTATTGCGATTTAATATACAAATCGATTCTGAGCCGCAGTTCAGGTCCGGATCGCGCAAGACTTTTGGCGGTCGGAACCAGAGAGGCCGGTCATTGGCTACATGCCCATCCTTCTCCATATACCGGTACCTTCCTGGATCCGACCTCGCTTCGTCTGGCGACTGGTCTGCGGCTTGGGGTCACGGTATGCACTCCACACACATGCCCTTGTGGCACGGACGTGGACCGACTGGGTCACCACGGACTTTGTTGTCAAAAAAGTGCAGGCCGCTTTTCAAGACATGCAACACTTAATGACATAATCCGCCGGTCTCTTGCCAGCATCAATGTGCCTGCTCTTCTTGAGCCGACTGGCATTGTCAGAGATGATGGCAAAAGACCTGATGGTGTGTCTTTGGTCCCGTGGAGTTTGGGACGGATGCTTGTGTGGGACGCTACCTGTGTAGACACACTGGCACCGTCCCACCTCCAACAGACTACTTCTAAAGCGGGTGCAGCGGCAGAAAATGCCGAAAATCTGAAAGTTATTAAATATGGAGGCCTTGGCAGAGAGTACAACTTTGTGCCCTTTGGCGTCGAGACCCTCGGTCCGTGGGGTCCCAGTGCGCATAAGTTATTTGCGGAAATCGCGAAACGTCTAGTTGATGTAACTGGTGACCGAAAAGCTGGCGGCTTTCTCGCGCAACGCATCAGCATTGCAATTCAGCGAGGAAATGCCGCCAGCATCCTCGGTACAATGCCCCGAGGGCCTTTTTTAAGCTTAACTTAGTTTTAATTTAATTTAGTTAATGTTAATAATCATCTTGTAATTTGGTTATGTAAAAAAAAACTGATATAAAAATAATCTATTAACAACTATGAGAAAAGCATATAATGTGTTGGATCATTGAGTTCCCTTCAAAATGGTTGAGCTGAATGGTGCTGATCCACGCGTCATGTTCGTTAACGGGCGCCGTCAGTAGAGACTGGTCATCTCTTAGCTGCCAAGGCTTTTTTTTTATTGTTTTTCTTTTTTGTTTATTTTGCTGTACTAAGGACGCGTTTTTATACCTACATTGTACTACATACCGCACTGGGCCCGCGTGGTAGGTTACGGCCCACTCCCTCTTACAGAGAGGAGGCCTGTGTCCCAGCAGTGGGAACATTATAGGCTGATTATGTATCGCATTGACTAAATAAAAGTGCTTTTTGGAGAGTACCTACTTGAAAGAAAAATACAACTTTAAAAATGAATAAAAGTTGTCTTTTTCTGAGAAATTGGTGAAAATTAAATAATCTACATCCTCTGAAATTTGTACAAATTGTTTAAGAATATGTTCTCAATTAAAAGTGTAAGGCAATTGATGGCGCTCGAGAACCGTCATGAAGTTGACAACTGTGAAGTTAGCAACGCGCAACTGTTGCGCCAAGGCATATTGCAGCGATCCATTTGCTCGCGGACACCGAGGGCTTAATATCTACCTAACATTTTATTGCACTGCTTATGTGTATGTTTAATGAAATATTTGATCAATCATTTACCTTGTTTTTCTGAGCTCTTACAAAAGAAACAAAAGACAATCGTGACGTGTGTTCGTGTTTTTATGTATTTCTGTCTCCTAGGAATCAAATCAATTAAATCTATGTAACACAAGTAAGCTCTATTAAAATAATTTACCTTCTTCCTCATCGTGGTCCTCTAAGAACTGGAACAGGTTCCTCGCGTCTTCTAGTCTCGCCTTACGGTCTTTAGCGGCGGCCACCAGGCTAGAAATAAAACAAATATTGTGAAATAGCTGCGCCCTGCGGTTTCACCCGCATATGTCTCGATCCCGTGGGAATATCGGGATAAAAATATCCTACGTACTACTCCAGGTCATGATCTACCCATGTGCCAAATTTTATCCAAATCTGTTCAGCCGTTTTAGCGTGAAAGAGTAATTAACAAACAAACAAACTCACTTTCGCATTTATAATATTAGTTAGGATTAATAAATCATATAAAATAATATATTTCGCTTATCCCTATTAACATTGTCGTATATGTTTTTTTGCCATTTTCTTTTTATTTCATTAATCACTCTTAAAAAGTCCCTTGTTTTAGTGGAGTCAAGAACATTTATTAAAATTTTGTTGTTTTTTGACAATCTAATTTCTATATGAAAAAAAAATTGCAATTCAAACTTTGAGACGCTCAAGAGCGTCTCAAAGTTAAAAAATAAAATGTTGCTGATTTTCACATCCGACAATGTTAATAGGGATAGGCGATTTATATTCTTTTAAAATATCTTTTGTTAGACAATAAAATGTGGAAACGCCGGGAGGGGACGCCCCAGGAGGACATATAGTGAGCTCATTGGTGATGTTCTTCAGAAAGGTCAGGTGCGTAGTACTCGCAACCGGCGTGCGTGTATGACCAGATGTATGAACGTAGACGAAGCAAAAGGAGTATGTAAGGAGCGTAGCAGGTGGCGTTCTATAGTTTCTGCCTACCCCCATGGGAAGAAAGCGAGAGTTTATGTATGTATGTATGTATGATGTAGGAGTTGCTATTTGTTATCTCGTCCACTCAATTAAAAAGCTGTGTGAAAGAGATAGCAACTATCTAGACTAACTAGATAACTCTGAGTTTATTTCGGCCTTTCTTCTCAGAGTAGTCAGATTCGCGGGAAGGTACTAAAGGGTCACCGAGACCCCCGGCAACACAGGCAACAGGAAGGAATACGGGTGAGTTTTAGTCAGTAAGAGTCTGACACACCCTCCCGCTCCGCCCAGAGCGGGAGAAGTTATTTGATAATTTCCCACCCTCAAAAAAAAAAAAAAAGAGTAGTCAGATAGGAAACGCCGACCTCATCTAGCTTTATTCTAAAAATATGATTGACGTGTAAAAGTGTTTGTACAAACCTACTTACAGAAAATAAATTATTTATCATTATCGTTTTCTATTGTAACCCTAAAAACGTAATAAGATTCTTCGAACAAATAATTAGAAACTTCTTACATCCCGGGACTTAATCGTCATGTTTAATGATTCCGGGATTTTAGAGGAGGTTTTGTTCACTCAATGTTACTTATTTCCTCGAAGGTCAGGGGGGTAACCATCAGTGGCGTGCCTAGGGTTTCAAAATAACGCAAGCCCAATAAAATTTTAACCGATTTCAAAAAAAGAAAGTTCAGTTTTCGACTGAGTATGTAGGTACCTACGTATTACGTATGTATCATCGCAATTTTCTCATAAACTACTGGTTAGGTACATTAAATTCTCTATCGAGCATTTTAATAAGGCATGCCGGGGCTTTTGGGCTTATATGAAGGTACCGCCACTGGTAACCATCACCTCTTAAAGCAGTATTATTTCAATATTACTTAGCGTGAGAAAAAGATGGAGCTATAAGTCCTGTATAGCTCCATCACTTTCCCACTGTGAAGTAATATTACAATAATACTGCTATAAGAGGTGATGGTTACCCCCCAGGTAAATAAGCTCTACATTTCCGATCTTTGGTTTTCAAAATGATACATGCTTGAACATCATAGGTACACTTTTAATTTCAATACAAATATTTTTAATTCAAAAGATCTGATTCGCACTATGCAATGTAATAACAAGACAATACTGCTGTTCCGATATTCCATTTAAACTATTTCCGAATTTAATTTTTCGTGACAGGTTCCAACCAGAATTTTGTTTGGAAGGGCCAAACAAAATTGCTGCATTGAAAATCCAACCCTAACTCCACTAGATACCTATCATAATCGCGCGACAACTGGTTGAGCTGCGTAGTCAGCTGTTGCTTGCGTCTCTCCCCCCTCCCCCCCCCCCCTACCTCATCGACCACCTATAGTCGAATTATTTATTCATTGCAGTAATTTGACATGTGTTAGCTGACTTTGTGTAATAAAATGGTCTTATTTATTGTATTCTAGACTTATTGTTATACATTTATTTTACACTTATATACATCGATTAAACTAAATTATCACCATTAAAATAAATATGTCCATTTTATTACACAAAGTTACAGCTAGCACAAGTCTGATTACTCCAGTCAATTAATAATTTGACTTTAAGTGATGTTTTTGCTATGGAAATAGCAACCTTAACTCGACTACATATCTATCAAATTACCTCGGCCAGAGAAAAATCTAATTTCCGTGACAACAGCGTCAACGCTTGAACTGATAAACAAATAGATTTTAACTCTGATATAGAAGAATAAGTCTTATGCTAACAACATACCTATCATAATCCTTTGCAACCACTACATCAACGCTTGAACTCATGACCGACTTGATTTTTGCTGCATAAAAATCAATCTAAACAGCCTCACTTCTGGAATTCAAAATGAAACTCTATTTTCCATTACATACCTGTCATAATCGTGCGACAACTGGTTTAGCTGCGTGGTCAACTGTTGCTTGGGTCCCTCCCCTCCCTCAGCGCTGGCTCCGTGCCGCACCAGTCTCCGGATGCTCTCGTCCAGAGCTCCGAGCTGCAACTCCTGGAGGGCGTGTGCTTGCAGCAAGCGTTCTACATCGACTAGATGGCGTCCTACTTCTTCGGATTGGAATTGCGTCTGTTGGACAGAAAGAGGAATATCAATAAAATATCGTGACTTAGCACACGAGGTTGTTGACATGTGGAATGTGAGCTCGGTTGTCATTGTGCCGATTGTCGTAACGGCCAATGGCCTGATGGCCGAAAGCTTCAACGAACATCTCTCGAAGCTCTCGTTAGGCGGTTGGATCAAGGGCCTGATTCAGAAGGCAGTACTCCTCGATACGGCTCGCATTGTGAGGAGGTTCCTGTCTCTGGAGCCCTAACCACCGATAACTTGGACCCTGCTCCCGATACCCGCGGACCACTATTTTATATATTTTTAAATGTTTTTTTATATTTTTTCTAAGAAATATTTAAAAATGTATTTTATAAGGCAAAAAAATTGATAAACGAAATAATAATAAATAATAAATTTATTTATTTCAGGTAAATAACGCCAAATATAAAATAATAGACAATAATTAAATAAGTTCAAATAAAATCAGATGATACACTTAACATAACATCACGCCTTGTTTCCCCGAAGGCTTGGGCAGAGGTGTACCTGTAGTACACCCACATTACGCCAGTTATGTTTAAGTCCCATGTAATAGGGGGCGAGCCTATTGCCATCAACCGGGCACGAATCCAGACTCCGGGCTGCTACTGATAAATTCCAGATAGAAAAACCCAATAACACTTTGCCCGACCCGGGAATCGATTCCATGTGTTGAAAATCCAACAATAGGTCTAAAGAAACAATAGACATGTGGATCATTTATTTAAAAAATACACATTTTTACATTAAGAGGCTGACAACAGCTAAAGCGCGGTCACTATCGGACTGCATAGAAAAGAAAGAGAAGCGCGATGACACAACTCTGGGAATTTATTGTATTTGTTTGATCTTGATTTTGATTTTGGCAGCACTAGAAAGTGGTGAAGGGTGGGCGTGCCGGGGGACTGTCTTATGTAATTTTGACGTTCGAAAAGTGCTGATTCTCAGCCTGGTTTGAATAAATGATATTTTATTTGATCGTTTTCAATAATAGTGAAAAACGTCGTTTCATTAAAATTTACTCCAACTGTCTACTTTTTCCCAAATACGTTGGGGTTGGCTTCCAGTCTTAACTGGATGCAGCTGAATACCAGTGTTTAACACGGAGCGACTGCCAATCTGACCTTTACAACCCGAAACCCGAACCCGGGTAACACGAAAACCAAGCGGTCAAGACTGGTTGTCAGATTTTCTGACACTGCTAAACAAATCTAAACCTACCTTCATCTCAGTCAACGTGTGCCCCACAGTGTCAGCTTCCCTCAGCAGCGCCATCAGATGCGCCAGCTTGCCGAGCGAGCTCCTGTGTCGCTCTAGCAGCTCCAGCAGCTCGTTCCAGCGCGTCAGCACAGCTTGCTCCGTGCGGGACACAGCTTCGGCCCCGTGGTAGTTCTCACGGACTAGTTCAGCTGCCATTGCTGATAGGTCTTCGAAGCGTTCGGTTCTAAGAAATAAATGTTTAGTTAAAACGGGAATTAAGAACTATATTTTGGAATTGGACGGACAGTAATATTGCAAACGTACCTGGCCAGTATATCAGCGGAAATGGCTTCATGTTTCTTGACTGTGGCGTCTACTTGCGCCAGGTTGGAGCCGTAGCGAGGGTCTGATAGGACCTGGATCATCTCCTTTAAGTAGCCCTTACGAAGGACGGACTGTGGGAGAAAGAATTGTGGATTAGTAACAGTTCGGTCAAACAAAATGTAAATTTTCTGATTTTTATCAGAAATATACAGGAGGTTTTGAACTGATGTTCCTAAATTAAATTATTTATTCTGTTCATAGGACATCCCAATTTAGTTGACACTAATTAACTAATTTATGACACATAGCGTTTAAAAAAATAAAATAAGCCAGATGGAAAGTCCACACTTCCTATTAGACTACCCCTGAGTTGAAATGGCGAAACAAAATCAGGGGTCAGTCTTTTTTTTTTAAAGAACAAATTCATTCCATTTTTGTAACCGGATCAAGACTTTTATAGATTTACCACAAGGTTGAAGGTTGGTTCAAGGTTGTCTATAAAAGATCGCTTTTAGCGATAACACCGCCCATTGCGTCACCCTATGTAAAATTTAAACATTTGTATCTGTAATTTTTATGGTGTACATAATAAAGATTATTCTATTCTACCACTTACAAACAAACAAACAAAGACTTTGATCTCTGTAAAATATTAGTTTTGAAGTACTTATAAGGCACGAATTGATTGCTCTACTACAAGGATTCCCTAACAATTTTGGATAAGAGACCCCTTTTCCAAAATTAACTAATATCTTAGACCTCCATAGCCAAATGTTTGCATCTTGTACGAACTTGTGCACGCTTATCGACTTGTTGAGTTTTAAAAAACTACAACAATGATACTTCCTACTAAAATATTAGTCATTTTTATAATGTAACAAGTTGGTACACGTAACACAACTTATACAGTATCTTTAAAGTTTCAAATAAGAACTTGTGTTAATTAATAGGGGTCGATTTTTAGACCTCGTCATCGTCTGCCTAGCCTTTTCCCAACTATGTTGGGGTCAGCTTCCAGTCTTACCGGATACAGCTGAATACCAGTATTTTACATGGAGCGACTGCTTATCTGACCTGCAAAACCCAGTTACTGGGTAACACGATACCCCTTTTATTTTTAGACCTCGTCGACCCCCAAAATCAGTTTTCATTTTTGTCGACCCCTGGGAAACCGATTTCGACCCCAGGGGGTAGCGAACACTTTGGGAATCCCTGCTCTAGTATTAAGAGGAAAAATAAAAGATATTTACCTTAGTATTAAACTTGTAGTTGAGTTGCTCTAGTCTCTGTTGTCTCAGCAACTCTGTTCTCAACGCGATCTCACGCGCATGCTCAGCCTGTTGATACAATATACAGTTTAGAATACCTTACTAATATTCCGGGACCTATTAGAATATTACCAGTAATAACAAAATTCAAAAAGAATCTCCATGATCTGCTAGTAAACAAATGTTACTACTCTATAAAAGAATTCCTATCAGACAAATCTCTACTCCAATACAGTCTCCCTCAGTCACGACGCGTTCAGTAGCCCCCTGATGTGTACCTACCTGTGTTTATTGTTCTCTTTAAAATTTTATGACATTCTAATAATATAATCATCTATAACTTAATAACATTTTATGTGACATTTTAATAATTTAATCATTTGTAAACTATGTATTCTTAATGTTTGTAATTTGCATGTAATTGACTGTTGTATGCCATATTTTTTTTTTTTTTGAGGGTGGGTAATCATTAAATAACTTCTCCCGCTCTGGGCGGAGCGGGAGGGTGTGTCAGACTCTTACTGACTAAAACCCACCCGTATTCCTTCCTGTTGCCTGTGTTGCGGGGGCCTCGGTGACCCATAAGTACCTTCCCGCGACCCCGGCAGGCATCGGCCCTAGTGGACCCCTACTATATGTCTACTATATTGTATGCCATATGGCCGGGACATAGCTGATCACAAAATTATTTTAAGACCCGTATTATGTACCTACCTATGATCCACAATAAAGATATTGATTGATTGATTACTTATTTATTTTTATAATTGTATTAATATTTTACATAGATTTTTTTATATTTTGAGAATGTGAGAACGTTGTAGGCTTAATAGACTAGATTTGTAGACCATTTATTTTTTGTTAAGTACCTGGTACTTGTTGACAGGCCTACACTGTCCTCCCATACTTATTAACACTTTAATTTGAAAAAAAAAAGTAAAATCCAATTATTTTTAAAAGAGTAACCGTGGAGTTTCTTGCCGGCTCTTCTCTATAGGAAACGAACAATTGGAACCGTGCACCTAGCTTCTGAAGTTTCATAAGTGCCCATAATCATAATATGTAGGTTTATGTGCTTTTTTTTTTTTTGAGTGTTGTCAATACCTCGAGCCTAGCGGAGAGATGCAGGGGTATCGAAGACAAAATGACCCCAAAACGTCACTTCATACTCTACTTGGATGAACTCTGCTCCACTTTGCACCAATTCTCTTAGATCTGCACCCCCAAGTCGATGCAGTGTGGGAAATAGAAAATCGAAGAGAATGATTTAGATTTTTTTTTTTGATTTTTTAAACTTTATATTTTATCTTCAAGGCAATGAATAGTCCTCCAGACTGTATTTATTTATTTATTTATTTAATACTTTAGCACACAAATGTACAGAGGCGGACTTAATGCCACAGGAATTTTCTACCAGTCAACCTTTGTGTGATGCAGAGACAAAGAGTGGTAGGTGCAATAGCGAAAATTGTGAAATAAATATTTAATTAAATATCAGGATATACATACATATAAATATTAAAAGCTTTACACATAATATATATAACTAATTATACATAAATATAAGACCTAATCGTATTCGGCGATGGCGGCAATCTCAGCGGAGACCAGTCTCCGACGCGGGAGATATTATAGTGCAAGCGTGTGCGCAGACGCGTCCGATGGGACGGCAATCCTACACGACCGGGGAGATATCAGGGCCAGAACCAACGGCGACACGTGCGCACCGAGGCACGAGGCTATTAAATGTATCGCTGATGGTGGCGCGTGTGTTGGATCATTTAGCTCCCTTCAAAATGGTTGAGCTGAATGGTGCTGATCCATGCGACATGCTCGTCAACAGGTGCCTTCAATTGACATTGATCATCCCTTAACTGCCAGAGCTCATTTTTAATCTTATATTTAGATACAAGACTTACATACATAGTTGTAATGTTGAAATGAGCTGGACTTCTTCAACAAGAACTGGTTCTTAGCAGCTTTAGACAGAGAAGTGGGAAGAGAGTAGGGAAGCTTTTGACCTGTGGTGGACTTTAATAAATAATAATAATATGCTTAATTTACCTGTTCCAGCTGCTGCCAGGCCCGCTCCAGGTCCTGAGGCAGCTGTCCTTCAAGCGGGGCCCACGCTTCGCCTGTCAGGCTCTTCTGCATGGTATTGATGTGGAAGTATAGAGCTTCGATCTCTGAACGCTCCTTGTATCTAGAGAGGGGTGAAGAAATTAATTGAAATTACATAGTTCTTGCAATAAATTGTCATATTCACATATTTTGGAGTTTTTTTATTAGATTTACGTTAAAAAATAAGAGTCTTGTGTAGTATGGCAAAAAAGTACCTACAGGTTAATGTGGGCCACTTAAATCATTAATATAGCGGCATTAGTTTCAAACTCTTCCAAACTACATTTCTAAAACAACTATCTAATCGTGGTATAAATATCCACTTATAACATAACTACCTAAAACAATTAAAATCTACATTTTGTTCTACTCTAAACACTTCCCCAAAAATACAACTATCACACTCCATTCGTCTATCACGTTACTTACCACTTTTACCCAACTATCACAGTACATAAAATCAAAATCAAAATCAAAATATTTTTATTTCACATAAACCTACATGGGCACTTATGAAACGTCAGAAGCTAGGTGCACGGTTCCAATTGGTTGTTTCCTATGGAGAAGAGCCGGCAAGAAACTCCACGGTTACTCTTTTAAAAATAATTGGCTTTTACAATGTTTTCAAATTACACAAATTAAGTATGGGAGAACAGTGTAGGCCTGTCGAAAAGTACTTAACAAAAAAAAAAGAGAAAAGGAAACGGTCTAAAGAAAAAAAGATCTAGTCTATTAAGCCTACAACGTTCTCACATTCACAACGTACACAAGAATCCATGTAAAATAATATTAATAATATTAAGTCTGAAATATAAATTGTAGGTATATAATGTCAAATAGTGAAAATATAATGTCAAAAATGTATGTCTAAAAAATAATAATAATAAACATCGTAATTTGGGAGCAGTTAATAGATATTTCCATAGTTATGCCGTTTCTGGTGTACCAGGGAAGCCACATGTGCAGAAGGAATTATTGCCAAACTTCCTTGTCTTCAACGTAGTCTTTAATCTTGTAATATGCGTTTTTGATAAGGACACGTTTGATGTGTGTTTTGAACTTACCATCGCTAAGTTCTGTAACTGACTTTGGCAACTTGTTATAAAAGCGGATACTGTTAATAACAAATGATTTGCTTGTTTTTGTTAATCTAAATTTGGGTATCACAATTTCATGTTTACTACGTGTATTTATATTATGGAAATCACTTCTTGTTTTGAAAAGACATAAGTTCTTGCGAACATACAAAATACTTTCTAAGATATAAAGAGAAGGCAGAGTAAGTACATTAATTTCTTTGAATTTGTTTCTAAGGGACTCACGAGGACCCATTCTATATACTGCGCGGATTGCCCTCTTTTGTAAGATAAAAATTGAATCTACATCAGCTGCCGATCCCCACAGCAGAACGCCATAAGACATAATACTGTGGAAATAAGCAAAGTATACTAACCTAGCTGTGGCTATATCAGTCAACTGTCTAATTTTTCTTACTGCATATGCAGCTGAACTTAATCTACCTGAAAGAGCTCTAATGTGGGCTCCCCATTGTAATTTTGAATCTAGAGTAATTCCTAGAAATATAGTTTCTGTAATAGCATCTAGTCTCTTGCCATCAAGTTTTAAATTTAGATCCACTTGGGGTACATTTGGTAGTGAGAACTTTATACATTTTGTTTTGTTCGCATTAAGTAAGAGATTATTAGCTGCGAACCATTTCGAAAGAATATCCAGACTATCATTGACGTGTAAGACATCCGGATTTTTTCTATCTATTTTAAAAATAAGAGAAGTATCGTCAGCGAATAGAATTATATCCGATAAGTTTGCCATCATGTAAGGAAGATCATTAATATAAACTAGAAAAAGGAAAGGGCCAAGAATTGAACCTTGGGGCACGCCCATCTTTACTAGAGACCCCGAGGACGTCGCCCCGTTAACGTTTACTTTTTGCTGCCTGTTTGATAGATAGGACAGAACAAGATCAGCAGCTTGTCCACGAATTCCGTAGTGGTGTAATTTACAGGTCAGTGTATTGTGGTCAACGCAGTCAAACGCTTTTGAGAGGTCACAGAAAATGCCAATGGCATCCTGGGATTTCTCCCAGGATTCCAAAATGTGACTGATGAGTTTTACTCCTGCGTCAGTCGTCGACCTACCTTTCGTGAAACCAAACTGGCGACTATGTAAAATCCCATTAGAATTGAAATGTGACAGCATCTGGTCTAGCATGATTTTTTCATATATTTTACTCAATGCTGGTAGCACAGATATAGGTCTATAATTAGAGGGATCACTCTTACTACCCGATTTGAAAATTGGTACTACTTTACTATGTTTCATTAAATCAGGAAACGTACCGCTGTCTAAACATTGATTAAATATGCCTGTTAGGACAGGGGCTATTGTGTCAATGATATCTCCAAGAACCTTAACGGAAATCCCCCATAAGTCTTCAGTTTTCTTTATGTTAAGACTTTTAAATGCCCTCTTAATAGTGACAATAGAAATGGGCTTGAATTCAAAACTTGGAATGTCCTTAGAGAAGTGTTGTTTGAGAAGAGATTCAGCTAAAATAGGTGATGAGGGAAGAGATTTCGTAACCTCTATTGGGATTTCGGTAAAGAAATTTTCTAGTGTCTCAGCAACTTTTAACTTATCTGTAATGGTTTCATTATTAATTTTTAAAGACAATTCATTTTGATCTCGCTGTTTTGTGTTTCCAGTTTCTTTGTTGATTACCTGCCACACAGCTTTTATTTTATTGTTAGACATACTAATTTTGTTACTTATTAATTTAGATTTAGCTTGAGCGCAGACTCTTTTGAATATCTTAGAATAATTTCTGACATAATTATGAAGGGCTTGATCAGAAGTCAATGATTTCTCGTAGTACAAATTATATAAAATATCTCTGCTTTTTCTAATGCCAGCAGTGGCCCATTCATTAAATTTTGGTTTAGTATTGATTGCGACTTTTTTCACAGGACAGGCTTTATTGAATTCTTGGCAAACTGAAGAAAATAATGTACGATAGTTTATATTGGGGTCTTGTGAATCAAAACTAGCTGTTGAAAGATTACTAAGAACATTATTATTAAACATTTTCAATTTATTTTTAGTGAGGTGTCTTAACTGAATGGTTTTATCTATGTGTAACTTTTTATCTAGGTCAAATGATACAAGTTGACCAGTATGGTCAGACCTGACGCCACTAATTATGGAAGAATCTTTTATTTTACAATTAGTATATACATTGTCTATGCACGAAGCTGAGGTTGCTGTTATTCTAGTTGCTTCTTTAAATATACACTTTAAATTGAATGATTTAAACAATGATATAAGCTTACTTTTATCCACCGAATTAACTAATAGATCAATATTTAGGTCACCACAAACAAAAACGAACTTATTATCTTTAAAAAGTTTGCCTAGTATTTCTTCCATAATTATTAAAAATGATGACAAGTTTGATGCCGGTGGTCTATAAACACATAAGAAAGTATGGCCTTCAACCTCTGCACATGCTACCTCACATAAGCGATCAACAGAGCAAGCAGTGATATCCTTCCTTTCCTTATGTCTGAAAATACTTTTACATAATATCAAGGTACCACCCCCTATTGAGGACCTGTTGTACGCACTGGCAACTGAAAAATTATTTACATTAAACAACATCCTATCCGGTCTTAACCAGGTTTCACAAAAACATAAGATATCCATATGATATTTATCTATTAACAATTCCACGTCTAGGATTTTGCCAGAGAAACGATTTATATTTTGGTGATACAGTAAAATATTCTTGTTATGCTTCTCTTTTGTCGAGTCTAAAAGTTTAAAGAATCTATCACAGTATCATTAGAAGTACTAGATAATACTGTTTCGTCACTTAACCTAGTCTCAGTTAAATTATTAATAACTGCGTGTATACAGTAAGCATCTCTAACATCACACTACATCTCTAATCTAACTATCACATTACATCTCAACTATCACTTTTACCCAACTATCACATCATATCGTACATATTATGTACCTACTATGTATAAGGCTACCATTTACTGAGTACGGCTTTCATTGACATGAATGTGCCCTGGCGGCTGAGAGTATGTCATGCTCACTCAAATGTCTCGCTGGTGGTGGCGCGTGTGTTGGATCATTAAGTTCAAAATGGTTGGAGCTGAATGGTGCTAATCCACGCGTCATGTTCGTGAACGGGCGCCGTCTGTAGGGACTGGTCATCTCATAGCTGCCACGGCTTATTTTAATTCAATTTAATTTTTGTTTTTTTTTTTTTCAATATTTTATTACGGACGCTTTTAACGTTCTGCATCGTTCTCACATGTGTAATTTCAACATGAATGTTGTAACCATATTTTGTTTTAAAAGAGTGTCCATGGAGTTTCTTCCCTGTTCTTCTCGATAGGAACCTACTACGCTTTGGAATGGGCAACTAGCTTCATCTTACTGACTGACCGACCCCTTAGCAATTCAAAAGTGCCTGTAATTGGTTTATTTGACATAAATGCTTTGAGTTTGAGTTTGATTACACTGTAACTACCAAACATCACTTACTTGGGCGGCTTTTCCACAGTCCTATACTGTTTGAAAGACAGCAGTAACCGTTGTATGCCATCTAAAGAGTTGGGGAACTCTCTGCCATTCAAATCCTGGATCTTGAGGAGTATCCATTCCAGGAGTACGCTGAACAGCTTGCTGTACTCTCCTTTGCGGTCGTCGCAGTCCATCATTTGGCCGATAATCTGGGAAGGAAGGAATTGTTAATATTGGTAAATACTTTTTTTTTTGGGTACTTGCAAGTGCAGTACGACACTAGCATTAGGTATTTAAATAACCAAGTGTATTAAATAAATAAAAACGTCCAAATTGGCGAATCTTGTAAATTTAAACTCTAAGAAATTCAGAAAACCATACTACTGTACGGTCTTTCATTAAAACACCATTTCAGACACCAATCTACATGGTCTTCACATGATCTGACCAAGATTATGTCTGGACTTTAAAAGAGACTGTGACCTCTGAGTTTGTTTCGGCCTTTCTTCTCAGAGTAGCCAGATAGGAAACGCCGACCTCATCTAGTTTAAAAAATATGATTGACGTGTAAAAGTGTTTGTACAAACCTACTTACAGAAATAAAATCATTTATCATTTATTCTAATAAAAAAAATATACTCACATTAGCGATCCTGCGCCCACTCTTCTGTTCGTTCTTCATTCTCGCGAAGGTGTGGTAGTATGACGCCACGTACGTCATCACCGACTTCTCATCAGGGCGGGTGGTGTCCACATCTGGTGGGGAAATGGGAGTTATTTATTTATTGAGTTGACTGCCTGATGGGTCTAGTGGCCGCAAGCGCTGAGCATGAAGTCCTGGGTTCAATTCCTTGGTCGGGAAAAATTGTTATTGGATTTTTCCATCTGGAATTTCTCAGTAGCAGCCCGGAGTCTTCATTTGTGCCCGGTTGATGGCAATAGGCTCGCCCCCTATTACATGGGACTTAAACATAACTGGCGTAATGTGGGTGTACTATAGGTACACCTCTGCCTAACCATTCGGGGAACACAGGCGTCATGTCATGTGTTATTTATTGAGCATCGTTGAGGAGAATTTTATTAAGTTTGTTTCGCCATTTCTTCTCAGCGGATATGTCGACTCCATCTAGCTTATTTTTTAATATAACGTGTAAAAGTGATTCCGATTTCCTAATTACAGAATAAACAATTTCATTTTATTACATTGCCAAGCAAAAAATATAGAAAATATTTTATTGTAAGTATAGGTAAAACAGTTTCACAGGTTAAGGCGCTGACAAGACCCAATTGACCAAAATAGACCTCTCTTAAGAAACAAAATTGGCAAATCTGTATAGTTTGTGGTAGCAAAAAAAATATATGTTAAATTTGAACATATTGCCCAGAACTTGGTTGTTACCAAAACACGTTTTTAAAGAAAAATCTCGATACAAACTAACGTTAAACTAACCTCTTACCTTGAGTTCTAATCCAAAATATCTGTATTAAATATCAACATACGTTACGTATTTAATTAATAACAGGAGCGTCTTATTTGAATGCAGAACTTGGTTGTTTTTTATTTTCGATTACTCAACTCAATTTTGAGTAAATAGATAATTGCTCCATATTTTGCAGTAAATTGCAAGCGTTGCGTCATCGCGCTTCTCTTTCTTTTCAATGCAAACTGACAGTGACCGCGGTTTAGGTGTTGTCAGCGTCTTAACAACAAGTTGAGACAATATGATTAGCTTAAAATATTACCTACAGTTATACTCCATTGGTTTCCTCATTTATTAATGTGTACTTCATAAACACTTCGTAGATGTAACTGCTTGAGCAGATTTTTTTAGTTAGATTTATAATAATACTATAATATTTTGTAATCTGTCTATTGTAAAGAGCCCAAAAAGACAAGACGTCAACGAATTATAACTTTGTTGACGTTTACCTATTTAACTACCTTTAAGACGCTGATAACACCTAAAGCGCGGTCACTGTCAGATTGCATAGAAAAGAAAGAGAAGCGCGATGACACAACGCTTGTAATTTATTGCAAAATATGAAGCAATTATCTATTTACTCAAAATTGAGTTGAGTAATCGAAAATAAAAAACAACCAAGTTCTGTATTCAAAAAAGACGTTTTTTTTTTTTGAGGGTGGGAAATCATCAAATAACTTCTCCCGCTCTGGGCGGAGCGGGAGGGTGTGTCAGACTCTTACTGACTAAAACCCACCCGTATTCCTTCCGTTGCCTGTGTTGCCAGGGGCCTCGGTGACCCATAAGAACCTTCCCGCGACCCCGGCAGGGAGACGTTCTAGTCTTGACGTTGAATTAAATACGTAACGTATGTTGATATTTAATACAGATATTTTGGATACGAAATTTAGAACTCAAGGTAAGAGGTTCTGTTTAACGTTAGTTTGTATCGAGATTATTTTTCAAAACGTGTTTTGGTAACAACCAAGTTCTGGGATATATGTTCAAAATTAACATATATTTTTTCCACTACTACAAACTATACAGATTTGGCAATTTTTTTTCTTAAGAGAAGCCTATTTTGGCCAATTGGGTCTTGTCAGCGCCTTAACCAACGGAGTATAGGTTACAATCACACGGCAGAACAACAAAGACTTTTTTTTTTTTTTTTTGAGGGTGGGAAATCGTCAAATAACTTCTCCCGCTCTGGGCGGAGCGGGAGGGTGTGTCAGACTCTTACTGACTAAAACCCACCCGTATTCCTTCCGTTGCCTGTGTTGCCAGGGGCCTCGGTGACCCATAAGAACCTTCCCACGACCCCGGCAGGGAGACGTTCTAGTCTTGACGTTGGATTAAATACGTAACGTATGTTGATATTTAATACAGATATTTTGGATACGAAATTTAGAACTCAAGGTAAGAGGTTCTGTTTAACGTTAGTTTGTATCGAGATTATTTTTCAAAACGTGTTTTGGTAACAACCAAGTTCTGGGATATATGTTCAAAATTAACATATATTTTTTCCACTACCACAAACTATACAGATTTGGCAATTTTTTTTCTTAAGAGAAGCCTATTTTGGCCAATTGGGTCTTGTCAGTGCCTTAACCAACGGAGTATAGGTTACAATCACACGACAGAACAACAAAGACTTTTTTTTTTTTTTTTGAGGGTGGGAAATCATCAAATAACTTCTCCCGCTCTGGGCGGAGCGGGAGGGTGTGTCAGACTCTTACTGACTAAAACCCACCCGTATTCCTTCCTGTTGCCTGTGTTGCGGGGGCCTCGGTGACCCATAAGTACCTTCCCGCGACAACAACAAGACTTGATGATTTTTTCTGGGGTCTCTCTGAAATCTCAGCTATAAAAATGTCCTTACCTTCTGCATCAAGCAAGCGCGGTATGCCGAGGTGATTCTCGGCTACATCGAACGCATGGTTGAGGGTCTCCACATGCTCGGTCACCGGCAGCTCTGACCAGCGGAATAGGTCCGGTCTGGAAGTAAGAAGGTGTTTAGTAAAATAGTCTTGTCTATCTTCTTGGCTCTGCTGTTGGCCCATGTAGCTTAGGGTCAGAGGTCAGCCCCATCTAAAGGGTCAAATTGAATTAGCTAGAGAAGCTCCGCAGATATGATGGGTATCGTATATCTAAATTCGATAAAACGGGGAAAAAATTGTATATACAGAGTGTGTCTTATATAGTGGTCCAACGTTAAGGGGTCGATACACCGTATATTCAGCTATCACATACTGCAATTAGAACCAGTTTTTTCCATAGCTCTCAGAATAAAATATTTGTTTATATTTTTTTTTATTATTTACACCTCGCTTTACTAATTTCGCTAGCAGTTAGCACATGTATTCCACAGTCATAGACAAAAAACTAAATTAAAAGATAATGTCATTTATAGAAATTACAGCCAATTTAGTAAAGAAAGAAGTATTTTTTTCAAAAAATAAAACAGATCTATGGGAAAAGTGGTTCAAATTGTGGTATGTGGTAGCTGAAACTAAACTGTTAAACTGTATAAATAAATAAATCGATTTGTTTGCAAGCAGCTTAGCGTCCATCTCTACTTTTTTATCCAAACACTATATTTCTTCTGATGCATCCTAGTAGAGGTTGCGCATTAGTGATGAGTCCCTAACTCATGAGGTCCCTCGTTTGAGGTACTGATGATCGCAAATTAAAAGAGTTACTCGAATTTCCTCATTGAACCACCTCACCACACCTCACTCGTTCACGCGTCATCAAAAATTGACATTGACAATATAAAATCGTGGCGAGGAGTGAGGCAAACGAGTTCGTGACCCGCGAGTCGCGAGTGAGTAGAGACTCGTGAGTACTCGTGAATCGTCGTTGCGCCCGACGCCTCGCTCCCTCGTGCGTTCGGCTCTATTGGGCTCGGGCTCACGAGCCGTGAGGTGAATACGCCGCGCCGTTGACGATTCCTCACCTTAAATGAGGGGTGCCTCGTGAGGACCTCATGAGGTAAAGTGAGGTCCTCCCTCATCCTCAAATAAAATTGATGAGTTACCCATCACTATTGCGCATATATGCTTATTGAATAATTTTTCAATTTGATAACTTGTACAACAATACTCTATTGCCGACTGTGGAGGCTTTTAAATGGCTTTTCATGAATCACCAGACGATTACTTCTGTAATGATAGCTGTAAGCCACCCAAACACAATAAAAAAATAAATAAAAAAAAACATTGCTGAGGCCTAGATTTGGATGGGTTGCCGCAGTTTTATGAGTTAACCCTTACTTATAAATACCATGTCGCTTATCAAACAGACATAGTGCAGTTTGGGAAATGATTCCACTGTAAGTGTGCTTAAACAAACTTACCTATGAGCGTGTATGAGGGCGTTGAACCCGAGACCAGATCTCCAGGAGTCGGTAAAGTTGTGTATGTGTACTCCATGGTAGCCAGAAGTCTTTCGTTGACACCACAGAAGTAAGGCGTCTTTCGCTGATTTCTTTTCTGACGATTCGTTTTCTTCGTCCTGGGGAAGAGAGAGAAATTAGTACTTATGGATTTGTGATATGTATTGGAACCATTCGAGCTGCACAAAATTGCTATTGACTGAATGTGTGACATTCCAAACACGGGATCATGAAATATTAGGTAACCACTGCAGACATCTAGCTAACCCATAATATAAAGCTTTGAATTAAAAAATGATTCATCGTCAGTATAATCAGCCTAAAATGTTCCCACTGCTGGGACACAGACCTCCTCTCTTCGAGAGGGAGTGGGCTGTAATCTACCACGCGGGCCAAGTGCAGGTTGGTAGATGTCACATGTCTTCAAATTTTTGGTTCTGGGACATGCCGGTTTCCTCACGATGTTTTCCTTCACCGTTTTGAGAGCAGTAGTGATGAAATTATTTACACAAAGTAAAGCGCCTGCTAGGGTTCGAACCCATAACCTACAGCTCATAATTCGGGGCCATTACCACTGGGCCACTACGCCCACCATTGCTGCAAATAATTATTAAAAGATATAAAAACAAATAAAAAAAAAAAATTACTTGAAAGCCACAGTTTGTGAGACATCCTATCCTTGGGCGTCATAAAAATACAAGTCGGTAAGTTTTATGCAAGATTCAGGGCATTTTTTAGTTTGGAAATAAAAGTTATAAAACGTATTTTACTTCTATCCTCATTAATTTGAAACATCATTCAACTTACAAGAGGTGAAATACTACCAGAATGGAATAATACTTTTGTAACTAATAAAATAAAATCATTTTATTAATTTACATAACCAAATTACAAGATGATTATTAACATTAACTAAATTAAAATAAAACCTAAAAAAAGGCACTCGAGGCATTGTGCCAAGTATGCTGGCGGCATTTCCTCGCTGAATTGCAATGCTGATGCGTTGCGCGAGAAAGCCGCCAGCTTTTCGGTCACCAGTTACATCAACTAGACGTTTCGCGATTGCGGCAAATATTTTATGCGCACTGGGACCCCACGGACCGAGGGTCTCGACGCCAAAGGGCACAAAGTTGTACTCTCTGCCAAGGCTTCTATATTTAATAAGTTTCAGATTTTCGGCATTTTCTGCCGCTGCATCCGCTTTAGAAGTAGTCCGTTGGTGGTAGGACGGTGCCAGTGTGTCTACACAGGTAGCGTCCCAAACAAGCAACATAACCAAAATAGTTACACTCACAACATCAATTTCAATCTCCTGGATCTGGAACCTCAAGATGATGGTCCAGATGAGACCCAGGATCAGACGAGGGTTCCCGTCCACTATGTCTTCGGCACCTATTGACTCCAGGCGTACCTGCGAGGAGATTGGCAGAAATTAGTAATTATATGGAAGGATGCGTGCTACGCTGCGGCGCCATATAAAACCTAGATATTTGTACTGATTGATGAAATTATGGTATAAAAAAACACTATCTCTCTCCTAAAACATATTTTTTTAGTTTCTTTATTCTTTGCACTTGTTTTTGTTCTTAACACTTGTATCATAATTATTAATTAATATATTATATAGATAATTGTAATATGCTTTGTGTATGTATGTATTTATTATTTATAAGTAAATGTCCCAAATGACCTTTCTTTGGTATTGAGCTCCTTAAGTTGAGCTTCTGAGTTGAGCTGCACAACTACTGACAAATGCGTGAACTGACTGGACAGGTCCACCCAATCTGTGTGGTTCTTTCATCAAAACACCATTTCAGACACCAATCTACATGGTCTTCACATGATCTGACCAAGATTACGTCTGGACTTTAAAAGAGACTGTGACCTCTGAGTTTGTTTTGGCCTTTCTTCTCAGAGTAGTCAGATAGGAAACGCCGACTTCATCCAGTTTAAAAAAATATGATTGACGTGTAAAAGTGTTTGTACAAACCTATTTACAGAAATAAAATCATTTATCAATGGTACACCGCAGACTACCTGCAGTATTGTCTCTCCTTTCCCCCCTAATCCATCCAAAGGTTGTCTTTAAAAGATCGCTTTTAGCGATAAGACCGCCCATTGTGTCACCCTGTGTAAAATTCCTACATTTATATCTGTAATTTTTATAGTGTACATAATAAAGAGTATTCTATTCTGATTCTGGGAGTATTTGTGTATGTATGTCTGCCGGTTTGTTCTGTAAAAACCGTGAAGATTTAGCTGAAGTGAGCTTCAAAGGAACTGTCATTTCCCAGGTGATGCTTGGGATTAGCACTATAAGGAACATGCACGTAATTCAAAATTTATCCATTATTTTAATATACCTACATTATGTAAAAGTCAAGAACGTATACCTATTATTTTTACATTTTTAAAGCATTACTTATTTTACAATTCATTCATTTATGTTGCGGTTTTTTTGGTGGAACGGAACGCAAACTCAAAACGCGTCTGTCTTCGACAATGGCGGAAGTGACGACAAATACTATGTGAATAAAAATGTATTCTTTGCAAAATACTTGAAATCGGCTACTTATTTTCCAGGCGACTAACAACTTAAAGGGCGACAAAATATTTGCTTTAAAAAAAATAACTTGACAGCAATTAAATATTATTAGGCATCTTAATCTGAATTTGAGATTAAAAAATAATTAAAGGCGGTAGCAAATATAGTAGATTGGCAGCTACAGCGAAGGATTATTGAATCATTTAGGTTAGGTTAGCTTAGAACAGTGACTAACGCGCGAAGGCGAGCGAGCGAAGCGAGCGTGTCGCCGCAGCGACCGCCTAGCGTTGATCCCCTCTATTGTTGGTGACTATCGATGCCAGTTTAAATTAAAACAAAGCTAACAACTGATTATTAAGCTGCTACTTTTTACTTAAAATAATCCTTCGCTGTAGCTGCCAACCTACCTACTATATTTGCTACCGCCTTTAATTATTTTTTATTTCCATTTGTCGCTGCGTTAAATACATGCCCTTGAAATCACACTAAAGTAAGTTATATTCCGTGCCATTTATATTCCGTCTTGAATAAAGCATAAACAATCATTTAATTTATATGATTTGGGGCTAAAAACAGATGTAAACAAAGCACTTTTGTGGCACATGACGTCACCTCATGACCGCGACAGAAACGGACCTTTGAACTGTAATAGAAAATTGTTGGAGTTTCAAAAAATATTTCTAAGCAACAAGCAGTAGTTGAATTTAACTTTAAATACTTTTCTTGGGTTTATATTACAGTCTATTATTGATTTAGTAAATAAAAAAATTACATGCATATTCCCCCTATTGAAATTTTATCAGAATATACTAGATCGGCTGATGTCTATGTGTGATCCCCATGATGTTACATATGTACATCATGGGGACAATCAAAAGTTACACCATATTTCAGGTTATTCGTTTGTTGCCTACCATACCAAAATTCTATAGATTATAATGCTTGTTTTTCCCTTTTCAGTTATGTGTTTTTGCAGTCGGGTGTTTTGTTTTTTTAAATAATTTATTTTATTTCAAGCTTTATTTAGTTTTATTAATATATATATATACGTTTATATATATTTGAAAATTGCTGACTTTTATTTGATACCAATATCGTTACAATTTATTTTTGAAAAAAAAGCTTCCCTACCCTTTTTTTGTATTTGCAGATGCAATATTAAAATATTATATAGCCTATGTCACTTCCACAATTAAGACGAATCTAAGGACACCTCGTATGTTAAAATCCAACAAGCCGTTTAGGCTACAGAGCGTGCCAAAGAAATAGACATACATACATACCCTCGAAAAACATTACCCTCCTTCTGGGGCAGTCGGGTAATAAGACTGGCATGTATGATGTTACATACATCATGCATGCTTATGAAGTCGGAAGTCTTGTAAGTGCGGTGTTCTACGCGGGCTTCGACGATTATACAATAATACTTACAATGCACAGCGGGGTAATTGCGTGTAACACACTTACAGTAGCAATAGCCTGTCATTTTGACAGTTCAACAACATTCGTTGCGTAAGGGCTCCCACACAAAACTGCGAATTCGCATCACATCGCAAAAATCTGCGAGCTCGTTGTCATTTTATTATGAAAAACTGACATCGAGCTCGCAGATTTTTGCGATGCGATGCGAATTCGCAGTTTTGTGTGGGAGCCCTTAGTTACGTTGTTGAGCGGACAATTTTTTTGAACATATGAAGCAATGGATTACGAATATACTTCAAAATTATTCAGACTGTGATTGATAGTCTAATCATGACACACGATTGCCGCCAAACGGCAAATGATTTGTGGATGTGATTATTCTATATTTTTCCTCGAAAAATAATAAATACGAGTAGTTATTTCAGACCACAAAAAAGATTAAATCAATACTCAATACTCAATATCTTTATTGCTTTACCATAATGTGTACTTAGGTGGTAACTATATAATTGAGATCATTATGGACCCTGTAGGGCACAGCAAGAGGGTAGGAGAGAGGAAGCCGCGTTTTGGGAGATTTAACTTTCATATACTCGAAGTCAGGAGATCGCTAAATATGATACTAACAATTCGCCTATCTACTATTTATTTATTATTTTATCTGAAAAAGTACTTAAGTATTTTAAACTAAAGTATCAGGTGCACAAAACTGGACAGCTTTCCCCAAGGAACATAGGTGAAACCCTAAAATGGAAAATCGACTTTTCTTACAAAGTGTCTGGTCACGTGACTTATGTTTGTACTCATACATTCGAAATCATTGCTCGAAATCTAAAAAATAAATTCAACATCTCAATGTTGAATTTATTTTTTAGATTTCGACCTATGTTTTTTGGAAAAGTTCTTCAGTTGTATGCACCAGATTACTTCCTAAAATATCCACACTCCTTTTAAACTTATCCTGTATATAAGAATACAAATAATACTTCTTTATCTATTATGTTATCTTTTAATATTTTTCATTAGTATTATTTCCTCTCAGAGAACCTGCCATCTTATCTCTTCGCCACCCTTGGTTGACTGGTAGAGAATGCCTAAGGCATTGAGTGCTTATGCCTTAGGCATTCTCTGTCGGATTTCCGGCCACCGTAGGCGCGGGCTTGCGGACGGTGAGCAATGGGTAGCTCACCGTCCGGTAAGGAGCAGGCCCGGGGCCACGACGCAACGTGTTCCACGCGCGCCTCAAAGAAATGTCGTCAGCACAAGTGCAGAGGTCCACTAGGGCCGATGCCTGCCGGGGTCGTGGGAAAGTCCGAAAGGGATACCGAGGCCCCTGGCAAAACAGGCAAGGGAAGGAATACGGGTGGGTTTTATTCAGTAAAAGTCTGACACACTCCCGCACCGCCCAGAGCGGGAGAAGTTATTTGATAATTTCCCACCCAAAAAAAAAGGCATTCTCTGTACCTTATTGTGTGCAAATAGTTTAAATATATAGTAATTATCAGAAGCTAGTCACAAAACTACACAAAATGACTCACCTTAGTATGCAAGAAGCTCAAACTCTTATTAACGTTCTCAATCTTGTGGACTCGCATGCGTCCATTGTTGGCCCGAGGGAGCCGCTCCCCACTGATGATCTCCAGCAGTTTGAGCAGCCTCCGCCCGTCTGCGAGGTCCACGAACAGGTCCTCGACCTCCATTCGCGCCTGGAAAGAAAGAAAGATGAGGTTAGGTTTAGAATAGTACAAAGAGAATTTTGTAAGTCATGTTAAAGGCAGCCTTTAATCGAACCCCAAATAACCGTCCGTCCGTCTATCCCCGCTTTAGCTCTGATACGCTTGAAAACAATTTTTTTTTAGGTATGTACGTAATGTGGGGCTGATATTTTTTTTCTCGTCTATCCCATAGTGTGGGGTATCGTTGGGTAGGCCGTTCAAAAATATTAAGGGTCTGTGAACACCATTTTTCGATTCAACGATGCCTTTTCGTAACATTAAGCTTAGAAAACTACACATACTACACATGGTACTAAGATATCACAAAATTCTACCCTTTAGCCATGCCAAACTTAAAAAAAGACGGTGTGATATAGTAACCCCTACACACTCAGCACGTTCAATTTTTGCTAGTCGTCAAAATGTAACTCAAGCCCCACGTGTCTATAATAAAGTAAATCGCGTCCTTAACATTTACCCTATGCAGATGTACGAGTGTAAGAAGACATTGACTAAATGGCTCTTCACACTTAGTTATGATGCCGTGGATAACATTTTGGCGACTCTGGCGACACACACACACACACACACACACACACACACACACACACACACACACACACACACACACACACACACACACACACACACGTACACACACACACACACATTTATACAAAACACACACACACACATTTATACAAAACACACTCTAGTTTTCACAAACTGCCATAAACACGATTTTCATTTTTCTTTTTATTGGTTTTATAAAAAAATGTGTAACTTATACCTAATTAGCACAACGAAACAATTGTTAATTGATCGAGGAAGAGCGAGGTTTATCCCATCACAAGTATCTTCGGATTACTTTCTGGGAAGCCCCGGCAACTTAATTGTATAGATTTAAGACAATAAACACATTTTTTTTTTTTATTAACCTTTTGACCGCCACAGTCATGTATAGATGACAAACCAAAATGTGCCCAGCACGCCTCGGTCACGACTACATGACAGATTTATAAGGAATAATACGTAGCTCGGCGCCGAGGGCACGTTTTTGCATTTTTGACGTGGCGGTCAAAGGGTTAAATTCTTTCATTATTGCAAGCTACAGTATTGCCAACTGTCTTATGATATATTTAATTTTAAAACAAGAAATATCACGCGAACGAAGTCACAGGCAGACGCTAGTATCATGAAAGGAAAGCTCCAATTGAAGACCACCGTCAAAGACAAGAGCATCGACATTATAATCAAATAAATCAATTGTATCGGCGTCAATTGAGATAAACGCTAATAATAATTTTAACCTTCGACATTTTAAAATCGAATGATGTCATTGTAAGTAGGCTTGTAGAAAAAATATCGATACACCGATATTTTTTGTTCGATATATCGATATTTTTTGGCGATGTCTATTATTTCGATACATCGATATAAAATATCAAGTATCGAAAATGTATAAAATACGATATATTTGACCAAGGTGTGGACCGTCGCCGGAGCCGTAAAAAGGTAGACTTATTTTTATTAATGTTATAAGATTTTACATCAGAAAAGATGTCCCTAGTTAGGTATTTAAGTGATTATAAAACAAACACAATTCCATCAAGCATTCCATAAAGTACAAATATTCTTTTAGGAAATTTCACCGCTATATCGATATATTGATGTTTTCCCAACTAACTAAACTGACCGAAATAGGCTTGTCTTAAGAAAAACCCGGACAAGGCGCTTTACTTTGTGTAAATTATTTCATAACCACTGCTCTCAAAACGGTGAAGGAAAACATCGTGAGGAAACCGGCATGTCCTAGAACCAAAAAATTCGAAGACATGTGACATCTACCAACCCGCACTGGGCCCGCGTGGTGGATTACGGCCCACTCCCTCTCACAGAGAGGAGGCCTGTGTCCCAGCAGTGGGAACATTATAGGCTGATTATGTATGTATGTAAGAAAAAAAAATGGACAAATCTGTATAGTTTGTGGTAGCGGAAAAAATATATATTAATTTTGAACATATTTCTAAAAACTTGGTTGTTACCAAAACACGATTTGGAAAAAAAAACTCGATACAAACTAACGTTAAACTAACCTCTTACCTTGAGTTTCAAACCAAAATATCTTTATTAAATATCAACATACGTTACGTATTTAATTAAATACAAGAACGTCTTATTTGAATGCAGAACTTGGTTGTTTTTTTTATTTTCGATTACTCAACTCAATTTTGAGTAAATTGATAATTGCTTCATATTTTTCAATAAATTACAAGCGTAGTGTCAACGCGCTTCTCTTTCTTTTCTATGCAGTCTGACAGTGACCGCGGTTTAGGTGTTGTCAGCGTCTTAAAGACGCTTTTCATTTATACACAACTTCCCAAATAGGCAGGTTTAAAATCACAGTAATTGTCTTATTTACAGAGGCCCTAAGACATTTCGAAATGTACCGTTTTTAGGGTTCCGTTATCAACAAGGAAACCTTATAGTTTCGCCATGTCCGTCTGTCTGTTTGTCTGTCCGCGGCTCAGTTCGGAGACTTTTAGTACTAGAAAGCTGTAATTTGGCATGGGCATATAAATCCATACATACATAACTCACGCCTTCTTCCCATGGACCCGTAGGCAGAAACTATAGAACGCCTCCTGCTACGCTCCTTACATACTCGTTTTGCTTCGTTTACTTTCATACGAGTACATCTGGGCCTCAAGTCTGCTATTATAATAGTGTCAGAATGGTCTATAATTGATTTTATAATTGTTGATTTTGACAAGTTTGGTAATCTACTAATATATTGGCGTCATTAATGAGGATCGGAAAAGACCATTCTGACACTATTGTAATGGCAGACTTGAGGCCCAGGTCAAACACGCACGCCGGTTGCGAGTTCTACGCACCTGACCTTTTTGAAGAACATCATTAAAGGTCACTATATGTCTTTCTGGGGCGTCCCCTCCCGGCATTTCCACTCACATCTGCCTTGTAAATACCTTTTGTTAAAAAAAAATTAAATCCAATGACCAACTAACTCAAAAACCATCTCAGACATTAACGGACGGTTGAGGGAAAGGCACGTTTCGCGCCCTCTCGCCCCTAGCCGCCGCAGGAGACGCCCTGGGCGTCGGGAATCTCGGGCGGATTTCCAGCCACCGTAGGCCCGGGCTTGCGGACGGTGAGCAATGGGTAGCTCACCGTCCGGTAAGGACCAGGCCCGGGTCGACGGCGCGTCGTATTCCACGCGCGCCTCAAAGAGATGTCGTCAGCACAAAAGTAGGGGTTAACTAGGGCCGATGCCTGCCGGGGTCGCGGGAAGGTACTTATGGGTCACAGAGGCGCCCGCAACACAGGCAACAGGAAGGAATACGGGTGGGTTTTAGTCAGTAAGAGTCTGACACACCCTCCCGCTCCGCCCAGAGCGGGAGAAGTTATTTGATGATGTCACCCCCTCAAAAAAAAAAAAAAAAGACATTAACCTGCAAGATTATGTCAAGACTTTAAAACAGACTGTGGCCTCTGAGTTTGTTTCCGACTTTCTTCGAGCTTTCGAAGATCTTATCTTGGATATAATCCTCTAATTTGTAATATGCTTGTTTACAAAGTGTACTTTTAACATGAGTTTTAAATTTTCTTTCATTTAATTGCAATATATCACAAGGTATTTTGTTGTATCATTTGACACAGTACCCCATAAAAGATGTATGTACTTTAGATAATCTGAAACATGGTTGATCTATTTTATCTTTATTTCTAGTATTAGAATTATGTCTATCACTTATTTTATTAAAAAGATGTCGATTTTTTCTTACATACATAATATTTTCATAAATGAATTGGCAAGGTACTGTCATAATAGTAATCTTTTTAAATTGTTCCCTAAGAGATTCACGGCGCCGTAGATTATAAATGGCTCTGACAGCTCGCTTTTGCAAAATAAAGATGGAATCAATGTCAGCAGCCCGACCCCACAATAAAATGCCGTACGACATAATGCTGTGGAAGTAGCTAAAATAGACCAAACGCGCGGTTTCTACATCTGTCAACTGTCTTATCTTTCTATCAGCATAAGCGGCCGAGTTTAGCCGCCCCGCAAGACATGTTAGATGTGGTCTTCATTGTAGTTTCTCGTCTAGAGTGATTCCTAGGAAAACCGTTTGATTAATATATTCCAGTTTTTCTCCATTCAATATGAGATCATATTCGCTACTTCTAACATTAGGTAATTTAAATCTAATCCATTTGGTTTTTTTTTATCATTTAGTACCAAATTATTTACCGTAAACCAATCATGGACCTGAAGAATAGAGTTATTCACGTCGTCATGATTTTGTGATCGTCGGTCTATTTTAAAGATCAATGATGTGTCATCTGCGAATAACACCATCTTCGGTTGATTTTGAAATAATTGGGGTAAATCATTAATGTAAACTAAAAAGAGGAATGGACCCAATATCGAACCTTGAGGAACGCCCATTGCCATTTCAGACCCCAATGAGTTTACGCCGTTTACTTGAACTTTAACCTTTCTATCTTTTAGGTATGATCTTAGTAAATCAAGAGCTGTATTTCTATTCTAAGTCTATAGTGCTCTAGTTTCAGCCGAAGTGTCTCATGGTTTACGCAATCGAACGCCTTAGAGAGGTCACAAGAGATACCAATGGCATCCTGTGCTTCTTCCCAGGCGTTAAAAATGTTCTTTATTAGGGTGACACCGGCGTCAGTCGTACAACGCTCTTTGGTGAAACCGTACTGTTGTTCATAAAAGATGGAATTTTTATTAAAGTGGCGTAACATTTGATTGAGCATCAACTTTTCAAACACCTTACTGAGAACTGGCAGAACTGACACAGGCCTATAATTGTTGGGTTCTTTACTATCACCGGATTTGAACAAAGGAACTACTTTACTGTGTTTCATGAGATCTGGAAAGACTCCTGGAAAGACTCCGTTTATTTTATGCAAATCGACACCTTGTATATAATAGGTGAAACAGCGTAAAAAACAGACTTTTAGTATCGCAATAATTATAGCAATTACTAGCACCATAATTAGTATCAACTTGACGGTTTCTTTTGTGTTTATAAATAATTAAGATAACTCATATGTAATAGCCGATAGTTGATCAACAAGAATGATCTCATGCCAATTCTACATAACAGATAATTCAGAGACTCAGAGCAGTGACTGGAGTCATTTCAATTTTATTTCATACTAGATGCGCACCGCGGTTTCACCCGCATAAGTTTTGACCCCGTGGGTATATCGAGATAATAGTATCGAGATAATGTTATTCCTGGTTATAAACTATCTGTGTGCCAAATTTCATCCACATCCGTTCAATACTTTTTGCGTGAAAGAGTAACAAACATCCATCCATCCATCCTTACAAACTTTTGCATTTATAATATTAGTAGGACGTTTATTTTACGCGTAACTTTCTACTATTTTGGGCGTTACTTTTAATTATTTTGAGCGAAACTTTTTATTATTTTGAGCGTAACTTTTTATTATTTTGAGCGCAACTTTTTATTTTTTCAAGCGTAACTTTTTATTATTTTGTGCATACATTTTTCAACTTTTTAAACACACACAGTCAAAGCCTGTTAACGTCGATAATAATTAAACAGCACATCATTTGGACGAACAATAAAATAATTCTCGTACCTACTAATAAATTAATGTATAAATAACTCATGTGAGGCACTGAGAAAATAACGCAATCACAAATGACAAATCATTGTGACACATTCATTATAATAGAATATTGTGTCATGCATGTTTATAATATTGATAAACACACATATTGGTATGTTTATTATATAAGTATGAACGTAAACGAAGAGTCGAGAGAGGGGCTTGTGACTTAGTAATAAAAGCCGCACGTATCGATCGATCCATGGATGGGTGACCATCTTTACATACCAAGACCCCTCCGTGCCTCGGAAAGCACGTTAAACCGTTGGTCCCGGCTGTCATTTGTAGATCTTTGACAGTCGTTACGGGTCGTCAGAAGCTCGAAAGTCTGACAACCAGTCTTACCAAGGGGTATCATGTTACTCAGTAATTGGGTTGTGGAGGTCAGATAGGCAGTCGTTCCATGTAGAATACTGGTATTCAGGTGTATCCGGTAAGACTAGAAGCCGACCCCAACATAGAAGAAAGGCTAGGCAGATGATGATGAACGTAAACGAAGCAAAAGGAGTAAGTGAGTGAGTCCAGGTACGTACGGGTGGTTTTTTTACGCGAATATTTTTTTACGCGCATTTGATTCTCAACACTGCTTAGCGCCGAGAGTTGAAAATCCAACAATGTGTTTTCTTGACGCGCTGGGATGTGCTCTGTTGGATTCTTAATGCTCGCCTCAATAGCAAAAGTTCAAAACAAGTGCGCGAAAAAGAATCGTCGCGTAAAAAAACGCCCGTGCATACTTGGGCTTATGGTGTATTCACGTAGAAAGCTACTAATCAGATAGGCACTTGAATGCGCTTATCGGCGACGGTTCGCGCTGATTTGGCCAAAAGTATGAGAACTGCCTGCGCCGACCAGCGTTGTCAACCAGCGCTTCTCGGCGCCGTGAAGCGCTGGCATATGGGCGTCGGTTACCAGCATTCTACGTGAATCCACCCTTAGGATCGTAGCAGGTGGCGTTCTGCAGGCTTAGCATGACGCTTTCTATTTCTAGGAAGAATAGACACGGCTCTTTCTGTATAAAGTAACATTTGATTTCTCAATTTTTGACATCGCACCATAGAAATCTTTCTACATAAAAAAGGACCCAGACAGAGATCGTTAGAAACGAAAGACAAAATGACAGATTGTAGAAGGTTTTCTACGGTGCGATGTCAAAAATGGAGAAATGAAATGTCACTTTGTATAGAAAGAGCTGTCTATTCATCGCAGAAACAGAAAGCGTCATGCTAAGCCTGCTGTAGTTTCTGCCTACCCCTTGGGAAGAAGGCGTGAGTTTATGTATGTATGAATCATTGATACATTCGTTATAATAGAATATTGTCTCATCCATCTTATTGTGTTATGTTTATATTTAGTATGTACTTATAGCCAGTCACGTTTTTGTTGAGAGGATAGGTATTTACTTTGTTTTATGTAAGCGAATACATCCTTGACTGCTTGTGGATAAGAAATAACAGCCGCATGGTTCAATCGATCAGGTTAAGCTACGCTTGCTGCGGTTGATCCGTGGATGGGTGACCATCTTTACACGCCAAAACCCCTCCGTGCCTCGGAAAGCACGTTAATATACAAGATGTCGTTTTGCATCCTCGTCAGATTTCAGGAAGCTGCTATGAAAGACATATATAATCAAATAAAATTACGATACCTGCTCAATAATTAACACATACTTGTTTTTTTAGTTATTTAAGTTTGACAGTATTTTAGAATACACCACTATCATAGAACAGAATCACCCCGTTGCGTATGCGGTGGTGTGTGTGTAAAAAGCATCAGGGATCAAACGGGCCACGTTTTAACAAGCGTGTCCCACACTTGCAGATTTCCGAAAATTAGAAGAAAAAGAAAGGACCTACTTATTTTATTATTGATTCGTGTCGAGAATCATTAGCATAGTTACCTAGTTGAATTTGACGAGGATGCAAAACGACACCTTGTATTTAAACGTGCACGTTAATGTAACCCTTGTAATTGCAAATATAACAATATATCCATAGCTGGGCACCGTTAATCAAATAGTTAACTTCGTTAATCGTTAATCCGCTACAAAAAAAGTTAGCTTCGTTAAACGTTAAAGCGTTACATTTCGCAAGAATTAACGCAAGTTAACGTTAATCGTTAATCCGTTAATATGTGTAAAATTGCATTTTTATATCGTTGCGTTATCACTAACGCAACGATTTAAAAATACAATTTTACACACATTTTTACAATTTTTTGTTCACACTTATAAAACCTGTTGGTTTATGATGTTAGGAAGAAACTGGAAGTTAGGAAGAAAACAAAATACTTGTTTAATTCAAATGTGTAATTTAATCGCCGGGCATAAGGTGCATATTCCCCTTCATGAACATTAACATATTGAAGTTCTCGTCTGAAAGGGAGGCTCGCTTTATATCAATAGTAGCTGTACCCATTGGATTAACGATTAACGGACTTCTGACTGATGTTAACGGAAGTTAACGTGTCCGTTAACATTTTTAAAAGTTAACTTAAAAGTTAATCCGTTAATCAAAATATTAACTTCGTTAATTAACGATTAACGGATTAACGAGTTAATGCCCAGCTATGAATATATCACATCACACCCGTTTTCCTGAAGGGCCAGTTATGTCTTATGTAAAAGAGGGAGAGCCTATTGCCATCAAACTGAGATCTACCTAATGGAAAAACACAATAACACTGCCCGACTTGAGAATCGATCCCAGCACGCATAGCGTGACCACGGTCAAAACAAAAGACGAAATACAAAATTAAAGAATATAGCAAAAGCACGGTTAATTTGTATAGAAAGATTCATCTCCACGAAGAATAGACACCTGTCGCCTATTCTGCGGCTCCGCTACTGAATGTCGAAGTTTGAAATGTCGACTTATGTTAGTTCTAAAGTACAGGATCTCGATGTACGCCAGTTCGAAATTTCACTGGAGCGAAGTATGCAAGGCCGACGTATCTTTCATATAGCGAAGGATAATGTTAGGTTAGGTTAAGTTAGAGCAGTGACCATTAACGCCAGATCCCCTCTATTACTCTTAATTCTAATGCTTTATACGTCGGCCTTGCATACTTCGCTCCAGTGAACTTTCGACCTGGCGTACATCGAGATCCTGTACTTTAGAACTAACATACGTCGACATTTCAAACTTCGACATTCAGTAGCGCAGTCCTATTCTGCGTATAGAAGAGATAGACGCGGTTAGGCTAAAGATTCTTCCGCGCGAAGAAGAGACCTATCGTCTAATCTTCGTATAGAAGAGATAGAGGCGGTCAGGCTAAAGATTCTTCTCCACGAAGAGGAGACCTATCCTCTTATCTTCGTATAGAAGAGATAGACTCGGTCAGGCTAAAGATTCTTCTCCACGAAGAGGACACCTATCGTCTAATCTTCGTATAGAAGAGATAGACTCGGTCAGGCTAAAAATTCTTCTCAACGAAAAATAGACCTATCGGGCTACGCGTGCAGCGACCCCGACGCAAATCTTTGCAAGTTGTAATTTTAAAAAGAATCACGCTTACCTTCTGCAAGAACGAGTTGATCCATTTTGTGAAGGTCTTCTTCTGGATGTGCAGACGTTCCTCCTGCAGAGCCTTTATGCGGCCCTGCTCGAACTTCAGGGCGTCTTCCCGCTGGGTCATGTTCGTTCGCTGCTGCACTGCCGTGGCGTAGCCTCCCGGCTCATACTGTTGCCCTGGTAGGAGATAAAACGTAAATTAAGTATTGTGTAGCACATCACAGCACATGGGCAGAAAATATCCGAAAAATCCCCTTCATCATTAACATTACAGCCGAACGACGTCTACTGCTGGACATAGGCCTGCCCCAAGCACCGCCACTTCGACCGGTTCTGTGCTTCCCGCATCCAGCGGATTCCTGCGGCCTTCACAAGGTCATCGGTCCACTTTGTAAGAGGCCAACGCTACGTCTTCGTGTACGCAGTCGCCAGTCCAGAACAGACGGCTGCCTATATTGCCATAGGCAATATAAATGCGGAGAGCAGCAACTGCAGCATCAACTTATGCTGTTCCGATTAAGCCCTGTGTTCCATGCTTCTGTGATCCTCAAATCCCCTCAACTACAAACTTTTTTAAGAGGAAACGCGGTCACATAGGGACATGATAGTGGTAGATCAAGATACGATATTATATCGTCAAAATATTTGGTCTAGAACAAAACAGAGAAATACGTTAGTACGGAATAAGCGCCAACGACCCAGGGGTTTTTTTTTTTTTAATTAATGGCGTCTCGTAGTTGACCTTGAGAGGTCGTGACTACTTAACCGGACTATCCTGTGGCTGTCTTGAGCTAACTCAAAGCCTCCAGCCAGAGCGAATTTCTTACATTACTAAGCGATTGCACGCTAAGGGCACACCCTGTGGGGTACGAACCTCGGCTTAGGGCGACGCTTGGGGTAGAACAGCGAGGTGGGACAGGCTGGATCATGACTGGAAAGGGACCCAGTGGGGCATCCACAGCCTCGTATAGCAGTATTATTTTAATATTACATCAGTGTGAGAATGAGATGTAGCTATACAGAGGGTTTCTGTATAGCTTCATCTTATTCTCACACTGATACGAGGCTGTGGCTCCATCTCTTTCTACATTGAAGCAATATTAAGGCCCGCTTACAGTGAATTAAAAATCACCGTGTAGAGTCACATGAATTATTCTAAAGCTTACCATATTTTCTAGAAGGCTGATAATCCTGGTAGGAATACACACTGACGTTACTCAGTTGCCGCTGCATTTTTGTGACGCAGCAACACTCAGCACAAAGTTCTCATTAGGTTGGCAACACTGTTCGCCACAGATTAACTACACTTAACACTTTATGTATCTTTTTTTAATGGTGATTAAACCTGGGATAAATTTGTTTTTGTTAATTATTTTGGATAAATAATTGGATACCTTTGGCCGTCTTCTTGATGATAGATTCGTGAATTAATGCTTAGCTCAATCAAGTTTTTCTAACTTAACAGACAACGGTGCTGCTGGGGAGATTGTTCCACCACTTCTTCTTCCCAGCTAAAGCACTAGGAAGTGGTGAAGGGCGGGCGTTTTGGGGGACTGTCTTATGCGATTTTGACGTTAAAAACTGCTGATTCTCAACCTTATTTGAATAAATGTTTTTTTTTTGTAAGATTTTTTGTAAGTATAGTTACAGTAATGGCATGCATTGCATGCTATTATTTTATTGAAATGTCAGTTTCTAAGATATTATGTTCCGTTTTTAGGCTTCCAAAGAACCCTTTATTGTTTCGCCATGTCCGTCTGTCTGTCTGTCCCCGCTGTAGCTCAGAGAGGCCTAGTACTAAAAAGCTGTAATATGGCATAGGTACTTATTAATCACGCCGACAAAGTGCTAAAATAAAATCTTGAAAATATTTTTTTTGGGGACCTCCCTAGCACGTAATGTGGGGATAATATTTTTTTGTCGTCTACCCCATGGTGTGGGGTGTCGTTGGATAAGCCGTTCAAAAA
Organism: Atethmia centrago; assembly: GCA_905333075.3. NCBI lineage: Eukaryota > Metazoa > Arthropoda > Insecta > Lepidoptera > Noctuidae > Atethmia > Atethmia centrago. Next base: position 2,520,685 of record HG995396.1, read on the forward strand.
TATTGCGGGTCTGTGAACACCATTTTTCGATTCAAGGATCCGCTTGCGTAATATTAAGCATTAAAGTGCTCATTTTTGTTAGTCAAGTGTGTGTGCCCATGCCAGCTAAATGGTTGTTTATGGAAATGTGAAAAAGTTCATGGCAGTAGTACATATAATGAAATGAAAAGGAAACCTATTACAGCTAAGTTGGCTTTATAAGTTAACGAGTAATATTCGACCAACTTAAATTTACAGTTAGAGAATTAACCGTGGCATATATCGATGTATCACAATAAAATGTGAAGTTTGTTTTGGGATAAATTCATACCAACTTCCCAACTACTGAACCCTCCATTGCGCGTGGTGCGACACGCACTTGGTCGGTTTTATATTTGATGACTACCTGTACGACTTCACTATTTTTAAGCGAATGTACAATGGTAGCTGTTTTTTCTCTTACAATACAGAATGCTACCCCTCTCATTACAAGTAGAGAGTGTCTAATTTAAAATTACACGCCCGTCCACTGCTGGTCGCATAATTATTCCAAATCTAACTGAACAGACAGCTGTGCTGCTGGACAGTTTGTTGACGACTTCTTCTTCCCAGCTAAAGCACTAGGAAGTGGTGAAGGGTGGGCGTTTTGGGAGACTGTCTAATTAATTTTGACGTTCAAAAAGTGCTGATGCTCAGCCTAGTTTCATTTGCATAGCAATTTTAGTGCAGTTTTAAATTAGACGATGTCGACAACATGCAACACCAAACAAAGATGTCGCTAGCTGCCGCAGTCATAAATAGCACGTTAATTGATATAACCATTGATTTCCGCTCACGACCGCAACGCTTAAGTTAAGGATGTCAGAATTACTGCATTCTGTTTACACTAGAGACTGAGCAACTAGCTTAAATTTTCTGAACGACTCTTTGACAATGAGTGGGTTGTAACAGGTAAAAACGCATGTCTGTTCCGCCTGTTCCTGTTCCTGTTCCACGTAAATAACAGTTCCATAAACCTGTTACAAAATAACAGTCTGAAATTTCATACAATGTGAGAAAAAACTATTATGTATTCTCTGTTACCACAGATATAAACTTTTAACTTGTCTACTGTAACAGCTGTTCTTAGATAGTATTTATAAAGTGGCAGGAAAATATTTTATTCACAGTAAAATGAGGTAGATATAGTATAGGAATATAGGAATATTTTCATGCTATAAAATACGGTCAAATAGTAATTTCGTAAAGATATATGTGTAACTGATCGCAGTAACAGGCTAACAAGATAAAAAACCTGCGTCATCTTTCTATCTTTGTGGACAGGATATTAATTCAGACTTGTTACTGTTGTAATGGTACACATGTCATTTGGTTTAAATAGGTTTTTATTACTTTCTTAATATTTTACATAGATTATTTTATATTTTGTGAATGAAAGAACGTTGTAGGCTTATTTAGTAGACTAGATTTGCAGACCATTTATTTTTTGTTAAGTACCTCGTACTTGTTGACAAGCCTACACTGTCCATCCATACCTATTAACATTGTGATTTGAAAACATTGTAAAAGCCCATTATTATTAAAAGAGTAACCGTGGAGTTTCTTGCTGGCTCTTCTCCATAGGAAACGACAACAACAACAAAATATTTTGAGTTTAATTTTGAACTATACCTTAGTTCAAACAGTACGGAGCGAGAGGGCATGGGCAGCCGTCACCTTCTTCTGCGAAGCAGTAATGCTCGCGAAGGAGGAGGCGGGACGGTTGAGGGAAATCCAAGTTTCGCGCCCTCTCGCCCCTAGCCGCCGCAGGAGACGCCCTGGGCGTCGGGAATCCCGGGCAGATTTCCGGCAACCGTAGGCGCGGGCTTGCGGACGGTAGGCAATGGGTAGCTCACCGTCCGGTAAGGACCAGGCCCGGGTCGACGGCGCATCGTATTTCCCGCGCGCCTCAAAGAGATGTCGTCAGCACAATGTAGGGGTCCACTAGGGCCGATGCCCGTAGCATTCAAAAAGAAAGTCAAAAATTGTCTAGCAGATAAAGCGTATTATAATTTAAATGAGATTTTAAATGAGAGATTTTGATAATGGTACCGATTCCCTGGTTCACAAACTAAATTAAATTTAAGTACAGTGCATCTTTTTCTTTCTATTTCATTAAGAAAAGACAGAAGATACATTTTAGTTTAGTCCTGTCAAATTAATCAGCGCTCGACGTAAATTGACGTAATTTTAGTGTTTAATCACGTCTAAACTTGTTATGTAAATTAATCAGCGCCTGTCACTAGTCCATCTAGTGACAGGCGCTGATTAATTTGACAGGACTAAACTAAAATTTATTATCTGTCCTTTTCTTAATGAAATAGAAAGAAAACGATGCACTGAACTTAAATTTAGTTTAGTTTGTGAACAAGGGAATCTGCACCAATGTCTTACTAATTTATTGTTTTTTAATAATCTCTTTAATATCTGTACATTTTTAAATAATTTGACTCGGAGTGACAATAAAGATTATTTTATTAACATTTGCATGACATTGTTTAAGGCAAACGTGATGATATGTTTTTTGACATCTGTACTTTTGACATCTCTTGCATGCTGACAATTTGTGTTGTATGTATTGAACTCATGTTTGAATGGATTATCCTAACTTATCACACTTATGGAACGCATCAGAACATATGGGCCAGGATCATCAAACAGTGGGTACCTGAAGAAGGGCGACGTCACAGTGAAATGAAATGAAAAATGAAATGAAATTGTTTATTCTGTAAATAGGATATGAGAATCACTTTTACACGTCATATTAAAAAAAAAAAAATAAGCTAGATGGAGTCGACATTTCCTATCTGACTACCCCAGCAGGCCGGCCTAAGAAACAGGTATGACGATTTGGACTTGTTCTTAAACGATTAAGGGCGAAAAAGGAACACCACAAAGAAATTTGAAAAAGTATGGGGGAGATCTTTGCAGGAGTGGGCCGACTTGATGATTCGGTCAGCAATATGAGATCATTTTACCTTTAAAATTGCTCCAAATGGTGGTCACACCTAACAATAGCTCCGCGGTAGCCCTGCAGAGTGTTGCGCGCGTGCGCATGACCGTGGACTACTGTAACGGTACAGGTCGCGTGCCATTGACCACTACATCACATAACATTACGCTAATTATCGCATAAGAAGTCATCAGAGGTAAAAATCCTGGTACAAATAATTCAGGGAATGTTTTTCATAGGGTACACCACTTGTTATTAACTACCTTTGAAAATCGCGCCATTTTCTTCAAAGTGGCCGTCCACACAACGCTGTCATCATCTGCCTGCCTTGTCACAACCGTGTTTGGGTCAGTTTTAGCAGATGCAGCTGACAACATCTAAACCGCGGTCACTGTCAGATTGCATAGAAAAGAAAGAGAAGCGCGATGACACAACGCTTGTAATTTATTGCAAAATATGAAGCAATTATCTATTTACTCAAAATTGAGTTGAGTAATCGAAAATAAAAAACGACCAAGTTCTGCATTCAAATAAGACGTTATAACACAGATAGAATTATAGACAATAAAATAGTGTGTTCATACAAAAAAAAAAACATGAAAATATCTTAAGTAGTTTGAAACGTCTAGTTGATGTAACTGGTGACCGAAAAACTGGCGGCTTTCTCGCGCATCAACATTGCAATTCAGCGAGGAAATACCGCCAGCATCCTCGGTACAATGCCTCGAGGGCCTTTTTTAGGATTAACTTAGTTTTAATTTAATTTAGTTAATGTTAATATTGATCTTGTAATCTGGTTAAGTAAATAAATGAATGGTAGTTTGAAACTAATATCGGTTTTTATGCTTTGGGTTGGCTTCCTTTATTTATTTCATAAAGTATTTTACTACAATACTTAAATATTCACATATATAATTTATGTGTAAGTCTGCGTTTTAGTTTAACATTTTTTGCTTGCATAACTTGCTTGCATTTATGAAGTCGTAATAACAAATTAAAAAGTCACTAAAATCATATATCTGCGCCTTAAGCGCCCAAGGAATCTAACCTAGGATCGATCACTGGACCAAAGGCAATTTTATAACTTTATGGTTATAATTATTACAGTTTGCATGAGCGAACTAAACACAAGCAAAGGTATTTAACCATACAGCCTTGTCAAAATAGCGTATGAAGTAATTTTCAAATTATCATTTTTTTTATTTCTAATTTGAATATCGCACTGGCACGCGCGGCTACGGTTCGTTGTCGGTCGCATGGTCAGTGCCCACGCGATACGGCTCGCCTATTATGTATGAATACGTTTAGTTTTATTAGTGCACAATTTATCGCGAGAAATAGTATTGAAATCTCTTTTTAAATTTGTATTTTTTTTTCTTTATTGTTGTTCGATACTGAATTTGCCTTTGGTTTAATCAGTTTGTTTAGGTCTTGGTTAGCTAAAGTTCAAACAACTCAGCCTATCGCAGTTCACTGCTGGACCTCTCCCAGGTTTTGCCACAACACCCTGTCTTCCGCCTTACGCATCCAGTCTGTCCCAGTCACCTTTCTAAGGTCGTCGGTCCATCTAGCTGGGGGGCGTCCCATACTACACTAGCCGATACGCGGTCTACACTCCAGGACTCGGACAGTACGGTCCGTCTCTCGATAATTTGGTAAAAATACGATTAGGCAAAGTTGCAGATCTAAAAAATCTGACTGAAAACGAAAATAGTCTAAACCATACACATGAATTTTGTGGAAATTCTGTAAAAACACAACCCACCTCACCCTATCATCATTAATACTTTTAACATGTTTAGTATTCTAGAATTTAAAAAAATAACTGGATTTATTTTGGTCTTGGCCTATCAGCGTGTGCGCAGGAAAATTTTAAATTAATTCCAAAATCATAAATTCTTTATTGCTTACAAAAAATACTGGGCGCACAATAAAAAAAGAGTTTTTAACCACAGTACAATAAAACTATGTTTTGACGTTCCAAAATCAAAAAAGCCCGGGAACAGTTCTAACGTATCTAAACGTGCAAATAAACGATACTTTACAGTTACCAATCACTCATACAGAGACGAACTAAGCCTGTCGGGGGCCCGGGGCGGCCAAACAAAATGAGCGGCCCCCAGTCCATAGGTGAGTCATCGAAAAGCAAAAATTTAATCAGAAATGAAATCATCTGGAAGAAAACCGGAGTCAACGATAGCTTGCGGAGTAAGCAAGCTGAAGTGGCTGTGGGCTGGCCATATTTGTCGAAGAACTAATGGCCGGTGGAGCAGACAAGTCCAGCAGTGGAGACCACGTTTCGGTAAGCATAGTGTGGGTAGCTAGATGGACCGACGCCCTTAAGAAGCTGGCTGAGACAGACTTGATGCGGAAGGTGGAAGACTGGGACAGGCCTATGTCCAGCAGTGGATTGCGCTGCGATAGGCTGAGTTGATTGAGGATGCAAGAACGACCCGATCTTAATTTTTTTGCACCCTATCTTGATATTTTCGATTAAGGAAATAGGAATTACTTTGTCGACTTATTTATGCAAAAATATTTGAGTAAGAGGTTGGAAGATGTAAGAGCGCGCTCGAAAATTTCTAAGCTAATAATTCGACGTTTTTTAGGATTAGATTAAAAAGAACGGGGCTTGTGACTAAATAATAATAGCCACTCCGTTTGATCTTCAAGGTAAAGCAACGCTGGCCGAGGTCAGTTCGTGGATGTGGATGGGTGACCATCTATAACATACCAAGACCCCTCCGTGCCTCGGAAAAGCACGGTGCGCAGTTGGTCCCGGCTGTCATTCGTAGATCTTTGACAGTCGGGTCATGAGTTCGAAAGTCTGTCAACCAGACTTGCCAGGGGGTGACGTGTAACTGGGTTGTGAAGGTCAGATAGGCAGTCGTTCCATGTAAAGGACTTCAGCTGCGTTGGGTTTTACTGGAATCAAACCAGAAGATGTTGGGAAAAGACTATTGATTAAAAAGTACATCTCAAGATTTGGGGGCCCCTAGGACCGGGGGCCTGGGGCGGACCGACCCTGCCGGCCCCCTTGTAAGAAAGAAAGAAAATACGTTTATTTGCGATAAACATGACGCAGAGAAGGAACAATTTGGGCAAAAATATGCGGCGTCACATCCACGCAAAACTGCCATCGCTCGGCGGCATACCTAATGCTGCGACCCTATGCGAGACAGAGCCCAGCGCTGGTGTTCAGCGACAGCCGGCGTTGACGTGATGACGTCGACCGGTACAGCACAAAGTGATATTATAATAAGATATAAAAGAATAAAATAAATACAAATATTTAAAATGGCAACATTACCTCAGTCCGCCAGTGCTCTCATACTTCATTTTATTACATTTATAACTTGCAATGGTTGCGTTATCGCAGCACCAGGTCAATGGCCGCGTTGTCAGCAATTATAAATTATGTGGAACGGACGACCTGCCGATATTGTTACATTCTGATAATGCAGTTTTTTGCATCAGTGGAGTACAATGATTTGATGTTTAAAAGCGTTTGAAGGCCTTTACATTATTTAGATCAGAGATTCCCCGAAGCGGTCGATATCGCCCCCTTTTTTTATTATTTTGGGTGGGAAATCATCAAATAACTTCTACCGCTCTGGGCGGAGCGGGAGGGTGTGTCAGACTCTTACTGACTAAAACCCACCCGTATTCCTTCAGTTGCCCGTGTTGCCAGGGGTCTCGGTAACCCTTTGGTACCTTCCCGCGACCCCAGCAGGCATCGGCCCTAGTGGACCCCTACGCTTGTGCTGACGACATCGCTTTGAGGCGCGCGTGGAATACAACGCGCCGTCGACCCGGGCCTGCTCCTTGCCGGACGGTAAGCTACCCATTGCTCACCGTCCGCAAGCACGCGCCTACGGTGGCCGGAAATTCCGCGCGGGATTCCCGATGCCCAGGGCGTCTCCTGCGGCGGCTAGGGGCGAGAGGGCGCGAAATTTGACTTCTTGGGGTCGAAATCGAGTCTTGGCTGGAGGCTTTGAGTTAGCTTAAGGCAGCCACAGGATAGTCCGGTTAAGTAGTCACGACCTCTCAAGGTCAACTACGAGATACCATACATAAAAAAAAAGAATGATGTTCTTTAAAAAGGTCAGGTGCGTAGTACTCGCAACCGGCGCGCGTGTATGACCAGGGGCAACCACGGCCTCTTATAGCAGTATTATTTAATATTACATCAGTGTGAGAATGAGATGAAGCTATACAGGGGGTATAGCTCCATCTCTTTCCCACTGCAAAGCAATATTAAAATAATACAACTATAAGAGGCCGTGGTTGCCCCCCAGATGTATGAACGTAAACGAAGCAAAAGGAGTATGTAAGGAGCGTAGCAGGTGGCGTTCTATAGTTTCTGCCTACCCCCATGGCAAGAAGGCGTGATTTTTTCGTCTTTCCCTTTTCGCAGTAAAAATATTAGTGAAGTATTCTATATTCTTATCAGTTTTAAGTAAATACAGGATAAGGAAAGGCGGCCACTCCTCGAACGATACCTTTGGTAAACATAGCATACTTATTAAATGGGTTTCTATCTCTGAGTGTTTCTAGAGTTGAAGAGAAAATCCTATATGTTATGACGCTGGCAACACCTAAACCGCGGTCACTGTCAGACTGCATAGAAAAGAGAGAGACACGCTATGACACACACTTGTAATTTATTGCAAAATATGAAGCAATTATCTATTTACTCAAAATTGAGTTGAGTAATCGAAAATAAAAAACAACCAAGTTCTGCATTCAAATAAGACGTTCTTGTTATTAATTAAATACGGCCCGTACGCTGATATTTGATACAGATATTTTTTATTGGAACTTGTTAATTTGTATCGAGATTTTTTTTCAAAAACGTGTTTTGGTAACAACCAAGTTCTGAGAAATATGTTCAAAATTAACATATATATTTTCCACTACCACAAACTACACAGATTAGGCAAAAAAATGTCTTAAGACAAGCCTACTCTGGTCATTTGCCTCTTGTCAGCGCCTCCCAATTGGCCAAAATAGGCTTCTCTTAAGAAAAAAAAATGCCAAATCTGTATAGTTTGTGGTAGCGGAAAAATATATGTTAATGTTGAACATATTTCCCGGAACTTGGTTGTTACCAAAACATGTTTTGATAAAAAATCTCGATACAAACTAACGTTAAACTAACCTCTTACCTTGGGTTCTAATCCAAAATATCTGTATTAAATATCAACATACGTTACGTATTTAATTAATAACAAGAACGTCTTATTTGAATGCAGAACTTGGTTGTTTTTTATTTTCGATTACTCAACTCAATTTTGAGTAAATAGATAATTGCTTCATATTTTGCAATAAATTACAAGCGTTGTGTCATCGCGCTTCTCTTTCTTTTCTATGCAATCTGACAGTGACCGCGGTTTAGGTGTCGTCAGCGTCTTAAGGAAATTATAAATGGGAACATTCGTTATTGTAAGTTTAAGTACCGTAAAACGGGGTGAATATGGATCCAGGGGTGAACCGGGACGAAACTTTAAAATGGTTTTTAACGTTGAAATATAGTTTGTTGCCAAAAAAAGGACTCAGTTGTGTTTACTGTATGAGTATTCACATATAGAATTGATGTGTATGCGTGTTAGTTTAACATGGAGGCCTTGGCAGAGAGTATAACTTTGTGTCCTTTGGCGTCGAGACCCTCGGTCCGTAGGGTCCCAGTGCGCATAAGTTATTTGCGGAAATCGCGAAACGTCTAGTTGATGTAACTGGTGACCGAAAAGCTAGCGGATTTCTCGCGCAACCCATCAGCATTGCAATTCAGCGAGGAAATGCCGCCAGCATCCTCGGTATAATGCCCCGAGGGCCTTTTTTAGGCTTAACTTAGTTTTAATTTAATTTAATTAATGTTAATAATCATCTTGTAATTTGGTTATGTAAATAAATATCCAATAATAATAATATATCTAATAATAATTTTTTTCCTGGTGTCACCACTGTGTGGATCGCCCGGAGGACACGGTGGAGCATACGGTGGAGGTCTGCCCGGCTTGGGCAGAGCACCGCCGTGTCCTCGTGGAGGCGATCGGCGGCAGAGACCTCTCGCGTCCGGCCCTGGTTCAGGCCATGGTACGGAGCGAGAGGGCATGGGCAGCCGTCACCTCCTTCTGCGAAGCAGTAATGCTCGCGAAGGAGGAGGCGGGACGGTTGAGGGAAAGGCAAGTTTCGCGCCCTCTCGCCCCTAGCCGCCGCAGGAGACGCCCAGGGCGTCGGGAATCCCGGGCGGATTTCCGGCCACCGTAGGCGCGGGCTTGCGGAGGGTGAGCAATGGGTAGCTCACCGTCCGGTAAGGACCAGGCCCGGGTCGACGGCGCGTTGTATTCCACGCGCGCCTCAAAGAGATGTCGTCAGCACATAGTAGGGGTCCACTAGGGCCGATGCCTGCCGGGGTCGCGGGAAGGTACTTATGGGTCACCGAGGCCCCCGCAACACAGGCAACAAGAAGGAATACGGATGGGTTTTAGTCAGTAAGAGTCTGACACACCCTCCCGCTCCGGCCAGAGCGGGAGAAGTTATTTGATGATTTCCCACCCAAAAAAAAAAAAAGGGCCTTTTTTAGGCCTCTTCACTTAGTTTTAATTTTATTTAGTTAATGTTAATAATAATCTTGTAAATAAATAAGTTTAACATACATTTACTTGCATTATACGAAGGCGTAATAACAGATTTAAAAGTCACTAAAATCATATAAACTAAACACGATCAGCCTTAAGTGCTGATCGTGTTTAGTTTAATTGATAAAATGTGCCCGTAGTGATTTGTACCTATTGTGGTACAGTACTTAATTTTATTCTAGGTGCATCGTATTCACATCACATATAATTATTCAATTAATGTACCTATATAAAATAGGAGGCTCGACTGGCTGTTCATAATGGTGAGCTGGTGCCCACGCTTATGTATGGAAGTGAATGTTGGGTGTGGCAAAAGAAGCATGAAGGTAGAGTAAATGCTGTGGAAATGCGTTCCTTGAGAAGCATGTGTGGTGTGACTATAAATGATAGGCTGGAAAATGATGTGATAAGGTAACGGTGCGGTTTAAAAGAAGATGTAGTGACGAAAATTGAAAAGAGTATGCTTAGATGGTTTGGTCATGTTGAGAGGATGAATGAAAGGCGACAAACAAAAGGTTTGCAAGGCAGATGTGAGTGAAACGCCGGGAGGGGACGTCCTAGGAAGACATACAGTGACCTCATTGGTGATGTTTTTTTTCTTTCTTTTTTCTTTATGTTCTCCAGAATGTTCAGGTGCGTAGTACTCGCAACCGGCGTGCGGGTATGACCAGATGTATGAACGTAAACGAAGCAAAAGGTTTATGTAAGGAGCGTAGCAGGTGGCGTTCTATAGTTTCTGCCTACCCCCATGGGAAGAAAGCGAGAGTATATGTATGTAGATACAAATTATTGTAAAATATTTTAAAAGAGTAACAGTGGAGTTTCTTGCCCATTTTTCTCCATACGAAACTACCTTTTGGAAGGAGCGACTAGAATCAATTTTCTTTTTTGTAAATATTGACGTTCAAAAGTGTCTTTTATGTGCCTATTTGAAATAAATAATTTGACTTTGACTTTGTAGTGCCAGTGGGCTTAAATCCCGGGTCGACGGTGCAACGTATTCCACGCGCGTCTCAAAGAGATGTCAGCACAAGTCTTAGGCTGGTGTTCGAAATCTCCACTCCGCAGATTTCCAGCACTGTGATTGGCCTATTTACGGTCCGCTCTTCTCCACTCCGACCAGCTTCGCGTCAGTGGAAACGCAGCCTGAGTGTAGGGGTCCGCTAGGGCCGATGCCTGCCGGGGTCGTGAGAATGTCCGAAAGGGTTACCTAGGCCCCTGGCAACACAGGCAACGGAAGGAACACGGATGGGTTTGTCATTGTCAATAAGAGTCTGACACACCCTCCCGCTCCGCCAAGAGCGGGAAAAGTTTTTTGATTATTTCCAACCCAAAACAAAAGTGGGCTTAAGACGCTGACAACACCTAAACCGCGGTCACTGTCAGATTGCAAAGAAAAGAAAGAGAAGCGCGACGACAAAACGCTTGTAATTTATTGCAAAATATGAAGTAATTATCTATTTTCTCAGAATTGAGTTGAGTAATCGAAAATAAAAAACAACCAAGTTCTGCATTAGAATAAGACGTACTTGTTATTAATTAAATACGTAATGTATGTTGATATTTAATACAGATATTTTGGATTAGAACTCAAGGTAAGAGGTTAGTTTAACGTTAGTTTGTATCGAGATTTTTTTTTCAAAACGTGTTTTGGTGACAACAAGTCCTGGGAAATATGTTCAAAATTAACATATATTTTTTCCGCTACCACAAACTATACAGATTTGGCAATTTTCTTTCTTAAGAGAAGCCTATTTTGGTCAATTGGGTCGTGTCAGCGCCTTAAATACGAACAAAATGGCCACCTAGTTGACAACTTAACTAAACAATGCAGTTCTTGCACCCATTCACATAACTTTCTCTCTGTTTACATAAATACATTTATTACTAACGAATTCTAACCACGTAGCACTTTTACAAGTCTATCTTGACTTTCCTATGCTTTACGAAGTGTTTGGCGCTTGTAACATTAGCATTAATTTTGCTTTACAACAATAAAACCAGCGATACAGACGGAGTTAAGACCCCTCAGGTAGCTGAGGGGTAACCATCACCTCTTAAAGCAGTCTTATTTCAATATTACTTCAGCGTGAGAAAGAGATGGAGCTGTAAGTCCTGTATAGCTCCATCACTTTCCCACTGTGAAGTAACATTACAATAATACTGCTGTAAGAGGTGATGGTTACCCACCTGTAATCAATTCTGTCTCAACTGCGTGGGTTATTAAAACGCAGTACGGTAAAGGTTCGTGCAGATTAGCTATCGCCCACGCGACAGGTAGCAATATTCCTGTCGCGCCCGCGATATCGCCCCAGTCTGCGGGAGCCTTAACGAGATCATAGCGCGATTCAATTCAATTTTTTTTTAAACCGGCCAAGTGCTTGTACAACTTTGTGTCCTTTGGCGTCGAGAGTTTCCTCGGTCCGTGGGGTCCCAGTGCGCATAAGTTATTTACGGAAATCGCGAAACGTCTAGTTGATGTAACTGGCGACCGAAAAGCTGGTGGCTTTCTCACGCAACGCATCAGCATTGCAATTCAGCGAGGAAATGCCGCCAGCATCCTCGGTACAATGCCCCGAGGCCCGCGAGGGCCTTTTTTAGGCTCAACTTAGTTTTAATTTAATTTAGTTAATGTTAATAATCATCTTGTAATTTGGTTATGTAACTATCCATAATAACATACTTAACATCACGCCTTGTTGATCTAAAGGGTTGGGCAGAGCTGTACCAGTACTACTCCCACATTTTACCAGTTATGTTTAAGTCCCATGTAATTGGGGCGAGCCTATTGCCATCAACCGGGCACAAATCCAGACTCCGGGCAGGTACTGAGATATTCCAGATAAAAAAAAATCCAATAACACTGCCCGACCCGGTAACCCAGGACCTGAATAGAAAAAGCTAGTAATTTCGTAGCTCGTAGTTTTAAGAACTATTTGCGTAGTAAATTCCGCGAAAAAACACCACATGACGAATAATTTCGGTTAAGTATTTCTTTTAGTCATCGCTGTACAACGTCGGTTACGTCATCATATTAAAGGTCAGACCTCAATGAGAGCCGTTGAATTGTAACCGTTTCGTTCCGTAGTTTGAATAGTTGATAGCTTATCGTCATTTCGTTGCTAGCATAGACCGATTTATCTATTCCTGTCATGGCGGCTGGTCCTTGTAACGAGGAAATGTAAAAAAAATACAAATTCAGGGCCTGTATTTAAATAACCGTTTGCCAAGCCAAACTCACAGTCGCGGGAAGGGTTACTTACCGAGGCCCCTGGCAACACAGGCAACGGAAGGAACACGGGTGGGTTTTAGTCAGTAAGAGTCTGACACACCCTCCCGCTCCGCCCAGAGCGGGAGAAGTTATTTGATGATTTCAAACCCAAAAAAAAAAGTCAAACTCACAGTAATGATTGCACAGCACATGGTTCAAAATCGCTTGACACTACACATGGCACCTTAACATAATCAGCCTATATTGTTTCCACTGCTGGGACACAGGCCTCTTGGTGAGAGGCAGTGGGACGTAATCCGCCACGCGGGCCCAGTGCGGGTTGGTAGATGTCACATGTCTTCGAATTTTTGGTTCTAGGACATGCCGGTTTCCTCACGATGTTTTCCTTCACCGTTTTGAGAGATAATTAGACATTATTTGGTATACGCCTATCTTATATCTCTGATTATCCTATCGCCTGGATTATCTTCTAGAATACAAAATAATAAAGAAGATATGATAAGAGATAATTTATCGGTATTACGTAAATAGTGAGAAATTTATCTCTTTTGCGCACGCAAAAATGATAAGACACACTTCCGGTTACAATCTTTTGTATTTTTATTAATTGGCGCCAGAAACTATACATAGAATAGAATACTCTTTATTATGTACACCATAAAAATTACAGATATGAAACATGTACAAACTTTACATAGGGAGACACAATGGGCGATCTTATCGGTAAAACCGATCTTTTACAAACAACCTTTGGATGGATTAAAGGGGGAATGAGAGACAATACTGATAATAGAATAAGGATTAACGAAACCGATGCGTCAGACTCAGGTTATCTAGCCCGTTTGTTACTGCGGCATTATACGATGCCGACAAAATATTGGAAACGTTGATCACGTGCTTTTTGACTGTCCAAATCAGACAGATTTTAGCTTGTGAATTAAGTGAATTGTGTAGTGAAAGTGTTGTGTTAAATAGTTCTTCACGCCGCTTGACCGAATTATTAAAAAATAGGACTTGTTGTCGAGCAATATACAGGTTGAAATTGAAAACTTGCGACAAACTGAAATGGGGCATTGTATACATCATTATTAACAACTTTTACTAAGGGACCAAAGCTGTAATCCCAAAAAAAAAAAAAATCTGCTTTTCCTACATTTTGATGAGGTATTGCGAACATAAATGTAGGGGACAGCAGTTTTTTTTTTGGGATTGTAGCTTTGGTCCCTTAGTAAAAGTTGTTCATAATGATGAGTACAATCTCCCATTTCGATTTGTCGCATGTTTTCAATGTCACCCTGTATAAATATATTAAAAACACTTTCGAAGAAATTTAGTGAAGAAAATTACTTTTACTAAACTAAATAATGACTTCAAAAATATATATACATATACATATTTAAAAGATAGGCTGGAAAATGATGTGATAAGACAACGGCGCGGTTTAAAGGGAAGATGTAGTGACGAAAATTGAAAAGAGTATGCTTAGATGATTTGGTCATGTTGAGAGGATGAATGAAAGGCGACTAACAAAAGGTATTTACAAGTCAGATGTGAGTGGAAACGCCCAGGAAGACATATAGTGACCTCATTGATGATGCTCTTCAGAAAGGTCAGGTGCGTAGTACTCGCAACCGGCGTGCGTGTATGACCAGATGTATGAACGTAAACGAAGCAAAAGGAGCATGTAAGGAGCGTAGCAGGTGGCGTTCTGTAGTTTCTGTCTACTCCCCATGGGAAGAAGGCGTCAGTTTATGTATGTATGTAAATAATGACTTGGCTAAAAGGTCCCAGCAACCAGGCCATTATAAAAAAAAATAACATGCCGCGTGAAGTCTTAGGGCCGGCGCAGATCTGGCAAGGCGCAGCGCAGCGCATTCGTCACTGCCAAAAAATATCGATCCTGCACTAGTTGAAATAAAGTTGAAAATCAATAAGCTTACATTAGGTCGAGAGCGCGTCGGAGCGTAAAGAGGCGAGCGTCTCGGGTTATTTATTCTCAACTTTATTTTTAGGCACGCAACGTTGATATTTGTTTGGCAGTGACAACCGTGCCGCGCTGCGCCTCGCCTGGTGTGCGCACGCCCTTAGCGGTGTGGGGGTTAAGTCGACTGGTGATCATGATTATCAACTGGTTATCAAAATGTTAATATTTCAAACAGTGATTTATAAATTAAAAAAGTTCTATCACAAAAAACTCAAAAAAACTCAAAACTCAAAGCATTTATTTCAAATAAACCAATTACAGGCACTTTTGAATTGTCAAGGGTTGTGTCAGTCAGTCAGAAAGATGAAGCTAGTTGCCCATTCCAAAGCGTAGTAGGTACCTATGGAGAAGAACGGGCAAGAAACTCCAAGGACACTCTTTTAAATCAACGTATTATGGTTACAAAATATTGTTTACATCATTCATTTTGAAATTATACATGTGAAAACGATGCAAAACGTAAAAGCGTCCGTAATAAAAAGATTACAACAAAAACAAAAGCAATTCAAAAATTAAAGTTAAAATAAGCCGTGGCAGCTAAGAGATGACCAGTCTCTACTGACGGCGCCCGTTCACGAACATGACGCGTGGATCAGCACCATTCAGCTCAACCATTTTGAAGGGAGCTAAATGATCCAACACACGCGCCACCATCAGCGAGACATTAGAGTGACAAAAATTAGGTTTCCGGTTTCCATCTTTGCTCGGTCCATAGACGATTGATTTTGCCTTTTTTTTTTTTAATATGGCTGCCATGGTATTAGTATGTACGGTATAGTACAACTTAGGGTCCTTGATAGCTGTATATCGATCGGCCACAGAGTAAAAAACCTTTTGCTCTGAGCCTTGTCAAGCGCGACTCCATGACTCAATTCTTTAAACTCTAGGACCTAGAGTTAATACCACCAAGAGTCTAGGTGGTAGAACCACCCAGATTCCCTTTCTCAAAGTCGTTCAACCGTAATATAATAATAACTCCAAATTAGGTTACAATAGTTCCAAGAATGGCTTACAATAGCCACGATTATATTTCAAGGCCACGCCGTGTTCGGATTTAAAATTCAACGCCATATTGTGAGATTATCGCAGAAGGTTTGCTTCTAAAGATTTGAAGTTTTGTTATTGTTCAAATAGTGGCATTTTATACTTTTGAATGGAAATAGAAGAACATTACCAATGTAAATAACTTTTGTTAGTCGCTTTTCATTCATCCTCTCAACATGACCCAACCATCTAAGCATACTCTTTTCAATTTTTGTCACTACATCTTCCTTTAAACCGTACCGTGTCTTATCACACCATTTTTCAACCTATCTTTTATAGTCACGCTCCACATGCTTCGCAAGGAACGCAACTCCACAGCATTTACTCTAATGTTTCTTTTGCCACACTGAACATTCACTTCCATACATAAACGAAGCAAAAGGAGTATGTAAGGAGCGTAGCAGGTGGCGTTCTATAGTTTCTGCGTAGGCGTAGGCGTGGGTAGCCCCATGGGAAGAAGGCATGAGTTTATGTATGTATGTATGTATGTATGTGAATGGAAATAGTAAATACACTTAAGTACTTCAAACAAACAATGAAAAGGCAAATTATTAATAAATAATCTAGGAATTCGTGCGGTGCCGGACGTAAAGAATAGCGCCATCCCATTTCTTCCCGTGGGTGTCGTAAAAGGCGACTAAGGGACTAGACTACTAGAGAATGGGCAGCAGCGTTCTCTATGCATTTTAACACCATACTGCGATCGCCAACCCGCCTGCCAAGCGTGGCGATTATGGCAAACCCTCCCTATTGGGGGAGGCCTATGTCCAGCAGTGGACGTCTTTCGGCTGCAATGATGGTGATGATGATGAATCTAGGAATTAGGTAAAGTTGAATGGATTCACATTGTCACAATGGTATAGCTAGTAAGGGGTGAATACATTGACATGACGGCTGATATATGGAAGACAGACATGCTGCATCGAGCTCTAAACTAGTTATAATAACAAAAATAAGGCCTCGATCTTTAATTATTTATTTATTTAATACTTTAAGCACACAAATGTACAGAGGCGGACTTAATGCCGTAGGCATTTTCTTCCAGTCAACCTTTGGGTGATGCAGAGACAAACAGTGGTAGGTGCAATAGCGAAAACTATGGAATTTATATTTTTTTTAAATCTATGGATACATATACCTATTAAAAACTTTAAATATAATATACATAAATATAAGACCTAATAAATACACATAAATTCACGAAAATACTAAAACAGATAAGACACACAATGGGAAAACATTACCGTTGTGATGATACTGCCAGCTTCTTACGAATATGCTCGCGAACTTTGACTTTAAAGGATAATCGGTTGGTTGCCATCCTGGGGGAGCGCATTCCACAGAGATATAGACATTACATTATGTCTAGGTAGAGTGTCACGCTTCAAAAGGCAAACTTTGATGGTGGCGTGCGTGACAGTTACGTCTTACACTCGCGTCAACGCCGGCTGTCGCTGAAAACCAGCGCTGGAGCTCTGTCTCGCATAGGGTCGCAGCATTATGCTGAGCGTTAGCCGTTTTGCGTGGATGTGACGTATATTCTCCCCCAAATTGTTTTTTTTTGAATTTGTGTTCCTTCTTTGCGCCATGTTTACCGCAAGTAAACGTATTTTCTTTATTTGGACGCATTTTTTTTCGACAATTTCACAGCTTTGACTAGGTATCTATCTCTTCGAACAATAATCTATCTAGACTATTTATATCTTTGGGCTGGAAGACGAGAAACGTCAAGAGAGAACGACGCGTCGTTCAAATCTTCAACTCTCAACGTCGCGACGTTGAGAGTTGTGTCACTGTAATTATATCACACTTACCAGTTTGTCATTGATCTGTGGTTGATATCCTATAAGTCACCGAGTTTGTCATCTACACGATCTAACACGGTTTACAAAAACTATACCTACACAATCACCCAATACAGCTTTTGTTTTTCCAAGACTTGACCTACTGTCATATTTTTTATGGTGACTCCATTGTCGTTAGACTGCCGGTGTTTCAAAAATGGCGGACTCGAAGCATTAAGGCTTCTACATACTGGCGCGACTTGTCGCGCGACAAGTCGCGTGGCGATTCTGGCGCGACATCGCCACGCCATACCTTTCACACTAGCGCGACAGGCAGCTGGCGTCGCGGCGTTGTCGCGTCGCGGCCGCTACAGTCGCGTAGCGGGCGCGACGCGACAACGCCGCGACAAGACAAGATAGTATAAATAGCGGTCCAATCCAAACTGGCCTCAGTAGCAGGCGTTCTTCGTCAGTGGATGAAGGCAGGTCTGTGCGTGTTTGCCGAGTGAGGTTAGGTTCGATTTCCCGGTCGGCCGACATAACCCAACCTAACTTATGTACCTAGACTTGACCACACGAGCGGGAACGGCGAAACTGACGAATTCGGACGCGCTAAGTGACTTATGTAGATATTTGCGGTGGTGTGTGTGTAATTAAGTTTTAATTTAAGCGACTTTGTTCTATACTATGCATAGATTGAAGTAATGAAGTAGATTAATTTACCTACCTATGTGTGTGTTCAAGTGTTGTGTGCCTATCTTATTATTTTTGTGATCTAATATTGGAAATATATTTTTATGTTAAACATTACATCCGTTAGTTTTATTCATTCTAATATATATTTACTACTTTTTGTATTAGATTCCAGTGGGTCTCATTGACTATTGCGTTTTCAAATTTGACATAAGCAAGTTTTACCAATTAAACTATTTCAGTGTATGCTCAGAAGCATTCTAAACCCTCTTGCAAAAGTTGAGTTTACTCGGTTTTATTCCAAAGTAAATTAAATCATAAGCAAAATAAGTCTTCGCAATGTGAGTCTTATCCCATTGTGATAAGGTATAAATTAGGATGTATGACGAAATTAACTAATAAATGAATAATTTCTCAATTTCAATAAATAAGTCCTCGCAAAAGTCAATTATCCTAAATTATACCTTATAACAATAAGATAAGAGTTACATTGCAATGACTTACTCATGGTTTTTGGCGGCGCGCGGCATGCTCAAAGGAGTAGGTACCTATTTGAATCTGCCGCAAGCCAGCTGCTCTACTGCGCCGCACGACGCACTTGCCACGGCTACAGTACTTACCTAGTATTATTCGTGGATTTTGACTCAAAACACGAATGTCTTATAATTTTATTTCATTTTTAACCGACTTCAAAAAAGGAGGAGGTTTCTCAATTCGACCGTATATATATATTTTTATGTGTTTTTGTACGGATAGCCTATACAATGCGAGATCAGCTTATACTGGAAAGTTATAGCATGATGTGTAGTCAGCCGTGCGCACTATTTTACCTACTGCTACAAAATAGTAGTCAAGTGCGAGCCAACTTTGCGCTGAGGGTTCCGCCCATTGGTTTAGTAGTAAGTTTGTGTTTTATAGTTTTCGCCGTGTATGTAGGTATGTAATGTGACAGTCGTTTGCGTATGTAATTATGTTTTAGTAGGACTATGCAAGTACCTACATATACATAAATACCTATAATTATGTTAGAAATTTTGCAAACCGATTCTAAACCACTGCATAAATTCAACTGCTACAAAAAACTAGTCAAGTGCGAGTCACCATTGCGCTGAGGATTCTGTAGGTACTTTGGCTTGGTAGTAAGTTTACACTGCCATTTTACAATCGTATAATATAGTTTTCGCCTTGTATTACTACTTTCTTACTTATTATGCAACTACATACCTATATAAAAATGAATCGCCGAAAGGTATGCACACGCATAACTTCCGAAGGACTGGACCAAATTGGATAGTTATTTTTTTGTCGTGTTAGTGATTCTCAGGACAAGGTTTGTATAAATATAAGATAGGTAGGGTAAGTAGGCAGATAGGTACGTACATAGGTAGGTAGGTAGGTACGTAGGTAGATAGGTAGGATAGGGTAGGGTAGGTAGATAGGTAGCTAGGGTAGGGTGGGTAGGTAGGTAGGTAGGTAGGTATTGTATATACCATAAGTTTTTGGAAAGTAATTAAACATCGCCAAAATTATACAACATTTATTTTAATTCACTTAAATCTCTAATTAGCATATTATTTCGAACATGTCTGGGATCGCATAGCTCAGGCAACATGCATGTTATATAAAAATGTTCTAATTTTGGTTCCATTTCTTCCCAATAATGGTCATGTCTCTCTATAATTTCAACTTTGATGTCTTTGTCGCATCCAGACCATACTCCCCCTGCCGGGGTCGCGGGAAGGTACTTATGGGTCACCGAGGCCCCCGCAACACAGGCAACAAGAAGGAATACGGGTGGGTTTTAGTCAGTAAGAGTCTGACACACCCTCCCGCTCCGCCCAGAGCGGGAGAAGTTATTTGATGATTTCCCACCCAAAAAAAAAAAAAAAAAAGACCATACTCCGAAAATACATTTTTGCCTACCGGTGATATGTAATTGTCCCTGCACCTGTATAAACTAAGGATGTTTTTTATTTATAACAAGTCCGTTTTTAGTTTTCTTCCAAAACTTCACTTTTTTCTTATCTATAGCTTCGTCCAAAGAGGTTTTAAATGCTGTAATTGGACACTTGATTTCAATGATTGTGTCTTCTCCCACTATTCCGTCTGGAGTTGCACCTAGAAAAGGCAACTTCTTATCTATGAAAAGACCACAAGGCCTTTTCTCCTGTTTTTTCTGATACAAAGTGAACGTTTGCTCAATTTATATTCGAATGCCTTATTATGATTGCATATTTCTTGAAGTCTTCTATAAAAATATTCAGTGTCAATTATTCTTCCTCCTTCTATACAAAAACAGCTTTTCCCTTCTACAGGATTATTAAAACTCACTTCGTACCTGAAATGACCAGAATAAAAATATTTGATGAATTCTTGTAAAACTGCATACATACTTCATACAACCTTCTTATATAGAAATCTAGCAATTACCAATTACTATCATCATCTGATGTTTCGTACTGCGGAGGGTTGTGTGAATATCTGAAAAAAAGGTAGTTTTGGTATATGAAGTAAGAAATTATAATCCTAACTTCCTAACTAATATTATAAATGCGAAAGTGAGTTTGTTTGTTTGTTACGCTTTCACGCTAAAACGGCTGAACGGATTTGGATGAAATTTGCACAGTGGTAAACCTTGACCTGGAAAAGGACATAGGCTACTTTTCATCCTGGATCGCAGACGAAGTCGCTGGCAACAGTAGTAGTAAACTAATTACTAATAAAATCAATAGTATTATTAATAAAAACAAGCATAACTTTGACAACATGAATAAATAATACGGAACCCTAAAAAGTCTAACATTATGAAGTTTTATCGTGAACTCGCCAATTTCGTGATAGTACCGTTACGCATTAGTATAAAGCGAAATTAGCACGAAATTAGCTGTTCTCCCATGGCACTACTGCCATGGGGGAACAGCTAATTTCGTGATGATCAAACACGTATGATACTTACAAATGTTGTATTATAATTATGAAGATTTAATTTGTCCGAATTTATTTCTACATCTTTTGAATGTATTTGGGTCCTGTAACAATCACACGTGGCAAGTTAATAATACCTACCTAGACCTTACATATTTTTATTTATCATTTGGATATGGAACCCTAAAAATATATAAAAAAGAAGAAATCGTCCATAAACGCAGACTTGCCGCATGAATAACAATAAATAACTTACCTACGTTTATTATGGAAATACAAATTTGGTGCAGGTACGCGTGGCTACATATCAAGCTATACTTTTCCAGTCGCTCACCTGTCATTGTACGGAATGCCTATACAATGTGAGATCAGCTTATACTGAAAAATATAGCTTGATATTATGTAGCCGTGTGTAAATAACAGATCAGTTACATGGTTTAGGTAGGTAGAAGATACTCACAAATTTACTGGAATATTCTCTTTATCACCATCGTCTTCTGGGGGGTAAGCATCACCTCTTACAGCAGTATTATTATAATATAATATTACTTCACAGTGGGAAAGTGATGGAGCTATACAGGACTTATAGCTCCATCTTTTTCTCACGCTGAAGTAATATTGAAATAATACTGCTATTATGAGGAGATGGTTACCCCCCAGTACTGTGTAATCGACGTCTTCTGGAAGAACCAATATAATGATTTAGCTAAACTAGGGACCAAGGTACGTTAGTAGGTTCATAACTTTTGTCACCTACCTACATAAGGCATATGTAGGTAGCACTCAGTCGGATAAGTAAATTACAGTTTTGTGTCTTGTAGTTAATATGTATAGGTAGGTACTTACCGAACATACTTATATTTTTTTATTACTTACTTTCTAAACGCTTGGCTGCTACACTACAAATCACGGGTTCGATTCCCGCACGGAACAAATATTTTTATGACCTACAGACAGTTGTGCTGGGTCTGGCCGTTTGTGAATGTGAAGATGTGTGTTTGTAATCGCATCGTCTCCGATTCAGGAGTAAAACATTATTAAAAAAAAACAATTACGTACTACATAGATAAGTACCTATTTTTTGTATATTGTAAAAACAAACCTTGTTAACTTTTTATCTTTTATAAAAGTTGCCTGGATTTCTCTTGAATCGTGGACGGTGCGTTTACAAACACAAATCTTCATAATATGAAGATTTGTGTTTAAGCCGAAACATCTGCGATTCCTAACGCAGCAGCGAATCGCTTAGCCACTGCACCAAAACGTGTCGTATGCCATCTACTCGTACCTACATGTTTGTAATCACTAATACTGTAAGTAGATAGGTCGGTAGATACTTACTTCAATACGTTTATCATATGTTTGCCTGTTTCTTTAGGTAAATTCCCAAAGTAGTACTTACTAGTTTACCCTCATATTTTATCTTTTCTTCTCCATCATCAGACCCTGATCACCATCTAGCTATAACCTATTTATTGAGACCAGTACAATGAGCCCAAACACGATACCTGCGCTGTAAGTTTGTGAGTGAGGTAAATATCAACTAGAAAAGAGCTAATAATCTTCAAATGACTGAACTGATTTT
Source organism: Atethmia centrago (assembly GCA_905333075.3). Lineage (NCBI taxonomy): Eukaryota > Metazoa > Arthropoda > Insecta > Lepidoptera > Noctuidae > Atethmia > Atethmia centrago. The sequence continues at coordinate 2,543,544 of HG995396.1, forward strand.
CTTGAATCATAGCTAAGAACACTCTCGATTATGTCGCCTTTCAAACAAAAAAAAACAAAATCAAAATCGGTCCATGCATTCGGGAGCTACGATGCCACAGACACACACACACACACACACACACACACACACAGACAGACAGACACGTCAAACTTATAACACCCCGTCGTTTTTGCGTAGGGGGTTAAAAATAAGAAAATCAACAAAAATAATAATTACTGAAAATTTATTTCAAACTCGAAAATCGATAAAAGGTACATAAGTTAGGTTGGGTTATGTCGACCGACCGGGAAATCGAACCTAACCTCGCTCGGCAAACACGCACAGACCTGCCTTCATCCACTGACGAAGAACGCCTACTACTGAGGCCAGCTTGGATTGCACCGGTATTTATACTATCTTGTCTTGTCGCGTCGCGCCCGCTACGCGACTGTAGCGGCCGCGACGCGACAACGCCGCGACAAACGCGTAGCTAGCGCGACGCCATATAATAGGCATAATTTCTGTGTCGCGGCGCGACAGGTCGCCCCTGTGTGTAGTGGCGCGCGCGTTTTCATAGAGATTGTTCTACGGATATAATGTCGCAGAATCGCGTCGCGCGACAAGTCGCGCCAGTATGTAGAAGCCTTTAAACTCGTTTTTATGGTCTGTTTTTTTTTTACTATTTGCATGTCAGGAATAAGTTGTAGACGAAATATTATTACCATGTAAATATAAAGAGAGAAGGAGATAAAATATACATATATTTGTCTTTGTCTGCATTAAGGCGCTGACAAGACCCAATTGACCAAAATAGGCTTCTCTTAAGAAACAAATTTGCAAAATCTGTATAGCTTGTGGTAGCGGAAAAAATATATGTTAATTTTAAACATATTTCCCAAAACTTGGTTATTACCGAAACACGTTTTGAAAAACAAGTCTCGATACAAACTAACGTTAAACTAACCTCTTACCTTGAGTTCTAATCCAAAATATCTGCATTAAATATCAACATACGTTACGTATTTAATTAATAACAAGAACGTCTTATTTGAATGCAGAACTTGGTTGTTTTTTATTTTCGATTACTCAACTCAATTTTGAGTAAATAGAGAATTGCTTCATATTTTGCAATAAATTACAAGCGTTGTGTCATCGCGCTTCTCTTTCTTTTCTATGCAATCTGACAAAGACCGCGGCTTAGGTGTTGTCAGCGTCTTAATATTCAATTAGCGATACTGTCAAAGGTTATTTTTGGGGATGTTGTCATTAAAACAGCTCGTTAAAGTCAGTTGGCGACCACGTGTGTTTATCAATCGTTGTAAAACATTGCTAGTACGAATATTATGCCTTTACGAGTTGAGTTATGATGTGTTTGAAAACTTAGCCTAGCCACCCCAAAGAATTACGAAAGCAACACAGCAATCTTTACTTATTTGTGAATGTGAAAACGTTGTGGGCTTAATAAACTAGATTTGTGGACCGTTATCGACCACTTTGGGAATCTTTGATATACACTATAATAAGTTGTTTTCGAGAGCCCCCGTCCGAAATGTATGTGCGAACTTTCCTAATTTGTAAGCTGCCAAAATGCCGTGTCGCGTGGACGAGAAAAAGCGAACATATGGAGAATACTCACTAATAATTAAAAGCAAAGAAAAATTCTCTTATGGTCACGTTCAGCAGCGAACAGCAGCGGCAGAGGCTGAATATTAAAGAGGCATATGATAGATAGTTTCCAGTAAACGCCATTGAACTTGACGTTACAACTAAATTCAAAAACAGAACATCTTGTATTCTTTTTAGTCTGTGCAAACAATGCAATTTTATGCCTCATAATGGCGGGAACTTTGTCTTAGGCACCTGTCCCACTGTCAATTGAAGCGACTATAATAGCTATCGATTATTTTTTCACTCATGAAACTTACAATAGATGTAGTCCCGTGTCATAAAAAGAGATATTTATATGTATATTAAGGCGCAGATATATGATATCTGTTATTACGCCCTCAAATAAAGCAAGTAACTTATCCAAAAAAAATATGTTTAACTAGAACGCATACACATCAATTCTATATGTGAATATTTAAGTATTGTAGTAAAATACTTTATGAAATAAATTCAGGAAGTAATGTCTACCCTAAGCATAAAAAACGATATTACTTTCAAAATACTTAAAATATTTTCATGATTTGTTTTGTATTATCTATAATTCTATCTGTGATTTTTTCAAATATTCATATTTTCATTACTAAAAATAAATATTGTCTTTGAAAACGAACGGCAACGCGGCGTGAGCGCGACGCTCATTTGTATGGCCAAGGTCAACAGCGTTTATCCGGCCCTTAATATATTTGATCGTTGACTGTTCACATTGCCAGCAAGAACTCTCTCGCCACTAGTTTGTCGCAGAGACAAGAGATATTAAAGAAAATACTCGCTCAACGCTCGTTTGGCGGGCAGAGCACTCGCTAAGATACTCTCACACTCGCTCATAGATAACCCAGCGACAAAACTATCCGAACTACACAATCGCTAGACACTCTTTTCTCGCTAACTCGTTTCTAGTTGCTAGCTCTACTCGCTTTTCATCCGCCGGCGGTGGAACAGATCGAATGAATGAAACGCACCGTCCCCAGTGTGGCGTTTCTTGGTTTATTTTTTTATTTCAAGTTTGAAGTCCTAACCTAATCTTAATGTCATTGTAATAATCCTCACTTGCGAAAATGGGGGGGGGGGGGTAATTTGCCGCCCGACAAATTTAGGATTTGCCCCGGGCGGCAGAAATACACGCTACGCCACTGCCGGGTATGCATCCTAGAGTAAGCGATGGAATAGTGGGACAGGTGCCTGATCGTAGACAAAACATTGTTTTTTTTTATTTATAATCTGAGAATATAGAACTTTATAGCGATACGATAACAGTTGATTATTCCCACGATAGTTAACTCCAATTGATTTAATAGGTAACTTCGGAGTACAGACAACTGTTAATATGCCTAGTGCTGAGTCATTTATTTTGGTATCATGAAGTTCTATTATTTTCGCCATATTTTGCAAATACAACAGACGATTTCACAGTTTGTAAATTTTAGATTCTTTGTATTAAATGTAACACGAAGAAACTAATATTGTACATTTATTGTTACATTAAATGTTTAAAATACAATGAGGAACAAGTTCATGAATGTTCGTCACTTTTTTACACGCCTTACGGCTGAGCGGATTTAGATGAAATTTGTCAACCATGACCTGGCTCAGGACAGTGTGTGACAAGCCCCCCTGCTTGTGGCTAAGTAATAACAGCCGCACGGGTCGATCGATCAGGTTAAGCTACGCTTGCCGCGGTCGGCCCGTGGATGGGTGACCATCTTCACATACCAAGACCCGAGGTACGACTCGCGAACCGACTACAGACAGAGGAAGCCATAGAATGTGGCTAATGGTCTTAAAATGGCGTATAAGTAAAGTGACCATAAGTCCCGTTTTGAACAGGACTGTCCCTTTTCTCGGTCGCCTGTCCCGTTGTCCCCGGACAAAGCTCCGGGATGCAAAATAGTCCCGTTTTCCGAAACCGCGCGAAAATTCCTCTGACAAATATTAATATAATTTAGAAGGCCGAAAGTCTGACAACCAGTCTTACCAAGGGGTATCGTGTTACCCAGTAAGTGGGTTGTGGAGGTCAGATAGGCAGTCGCTCCATATAAAATACTGGTATTCAGCTGTATCTGTTAAGACTGGAAGCCAACCCCGACATAGTTGGGAAAAGGCAGGGCAGATGATGAAATATAAATATAAAAATTAATAATTACTATTAGAGGAACTTCGTGAACCGGTGATTAATTTGTTTTTTTCACAATTTGTTATAATAAAAATGATTATAATTAATCTGAATATAATTAAGCTGCCTCACTAGTTTAGTGGCCGCAAGCGCTACTGCTGTGCATGAGGTCCTGGGTTCGATTCCCGGTCGGGCAAAAGTGATATTAGATTTTCCATATTGAATTTCTCAGTAGCAGTCCGGAGTCTGGATTTCCCACGAGTGGGGCAGGCTTCTAGAAGCCTGAACTTTAAGTTAGTTATCAAAATCTCGTTGGATTGCGTCGTTAATCTGGTGGTCGCAAGCTCTACTGCTGAACATGAGGTCCTGGGTTCGATTCCCAGGTCGGGCAAAGTGTTATTGAGTTTTTCTAACTGGAATTTCTCAGTAGCAGCCCGAAGTCTGGATTTGTGCCCAGTTGATGGCAATAGGCTCGCCCCCTATTACATGGGACGTAAACATAACTGGCCAAAATGTGGGTGTACTGTAGGTACACCTCTGCCCAACCCTTCGGGGAATCCAGGCGTTATGTTATGTATATGAATAGAATTAATTGTACTTTATTTAGAAAAAGTGTAACTTTTTTACAAATAAATTACATTAGAAAGTTGTGTTTATTTTGAATGTTAACCTGCTAACTGACGTAAATAAACCCATGTCCCGTTTTGAGTTAAAAAATAAATGGTCAGTTTACGTTTAAATGTATATATACTAACGCAGCCATCATGACGTTGAGCAAGAAATGCTGATGCACGCTTGCAATGTGTAGCTGACCGAGATACTGGACGATTTGCTTGCCAAAAGTATTCTAGGTTTTTCTTGATTCTAAAATATAGAGGTAAATATGATTTATTGGATTACAAGATTAAATTTGAATGTTTTTTTTTTGGGTGGGAAATCATCAAATAACTTCTCCCGCTCTGGGCGGAGCGGGAGGGTGTGTCAGACTCTTACTGTCTAAAACCCACCCGTATTCCTTCCGTTGCCTGTGCTGCCAAGGGTCTCGGTAACCCTTTCGGACTTTCCCGCGACCCCGGCAGGCAGAACTAGGGATACCTAAGACTGCCCATTGCTCACCGTCCGCAAGCCCACGCCTACGGTGGCCGGAAATCCGCCCGGGATTCCTGACGCCCAGAGCGTCTCCTGCAGCGGCTAGGGGCGTAGGCAGATTGTATGTTTGGATGTTCGTTACTCAATCACGCAGAAACGTTAGAGCAGTGGTGGTCCAGTGGTATCGGCACCGGCTTACGAGGTCTTAGGTCGTGAGTTCGAACTTAGGTAGGTACTTTACTTTGTGTATTTAATTTAATCACCACTACTCTGAAGGAAAACTTCGTGAGGAAACCGGCATGTCCTAGAACCAAAAATTCGAAGACATGTGAAATCTATCATCCCGCACTGGGCCCGCGTGGTGGATTACGGCCCACTCCCTCAGTTACGTTTAAATCCCATGTAATAGCGAGCCTATTGCCATCAACCGGGCACAAATCCAGACTTCGGGCTGCTACTGAGAAATTCCAGTTAGAAAAACTCAATAACACTTTGCCGGACTTGGGAATCGAACCCAGGACCTCATGTTCAGCAGTAGAGCTTGCGACCACCAGATTAACGACGCAATCCAACGAGATTTTGATAACTAACTTAAAGTTCAGGCTTCTAGAAGCCTGCCGGGGTCGTGGGAAAGTCCGGAAGGATACCGAGGCCCCTGGCAACACAGGCAACGAAAGGAACACGGGTGGGTTTTAGTCAGTAAGAGTCTGACACACCCTCCCGCTCCGCCCAGAGCGGGAGAAGTTATTTGATCATTTCCCAGCCAAAAAAAAAGGCTTCTAGAAGGCCAACCAACCAACCAACTAAGAGATGTCCAAGAGATGATTTCTTACCCGTAAATTTCAATTCTCCTAACCCAATAAGTTTGCAAAGACCTTGACACCCTCAAATAAACCTCAAAGAGTCATTAGTCTGAGAATTCTGATTGTTTGTTCATCCTTTGTTGGTACATAAGTAATGAGAATTTTAAAATTAGACGCAGTAACCATTATGCATTTTTATTTTATCGCACGAAATCTTGAGCAAAGTTTTTTGCTCACGGTACACAGTGGAACGAATGTATGGGAGCGGTTGGACGTAGACATGTCCGAAAAATAAGAGTAAAATTATGCCAAACTAATGATGCCATCTTATTCGATTACTTAATGCCTTCATAAATTGTGGTGATGAATTTCTTCATAACTCCCATATTTCGGGAGTAATTTGAGAAAATGTGAAATTTTACTATGAAAATGAGTGTATCGAGCTCTCTCCCTCCTGATTCCGGGCTTGTTTCAAGTAGCGGTCTCTAATATCGTAATGCTATTACTAAGAGCTATATTTAATACTAAGACACATAGTGCGCCAAATGTGCACTTTCTGGGATAAAAGGAAATGAAAATTTAAAAAAAAAAACGTTTTTTCCCCATTTGTATTTACTTTAAACCGCAGACAGACTTATTAAGAGGTCTATAAATATATTATATATATACAGAAATATATATTAACAAAAATATTCACAAGAACTGATGAGAGTATGACTTTTAAGTAAGTTGATAATAAATTACCTAGTTTCATTAAAAGTACAATAAATAATTAAGATGTAAGCTCTAATTTACTAAGTTACACATTTTAAAACAATAACATCATTTAATTATCTTCGTCATCATCATCATCATCAATTAATTCAAATTCAGAATCGATGTCCGCTAAATCATTTATGTTAACAAATTCGATATCACTTTTCTCAGAATCCGTAAGCTCATAAAATTCCTTAAAAGAAGATTTTTTTACAAACTTATTTCCTTTTGGACGGATACTTGTAACAAGTGGATCAGAAGACAGTAAAAGATTGTGCATAATATCTTCATTGCATGAGATACTGCTATGCTTTCGAGAATGCCCCTCTCTATATTTTCTAAAATCTTTATTTCTAGCCTCAGATGCCTCTTCGGATAGAAAACCAATGGGCACAATTGACATGTTCTGAACTATGTCTGGCCCATGCATTAAAATTTTATGAAGTGAAGAAGGCATATAATACCATGGGTATAACTCCACGTAAAGCTTAGCAGTATCAAAGCAGAACTCTCGGAATTTAGTTACGTTGATCTTCTCTCCTGATGAAATACACTGCAAGATCACACAGATTTTTCTTAAAAGCATAGCATCTATTCCGGTCAGTTCAGCAGATTTAGTGTAGTTTTCAAAAAATCTCCTTGCCGAGTTGCCATTGTTGGTGGATCCACTGCCTTGTTTCACAACATCGAGAAGTAAGCCCGTTTCTCTTCTTACAGCCTCTTGAACTCTTTTCTTCCTGTCATCAACTTGCCTTTTTGCTATATCACCCCTTACTTGCCATGATTTTATGTCTAATTTGTAGGAAATGTGTAATAAGCATTCCATTGAGCGAATCCAAGCGTGAAGGGTGCTTAAGCTATATTTATACATGTCCTCGTTTGCGTGTTTATCTTTGATTAACTCTAAATTATTCATTTCTTTAGGACAAGCCTTGCATATGTCACACACTGAAGCTGCTGTATTGGATATAATGGAATGAATTTTACCATCAATCATTGTCAACAGCAGTTGGTGTTTGACACTAATTCCATCAGTGATGGTGGACGGAGTTAAGGCTTCAATCTCTGCTTCGATTTCAGCCATCTCTCTCTGCACATTTTCTTTGGTTTCCTTTATAAACTAAAACAATATTGGCCGGCAAAATGAAGTGGAAGATGGTCGCTCGTTTTCCCAAATTGTTACACCTTTTGAGACGAGCCGCAGTGGTACAAGACTAATCATAAAATTACTAGCAAGATCGATTTGCTCATCTTCACTCGTCCTTTGATGATAAATGCTTTGGCTAGATGATCCGTCAAAACCCCATTTGCTGGTCAATACGAGCTGTTGATTGGGATCAACAGGGGTTTCTAACGACCTAATAAGTCTTCTTGAGGTTAAATCCATCAAGGCTTGTAATTTGATTTTTGCAGAGCTCTCTGTAACTGTGAGATCTTCTTTGGCCGGATAGCACTTATTTTTTTCTTTAACCAACATGTAGTAACTCGGGTATTGAAGAGCTCCTTCTTGAGTGTTGAAATCCCGAAGAGTGTTATAGCGCCATTTCGATAAGTTCATCGATACATAAAGAGCCAATGCCTTCAAAGGGGATATTTCCCGTACCTGAATTGATTTACCTTCAATGAAGGCTTTGATTTTTGAGGCCTCTTCTGGATTCTCCGTCAAGTATTTCATAACATAAGCTGTATCGCTTTGTCCTGCCTTTTGAAGCGCCCTTTCGGCCGAAAACATAATTTCAGCGCTGCTACTGCTGCATGAAAGACTATCTTCAGTGCGTCTTCTTTTTTGCCGGTTACTAAGGTCCTCAAAAGATTTACGAGGACTAGGATGTGTACAAGTTGAAGCATCAGATTTAGCAGGAGAAATTATGGGCTCGATGACGTCACTTATATTTTCTGTAGAAGGTTCCATATTTTCATTCTGTAATTCCGGCCATTGAATTGCAGCCTGTAGCCAAATCTCATGTTTCTTCCGAAACTTATCTGTGCTTCTTCCAGACTGTGTCCATTTTGCATAAATGCGGTAGCAAAATCGACGACACCAGTCTTTTAAACTTGTTTCAGCACTTTCACATAACTGAACACAACTGTTATCTTTTAAAACACTGAACAAATAGTTAAAGTCGCGTAAATCTTTATGTGCGCGTGCGCATAAAGCAACGTGAATATCAAGATTTGTATTAAAATTTGGAAAATACATTGCGAGATTAGCTTGGATACAACGAGGTGTAAATCAACACTGATTTTAAAGTTACTAATAGTGACCTATTTATATAAAATCCAGGTATCCCAGGTATCCTTTGTTAAATATTGCAAGGTAATTAGTTATTGTGATAATTAGTAAATGATGCATGCTAAATTAGTGTATTAAGAGCCATTTAGTAATTAAATAATAGCAATGTTCTTATCAGTAATCATTAGTGCATCAGTTTTATATGTAAACCTTAAGTCCCTAATTATATATCCTAATTAGCTTATATCTTCTCTAATTGGCTGCTCAGAAATGTTATTGTAATAAGGTAAACCTTTAGAAAAACGGTTTTAATCAACAAAATAAACAAAAAATAAAAAAATTGTGTTATAAAATAAACATCACTCTTTATCCCAGAAAGTGCACATTTGGCGCACTATGTGTCTTAGTATTAAATATAGCTCTTAGTATTAGCATTATGATATTAGAGACCGCTACTTGAAACAAGCCCGGAATCAGGAGGGAGAGAGCTCGATACACTCATTTTCATAGTAAAATTTCACATTTTCTCAAATTACTCCCGAAATATGGGAGTTATGAAGAAATTCATCACCACAAGTTATGAAGGCATTAAGTAATCGAATAAGATGGCATCATTAGTTTGGCATAATTTTACTCTTTTTTTTCGGACATGTCTACGTCCAACCGCTCCCATACATTCGTTCCACTGTGCGGTACTCGTTCTGAGTACGTAAATAAGATTTACTTAATTTTATCCATGGTAACTTCATAAGGCTGTAAACTGGCATATATTGTTTTAATTTTGGTGCAAGAACGTCTTTCTTTCCACACTACAGCAAATCCTACATTTAAGGCGCTGACAAGACCCAATTGACCAAAATAGGCCACTCTTAAGAAAAAAAATTGCCAAATATGTATAGTTTGTGGTAGCGGAAAAAATATATGTTACATTTCCCAGAACTTGGTTGTTACCAAAACACGTTTTGATAAAAATTCTCGATACAAACTAACCTCTTCCCTTGAGTTTTAATCCAAAATATCTGTAATAAATATCAACATACGTTACGTATTTAATTAATAACAAGAACGTCTTATTTGAATGCAGAACTTGGTTGTTTTTTATTTTCGATTACTCAACTCAATTTTGAGTAAATAGATAATTGCTTTATATTTTGCAATAAATTACAAGCATTGTGTCATCGCGCTTCTCTTTCTTTTCTATGCAATCTGACAGTGACCGCGGTTTAGGTATTGTCAGCGCAGGCAAAATGGCGCCCAACAAGTGAAAGACAGACCCAGGGAATCCCCGGAAAAGATTCAACTGTCTTGACACCTCAACGTTTGAATAAATGTAAGAAAATCAAATTAAGGATACCTTTGATCCCAGAACTTTTCTGCTTTGACAGATAAGTTTAGTGACCGATACCAATAGCCGTTACTTTATACAGTCAGAAAAAATAAATCTAACTAAAAAGTGTAAAATAAAAAAAACAAAAACCCGACTGCGTAAAAACTGAAGCCATCTCAAATTTAACAATAGAGACATTGCCTCCGACTGCATGAGATTAGGTCATCTTGTAAGAACATTTGTAACCATATTTATCTGCAAATAAATCTTTGTCTTTGTTTTTGTATCCATCTTTTTTAAAGTCACTATTTACGCAGTTGGGTATTTTGATTTTTAGGGTTACGTACCCAAAGGGTAAAACGAGACCCTATTACTAAGACTCCGCTTTCCGTCTGTCTGTCTGTCTGTCCGCCTGTCACTAGGCTGTATCTCATGAACCGTGATAGTTAGACAGTTGAAATTTTCACAGATGATGTATTTTTGTTGCCGCTATAACAACAAATACTAAAAAACAGAATAAAATAAATATTTAAGGGGCTCCCATACAACAGACATGATTTTATTGGCCGTTTTTATAGATAATGGTATGGAACCCTTCGTGCGCGAGTCCGACTCGCACTTGGCCGGTTTTTTTTAAAGTTAATTTTTACGCAGTCGGTTTTTTTTTTTATTATTTTATTTATTATTTAAAGTTTCCATTCGTTTACGTCTCAAGAGAAACATCGCACGCTTAATATAATACTGACCTATTAGAGCTTGAGTCATGAAAGTTAGGATTTCTGCAATTTTTTTGCACAGATTTAATCAATGGATTTTGAAAAGTAGGTATTATATTTAACTGTAAATTACATTATTTATTTTATTAGCTAATAAGCCGACTAGACTCCAATTGCAAAACGTTTAACAGCAATTTCCCAAAAATCTACTTTTTTTAGTGGCAGTATTCTATAAACCGTGCGATACTCGTATAAGCAAAAAGGTATACAATGTATTGAGTTTTTATTAATTTCGTTTAAGCCAGGTGATCGGTGTATGCAAAGTTTTTAAAAGGGCATATTAACAACGCCAGGTGATTCTAAGAAACTTATTAAAAGGGTGTCGTAAAGGCGAGTCTCGGTGAATAATGAGAATTATATCGAAGGGGTTGGTCAATACAAGTATTCTTAAATAATAATGAATGAAATGAAATGCACCGACCCCAGCGTGGTTAAACCAGACTCGATTGCTTGGATGAACCCAAAGATTCGCACTAGTCTCTGGAGCCTCATGTTTCATGGAACTACAGAGAGACCATATAAATATTCTTAAAAATAATAGTATTTTTATTAATACAAGTTGAATGTCTTCAGAGAAGTCGTAAGGGAAGCTTTGACTAAGGATGTAGATGGCTATAAGACTAGGAGAAGACCAAAGAAACGATGGATGGACTGTGTGAAAGATGATATGGCTAGAAAGCCTCGTGCCTACCGAGATGACAACTAATAGAGAAGAATGGAAGAAAGCGACATGTTGCGCCGGCCACAAATAAATTGGTATGAGGACAGGAGAATGAAGATGATGAGATTAATGTCTTCATACATACATACATAAACTCACGCCTTCTTCCCACGGGGGTAGGCAGAAACTATATAACGCCACCTGCTACGCTCCTTACATAAACCTTTTGCTTCGTTTACATTCGTACATCTGGTCATACACGCACGCCGGTTGCGAGTAATAGTCGACCAACTTTAATTTGCGGTTGCGGCGAGGAGGCCTGTGTTCCAGTAATTTGAACATTATAGGCTGATTATGTATGTTTTTGCAATCCCAATTACAGAACCCTTGTGCGTGGTCCGAAACGCACTTGGCCGGTTTTTTATCTTTCTTTTGGACTGTTGGTGGCAATAAGCTCGCCCCCTGTTACATGGCACCTAAACATAACTGGCGAAATGTGGGTGTACTACAGGTACACCTCTGCCCAACCCTTCGTGGAAACAAGGCGTGATGATATGATATATGTTATGACCATATATGGAGAAGGGCGGTCGTTTTTGGGGGACTGTCTTATGCAACTTTGACGTTCGAAAAGTGCTGATTCTCAGCCTAGTTTGAATAAATGACTTTTGATTTTGATATCTTTTATTTTCAGGAAGATAAAATATTTTATTAATCACATTACAATCACAGATAATATCGATAAACGTGTGATTGCAATTCTACTTATAATATTATATTATTATTTGTTGGTCTCGTGGTCGCAAGCTGAGCGGGTCCTGGGTTCGATTCCCAGGTCGGGCAAAGTGTTATTGGGTTTTTCCGTTAAGGCGCTGACAAGACCTAATTGACCAAAATAAGCTTCCCTTAAGAAAAAAAAATGCCAAATCTCTATAGTTTGTGGTAGCGGAAAAAATATATATTAATTTTGAACATATTTCCCAGAACTTGGTTGTTACCAAAACACGTTTTGAAAACAAAATCTCGATACAAACTAAAGTTAAACTAACCTCTTACTTTGAGTTCTAATACAAATTATCTGTATCAAATTTCAACATACGTTACGTATTTAATTAATAACAAGAACGTCTTATTTGAATGCAGAACTTGGTTGTTTTATATTTTCGATTACTCAACTCAATTTTGAGTAAATAGATAATTACTTCATATTTTGCAATCAATTACAAGCTTTGTGTCATCACGCTTCTCTTTCTTTTCTATGGAATTTGACAGTGACCGCGGTTTAGGTGTTGTCAGCGTCTTAAGAATTTCTTAGTAAAAGCCCGGAGTTTGGAACTTGGCAGTGTGATACCCCCATGCCACGGAGCGCACGTGTCCCCGTTGGGTCCTGCGCCTGATCTCTCTCCGGTCGTGTCGGATTGCTGATCTCCGCTGAGAGTCCTCAGTCTGGAGGACTATTTTATTTTCCTCCTAACTAATGCTTCTGCTTCTTGTTGTTTTCTCTTAAGTTTTCTTCTTCACTTGCTGCGTGAAAAGAACCGTTAAACAGAATTAATAATGCTACTTGTCTTGTAAAAACTAGAGGAGCTGGTGGCTAAGTAATGACAGCCGCAAGGGTCGATCCATAAGGTAAAGCTACGCTTGCGAGGTTGGTCCGTGGATGGGTGACCATCTTTACATACTGAGACTCCTCCGTGCCTCGGAAAGAACGCTAAGCCGTTGTTCCCGGCTGTTATTTGTAGATCTTTGACAGTCGTTATGCGTAGTCAGAAGCCTGAAAGTCTGACAACCAAGTCTTACCAAGGGGTAACGTATTAACCAGTTACTGGGTTGTGGAGGTCAGATAGGCAGTCGCTCCATGTATTTTTATCCTAACTAATGCGTCTGCTTCTTGTTATTTTTTTTCTTTAGTTTTCTTCTTCACTTGCTGCGTGAGGCGCCGCTGATGAGCGCACTCCGCACTCTCAACCTCATTGCTGATGACGTCGACATATTCTGTTGCGCTTTAAATTACAGCTATAAATGTAGAAATTTTACATAGGGTGACACAATGGGCGGTCTTATCGCTAAAAGCGATCTTTTAAAGACAACCTTTGGATGGATTAGGGGGGGAAAGGAGAGACAATACTGCAGGTAGTCTGTGGTGTAAGAAGAGTAAGAAGCTATAGAATTTGTTATGGTACAAGCAGTGGAACTATTTATTTTTTAAGTGTACTTCTATATCGCATTGGGTCTAGCCTGTAAGGATAATATTATATGTTTGAAGTGAATAAATCCTACTAATATTACGAGTATAAATGCGAAAGTTTGTAAGAATGGATGGATGGATGTTTGTTACTCTTTCACGCAAAAAGTACTGAACGGATTTGGATGAAATTTGGCACACAGATAGTTTATAACCAGGAATAACACATAGGATACTTTTCATCCCGATATACCCACGGGGTCAAAACTTATGCGGGTGAAACCGCGGGGCGCAACTAATAATATTATAAATGCGAAAAGGTTTTTTTTTGTGTTTTTTTTCTGTTTGTTAGGCTTTCGCGCTAAAACGGCTGAACAGATTTGGTTGAAATTTTGCACATGGTTAGATCATGACCTGGATTAAGACATAGGATACTTATAATCCCGATATTCCCACGGGATCGAGACTTATACGGGTGAAACCACGGGGCGCAACTAAAAATATTTTAACTGTGAAAGTGAGTATGTTTGTTACGGTTTCACGCTAAAACGGCTAAACGGATTTGGATGAAATTTGGCACATGGGTAGATCATGACCTGGATTAAGAAATAGGATACTTTTAATCCAGGTAATACGTTCCCGTGGGATGTTTTCCGACATTGACGCAGGCAAAAGCTAGTTTTTTAATAAAACCACAAGTTTTATGATCGGCCGTCACCAAAAACATTATACAGGAAAACGCAATCAAAGACAGATTTAAATAAACCCACTTTAAGATCAGTATGGAATGCATTTAAAGGAACATCAAACGGCCACTCACAGCTGGAGCTCAAAATAAATTGAGTGCAAACATCTTAATTCCCGACTAAATTAGGAATAATTAAGATCGTGCTCTCGCAATAAATACATCACATAATCAGCCTTTAATGATCCCACTGCTGGGACACAGGCCTCCTCTCTGTGAGAGGGAGTGGGCCATAATCCACCACGTGGGCCCAGTACGGGCTGGTAGATGGCATAACTCATATGTCTTCGAATTTTTGGTTCTAGGACATGCCGGTTTCCTCACGATGTTTTCCTACACCATTTTGAGAGAAATAATTTACACAAAGTAAAGCGCCTGTCTGGGTTCGAACCCACGACCTACAACTCGTAAGTCGCGGCCGGTACCACTGGGGCACCACTGCTCTCCACATAAATAATATTTTATAAAACAAAATCCCCCACGCAGCGTCTGTCTGTCTATCTGAACGCGTTAAACTCAAAACACGTCTGGTTGAAAAACTTTCAGACTTTTGACTACCCCTAACGACTGTCAAATATCTACGAATGACAGCCGTGGCAAACAGTTTTAACGTGCTTTCCGAGGCACGGAGGGTCTTGATATGTAATGGATGACCTCACCCATCCGCAAACCGACCTCCGCAAGCGTAGCTTAAGCTTCGATCGACCCGTGCGGCTGTTATTATTTAGGCAAGAACCACAAGCTCCTTTACAGAAGAGTAAAATACTAGAAGCCCCTCAGTTTTTACAGAATCCTTCTGCCCCTAAATGACAAATTGTCTACGTGATGCCTTGTAAGCAATTCAACATTAGCACCTATTTTTAGTACGCAGATAAGTGTATGACGTCACACAGTGATATGGATAACATATCTATGTGAAGGTATTTCTTATCTGCAAGATAAAACGCTCCTTAATTTGCTACATGTGTTGAAATATTATGTAAAAGAACCGTGAAACAGAATTAATAATGCTACTTGTCTTATAAAAACTAGAGGAGCTGGTGGCTAAGTAATGACAGCCGCAAGGGTCGATCAATAAGGTTAAGCTACGCTTGCCGAGGGGTTGGTCCGTGGATGGGTGACCATCTTTACATACTGAGACTCCTCCGTGCCTCGGAAAACACGTTAAGCCGTTGTTCCCGGCTGTCATTTGTAGATCTTTGACAGTCGTTACGGGTCGTCAGAAGCCCGAAAGTCTGACAATCAAGTCTTACCAAGGGGTAACGTATTAACCAGTTACTGGGTTGTGGAGGTCAGACAGGCAGTCGCTCCATGTAAAATACTGGTATTCAGCTGCGTCCGATTAGACTGGATTGGGAAAAGGCTATGCAGATGGTGATGGGTTGATAAAAAGATTAAAAAACTGCCTATGTGTCAGTGGGGCTATGGGTCAGAATAGTAGTAGTCATTTTTGTCTTTTGTTAGGTCGTTTAAATCATATTAGAAGCATTATACTAATGATTGAAATACTGTCGTAGATTCATGCAAGCCTAGTATTTTTTGGTAGGTTACTGTTCAGAAATTGTGCACAACGTGTCGTAAACAGCAGGCTTAGCATAACACTCTCTATTTCTTCGAAGAATAGACACGGCTATTTCCATATAAAGTGACATTTTGTTCCTCATTTTTTGACATCACACCGTAGAATTACTTCTACTTAGAAAAGGACCTAGACAAAGATCGTTAGAAACGAAAGACAAGATGACAGATTGTAGAAGGATTTCTACGGTGAGATGTCAAAAACTGAGAAACGAAATGTCACTTTGTATAGAAAGAGCCGAGTCTATTCTTCGAAGAAATAGAGAGTGTCGTGCTAAGCCTGCAGAATACCGTCTGCATGCGACGTACTACCGGGATCAGTATATATTATGTATTCCAGGTTATAAACTACCTGTGTGCCAAATTTCATCAAAATCCGTTCAGCAGTTTTTGCGTTATTGAGTAACAAACATTCACATATTAGTAGGATAGATGTCCCAGAGACAGCTGAATAACCAAATTACAAGATGATTATTAACATTAACTAAACTAAATTAAAACTAAGTTAAGCCTAAAAAAGGCCCTCGGGGCATTGTACCGAGGATGCTGGCGGCATTTCCTCGCTGAATTGCAATGCTGATGCGTTGCGCGAGAAAGCCGCCAGCTTTTCGGTCACCAGTTACATCAACTAGACGTTTCGCGATTTCCGCAAATAACTTATGCGCGTTTGGACCCCACGGACCGTGGGTCTCGACGCCAAAGGGCACAAAGTTGTTCTCTCTGCCAAGGCCTCCATATTTAATAAGTTTCAGAATAATAATTTTAATTTTATTTCTCTATAGGCTACGAGCCTGAAGTGTTTTGTTTTGATAACCGACACTCTTGAAACTCGAGCTGTGCTTATAATTAGAGCTGCAACGATTAGTATTCGTGTCGTGCGTGATTAAAACTTCAATAATTGTTTTATAGGTTGACCTTGATTAGCGGTTACATGGATTGTTGTATTGATTTCTTTTTTGGGGCAAGTCTACCACATCCTGTGGGCAAAATAACAGTGGTTACCATCAGAAAAGCACAGAGACAATGAAACTGTATTTATTAGTCTTAAAACAGTGGAGGACTAAAACCATAGTTTCAATTTCCCTCTACAAGGTGTCGTTTTGCATCCTCGTCAAATTCAAGGAGGTAACTATGCTAATGATTCTCGACACAAATCAATAATAAAATGATCTTTTTTTTTTTTTCCTAATTTTTGGGAATCGGCATGTGTGGGACACGCATGTTAAAACGCGGCCCGTGTGATACCGCACTGTAACTGCCCTTTTACACACACACTACCGCATACGCAACGGGATGATTCTAAAATACTGTCAAACTTAAATAACTAAAAAAACAAGTATGTATTAATTATTGAGCAGGTATCGTAATTTTATTTGATTATATACGTCTTTCATAGCAGCCTCCTGAAATTTGACGAGGATGCAAAACGACACCTTGTATATCAATCATAAAACAGAAGTTATCAGTAAATCTCAAAAATCAAATTTAAATCCTGGTGATACAGCGGTTACTAGTGTGCGCCACGAAAGAAGGCCCGCGGAAAATTGTGGAACTATATGTTTTTTAAAGCAATGTGAGACAATGGTGCCGATTCCCTTGTTCACAAACTAAACTAAATTTAAGTTCAGTGCATCTTTTTCCTTCTATTTCATTAAGAAAAGGACAGAAGATAAATTTTAGTTTAGTCCTGTCAAATTAATCAGCGCCTGTCACTACTCCATACAAGTTTAGACGTGATTAAAAACTTGCCTACTAAAATTACGTCAATTTACGTCAAGCGATGATTAATTTGACAGGACTGAACTAAAATTTATCTTCTGTCCTTTTCTTAATGAAATAGAAAGAAAAAGATGCACTGAACTTAAATTTAATTTAGTTTGTGAACAAGGGAATCGGCGCCAATGACATATACACTAGCGCCGCGTCAAAAGGACTTCAGTGGTGACTCTAAAGTCTAATTTTGTCTTTTCGACCGCTTGTGGCAAGAAGGGACTTCTTATTGTTTTTGCCAATAAGTTTTTTTTTTTGTACTTTTATGGGCATCTGGACGGTTTTTTTTATAGAGACAGACAGTAAAGCAGAGGAGTCTGATGGACCTTTCGAGAAAAAAAGGTTCGCAAAGTGAGGCGTGAGTGGAAAAAAAACTAAACTCTGATTTTAAATTTGCTAGACTAAAATGACAGCTGCGGTCGTCCATTTTTTAGGGTTTCGTAGTAAACAAGGAACCCTTATAGTTTCGCCATGTCCGTCTGTCTGTCTGTCTGTCCCCGCTGTAGCTCAGAGACGCTTAGTACTATAAAGCTGTAATTTGGCATAGTTATACATATTAATCACGCCGACAAATCGTAATGTGGGGACAAGTTGCACGTAATGTGGGGTATCGTAGGATAGGCCGTTCAAAAATATTGCGGGTCTGTGAACACCATTTTTCGATTCAGGGATCCGTTTCCGTAATATTAAGCTTTAAAGTGCTAATTTTTGTTAGAGTTAAGTTTCCCCTGCCAGCTACATGGTTGTTTATTCATGGCAGTAGTATTGTAGATATAATGAAATTAAAAGGAAAACTATCACAGCTAAGTAGGCTTTATAAGTTAACGAGTAATAGTCGACCAACTTAAATTTGCGCTTGGAGAATTGATCGTGACATATATCTGTCGGGACAGAGGGCCGATTGGAGCTTGATTCTTAACCGTTGAATATTTTACTGGGCGTAGATGTGTGCAGCGGGCGAGAAGAAAAGTCTGAAGTTGATTATTGATTTTTAGGTAATATTTCAACTTGACAAAATTTATAAAACGAAACGTTGGACAGTTTCTATGCACTTGTTGTCCGTACGAAGTCCGATGGTCAAGAGGACTAGTCCACTGTAGCTGTAGCGCCCTCGTCGACTCGCACGAACGTCAGGCTAGACTCTGTCAAAGCGCGCCAACTTCACACTTGCGTTTCGTTGTCAATTGACATCCCGTACCCATGACTGTTCCGATATATCAATGTTTGAGAGAACATGTTTTTTAACTAAGTTAAGTTTGTTTTTGGGATAAAATCATCCCAAGTAATCCCAACTACGGAACTCTTTATTATGCGTACATGCGTACACGAACTTGGCCGGTTTTTTTTTAATAACACGATAAATCCTATTAATATTATAAATGCGAAAGTTTGTAAGGATGGATGGATGGATGGATGTTTGTTACTCTTTCACGCAAAAAGTACTGAACGCCGCGCCACCGTTTGGTTTCATAGGAAATTAGTAACGAAAATATGAATATTTGAAAAAAAAATCATAGGCAGAATTATCCTACTAATATTATAAATGGGAAAGTTTGTAAGGATGGATGGATGGATGGATGGATGGATGGATGGATATTTGTAACTCTTTCACGCAAAAAGTACTGAACGGATTTGGACGAAATTTGGCACACAGATAGTTTATAACCAGGAATAACACATAGGATACTTTTTACTTAGGACATAGGAAACTTATGCGGACGAAAACGCGGGGCGCATCTGTAATTAATATTACAGAGACAACCGGACAAAACTGAAGTTCTTCCTGCAGAGAATGATTCAGTGCTCCTTGGTGAGTCACTTGGTAAGTAGATTATTTAGGTTATATTTTTTATGTGAACACCAAATGTCATTTTAGTCAAGCAAATTAAAATGCAGAGTATAATTGCTTAAGACGCTGACAACACCTAAACCGCGGTCACTGTCAGACTGCATAGAAAATAAAGAGAAGCGCGATGACACAACGTTTGTAATTTATTGCAAAATATGAAGCAATTATCTATTTACTCAAAATTGAGTTGAGTAATCGAAAATAAAAAACAACCAAGTTCTGTATTCAAATAAGACGTTCTTGTTATTAATTAAATACGTAACGTATGTTGATATTTAATACAGATATTTTGGTTTGAAACTCAAGGTAAGAGGTTAGTTTAACGTTAGTTTGTATCGAGATTTTTTATCAAAACGTGTTTTTTTGTAACAACCAAGTTCTGGGAAATATGTTCAAAATTCACATATATTTTTTATACAAACTATACAGATTTGGTTATTTTTTTTTTTCAAGACAATCCTATTTTAGTCATTTTGTCGGTGATATTCTGAAACCGCGGAACTAACAGTGTTTAAAACCGCCTATTTACAAAAGTAGCAAAATCGAGATTTCGAATTTTCTAATTCATTAATATAATATATTTTACATATAACTAATGCCTACAATATTAAGAGGAATTTATCAATTTAAAAGTTTAAACAATAGAAAGTCAAGTGGTTTAGTAAATATTTAGTTTTTCCTCGTTCCTGTAAAATTCACTGCACCTACCTTACGCGGTTTCAAACACTGTTAGTTCCGCGGTTTCAGAATATCACCGACGATTTGCCTCTTGTCAGCGCCTTAAGAAGTGATCGTGGGGGACAAACTCCAAGTTTTTTAATTACTTCAGAGTTTTCGAAGTTATTGTCCCTGTATTTGGTATATTAATAATATGCTAATTACACATGGTAATCCGACTAGGGAACAACATCTGCCACAGTTACGTAAGCGTATGCGTAACAATGGCCTTGAAATGAAAGGCAAGTCCAAGTTTTTTAATCACTTCAGAGTTTTCGAAGTTATTGTCCCTGTATTAGGTAAATTAATAATATGTTAATTGCAGATTGTAATCCGACTACGAAACAACATCTGCCACAGTTACGTTAGCGTATGTAATTTCCTCACATTGGCCTTGAATTTAAAGGCAACGACTTCTTTGTAACTACGGACGCGCTAATCAGGAACAAACTCTGTTTCAAATTTAGAACAACCAACTGTCAAAATTTGTTTTTTTTTTTATTCTGAGTGTAGGGGCGAGCGGTATGCGTTGCATTCATGTAATTTTGTGTATTTTGACAATAGAGACTGCTCATTGAATACCATTGCCTATCTTTTGAACATTGGATGATTATACTAGTGATAAGATTAGCTAAACTTGAGTCATTTTATTCGATTCAGGACAGGATGACCTTATCATTCGACCTTTTGTCCAATTATTTCTTATTTTTTCAACGAAAACACGTTAAACTATGACATCATATGAATGTAATGTTTTTATAACATAGAATAACATTGCGCCTGTATTCCCCGAAGGGGTAGGCAGAGGTGTAGTGGGTACCTATACCGCGCTGACATTTCGCCAGTTATGTGTAAGACCCATGTAATAGGGGACGAGCCTATTGCCATCAACCGGTCACAAGTCCAGACCGCGGGCTACTACTGAGAAATTCCAGATAGAAAACTCAATAAAACCTTTCCCGAGACTAGAATCGAACCCAGGACCTCATGCTAAGCAGTGGCGCTTGCGAGCACTATACCAACGACGCAGTAATGTTTTTATTAACCATATTCGGAATGCCAAAGTAAGTTTTGCTTAGTTGAGGAAAAAAATTAGGTAGGTAACGTATACGTTGTTATTTCTGAAGATGATGTAATTAATTATGTATGTAGCTTTAATTATGTTATTCGATAGCCGTTGGCCGATGTTTAGTTTTATACTAAGCATCAAGTTTTTGTATTTTACCAACAAAATTACATATGCCTTTCAATTTGGTTAAATTTACTTATCGATGAAATATTTATCAGCACATCACTATCGCGCATCTGTCATGAAAAAAAGAAAACGGCCAAAAGTATCAAAAAAAAAGAAATTAGCAGGTGCACTGCACTACTCGTAATCCAATGCATGCAGTGAAAGCACTGCTTGCAAAAATGCGCGCCAACACACACACGTAACACGTAAAAAACTGGCTATAAACACAATCAATTTTTCACAAAAAAAAAATAGGTACTTCACTATTTAAAAGAAAAGGAACACACACCGAGAATGTCAGTTGCGGATTTAAAAATGGAATTTAAAAAAAAATCACTGCTTCCGTCACCTTCCACCAAAGATAAGAAAAACGCGTGACAGCGTCCGCGCGCGACAACTGACAGCCGTTGACTGGTGTCTTTCCGCCAGACGCGAGATAATGGCATACGTTTTTAGGGGTCCGTCTGCTTGGAGGAATGTTTTATGAGTTTTTTGCTTATTGCTCACTTGAATTTATAAATATGTAGTAACAATATTATTTTGTCTCTGTTGTGTTTTTTTTTTAAAGAACAAACTAATTTATAAAAAAAATATTAGCTTATTATTATATTATTTTAATTTTTATTCGCTCGTTTTTTAATTTTTATTTCGATGTTAGGATTTCAAAATACAAAAAAAAAATACTCTCAGGCACTAGTATTGCCAGTGTTTTCATTTGTTGTCATATTGTTCTCTCCACATTAGGGGCTTGTGGCTAAGTAATACAACCGCACGGGTCGATCGGTCAGGCAAAGCCACACTTGCCACGGTTGGTCCGTAGATAGGTGACCATTTTTACATACGAAGACCTCTTCGTGCCTGGGAAAGCACGTTAAGCCTTTAGTCCCGGCTGTCATTCGTGGATCTTTGACACGACAGTCGTTACGGGTCATCAGAAGCCTGAAAGTCTGACCAGTCTTACCAAAGGGTAAGGTATTACCTAGTAACTGGGTTGTGGAGGCCAGATAGGCAGTCGCTCCATGTAAAATACTGGTATTCATCTGCATCCAGTGAGATTGGAAGCCGATCCCAACTTATTCGGGAAAAGGCTAAGCAGATATTTGTTCCCTGCACATTGTATTCCTGCCCGGTGTCTAATATCTTACAGGCCTAAATATATAAGACCTTTACAATTTCTAAGCTGACATTAGAAGCCATCAGACTAGCATAGAATGCAAAAAAGATAATAAGTGTGTGAGAACAATGACATATGCTTGTGTAAAGTAGGTCAATTTCACTGAGGAAGAAAGTCGCACACTCGCACGTCTGCCTGAGGTACACAGAACATTTTTTTAAAGTATCCATTGAAAGGGGTCGATATACTTATTATTTTGATCAACTTTCTAAGGGACCAAAACTGAAATCCCGAAGAAAAATCAGGTTTTGCCATTAGTGCTGTGGGCGAAAACAAACACAGTCCCAAATAGCAGGAGACGCCAGTGAGGCAGGCCCTGAAGGTGATGGAGGGACGGATTGATAGGCTCTTTTCTAAGAGATGCCCCAACTTGCTATCACGAAGGAAATAGTGTAGGGATTGGCCTTTGCCTTGGCCCCTTTCTTATTCATTTTATTATTTTAAATGAACCCACAGTAAAATACATAGGCGTACGACATAATTATAATTTGAGTACATATTTGCTAATTGTTTATAAAAATCTTCCAGCAGACCTTTTTTTTTGGGTGCTAAATTATCAAATAACTTCTCCCCCACTGGGCTGTGTCAGCCTCTTACTGACTAAAACCCACCCGTGTTCCTTCCGTTGCCTTTATTGCCTGTGTGATGATTATGTTTATGGATTGTAAATAGAGGGGGTCGAATTTCAACCAGTGGGCGACCTAGTAATGAATCATTCATTTCAGCTGAAAGACGTCCACTACTGGACATAGGCCTCCCCAGCATCGCCACTTCGACCGGTTCTGTGCTTCCCGCACCCAGTGGACTCCTGCGACCTTCACAAGGTCATCGGTCCACCTTGTAGGAGGCCTTCCAATGCTACGTCGTATTAATAATGAATAATTATTCGAATATTTTTTCAGTATTTAGCTTTCTTAACTTCTGGGGTGAATTTCTGTCTCTGCTCAGTTGCTTACTACCAAGGTCAGATGTCAGATGTTACACATCATATGCCACTACTGTAAGGCTGGCTCGTTTGTTTTTTTTTAACTGTACCATCGACTCAAAAAGAAGAGCCTCGGTTACACCGACTCAGAGATTAGGGTTTTAAAAGTCGTTTCTTTTTTATCAACTATCTCATTTAAGAAACACACGTATCTTTCAAATTCCATGTATCTACAACGGTTTCAACTTTCCCTAGTCTGTTTGTCAAACGTTCCCCCTGTGCTAATTTTGTATTTATTCTACAGATTATACGGACTACTTCTAAAGCGGGTGCAGCGGCAGCAAATGCCGAAAATCTGAAAGTTATTAAATATGGAGACCTTGACAGAGAGTACACTTTGTGCCCTTTGGCGTCGAGGCCCTCGGTCCGTGGGGTCCCAGTGCGCATAAGTTATTTGCGGAAATCGCGAAATGTCTAGTTGATGCAACTGGTGACCGAAAAGCTGGCAGCTTTCTGGCGCAACGCATCAACATTGCAATTCAGCGAGGAAATGCCGCCAGCATCCTCGGTACAATGCCCCGAGGGCCTTTTTTAGGCTTAACTTAGTTTTAATTCAATTTAGTTAATGTTAATAATCATCTTGTAATTTGGTTATGTAAATAAATATTATACAACAGATAAGACGATTTTGCTGCTCAAAACATTCCAGATCACTCGTAAAAATATTTTCCTCATTAAAATCACGACCAACACTGACAATAAGCACTCCATACTGCGTACCTACCTCACTCAAGGACTGGACTGACGTAATGCCAGCGATGACTGCACTAATCACTCTGTTGAAAGCATTAGGTTGATGCAAATTAGGTCCCTTTATATCAGCGATGAACTCACTCCCTATTAGGACTGATGGACTGATGTGGGCGTATGATTGTTCGTCTTTAGTTGGCTAAACGACCCTTTCAATGGAATACTCCATTGAAAGGGTCGTTTAGCCAACTACAGACCCAAGATACATTAATATGTGAAATATTTCATCAAAGGGCATCTGAGAGGGCTATCCTTAGAGTTTCCCTACATGATCGTCAGAAATTAAGAGATCGTCAGGAGAACCAAGGTAACCTGCATAAGCCGAAGAATTGCCAAACTTAAGTGGCAGTGGGCATGGCTTACTGCTTCGTCAGAAATGAAGAGATCCGCAGGAGAACCAAGGTAACCTGCATAGGCCGAAGAATTGCCAAACTTAAGTGGCAGTGGGCAGGGCTCATTGCTCGCAGAACAGACGACTGATGGGGCCGAAAGGTTCTCAGTTGCGAACGCGTACCGGAAGACGTAGAGATGGAAGGCCTCCCACAAGAGGGACCGATAACCTGGTGAAGACCGTAGGTATGAGCTGATTTGAGTTGTGGGCGAAAATGGATTGTAGCGTGAGTCCTCCTATCTGCTAATACCATTAGATCTAAGGTTAAATTAAGGCAATTGACTGGTAAACGTGAAGGTCAACGGCAGAACACTTATCAAAATATCAATTGATTTATGTGTGTCTGCCATCTTATCTCCAAAATACTTTATTAACACTAAACCTGTATTGCACCATAAATTCAATTTGTTTCAAACAAGGTAGAGGTTAGATATATTGAGGCAGAATGGAGGACACGTAAACTGTAAAACTATTAACCCAACACCATTGCCAGAACAAAACGTTTCACATGGACTTCCAAGGAGAACCCGGTCTTCTTGCCGATTCTTGCGGTCACATTCCAATTATCAAGTTTACCTTTTGTAAGGTTTGAGGGGCTTGTGGTTTCCGTGCCTCGGAAAGCCTTTGGTCCCGGCTCTCATTCGTGGATCTTTGACAGTCGTTTAAAATACTGGTATTCAGCTGCATCCGGTGACTGGAAGCCGACCCCAACGAAGTTGGGAAAAGGCGGGCAGATGATGACCTTTTGTAAGATGAAACAGGATCGTTTCACCAGATTTTTTAGACGCCTGACTGGATTCTCCCATGAGTATTAAGGGAAGACCAAAGAAACGATGGATGGACTAAAAGCGAGTGACCTCCGAGATGACAACTAATAGAGAAGCATGGAAGGAAGGGACATGTTGCGACGACCCTAAATGAATAGGGTATTTTACTATATACGAGAAAAAACTATAAATATATTATTGAGATAGTTTAGGCAAAAAGGAGTCGGAAAATGTTACTTTTAGTTCATAAAATAACAAAATAAATTTAAAATTCAATTCAACGTTTTCAGTTTTTCTAATCTGTTAAAAACACCATGAAATAGTAGCCGCCATGTTATTACGTCATACCGCTATGTAATCTAAAACGTGTCAACTGTCAACTGATAGTTAGATGATAGATCTGCGCATTTGTTTACATAGCCAAGTGACGTCGTGACCACAGAGCAACATGGCATCCACTGCGTCCAGCGTTTTCGTCAAACTACGCGCGAAATTTGAAAATGTAAAATTTAAATGCATTTTTATGGCACTTATCGATTGAATAAAATTTTTGTGATTTTTTTTTTGGGGCATATTAGCACTATAGAATTTAATTAAGACACTTTTCAAAAATGGGTGTAAGACCCTATTGGGATAAGGGCGGGAGAATGATGGTAATGACTGGACTCACCCAGAGCCCCTGTACAGCCACACAGACTAACAAATTGTTATAACTTTAACGTTTAACGGTGTTATTACAAAACAAGGATTTCTTTAGACATGGTTTAAACCATCGAGCTAGTTTTTGTAATAAGAACGTTATTGTGATTGAAATGCAGTTCTTTATACAAAACTTACTATTTAGTCCGGTACTAAGTTGACAGTTTGGCATTAGGAACTTTAACGTAGTCGGAATAAAGTTCGAAATTAAAAAACGGCTCAATAATTTAAACCTGGGTCTGAAGATAATCCTTGTTTTGTAATAAGACGGTAAGGGCCTTATTACAAACCAAGGTTTGTATTTAGAACCACGTTTAAACCATCGAGCCATTTTTGAATTTAGAACTTTATTTCAACAAAGACAAAGTTCTTAATACAAAAACAGATTTTTAAACCGGGCCTAAGTGATCAATTTCGTATAAAGAACTTTACTACGGTCAAAATAAAGTTCGAAATACAAAAACTGGCTCGAAGGTTTAAGCTTGGATCAAAGATAGAACTCGTTTTGTAATAAGACGGTAAGAGTCTACAATATCTTGAGGGGCTTGTGGCTAAGTACCTAATAACAAACGCACGCGGCGATCAATCAATTAAAGTACACTTGCCGCGGTTGGTCCGTGGAAGGGTGTCCATCTTTACGTACTAAGACCCCTCCGTGCTCCGTGTTTGTTATTTTTAGATCTTTAACAGTTGTTACGAGTCTGACAGACTTAATAAATAACAATTTTAAAAGTGACTAAAATCATAATTATCTGCGCCAAAACTCGAATCCTTTAAGTCTCATGCAGACTGGCGCGACAGGCAGCGCAACGCGATACTTTCCATGAAGTTCTCATATATATTGTGCTACAAGTGTCGCGTCGCACTGTCGAGTCGCGCCTGTCTGCGGGAGCCTTCATACAGATCGTGATTAGAGCTCTATGTTTATTACTCTTCTGACCTTGCACAATCCCGTTTCTAGATGCTGTTAAAACCAGTTTAAAACTTTGTGTATGAATTGATAAATCAGTATTTTTTGGGTTTAGTTTTTTAGTTCTATGGCCTCGTAGTCGCAAGCGCAACTGCTGAGCATGAGGTCCTGTGTTCGATTCCCGGGTCGGTCAGTGTTATTGGATTTTCCATCTAGAATTTCTTTGTAGCAGCCCGGAGTCTGGATTTGTGCCCGGTTGATGGCAATAGGCTCGCCCCCTATTACATGGGCTTAAACATAACTGGCTAAATGTTGGTGCACTATAGGTACACTTCTGCCTAACCAATCGGGCGTAATGTTATGTACTTTATTAATTTGAGCTAAACTTGGGAGCTTTTTTTTTTGGTGGAAAATTATCAAATAACTTCTCCCGCTCTGGGCGGAGCGGAAGGTGTGCCAGACTCTTACTGACTAAAACCCACCCGTGTTCCTTCCGTTGCCTGTGTTGCCAGGGGCCTCGGTAACCCTTTAGTTAGTACCTTCCCGCGACCCCGGCAGGAGTTTGAAGATGGAGTTCATCTTTACGTTGACAGCCCGACTGTTAGGCAAATGTCTCATATCTACCTCACCTTTTGGCGTTAGCCGTATTTCTGGACAAATTTTCACGAACTCATCGAAGATATTACCTGTAACAGAAAAGAGAAAGGTTGAGAAAAAGAACAACACACCAGCTACTGTAGGGGTACTTACATAATCAGCCCACAATGTTGCCACTGATGGGACACAGGCCTCCTCTCTGTGAGAATGAGTGGTACCACGCGGGCCCAGTGCCGCCGGTAGATGTCAGTAGGACATGCCGGTTTCCTCACGATAAATGATAATTGATTTTTATTTCTGTAAGTAGGTTTTTACAAACACTTTTACACGTCAAACATATTTTTTAAATAAAGGCTCCCGTAGACTGGGGCGACATCGCGGGCGCGACAGGCATATTGAAGTCGCGCCCGCGATATCTTATCGCGATAGATTATCTAGATTAAGGCTCGTGCAGACACGAGCCTTAAAGCTAGATGAGGTCAGCGTTTCCTACCAGAAAGGCCGAAACAAACTCAGGTCACAGTCTTTTTTAAAGTCCAGACATAATCCTGACATCCCAGACTGTCCAGTCAGTGCACGCATATAATCAGCCTATAATGTTCCCACTGCTGGGACACAGGCCTCCTCTCTGTGAGAGGCAGTGGCGTGGGTGGAGGCGTAATCCAACACGGGGGCCCAGTGCGGGTTGGTAGATGTCACATGTCTTCGAATTTTTGGTTCTAGGACATGCCGGTTTCCTCACGATGTTTTCCTTCACCGTTTTGAGAGCAGTGGTGATGAAATGATTTACACAAAGTAAAGCGCCTGTCCGGGTTCGAACCTACGAGCTACAACTCGTAAGTCGCGGCCGTTACCACTGTGCCACCACTGTTCTCAACGTCAGTGCACGCATTTGTACTGATCGTGCAGCTCAACTCTACTTTTTCCTTCACCGTTTTGAGAGCAGTGGTGATGAAATAATTTATAGGTCTAATTTATAGGTCCTTCACCGTTTTGAGAGCAGTGGTGATGAATAATTTATAGGTAATTTTTGTAGGTCCACTGTACACTTGGCCACCACTGCTCCCTAGGGGTGCTTAGGGGGGGTTTATTAAAATGATTTGCGTAAAATAATACTCCTAATGAAGCTGTGAGGTGACTGTATAACACACTATCGGTAGCAATGTGTCTTATTTTGGCAGTTTAAGAGTCGGATAATCGCTGGTGACCTTGGTCATACAAATGCACGTCGCGTTCGCGTCGCGCCGCCGCCGCCGCCGCTGTTCGATTTCACAGGGAATATTTATTTTTGTAACGAAAATATGAATATTTAAAAACAAAAAAATATATAGAATTATAGATAATAAAGAGTCTTATCATACAAAAAAAAATCATGAAAATATCTTAATAAGTTTAGAAGTAAGATCGTTTTTTTATGCTTAGGGTAGACATTACTTCCTGAATTTATTTCATAAAGTATTTTACTACAATTCTTAAATATTTACATATAGAATTGATGTGTAAGCGTAAAAACTAGAAAGTTTAACATACATTTTTGCATAACTTATTTACATTATTTGAAGGCGTAAAAATAGATTCAAAAGTCACTAAAATCATATAAATCTGCGCCAGCCGTTGGTCCCGGCTGTCATTCGTAGATCTTTGACAGTCGTTACGGGTAGTCAGAAGCCCGAAAGACTGACAAACAGTCTGACCCCAACATGTTGGGAAAAGGCTAGGCAGATGATGTCCTGCCAGGGTCGCGGGAAAGTCCGAAAGGGTTACCGAGGTCCCCTGGCAACACAGGCAACGGAAGGAACACGGGTGGGTTTTAGTCAGTAAGAGTCTGACACACCCTCCCGCTCCGCCCAGAGCGGGAGAAGTTATTTGATCATTTCCCACCCATAAAAAAAGGCAAATAATGTCTCTAAACGCTGACATTACGTGTTCTGTGTCGGAAGACAGATGGATGAGACGGTAACTACTCGCAACTGCCCAGACTGCACCAAATTACTTTTCTACCCAAAATAAACAAGAAGATAATTCATAATGTAACTTATTAAAGGTACTCCAACAGCTTCTTTATACAAAATATCAAATAATACTAGGTAACAACCTTATGCAGTTGCCACAGGTGAACCAATATTCTCAAATACGGTGATAACCTAAGGTAAAAACGAAATATGTACAAAATTAAGTGGTAACAAACAGAAAAATATAAAATTACATAAGAAATAAGCTACAGAGGTTGCAAGAAGCACTTACATACTAACACAATTAATCTTAGATTGTAAGGGTTGCGGGCTTTGGGACCTTAAGGCGCTGACAAGAGGCAAATGACCAAAATAGGCTTTTCTTAAGAAAAAAAAAAAACTGCCAAATCTGTATAGTTTGTGGTAGCGGAAAAAATATATGTTAATTTTGAACATATTTCTAAGAACTTGGATGTTACCAAAACACGTTTTGAAAAAAAAAATCGATACAAACTAACCTCTTACCTTGAGTTCTTCTAATCCAAAATATCTGCATTAAATATCAACATAAGTTACGTATTTAATAAATAACAGGAACGTCTTATTTGAATACAGAAATTGTTTGTTCTTTATTTTCGCTCAACTCAATTTTGAGTAAATAGATAATTGTTTCATATTTTGCAATAAATTACAAACGTTGTGTAATCGCGCTTCTCTTTCTATTCTAAGCAATGTGACAGTGAACGCGGTTTAGGTGTTGTCAGCGTCTTAAAGATGTTTACGGAGTCATGAAATATATGTCAAGATACTTAATAATGATAAAAAATAAAGTAATAATTCTAATAGAAGATAAGCCATTATTAATCCGTAATAATCCTAGATAAAGAAGTTTCTATTAAGATATAAAATATTAAAGTTTATTATCGACCGTTTCTTGGTAAGAGACTGGTGTAACTTCTGAACAATTACAGTGCGATAATAATATTATTCAATACTGATTATAAAGTAATGTGAGTCCGGCTGTAAATAAGCCGTCACATCTTGAGTCTTCAAGGGCTAAGTTAATACAGTGGCACTAGCAACACAAACGTGGTTACCTCCTGATTCAGAGTTTTTTTTTTTATTTCAAAGCGAATCTTTTAGCAAATATTGTCGTGAAAATTATGAATTTATTTGTCAACAAATTTAATGAATGAATGAATGAAATACACCGACCCCAGCGTGGTTAAACCAGACTCGATTGCTCGAATGAACCCAAGGATTCGCACTAGTCCCTGGAGCCTCATGTTTCATGGGACTAGAGACCATTGCATATCAAAGAGTAGACCGGGGGGCGCGGTAATGGTCAGGAAGACATGCCCTTAGGATAGGAAGGATTATTAGAGCCTACCGGATATGCATTCTAGAGTAAGCAATGGAATAGTGGAGCGACGGGTGATTTATCTATGGGAGATCTTTTAACAACGTCGCCGCCAGGTTGGCTCAGGTCCAGTTGCTTATTTCTTCCTCTCACCCTACCCGCAGCAGGCGCACCAGGCGTCGGCGGAGGGCGGACAACGCCCTCTTCAGCCCCCCTAAGTGGGTCCAGGGGCGACGGACTCGGGGACATCCGTCGCCCCCACATAGCAGGACCCGAGGCGGCGGCGTGTAGTGTTCCACGGGCGCCCCTATTGGACGTCGCGGGGGGAGTTTTACACCTAATTCCCCCCGCGAGCTTGAGGTGGCCCGCAATGACGGGTCGGCACCAGCCGGGGATCGCGAAAGTCGCACTAGATCCCATGATCCCCGGTGCAAGTGTGGGAGGGGAACACCGGGGTGGTTTTTAGTCAGTAAGAGTCTGAAAGACCCCTCCGCCTGCCCCAGGGCGGAGGACATCCATGAGGATTTTCCCCACCGGAACAATAAAAAAAAACGTCCTGTTGTTTTCTCGACTCTTTTCTGTGTCACCGCTGTTTCCAATCTGAGGTCTCGATCCGTTTCTGATTTCTTGTAAATCTCGCTAGCAGCCTTCCTAATCTTATTTCGATATTCAGCCGTGTACATCCAAAAGTTGATTTCCTTGTCGAAGTAAGTCTTATCCTGCATTAGGTTATGAATTTATTTGTCAACAAATTAACAGTACAGCGTCCTTCGCGTTTAATATAATAATGCGTTAAGGCGCTGACAAGACCCAATTGACCAAAATAGGCTTCGCTTAAGAAAAAAAAATGCCAAATCTGTATAGTTTGTAGTAGCAGAAAAAATATATATTAATTTTGAACATATTTCCCAGAACTTGGTTGTTACCAAAACACGTTTTGAAAACAAAATCTCGATACAAACTAACGTTAAACTAACCTCTTACTTTGAGTTCTAATCCAAAATATCTGTATCAAATATCAACATACGTTACGTATTTAATTAATAACAAGAACGTCTTATTTGAATGCAGAACTTGGTTGTTTTTTATTTTCGATTACTCAACTCAATTTTGAGTAAATAGATAATTACTTCATATTTTGCAATAAATTACAAGCTTTGTGTCATCGCGCTTCTCTTTCTTTTCTATGGAATTTGACAGTGACCGCGGTTAAGGTGTTGTCAGCGTCTTAAGGATATTGATGGGGTTCCCCGCTTCTGTAGTGCGTTAGGGATGTATGCTGAGAAAACGATGCGCTTCCTTGGTGCGCCGCGTGCGGGCCAGCCCCAACCTTATTCTGCGTTGTGTGGCGAGCTGACTCGATTGTTTATAAATATGTGAGTCGCTGCTGCAAGCTGTCCACCTCGGTGTTGGGCGTGTGGCAGTGATTCACATTCACATGTATTCATGGTTTTAGGTTAAGCGATACTTTAAACTTTTATTTACATAATCAAATTACAAGATGATTATTAAAATTAACTAAATTAAATTAAAACTAAGTTCAACCTAAAAAAGGCCCTCGAGGCATTGTACCGAAGATGCTGGCGGCATTTCCTCGCTGAATTGCAATGCTGATGCGTTGCGCGAGAAAGCCGCCAGCTTTTCGGTCACCAGTTACATCAACTAGACGTTTCGCGATTTCTGCAAATAACTTATGCGCACTGGGACCCCACGGACCGAGGGTCTCGACGCCAAAGGGCACAAAGTTGTACTCTCTACCAAGGCCTCCATATTTAATAAGTTTCAGATTTTCTGCCACTGCACCCGCTTTAAAAGTAGTCCATTGGATTAAGTGATTAGAATGGGAATATTAACATAGGGGTAAGGAATATCGTTACTAACAAAACTGAGTTATGTTACTTGTTAATAAAGATATTATTATTTATTATTATTTCTGTTAACCAATCAGAACAGCTACGTTGATGAAGCACGTCCAGACTCAGAAAACTCAAACTCAAAGCATTTATTTCAAATAAACCAAATACAGGCACTTTTGAATTGTCAAGGGGTCGGTCAGTCAGAAAGATGAAGCTAGTTGCACATTCCAAAGCGTGGTAGGTTCCTAAGGAGAAGAACGGGCAAGAAACTCCACGGACACTCTTTTAAATTAAAATATTGGTTACATCATTCATGTTGAAATTATAAATGTGAGAACAATGTAGAAAGACGTGCACGTTAAAAGTGTCCGTCATAAAAAGATAAAAACAATTGAAAAAATAAAATAAGCCGCCGAAACATGGACTTATTTTCTAATGAAACAATCAAAATCAGAGTTTTGCGAAATGAAACAAAATAACAAATTCCTACGGAACCACGTCGTTAATGACACATGTGCGTTCTTCCAACACGTGCGCCCCACCCGGTGCTATGTTTAGACTAAGTTAGGGCTACCATGTTGAAACGCCCGTCCGGGAATATTTTTTTTTTTAGTGGGAAATCTACAAATAACTTCTCCCGCTCTGGGCGGAGCGGGAGGGTGTGTCAGACTCTTACTGACTAAAACCCACCCGTATTCCTTCCGTTGCCTGTGTTGCCAGGGACCACGGTGACCCTTTAGTACCTTCCCGCGACATTTGGAATAGCAGTTTGGTATCCCATTGATAATTAAAAAACTCGATGAATATTCAGTGGCGCGACAAGACGATATTGGCAAGATATATTTTACTGTCTAGTGGTCGTAAGCGCCACTACTGAGCATGAGGTCCTGGGTTCGATTCCCGGGTCGGGCAAAGTGTTATTGGGTTTTTCTATCCGGAATTTCTCAGTAGCAGCCCGGAGTTTGGATTTGTGCCCGGTTGAAGGCAATAGGCTCGCCCCCTATTTCATGGGAATTAAAAACAAAACTGGCGAAATGTGGGTACTACAGGTACACCTCTGCCCAACCCTTCGGGGAAACAAGGCGTTATGTTATGTTACGTTTTTTTTTCGGCGATGTCGGGTATTGTTTTTGAAATCTTAATTTTTTTGGCGCAAATTCAAATCCACCTAGTATCTTAAAATAACGGTGATTTTCCAAATATAACACGGGATGCAACAGCGAGCGAAGCGAGCTTGAAAATTTTATCACCTCGGATAGGCTTTGGAGGCTCGGAGGGTGTCAGACTCTTACTGACTAAACCCACCCGTGTCCCTTCCGTTGCCTGTGTTGCCAGGGGCCTCGGTAACCCTTTTGTACCTTCCCGCGACCCCGGCAGGCATCGGCCCTAGTGGACCCCTACACTTGTGCTGACGACATCTCTTTGAGGCGCGCGTGGAACACAATGCGCCGTCGACCCGGGCCTGGTCCTTACCGGACGGCGAGCTACCCATTCTACCCGCTCACCACGGATGGGCTAGGTTTTCTTTTGATCATTCATACAAAAGTAGGATTTACTCTGATGACTTATTCAACAAAATATTACAATTAAGAGACTAAAGATTAAGAGCGAGCGAAGCGAGTTCAAAAATTTTAGCATCCCATTTCGGATAGGTTTGTTACGAAGGAATTCATGGTCAAATAAACGCGCCCTAACTTCAAAACTGGGAGCAACGACTTATTTACCGGGACACCGGGACACAACCCTTCAAACTGGGGCGTGTCCCGGTGTACCGGGACGTGTGGCGCATGTCTAAGTTTACAAGCAAATATAGCATGGCGACTACTTCACTTTTTTTTTTGTTATTGCAGCCGGAAAGACCTCCCCTGCGGAGATTTTTGTGACTGGCAATGAGTACGAAGAAAAGGATAACAATAATAATGATTCATTAATGTGTAATTGCTCGTCGCAAAAAAATAACAGCCGCACGGGTTAATCAAAATTTAATCAGTAAGAGTCTGGCACACCCTCCCGCTCCGCCCAGAGCGGGAGAAGTTATTTGATAATTTCCCACCCAAAAAAACATGTGTGTCAAGTCGTCGTTTGCTAAGAAATTAATATCTCTGGCTGTCATTTTAAGAATTTCCACTCCTAAAGGTTTTCTAATAGGTACATGAAAGAGTTGATGAAAGAGATAACAATGTTGATGGATGGAGAGGAAGGCCAAAGAAACGATGGATGGATTCTGTGAGGAATGATATGAAAGAGAAGGGAGTGAATGATAACGTGACGGTCGACAGGGGAGAAGGGAAGAAGAACACGTGCTGCACCGACCAAAGCAACAAGGGCAGGAAGATGATGATGACCCCGAAAGAGTGGTTAAACTTCGTACAGATGGTTGAGACGCTGACAACACCTAAACCGCGGTCACTGTCAGACTGCATAGAAAAGAAAGAAAAGCGCGATGACACAACGCTTTTAATTTATTGCGAAATATGAAGCAATTATCTATTTACTCAAAATTAAGTTGAGTAATCGAAAATAAAAAACAACCAAGTTCTGCATTCAAATAAGACGTTCTTGTTATTAATTAAATACGTAACTTATGTTGATATTTAATGCAGATATTTTGGATTAGAACTCACGGTAATAGGTTAGTTTAACGTTAGTTTGTATCGAGATTTTTTTTCAAAACGTGGTTTGTTAATAACCAAGTTCTGAGAAATATGTTCAAAATTAACTTATATTTTTTCCGCGACCACAAACTATACAGATTTTGCAATTTTTTTTCTTAAGACAAGCCTATTTTGTTCAGCGCCTTAAGTGGAATTTCTTATTGCAAATTAGAATTAACATTATCTTGTTTCGTTCTCCGAAAGAGGTTTGCATCTGATTTAAAGTAAACAAAAAGTATTTATTTAAATCTTTAGCGACTATCCACAAGAGTTTACTGAATAAATATTATTTACTAAAAAGCAATTTGTTATTAGGTATACAGGATGAGTTCAAAAGAAGGTCGGATATTTAAGGAAGTAATCAGGAGCATAAAACTGGTCAACTTTCCCCAAGGAATCGACTTATCATACAAAGAGACTGGTCACGTGACTTATGTTTGTATGAGTGAAAGTTTAATTTTATTTTTAGATTTCGTTCTATGTTCCTTGGGGAAAGTTGAAACCGGCATGTCCTACCATTCTGAAACATTTCTCCGACATTCGTTTCGCCGTTGAAAGGTTCGCCGACAGAACGATTCCCTTTTCATTTTTTCACCGATAGAACGTTTCAACGGGGAACGATTCGCTGACAGAACCTTTCATATAGCGAAGGATAATGTTGGGTTAGGTTAGGTTAGAACAGTGACCATTAACACAGCCAGATCCCCTCTATTACTCTCGTCGAAAGTGACGCATATGAAAGGTTCTGTCGGCGAATCGTAAGTCTATGCATCGTAAAAAAGTAAGTTTGAGTTTATTTCCTACTAAAAGCTTGACGACACGGTTGACGTAATGGCTGAGCGATCGACTGCTGCGCAGCGTGTCGCGGTTTCGATCCCCGCACGGAATAAATATTTTGTATGATCTGCAAGTAATTGTTCCGGGTCTGTGTGTTTGTGAGTTTCTATGTTTGTAAACGCACCCACGATATAGGAAGAAATTCCTAGTTTAAAAAAAAATGTATGGGTATAGTTTTTTGCTATTTCTGACTTTTCTAGTAGGTACTCAAACCTCAGTTGGTCTAATAGTTTTTTGATCCCTGTAAGAAACTGGATCGACTGGCACTAAAATAAGTTTTTGTGAAAAATGGCCATATTCTTGCCAACTGTGCATTTTTTTCAAAATCTGTGAATGCAGATCTAAATATCTCAAAAAGTTAAGGACGGTCTCCTAAGACCGTTTTCCTGTAGCTACTACGGTTAAGGTCTGTCCTTACTGCCCAGTCTCAAAAATCCACCCTGTAAATGACATACAGTTTGTGCGAGCACATACCTACTCCCCGTCCACACAACACATCTACAGGTTGAAATTGAAAACTTGCGACAAACTGAAATGGGACATTGTATACATCATTATTAACAACTTTTACTAAGGGACCAAAGCTGTAATCTCAAAAAAAAAAATCTGCTTTTCCTACATTTTGATGAGGTATTGCGAACACAAATGTAGGGGACAGCAGTTTTTTTTTTTGGGATTGTAGCTTTGGTCCCTTAGTAAAAGTTGTTCATAATGATGAGTACAATCTCCCATTTCGATTTGTCGCATGTTTTCAATGTCACCCTGTATAAACACAAACAATTTTATTTTTATTATTATTATTATTTTTTAAATTATGCATGTTACATTACTTTTAATTTTATTATTTCTATTGCTTTTGATTCGCTTTTCAATCTTTGGATGCCATAAATAACATGTAATATAAAATTAGGGGATGATACTAGCTCCTGTAATACAGCGTACACTAGCGCAGGAGCTAGGGAATTCCTAAAAATGTTTCCTTAATTAAAAATCTTTAGCTTTAATTCATATCTAACACTATGCCTGTAATGACATCGGCACTCATACCCTTACAACTGGAACACAGCGATGCTTGGCAGCAGAAATATGAATAGTGGTAGTACTTCCCCGGACGAGCTCCTTCAGACCTCTTATCATCTACCCTTTTCCCAACCATGTTTGTGTCGGCTTCCAATCTATCTGGATGCAGCCGTATACCAATATTTAACATGGAGCGACAGCCCATCTGACCTCCACAACCCAGTTACTGGGTAACACGATACCCCTTGGTAAGACTGCTTGTCAGACTTTCGGGCTTCTGACGACCCGTAACGACTGTCAAAGATGACAGCCGGGACCAACGGCTCACGGCGGCGCGTATATTAAGGCGCTGACAAAAGGCAAATGACCAAAATAGGCTTCTTTTTTTTTTTTTTTGAGGGTGGGAATTCATCAAATAACTTCTCCCGCTCTGGGCGGAGCGAGAGGGTGTGTCAGACTCTTACTGACTAAAACCCACCCATATTCCTTCCTGTTGCCTGTGTTGCGGGGGCCTCGGTGACCCATAAGTATCTTCCCGCGACCCCGGCAGGCATCGGCCCTAGTGGACCCCTACCTTTGTGCTGACGACATCTCTTTGAGGCGCGCGTGGAATACGACGCGAAAAGAAATTGCCAAATCTGTATAGTTTGTAGTAGCAGAAAAAAATTATGTTAATTTTGGACATATTTCTCGGAACTTGGTTGTTACCAAAACACGATTTGATAAAAAAATCTCGATACAAACTGACGTTAAACTAACCTCTTACCATGACTTCAAATCCTAAATACCTGTATTAAATATCAACATACGTTACGTATTTAATTAATAACAAGAACGTCTTATTTGAATGCAGAACTTGGTTGTTTTTTATTTTCGATTACATAATAATAATAATAAAATTTATTCGCAAAAAAACATGTGTATCCATACACACACACGTAGGTGCATATATGTAGGATGACAAAATATAAACAAAGTAGTTGTGCTTAATACATGTTTGCCAAACGTCATGGCATGCAAATCTTTAGAAAGATTGAATTAATTATTTTATTTTCAAATAATTATAATTAACAGAACAAAACTTTATATAAATTTAAATTGTATGTAAGTAGAGTAAACATGTCATAGTCCAATTAGTAATAAAATATCATTATAACATGTCACAATTATAAAAAAAGAAGTACAAATAATAGTCAAAAAAAAAAAAATCATAATAACAAGTTACAATTATAATTAATAAATTGAGAATTAATTCAATTTGGTAACTTATCTGCTATAAAATCGGTCAATGAATAATAACATTTATCCACAAGTAATTTTGTAAGGTACTTTTTAAATTTATGTAACCGTTGCTCTCTTATACTAAGGGGTATTTTATTCTAAACAGTGGGTGCCATACAAATCACTTCCTTTTTTAACAGTGCTGTGTTATATGCAACTGTGTACAATAGACTCTTATACTGGGATCTCATAATGTTATTTCTTTTCCTGACGTCATTTAAATATGGAAATAGATGTTTATTTGTTTTCACGAATATAGCTAATTCTAAAATATACAGACATGGAAATGTTAACAGTTTATTCGTTTTAAAGATAGAGATACAACTATCCGTTACTTTTAGACCAAACATGGCTCTTAGGCAACGCTTTTGACACCCAAAAATGCTTTCCCTTTCGCTGCAATTGCCCCAGAATATTATGCCAAACCTTAACTCAACTCAATTTTGAGTAAATAGATAATTGCTTGATATTTTGCAATAAATTACTAGCGTTGTGTGATCCCACTTCTCTTTCTTTTCTATGCAGTCTGACAGTGACCGCGGTTTAGGTGTTGTCAGTCTTAACAAATACTGGCCGGTAATAATCGTTATTCAATCGATTTGGTATTTACGTTAACCTCAATTATGTTATCGATACTTATTAGTTCTGCGGTTAAAGATATTCAAAACGTAATCTTTAGGTGGATCCGCTGTGGTAGAACTCTCTAAGTTAGATTTGTTCCACAAGAATTTGTTCTTAGGGAACAAATCTAACTAAGAGAGATGTATTAATGATTCTAATTCTGTAAATCCATATTTGTTAAGGTGGCGCATCATATTTTCATCAAGTTACAACCTGAGGACACGGTGGAGGTCGGCCCGGCTGGGGCAGAGCACCGCCGTGTCCTCGTGGAGGCGCTCGGCGGCAGAGATCTCTCGCGTCCGGCCCTGGTTCAGGCCATGGTACGAAGCGAGAGGGCATGGGCAGCCGTCACCTCCTTGTGCGAAGCAGTAATGCTCGCAAAGGAGGAGGCGGGACGGTTGAGGGAAAGGCAAATTTCGCGCCGTCTCGCCCCTAGTCGCCGCAAGAGACGCCCTGGGCGTCGGGAATCCCGGGCCGACCGTAGGCGCGGGCTCAGTGGTCTCGAACGTCATAGAGCAAGATCGGTAGAGTTGCCAGCTAAAATCGGTATATTTGTACCCAAAATCGGTATTTGACAAAAAACAAACAGTATTCAATC
Organism: Atethmia centrago; assembly: GCA_905333075.3. Classification (NCBI taxonomy): domain Eukaryota; kingdom Metazoa; phylum Arthropoda; class Insecta; order Lepidoptera; family Noctuidae; genus Atethmia; species Atethmia centrago. The sequence goes on from HG995396.1 coordinate 2,583,479, forward strand.
AAATTCGTTTATTTATTGAAAACAAAAACTTACAGACTAATTTATATACAATCACTTACAGACTAGTTTATATAATCATTTTTTATACCAATATTCTTTGGCCATAGCCGCGGTCATCTTCGAGTTGATTTCAAAGTCATAACAGTTAGCTGTATTAAAGAGTCGTTTTGCGTGTAATAGACCAGTGATTGATTCAGTAGACAGCCTATTTCGCTGTTTTGTTTTCAAAAGATTAATATGTGAAAATATGCGTTCAACGTTAGCGGATGAATGGGGAAGTGATAAAATATTAAAGATGAAATTAGATAACAAAGGAAACATTTGAGTTTCATCGCCACGCTTTAGTAAACTTACTTCATCCCAAAATAGTTCTACATCATCAGGAAGTGTTTTGATTTGTTCACAATTTCTTAAAATGCGCCACTCTGTATCAATTTCCTGGAAATCATTGCTCTGAACAATATTGGGAAAAAGCCTACTCATAGGAACTATCGAAGAGGTATTGCCAATTTTAACATTTTTTGGGTCAATTATGTCTAAACCCTTTATTGGATTATTTTTCAATGGAAACCGCGTGGTTATTTGCTTACAAGCTTCGATATAAAAATCTAGGCATCTGCATTTAAACAAATTTACTTGATCTGCGTTTAGATTTTCTGAACTACTTAGTAGTGTATTAGACGCAGCAGCACCATAGTATACGGCGTCAATATCCATAAAATTTCTAGGATTTTTAAAATCAACATTTTCGATTGGTGTGCTAGTTAAATATTCTCTTTTTAAAAAACAATCAAATATAGTTTTTAATGTTCCAGTTATTTTTTCATATAAAGTATGAATTTTCGGGTGTTCTGCTTGCATTTCTTTATTTAAATCGGTAAATAATGGTAATACAAAATCTAAAAATTCCAAAAATAATACCGTAGTGGGATCTTGGAGCTTTTGTAATATATGTTCTGCAGCTAAAAGATGATCATTATTAGAGATTTGGTCTATAAAAAATAGTTTTAGAGCAGAGAGTTGTTCCAATATTCTCTTCACTGCTGCATGTACTGATAACCAGCGTGTTTGAGAGGGGTGAAGTATTCTATGTACTTTTAAGTCGCAAAACATTTGAAAGTTTTTAAACTCTGCTACTCTTTTTGGACTAGAAGAAAAGTAGTTGTAAATGTCCCTTACTAGATCCTCTATAAAGCGTGGCAATTTGGTACAAGCATATGACGCGCAAAGATGAAACGAATGGCAGGTGCATTTAAGTATAAAAATGTTGGGAATTTCATTTTGCAGCAATGTTACAACAGAATTATTACGTCCCATCATTACGTTTGCCCCATCAGATGCAAACCCTATTAGATTATTTTGATATGGAATATCATTGCTGCTAAAAAAGTTTACTATGTGTTCAAATAAGGTTGCTGCATTAGCTTCTTCTAATGGAATAAGAGCTAAAAAACAATCTTTAATACGATTCATTTTCGCATATCTCACGACTAAGCACAAGTGTTTGGTTGTACTAAGATCAGTGGACTCGTCAATAATAAGCGAAAACTTAGTTTGCCGCAGATCTTCACATAAATTATCGAAACTTTCTTTACCTATAATATGATCAATTATGTCGTGAGTTTTCGTCGAAGAACATTTGATTTCTTTGCCAATTTTTGAATCAGGACAAACGGCTTGCATCAGCTTCGGTAGGTGCTCCATAATAGTGAATGGTAGATTGTGTTCAGCAACAAACGAGGCTAATCTTATTTCACCTGAAATTAAAATTTAGAATTAAAAATTATGTAGGTATATCTAGTAGCGATTAGGGTCTAATTATATCCACTGCTTCTATTTATCGATAACTAGAAAACAAAATAATATAACAATCTAAATAGTACCTAACAAATAATTAAAAAGAAATTACCTTGCTTAACCAGTGTATCAGTTTTTTGAGTTTTGGTCACAGTAAATGATGATATCTTCGGTTGAGATTTTATATTCTTTGATGATACTGAGTGTGTTTGTGAAGAACTATGTTTCTTTAAAGCGTCTTTTCCTGATGTGATGTTGATATCTTTATCACAACTCTTACAATAGGCATAGCTTTCGCCTTTACGACTATCTTGCAACCAGCCTGGAAATTCTTTTTCCCATTCTTTTCTATAATATTGTAGATATTTTTTTCTTCTTACACTCGCACTTGTGCTTGGCTCCTCGTCAGACGACATTTTAACTGAATGGTCTTCTCACGCACTCTTTAGGATAAGTACTCTACTATCTCTTCAAAGTTAAGAAAATTAATGAAAAAAATAAAACCGAATTCCTGTTTATATAGACTAGACTGGTTACAGGTAAATTCCCTAGCGGGAAGCCCCTTATAACATCGAGTTGTAAGACAACAAGTTGTAGGAACAAGGGTATTCCCCAAAATATATGGAACATTCTGCACTAGGCCCATACTTACTATTGAGGGCTTCCCCGTCCGTAACATTAAATTAAACATAAATGAAAAGGGTTGCCAACTGAAAAGTGTAAAATCGGTAGAGAAATCGGGAGAATTTCCATGTGCATCCAGAAATCGTAGAAAATTCGTTATATTTCGGTATTTCGGTAGCACAGAGCCCATATCGGTATAAATACCGATAAATCGGTAGGTTCGAGAACACTGCGCGGGCTTGCGGACGGTGAGCAATGGGTAGCTCGCCTTCCGATAAGGACCAGGCCCGGGTAGACGGCGCGTTGTATTTCACGCGCGCCTCAAAGAGATGTGTAGGGGTCCACTAGGGCCGATGCCTGCCGGGGTCGCGTGGGAGTTCGAAACGGTTTCCGAGGCCCCTGGCAACACAGGCAACTGAAGGAATACGGGTGGGTTTTAGTCAGTAAGATTCTGACACACCCTCCCGCTCCGCCCAGAGCGGGAGAAGTTATTTGATAATTTCCCACCCAAAAAAAAAAGCCTGAGGCTACATTAGACCGCGACGCGGTATTTATTTGTTTTAATCGCTAAAATTAAAATTCATTTATTTGTTTTAATCGCTCACGTATATGGCTACACCGTACATCAAACATTACTAGCGATCTTTGATTTCTTTAAGCGATCGGAGCAACATTACTGTAATCACGGCATCGGCTACATCAACATATCAGCGAAATTAGCCGCATGAATCGCTCATGCTAATTCGTTGTTTAGCATGTGTACTGCAGCCACGTCATCGCCGATGTATCTATAATGTAGCCATACCATGTTTATCTCGTTTCGCTCCTTCAGTCGCATCGCAAATCGCTGCCGACTGTAGCCTCAGCCTTACACTGACCTGCAAAGTGCAAATTTCGTGGGCTACCACTGCGAATCCACCATAACTTAATGATACTTTACATAATCTTGGATCCATCTATAACCAATGATAAGGTTGGAATGTGGCTATAAGACTACCGGCAGACTATTGTATGGAATTGATAAAGAAAAGAAAGAAAATTTAAAAAAGTAGCCAAAGATTCAGCAACTTTTCTCCTAAGACCGATTCGCCATTGGACTGTTCGTCGACAGGATGATTCATTTATTTCCGTTTCCCCAGCAGGGTCCACCTATGGACACCTATGGAGATTTCGCCGACAGAACCTTTCATATGCGTCACTTTCGACGACAGCCCTTGGTAGGGATCTGGCTCGTTAATGGTCTCTGTTCTAACCTATCCTAACCCAACAACTGATTATTAAGCTGCTACTTTTTACATAAAATTATCCTTCGCTGTAGCTGCCAACCTACTACTCGTATATTTGCTACCAAGGGCTGTCGTCGAAAGTGAATATGAAAGATTCTATCGGCGAAATGTCCTTAGGTGAAAGACGCTGCTGGGGAAACGGAAATAAATGAATCATCCTGTCGACGAACAGTCCAATGGCGAATCGGTCTTAGGAGAACGGTTGCTCGACCGTAGCCAACAGCCTCGTACTCAATAGTTAAAAGTTTAAGGTTTGACAATTTGTGATTTTTGTAATGCGTCAGCCCGCTCCGACACCAACTAGCTGCGTAGCAGAACAGTAGATACAAAAATACCTAACCACGTAATGGGCAGAACGGAGCAAGCATCTTAAAACTAATTAATTATTGAAATTACTATAAAGATATCATTAATACACTAATTAGTGTTAATAATCTTTAATTAATTGCCAATTTCACGGAAATGATCTCAAGAATTCGTTCGTAGAAGATTTTCTCCTTTCGAAAGCAGAACTTATGCAAAATGATGTTGCCGTCATTCAAAATGGTATTTTCGAGTTTACAATAAAATATTTACTTAAGGCGCTGACAAGACACAATTGACCAAAATAGGCTTCGCTTAAGAAATAAAATTGCCGAATCTGCATAGTTTGTGGTAGCGGAAAAATATATGTTAATTTTAAACATATTTTCCAGAACTTGGTTGTTACCAAAACACGTTTTGAAAAAAGATCTCAATACAAACTTCCGTTAAGACACTGACAACACCTAAACCGCGGTCACTGTCAGATTGCATAGAAAAGAAAGAGAAGCGCGATGACCCAACGCTTGTAATTTATTACAAAATATGAAGCAATTATCTATTTACTCAAAATTGAGTAGAGTAATCTAAAATAAAAAACAACCAAGTTTTGCATTAAAATAAGACGTTCTTGTTATTAATTAAATACGTAACGTATGTTGATATTTAATGCAGATATTTTGGATTAGAACTCAAGGTAAGAGGTTAGTTTAACGTTAGTTTGTACCAAGATTTTTTTTCAAAACGTGTTTTGGTAACAACCAAGTTCTGGGAAATATGTTAAAAATTAACATAATATATCTCGCTATCGCTACCACAAACTATACAGATTGGGCAATTTTTTTTCTTAAGAGAAGCCTATTTTGGTCAATTGGGTCTTGTCAGCGCCTTAAACCTCTCTCTTACCTCGAGTTCTAAACCAAAATATCTGTATTAAATATCAACATACGTTACATATTTAATTAATAACAAGAACGTCTTTGTTGAATGCAGAACTTGGTTGTTTTATATTTTCGATTACTCAACTCAATTTTGAGTAAATAGATAATTGTTTCATATTTTGCAATAAATTACAAGCGTTGTGTCATCGGGCTTCTCTTTCTTTTCTGTGCAGTTTGACAGTGACCGCGGTTAAGGTGTTGTCAGCGTCTTAACTATGCTCCCTCGCCTGCGCCTCGGGTAGATGTAAACGTCTCGGGGTAAAATCTTTTATGCACTAGTTGTACTATTTACTATTATGTTTCAAAATTATTATTTTAATTACTACTTACCAATCAAAGGTCGTTAATATGCCGATAATAATTTTTAATTGTTGGTTTTTCCACAGACATTATTTTAAGTTATTAAAATTCTTTTTCAGTGATTAACAATAACATGAATCATCTTTATCATCTATATTGTACTAACATCTAAAAACGGAGGAGTTTGTTTGTTTGGTCGCGCTAATCTCTGGAACTACCAGTAAGTTTTTTTTTATTTTTACAATGGATAGACCATTTCTTGAGGAAGGTTATAGTTATAGGCTATTTAACATCACGCTACGACCCATAGGAGCCGAGCAGAAAGAAAAAAGTCAGAAACAATGCTAAGGGAAACGGATTAAATACTCGTAGCACGGACGGGCGATGCGAAATTTAATGATTTTTTTTTATTCTGTAAATAGGATATCGGAATTACTTTTACAAGTCATGTAAAAAAACAAATTAAAAAAATAAGCTAGATGGAGTCGACATTTTCTATCTGACTGACTACCCCTGAGAAGAAATGGCGAACTCAAGAGTCAGCCTCCTTTAAAGTTCAGACATAATCTTGGTCAGATCATGTGAAGACCATGTAGATCCAGGTCTGAAATGGTCTTTTGAGGAAAGAACCACACAAATTTGAGTGGACATATCCAGTCAGTGCAAGCATTTGTCAGTAATCGTGTACCCCAACTCAGAAAACAGCACTCCTTCGTAAAAGCGTGTTTTGTATGGTACCAAAAATATATAATAAAATTCCAGAGGATATTAAAAATATAAACCAGCCAAACTTATTCAAAAGAGAACTTAAGAAGTTACTTACTGAAAAATGTTACTATTATGTTATAGATTTTTTAATGATAGTTTCTAATCTGTTAGTGTTATATTTTGGTTTTGTTATGCTTTTTTTTTTGTCTTTCTTAATTGTGTTACCAAATTTCAAGTGGTTATAATTAATTTTGTACGCCAATGGTGGCAAAACATGTGGAAACTCAAATATTTTCACTTTTACATCTACATTTGCATTTATATGTTTAATGTTACACATGTTTGCAAATAAGTATATCTTTATCTTTATCTAGAACTAAAGGAGCTCAACGACTCGACGAACAATACCGAAGACAGGACATTTGGGTAGGCCGCATAAAGTACTCAAAATGTCATCGTGCCATCATTAAAACTACCTAAGAAAAAAATTCAAATTAAAATGACCAACATGGTGCTCACATTCACAATAATTAAAGTAATATACTTTTCAATCAATCCATCAATTTCGTTTATTAAAATCCATAATGTACAATTACCTATAGACTGGAAGCCGACCCCAACATGGTTGGGAAAAAGGCTAGACAGATGATGATGTACAATTACAGGTGATAAAAAAGAAAAAAAAAATAGAAACAATTATGGACCCTGTCAGGAACAGCAAATTTCAAGGTATTTACCTTGAAATTCATGTAATTTTGTAAATGAGAAATGATTTTTATTTCTGTAAATAGGTTTGTACATGAACTTTTACAAGTCAATCATATTTTTAAAATAAAGCTAGATGAATTCGGCGTTTCCTATCTGACTACTCTGAGAAGAAAGGCCGAAACAAACTCAGAGGTCACAGTCTCTTTTAAAGTCCAGACATAATCTTGGTCAGATCATGTGAAGGCCATGTAGATTGGTGTCTTTTAAGGAAAGAACCACACAGATTGAGCGGACCTGTCCAGTCAGTGCACGCATTTGTCAGTAATCGTGCAGCTCAACTCAGAACTTAAGGAGCTCAACTGTATACTCGTATAATATTCAGCAATGTCAATATCTATATAAGATTTTGCATGATAATTAAAATGTCAATTTTGCGATACGACGCAGTGTTAGTCTTCTGATAAAAGAAAAAAAAAAAGGACGTATTAGTAAATTGTTGTGCCTTACAACTTCTACACAGACGAAGCAATTAATCTCGAATAATGGCTTTATTAGAGTCGCGTATTAATGTTATTATAATGACAAAAGTAATTATTAAATCAATGAACTCGGGCTACCGCAATCACTTGCCGAACACTGGCCTGTTATAATGACTGTAATTAAAAACTGCTTTTTTTTTTTTTTTTGTGGATGGGAAATCATCAAATAACTTCTCCCGCTCTGGGCGGAGCGGGAGGGTGTGTCAGACTCTTACTGACTAAAACCCACCCGTATTCCTTCCGTTGCCTGTGTTGCGGGGGCCTCGGTGACCCATTAGTACCTTCCCGCGACCCCGGCAGGCATCGGCCCTAGTGGACCCCTACATTGTGCTGACGACATCTCTTTGAGACGCGCGTGGAACACAACGCGCCGTCGACCCGGGCCCGGTCCTTACCGGACGGTGAGCTACCCGTTGCTCACCGTCCGCAAGCCCAATTAAGAACTGCCTAATGGCATGATCATCATCATCTTCCTAGCCTTTCCCAATTATGTTATGGCCAGCTTCCAGTCTAATTGGATGCAGCTGAATACCAGTATTTTACATGAAGCGACGACGCTTTCTATTTCTTCGAAGAATAGACACGGGTCTTACTATACAAAGTGACATTTCGTTTCTCCTTTTTTGACATCGCACCGTAGACATCCGTTAATAAAATAAATATTTTTCCTGCTACTTTAATCATCTAAGAACAGTTACAGTAAACAGGTTACATCTTCCTTTAAACCGCATCGTTGCCTTATCACATCATTTGTTTCAATAAATAATAATAAATGTATAGTAACAAGTTTAAAAGTTTAGAATACAATAAAAACAATAAATATGACCATTTTATTACACAGTGGCAGCTTACTCCAGTGAATGAATAATTCGATTTTATTTAAAATATATAGTGTTGCAAGGAAAGAAAAGAAAATTTAAGTAGCTCTATTTATAGAAGTATTTTTCAAGCTTTACTTTCTCTAGCCAAAGCAATTTAGCTGACAAAAGAACTTATAAAACTGTTGAGTCATTGTAGATATTAAGTGGGAAAAGGGGTAATCGATCACCGAACGGTAATCGAACCGCTAAAATGACGCAGCTCCTGCTAACGACTGAATAGGGATGGCAACTGTCAAAATGGCGCTGTCGTAACTAGTTCCCAATATAAGCTAGGTGAGGTTGTTTTATTTTATTTTTGCGAAAATGACTCGTTGTTGTGATTCTAAATACTTCGAAATTCGAGACCACCATTTTTCAAAATCCCCAAAAATTAGAAGATTGTGGCTTAAAGCTATTCTCAGATAAAAACAAAATAAAAAATAATCTGGGTCCGAGGTTATAATTATGTTGTTAACATTTTGGAGTACGAAAAATTCTTTCTACTCTTGACCTTGACAGATAACTGAGTGTTGCCAGAAATCGTTTAAGGTCACTTTTCCCCACCAACACCGCTTTCACCTACCGGGGTAATTTACCCAACAAACGGGGTAATATAATATAAACTAGCTAAGTCATTGTAGTTATTACGTTACCCCAGAAATGCCTCCGTTAACGACTATCAATTCCATACAATAATAAATGTAGTTGCCGGCATAAAATGATTGGTCGTTGAAGCATTTCCTGTATGACTTCATAACTCATACATAACTCAGAGATTGCTTCCTTTGTAGTAAACATGTGCGTCGACGGACAGTGACTGTTGGTTTAATCTGACGGTTATTTTTAACAGAGAACAAAATCTAGGGTTTTTAAAGCAGTGTTCTATACCAGAGTCGCTTCAGCGTGGCAATAACGGTCATTGACCCTACATTTTCTAGCATTCTTTATTTCAAAATCAAAAATATTGTCCGTTAACATCCTGAATCAATATCTATCGTGATCTATAGAGCGTTTACGTGCATCAAGGTGCGCGGGACATCAAGTTTAGGCAATTCTTCGCAAATTTCACTCATACAGAAGCGGGCGTAAATGTGTGCGTAGAATAGGCGTGTTCGCTCTCTTTATATTTATTAACTGCCAGTGAAATTTCCGTCAAAATCGGTATAGTTGTTTTGGAGATTAGCCGGAACAAACAGACAGACAGACCGACAGAATTTTTTTTTTTTTGTTATAAGTACCTTATATACTTTCATATGCATCAATTAATTAGAATAAATAAAATTTCTAAAATAAAAGTAGCCTAAGTTACTCCTTATTACATCAGCTACCTGCCAGTGAAAGTCCCGTCAAAATCGGTCCAGCCGTTTCAGAGATTAGCCGGAACAAACAGACAGACAGACAAAAATTGTAAAAAATGTTATTTTGATATATGTACCGTGTAATGTATACACGGTACATATATCAAAATAACATTTTTAACAGACAGACAGACAGACAGACAGACAGACAAAAATTGTAAAAAATGTTATTTTGATATATGTACCGTGTATACATCCATATGCATTTAGTAAAAACCGGCCAAGTGCGTGTCGGACCATGCACAATGAAGAGTTCCGCAGTTGGGATTACTTGGGACGAATTTATTCCAAAACCAAACTAAACATTGTAGTTGAAAAACCTGTTCTCCCATACATCGATATATGCCACGGTCAATTCTCCAACTTCAAATTTAAGTTGGTCGACTACAACTCGTTAACTTGTAAGGCCTACTTAGCCGTGATAGTTTTCCTTTTAATTTCATTATATGTACAACTGCCATGAAATTTTCCACATCTCCATAAACAACTGTTTAGCTGGCAGGGCCCCCCTGCCAGCTAAACGGTTGTTTTAGTAGCTCACAGGCGCGCCCGAAGCCGCCGTAAGGCGCCCGAGCTGTACCGAGCCGAACCGATGCACACCGATAGAGGGCGTCGTGCCTAAAAGTCACTCAAAGGGCTATGCTTGGAGTTTCCCTACGTGATCGAATCAGAAATAAAGATATCCGCAGGCGAACCAACGTTACCGACATAGCCCGAAGAATTGCCAAACTTAAGTGGCAGTGGGCAGGGCACATTGCTCGCAGAACAGATGGCCGATGGGGCCGAAAGGTTCTGGAGTGGCAACCGCGTACCGGAAGCGTTGGAATGCCTCCTACAAGAGGGACCTATATCTTGTAAAGGCCGCAGGAATCCGCTGGATGCGGGAAGCACAGAACCGGTCGAAGTGGCGGTGCTTGGGGAGGCATATGTCCAGCAGTGAACGTCAGATGATGATGATGATTCAAGAGTAGTCCAATATTACGTGCATGTCATCTTTTGATAACCGTGTCCAAGAAACGCAGTTCTTCACTGAAACCACTTCTGCCTGACCATGTTTTGTTTTCCTCATTTATTTATAGATAACATGGTTACTAATAAATCAGTACTTAACCTTCTCAGAACACCAAGGTAAAGTAAGTCATCGTTATTTTTAATCTAGCTATTTGTCACTGCATTTGTGCAGGCGAATTGCAGCCGGTAATTTGGTCATGGTTAATAATTCTAGCAAATGTAGCGAAATTCAACGGCTGCGGCTTACGAGTTGTAGGTAGTAAGTTTGAACCCAGACAGAGGGGTCCATTAGGGCCGACGCCTGCCGAGGTCGCGGGAAGTTACAAAAGGGTTACCGAGGCCCCTGGTAACACAGGCAACGGAAGGGACACGGGTGGGTTTTAGTCAGTTAGAGTCTGACACACCCACCCGCTCCGCCCAGAGAGGGAGAAGTTATTTGATAATTTCCCACCCAAAAAAAAAAAAACAAAAACAAAGGCAGGCACTTTACATTGTGCCAATAATTTCATCACCACTGCTCTAAAATCGGTGAAGGAAAGCGTCGTGAGGAAACCGGCATGTCCTAGAACCAAAAGAAGACTTTCGAAGACATGTGACATCTACCAACCCGCACTGGGCCCGCGTGGCGGATTACAAGGCGAGCCGAGGCGTGGAATACGTGGGGATGAAATATTTGTTTTGCATATACACTCTACGTATGTAAAATTTAAGCCAATAAATTGCATAGTGTTGGCATGTGCTCATCAAGGCCTTCAATTTGATACTCATATTGCAATAATTGAAGATATTTTTTCGCATTTGAAAATGAAGCCATACTGCCGCCATATTGATTTTTTTTCAAAAATATTTATAGATTATGTCACACGGGTTTTTTTTTGGTGGGGAATTATCAAATAACTTCTCCCGCTCTTGTGTCAGACTCTTACTGACAAACCGACCCGTGTTCCTTCCGTTGCCTGTGTTGCCAGGGGCCTCGGTTACCCTTTCGGACTTTTCCGCGACCCCGGCAAGCTAGGGACACCTAAGACTTGAATAAGAACTAGTTATGCAAATCTTTACACCTTAAATATGCATAGCTGGACACAAATAATACCTATTAACTGTCAAGCTGACCGAGATTAGTGAAAAATCAATCAACGTCACGATTTGCAAATAGCAATTCTAAGTGAGTTGCAATTTACTGTAGATATAATTATTTTATTTGATGTATCATATTCATAAGTAATTCGATAATGGAAAAGTTCGTCATCACTTAATGCACCATTTGATTTGTGTATTATTTAGCAAAAGAAAACAAAATCAAGAGTCATTTATTCAAACTAGGCTGAGAATCAGCACTTTTCGAACGTCAAAATTACATAAGACAGTCCCCAAAAACGCCCACCCTTCACCACTTCCCAGTGCTTTAGCTGGGAAGAAGAAGTGGTCAACAAACTCCCCAGCAGCACAGCTGTCTGTTTAGTTAGAAAAAAAACGGATTCTATACAATACTTAGTATGATTTTTTCAAATATTCATATCTTCGTTTCTAAAAATAAATATTCCCTATGAAAACCGAACTTCGGCGCGGCTTGACCGCGACACCTATTTTATGGCCAAGGGCAACGGCGATTACCCCGACCCTTAAGTAACGTTTATAAATAATCTCCTATATTGATTTCAGTAATTTAAATATAATAGAGGCATTAGCAGAGAGTACAACTTTGTGCCCTTTGGCGTCGAGACCCTCGGTCCGTGGGGTCCCAGTGCGCATCTTGTGACCGAAAAGCTGGCGGCTTTCTCGCGCAACGCATCAGCATTGCAATTCAGCGAGGAAATACCGCCAGCATCCTCGGTACAATGCCTCGAGGGCCTTTTTTAGTTTTAACTTAGTTTTAATTTAAGTAGTTAATAATCATCTTGTAATTTGGTTATGTAAATCTATATTATACAAGGTGTCGTTTTGCATCCTCGTCAAATTTAAGGAGGTAACTTTGCTAATGATTCTTGACACGAATCAATAATAAAATAAGTAGGTCTTTTTTTTTCTTATTTTCGTAAATCGGCATGTGTGGGACACGCATGTTAAAACGCGGCCCGTGTGATACCGCTCTGTAACTGCCCTTTTACACACACACTAACGCATACGTAACGGGGTGATTCTGTTCTGTGAAAGTGGTGTATTCTAAAATACTGTCAAACTTAACTAACTAAAGAAACAAGTATGTATTATTGAGCAGGTATCGTAATTTCATTTGATTATATAATTATGTCTTTCATAGCAGCCTCCTGAAGAATGACGAGGATGCAAAACGACACCTTGTATATAAAAAAGTTAAAGGTAGCTTCAGGAAATCAATTGATTACTTTTAACACTTTTCAAGTGTATACAAGTGTTTGTTTAAACAAAATAAGTCACACAATTACAATCACAAAATTCATGCGACAATACAAAAAAAAAATGGCGGCTCAATTCTCAGTATTCAAGTATTACGGGAATAGTCGTGAGTTAATAACATTCCGATCGTGTGTAATAATAACGCCTTGAGTAACTACCTGTAGACCTGTTGCCTTGCCAGCGCGAGGCAAGTATGGCTGCCAAGCGCTCACTGACATTTGCATTCGATTAACCGTTTTGGCGCCTTGCGTTGCGACTGTGCGTGCCTGCAGTCACTTCATTCGATATTTAAAATAAAACAAATTATTTAAAAAACAAAAAACCCGACTGCAAAAACACATACCTAACTGGAAAGAGAAAAACAAGCATTATAATCGATATAATTTTGGTATCGCAGGCGGGGGACAAACAAAAGTTAACCATATTTCAGGTTATTGGTTTATCCCCGCCTGCGATACCAAAATTAATATCGATTATAATGCTTGTTTTTCTCTTTCCAGTTAGGTGTGTTTTTTCAGTCGGGTTTTTTGTTTTTTAAATAATTTGTTTTATTTCAAGCTTTTTAGTTTTATTAATATATATGGAATTGACTCATTACTAGCTTTTATTTGATATCGATATTGTTGTAAATTATTAAAAAAAAACGTTTCCCTCCCTTTTTTTGGTATTTGCAGATGCAATATATAAAAATTATATAGCCTATGTCACTCCCACAATTAAGACGAATCTAATGACACCTCCTATGTTAAAATCCATCAAGCCGTTTAGGCTACAGAGCGTGCCAAAGAAATAGACATACATACATACTCTCGAAAAACATTACCCTCCTTCTGGGGCAGTCGGGTAATTACGGATTTTATTAATGGTGATACTTTAATTAGGGTTTTTTGAAATAACGATCACTAGGTGGATTTTTTTCTTCTCAATTTTAATGATAGTCTGGCATTTTGAGTACTTTATGCGGCCTACCCAAATGTCCTTTCCTTGGTATTGTTCATCGAGTCGTTGAGCTCCTAAATGATACGCTGACAACACCCAAACCGCGGTCACTGTCAGATTGCATAGAAAAGAAAGAGAAGCGCGATGACAAAACGCTTGTAATTTATTGCAAAATATGAAACAGTTATCTATTTACTTAAAATTGAGTTGAGTAATCGAAAATAAGAAACAACCAAGTTCTGCATTCAAATAAGACGTTCTTGTTATTAATTAAATATGTAACGTATGTTGATATTTAATACAGATATTTTGGATTAGAACTCAAGGTAAGAGAGAGATTTAATGATAGTTTCTATAGAGATTTTGTTTTCAAAACGTGTAACAACCAAGTTCTGGGAAATATGTTAAAAATTTACATATATTTTTTCCGCTGCCACAAACTATACAGATTTGGCATTTTTTTTTTCATAAGCGAAGCCAATTTTGGTCAATTGGGTCTTGTCAGCGCCTTAAGTTTTAAGTTGAGCTACACGATTACTGACAATTGCTTGCACTGACTGGACAGGTCCACTCAAATTTGTGTGGATCTACATGGCCCTCACATGATTTGACCAAGATTATGTCTGGATTTTAAAAGAGACTTCGATCCTTGAGTTTGTTTCGCCATTTCTTCTCAGGGGTAGTCAGATAGGAAATGTCGACTCCATCTAGCTTATTTTTTAATATGACTTGTAAAAGTGATTCTGATATCCTATTTACAGAGTAAACAATTTCATTTATTAGGCCGCTTTTCAAGACATGCGACATTTAATGACATAATCCGCCGGTCTCTTGCCAGCATCAATGTGCCTGCTCTTCTTGAGCCGACTGGCATTGTCAGAGATGATGGCAAAAGACCTGATGGTGTGTCTTTGGTTCGGTGGAGTTTGGGACGGATGCTTGTGTGGGACGCTACCTGTGTAAACACACTGGCACTGTCCCACCCCAGCGGCAGAAAATGCCGAAAATCTGAAAGTTATTAAATATGGAAGCCTTGGCAGAGAGTACAACTTTGTGGCCTTTGGCGTCGAGACCCTCGGTCCGTGTGGTAAAGTGTCAAAGCGCCTATATTTTCTTTATTCGTGACTGAATGATGAACGAATGAATGAAACGAATGATGAACGTCATCATATATTTTATATTCATTGTCGAAATAGAAGAGCTCTTGGCGCCAACTGGTGGCGTGAATGTCACTGAAGATCGTATTAATTAGATCTGGAAAGTCTCTTCGAACATAATTTAACAAAACCTCAAAAAAAATTTGGTTGTCTGTAAAGTCTGTTTACGGACGATGATTTTACGTGATGCGTCACAAGCCGAACGCTTAGGCCGATCGTGCCTCTCTATCGCTAGTTCCGCGCTCTCGCTTGCGCAGTCGGCTCAGGCGGAACGTGACACTTTCGTGCGTGCAGCCGGCGCACATACTGGTATTTGCACGATCTACGGGGCCAAAATTGTTTTAATACTTTTATTACCTACTTTGTTATCTAAACAACGCAAATAAGAAAAAAAATGATATTTTTACAAAAAAATATTATATTCACAAAACTTTAGGTAGGTTACATAGATTACAGGGGAAAAAAAATGCTAAGTTTCTGTAATACTTTCTTCATCGCTCTCTGATGAATTTTCAATTATATTTGGTTACACAGATACGAACATGGCCATGGTTTCAGGCAAAAATGTGTTTGCTTTCCTTTTTTTTACAGCTCACTTACTACTTAGCAAAGGATCTGAACTAAGAAGAAGGCGATTAAAAATATCTTGGTTGCAACTTTCTCTGAAAAATTTCCCCCCAAAATCTTGGCAGTAACATCTAAAATGTTCGTTACGAGCCTCAGCTGCTTCCTCTGAAAGCTGCCCGATTGGTAAGAATGCCTTATTGGTCTTTCTTATAATTTTGTATTATCCTTGTGTCAAATCTGCATCAAAAACATTTGAAACGCTTGCATTGGTGTCAAAGAGGGTTGCTCTTTACTTGATTTCGTAAGAGAAAATGCCTTCTTATATTCAGTTTCTCGTGTCGGAGTACTGGTGATGTCTTTAAGGTCATTTGATGCATCTCTTTTACCAGATTTTCCCAGCTCCACTTGCGCAGCGTGTATTATGATCTTCTTTTCGAAACCAGAACGAAATTCCTTAGTCTTTCGCCTTTTGCTCCTCTCACTTGCCTCTTCGAACGATTTGTCGTTCGAAGAGGCAAGTGAGAGGAGCAAGCGAGCGGCGGTCGACCTGGCTATTTTTTGTGAGGTCTCAACAACAGGGATTTCAAACGTACCTTCCGGCCGTGACCGGTTGTATTTTAGAAAATTTTCTTCTTATAATGAGCTTTGGTCCACCTTTGTTTGAGGTCTGATTTGAAATGGGCAAAACTACGTTTCAAATTAACAATTCGATGTTCATTGTAATCTTCACAAGGCAAGAGTTGATGTTTTAGATGATTTAATTTTGCATCTAAATTAGACAAATTTTCTTTCTTCATGCGGTCAAACAAGTGTTGTCGGGTCACAATCCTTACTCCTGACGCATCCTGTGATCCTAAAACATACGTACACTATGTAAAAAAGTCGCTAACAAAAATCGCATTTTATACATTTTATTGCTAAATATCTTTAATCCCCTAAAAGTGAAACTTTCCGGACGTTTCCGGAGATGTTTTTGATAGTACTTTTAAGAAAAATGTTCAAATCATAACCTATAATTATAACCATAGCCCGATCTATCCCGATACACAAACAAACACACTAACAAAGAAAAAATATTATAGAAAATCACGGTATGGAAATGAGTTCATACATTATAAAAAAAACAATGTTGTATATTAGTTGATCATAACTTTATTAATTTAGTTTGTAAGTCTCTTACCTGCTCTATCAGAATCCATCACTTTCAATTCGTAAGATAAACTTGAAAATATAAAAATACTATTTCGAAGTTAAGGTTTAGAAAAGCGCCGAGAACAGATACGTACACTAGGTGAAACGGTCGAGTTCCGAATGACGCTACGCGCGCGGGGTGTGCTCTGGCAGGTAGATCAAGGATGGGTATTGTTCCCTGGTTCGTCCTCTGTTCGTGGAACTCGTTTTTGTTAATGTTTTTGTTATTTGGATATTGGGACTTTTGGCCGCGTAGATCGTGCAAATACCAGTATGTGCGGCGTTTATTGATTTATAAGACGTTATCACGTCAAATAAACTTGCTGAAGTTCCTATAGGAATCGAAACGATACCGAAAGAGAAAACCGAGTGCTGTGGCACCGTGACACCGCCATTAAACTATCAAAAAAAAAGGGCTACAGCCATAACAATAGTAATTGTTACATATTTACCCGAAATTTTATTCATTTTTTAACCTGGCAACAATAGAAGGGCCGAAACAACCGATCTCTATGGTATCACGTAACACAAAAGAGATTTTAACACAAAGTTATCATTTCATCGCTTTCTAAATAACCACAATTGTATTTAGATGCATTGTTTTTATTTTCCGTTAGAAAATTATATTATAGTGTTTACATTACTTTAGTTTGTCTTTATTGTGGGTGAGCGGGAATGTGTCATGATGTCCAAATATTAATAAGATTGAAAATTATACGATTTGCTTCAAATGATTTTTGTATCAGTCATGAAGTTTAAAAGCATCTAATTTGACAGTTACCGTAAAAGTACTGGTTATTTTAACAGAACCGAATGGAAAACATGATATATACAGGTTGAAATTGAAAACTTGCGACAAACTGAAATGGGACATTGTATACATCATTATTAACAACTTTTACTAAGGGACCAAAGCTGTAATCCCAAAAAAAAAAAAATCTGCTTTTCCTACATTTTGATGAGGTATTGCGAACATAAATGTAGGGGACAGCAGTTTTTTTTTTAGGATTGTAGCTTTGGTCCCTTAGTAAAAGTTGTTCATAATGATGAGTACAATCTCCCATTTCGATTTGTCGCATGTTTTCAATGTCACCCTGTATATGGTGTGCCGCGTAGTTGCTAAGTTAGTTCTCTTTCTAGCCTCGGAATGTAAACGTTGTCTTCAAGTAGTCTAAAGTTTTTTTGTGATATTATATTATATTTAAATAGTTCGTTGAATATTGCTATATACCCAGTTTGTATATGTGCAAGAATATAAATACAGGTGTTTGTTTTTGTGTGTGTGTGTGTGGTGCTCTGGTCACGCCGGAATTGACAGACTAAAAAAAATAAAGGAGAAGAATCTTCTTCATATTTGGCAGTCCTTTTTGTCTTGCTACATACATACACTCTCAGTAAACTCACGCCTTCTTCCCGTGGGGGTAGGCAGAAACTATAGAACGCCACCTGCTACGCTCCTTACATACTCCTTTTGCTTCGTTTACGTTCATACATCTGGTCTTACACGCACGCCGGTTGCGAGTACTACGCACCTGACCTTTTTGAAGAACATCATTAATGAGGTTTGTCTTGCTATTATTTTTATTAAGATCATTGATGGCAAGAGGCTCTCCCCCTAGTACATGGGACTAAAACCTAACTGCGAAATGTGGGTGTACTTTAGGTACACCTCTGACCAACCCTTCGGGGAAACAATGCGTGATCTTAAGTGATGAGTGTCATTGTTAATTTAGGATGGAAACATCATCTGCCTAGCCTTTTCCTAACCATGTTGGGGTCAGCTTCCAAAACCGACTGCCTACCTGACCTCCACAACCCACACGGAAAAAAAGTATGTCTTAAATTAAGACAATATCCTTTTGGTCAAGACAAATATTGATTTATTTAAGGGGAAAACAATATATTCTTGAATGAAGTAACGTTTTGTCTTAGTTTTATTGTCTTCTTCGAAGACATTATACTTAAATGAAGAATTATTAAGTTTAATTTTAAGAATTCTTCAGTAAAAACTGGATATACTTAGTCTTGAATCAAAAATATTTGCTTAAGTCAAGAATAAAAATCAAGTATTTATTATTCTTAATTTGAGTAAACAGGTTTCTTGGACTGAGTACATTTACTTACGTTAAGAAAATATTTACTTGGATTGAAACAATTTTTCTGAGAATATTGATATTCTTCGCTGAAGAGATCCTTTTTTTCCGTGCAGTTATTGGGTAACACGATACACCTTGGTAATACTGGTTTGTCAGACTCTTGGGCTTCTGACTACCCATAACGACTGTCAAAGATCTACAAATGACAGCCTCGACCACAGATCATATAAACACAGTTTGTTCACTGTGTTTATATGATCTGTGGCTTCGACCAACGGCATAACGTGCTATTCGAGGCACGGATGTGTCTCGAACTGAAATCCTATATGGTACTTAAATTCTACAGCACCATAAACGGGCATTTGCGTTAGAACTACATCCATAACTTCAGAATGACATAACGAGCTATGTAAACTGCAAATCGCAATACCAATGTACAGTCTTTTATTTGGGTATTTACGTTTTTATCTCTGCTTGAGAATAGTTTTCGGTGCTAGCTGACATATTATTATAGCTACGATAATTGAATGATTTGTGTTGCACGTAAATTGTTTTGCATACTATTGTATAGAATCCATTTTTTTTCTCTAATTGAACAGACAGCTGTGCTGCTGGACAGTTTGTTGACCACTTCTTCTTCCCAGCTAAAGCACTAGGAAGTGGTGAAGGGTGGGCGTTTTGGGAGACTGTCTTATGTAATTTTGACGTTCGAAAAGTGCTGATTCTCAGCCTAGTTTGAATAAATTACTTTTGATTTTGATTCGCCAGCACTCCAAGTTACCACAAACTGTCAAATTTCTTAAAATGTTGATGGTTAAGTTCAAAATCGAATGAAAAATTTTTACAGTTTGTGGTTGCTTGATGATAAATTATTTTATTTCTGTAAGTAGGTTTGTATAAACACTTTTACACGTCAATCATATTTTTTAAAACTAGATGAGTTTGGCGTTTCCTTTCTGACTACTCTGAGAAGAAAGGCCGAAACAAACTCAGAGGTCACAGTCTCTTTTAAAGTCCAGACATAATCTTGGTCAGATCATGTGAAGGCCATGTCGATCGGTGTCTGAAATGGTCTTTTGTTGAAAGAACCACACAGATTGAGTGGACCTGTCCAGTAAGTGCACGCATTTGTCAGTAATCGTGCAGCTCAACTCAGAACTTAATTAGCTCAACGATTCAACGAACAATATGTGCTGGCGACTGTACATAATCCTAATACATAAGTTGGTAGATGTAAACAGTCCATTAAGCACCATTACCATCGACTAGCCTAGAATGTATAAAGTGACTTTTCACATTGCAACATATTTGTGTTGTCTGTGGTTTGCGTTAAGCCTTTACTAAACTGCAAATCGAAGACATTGTGATCACTTCGTCAATTTCATTTTAGTTTCCAGATTTTTAATGTCTTATAATACTTTAACAAAATGGTTTATTTGTGTGGTTCACATACTGAACAATCGAAGAGTGTAATATGATTAATTATGTAGTCTTTTTAATTTCGTAATTTTGTGCTTGTTCGAAATGAATGTATTTTTTTTTTAAGCTATTATTATTTTAAGTGAAACATCTAATCGGTCTGATCGGCTGGCGACGCTTCGGCACGTCTGCCAGGCGGCCCGCGATGGCCTTTTTTTTTTGTACAAGGTTATAATGTCTATATTGTTTTTGTTTTTCCAATAATAAGTAAAGAGGTAAGTATAGCTAACGAATATTATGGGCAGGCTTATGAGTTACGGGAAGGTGACCGTTCGTTTTTCTAAGAGTACACTTAGAACTTCAATAGTTCTGCGAAAGTCTAGCAACTTATAATAATATGTTTAATCAATGAACTAGTCTCGTATTTGTTAATCAGGTTGCGATAAATTCCTTTTAGCAATGCGGACCTCACCAACAGGTATGGTTTATATATCCAATGAATTAATTCTAAGCAAATCAACAGTACTTTTATAGGTTTAAATATTTTTAATTATAATTTTAAATGGGGAAATTAAATTTTTACTCTAGCAACTCAAGGATTGAAACCGAACTGCCGAACGCGCCCAATTTTGAAAATCGAAGCAAAAAAAAACGCGAGCGGTTACAATTACGTCAGCGTTGATTTTATACCTATTACCAACTTTAATTTACGTTTGCGAAACTTGTTTCTCAAGCCTTATTGCATTGAAATATGGTTACATTTTGAGTGTGAAATTGGTTTGATAGGTGTGAAGTTATCTTTGTCTTAAGATATGACCGTAGTTGGGTGATCTCACTGTGGCATTCGGAACATTATTAATGAACACAAGTTTGAATATTTTTTTCTTGTTCCATGTAATCAATAACGGTTCAATCTATAAATTGAGGAGTTAATCGATTACTATATTGTTATTCTCACGAGTTTCGAAAGAGGAAATAGTTGTTATTTTCTCTCTGGTAAAGCTAGGGTTGTCAAATCGAAAGGAAATAATAATAATATTCTTCTACACGGCAAAGAAAATGGTAAATAAGTGGCCAAGTGCGACTCGTACACGAATGGTTCCGTATCACCGTAAAATATTTAAGTACACATTTTTAAATAGTTATAAAAAACGCCGAAAAATACACGTTTCTTGTATTTTTTTGACCGCCTTTAATTTTTTACTTTTTATTTTTATTATTTCTTCTTATATCGGCTATAGTAGTAGTCGTTTTGTGAATTCCCTTGCCAGACGGACGGACAGACAGTGGAGCCTTAGTCATTAACAGAATATAAAAAACAACCCTATGAGTACGGAAATTTAAAAATATTTAGCAACTAGATGCACTTTCGCACTGCTCTCAAAACGGTGAAGGAAAACATTGTGAGAAAACACACAAAATGTCCAAGAACCAAAAATTCGAAGACATGTGCCATCTACCAACCCGCACTGGGACCGCGTGGTGGATTACGGCCCACTGCCTCTCACAGAGAGGAGGCCTGTGTCCCAGCAGTGGGGACATTATGGGTGTGCCGGGCGTACCATCCAGTATCGTCACACAGGCCCTCAGACCAAATAAAGAACAAAGACTAGCGCTGCGAATACAGTGAAGCATGCCAAAACTACACCTCGCTCTGTGCATACATGATCACACGCACACATTTACAGCCAATTCAAACCAAATTATACCTCACTAAATGCACACATGTTTAAGAAATCGGCCTCACGTCACTGTTGACAGCGCTGTCTTGGATTTATATTTGGTCTGAGAACAGGCCAATCAGGTCATTCTTTTGGTAAGTATTTCGTTATTCTTCATCCTTCCTAACTCCAGTCTTTGTTTGCCAAATACGAAACTTGAAACCTACTTTGGGTGACTAAAAC
Organism: Atethmia centrago; assembly: GCA_905333075.3. Classification (NCBI taxonomy): domain Eukaryota; kingdom Metazoa; phylum Arthropoda; class Insecta; order Lepidoptera; family Noctuidae; genus Atethmia; species Atethmia centrago. Next base: position 2,605,560 of record HG995396.1, read on the forward strand.
AACAAGTCTAGTTCATTATGGACAGTTTTTAGGGTTCCCTAGTAAACATGGAACCCTTATAGTTTCACCATGTCTGTCTTTCTGTCTGTCCCCATTGTAGCTCAGAGACGCGTAGTACTAAAAAGCTGTAATTTTGGTTTTTTAGAGTATCTCCCTTGCAAGTAATGTGGTGTAGAGTATTGATGGATAGACCGTTCAATAAAAAATAGACCATACAATAAAATATTGCGGGTCTGTGAACAACATTTTTCTATTCAAGAATCCGTTTGCGTAATATTAAGCTTTAAAGTGCTAATTTTTGGTGGAGTCAAGTGTCCCCCCCCCCCTGCCAGCTAAATAGTTGTTTATGGAGATGTCAAAAAATTCATGGCAGTAGTACATATAATGAAATTAAAAGGAAAACTATCACAGCTAAGTAGGCTTTACAAGTTAACGAGTAATAGTCGACCAACTTAAATTTGCAGTTTGAGAATTGACGATAACGTACATCGATGTATGAGAGAGTACCTATGTTTTTCAACTACAATGTCAAGTTTGTTTTTGGGCTAAATTCATCCCAACTTCCCAACCACGGTACCCTTCATTGTGCGTGGTGCGACACGCACTTGGCCGGTTTTTTAAATGCTGTTTTCATTTCATCAATGATCATTTCAGCCGAAAGACGTCCACTGCTGGACATAGGCCTCCCTACAGCATCGCCACATCGATCGGTCCTGTGCTTCTGGCATTCAGCAGAATCTCACGACCTTCACCAGGTTAAAATCTACCTACTGCATACATGAACAGCGGTAATAGAAGGCGAGCCAAATCCATACTCATCATCATTCTCCTGCCCTTATCCCAATTTATTTGGGGTCGGCGCAACATGTCGCTTTCTTCCATACTTCTCTATCAGTTGTCATCTCGGTAGTCACCCCTTTCTAGCCATATCATCTTTCACACAGTCCATCCATCGTTTCTTTGGTCTTCCGCTACTCTTATCCACATTCATACTCCAGCCAAACTCCAGAGAAAAAATACACCTACTCTTATCCACATTCCTACTCCAGCCAAACTCCAGAAAAAAATGACGTTCGTTATTCAAAATAATCGTCAGCCAATCCGCCATGTTAGTTCTGAGGTTACCCCGCATGCGCCGTGCACCAAGCGCATTCTGTCACGTTCCGTTTCACATACTTGATTTACAAGTGATTGAGAATTTAGGTCGCAGAGAAACTGGACGCCTTTTTCGCTTACGTAATTTTGAAGAGCTGTATGTATAAGTAGAAAAATAAAAAATATATTGTTTTTGATGTCGGTGTCAAGTGTGAATTGATGTTTGCGACTGAAGCTGCATTCATTGCGAACCAGCCACCTAATTGATTGCGAAACACCCTTTTTTTTTAGGTGGGAAATTATCAAATAACTTCTCCCGCTCTGGGCGAAGCGGGAGGATGTGTCAGACTCTTACTGACTAAAACCCACCCGTGTTCCTTCCGTTGCCTGTGTTGCCATGGGACCTCGGTAACCCTTTCGGACTTTTCCGCGACCCCGGCAGGCATCGGCCCTAGTGGACCCCTACACTTGTGCTGACATCTCTTTGAGGCGCGCGCGAACACAACGCGCCGTCGACCCGGGCCTGCTCCTTACCGGACGGCGAGCTACCCATTGCTCACCGTCCGCAAGCCCGCACCTACATCATCATCTGCCCAGCCTTTTTGCAACTATGTTGGGGTCGGCTTCCAGTTCACCGGATACAGCCGAATACCAGTATTTTACATGGAGCGACTGCCTATCTGACCTCCACAACCCAGTTACTGGGTAACATCTTCGAGCTACAGCAATAGCCTTATGTAAGCGGGCACGCCCTTTATGCCTGGAGGTTTTTATTTAGGTATTAAGTTCTATTTACGTTTTTTTATGTTGTATTTTTTATCTGCTTGAGTACATTTTGTTCATTGTTTTGTTGGTATACTGGCGCGTGCTAGCTAACGTATGGCAAGTGTGTAATTTAATCCAATGTTTTGTGTTTCGTAATGTTAATTACTTTGCATACGATTTGTATAGAATCAAGTTTATACAGGGTGTCCAGTAAATAGCACGACATACTGCAGGGGGTGATAGCTAGGGTCACTACCTATCAATACAACACAATATATGTTCAGCAAAATCTTACGGATTTACAGTTTTACAAAATTTTCCGAAATACCGAAAAATCTCTACCTTGAAACAGATTTTTAAGCATCTCGTAATGATAAAATCCTTTTCTAGTACTTTTTTTTACATCAAATTATTTGTGAATAGTTACTTTACTCATTATACGTTTTTTTTTTTATCAAAAACAAGAAAGTTTTGAAGAAATAGTTTTTTTTGTTAAAATTTTCACAGAACGATTTTCTTTTCGCATAAGTTTAACCTACAGTGGTGAAAAAAAAATGTATGTGGCAGTTTTGTACAACAAACTTAAAAGATAGCCTGTTTAATGGTGATTTAGGAAAGATACAATACTAGTTCATTTTCATTAAAAAAATACAAAAAAATGCTATTTTTCCAGAGAAGCGGATTTTGTTGAAAATGTAATTAACGTAATTTTGACAAAAACCACTATGAGAATAAGTAATAGCTGCTCATTTACGCGAATTATTATAAAACTAGTTGTGACACGTAAAATGCGACGTGCATGCGTAATGAATGACTAAAGGTTTTTACCTGCTCGCCGACCGACCCGACCCGACCGGTTACTGTCTAACAAAAGAAGCGCATGTGCTGCTATCCCGCTCTTTCTTGCATTGTGATTTTGTGTCTCACTCTCAACCTTATTTGCGACACTTGTCAGTACGCTACCTTAAACCGTGCGCAACGCATCTCTGTGTTCACAAATTATGGTTTTGTACTGACGACTGTTTTGTGCCTTGGACCCCGGACTTTGTTTGCCTTACGATTTGGATTTTTTTATTGTGATCACTACGACGACTTGGCGACCACCTGGACTTTTGTGTTTTATAACATGGCCAACCGCCGCGTTTTTCCTGGTTATACGCAACGAGAGGACGCAGGACACCCTGTATAACTAAACAGACAGACGTGCTGCTGGGGAGTTTGTTCCACCACTTCTTCTTCCCAGCTAAAGCACTAGAAAGTGGTGAAGGGCGGGCATTTTTGGGGGACTGTCTTATGTAACTTTGACGTTCGAAAAGTGCTGATTTTCAGCCTAATTTGAATAAATGACTTTTGATTTTGACTTTGACACGATACCCCTTGGTAAGACTGGTTGTCAGACTTTCGAACTTCTGACGTCCCGTAACGACTGTCAAGGATATCCGCCGGGATTCCCGAAGCCCAGGGCGTCTCCTGCGGCGGCTAGGGGCATGAGAACGCGAAATTTGCCTTCCTCAAGTATATTGCCAATCCATTGCTTCATATGTTCGAAAAATGTGTCTGCTCAGCAACTTAAATAACACAATGAATGTCGTCTAACTGTCAAAATTAAACTCATTATTACTGATAGTGTATTACGCAATTAAGACGCTGACTACACCTAAACCGCGGTCACTGTCAGATTCCATAGAATAGAAAGAGAAGCGCGATGACACAACGCTTGTAATATATTGCAAAATATGAAGTAATTATCTATTTACTCAAAATTGAGTTGAGTAATCGAAAATAAAAAACAACCAAGTTCTGCATTCAAATAATACGTTCTTGTTATTAATTAAATACGTAACGTATGTTGATACTTGATAGAGATATTTTGGATTAGAACTCGAAGTAAGAGTTCAGTTTAACGTTAGTTTGTATCGAGATTTTGTTTTCAAAACGTGTTTTGGTAACAACCAAGTTCTGGGAAATATGGTTAAAATTAACATATATTTTTTCCGCTACCACAAACTATACAGATTTGGCAATTTTTTTCTCAAGCGAAGCCTATTTTGGTCAATTGGGTCTTGTCAGCGCCTTAATCCTCTGCTTGTGTTGGTAAATTGATTCGTTTCATTTCATGCACATTGTCTAATCCCGTTCTGGACGAAGTATTTCTGGGAATTATGTAAGTAGTTCTCGAGGGGCTTGTGGCTAAGTAATAACAGCCGCACGGGTCGATCGCTCAGGTTAAGCTACGCTTGCCGCGGTTGGTCCGTGGATGGGGATCTTTACATACCAAGACCCCTCCGTGCCTCAGAAAGCACGTTAAGCCGTTGGTCCCGGCCGTCATTTGTAGATCTTTGACAGTCGTTACGGGTCGTCAGAAGCTCGAAAGTCTGACAACCAGTCTTACCAAGGGGTATCGTGTTACCCAGTAACTGGGCTGTGGAGGTCAGGTAGGCAGACGCTCCATGTAAAATACTGGTATTCAGCTGTATCCGGTAAGACTGGTAGCCGACCCCAACATGGTTGGGAAAAGGCAGGCAGATGATGATGTAGGTAGTTCTTCGTAGGCCCTAAGATACATTAAAACTTACATAAGACAGTCCCCCGAAACGCCCGCCTTTCATAACTTTCTAGTGTTTTATGCTGGGAAGAAGAGGCGCAGCAAAGTGCCCAGCAAAAGTATAAAAACCGGCCAAGTGCGGGCCACGCACAATGAAGGGTTCCGTTATTGAAAAGTTGGGATGAATTTATCCCGAAAACAAACTTAACATTGTACTTGAAAAACATGTTCTCTCATACATCGATTTAAGTTGGTCAACAACTTGTAAAGCCCACTTAGCTGTGATAGTTTTCCTTTTAATTTCATTACATGTACTACTGCCATGATTTTTTTTTACATCTTATACAACTATTTAGCTGGCAGGGGCACTTGAATGTAGCAAAAATGAGCACTTCAATGCTTTACGCAAGCGGATCCTTGAATCGAAGTGGAAGTGGTGTTCACAGACCCGCTATATTTTTGAACGGCCTATCCAAAGATATTTCACACCATGGGGTAGACAAGAAAAAAAATATCATCCCCACATTACGTGCAAGGGAGGTACCTAGCCTAAAAAAAATGTCATTTCAAGATAATATTTTAGCACTTTGTCGGCGTGATTAATATACATATATACCTAAGCCAAATCACTGCTTTCTAGTACTAAGCGTCTCTGAGCTACAGCGGGGACAGACAGACAGACGGACATGGAGAAACTATAAGGGTTCCTCGTTTATCTAATACGGAACCCTAAATAGGTAATAAATATTTTAATTCAAAATTATTATTCATTCAGTACTTCATCAGGTCATATTAATTACCTATTATAAATAGGTATAACTGTACAAACTCACGATTAATAAAGTATCCACATAGTAACACGAAATAATAATTACAACAGAACGTGTCGTATCAACAAATAATAATGTTTAATTAAAGTAATACTTTGAATTGTTTTTAAATATTAATTTATAAATAACTAAGTATAAAGTTCCTTTAAGTCTTATAAAGTTCCTTCCTTCCTTGTATTATTTAATGTCAATGTCAGATTTTCTCAATGGTAGAGGGGGCTCATGGCAAAATAATAACTGCCGCACAGGTAGATCGAAGGTTAAGCTGGCGCCTCAAGGCCACGCTGGAGGTCTGCCCGGCTTGAGCAGAGCACCGCCGTGTCCTCGTGGAGGCGATCGGCGGGAGAGATATCTCGCGTCCGGCCCTGGTTCAGGCCATGGTAAGGAGCGAGAGGGCATGGGCAGCCGTCACCTCCTTCTGCGAAGCAGTAATGCTCGCGAAGGAGGAGGCGGGACGGTTGAGGGAAAGGCAAATTTCGCGCCCTCTCGCCCCTAGCCGCCGCAGGAGACGCCCTGGGCGTCGGAAATCCCGGGCGGATTTCCGGCTACCGTAGGCGCGGGCTTGCGGACGGTGAGCAATGGGTAGCTCACCGTCCGGTAAGGAGCAGGCCCGGGGCGACGGCGCGTTGTGTTCCACGCGCGCCTCAAAGAGATGTCGTCAGCACAAGTGTAGGGGTCCACCAGGGCCGATGCCTGTCGAGGTCGCGGGAAGGTACCAAAGGATTACCGAGGCCCCTGGCAACACAGGCAACGGAAGGAACGCGGGTGGGTTTTAGTCAGTAAGAGTCTGACACACCCTCCCGCTCCGCCCAGAGCGGGAGAAGTTATTTAATAATTTCCCACTCCTAAAAAAGTCGGTTCGTGGATGGGTGACTATCGATTAAATATTTAGAGAGCTCCCAAATTACGATATTTATTTTTCTTAAATTCTTTTATACATCGGTACTTCCTTGATATAATATTTTCATTATTTGACATTATATACCTACAATTTTGATTTTAAATGGCTTTTGTGGACAGGATATTAATTCAGACTTGTTACAGCTGTAAAGTTGGTCGAATATACTCGTTAAGTTGTAAAGCCTACTTAGCTGTGATAGTTTTCTAAAAATACCCATTTAGCTGGCACTGGCAGGGGTGGGGGACACTTGGCTCTAACAAAAATTAGTACTTTAAAGCTTAATATATTACGCAAACAGATCCCTGAATCGAAAAATGGTTTTCACAGCACCGCAATAGTTTTGGCCGGCCAATCCAACGATACCCCGCATCATGGGATAGACGAGAAAAAGAAATATCATCCCCACATTACGTGCAAGGGGGTACCCAACAATTTTTTTTTATTCAATAGTTTAGTTTGCCACTTTGTCGCCGTGATTAATATATGATACCCATGCCAAATTACTGGTTACTAATACTAAGAGTCTCTGAGTTAAGCCGGGGACAGACAGACAGACGGACATGGCGAAACTATAAGGGTTCCTTATTTACTGCGGAACCTTAAAAACGCATATGAATACAGCCGCTAAAATTCGCCATTTGCACACCTTTACACGATAGAAAGTTATTTTATTGCAATATCTGACATTACTTGACATTGCAACACCAACGTTGAGTTCGAAAACGTATTTTTGCGGAATGTGTTGCGAGAATATTAAAACGCATAGGTTTAGATATCTTCCAGTACGTCTGTAGCTTGCGCACTCATAAATCGAGAACCACTATCTATAGCAGGGATTATCAATTATCACTTTAAGACGCTGACAACACCTAAACCGCGGTCACTGTCTGTTTGCATAGAAAAGAAAGAGAAGCGCAATGACGCAACGCTTGTAATTTATTGCAAAATATGAAGCAATTATCTATTTACTCAAAATTGAGTTGAGTAATCGAACATAAAAAACAACCAAGTTCTGCATTCAAATAAGACGTTCTTGTTATTAATTAAATACGTAACGTATGTTGATATTTAATATAGATATTTTGGATAAGAACTCAAAGTAAGAGGTTAGTTTAACGTTAGTTTGTATCGAGATTTTTCTTTCAAAACATGTTTTGGTAACAACCAAGTTCTGGGACATATGTTCAAAATTAACATATATCTTTTCCGCTACCACAAACTATACAGATTTGCCAATTTTTTTTCTTAAGAGAAGCCTATTGTGGTCAATTGGGTGTTGTCAGCGCCTTAAAGCTTAATATTACGCAAACAGATCCCTGAATCTAAAAATTGTGTGATAGTTTATGTAACTTCTTTTTACGGTGAATAAAATGGTAATTAAAAATAATAAAAAACACAGTATCTGCTTTTTATTTAGTTCAGTTATTATGCAAAGTTTCATGGTTTAAAATCATGAAACTTTGCCCAATAACTGAACTTTTGTTGAAGTATTTTAATACTTGCGGTTTATCAGAAGAGAACCGAAGTTACAGACATAGCCTGCAGAGTCAGCAAGCTGAAGTGGCCCTGGCAACACAGGCAACGGAAGGAACACGGGTGGGTTTTAGTCAGTAAGAGTCTGACACACGCTCCGCCCAGAGCGGGAGAAGTTATTTGAAAATTTCCCATTTCAAAAAAAAAAAAAAAGCCCGGCTCCACATGTTAGCCCCAATGCCGCTCGTCCAACGTATGGATCTAGAAAATTGCATTGGCTCCAACGTTGGCAGTTGTAGTAAGTAGCACGTCGGTCGGTTTTATCAAAAGAATCAACGCCAACGACCGCGATTTGTCCATACGTTGGCTGCTCGTTCAACCAACGTTCAAAATCAAAAGTCATTTATTCAAACTAGGCTGAGAATCAGCACTTATAGAATGTCAAAATTACTTAAGACAGTCCCCCAAAAACGCCCACCCTTCACCACTTCCTAGTTCTTTAGCTGGGAAGAAATGGCGCAACAAACTCCCCAGCAGCACACCTGTCTGTTTAGTTATATAAACTTGATTCTATACAAATCGTATGCAAAGTAATTAACACTACGAAACACAAAACATTAAATTAAATTACTTACCTTACAAGCTAGCACACGCCAATATGATACTGGCGCCGAGGTTCGGAGCAACGTGGGGGTTAAAGATTTGCTGTAAATTGTAATTGTGAAGTTGTGTGGTACAGGGCCCTGGTGTCTATTTTTTATTTTTCTGTATGTGCCTTTTCAGCTCGACCTTGTCTATGGAATTTCCCACAAATCTAATCGCGCGTTGTATTGTAAACCTTCTGCTTCTGTATTTTATGGTACAGCATCACAAACTGTTTCTAATCGCGACCTTGAGTTGATAACGTTGACATCATCTCTCTTTGTATTGTTCATACAGTTTCGTCTCTCACCGGGCTTGAAGACGTGTTGGAAGAATAATGATGTCATGAGATATGATTATTCCTGTGTCATCATTTTTTTGTTAAATTATTTTTCATTTAGTCAGCGAGAATGTCGTCATGATAATTTTGTTAAGATTACGTCCAGCTTAACCGACCGGATAATTAAACAGCTCAGCGGTCAAATTGTGGAAATGTCACAAGTAATTTTTTGAGTTCGTTATAGGTGCACATAGCGTTGCCAGGCGTTCGGATAAAGCCGGACACAGTCAAGAGTTTTGGTTGCTTGTGCGGCCAAATTAGACGTTGGCAACCCGTTCCGGCTTTTGTTAGGCTTTTTAATTTTGACCATTTTTTTTACTATACTTATATTTTTTACCATGACCATTTTGTTTTCGTTTGTTTTCCATTTCAAATTGCATTGTACTGTTAACTACTATTGCAATTATTGATATTAATATTGTAATAAATATTGAATGATTAATAATAAAGAAGACTGATTCATTCAATTTTATTTTTGTTTCATTATACATAATTTAAGAAGATTTTATGGTAAAAGATAAAAAAGCATTATTTTACTTTAAAAAAAGTCGGGTTATAAGACAAAAAAACTAAAAAATTAAGGGTGTGCGGCCTTTCTACCCAAATGTCCGGCTAAACTGGCTGGTCTGTCCAGTTTTTCGGTTTTAAGACCTGGCAACCCTAGGTATACAAAGTAAAGTGCCTGCTTGGGTTCGAAGGCACTTTACTTTGTGTAAATCATTACCACTGCTCTCAAAACGGTGAAGGGAACCTTCGCGAGGTATCCGGCATGTCCTAGAAGCAAAAACTTGAAGACATGTGCAATCCACCCACCCGCTTTGGACCCACGTGGTGGATTACCGCCCAGCCCCTCACACAGAAAGAAGAGGCCGATGTCCCAGCAGTGTGATCATTATAGGCTGATTATGCTTATGCTAAATGGTTCGACTTCCACAGATAATGACGTGTTTTTTTTTTCGTCTTGGAACGTCAAAGAATAACAGGAAAACTCAAAATATTGTTTATGGTACATTTTTGGCGATAAAAAACTCAACATGGCGGAAGGTCAAACAGCTGACTGCATATCTATTCTCGTAATAATAAAGGAAGGAATGAGATAACCTAAAAACCTTTAAAGAATGAGCTCATCTAACGTTATCAGACTCAAATATTTGAACAATGCCAAGGTTGTGTGATAAATGATAATTAGCTTATGGAGATAATACGACCGTGTTCGTTGCACGTAAGTTATTATTTTTAAAGTACAAAGTTTATCTTGCAGCAATTTTGTAAAAACATGGTGCTTTAACTAAGTAGATAACAATATCATGTTCCCCATTTCGCCAGTTATGTTGTAAGTTAACAATGAATAAAGCCAGTCTATATGGTCCCATTGCGACTGCAGAGCATAGAACTCTTCTGATACAGAGAAGTACCTGACAACCATTGATCACCACGCTGTCTCTTCTCTGTGCAATTTCAAACTGTAATGTCCAATTTTAGTTTGTTTGTTGAATTTTATTTCTGATTTTGATTTGAATTTATAAGTTATTTTTTATTTGATTTGGATTATTATTCCAATTTTTAATTGTCATTATGTTTTTAATTTTGATTTAGATATTTATTTTAATTTTCATTTAATTTTGGTTTAATTTTGATATTAATTTTAATCTTGATATGGATTTTGGTTTTAATGTTAATTTAATTGTAATTTTGATTTTGGCGTTGACTTTAATTTTTATTTAAAATTATAGTCTTGATTTGAAATTTTATAAAATATTGTTTGTATTTCTCACTTATGTATTGTTAATGTAAACCGAAAGAGCGGAAGTACCTAATACAAGCATTTTTTTTACTTAAAAGGTACTTATTATCACTATATCGTTTTACATATGTTTTAGAAATAAGTCTTTTTTTTTTTTCAAGTTTAGTAAGTCGGTAATGATAAATAAGATTGTATCTATATCTGTAAATTGGTTGTGAGATCTCATGAGATCCGCAGACGAACCAAAGTTACCGACATGCCCGAAGAATTGCCAAACTCAAGTGGCAGTGGGCAGGGCATATTGCTCGCAGAACAGATGGCCGATCGGGCCGAAAGGATCTGGAGTGGCGAGCGCGTACCGGAAGACGTAGCGTTGGAAGGCCTCCTACAAGGTGGACCGATAACCTTGTGAAAGCCGCAGGAATCCGCTGGATGCGGGAAGCACAGAACCGGTCGAAGTGGCGGTGCTTGGGGAAGGCCTATGTCCAGCAATGGACGTCTTTCGGCTGAATTATGAAATTGGTTGTAAAAAACACTTTTACACTTAACACAAAAAAATACTTAATAATATTATTTTTAAAATTGGATAAGGTCAGTTTTACCTCACTGACTACTCTGAGAAAAAGCACCGAAAAAAATTCAGAAAGGTCTCAGTCTCTTTTAAAGTCAAGAGATTGTCTTGGTCAGATAATGTGAGGACCATGCAGATAAGTGTCTTGAGATGATCTTTTGATGTAAGAACAGCTCAGATTTGAGTGGACAGGCCCAGTAAGTCCATATTTTGTTCTTTCATTCTATCTATATGTAAATCAAGACCCCAGTTTTCGCAGTCTACACAGCCAAAAACCGCAACTAAAAACTAGTTTATAACAAAAACACAATGAATTCTTGAATTAATCAAATGTACCGACCCCAGCGTGGTTTATTCGTTCGACAGTGCGTTGTATTCCACGCGCGCCTCAAAGAGTTGTCGTTAGCACAAGCGTCGGGGTCCACTAGGGCCGATGTCTGCTGGGGTCGCGGGAAGGTACCAAAGTGTTACCGAGGCCCCTGGCAACACAGGCAACAGGAAGGAATACGGGTGGGTTTTAGTCAGTAAGAGTCTGACACACCCTCCCGCCCCGCCCAGAGCGGGAGAAGTTATTTGATGATTTCCCACCCAAAAAAAAAAAGCGTGGTTTGACCAGACTCGATTACTCGAATGAACCCAAGATTCACACTAGAAAACTTTCCTGAGATTTCTGTATAAAAAGACGTTTCACTTCTTTCCTTTCATGTACCCTACTAATTACCTCCTGGGAGTTTTGAGATCCAACTCGTTGGAGGTAAGACGAGGCTTTCTACAACTCACAGTATCCTGAAAAACTCTTCGACACACAGAGGACGAATCGACTGTCCCGAACTCCACGATCTTTTCTGTCAGCTATTTATTCCCGACAAATATGTACATCGGACATCGCCAAAGTCGTCGACGCAATCAGTTTGCGCCACCGTTATCTATAACTGTCGCCAGAGCTGAGTCCCCTGTGTGTCGTACTACAAGGATGCTTAATGCCCTCCTGACCACCAATCCTGAATGTGATCTGTTTGCTGATGAATGGAGCAGATTTATGCGTGTATATCTGATGTTTTGCGAGAGTAAGTACTCTAGGTTGTCCTCTATTATATAATATGTTAGTATTTCAAATATTTTTGTTTACTATACTTACCTGTTTCAATGTCTATGTTAATAAATGTAATTGCTGGGGAGTTTGTTGCGCCACTTCTTCTTCCCAGCTAAAGCACTAGGAAGTGGTGAAGGGCGGGCGTTTTTGGGGGACTGTCTTATGTAACTTTGACGTTAGAAAAGTGCTGATTCTCAGCTTAGTTTGAATAAATGACTTTTGATTTTAATTGGGGTTACCGTTTTAATTAACAATAACCTAGTCCCTGGAGCCTCATGTTTCATGGGACTACAGAGACCATTGCACATCAAAGAGAAGACCGCGGGGCGCAAATAGCGCGATAATTTAGAACAAAAACTAAAGTAAATAAAACCAAGTGCAAACACACATTCGTATGTCGGCAGACGGTCTGTGCATTAGAACCTGTTCCTAACTGTACCATTCGGGTCAGTAGGCAAGCAGCCCAGTCGCGGTCACTCTAGTGTGTTGACACCTTATTTACACCCGGCTTATGAAAGGCTGTTCGATGTAATTTTATTTGATTGGTATAGCTATTTTTGGCTGGCCTATCAAAAATTTAACGAAGTTTTGCTGGTGGATTTTCTTGGTCAGACTTCCTTGATCGGTGTTTATATCTTGTTAGGCTGATAAGAAGAAACATTTCAGTTTACAGCTGGTAATCATAAAAATAGGAGCAGTGGTGGCCCAGTGGTAACGGCCGCGACTTACGAGTAGGTCGTGGGTTCGAACCCAGACAGGCGCTTTACTTTGTGTAAATAATTTCATCACCACTGCTCTCACAACGGTGAAGGAAAACATCGTGAGGAAACCGGCATGTCCTAGAACTAGCCATCTCGCCATTTCTTCTCAGGGGTAGCCAGATAGGAAGTGTCGTCTCCATCTAGCTAATTATTATTATTGTTTTAGTATGACGTGTAAAAGTGATTCTGATATCCTACTTACAGGATAAACAATTTCATTTCATTTCCAAAAAATCGAAGACATGTAACATCTACCAACCCGCACTGGGCCTGTGTCCCAGCAGTGGAAAGATTATAGGCTGATTATGTAATCATAAACATTAGCTTGCACACGCCTTCAAACAAAATGGAGCAGCCCAAAAATATGGATCGAGTAAAATTCAAGAACATTGCAAGTTCTGCCTAGTTTTCTTTTTTTTCTTTTACTGCTCGACACACAGGGGTTACCCAATTTTCTGCCAGAAATCCATTCAGGCACCACATTCATCATTTGACAGCCTCGATCAGAAATCGAATCACAACTGCAATAGGTTCCTTTCTCAGAATCTCACAAAATCAGTTTTGCACCTCACCAATAGCGGGTCAGTAGTTTAGTTTTTTTTTTATGAATGGCCATTATAACTTGATACTAATTTCCTGCAGTTTCGTTTAAGAAACATCAAGCCGTTTCATCTTAGGTAGGCCCCGTGGTAACGGCCGCGACTTACGAGCTGTAGGTCGTAGGTTCGAACCCAGACAGGCGCTTTACTTTGTGTAAATTATTTCATCACCTCTGCTCTCAAAACGGTGAAGGAAAACATCGTGAGGAAACCGGCATGTCCTTTTTTTTTTTGGGTGGGTAATCATCAAATAACTTCTCCCGCTCTGGGCGGAGCGGGAGGGTGTGTCATACTCTTACTGACTAAAACCCACCCGTATTTCTTCCTGTTGCCTGCTAAAATTTCGAAGACTTGTGACATCTGCCAACCCTCACTGGGCCCGCGTGGTGGATTACGGCCCACTGCCTCTCACAGAGAGGAGGCCTGTCCCAGCAGTGGGAACATTATAGGCTGATTATGTAAGCCGTTTGAGCCTTTCAGCAGGCTTACTACGTATCTTGCAGAAGCCTAACGATATCGTTTGCGCAGTAATTGCTCTTAAATCGCTAATCCGTATTATGTAGGTTGCCGTAGAGATAGCCACACCGCCAACACTGCCAACTCATCATCTGCCTGTCTTTTCCCATTACATACGTTGGGGTCGGCTTCTAGTTATACCGGATACAGCTGAATACCAGTATTTTACATGGAGCGACTGCCTATCTGACCTCCACAACCTAGTTACTGGGTAACACGATACCCCTTGGTAAGACTGGTTGTCAGAGTTTCGGGCTTCTGACGACCCGTAACAACTGTCAAAGATCTACAAATGACAGCCGGGACCAACGGCTTAAAGTGCTTTCCGAGGCTCGGAGGGGTATTGGTATGTAAAGAAGGTCACCCATCCACGGACCCACCGCGGCAAGCGTAGCTTAAGAGGCCGACAACACCTAAAGCGTGGTCTCTGTCGCACTGCTTAGAAAAGAAAGAGAAGCGCGATGATACAACGCTGGTAATTTATTGCAAAATATGAAGCAATTATCGTTTTACAAAAAGCTATAGATTGTATTAAAAAAAAACCATATTATGCTAATATGTTGCTTGTAGAATAATCTGACAAAAAATCAGAATGACTGCATGTATATTAGTGTGGTTTTTAATCATTAAAATAAATTTTTAGAGGTACCTTCGTGATTTTTTTCTATCGTAATTAATTAGTTATATTATGTTTTCAACACACTATCTACCTAGCATATATCCTTAAGGTGCAGATATATGATTTTAGTGACTTTTAAATCTGTTATTACGCCTTCAATTAATGCAAATAAGTTACGCAAAAAATGTATGTTAAACTAGACCGCATACACATGAATTGTATCTGTGAATATTTTAGTATTGTAGTAAAATACTTTATGAAATAAATTCAGGAAGTAAGGTCTACCCAAATATAAAAATCGAAATTACTTCCAAACTCCTAAAGATATTTTCATGTTTTTTTTTTGTATGAATAGACTATTTTGTTATCTATAATTCTATCTGTGAATTTTTTCAAATATTCATACTTTTATTACTAAAAATAAATATTCCCTATAAAATCGAACGGAACGGCATGCGGCGCTCTGCGCGGGCGACGGGCGGCAGTGTACCGCTGACTACTGTCACGGGTAGACGCTGACACTTTGCGCGACCGCTGTACTTACGTATTTTTTCGACAATATGAGTAGAACAACTAAAGTTCTGAAAGAGAAATGACGTATACATGAAAGAAACAGGATACTGAGGTAAGTTTCTCATATATTATTATAATATAATGAGGTTAGCAAAATTTTATTTTGATAATAATTTGTGCGCGAGTATATCCATTATTTACGAGTAATTTCAAACATAACTTTAGATCCGTATCAATTTTTTTTTTTTTAGTAGGAAAAAAAAATAATACAGATTCCCGAAACGAAAATGCGGAGAGCAAGTAAGTACCTACCTAATAAATTGTAGACTACCATTTATTATGGTTTTTTGAGGACAATACCGTTACAGCAGGTTTAAAACTTACCTAGCTTAAAAAAAAACAGGTGTAGTACATAATAAGATTATGTTTTATCTACTATTTTAGTTGTTGCGACCCGACGGAAGTAAATAATGATAAAAATAATGAAAGAACTGACAATGATTCCCAACATGAAAAAGCGGAGTATTAAATTGTAGATTCTAGGCATACCATTTATTATGGTTTTATGGGGACAATCCCGTTATAGTAGGTTAGAAACTTCTCTAGTTTAAATAAACAGGTGCAGCTCATTAATAAGATTATGTTTTAATATTTTAGTTGTTGCGAGCCGACGGAAATAAATAATGATAAAAATAATGAAAGAACTGACAATGATTCCCAACATGAAAATGCGGAGACAAAGTGAGTATTAAATAAATTGTAGATTCTAGGCATACCATTTATTATGGTTTTATGGGGACAATCCTGTTATAGTAGGTTAGAAACTTGTCTAGTTTAAATAAACAGGTGCAGCTCATTAATAAGATTATGTTTTAATATTTTAGTTGTTGCGACCCGACGGAAATAAATAATGATAAAAATAATGAAAGAACTGACAATGATTCCCAACATGAAAATGCAGAGACAAAGTGAGTATTAAATAAATTGTAGATTCTAGGCATACCATTTATTATGGTTTTATGGGGACAATCCCGTTATATTAGGTTAGAAACTTGTCTAGTTTAAATAAACAGGTGCAGCTCATTAATAAGATTATGTTTTAATATTTTGGTTTTTGCGACCCGACGGAAATAAATAATGACGAAAATAGTGAAAGAACTGACAATGGTTCGTTATTTATTTTATTATATATACAATGTAGATTCACATGTTTTTTTTTTATATTTCCAGGACCATCAACTGGAATGGAATCAATGATTTTGGTTGAAGGCAAAATACAGACAAAGAAGAGACAGAGAAACAGGAAGATCGAGACGCTCGACAAGAGGAATATTTCGAAAAATGACTACATTTCTACGAAATGTAAAAAAAATAATTAGTACAAACAAATTCACGCCTTCTTCCCAAGGGGAAGGCAACATCTATAGAAGGCCAGCTGCACTCTTTTTTCTAAACCGCACCGTTGCCTTATCACATAATTTTTCAGCCTATCATTTATAGTCACGTCACACATGCTTCGCAAGGAGGCATTTCCACAGCATTTAGGGCTGATTTTTCAATCATCAGTTAACTTCTATCTGAGGAATAAATATGGCGCTTTGACATATTTTCTATACAAAAGCTGTCAAAACGTCAAACAAATTCTTCACATAAAAGTTATCTGGCGATTGAAAAATCGGCCCTTTTTTTACTTTTATGCTTCTTTTGCCACACCCAAAATTCATTCACTTCCATGCATAAGCTTAGACACCAGCACACCATTATGAACAGCCAGTCGAGCCATCGACTAGTTGGTTACAATCGCATGTATAGTACCATTCACTTTATTTCCCGCATTCACTCTCCTTTCCACATCTTCATCAATCTTTCCATCCCATGTAAACTGACTCCCCAAATATACTAACTTACTCTGGGGGGCGATTCTACTAACAACATTGTTCTAAAATGGCAATTCGAACCGCCCAGACTGTTTCCTTTAAGAAAATCTGCTAATTTACAATTATTAAAATATATGGAAAAAATCATTTACTTTTCGTGGTAAATATAACGGAAAATAAGTTTTAATGGGTTTATTATTCGTATAAACTTTATTTGTTATTTAACCATTTTTGTTATAGTAATATTATAAACTTACTAATTGAACTATAGGTAACACTCATTCATTGCCATTCATTCCCGTAGTGATTGGGTTGGGTTTCGACTTGGTTACAGTCAGTTACGGTTTCAGTTATTGTCATAAAAATTGTAGAATAGATTTATGGGGGACGAACGAGAGCCGAATGAAACCGAACCATTGATGAGACGGTACAGAGCGTATAACTTTGCAAATTAGTAGAATCGGCCCCCTGATCCATACAGCCCATTCCCTCTCTAAATCTTGCCTGCACATCTCATATTTTCTCATCTGTCACTAAAGAAATTAATTGTTTCATTTTGGAATTAAATTTATTTATTTAGATTTTTGGCTTTTCATTTCATTTTATATTGTTTCCATAGCTAAAGAGCTCGTTAGTCGCATCACAGCCGCATGGGCCGATCAATTAGGTTAAGCTATTCTTGCCGCGGTTGTTCCGTGGATGGGTGAGCATGTTTACGTACTGAGACTCATGCGTGCCTCGTAAAGTCGCGAAAAAAAAATCTGCTGTTCCCTACATTTATGTTCGCTTAATTCGTCAAAATGTAGGGAACAGCTGATTTTTTTTCGCGATTTCATGTTTAGTCCAAGTTATTTCATGTTGTGTCCAATATAGTAAAAGTTGTTTATACTGATGAGTACAATGACGAGAGAGGTTGATGGTGTTTAAAATTACACCCTGTTTAAACCAACTTATTCAATGCAAACTATTAAAATAATATAATATATTACAATCTTATTTTATTATCAGAATATTACCTTATTTGTGAACACTACATAAAAAAAAATTGGATTGTGATAAAAAATCAGGCGGGACTGTCCACACAATCTGAAACGTATGGTTACCCTACGTTACGTGCGAACGGTTGCGGGGTCGCGGGGGGTGACGCAAGCTCCTCCCACTCGCTCAAGGTCCTCCCACTCGCTCAAGGTCGCTGGTATTTATCGTCCTCTTAAGAATATCATATATTTTTCTGATTTTATTTACTGCAGTGGATCATATACTTTAAGGCATTATAAAACTTTTAAACGTTGCGTTTAGGTCCTGTAGTCCCCTTAACCTTATCGACCGACCCGTGCGGCTGTTATTACTTGGCCACAAGCCCCTCTCAACACAGCTAACTAAAATAATAATAATTTCTTTATTTCTCGTCACAATGACAAGCTTATTCTAGGTTTCACATATTATTTGTTTAATTTAGCAATGTGAGGAGCTGGTGTCTGAGTGAGGCGTAAAATGCCTGTATTAGAAATTACCAGATCCGCCCCCACCCCTCGGAAGAACAGAAAGTTTTATTTAAATGAAAAAAATATGATATTACAATCTAACGTTTTAAACTCACGCCTTCTTCCCATGGGGGTAGGCAGAAACTATAGAACGCCACTTGCTACGATACTAATTTTTTTTTTTTTTTTGTTCTGAAATCATCAAATAACTTTTCCCGCCCTGGGTTGAGCGGGAGGGTGTGTCAGACTCTTACTGACTAAAACCCACCCGTATTCCTTCCCGTTGCCTGTGTTGCCTGGGGCCTCGGTGACCCTTTAGTACCTTCCCGCGACACAATCCTTACATACTCCTTTTGCTTCGTTTACGTTCATACATCTGGTCATACACGCACGCCGGTTGCGAGTAGTACGCACCTGACCTTTTTGAAGAACATCATATCATTAATGAGGTCACTTATGTCTTCCTGGGGCGTCCCTTCCCCTCTCATCATCTTTCATCTCTCATCTAACGTTATAGATAAGGAGATTTAAGACTAAAAACTTAAGATATTATAATTTTGGGGGTAGATGTTCAAAATAAACTAAAAATATGTATGTATTTGTATTTTATGCTTGTAACCTATTTATGTATTTCTGTACTTATTCTATTCTTATCTATTATGTTATCTTTAATATTTTTCGTTATTTTTATTTCCTCTCAGAGCACCTGCCATCTTATCTCTTCACCACCCTTGGTTGACTGGTAGAGAATGCCTAAGGCATTAAGTCCGCCTTTGTACTTAATTGTGTGCGAGAAGTTTAAATAAATAAATAAACTATAAACAAAAAGTTACTCAGGTCGCCTGTATCTGTGTGTATGTGTGTGTCTATGAGAGTGTATGCTGTTAGATATGAAGATGTAAATGAGCATGTTGATCGCGATTATTTCGTATTACGCATGGCTTTTGACAGCAGAACGACAGCCATCGGCGAGCAAATTTCTAAAAGACTTTTCCCTTGTTGTTGGTCGCTTGCCTATTGCCTTGGAGTGCAGCGTGGTGGTGGAGACGTGGAGATGAGGTGGTGAGGTCACCACCTCACCTCTATACTGTATAAGTACAAATTCATTACGTAATGCGTTTTTCTAGTGTCTCAAAAGTTTAGCTTGTGAGTTGTCTACGGTTTTTTTTTCAAGATTTTTTTTACCTCTTTGTCGGCTTGATTACCTATGATACCTATGCCAAATTACATCTTTCTAGTACTTAGCGTCTCTGAGCTAAAGCGGGGACAAACAGACGGACATGGCGAAACTGTAAGGGTTCCTCGTTTACTACGAAACCTTAAAAAACGGACCACCAATTAAAGTAATTGGTGATCCCTGATATAGACCATCGTTTAGCCATTTCGCCATGGTCCAAGTTACAATGGACAGGCTGTTTTCATCAAAGTCAATAGGTTCAGAATGACATCAGTGATGATTCAGTAAGCTCTACAAGGCTGGGTGACGGTGATCGGTGATCGCATACAATGTACTTTTAGAAGGAAGATATGTATTGTTTATTTAATAAATTCATGTTATTGTATTTACGTTTTGCCAAGGCAGCTCGCCTTAGCAAGCGACGTGATCATTGCTTCATGCCTTCTCCATATGTAAAAAGACTTTTTCATCCCATCTATTCGAAAAGAGGCGAAGGGTTCCTCGATAAGTGCGAGCAAAATGGGTCATTCCGGCGCACTTAATAACAGTGACGAAATGACTTTTGAATTTGGAACACTATTTAATTTAAAAGTTTGAACGCAATTCGCTTCGATAAGGTCCTGGCCGGTAATAAAAAAGCGCGCCTGCCGACGCGGCATAGTTAACCAAATAAAAAAAAATGCGTTAACTTCTTATCCGTTTTTTCATTACTTTTTGTTCAAATATTACAGATAATTTTAATTTGATATTAATATTTTGTAATTTGGTTATGTAAATATAAATATTCGTCACTACTAAAAGCATCTCTAATTTTTTTTCTCATAGAGGGGGATGAAAAGCACGGTGTGCCACACGGTACCAAAATTATTTAACCTCGAGCGACGTACTTTGAATTCCTCGCTTTGCTTA
This sequence comes from Atethmia centrago, assembly GCA_905333075.3. NCBI lineage: Eukaryota > Metazoa > Arthropoda > Insecta > Lepidoptera > Noctuidae > Atethmia > Atethmia centrago. The sequence continues at coordinate 2,626,014 of HG995396.1, forward strand.
GGAATCTACTCTAGAATCCTTCGCTTCGAACACAACGCGCCGTCTACCCGGGCCTGGTCCTTATCGGACGGCGAGCTACCCATTGCTCATGGTATGAGGGACAGGGCTCTCGACCTTCTGACTTCCTATCTTAATAATAGAATTCAGAGGGTTGATATAAATGGCAAGAGATCTGCAGGATCTGCGGTCACTATGGGCGTTCCGCAGGGTTCAATTCTAGGTCCATTCTTGTTTCTAATCTATATAAATGACTTACCTTATCACATAAGGGATAATCACAAGATTGTATTGTTCGCAGATGACACTTCCCTCATTTTTAAAATCAAACGACTGCTGGTCAACTTTGAACATGTTAACGATGCACTCTCTAAAGTTGTCCATTGGTTTAATGTAAATAATCTTCTCCTGAACGAAAAAAAGACTAAACTTATTAAATTTTCAACGCCAAATGTCAGGCAGCTAACTACCAATGTTCAACTTAATGGAATAGAGTTGGACCCTGTTGAGTCGACAGTTTTTCTTGGAATAACTATTGACGCTAAATTACAATGGCGCCCACACATAGAAAAATTGTCAGGAAGGCTAAGTTCGGCCGCCTATGCTGTTAAAAAAATTCGACAGATAACCGATGTAGATACGGCCAGAATTGTTTATTTTAGTTATTTTCATAGTCTTATGTCATATGGGATTCTTCTCTGGGGAACCTGTGCGGACATTAATACCATCTTTGTTTTACAAAAAAGGGCTGTTCGAGCCATTTACAACCTAGGTCCAAGAGATTCCCTTCGAGAAAAATTCAAAGAAATAGATATTCTGACTGTAGCCTCTCAGTATATATTTGATAATCTTATGTATGTACACAAAAATATATCAAATTTTAAGAAAATGTCCGATATCCACAGTTTAAATACCAGGAATAAACATAATCTTGCTGTACTTCACACTCGCCTCCACAGAGTAGGCAACTCGTTCATGGGTCAATGTATACGCTTTTACAACAAACTTCCTATTGCTATTCGAAATGTACCCATTAAACGATTTAAAAGCTGTATTAAAACCAAACTTTGTCAAAAAGGGTACTATAAAATTTCAGATTATTTAGAAGACAAAAAAGCTTGGGATTGAGCTGCTCGCTCTGATAAGCTTTGTGCTAAAACCATAAAATTTGATATTTAAATTATGCAAAATCATCATTTTATACAACTATGAGTATAAATGTACATATTAACATTGATAAATATTATAAGCAAAATTAAGTGAATATTTATGTACCTTGAAAAGTATTATATTACTTTAATTATTGTGAATGTGAGCACTATGTGGGTCATTTTTATTTATTTCTTGTTGTTTTTTTTTAATTTCCTCTTAGTTTTAATGATGGTCTGGCATTTTGAGTTCTTTATGCGGCCAACCCAATTGTCCTTTCCTTGGTACTGTTCGTCGAGTCGTTGAGCTCCTTAAGTTTTGAGTTGAGCTACACGATTACTGACAAATGCTTGCACTGACTGGGCAGGTCCACTCAAATTTGTGTGGTTCTTTCCTCAAAAGACCATTTCAGACATAGATCTACATGGTCCTCACATGATCTGACCAAGATTATGTCTGGACTTTAAAAGAGACTTTGACCCTTGAGTTTGTTTCGCCATTTCTTCTCAGGGGTAGTCAGATAGGAAATGTCGACTCCATCTAGCTTATTTTTTAATATGACGTGTAAAAGTGATTCTCATATCCTATTTACAGAATAAACAATTTCATTTCATTTCATTTCATTTCATTTCTCACCGTCCGCAAGCCCGCGCCTACGGTGACCGGAAATCCGCCCGGGATTCCCGACGTCCAGGGCGTCTCCTGCGGCGGCTAGGGGCGAGAGGGCGCGAAATTTGCCATTCCCACAACCGTCCCGCCTTCTCCTTCACGAGCATTACTGCTTCGCAAAAGGAGGTGACGGCTGCCCATGCCCTCTTGCTCCGTACCATGGCCTGAACCAGGGCCGGACGCGAGAGATCTCCGCCGCCGATCGCCACGACGAGGACGCGGCGGCGCTCTGCCCACCGTGTCCTCGTGGAGGCAATAGGTGAAAGGTGCGGTCTGACGAGTGAAAGGTCGTGAGTGCGATACCCACCTACTGCACAGTTAACGTGAACATACTTCTATGACAATAATGTTTTGATAAGTTGGAGAAGTTATCAAAAACAGTAGCAATGTGTAGTGCAACCGGCAGTGCGACCTTTGATACAAAATCTCAAGGTTGTCAAATAATAGATACTGATAGCGATTAGATCGCCCATTGTATTATTTTCTTTGTTTTTTTTTATGCTCCGTACTTTGATTTTTTAAAGATTGAAACTGGTTGTAGTTATAGAGGCATGAGGAACAGGGTGTAAAGTTCACTCATACTCCATAGAAAAGGGAGGATCCTTCTACCAGACGGGTGTCGTGTCTGGTGGGCAACTGCCCGACGGTTGATGTCGGGATGTTGTATATATGCTAGTTGCGCGGTAAACTCTGCTTGCGCGATGCAGGATTTTGCGTGACCTCAGTGTGTTGCGTAGTTTCGCATGTGGAGATGTAGATGTCGCCACATAGTCAACAAAGAAAGGTTTGGATCGGTCTATCTGCAAGGTCAAACTGCAGTTCTAAAAACTACAGGTAAAAAATCTTATTAAAACAAGCTTTTAATTAACTAAAAAATAAATTATTTAAAAAACAAAAAACCCGACTGCAAAAACACAACTGAAAAGGGAAAAACAAGCATTATTATCTATATAATTTTGGTCTTGCATGCGGGGACAATCGATAGTTACACCTTATTTCAGGTTATTCGATTGTCCCCGCCTGCAAGACCAAAATTATATAGATAATAATGCTTGTTTTTCCCTTTTCAGTTATGATTTTTTGCAGTCGGGTTTTTTGTTTTTTAATTAATTTATTTTATTTCAAGCTTTTTAGTTTTATTTATACATATATTTGAAAATTACTCATTCTAGCTTTTATTTGATACCAATATTGTTGCAATTAATTAAAAAAACCTTCCCCTCCTTTTTTTTGTATTTGCAGATGCAATTTATAAATATTATATAGCCTATGTCACTCCCACAATTAAGACGAATTTAAGGACACCTCATACGTTAAAATCCATCAAGCCGTTTAGGCTACAGAGCGTGCCAAAGAAATAGACATACATACATACATACTCTCGAAAAACATTACTCTCCTGAGGCAGTCGGGTAAAAAGTACTAAATAAAACTTAGGAATACAAGAACTTTAATATTAAAAGCTTGAGGCTTCAAGTGTAAGAATGACAGACGTCCACCCCTCAAGCTTTCGGATTTCGACTTTACCTAGCCATCACACTTCTCAATAGTTCGAGAAAATGACAACAATAATTGTATTATTTTTAATCAATTTAGGCTCGTTATCAGGAGTGGAAGACTGGAAGCCGATCATAAATTAAATGGGCAAAAAAAATTGCAGAGGAAGTGTGATAGATAAAAACGTGAATGCTGTATCTATCGCTGTTTCCGGCAAAAAAATTACAAATGGTGGCGTAAAAAAATATGTTTGTATTCTAGCTTACGGGCACGCGGATATCTGTCGTAAGCGAAGTAAAATTCTTCAGAAGCAACACGCACTCCTTTATCCTTTCGGGCGTATGATACGCCCAGATTCACTTCTGTATCATCATCATTCTCCTGCCCTTATCCCAATTTATTTGGGGTCGCCGCAACATGTCCCTTTCTTCCATACTTCTCTATTAGTTGTCATCTCGGTAGTCACCCCCTTTCTAGCCATATCATCTTTCACACAGTCCATCCATCGTTTCTTTGGTCTTCCCCTACTCTTATAGCCATCGACATTCATACTTAAGACTTTCCTCACAACATTTTCCTCATTCCTCCACATCACATGCCAATACCATGCCAACCGATTTCCGCACAACTTCTCAGTCACCGGTGCCAGTTTCAAACTTCCTCTTATGTACTCATTTCTTATTCTATCCATTCGTGTCACACCACACATCGCTCTTAGCATTCTCATCTCAACTGCATGCAATTGCCTTTCATTCATCCCTTTTGTAGCCAAACATTCTGATCCATACAAGACAGCAGGTCTTATCATTGTTTAATATATCTTCCCCTTAAGTTTACGGGGAATGCGGGAGTCACAGATTGTTCCCGTGACCTGCTGCCATTTCATCCATCCAGTGTTAACTCTATGCTTAACCGTCCGATCTACTTCGCCATCGCTTTCGGTATCTCGGTTCACTCGTGGTGAACCGAGATACCGAAAGTCAGAACAGACTGGGAGAAGCACGCCATCAAGCGCTATGGTTCCAGAACCGAAAAGATTTCTAAATACGACATGGATTATCGCTTGCGTGGCCTTGATGCTTTGGTGAAGAAGATTACGTACATCTCAATGAAGAACGTAGGTACTTTAATTTTATCAGATTCAAAACAAGTCTTTTGTTAGTATTTCTTAGTCATACGTTTATTATTAAATTGCCTGATAAAAAGAGTAGGCAAATATCACGTACATAGGTAGGTAATAATAACATTTTATTAACAGACACAAATTATACTAATTAATATGAACTAGTGACCCGCCCCCGCTTCGCACGGTTTTTAGCGCTTGATAAAACATCATACACAAAAGCTTAATGCACCTAAACCTTCCTCGTTAATCACTACGTCCATTGGTGTTAACCGTATGAAAATCTGTTCGGTAGTTTTCGAGTTTATCGCGTTGAGACAGCAGACGCGGCGGGGGACTTTGTTTTATAATCCTCATCATCATCATTCTCCTGCCCTTATCCCAATTCGACAACAGTCGACGCAACTTCCATACTTCTCTATTAGTTGTCACCTCCGTAGTCCCATTTCTAGCCATATCATCTTTCACACAGTCCAACCATCGTTTCTTTGGTCTGCTTGATCCCTTCCTCTTCCAGTCATCATACTTACATTACAGCTCGCACACCTCTAATCCATCTAACTTCTCTTACTCTCCGAGCTTGCGTCTTACATCGCACCCGCCTGTTCTGGTGCGACAACCCTTGTCCACTTTGTTTTTTATTACGTAATTAAATAAGTTTGACCTTGATAAGTATGGAGGTAGCTAAGGTGCATTAAAAGCTTCCGACAATACTTTTTTTTGGGTGGTAAATTATCAAATAACTTCTTCCGCTCTGGGCGGAGCGGGAGGGTGTGTCAGACTCTTACTGACTAAAACCCACCCGTGTTCCTTCAGTTGCCTGTGTTGCCAGGGGCTTCGGTAACCCTTTCGGAGTTTCCCGCGACTCCGGCAGGCATTTCGATAATACTTAAATGTATTTTTTTTATTTATTTATTTAAGCGGCCATACAATTCTTTTTGTTAAACTTATTTAATGAAATTAAAAGTAAAACTGTCATGGCTAAGTAGGCTTTACAAGTTAACGAGTTATGGTCGACCAACTTAAATTTGCAGTTGGTGATATATATCGATGTATGGGACAGCTGGTGATAATACCTTTTGTTAGTCGCCTTTCATTCATCCTCTCAACATGACCAAACCATCTAAGCATACTCTTTTCAATGTTTGTCACTACATCTAAAATACACATACATACATACATAAACTCACCCCTTCTTCCCATGGGGGTAGGCAGAAACTACAGAACACCACCTGCTACGATCCTTACATACTACTTTTGAGTAAAAATATGTCCATTAATTACCTTTTACTCATTCAGTAGGCATTTGCATGATAACATTGTTTTCTTCCACCCAAGATAATGTGAAAGAAAGGGGTCAAGAGAATAAAGATAATAAATATTATATTTATTACATGCACAAGGAGGATCCTTTGTGTAGAGTATTTATTATAATTTTGTTAAGGTGGATGCTCTTCTGGGATATTTCTTTCTTTAAAAATAATGTACCAAGCCATTTTCTAACTTTTACTTCAATTCAAGATTATTAAAAATTGTACAATAAGTTTAACCTATTAACCGCCACATCAAAAAACCAAAAACGTGCCCTCGGCGCCAAGCTACGAATTATTCCTTAAAATCTGTCATTTAGTCATGACCGTGGCGTGCTGGGCACATTTTGGTATGTCATCTATAGGTACATGACTGTGGCAGTCAAAAGGTTAATGAGTGTAGTTTCAATTAGTTTAAAAGAATTTATGGATAAAAATGTTGATGCCCTGTAACAGTTTGCTAAAGCTTGAAATGTACAACACAATGACCAGCAGGCTTAGTACGAGAACCGTAGAAAAGCATTTTGTTGATGGAAGAGGAGACAAAGATGACGTTTCCGTGTAGACAGTCAATTGTCTACACGGAAACGTCATCTTTGTCTCCGTCAGTTTTCTGCCGAGAAATGTAGACAAGCAATTTCTATTGTACAGTAGTATACAGTAGAGTAGAAATAGAGAGCGCATTACAAGGGCCGGCGCACAACATTGATATTTGTTTGGCAGTGACAACCGTGCGCGCTGCGCCTCGCCTGGTGTGCGCCAGCCCTTAGATAGCTATAGATAAAACATAGCATGCACATGTTTTAGCCTTTTTTTTTGTTCCATGGTGGAAATCCCTCATGGATGTTCTCTGCCCTGGGGCGGGCGGAGGGGTCTGTCAAACTTTTGCTGACTAAAAACCACCCCACCCCAGTGTTCCCCTCCTACAGTTGCACTAAGGATCATGGGATGACTTCTGCGATCCCCAGCTGGGCCGGCCCGCCGTTGCGGGCCCTATCAGAACATGTTGTATCCTAGCTGAGCATTGTGTTATTGTTTTTAGTTTGTACCAATACTAATTTTATTTATACCATGTTTTATGAAAATATTAATTTATTATTATTTCTTTGTTTTCAGAATGGCTTTTTCTTGGCTATTTCCTATTCTAGAATTTATCCAGAATAGGAAATAGCCAAAAAAAACCCCTTAAATATACTAAGCTGATATTTAATCAGCTTAGTATAATTCTGGCATAAATCATAAGTACCTTATACATTTTGATCTAATAAATTGAAGGTCTACTACAGTGTTTGCGTGAATAATCATTTTTGTTTTTAAAATACTTTAATTTAGTTTAACAAAATGTGTGTAAAATTCGTATGATTATCGCTTGCATTACCTAAGTCACAAAAAAGCTATCCTTATAAAAATTATAATTATATGAGTAAATTTAGAACATCTCCCTTAACAACTTACAGAGGACATCAAGAATGTATCGTAATGAATGGTTTCATTATGCCGCAATTGCAGTATCTTCTACTTGCCGAGTAGTAAAGGTCAGATGGCAGTTACTCCACATAAAAATATTGTTATGTCAGATTCCAATGTAACTCTTTGCAGATGAAATAGTAAAATTGGAAGCCAACTTCAAAATACATATGTATTTAGAGCTAGCTGCGCTTCGTGGTTTAACCTGTAAGTATAAATCTCGATTTCGTAGGAATATCAGGATCAAAAGTATTCTACGTCCTAGCCCAGGTCATAGAATAACCATGTGCCAAATTTCATCCAAATCCGTTCAGCCGTTTTAGTGTGAAAGCGTAAAATCATCAATCAAACAAACTCACTTTTACATTTATAATGGCAAGAGCCACAATATCATAGCTAACATTATAAATGTGATGTTTGTCTTGGGAAGTACCAGCGTTGCCGTTAGCGTACATTTTACACATTTGACGTACCTTTTAAGCCTCTCATGTGTAATGTGTAATGGGGTCCATTTGACGTACCTTTTCAACTTAACATCCAATATTTGAATCCGCCGCCAAAACGAGAAAACAAGATAGATCTTCGGTCCTAAGTAACACAGCACAGTCAGATACGATACAGAACGCACACTACTCTACTCACAGGGCGCTTGTTTGCAAAGAGGATAGTTTTGCTAAGTACATTTTGTTTTGTATTTTTAAGCGCGTGAGATATTGGTCTCTGCGATAAGGGGAAGTGATTTTCTTTCTTGTTTATTTAAGTGTACAATAAATAAATTGAATAAGCCCATTTCCATTAATCGAATCCTGTGTTCGATTTGGTCGTGGCGGCCCCGTGGCTGACCGGTGCCTTTATTCGCTCGCTGCTGTGGTGCTTGGTAATTTGTAAAATACTTCCTTGAGACTATTACTAGATTGATATTTTGTGTGTGCGTGTGTTGCATTGTATTTTGCTGTGGGCTTCGATTCTATTACTACTTCTACTAACTACTACTAAAACGTCTACTAATTTTACTGCGGTACATAGGCCTCCCCAAGTTAGGGGGTATTGCCGTAATCGCCACGCTTGGCATTCCGAGTTGGCGATCGCAGTGTGGTGGTACAGTACGCGGAAAGAACGCTGATGCCTATCCTACGATTTTTTCCCTTAGTCGACACTTACGACACTCTCAGGGGGGTGGGGTGGTGCCACACCACAGGTCATTCAATGATTATTCTTACTAACAAGTTTATATTATAATTAATACATACCTAACGTCCTAGATCTCCTGGGCTAACTAAAGGTTGGTGAAGGCATTTGTTGCAACAAACAAGCATGACTTCATTGTGGAATTAGTAACGTAATTAATTTATTATTTTAGTTTTAACTGACAATAATGAGCATATTATTTGTATAGTTTGTTTTTTAATGTTCAGATTATGGATATAACTTGAACCACAATCACGATTTCGATTTTTTTATCTTGTGATTTCTCCATTATATTAAGCGCAAGAAACAACTCAACGAGTACCTATCATAAAACTGCGGGGATTTTTAGACGTATAATACCAGCTGACCCGCCAGACGATGTCCTGTCACAATTACAATTTATTTTTTTCCTTTCTTTTTTTTTCTTATTAGGTAACGGTATGAAATTTACTTTACGACCTATTCTCATACCTAACAAATATACATAATAATTTCATAAAAATCGATTGAGCTATTTCGGAGGAGTGCGACCACAAACACCGTGACACGAGATTTTTATAATATTAGATAGGTAAGTTTTCTCACATGTAAAACCCAGAAAATAGAACTTCTGCTGGCAAGCAGGCAGTCTCTCCTTGTCTCGAATTCATTGCGAGAGAGCGAGAGAAGCAGTAGTGAGTGATTTTAGTAAAAGCATTGCTGATGTACCTTTTTAACCCAAATGTACCTTTTCAGCGCTGGATATGTACCTTTTGGGAACTCAGTTGCGGCAACACTGGGAAGTACCCCCACTAAGCCTACTCCTATCACCAAACAGCATTGTTGTACTCGTACCTGTGTTCCAATTTTTTAACACAGAAAAAGTTTAGCTCCAGTTTTTTTAAATTTCACTTCTTAATAATCATTGAATTTTTGAGCTTGGAATAGTTTGGTAGGATACCAATAATGCTTCTGGGATTTTCGAGAATCTCTTTGAATTACAGGGTTTCTTCAGAAGAACTAGGGTAAGGCTTGCCTGTGGCATGTTTTGTTAGTGAAGTGAACAAGTAAGGTTTTAAATAGCTGCAGAGTTCAGGAAAGTTAAGGAATACTGCCTACTCAACAATATCCTACAAGTAGGTTGAAAATGACGCGATAAGCTAACTGTGCACGACATACTTAGTCAATAACATCACTTCAAAACCGGCGAAGTATGTAAAACAAGTGTGTGGGCGACTTAACAACTTGAATCATGGTTCGAAATAACTTTTAGGACACCGATAGTAATAACTTGACCAATTTTCCCGCTAAAAAATACCAAACAGGTTTCGATCCTGTACGAAGACCTCATTGTTTACTTTTGCGTTAAAAAAAAATGCCGCGTGTGCGTTCTACTTTCATACCACGTCCAGATATAAACTTAAAAACTAAGCGAAAACAACTGAAATTCGACATATAATATTAACGTAGGAGTAAAAGATGAAAGAAATTACCTTATAAAGGGCGAATTCGCTTTTCACGCCGGAAAATCCGTGCAAAATATGAAAAAATCCGCAAAACTTTGACCCACTCACAACATAGCGTTTAAACACAATAAAAAACACATAAAACACTTTTAACTACTAATTAACACTTTAAAAATATTGTTTAAGGCACTGTATACTAGTTATATTAGTAAATAAAGTTTGTTTTAACGAAATTATGTCGGCATTTCAAGTTATAACAAAGTTAAAGTTTGACAGTTCACGTCGAAGCCTCTCGCTCGCGATGTTCTTGTTCATTCGTTTCGACAGTGAAGTGAACGCGTCAGAACGGTCCGAATCGCATGTTTCATTAAGTTTGTGTCCACCAATGCCGTATAGCCGTATTTGAAAATATGGGGCGATTATTCGATTTTATCAAAATTTTATTAGTAAGTTACAACATCTAAGAAACTTTTTATTGCAGAAAATCTATACATGGAAAAACTGTGATAATGCAGTATCTACCGTAAATTGTAAGTTTTAATTATTTATTAATAGAGGTTTTCCAACAGGTTTTAACCCATCTAATATTATAAATGCGAAAGTGAGTTTGTTTGTTTATTTGTTACGATTTCATGCTAAAACGGGGCATTTGAATTAAAATTGCCACATCTAGGTCATTAGAGCATAGGATACTTTTTATCCTGATATTCCCTCGGGATCGAGACTTATACGGGTTAAACCCCGGGGCGCAGCTAATACACAATAAACCGTAAGTATATTTAAATTTAACCTTGGACTTACACAGTCGCCAATTACAGGTTAACCAACATTCTTGAAAATAAGTTTTAGATTCCACAGTAAAGTTAAAATATTTAACTAGTGACCAAATTCTTTAAATACCGCAAATACGCCATTTTCTTTCAAAGCCACGATTTTTCAATCGTACTGAAATGTAACGTTACGACCTCAATTGTTACGACTGTGGAGCTGATTTCTTGATTTTATTATTGCTCTGCAATGTATAGTACTTATAAAAATACTGTACAATGAAATGCACGACTCTCACTTGCCATCTTAATCAGTCTCAGAGGGGATTCAGAAATTTAATATTATGCATTTATAGCAACGTGCTGTAGTCGGTAGATAATATTGTTTCTTTGTTGTACACTGACAGGACAGAGCAGGCACAAAAATATTTTGGAAAATAAAAGTTTAATATAATAAAAATCATAAAATAGTTCGTAAATCTAAGGCCGGACGTAAACGTCCGGAATGCCTTTCTGGATTCAGCAAGCGAATAATCCGGAAAATTCAGAAGCTGAGATCAGAACGTTCAGAATTGCATACTATTTGTATACACGTCACGCACCTTGCTGATTTATGCCGGTCCTGAATGATTCAGATCAATGCGACAGCTGGCAATTAACGAGTTTTGGTTCATCACTCACTTGCTAAATTCAGAAAGGCATTCCGGACGTTTTCGTCCGGTCTTAGATTCACGAACTATTTTATGATTTTCAAAGTGACATGTGCGTGTGCGGTAGTAGGGTTGCTCATCAATAGTGAATTCGTGGAATTACTCTCATTGGACAGTCGCGCTTACCAGCAAACGTTTTCACTCGGTTTAAATCTAGGTATCCAGCACCGAAGGCAGTAAAACTGTAAAACAGCAAGAAAATAGTTGACCATTATTTTGACAGCTCAAAATTAAAAACTATCAAATTTTCTTAATAATCTGTGGTCAACTCTTATAGTGAGCTTCGGACCTTCGGGCGCTTGCCGCATTCCATGCATACTTTTCCCCCAGACACAGTCCGCGAAACCGGTCCTGCCGAACCTTTATCCCCCGCTAACTACGATAAAACAGTATTATATATTACCCATTGGTTGTTTTAACTGGCTTTCCATAAAAAAATGTATAGAAAAGTTCAGAAGACCCGCAATGAATATTGTTCTATTGAAAGTGTAAATATTTTTGACATGTCAAAGACTGACATAATACAGTCAGATTGGAATGTTTGAGTTAGGAAGGTTGAAAAGTAATAACGAATTTTTTTCTTTGGCATTTCGCGTACTATTGGTTGTTTTATTACGTAAGCGTGCTGTAAATTTGTTATTGTATTACTTGCAGGTACTTTTAGCGGTAGGTCAGAGACGAGTGGCGGGAAATTTGAAAACAGAGCAGTGTTTATTTACTTTTTAGCTCGGTTTCAATAAGTTAGTTGTTTTCCCCGAAGGCAGAGGGCAGAGGTGTATAGTTGTGTAACGTGGTGTACACACATTATGTCACCAGTAAAAATACTCTTACAATCAGCGATTTATGCTACATCAGTTTGATACATTTTACAATAACGACCACGCACTACCAGGCGGGCCGCATAGCGCTTTTTTGTATTGAAATGCGATGCGATGTGGACCGATGTGGCTGTCATGTGCGCCTACAGTACGAGAGCCATATCCAAAAGAGCCGCGCTAACGAAGAATACAATAACTTGATTTTGGATTTTAAGTTATATTATATATTCGGAATTCGCTAAATTCGCTGATTCCTAATTATTATATAACTCAAAATCGTCCAAAATCGAGTTATTATATTCTTCGTTAGCGCGGCAGAAAACCATGTCTCACAGTTTTACGACCAAAACCGAATAAAATCTCTATGTAGATTTGGTTATTCTAAATTAAATTGAATCTAAAAATACCAATTTCATAAATTCTCCGCGTCGTCTCACCTGACTTGTCGCATTTTCAAATATCGTCGCCATGAATAAGTTGAACCTCTCAAATTCTAACCATCGAACTGAAATTGAAGGACTTTTTTTAAAAATTGGACAAAAGGAAACTGGGCTAACGTTAAGTACTGCCCGATACAAACTTTATGGCGGCTCGGAACATAAGGCGATTCGCTATGTGTAGTAACAAATTCATGTGTCAGCGGGGGTGAGGGGTGGGGTAGGTACTACGCAGCGAATAGCGGCGTACTTCAGTCAGAGACGCCATCAAGTTTGAATCGAGCTATACGTTTAGAACGTTTCCTTAAGAAAAAAAAACATCGATTTTAATCACCGTCATCACCAAAATCAATATCCAATACCTCCAATACCTTCAATGCCGAATGCACTCATTTCTTACCTTTTGTGGATGTTGATTTTTTTGTGAATTCTGGTACAGTGTGATCAAAGAGCATGGAAAAAAGAAGTACTTTTTACATACATATATACATACATAAACTCACGCCTTCTTCCCATGGGGGCAGAAACTATAGAACGCCACCTGCTACGCTCCTTACCAGTGACGGATTAAGACTACTTGATGCCCTAAGCAATCCACGCCTGTGGTCCTATCCGTATGTTAACTATAATCGGTCTTTAAACCTTTACCGCCTAAAAACATTAGTTTTTTGTAAAATAAGATGATGATATGTAACGTACTTTAGAAGTGGAGTAGATGCGACAACAATAAAAACCAAAGCATAATTTATTTATTTATTGAAATGCGCCTTGCGGTTTCCCGGGCATTGAATTCACGCAAGATAGTATTAAGGCTCCTACATACTGGCGCGACTTGTCGCGCGACGCGACGCGACACAAAGGCACCGCGTGTAGCGCTACAAGCGGTGCCTTTGTGTCGCGACGCGTCGCGCGACAAGTCGCGCCAGTATGTAGGAGCCTTTAACGTCTAACGTTTTTAACATATCGGACTCTATGTATAATATCGATGAATTATCGAGCCTTTCTTGTATCATCTTTGTCCTTTTTCATTTTTTAATATTTTAAATTTTGATATAGGACGTTCCGCTGAGAAATTTGTAATAATAAGCGATAAAAATGTACGCAGGGCTGTTTCCACATTAGGGAAAGCTGATTAAATTTTATCATCATGTATTATTTTATACAATTGTGCGTGAGTTTGATGTAAACTTGTGCGAACCGAATTACTGGGTCTTTTTTTTTTTGGGTGGGAAATCACCAAATAACTTCTCCCGCTCTGGGCGGAGCGGGAGGGTGTGTCAGACTCTTACTGACTAAAACGCACCCGTATTCCTTCCGTTGCCTGTGTTGCTAGGGACCTCGGTAACCCTTTGGTACCCCGCGACACCGGCAGGCATCGGCCCTAGTGGACCCCTACGCTTGTGCTGACGACATCTCATTGAGGCGCGCATGGAATACAACGCGCCGTCGACCCGGGCTTGGTCCTTACCGGACGGTGAGCTACCCATTGCTCACCGTCCGCAAGCCCGCGCTTACGGTGGCCGGAAATCCGCCCGGGAATCCCGACGCCCAGGGCGTCTCCTGCGGCGGCTAGGGGCGAGAGGGCACGAAATTTGCCTTTCCCTCAACCGTCCCGCCTCCTCCTTCGCGAGCATTACTGCTTCGCAGAAGGAGGTGACGGCTGCCCATGCCCTCGCTCCGTACGATGGCCTGAACCAGGGCCGGACGCGAGAGATCTCTGCCGCCGATCGCCTCCACGAGGACACCACGGCGGTACTCTGCCCAAGCCGGGTAGACCTCCACCGTATACTCCACCGCGTCCTCCGGGCGATCCACACAGTGGTGACACCCGGGCATTTCCTCCCACCGTATCCGACACAGGAACCTCACGAAGCTGCCGTGTCCGGTGAGGACCGGCGTCAGGCGGAAGGTGAGGACGCCGTGGCGCCTCTCTAGCCACTCCTCATAGAGGGTATTTATCACCACAATTGTGGCGTGCCTAGCACTGGGTTGCGACTACCGTACTCTCCTTGACGCCATGAGATCCCGCCGGAGCTCCGTCCACTGTGCTGCGATTTCTCGCGGCAGCGGAGCTACGCCCCGGCGTTTCGCCTCCTCGCGCCACTCCCATACGAACGCGAGGGCTATTGTCTCCAGATCCCATGGCGGCAATCCGGCATGAAGGCTCGCCAGACCCAGTGATTCTCTCCTGTGAGGGACACAGGAGAGAATCACTGGGTCTGGAACTTATTTTACTTATGACATATGAATGAAACTGTTGAATTTCTGTTATTAATTCGGTGTTAAGGTCTTCCGGATATGTGTTTACTAGATTTGTACTGTGCTGACTGTATTCTGCTGTTTGATCAGGACACTTTTATCAGCATCGGGTATTTTATTCAAGAATAAGAATTTGTCGGCTGTTGCTTTGTAAATCTCTCCTCTTTTTCGCATCTCTACATTTAATTTATCAATGATGCTATAATAACACGTTATTTTGAATTGTTCTCTTGGGCTGAACCATCATTGGGCATGTTCTTTCTTCGTCTTTGATGGGTGGCGACGTCTTTGTATTTCACATCTGGTAGCTTTTCTTATGCGCGGGCTTCTAAAGAATTAGTCGCACCGTAATTTTTAAAAAAAATCCACGAGTGATTTGTAGAAATTAGCGCAAGTCTGAAGAGTAACTTCTGGGTCTTGTAATACCTTGCTGACTTTTCGGAAGGTTTGTAAAATTTCGTCCTACATGACCAACTCGTGTATGAGTACGAACTCCAATTCTTGTAGTTTATTTGACAAATTAGCTGCTTCTCTTCTGGTTTTTTCTTTTTGCACATCTAATGCATCTATAATTTTATTATATGTCTGTGAAATAGCTGATATCGCTTTAGCGTGTGCTTCCCATATTGTTTCTGATAAAGATTTCAAAACACTTTCATTATCCAAATGATCTTTTAATATGCGCCACCTTATGGTTGAGCCAAAAAAAAATTTGTATAGATTTAGGAAAAATTACAGCTGCATGGCAACAATTCACGGCGCTTCGACCTACTAAATTGAGAGAATGGGCTGCGCATGGGATATATATTGCAAGGGATTAGCCTCTAGAATCTTTTGCTGCATGCCATTGTAACGCCCAGACATATTTGAAGCGTTGTCATAAGACTGGCCTCTGCATTTTGAAAAATCTAATCCACAGTGTTCTTCAAGGTATTGAAGAGTCTGCTTTGCCAGTTCGTCTCCTGTGTGATGCGTTTCCAACTCAATAAATGTAAGAAATCGCTCTTCTGGCTGCCCATCTTTTATATAGCGAATAACTACGCTGAGCTGGTCCATGTGCGTCAATTCCGGCGTAGAATCTACTGAAAGACTATAATATCTAAAAACTTTTATCTGCGATATAATTTTACCATGCACTTCTTGGGCCATTATCATAATCAACTCTTCGTAGATCGTTTTAGATAAATAAGAGACGTTTCCTTTTCCGGTAATGGCGCCGATTCCCTTGTTCACAAACTAAACTAAATTTAAGTTCAGTGCATCTTTTTCTTTCTATTTCATTAAGAAAAGGACAGAAGATAAATATTAGTTTAGTCCTGTCAAATTAATCAGCGCTTGACGTAAATTGACGTAATTTTAGTAGGCAAGTTTTTAATCACGTCTAAACTTGTATGGAGTAGTGACAGGCGCTGATTAATTTGACAGGACTAAACTAAAATTTATCTTCTGTCCTTTTCTTAATGAAATAGAAAGAAAAAGATGCACTGAACTTAAATTTAGTTTAGTTTGTGAACAAGGGAATCGGCGCCATTTCCATATTTGGTTATGTGTGTTAAATTTACTTATAAGTTCCAGCAACGCTAGAAAATTTCCAATCTGAGGAAATCCAAATTTCTCTACTGCACCGCTAAAAGGAAGTCCTCTTTCTGCCAATGTGCGAATAACACTTAGTAGTAAAAGCTTGTAACAATGGTGCCGATTTCCTTGTTCATAAACTAAATTAAATTTAAGTTCAGTGCATCTTTTTCTTTCTATTTCATTAAGAAAAGGACAGAAGATAAATTTTAGTTTAGTCCTGTCAAATTAATCAGCGCTTGACGTAAATTGACGTAATTTTAGTAGGCAAGTTTTTAATCACGTCTAAACTTGTATGGAGTAGTGACAGGCGCTGATTAATTTGACAGGACTAAACTAAAATTTATCTTCTGTCCTTTTCTTAGTGAAATAGAAAGAAAAAGATGCACTGAACTTAAATTTAGTTTAGTTTGTGAACAAGGGAATCGGCACCATTACCTATTAGCTTTTAAATTAAAGAAACACGCCAGACCGCTAGATATCCGTAGTCGTATTTCGGTAGGTAACATTTGACGCGCGAGTCATTGACCTCTCAAACTAATTTACCTACCTAGAAGAAACTATTTCGGAGCTTGCAGAAACCTTCAGCTTCGACTGGTTTGAGTAAATTTACATAACCAAAAGTAATTACTTAAATGAAACAAAATACTTTAGATATTTTGACTTTGGACATTATCAAAACAAAACAAAATAAAACTTTACGTATGTTACGTGCCCTGCCTACACCAAATCAGCTGAGTAGCGACATGGTTAGCCGTTTACGTCAATCGGATGTTTCCACGTAAAACTGCAATATACCACCTGCTGAATCATCGTATCGCCGCCTCGTGTCGCCGAGCGTTCACCTGCTTCAAGAACTGCTGATGCCGCATCCACGTGTAGGAATCAGTAGAATTTGCAATATTAATAAGTTAATCGTTTTACCACACTTCGGTACTAGCATCGTCCGAATCTAGACTTATAAATTAGTATAAGCTTAAATGTAATTTTTATCTTATTAAAAACCTTATTAAATAATATCGGTATTTTTTAAGTCCTCCGGCTGTCACCTTCGTAATTGGCGCAGCCGGTAGGATATTCGAGGCAGTGCGCGGCGCGGCATAGATTTCCAAAAATCGTTAATCTGCTGACTCCGATAGTCGCTGTCGGTATTTCCAAGTACCTCGTCGAATATCCGAACTTAAGAAGACGCAGCTGAGGACGTATCCAGCCATCGATACACCAAGAAAAAACATGTATATGAAGTCCTTGAAACTTTCTTTGAGTGTTGCTCCCGATTCCTTCCTTTTAACTCCTATAAAAAATATTAATTCAAAATTTTTCATCCAAGGGAAACTAGGAGCCAATCTGTCTCTTCCAGACAGATAAATATGACCAGGGAAGTAGATTTAAATAGGTTTATAGATTCAGATAATTTAGGCTTAAACATATTATTTAATCGTGACGAAATGGCATTGAACCCCGATACTATCTTTAAGGCATTACGCCCAGTGCCAGACTTTGACGGCAATCCGAATGTTCTAACTCGTTTCATTAAAATATGTGATCAGCTCGTAATACAATACGTCAGAAATGACCCGAGCTACGAGTTAACTAATCTATGTGTAATAAACGGTATTTTAAACAAAATCACGGGATCTGCAGCTACAACTATAAATTCTAATGGTATACCTGAAAATTGGCAAGGGATTCGTGACGCTTTAATTAGTAATTTTTCCGATCAGAGGGACGAGACCGCCCTTTATAATGAGCAATGACATGTCCTCACTAACGCAAGGAAGTAGTACTCCGCAGGAATATTAAGACAAATGCCAGACCCTTTTTAGTACTGTAATGACTTATGTCACCTTACATGAAAATATAGCTACCACTATCGAAGCAAAACGTGACCTTTATAAAAAACTGACCTTACAATCCTATGTCAGAGGCCTTAAAGAACCTCTAGGATCCCGTATCCGATGTATGAGACCCGAAACTATAGAAAAGGCTCTGGAATTTGTACAGCAGGAATTGAATGTCATGTACCATGTACCTACTGCAACGAAAATATTCCCAAGCGTCGTAACCCGACACAGCAAGCGCATTCAACCCATAGAATGCCACCAGCGGTCCTTATGACCACAATCAGACCTTTTAGCTTTCCGAGTGCAGGAACGAGCTGGCATAAGCCTATGCCCATGACGCCGCCGCAGCAGCAGCAATGGAGGCCACCTTTCCAGCACAATCAGGTACCTCATCGTGCCCCTAACATGTTTAGTCGAACCCAGCAAGTGTTTCTTGCACCCCCGCCAAACTACCACCCCCAGAGTAACATATTTAAATTACCGAACGCAAATCCCCCAGCACAATATACAGGTCCGAAACCGATGAGCGGTGTTAGTCACTACGTACCAAAACCAGGACATGATTGTCGTAGATCAGGAAACCCACCATCTAGTAATTACTTCAAGACACGTGAAATGAATTTTAACGAAATGACAGACTTTGTAAACGCTTATGATTACCCCGACTATTACTACGAACAACCTGACTATTCCTGTTACTATGACTATCCCGACTTTTATTACTTCAATCAGACCGAGCCCGATTATCATTCATATGTACAAGACAGCACGCAATCACAGAGTACTAACACCGCGAAGTGCTTAGAAGCAGCACAGACTCCTACCCGACTCCTACCTCTAGTGCTAATCCGGATTTTCCCAAGGAGAAGGATCAAAAAGGGTTAAAACAGAATTAAATATACAATCTAAAAGGGAATTACGTTACAAAATTTTGGGAGAATAAGTTTTAGACC
Organism: Atethmia centrago; assembly: GCA_905333075.3. NCBI lineage: Eukaryota > Metazoa > Arthropoda > Insecta > Lepidoptera > Noctuidae > Atethmia > Atethmia centrago. Next base: position 2,645,222 of record HG995396.1, read on the forward strand.
AGAATTGAATATACCTCAAAAATTTTCTTTGAATGCCTTCCAATCGATTGATGTATATGTTATAATTGGGATTCCAAACCTGAGAGGCGTACTCGAGATGACTGCGAACAAAAGTACAGTAGAGAATTTTAATGGTTTTGATGCTCCTGAACTCCGACGAGACTCTCAAAATGAACCCTAGTGATTTTGATGCCTTGTTGATGATTTTATCTACGTGTTGATCAAATAATAACTTTGAATCAAATACAACTCCCAAATCTTTGACTGTGTTAACCCTAGCTAGGGATCTGTCTAAAAGTTTATAGTCAAATGTGATAGGTACAGGCTTCCTAGTGAAGGAGCACACGTAACACTTGGAGACATTTAAATGGAGCTTATTGGTGATGCACTAATACTGATGTAATAAAAACAATAAGGTTCTGGACTTGGTATTTTCCAATACTGAAGTTTCTGTCTCCTGCAGCGTAGATCCCCTGGTTCCTGAAGATCCGCACCACAACGCACTATGTATTACGGCGGACTTCGTTCAGCTGCATAGTCTGCTAGCTCGTCCATATGTTAAATACTTGTATCGGTCTGCTGACTATACAGCAATAAAATATGAACTTAACATCGTCGACTGGCAATACGAGCTGGGCCACAGGTCACTAGACGATGCCGTTGCATTCTTTTATGATGTTTTATATAAAGTACACAAAACTTATATCCCATCGAAAACAGTCGTTTCCCAGTCTAAATACCCCCTCTGGTACAAAAGTCCGTTAATAAAAAATATTAAAGAAAAATCTAAATTCCATGCTAAATTTAAAAAGTATGGGAACGATTCGGACCACCAGTCTTTTGTAATATTATGGCAACGTGCAAAGGACTTAGAGAAGTGCATGTTCGATGATTACATGGCGAACGTAGAATCCGCTATTCGCAACAACCCTCGAGCCTTCTGGAGCTACATAAAATCAAAAAAGCAAAACAACTCCTACCCTTCTGTGCTGCGGTTTTGGGACCTGTCCTCTAGCAATGGCGATGAAATTTGCAGCTTCTTTGGCGAGTATTTTCTGTCAAACTTTCGTGAATCCACCAGCTCTGAGAATAATGGCCAATTCCATTGTACCGGTGAGCGGACTGATTACAGTCCATACGATATTGCTGCTATCGAAGTTAGTGAGGACGAGGTTATAAAACTGCTAAAGCATTCAGACTTAAATAAATCTGCCGGTCCAGACAAACTACCACCGGTATTCATAGTAAACTGTGCTACAAGCTTCTCGGTTCCTCTTACAATATTATTCAGTCGATCTCTTAATACCGGTGTTATGCCTGCTATATGGAAGTCAGCTTATATAACCCCTATTCACAAAAAGGGACCGAGAAACTGCGTTGAAAACTACAGACCGATATCCAAATTATGCCTGTTTGCTAAAATATTAGAAAAAATAGTGTACAGACAAGTTTACTCTGCTCTCAGGCTCAGTTTCAGCGAACACCAGCATGGATTCAACAACTACAAACCTCGTTTTCTGTAGTGACTTCTTGTCAGAGGCTATGTGTAACCGGTCCCAAATCGATGTCATTTATACTGACTATGCCAAATGTTTCGACAGAATTGATCACGTCGTTCTCATGCGTAAACTCCTATCGATGGGCATTAGGAGTAATCTGTTCGGTTGGTTTAAGTCGTATGTGGAGGACAGGTGTCAGATTGTTGTGCTGAATGGGTATTCATCAAGATCAATGCGTATCCCATCTGGAGTTCCTCAAGGATCTTTATTAGGGCCGCTCTTATTCAACTTATTCATTAATGACATTGATTCCTGCTTCCTTCACTCTAAAATACTTCTATATGCGGATGATATGAAAATTATGTCAAAGATATCCTCCATATCAGATGCTCTATCATTACAGGAGGACTTAGATAGGTTTCAGTACTACTGCATCACCAATAAGCTCCATTTAAATGTATCCAAGTGTTACATGTGCTCCTTCACTAGGAAGCCTGTACCTATCACATTTGACTATAAACTTTTAGACAGATCCCTAGCTAGGGTTAACACAGTCAAAGATTTGGGAGTTGTATTTGATTCAAAGTCTTTATTTGATCAACACGTAGATAAAATCATCAACAAGGCATCAAAATCACTAGGGTTTATTTTGAGAGTCTCGTCGGAGTTCAGGAGCATCAAAACCATTAAAATTCTCTACTGTGCTTTTGTTCGCAGTCATCTCGAGTACGCCTCTCAGGTTTCGAATCCCAATTATAAGATATACATCAATCGATTGGAAGGCATTCAAAGAAAATTTTTGAGGTATATTCAATTCTGGTCTAAAACTTATTCTCCCACTTATCTCCTACGCTGTAAAAGATTCCACCTACTTCCTCTTTCTGAACGTAGAAAAATTGCAGACTTGGCGTTTTTATTTAGAATTGCTAACGGTTCAACCGAGCTCCCCGAATTGCTGAACAAAATTGGACTGCGGGTTCCTTCTGCTTTTCTGCGCAATCCTTATCTATTTTAATTACAGACGAAATTCATACTTAATTAGAGCGAGTCATACGTATAATGCGGTATACCGTCGACATCGATGTTTTTGATAACGTAAACTAATTGGTACGCTTGAGCCACCTTTTCACTTATGTAACTGTTTTCACTTAAACACTGTCTTCCTTCTCAAATACTTTTGTTTGTATGTAAGCTCTCTTCTATCTGTGAAAACTTTTAATTGGCCTTATTTTGTTACTCTCAATCGTGTAAAAATGTTTAGCTGTAAGTTTTCCTAAAACTGTAAAATAAAATAAAATAGCGGCGATTGAAAAATACCTATTACCAAAAACTCCGAAAGAAATAAAACAGTTTCTCGGATTATTAGGCTATTACAGAAAATTTATCCCGGACTTTGCCCGCATCACTAAGCCCATGACAAAATGCCTTAAAAAGACTAACAAAATTACTTTTGATTCCGACTACATTGACTGTTTTAACAAATGTAAGACTTTACTTACAAATGACCCAATCTTACAGTACCCCGACTTCACTAGAGAGTTTATATTAACCACGCCATATTAATGACGCCTCTAACGTAGCTATTGGCGCTATACTCTCACAGGGTACCATTGGCTCAGATAAACCTGTCTGTTACGCCTCAAGAACCTTGAACGATAGTGAAACCAATTATAGTACTATCGTGAAGGAACTTTTAGCCATAGTATGGGCTACAAAGTACTTCAGGCCTTACTTATTTGGTCGCAAATTCAAAATACTCACCGACTACAAGCCACTACAGTGGATAATGAACCTTAAGGCGCTGACAAGACCCAATTGACCAAAATAGGCTTCTCTTAAGAAAGAAAATTGCCAAATCTGTATAGTCTGTGGTAGCGGAAAAAATATATGTTAATTTTGAACATATTTCCCAGAACTTGGTTGTCACCAAAACACGTTTTGAAAAAAAAATCTCGATGCAAACTAACGTTAAACTAACCTCTTACCTTGAGTTCTAAACCAAAATATCTGTATTAAATATCAACATAAATTACGTATTTAATTAATAACAAGTAAGTCTTATTCTAATGCAGAACTTGGTTGTTTTTTATTTTAGATTACTCAACTCAATTCTGAGTAAATAGATAATTACTTCATATTTTGCAATAAATTACAAGCGTTTTGTCTTCGCGCTTCTCTTTCTTTTCTATGCAATCTGACAGTGACCGCGGTTTAGGTGTTGTCAGCGTCTTAAGGAGCCTAACTAGATGGCGCCTTAAACTAAGTGAATACGACTACACTATAGTTTACAAAAAGGGAAAATATAACACCAATGCCGACGCTTTATCCCGAGTGGAAATTAACAATGAGGAGACCGAGTCAATGCTAGTTAACCCATCAGAGCGACCACCCTCGAAAACAGGTTACACCACAGCCCCTGCACATACCAGCACTGAAAACCCTATTCTAGAAGTACCTATTACTGACGAACATTTAAACATTTTTCACCGTCAGTTATGCATTACTATAGTAGGGGATATTAAACGACGTACAACCGCTGCCAAACCTTTTGATACACGTACATTTATTCAGGTTTCAGAATCAAACTTAGAACAAGACTTAGTAAATGCTATAAAAGAATATGTCAACCCCAAAGTTAAAACCGCCATGAAAATAACTCCACCCCTAGGCATGTATTCAATTATGCCCATAAACCAGAATAATTTTAAAAGTTCAGCAATTAACTTAGTATTAGCCAAAACAGAATTAGAAGACGTCAAGGAGTATCTGAGACAGCAAGAAATTATAAAACACTATCATGAAGGAAAAACTAATCATAGAGGAAGAAATGAGTGTCATCTTGCTCTTTCCCGGAAATATTATTGGCCTAAAATGAGGGAGGAAATAACTAAATACATTAACGAGTGTACCATCTGCGGACAAACGAAATACGACAGGAACCCAATTAGACCACAATTTAATGTAGTACCCCCAGCAACTAAACCCTTCGAACTAATACACATGGATCTCTTCACAGCTCAAAATGAAAAGTATTTGACAGTAGTAGACGTTTTCTCAAAGTATGGACAAGCATACTACTTGAGAGATGGTACAGCAATAAGCATACTTCAAGCAGTTTTAAATTATTGTACACATCATGGGTTACCGCTAACAATAGTGACCGATAATGGCACAGAATTCACAAACCAGTTATTCTCCGAATTTACAAGATTACATAAAATTAACCACCACAGAACATTAGCACACTCCCCTAACGATAACGGGATCATCGAACGATTTCACTCTACGTTATTAGAACATCTACGTATTTTACGATTACGTCAAAGGACGAACCTGTAATCAACCTCATGCCTTACGCTTTATTAGCATATTATAATAGTTCAGTTCACAGCTTCACCAAGTGTAGACCACATGACATAGTTAGAGGACATTTTGACCCAAGAGACCCCCTCGACGTTGACATGACTCCACACTCACACCGGGACCAGATGAAGACTGTATACGACCTTATCAATAACTTTACGCTTGCTGACCGAAGAAATATCATACAAAATAGGAATAAAGACAGAGAGCCCGAAATAGAAAACCAACCGGGGCACACAGGCGAAAAATCGATAAAAGTTGGCATAAACCTAATGTTCATTTAATTTGCTGGGTTTGTTGTTATATTCATGAATAAATCCTAATTTAATTAGTTTAACTGGGAAATAAGATGTTTAAGAGTAACAGACTGTAATTATAACGGGATATGTATTAAATAAAACTTCGTTGTGAGAACATAAAGTATATTAAAAAGTATATATTGTGTTTATGAAAAAGTTTTATCTATTAGGCTTAGGTCTAAAGGAGAAAAAGTAGTTTTTTTTTAGATTAAAGTCCTTATTCCGGTTATACAAGGGTCTGAAGATACCATGTCTTTGGTATGTGTCTTCCATAGCCATTTTCCTTGAAAATTTTCTTGAGAATTGCTCTCTGTACTTTCTAATGTCCTTTTTGCGACTTTCTTGCGCATCTTCACTTAGAAGTCCTATAGCGATACCAATATTTTCAACAATTTGATGACCGTGGACCAATAATTTGTGTAACGTAGTTGGCATGTTAAACCACGGATAGTTTATGACAAATGCGGACGCGGTTTGAAGACAAAAGTGTTTAAATTTTTCTGTGCGTATTCTATAACCACATGATAAAAGCTTTAATATTGTATGCAATCGATTAATAATATTTAAATTGATTCCAGTGATTTGAGAGACTTCCTCTGCGTGCTGGAATATTATGCGTGCTGTATTGCCGTTTGTTGACGTCCCTCCTCCCTGTCTCGGTTTGTCCACATGTAGTCCAAGTTTTTCTAAGAATTCTTTCTGAATTCGTTTGTTATAAACCAGTTTGCTTAAGACACTCTTTATGTCACTTGACAATTCCGGCACTCTTAGGGCATTTGCAACTTTGTTACACAAGTAATGCATTCTATCAACATCCCTCTTAGACTTACACTCTCGGTAGTAACTCATAAGAGTTATTCTGCTAATACAAATTTCTTCACTGTTGGATCCTAGAAAGAAGAAGGAAAATTAAAAAAATATATATAGCAGAAATTGTAATATAGTTTTCACTAATAGATAGGTTAATGCATTGGGGAGATTTTAGTATACATTTTATATATTTTTTGTATAAATTAGCTCAGGTATCACGCTGCCTCTCGACCCAGATGAAACAAAATCCCCCCTGGAACGCTTACTAGACGTGCATTGTTAAAATCGTTCTAGTTACATGGAAGTGATGTTTTGAATAATTATTTCTATCTATTAAATCTAAAAAAAAATCTTTCACACTCTATTAATATCTACAAAGACAAACCCGTGCTAACCCGAGACGTGTAGTCAATACTTAGTTTAGGTACACAGGAGATTCAATATTAATTCTCATTCAAACGCATATTTTGTTAAAGTGTCTAAATTGGTCGCCTTTAAAAGTTACTTTTATTAAATAAGCAGTAAATAAAGAGTGCAGTGAAGGTTATTTTAAGGAATGAAATGGCAGGAAATTAAACTTTTAGTCCTTGAGAAATGTCTCTGTTAAAAAAATAAATACTGATTTCGTAAAACAATCTTAACAAATGAAAGATCTGACTTATAAATTTTGATCACAATAAAAATAATCAATTATTACCTCCTGGAAGGGCATCCATTGTTGAAACACCAATAATTTCACTATAACTTACAATATTTTAACTTGAAATATCCCAAAAATTGCTTAAAACACATCCGCCGCTTAACAAGTCAAACTTTGGACTAAGATGGCATCCGTTCGGGGACTCATAGCTAGTCGGCGCAGGCGCAGGTAGCTAGGTCGTAAGATACAACAATTAGAAAAGGTTTTATGACATTATTATTTTTTTAGTTTATGCCAGCTTTTATCGATTTTTCGCCTGTGTGCGGGGCAACAAATATTCATTTCTAACCCGGCAGCCAACCGACAAAAATTAGCACCTCGTTACACACATGACACTGTTTTAGCTGACCTCCCGATTCATATATATATACCTCCAAAAAGAAAGGTCCTGTAGCTAAGTCTCGACTCAAACATATCCCTAAGAGATCAAAATTGTTACAGGATACTGCTGGCGATGTTAGTTCAACCAATACCGGCGCTCGAGATAAGACTTGAAAGTTTGGACGATGGACCTGGACACCTACCTTTCAACCTTGGACAAACGAGGCTCATACGCATTACCACACCTTCCTACAGTACATAGACACAACTGACACTGAACATAGACTTGATTCTGTAATGTCTCAACTCGACTATTTCCAGACTAAACTAGACAACCAATCCTTTCTCTTGTATGAACTTCAAATCAATCACTTCGCTAATAAATTAAGTCAAATTTTTAATAGTAAAAAGAACATATATTTATTTACATAACCAAATTACAAGATGATTATTAACATTAACTAAATTAAATTAAAACTAAGTTAAGTTTAAAAAAGGCCCTCTGGGCATTGTACCGAGGATGCTGGCGGCATTTCCTCGCTGAATTGCAATGCTGATGCGTTGCGCGAGAAAACCGCCAGCTTTTCGGTCACCAGTTACATCAACTAGACGTTTCGCGATTTCCGCAAATAACTTATGCACACTGGGACCCCACGGACCGAGGGTCTCGACGCCAAAGGGCACAAAGTTGTACTCTCTGCCAAGGCCTCCATATTTAATAACTTTCAGATTTTCGGCATTTTCTGCCGCTGCACCCGCTTTAGAAGTAGTCAGTTGGAGGTGGGACGGTGCCAGTGTGTCTACACAGGTAGCGTCCCACACAAGCATCCGTCCCAAACTCCACGGGACCAAAGACACACCATCAGGTCTTTTGCCATCATCTCTGACAATGCCAGTCGGCTCAAGAAGAGCAGGCACATTGATGCTGGCAAGAGACCGGCGGATTATGTCATTAAGTGTTGCATGTCTTGAAAAGCGGCCTGCACTTTTTTGACAACAAAGTCCGTGGTGACCCAGTCGGTCCACGTCCGTGCCACAAGGGCATGTGTGTGGAGTGCATACCGTGACCCCAAGCCGCAGACCAGTCGCCAGACGAAGCGAGGTCGAATCCAGGAAGGTACCGTTATATGGAGAAGGATGGGCATGTAGCCAATGACCAGCCTCTCTGGTTCCGACCGCCAAAAGTCTTGCGCGATCCGGACCTGAACTGCGGCTCAGAATCGATTTGTATGTTAAATCGCAATAAATATCGTCCCAGCTCCTCTGAGATTTTAGGTTGTCTGGAAATTCATTACCCGGGCAAGCAATTAGTCAAATTAGTTCTCAGTTAAAAACACTAGAACCCGGTCGTAGCAAAAGAGGTCTCATAGACGGATTAGGGTCCGTTATAAAAAGCATTACTGGAAACTTAGATCATACGGATGCCCACAAGTATAATAATGCAATTAACCTTTTAGAAAGTAACAACGATAAAATAGTATCAGAGTTTAATGAGCATATCAGTATTAACAAAGTCTGGATGGCTCGATATACCGACATACTCTCGAAAATTGTTAGCAATCAAGAGAGAATCAATGGTACTTTAGCATTACTTTTAGACGAGAAATCTGCTGCTAAAAATGATTTTATAAGATTCGCAAAGTTCCCTCAGTTGCTGACTATAATTAGTGATAATACGGAAGATTTATTTTTAGAGATAACTAGGATTGAAGATACCTTAGCTTTTATACGTGCATCGAGCACACATCATAGTATGTTAATATCCTAAAAATAACTTACCGTCGATATCGCAACTATTGTAATAACCTAATAAAAAAGTTAAAAAGAAAATTTGAAAGAGACCTACTAGCTAATTCTGTAACAAATAATAAATTATTGTGGCAAAACATTAAAACCTTAACTTACACAAATAATACAAAAAGTCATAACACTGAATTATTACAAATGAGATCAAATTCAACCGAGTCTGTTAATTTCATTAATAACTACTTTGCAAACATTGGCAAAGAGCTAGCCCAAAAAGTTCAACCTTCAGCACACAACATAAATTCTTTTAATTCTGAAACACTGTCTACACAGATAAACTCGTTTGTTCTTTTGGATACGGATACCGAAGAAGTCGATGGGGTCTTGATGAGCCTAAAGTCTCACAGTGCACCCGGCTGGGACAACGTGTCCACAAGATTTTTAAAACATATTAGACAAGATATCGTTCCCATAATAACCCACTTGGTCAATCTTTGCTTTGCAAAGGGCAGCTTCCCTGCACCACTTATGCAATCTATAATCACTCCTGTTCACAAGGGTGGGGACAGAGACGATGTCAACAATTACAGACCTATATCCATCTTGCCAGCCATATCGAAAATTATTGAAAAGCTTATAAACAAGAGGCTCTTAAAATTTCTACACAAAGGAGATGGGAAATTCTGGGCCCAGCAGTTAACTAGTTGAAATGTGTATTAAAAAAACCGTTATATTTTTCTAAAGGAAATCACAAAATACAGTACCATGTTTCTATCTAGGAAGCGAGAAAAGTTAAATTAAGTTATGAAACAAAATAATCGATTAAATTGATGCCTGAATTCTTAGTAATCGATATCAATAATCGGTAAAATCTCAGAATATGTATGAAAATCGAGTGACAAGTGCTTATCAATCTTTTCGTGGAATCGATTCATAGCGAATCGAGTTACTTTTATTTTTCTTCAGTTGGCAATACTAGTCACCGACTGACAGATGACAGGCAGAAATAATCGGCAAGCGTTTGTTTTCTTTCATTCTGAG